>CM042477.1:76231905-77631280 GCA_023621385.1 Quercus gilva | reverse complement strand
TTTTAGAATGCTAAGTATTTTTAACACACACACGGGAATAGGTAACTGTAACTTAAATTGCTAATTAATTTGATGTCGTATCTCGGTGTTTATTCTATCATCACCAACACTACCCTTCTCATCTTAATTTCTACCTCTTGAAAACACACCATGTAATAGAATTTTTAAAATCAATAAAAATTTTGTTTATCAATTTTATCAAATAGATTGCATACGTGTAATAAAATGACTATTAATATTCTATTGAGTAGATAGGATAAAGACAACTTTTATCATTCTCATCTAATTTAATCCTTATGCAAATTATGTAATGTTTCCAAATGCATTTAAAAACATTCTTGCTATCATCCGTACCACAAAAACTACTTATTCATTTGGCATATAATTCAATATAAATTTATAGTGTTGCAAACGATAGCTATATATCTAGTAAGGAGAAGGAGAGAGAGAGAGAGAAGTGCATTTCATGGTGTACCTGAATAATTGCTCATTGGAAGACTTGTGATAGTTAGAGAGAAGACTATTTTTATGCTTTTTATAGATCATTAGGCAAATCTAGAAATGAAAATGCACATCCATGTATCTAAATATAAGTTTAAGAATGACTACAAAACTTCTAAAGTTCCCAAATTATCATTAACTAGTCGCTAACCCGTGTGATGCACGGGATAGTTAAATAAAAGGACAATTAACCAACATCACGTTAAGGTAAAAGAATTAGCGAGAGATTGATTTGCCCACCAAAAATTTAAAAGAAAAAAATATTGATATAATAAAATCTAAAAAATTTAGAAATAGAAAATTGGATTAATAATATGCATATTATAGACATTTTGCTAGTTAGCGTTTAAAAAAAAATGGATCTGTCATAATTAAATAAAATACAATGGGAATAAATATTTAACCTCTATGCTTTTCTATAGTTTAGAAGTGTTGTCTAACGTAGAATGTTATTGGGTTGTAAGAAAGATTTTTATAAAATGTTAATACCATATATATATGCTTATATTGTCAATGTCTCACTGCAAGTGCATAGTTACTGAAACCTATAAAGTAATTTACAATTCTTAAATTAATAAAGCAAAATTCCCAAAAGTTATATATATACACACACTCAAAATTGATATAAACTACAAAGATAAAAACAAATCATATTTAATCGTATTAATAACAATATAAACAATTCAAAACATGGAACATTATCAAATTTATAACACATAATTACATTATCTTTTACGTTGAATCCAAACAAATAATTAATTGAAATTAATCCAAACAAATAATTAGTCAACCAAAAATCAAAACTTTAATTAAGAAAACAAAAAATCACATGAACCCAAAATAAAAATTCTCAATAAAGAAAAAACATATAAGGTAAAGAATTAAGATCAACCTACTAAGACGAAAATACCAAAAACTCCAAAACTTAAACCTTCCAAATTTTATAAAATTCCCAAATTCTACTTCAAAACCAAACAAAACCCTTCAAATTCAAAAAATTCATATATAATATACCAAATAAAAATTTACCACACCTTGGGTTGGAAGACATAGGTTGCAATTTTGATTTTTCTCCAAAAAATAGAGATGCTTCATCTGCCATATACAATATAAAATAATTATTAGAAATTTCAACCCAAAAATCAAACCCACAAAAACACTATCAAAATATAGAGATTAACCCAAACACTTAGAAGAAAATAAATTCTAAACATAACAAAACAATAAGATAAAATGAAAATTTCAGGCACATATGAAAGCAAATAAAAAAGACAAAACCTACGTTTTTTTTTTTTTTAGTTGAATCTCTCTCTCCTTCTTATTTTTTTAATTTTAAAGTGAAGTTAAGTTTAGGGTTTTGAGATGGTAATTGCTAGGGTTTTAAGGAGAGAAAATGGAGTCCTACCAGGAGTCTAAATAATATAAACATATCAAAACATGAAACATTATCAAATTTATAACACCTAATTCTATTATCTTTTACGTTGAATCCAAACAAAATAATTAATTGAAATTAATCCAAACAAATAATTAATCAACCAAAAATCAAAACTTTAATAAAAAAACAAAAAATCACATGAACTCAAATAAAAATTCTCAATAAAGTAAGAACATATAAAAATTTACCACACCTTGGACTGGAAGATATAGGTTGCAGTTTTGATTTTTCTCCAAAAAATAGAGATGCTTCATCTGCCATATACAATATAAAATAATTATTAGAATTTCAACTCAAAAACCAAACCCATAAAAACACTATCAAAATATAGAGATTAACCCAAATACTTAGAAAAAAAAAATCAATTCTAAACATAATAAAACAATAAGATAGAATGAAAATTTCAAACACATATGAAAGTAAATAAAAAAGACAAAACATACTTTTTTTTTTTTTTATGTGAGTCTCTCCTTCTTATTTTTTTAATCTTAAAGTGAAGTTGAGTTTAGGGTTTTGAGATGGTAATTGCTAGGGTTTTAAGGAGAGAAGAGAGAGTCCTACCAGGAGTCTCTCTCTTTTTTTCTTAATCCTAAAGTTTTTTTTTTTTTTTTTTTTTTTTTTGGTGAGTCCTTTTTAAAATTTAAAAAAAAAAATTCAAACCTAAATTGAGTCATTTTTTTTTTTTAATTCTAACGTGAGGTATCTTAAAAAATTATAATTAATTTTTAATCTTCAATTTGATATTATATATAGATAATAATAATGATGTGATAGGCCAACAAAATATATCTAATAGAGTTTTACTTAAACTAAACTATTGTAACACTAATAAATATAAGAACATATAAAACCTAGAATAAAAATAATCTAAAATAAAAAGAAACTATTTGGTATTTGTGTGATAAGTTGATGTAGGATATTATTATTTTGGTATTTTTATGCAAAAAACGTTAGTTTAGGTCTAGGTGATTTATTTCCTTATTTTTAGGTTCTTTTAATATTTTTTTTAGGTCAAATTTGGTTCCTATTATGGTTAGGTATTAATTAGGGCTTATTTTAGAATATATTTTCTTATCCATCAAGTTTTATGGAGCCCTTAAATAGGCCTCCAAGTTTGTATACGTTTTTCAATATCATTGATATTAATAAAAATTCAAACTTTTGTCTATTTTTTTCTGGTGGATTCTATATAAGATATAAAACCTAAAATAAAAAGAATCTAAAATAAAAAGAAAAAGAAAATAGTGATGACGTGGAAAATTATGAGAGTTTCAGAGGCTTGAGTTTTATATATATATATAGATTAGACAATAAAAATAATTTAATTCAAAAAAATTGGAATTCAGAAAGGTATAAGAATAAGAGAGTAGAAACCAAACCCACAAAATTTAATGGAATTTTCATTATCATATAAATAGGAAATAATTATAATGCGAGTGCTTTGAAATTTTACATATATAGTAATATATTAACATATTCAATGTTTTAAACATGAAAAATTTGCTTACCAACTTTAATAATTTTTTTTTTTTTTTGAGAGCCTAATAATTTCTTTTTTAATTGTGAATTTTTTTTTTTTTTTAACTATGGGCATGAAATTAAATGTTTATATAGAAGAAAATTAATTTAAGGAAAAAGATTAGGTGATAGCTCAACCTTTCTCATCTAAGAAACCGTATCTAACAGAGGTTCATGTAACTGATTTTTTAAGGAAATACTGGTGAAATTAATAGTTTACATTTAAGGGCATATTTTTGTGAACATTTAGAGGCAATATTGGTCAGATCAATAGTGAACATTTAAGGGCATTTCTTTTTAATTTCTATTTATTATTGACACATGTCAGACATATTGACATGTAATCTAGGTGTGTCAATTCGGGTTAGAGTGTCAGGTTCGTATCATGTTAAGATAGGAGTATTCAACTAAATGGCTTAACCCGAACCTGATCCATTTAATAATCATGTCATGATCCTTTAACCCTAACCTGACTTGTTAATAAGGCAGAATGACCTAGCCCAACCCACTTGACACACTTAATAAACGGGTCGTGTTGGGTTGACACGAATATAACACAACTCATTTCAATTAGTATAATATTAAATATAACATCCATCTAGAAATATTTTTTTTTTACACCCCAAAAGTAGTGCATACACTTCAAATCTTCAACCTATATTCAAAATAATATAGTTTAACAAAAATATAACATCTATCTAGAAATAAATTTTTTACACCCCAAAAGAAGTGCATACACTTCAACCCAAATAACATAGTTCAATAAAAATTTAATATTCTCAAGGTTTGTAAAGTTTCGATTTCCAATTATATCCCCTGTAAGTTTTTGTAATTACTCACTTTTCTTTTTAAATTTAAAATATAGGTGGATATAAAAGGTATTTGACAAATCTAAAATAAACTGAATATTTATTTGTTATACTAGTTAAATAGGTTGTGTTAAATGGGTCATTTTGGGTTGACACAAATAAGTTGGCACGTTAAACATACCTATTACAGGTTACACAGGTTGACCCGCTTATAACATATTTCTTAACGTGCCACTTTCGAGTTGACCCGTTTATAACCCAAATCCGCTAAGGCACAACCCTAACCCGCAAAAACCTATGTCAGGTTCATATCGTGTTCGCAAGTTGGGTCGAACATTGACATCCCTACATATATAAATAATTGTTTTAATACATTGTCCATTTCATACCAACTAAATATAAAAAGTTGTCATGTGTCATTGTAGTATGTTTTGAAAAGGAATATGTGTCATCATAACATGCATCTGCCAGTTTTTGAATCTAACTTTATATATATATATATATATATATAATATTTTGGGTATTTGTAGCAACTCTTTCTTCTCATCTCTAGATTTTACAAAAGCCTTTTTTGTATTAATTTCCATACTTGACTTATGCTAATTAGTGTGTTTATTCTTCTCAAAAAAAAAAAAAAGTGTGTTTATTCTTTTCTTTAACTCTTAATTTTATTATTGAATTAGTTTATAATCAATAATTATTTGTATCAATTTTGTGGTTTTGTTGTTCGAATTCCGTTGGTGTTGAACTGCATGGATGATATAGTTATAAATAGGTTTCTTTTTTCTTTTTTTTTTTTTACTATTCTAATAGATAGTGTGGGGGTAAATAGCCCAAAAGCATATATATTGGACCTTAGGCCTTGGCCGAGGACATTAAGTGGTCCGATGACGTATAAACAGTATTGGAGATGTAAGAATCAAAGCCCCACGAGTAAGCAACCAGTGACTAGCAGTGTGAGGGTTGGGGAAGGTAGGCCGAGGAGGAATATCCCCTCAGCTAAATGAAGCAAAGATCAAAATGTGTATCCTATCATCCAGGATGACGTTCTAGGAAGTTCTATTGATAAGGATATGCGCTGTGAACGTACAGGACAGATGGGAGCTAGCACCGTATTGAATGTTCTGTAGCTAAGAATTATCTAAGAAAAAACTGCTACCACCGTATTGAATGTTTTGCTTCTTTTTTTTCTCTTCTTTTTTCAAGTTATTATTGTAGTTGTGCTCTAGTCATTCTCACGTCAAAATTTGAAACTGTCGTGTTAACTGACCTTTGGGTTTGTTTCTTTTTTTTTTTTTTTTTTTTTTTTTTAATATATAAGTTTAGTAGTGGGCCTTCATTAGATTGAGACTTTGTAAAGTTGCTTACTTCTTTAACATTCAATAGATTTTTTTTTCTTCCGAATATTTTTTAATATATATGTTTAGTAGTGGGCTTTCATTAGGTTGAGACTTTGTAAAGTTGGCTACTCCTTTACAGTTCAATCGATTTTCTTTTTCTTCTTTCTTTGTTTTTTTTTTTTTTTTTTTTTTTTTTGAGAAACAAACAAACATACACACATAAGGGAGAGAGAAATAGGTTATTTTCCTTCCTAACCATTTAGTTTTTCCAACATTTAGTGGTTTTTTTTTATGAGTTCGAATTTGGTAAGAATAAGGTGTGTAAAATCCATGTTTTATACCATCCAATAAAAAATTGTTACATCAGTTTTTTACTTAAAATTTAATACATCCTACTACATATACCTAATAACATTTTAATAAATTCTCTCAATTGGGTTGGATTTTCAGATGAGTATTAAAATTGATTGTATGTGATTGTACATATTCTTTCATATGTGATATGACGATGTGGCATGTTAAAATTGGAATATGTAAAACTTAAGTTTTACAACACATCCTTATATCCTTATAAAATTTAATCTTTATATATATATATATATATATATATATATATCTGTGTGTGTGTGTTAGTTTTTTGGTTTAAAGTTAACGTATAACCTACCTTAGAATATAAAGTTATTTTATATTGAAAAAAAAAAAAAAAAACATTTTCAAGTCTCAACCGTTATTGAAAATCCATCATATCTCAAGTATTAAAAACTCGATCAAAATATGACACAACACTTGTTGACCCAAATGTCCCAACAAAGTCTACCAAGCACATATAGTTCAATTTCACTAATTTTGAAGAATTTTCAATTATAATTTCGATACTTACACATGCAAAACCTTTTCGACTTTTGAGTTCCTGAAAAGTCTAACAATTAGCAACTAAACGGGTGTTAAAAACTTAAATGAATCAAGTTATGCTAATTAGTGTGTTTATTCTTTTCTTTAACTCTTAATTTTATTATTGTATTAGTTTATAATCAATAATTATTTGTATCAATTTGGTGTTTTTGTTGTTCGAATTCCGTTGGTGTTGAAATGCATGGATGATATAGTTATATATAGGATTTTTTTTTTTTTTTTTTTTTTAATAGATAGTGTGGGGGTTAAAGGGCCCAAAGGCATATATATTGGACCTTGGGCCTTGGCCGAGGACATTAAGTGGTCCGATGACGTATAAACAGTATTGGACATGTAAGAATCAAAGCCCCACGAGTAAGCTACTAGTGAGAGGGTTGGGGAAGGCAGGCCGAGGAGGAATATCCCCTCAGCTAAACGAAGCAAAGATCAAAATGTGTATCCTATCATCCAGGATGACGTTTCAGAAAGTTCTATTGATAAGGATATGCATTGTGAACATACAGGACAAATGGGAGCTAGCACCATATTGAATGTTCTGTAAGTAAGAATTATCTAAGAGAAAGCTGCTACTACCGTATTGAATGTTCTGTAACTAACTCCCTGGCCGCATTAATGAGGAAGTGATATCTGAACAGTGCTTTTCAGCCTTACAAGTACCCCCAAAGACTTCAAGAGAGTGCTGATGGAACAATAATCAACACAAGCAATCCACTGTCCATGTGGAGGGTGGGGATGAGAAGGGAAAAATAGTATAAATTAGAGGGAAGGCCCTAAAAAAAAAGGATCGAAAAATCAAGAAAGAAGTATTGTAGCAGTTAAAACTATAATTGTAATCAACTTCAAGCAATATATATAAGAACTGATCTCCTCGAACTGGGTCGAGTATAATTTTCCTTAGATAAATCTAGTCCATTTTTGCTTTATTGTCTTCTAGATCCATTTGAATTGTCACCTAATCTTTTTTATCCAATCCTTACATGAGAAAGGTTGAGCTATATATGCAACCTCTTTTAAGAATGTAACCATTGCCTCGTCACCAAAACAAAACAAAAAAAAAAAAACCATTGCCTTGTCACATGCGCTTTGCACATGCAATGAGGTTTTTTTTTTTTTTTGTTGTCTAGTGTCATAATTTCTCTTTTAAAAAAAAATGGATAAGTTTTTTTTTAAAGATAGGGATTAATAGGGGAGTGTCCTATTTTGTAAGCATTTTAAGTAAAATTGAAGATATATTTTTACCGAGTTGTCCTCAAATTTTTTCTCTATTAAAGCTAAGGTTTAGAGATATTTTTGAATCACATAAAAGTTCAGTTAAAAGAGGGGAATCCTCTTATAAATAATATAGATAAAAAAATTAATACAATATTGCAATCTCAAGATTCTAGTTTGTTACTACAAAATATTTCAATCTCTCTTTCATGCCAAACCTGATCAATTATTGCAACAATTGGAAAATTTAACTACCGCCTAGCTAATTTAATGCAACATATTTTAATGAGACTAAAATTACCTATTAGCTAATTTAACCTTCTTTCTTTTTTCTTTTTCTTTTCTTTTTTTTGGATATTCGATAGTGGGGGATGGCGGATTCAAGGGTGTGGGACCAAAATTTTGAATAAGGTCACTTTTTTTTTTCTTTTTTTTCTTTTTTGAGAAAATAATAAGGTCACTTTCACTTAAGAAAATGATGAATTTTTTAATTTTGTGCTTCCCCTCCAAGTTATGAGTTCCTTCCTTTCAAAAATAAGAGCTACATATTTTATATTCTAATATTCACGAGGATCATTTTTAATGAAGCAAAAATTATCTCATAAACAAGAATACAAATATTAAGTATATTATACAAATGTGTGATTTTCATTCATATCATAAGTATAAAATACAAGTGTTAAAATTCTCAATTTTCCATGACTAATTCTTATTGAGATTTACATAATCTTACAAGAAAGAATGACTTCTAATTAAAAGTCATAATGTTAAAAAATTAATTGCAAAAAAAATAAATAAATAAATAAATAAAATTAAGAAATTGGAAAGAAAGATTGAGTATTAATCTTCATATGGTGTTAGTTTTACTCATTTCTCATAAAACACTTTTGCTAGAAAGTTTGAGTATTAATCTCCAATTCTTCTAACTCTTCTGTTCCTAGAAAGAATCTCTATTGCACACATATACACTAACATCATTCACATTTGATGAAGTAAATCTAATTGATGAAGCAACACAACTAAAATTTTCTTTTTACGATTTAGTGGTAGTCGAGTCATCACTGCAATCATACTCAAGAAATAAAAACTTGACATTTAAGAAAACTCAAAAAAAAATCGAAACTTCTGAATTTCAACCAAACAAAGCCATTAATCTAAAAACAAAAAACACACAAAAAACAAACAAACAAAGCCACCAATCCAAATCTATATTTATAGCAACTAAACAAAACCAAGATCTAAGATACGAATAAATACATTAACAAATTTCCATGAAAATAGACCCATTAATAATTTATTAAGCAACACACACAACAACACTAAAAGTGACTACTTGAAAACAATGGAGGGTCCCTTTCAAAACTTTTTTTTTTCTACGTGTGAAACCTGAATAAAATTTTTTTAATGAATATATCAATAGAGTTGTATATCCTATTTATATTGTTTTGGCGAAAAGAGATAAAGACATGAGAAGAGATATTGACGAGTTGTTTTGCGTTTTATCTCATTTACTTGAATGGTAAGGAAAAATAGTTAAAATTATTAATTTATTAAAAAAATACAATTTCTTTTAAGTTTGGGAATATGGCTACCTACTTGTTTTAAAGGGAATTCACATTCCTACAAAAAGGGGTTGATGGAGAATCCAAATACCCTAGCATTTGATTCTCTTGTGTGATTTGCAACCAAACATGAAAATTTTTTAACATTCCTGTGAATCTTAAAACATTACCCTGTCACATTAAAGTGAAGACAAAAGTGTGTGTATTATTGATTAATGGTTGTCCTCAAGCAAAATTTCTAGTTTTGCTTGTGAGAGGATTTGAACCATGGACTTTCCCATTAGAAACATCAGAAAATGTCATTATATATGTAATTATTATTTTATACCAGTTAAGTTACAGTACTCTTAGCTAAGGTGCATCAAGATGGTTTTTTGTCATCTTAACAAAAAGCAAGCATCTTCATTTATATGTGTGTGAAACTTCCACGTGAAATTTAAACCCCCATCCTTGTACCTCTATCTCAAGAGTACTTATATTTATAAAAAGACCATCATATCAAGAGTGTGCGCGATAGTTGTCTGAAAAATATTTTAAATTGCCCAACATACCTTCTTGACCTTTCCCACATATGCCCTTCTTAAAGCCCCCACGGGGCCAAGAGTTATCACATTTATTTGACGCAAACTCTTATAGTTAAGAGCAATCTTGTCTTTTCAAAACAACAAAACGGTTGGAATGTACCGTAAAAATCCACCTCAAAGCGATCTGTCTTCCCCGCTATATCAGGACAATTAATTGTACTAGGTAAAAAAGGCTTTTAAGTTTTAACTAATAAAAACTATAACCTTAATCTTGGGATGTTCTTGTTTTCAAATACCATCCAGCCTGTATTATCATTTTTGTTCTTTTAAGGTCCATCAAAATTTGTATATATCTTTATTAAAAAAAAAAATTGCGTATCTCTTAAATTCAATCTCAGGCTTGGCAATTTATTTCAAAGTCTTTTTGGGTGCGTGGTCTTCTTCTATAATGATTATGCAATTTCAATTCATGTAAGGCTTTCGCAATTTTCAGTTCATATCTAATAATGTTCATGTATTCAAAGTTTTCAATTTTTTGAATGCCTTATTTGTTTGTAATATTAACCATGTTGTTCTTCCTTGGTTTGATTAATGTTAATGTTGCACTTTATGTTTCGCAAAATTGGATGATACATGCTACAATCTTGTTATTCTAGCCAAATTCAACCAATAATATCAATTGTGTTTTGGCTGTAGAAATAGGCATATGATATTGCATTCACTGATAGATTGTATATGTTTCTCTCTCTGTCTTTGGTAATTGAAGGAAGAATTTGTGCTACATCAACTTATGCCTGGGGATATCATGAGGCATTTGACAGTTTCATTTATCCATTTTTTGACATGTAGTTTGAATTATTCGACTCTATTGAAGACATGTATTTGTTCTTTTGTAGAATTGTCCAATTGTCTCTGATCTTAGTCTTGAATTTTATATAAACATTCTCAATCATTTACAAATTTTTAGTTTTATATGTTCAAAATGACTTTCTTTTTTTTAAAATAGAGTGGAAATTTTATAATTATGATCCTTTCCAAGAACTCCTAGGGTGCCATGAGGTTTCAATATAATTATCTTCATAATTTGGATAAAAATTCTTAATCAGATGATGATGTTGGACTCGAAAACTCAAAAGTAATTGACCTTTTAGCTGCTATTATATATGTCTCAATTCTGCATAATGTTAATTTCAATTGATTTTGCAGCTAAGTTCCAAAGGAAGAGATGGTCAATATCCGCATGAAAGATCGCCAAAAGGTTCCTCTAGATTCTTCGAGGATGGAGGTGGGAGAGATCGACACCAGGGCACCTTTCCAATCTGTCAAAGCTGCTGTTAGTCTATTTGGTGAAGTAGCTGTCTCTAGGGACAAATCTGCTGTCAGGAAGTCAAAACTTTCTTCAGAGGTACATATGGTTATTCCATTGCCAAGCCACATTGTTAGAGATTGAACACCCGGACTGTTTGTTATTATTAGTGAATTAGAGGCTAGGGTCCATTGCCTGTGATGCAAAGATAGTGCAATAGCCACCAATGATTTTCTGGAATATGTCTTATGAAAACCCAAATAACCTTTAATCTAAACTGTAAAGTTGCAATGCTTGAGTGACAATGACGGTGAACATAAGATATGATGATCTCTCCTTTATGTAGCATCTTCTTGGCCTAATGTCATAAAGATGTGACCTTTTTCTTCCTTATTTGCCAGAATGTACTGGACAAGGAGACACAACTTCTATTGGCCCAGAATGAACTAAACGAGATTAAGCAACATCTGGTGAAGACACAATGTACAAAAACTCGGGCACTTACAGAGCTTGAAAAGGCTAAGAGAACAGTGCAAGATTTGACCACCAAGCTCAAATCCGTAAATGAGTCCAAGCAATCAGCAATTGAAGCTGCAGAAGCTGTGAAGAATAAACCCAAAATCCTTGAAGTGGAAAAATCAAGAAATGCCATTGGACGTGAAGCTTGGAAACAAGAACTGGATTATGCAAGAAAGGAGTACACAACCATTGTTACTGAACTTGATTCTGCAAAGCAAGAGCTCAACAAAATTCGGCAGGATTTTGATGCTGCCTTGGAAGCAAAATTGGCTGCATTCCAACAAGGAGCAGAAGCTAAGCGTTCTGTAAACATTAACACAAAAAAGGCTAGGGAGCTTTCAAAGGAAATTGCAGCAATGCAATCATCAATTCAACATCTAAAGCATGCCACCCCACAAGCCCAACAAAAACACTCAAAGATTATGGCGGAAAAGGATGCCTGCATAGAATCATTCAAATCTGCAAAGAGAGAAGTAGAGAAAAAAGTGTTGTCCTTGAAAAAAGAGGTTAATCCCGAATCAGATAGAAATTTAGAGGCTAAGTTTGCAGAAACGAGTGCAGAGATTGAAGTCCTGCAAGAGGAGATGAAGAAGGCACATGCTTCTGAAATGGATAGTGTGAGAGTTGTAACCTCAGAGCTCAACGAATCCACAAAGACACTGCAGAAACTTGCTGAAGAAGAAAGCTCTCTTCGAAAATCAGTGAGTTCCCTTCGGCTGGAACTGGAGGATGTGAAGAAAGAGCAGGCTGAATTGAAGGAGAAGGAAGTGGCAGAAGAATCCTTAGCTGCTAAACTGAATACTGAAGTACAGAATAGCAAGGCAGTGGCAGAACTGAAACTCCAGCAGCTATTATCAGAAGCTGAAAATGCTGAACAGGAAGCAGAAGAGATGAAGAGAAATGCTATTGAGCTGAGGCAAGAAGCTGAAGACGCCACAATTGCATCAGAGGAAGCAGAGAAAATACTAGAACTTGCCTTGAGAGAGGCTGAGGAAGCAAGGGCAGCTGAAAAGAGAGCCCTTGATGAGATGAGGATTTTATCTGAGAAAAAGAATACTCTTCACTCTTTGAACTCAGATTCTGCCCCCACGATCAAGTTGTCATTGAAGCGGTTTGACTCCTTGAGTAGGAAAGCCCAGGAGTCAATAAATTTGGCTGAAAAGCAAGAGCTAGCTGCCATGGCTCAGTTAGTAGCAATCAATGCAAGTAAAAATGAAGCAGATAGAAAGTTGGAGGCCAATTTGAAAGAAATTGATGAAATGAAGACTGCAACCAAGATAGCTCTGACAAAAGCAGAGATGGCAGAGTCAGCAAAAACAATGGTTGAGGGTGAACTACGGAGGTGGCGACAACAAGAAAAAATTGGGAGTTCTGAAGCTTCTTCTTTTAAAGAGGATTCAGGGAGGTTGTCAGGGTCAACCCCCCTACTGCTTTAGGATTGTAAAAGCAGCACCTGCTAGAGAGATCAGGATGAACCAAGAGAAAATATGTGCTTTGCAAGATCACGTTTGCTCGGTCTCAATGACACTTTTGCATTTGAAGATAAACTAGAATTACTGGAGTTCCTCATTTCCCAGATGAGGCAACCATATTAGTTAAGTGTCTTCCTTAAAAAATTGTGCAAATTTGAGAGATTCAAAAACAGGGAAAAAAATATTGAACCCTGACATTGTGTAGCCAAAAATCCTTCATAGTAATTTCTTGTATTCTCAGTAGCAATACCTAAATGTTTAACAAATCATGTAGGTGTTCCCTAATGGATCATCAGGTTTGTCAATACAGAACTAAAGAGGCGAATATAACAGGGAAAAAGAGACATATAGTTTACACATATTTCACTTTTTGAGATATGTTCTTCAATGGCCGTTTATGAAGTCAATAAATCAATAGAAACTATGGACCCATGGCTGTTGAAAGCATTCAGTAATCCAGAGGACAGAATGGCACCAGACCGGACAAAGGGCCAGTAGGGGCCAAACTATTTGATAATCTCCCATTCTCAGAACCGATCAGCGCAGAGCACTCCATGGTCATTTGCATTGGTAAAAGAAATTGCTTTCAACAAAAACTTGACTTTTTAAATATAAAAAACGAATTTTCAAACAATTAATTATTAGCCAGCAGCCAAAACAATGAAGTAAATCAAACCAATAGTTAACAGTGCTACAAACTGCTAATTTCTGAAACAGATTCTTCTGTCCTAGTAATATTAGACTTAAATCTGTGCAAACTACAAATGCAATTCTCTAGAGAATTGTCAGGCTGAGGGTGTCTTATAAACTGATTATCCAGCCGATATGTCAAGTTACATACACCATTAGATTTTCCCATTGGAATTCATTTTGGGATAACATAAGCCACTATTATTACATTTATATGGTATAACTAGAATGGTGGATCAGGAAGACCATATGCCTTCCACGGCTCCAAAAACGTGAATGGGCATTCATCAAGGCTTTTCACGTGTACCACTGCAAATGATGAAAGAAATTGAGTTACATAATTTCAATCATTGTTAATCCTGAGCCCATTTAGCGAGCCAGATATCCCATTCCCGTTCCCAAACTTGTGTAACTCAGATTCTATGGTTTTAGCAATCTCTGTTCCTTCTGCTACAGGTTCAGGCAGATCCACGTGAAAAGAACCATGTTTTATAGGTGCAACAGGTTCACGTGTTGAAGCTTGCTGCTTGATGTAATTGTAGAGCTGTTGATGGAAGGGATGGTCCAAGGAATAGCAATTTTCATATCCATTCTCTGAATGTCGAGATGATCCAGAGCCTTCTTTTCTACAGAAATGTGGGAGAGAAGCATAATCCATTATCTACATCAAACACAAAACCAACAAGATTAGTCATCTGAAACAAGAGAACAGCAGACTGAAAACCATTCAACAGTTATTCTGCATATTCAGTATTCACTTGAGTTCTAGTGGTAAGGAAACATAGAACTTTTGCCATTGCATCCTTTATCCGTATCCAATATTTTTAACACATCTTTCAACAAGTACTTGACATCAGAAGAGGAATACAGGATGCTTGATTATTGACTGAAACAGAGCAAAAGGCTGAAACTCCAGCATCCATGCCCTGAAGTCTGCTATAAATAGGAGAATATTCCACCCCATCCCATGGCCTTAAATGATAATGCTACTTAATCATTGACCATGCAAGCTATCCAATATCTGAACAAAGCTTTGCTAACATCAGCAAAGATACTGGATCAAAACTACTAGTTATTATAAGAGTATTCCACTAATGATCTCTTGGACACCATGACTATGAAATCCATATCTGTATAATCTATATACAACAACAACCATGCCTTACTTGCAAATTTTTTGGAGTCGGCTAGATTTTTTGGTTGACTCTTTGTTATGTTGCCACGTAAGCTTTGGAATCCTACGTTTTTTCACATCATCATAATAATATATTTTTTTCAATTGATTTTTTTAATATGAGTTTAAAGAAATAAAATTCAGTATTTAGTAGAATAAAAGGCAACCTAACACTAAACATTCTAATTAAATTACATTTTGCCTTTGCTAAACAAATTCTAATTCAATTAGATTGCATCTTTTCTAAAAATTCTGTAATTTGACTTTTTATTTATTAATATATTTAAATAAATACCATTTTATAAATATTCTTTTTATCAACTTTCCTGTGTATCACATGGGTTAGCAACTAATTGTATTAAAGACGGAGGAACAGTGAGAATTACAGTCAGTGGTGAAAGAAGCTATACATAAGCATCCAAATGATATCTAAGTCAAGTATTACAAAAGATTTTGGATAATGGGGACAGATTTCATATATTCTCAATATTTTAAGACATTCTGAAACCTCCTTACCTTCAAGAGCTCATCTCGTCCACAACCTGGCAAGACCTGAATCTTTTTCCTTGTCCTCTCTTGCAAAAGTGGCTTGACAACCTGCTAATAGTTAAGTTACATTGTTGCCATACCAAAAAGGTTTGTCCAGGGAAAAGAAGATGAAGAAGAAAATGGAAGGCATTTACTCCTAAAGGAACTTAATATGTAAACAAGCGCTCAAATTGAACCAATGCATCAAGGGGAAACACCAGTTTATAGCAAACCAGAATATTAAATTGTAACGATCAACAACATCGAGGCTTACCTTCCAACATGCTGAAAATATATACGGAACATTTACAATGTAATATGTATTTGTCTTCTCTGGGTAGTTCAAGTCATCAATAGTTGTTATAATTGTCAATAACTGCAAGAGCAGAAAACACAAGACCAAGTAAATGTTACATGGCTTCAAAAGTTTATACACTACAAAGCTCAACAGAAAAAGTGTAGTGGTTCTTGACTGTTATGTATCCCTTGCAATATGTGTCATCCAATATAAGATTAATTCAGATTTCCAGGCTATAGACAATATATATGGAGTTCTTCTCTTAGGGATAGTTAGTTAACATTTGTTGTTTTAGTATGCCCAAAGCTAAAAATACATTTGCTTAATGCTGAGCTTTTTGAAGGTACATATGAGTATCAGAACACGTTCATATTACCAATAGTGCAAAACTTAGGTAGAATTCTTTAGGTGTTACTTATCAAAAAAAATATATATATATATATACATATTCTTTAGGTGTTGTATCTTAGGTTCTCAATTAAATTCAAACACATCACTGCATTGAATTTAATTGTCCTTGAGAAAAATAGCAATTTCATGTTGCCTTGATCAATGCTGCCATGTGTTTGAATTTAATTGGGAACCTAAAGTACAGTATTTAAGGAATTATACCTAAGATTTTCCCTTACCAATAGATGACATGTTCTTTGAGTAGCCACATCATCCTTTGAATTAATTTTTTCCCCATTTGATGTTACACACAAACTTATTATGGAGTGCTAATCATATGTTGCTTGTCTTAGAGTTCAACAATCATACTTTCCACTCATAAATTCCCTAAGTGTTTAATTTCCTTCTTGTGTACTCTGATTAATGTATCTTGAGAATGTCCAAAAATCATTGAATGTGGGTCAAAAATTCAAAGTAGATTAATAATGTGTAAGGCTTGGTTGCAAATCCTTCCCATCCAAGTACAGGAGTAATGCAGTAACTATTTTTGTTTTTGATACTAATAGAAAAACATTATAAGAACCTAAATAAAACAAATATATATATATATATATATATATCATAATTTATGGCCGTAATAAGAAGATTGTTCACAAAGTTAAATGGGTCAGCAGGGAAAAAAAATACATAAAACTCCAACAGAGACAAGTTATTATACCTTAATCTGACTCAATGCTGAAAGCTTTAGGCCAGTCATGTCCAAAACTTTTACACAAGTGGTAATAGGCCGCCCATATTTTTTAGATGCAGAAGGCTACAAATGCAGTTTATGTATGAATCAACACAGTGACTTAATATTTTTATAATGCAAAATGCTATAACAGAGTATAGAGGCTAAAATACTTATCCAAAAAAAAGAGCATAAAGGCTAAAACAACAGCAGAAGAAATTTCTAAGAGATTCCAAAGTTTCATGCTCACCAAAATTACACGGTCCCGATATTCATTGATTTGAATGTGTGACTGCACATAGTAGTGTACCTGTCAAATAAAAAAGGAACATAAATAAAAATACATTATTAAGACCAGGCAGTAGAAATTGTAGTTTCATACTAGAACTGGTACCAATGAAATGTAAATAAGGAATTTTATCATAATACTTACAGATGCTTTGTCATACGTGCTGAGCCCAACACCAAATGCAAAGACAGGCAGTCCCTGGAGAATAATAAGACAAGAACACATGAGAGTAATGCAATTACGATCATTACTTTGAATTAGGTGATCCCCATGGAGCAACATATTGCAGTATTTAATACATAAACACTATCCTAGCCAAAGAAATAAAGAATGTAGATTCTGTAAACAATATAATTTGTTGGTTGAGAATGAGAACCTCTTTTGAGTAACCTGACAGCCCTATGAGATGTGAATCACGCACTGATCTGTACAGCTCTGTAGGGACTATGGGTTTCTGTATAAAGAAACAGCATCCACGTGAGAAACAAAAGAATTTTGGTAATGGCCAATACCATGCTTATAGTTTTTTTATTTTGAACAAAACCACTAAGTTAACACAATTTTTGACCAAAACATTATCAGTATTACCAAAAAAAAAAAAAAAAAGGCTCACATGGACTGGTTCCAGATTTGGGGTTTCACACAATTTTCTTCTAATTTAGAGTTTCAAGTTTCTCTTAGATTTTCCTTTTGAGACTTTTGTACTTTTTGGACACCTTGTGTTCATCATTGTGAACATAAAGTATATTTGATTTTTAATACAATTGCATTACTTATAAAAAAAATAAAAAATAAAATTAGTGCTTGGAGTCTTAACAACTTGACAGTCCAGCTGCTCTAACATGATTTTCATCCATAACATGGGAAATTATAGATAGTGGTTTTCTATATACTGGCCAGATCAAGAAGCCACTGCTATGCCGATAGATAGTGGTTCTCTATAATTCTAGAACTATGATGGCCCACCCATGGTAGCTTCAATAACCATAGTGGTCATATAGGCACTCATACTAGGTAACCACAAAAGTTAATGATAAATTTAGTTCATGAATAATAGCTAAAATTATCAGAAATTGATACGCAAGGTAAATTGCAGACAAGGGGTTAATACATTTTATATCACGCAAAAGATTTTTTACTTTTTATCAATCACACAATACGACATTGGGTACCACCTTGCCTTAAACAACAAGAACAGAAAGGATTCTATGAGCTGATCTCTAACTTGATAGATCAAATTAATCAAAGATCTTACGAAAATGATCAGTTGATATAATATATTTGGAAAAATAATCAGCAATTAAACATCGTTGGATAAATTACGAGCTTCAAGAAAATGTGACACCTTAAGCAGAAAAAAATACAAACTTACTGCTAAGATGTTGTCAATCTCATTCTGTACCCTCCAGTTTAAACTGTCCAACAACTGGAACATCATACAAGCATAAAGTATGTCAACAATTAAAACGAGAATCATAGTTGAATGTTTCAATAACGTAATTGTAAAGATTTGCAAAAGTTTTCAACCAAAGACTAATATCTAACCATTTTGTGGGCTTTGGCAACATTCCACTCCCTAGCTTTTAGGAAACGTGCTAGATTTTCAGTTGGATACCCTTGATGAACATTCTGCAGATAAAGAGATAATTGTTACATCCATACAATAAACACAAATATCAATTAATTTAGATTAGGACCATAGCATGAAGTGAGGCTCAAAGCAAGCATCTCTTACCTACAAACTACACTAAATTTTTCACCAACTGCATGAAAAGATAAGGAACAAAATGAAGAAAACTTCTTCCATCCCCACCAACCCTTAAAAACAAACTATCTCCATAAACAATGGAGGCCTAAATGCAAAAATACCCTCGAGGGTTTGGGTTTTCAAAAACACCCCTAGAGTATAATTATTCCTTATAACTCCCTAGGGTTTTCATATCTGCCGAATTGACCCTTGGGACTAACTTTCATTAGCTCTTATGGAAAAATTACTAGAGCATCATATATCAGTGCTGCAAATCAGTTGGTTAGGCTTCTTAATGTGGTCATGTGATATTTCCGTCCATGAGAGCTAACAAAAGTTAGTTCCAAAGGCCAATTTGGTGAATATGATAACCTCAGGGAGTTATAAAGAAAAATTGAAACCCTGGGGGGCGTTTTTGCAACTGACCCAAACCCTTGGGTGTGTTTTTGCATTTTGGCCAATAATTTATTCCAAAATATTCAGTAGTGAAAAATCTGATGTAGACCGTTATGTATTTTACACTGGGGATTTAACAATTTATTTAGTGATTGATTGGACAAGTTTATTGTGAATTAATCCACACATATATATAATTCAACCACAGTTATCAAGTACAAAATCTAAATGCAGTAAATATAATGAAAGGAGATGGTCTAGTGGCTCCCAAGCCTCATAAGATCCTATGTTCAAAATTCTTAGCCAGCATCTTGGGCCAAATCCTAAAGGAATTACTCTCTGTAATTACCTACTGTGTGTGGGACCGGGGGACTACACATACCCGGAGGAGTATTTAGGTGCTCGGTGAATTCTGGACACCACGTTAGCAAGAAAACAAAAAAGCAATAAAAGGACACATATTTGGTAACAAGGCGGAAAACCAATGAAGAACATCTTCAATGTAAAAAACACTCCAGGGATTCAATTCTGCAGAAAATTTACAAAAGAAAAAGCAGTTACAAATAGTCTATTCACAAAACCTTTGCACTAGAATCTGCTGCAACCTCTGAAACGACTTGTTTGCCTTCCTACCACAATAACCATAGAACCTCTAGAATCTTCCAAAGTCAAAATCCTCCACAAACAAACCTCATCTACATGAACCAGAATCCTTGAAACTCCAAGGACCTCCTTAAAGATTTGATGGAGTGGACTCACTGTAAAAGCTCTCGGATTTTCAAAACAACCCCTAAATCACTTTCTTTGGGATCACAAGATGTGTGTGTAGAATATAAAGGTTTTTCAGTCTTGCTGAAGGAAGAAAAAGGAAAAGGTTTTGTGTTTCTATGGGTGTAGCAGCACTTTTCTCTATTGAAGCCCATGCAAGGCATGGTTTTTATAGGTGTGCAAGCAGGTCATGAAAGCCCTTATGAAAGTAGAAACAGAATTATGATCAACACAATCTTGCTCAAGCAAGCCTCAAGCGAGTGACGGGCTATGCTTTAATGTTCGAGTGAAATTCTAAAATTTCAATTCTCTTGAGATCTTCAAGGCAGCTTAGGACTAACTTTTACAATAAATGAAATACATCCAAATATTTGAATACAACCTTTGTAATGGAATTAGCCAACACTTAAAAACCTAACAAGTAGAAATCAGCAATCATTCTAACGGAAAGTACAGTGTTTGTTTTCCCTCAATTGAGAAGATATAATGACCTTGTCCAGTGGGTGGAGTCTAGATACTTTGATGCAGGCAACATGCAATCATTTCTAACTTCACCCTCCAAACTTGCCCAACATTGGATACAAGAATCAAGAATTCTTGACACCATTAAGAAAAGCTTGTGACCTGTTGCGCTTTTTTAGAGAAATACAATTTAAAATAAATGAGATTTACCAAATTGGCAGCCAAACACCACATTAAATGACAACCCATGGAATATTTCCAGGAACTACTTTTTTGATGACCAAGTATTGTAGAATATGCCAAATCCTGTGGACACCCATCATAGCTGACAAAATCTTTGAGGCATTGTGGTAAGGGCATAGCATAACCACTTCCATTGAGTCTTACACAGTCCACAAAGCAGACCTTGTGCCTTGTCATGTACTCTTTGCTCATATCACAATCTGGGAATGGTCACACATTTCCTCCAGGTTTTATTCTCCTTGACCACCCCCCATAAAACATGAAATGAATTGGTCAAATGAGAATGTGTGGCAATTGAATCTTATCTAACTCCACAAGAATAATTTATTGTAGTTATGACTCTGAAGAAAGAGAAGCAATGAACTTCAGCTTGTGAATTCAAATCACACTGTGTTGCCAGGAATTAATTCATGTTAGACCCTTGTTCTGAATCACATCACATTCAGTTCACCACACAAAAAAGAGCTGGTAGGCACCAAGAAGACCCAGTTGCCAGATCAAACCATTCAATCAGCCAACCAACTATTAAGATAATTCAGGATCAGAAGCAATGAACTTCAGCTTGTGAATTCAAATCACACTGTGTTGCCAGGAATTAATTCATGTTAGACCCTTGTTCTGAATCACATCACATTCAGTTCACCACACAAAAAAGAGCTGGTAGGCACCAAGAAGACCCAGTTGCCAGATCAAACCCTTCAATCAGCCAACCAACTATTAAGATAATTCAGGATCAAACTCTATTGCTCACAAAATTCACCCAAAAAAAAAAATATCTAGCTTTCATTTTTGCTCAATTGCAACTAGAAAGTTGCTAAACAAAATACACAAAAATATAAAATTTAGGAAAAAAAATACAGGAAAAGAGGGGAAATGCAAACCTGATATGCTTTCTTCAATGGCTCCTCAACTGCCATTATTCAAAAAAATAATAATAATAATGCAAAAGAATAGCATTAAAAAAAATTAAAAAATCAAAAAAAAAATGATCTTTAAATGAAAAAAGAGAAAGTAAGAGCAGGAAGTTGGGTGAAGCAGAGACCTTGATCTATTAGCGCTTGCAACTGCCTGATCACTTCCTGAGAAGCAATACCCATTTCTTCTCTTCCACAAATTTGCACAAATGCCAAATGCACACCCCCAAAAAATCACTAATTTTCAAGCTCTCTCTCACTCTCTCTCTCTCTCTCTTTGACTCTTTTTGGGTTTTTTTTTTTTTTTTTTTTTTTTTACTAGAGCTTGGTGACATACAGAGGCAACTTACCAGCTAAAAAGTACACTACAACTATAAAAAAAAAAAAAAAAAAAAAAAAAAAAAACCTTGGGAGTGAAAGAGAGAGAGAGGTCAACAAAGGCGGGCCTACAAGACAGTCACCCCACTTTCACTCTCTACCTAGAAATTGAAGCTCTCTCTCTCTCTGAAATAAAATGATAACATTTTTTTTTTCTTTTTTCTTTTTTGCTTTTGCTTTTGCTTATATGTAGTTAAACTAGTTATGTTGTTTTTCTGTTATCTTACAGATGAAAAAGGCAGAACAAGCTTCTCTGCTTCCTAGATAACTTTCATTTGCAGCGTGCGATGGTTTTTGGGTTTTTGGGTTTCTTTTTTTTTCAATTAAACCTTGTGATTGTAGTTGTGTTTGGTTCAATGACAATTTTATTTACAAACATTGTGTTTCATCTCATGTCTTTACAGCTCAAATCATTCTCCTCCCAACTATCAAATTATCGACAAACAAACAAAAAAAAAAAATACAAATATTTTATTGTTATATTTATCACCATAAAGTTTAGATTCAAATGGAACTCTTCTATGCATAAACCAATTTTATGTTATATATTAACCAAAGTTTAGATTTAAATGAAACTAGATTACGTCCTTATTAATTGATTTTTATATTTTATTTTCAACAAAAAATAATTTTTGTGATTTGATTTAATCACAATTTAGTTCAACAAATTCTTTCAATTACTACGTTTGGCTCCTAAGGTTTAGAACTTTGGATTAAAATAAAATCATTATGAGTGCTTTATTTTATTCCAAACTTTTGGGTTGAAACATAACAATTGAAAGTTTATAAACTAAATTGTGACCATATCAAATCCCAAAGAGATAAATTATAATAGTTCTCTCTTTTTTATAAAATCTAACTAAATATAAAAAGATAAAAAAAAAAAAAAAAATTTAAACCTAGAACAGCCAAATTTTGTTTGCATGAACTTATTTTTATTGGTTTACTTTATTTAAAAATACAATTTTTATTTTTATTTTTTTGTTTTTTCTTTTTAAAGAAGAGAATGGGGGTTGGTTAAAAAGGGTAGGTGCCAATAGATAAGCCCATTGCCAATAAGATGTATAAATTAAATTTAACAAAATGAGATTTTAAAGAGGGTAAACATTTGACTGAAAATAAAAACTTGAGTTCTAAGTTAAAACAAATATATATCATTAAACAAGTACTTTAGGTTAAAAGGTTGACTCCAACCCAACTACATCACATAAAAATAAGGTTTTGTCGCTTGATCCTTTATTTTATACATGTTTAGTTGTTTACTCTTTAAATTTATTTATTTATAATAACCCGTTAAGCTTGCCTTTTTTTTTTCTTTTTATATTTTTTTTAGATGGATACATTTAGTTACTACTTAGCACTTGCTTGGGAGAACTTATTTTTAATTAGCCTATTAAAGTTTAAAAAATAAAAAAAAAATTAGAAAATTATTTATATACCTAAAAAATAAAAAATCCAAAAATTTGTACCAAAATAAATAAAGTGAATAAATTGAAAATAAATTCTCACAAATCAATTTTTAATATATTCTTTTCTTTTCTATTCATTTCTTTTTTCTTTTTTTTTCTTTTTTTTGAAGAATATTTAATATTCTTTTTTTGATGAAAAAAAAAAGGGCCATAACCGTGTGATCATTGACCCGGCCCACTTAAACCTGCTATTAATGGTGTGGGACATCTCTGAGCACATTAGGACTATCAGCATCACAGCATAGCATTTTTGTAAAGCGCTCAACTCAAATCCAACAACTCCTAAACTCGTAAGTGTGACCAAGTCTGAAACTCTTATTACTGTGCACCACCAAAGTATTTAGATGATGTATTTACCCTAGTGGTGGTCCTACGTCGGTAGATATCTTTCTGCACTCACTTCATTTCAACGTTTCTTTCGCTTTGGAATATACTTTCTCCTTAGAGACAAAGAAATTCGAGTGGCCTTAGAGCATTCAGCTAGAACCGTCTTAAGAGGCTAAGAACGTAGAAATGGTGCCACGAATAACCGACTCTTTATTCTTCCTTTTTTGATCTTTTCCTATATGGGTCCGCCAGTCTGAGTCTTTGTTTTTTATTCTGTTGTACGTAGTGAACTAATTGTAAATTATTTTAAGTTTGAATCTCAGATCCATGATCAGTATTAAATTGCAAAACAAGCCTTTCAATTTATGTTAGCCTAATGCATCCGTACATTAGTTGGGGTTCCCTTTTCCATTCTGTTATTGCAAAATTCAATTATCTCGCTGGTATTTCTGTACCAACACCTAAATATAGGTATGACTTGAATTTTAGGTAAAGAAAGTGTTATTAAACAACATTTTTATATCAAATTCTAAGCATAAAGTTTACTACAAAAAATTGAAAATATCTTGGCATTTTTATAACAAATTCTAATTAGTAACAACGTTGTTATTAATTTTAATTTAAACTTATCACTAAAATTATTTTTTTACTAATTAAATTACTAGTAAAAACTTGTGTGTTGTAAAAATATTGTGAAAATAACATTTTTCTTTATAAAATGTGTAGGTGGATGTCATTAGCACCCTAATCTACTGTTGATAGCCTACGTTATCTTCTCTTCGACCTTGCCTTACTTTGAAGGTTAAGGGTCTGTTTGATATGTGAGTTCAGATATTGATTTTTAAAATAATGTGCAAACTATAGTTTAAAAAATATTGTGAAAATACATCAAAAATTTATTGGTATTTTGATTTAATAATAAAAAGCTATCATCAGAAGTGAAAACCATAAAATAAAACTCTCTTAAAAAAAAGTACTCACAATTCAAAAAAAAAAAAATATATATATATATATATATATCTATCTATTTGGTACCATATTTTAATTTTAATAACATTTTTTTCATAAGTGAACAAAATACAATTGTAAGTTTGGTATAAGTGTTTTTTTTTTTTTTTTTTATATTAAAAAAATGGTAACTATTGACATGTTCGGTACATTCATTAATATTTATTAGAAAAGAGAAAAATTCTCACACTATTTATATTTACTCCGTTCTTCCTCTTCAAACATCCCCTCCCCCGTGTTGGAATACTAAACTAATACAATACCACTAAATTATCACTAGAACTTTTTTTTTTTTTTTTGAGAAATAATTACAACATACTGCTTTCATAAGTCGAACCTTTTTTCCCTAGACTTCAAAGCACTTTGTACATAGAGAAATGTCAATTTAGCTATAAGGCCTTTGGCTCACTAGAATCTTATTTTAAAGAATCTTGACGCAAAAATGGAGAAAATATCTTTTATGACAGACATACCAAGTAAGTTATTTAACAAGATCATAAGTAAATGTTATATAATTTAATTTTATGATTCTCAAAAAAATAATAATAATTTAATTTTATATTAATTGTTTGTTAAAGATTGTTCTGCCAACCATTCACATGGTTTTCACAATTCACTCATTGTCATTGGCTTAATTGTTACCAGAGATATTTTACAAAAATATGATATATGATTTACTATCACTATGTATGGTATATGTACAATTATTTTTGTCGGTAAATCAATCTTTGAACTTAAGATCATGATCATGATCATGATCACCATTCATCTCAAGACTCAAGAGGTGTTTTGAGTTTTTTTTTTTTTAAATAAACAAGAGGTGTCAGTTAAATCTCATCGCCATTTGCTTTTTTTCCACCATGAATAGGTCATATTGGCATGTGCAGGTATACATCCATTTGAATAGGCTACATTGACAGGAGAAAAAGTCAAAGAAACCAAAACTCACAATAACTTCTTAACAAAGTGTGAAATAACAGACAGAAAACATTACAAATTTGGCTTTGTTTTGCTTTTGCAAGAATACTTTTCCCAAAAGTATGAGAACCCCATTACTTTAGGCATTAGACCATAATGCATCTTTTTTCTAAGGAGAAACTTCGTCGGACACTCAGCTCTCAGCATTGTCATTCAATGGTCTTTGTAATGTAACACATGGAAAGGAGAATGAGAAAGTGCCATCATAGTTTCGTGTCCAGCAATATGTAGTACCCAATTAGTGACATTATGGTCCTGTATTCCAAATTTCCCACGCTTTGTGGACCACGTAGATATTTCTGGAATGCGATAAATTCCAAAGTGCTTTACAAGTTACAACGCGTTATACAGTTGCATTAAAATTGTATATATCTCCAATATGAAGACTATGGATCGATATGGAATTCCAATGTTACTTCAACTTATGGGTGTGAACTGCATGTGAATGCATGAGTTTTAGTCAAGCTGAGCCTTGCTTTGTTCAAAGCCCAACTTTGCCTCTTTTTTTTTTATGGAAACTTTGCCTTTAAGGGGGAAAAGATTGAAAAGTATGCGAGCTAGGCATGCAATTTATGACTCGCAAGCCCAGCTAGTTTACTGTGCTTGAATGATTTGGCTTGTTAATATATCTTAGTTAATGGCCCAAGCGTGCGGAATTATTAATTTGACCAAATTTAGTCATAGTTTGATGGGTTTGCTCGTGAAGAGTTGGGCTGATTATTTACACCAATACAATTGAACCTTCCTCAACTCCCAGTATATATAAATGAGTCCCTTACATTACAAACTTTGAAAATTGAAAGTCAAGTTGTGGAGGCTCACAAATATTCAAGTTAAATACGCCATCTTGGAGTGTGACTCGTCGAACACTAGAATCAGGTCAGAGTCAAATTCTGACACACAATTTTTATGCACCCGGTCTTATTAGAAACACATCATTCCTTGCGCGTGTTTGTTTTTTTCATGTAGACTTTAGTTGGACCTTAAAAAATCATCGGTGTTTTAATTAATCAGTCCGAGTACAAACGAGAAGCATCTAGTTCAATAACAAAATAACTTCAGGCAATGAATCAGAATAAACGAAAAATTCTACAATCTAATTGCATCCTTATTCGGATGAAGTATCAGCACAATGATTAGTCTTGATGAAGTCTGAAAAATCACCAATGAATTACACGTCGCTCACACGCTCAAAAAGTCACCTGCACAACACAAAGAGAGAACCTCACAGAGAGCACCGGTGTGATGCCGGCCAAATACCCTCCAAATGTCGAGTTAGAACTTCTTTTTAACTCTAGAGTGCTAGAGAAGGGTTAATTATGCGTACCTTGGTTTATGAGGGTATTGGGGCTTTTATAGTAGTAGAAGATTGACATCTCTTCCTTAGCGTGGAAGTCTTTTCCTTATAGGACTCTTCTTGTAGAATCCTAAACGTGATGGACAAGATATTTCCTTGTGGGGAAGATTCACATTAATGTACGCATCTTCTAGAATCCTCTTTGTGCTAGAATACCTTTGATCTTGGGGTTCTTTGATGTAGTCGCAAATATCTTGCGACTAGGGTCTCTTTCCACAACATGGCAATTCGGACCTGTCACTAGGTAATCCGTCCAAGCTAGATCCGTTCACTAAGGCCTATGGATATTTGGTCCATCCGACATCGGCCCACGAAGGATGATTCGTCAGGCCCATACGACAGATATTTTTCCATCTTCAGTTGCCCCTTCACCCCACGAGTCATGGTTCTTTTAGGACTCGTGGGGTGACGGTTCGTGGATAGGGGTTGACGGTCTAGAAGCCGGTGGGTCAACGGTTTCGTACCCTGGCAAATATAGGCTGAAATTATGAAGCATGCCATGTGTCATTCATCCATTGGATGTTATCTTGTATCGAGGCATCGCTTCGTCTTCCGTGCGCTTCACCTATAAATACCAGACCTTCGCCACTCATTTTCTCACTTTGCACAGAAACAAACTTGTCAGAGCGCAATCCGTCATCTTTGTCAAACTGCATTGCTATACTACTAGTGCCCATCAACATCACATTTACTCCATTCACATACATATCAACTGGTAAGTACCCTCTTGTCTTGTTTTTCCACCGTCGGTTTAATTTCTATACTTCAAAACCTACTTCTGTTCCCCATCTTTAGTTCGTCATAGTCTTAGGCCTTGTCGTCACTTGTAGGCAATGTCTAGTGCGTCAAGTAATCAGTCTGTCGTTCGTGATGGGGCGGATTATGAAGAGGTATACCCATCAGGTCATAGAGACCAAGATAGTCCAAGCGAAGATAGAAGTCCGTCCGCCTCTTCTCCGTCCTCAACAAATGAGGATACGGAATTGGCCGAACCAGAGGAAGGTTCTAACAACGGCGAAGAACATCAAATAGGATTCGTCACAGGAGCTGATGGACCAAGGGAGTTCATCATGTATCCAAAGTGGACGGTAAATGATTTTACATCTACCATCAAGGAGACCCACTTCAAAACACTTAGGGCAAACTACCAGATCCCGGACAACATTCCGATCCGTCTACCTTACAAATCTGAGAAATGCTATTATGAAGGGGTAGACGATGTTGGGGTGTACGAGCAGATGTTGAAGGCGGGATTTAGGTTTCTACTGAGTTCCCTTCATCGTGAATTACTCAAATATCTGGGTTTGTCCGTCAACTAAATATCCCCCAATGCCTAGAGGGTCTTGATAGCAATGGAGATTCTGTACGGTGCTTGGTCAGAAGGAGCTAGGAGGTTGACGATGAGGGAATTCCTCCACTGCTACCTTCCGGACGAGATTGACAAGTCTAGAGGTATATACAGTTTTGTAGCTAGGAGTCCGTTGTTAAAGGTAATATACGAGACCCCAAACCCCAATAGAGACTGGAAGAGTCATTATTTTTTCTTAGAGGGTGACGAGTGGATGTGTCGTCTTGGGGATACAGAGTATATGCTTGTTGACACAACCTGGGGCATTCTGTCTAAGACTGGTATGTATCCATCCTAATGTGTAAGGACTTCTTCTCAGCCGTTCAGTTTTAACATGCCTATATTTCTAACCATCAACTCTTTTTCTTTACAGTTTGACAGCGCCCACAGATCAGTCTTAAGGAGTATAGTTTTCTTGAGAGCATTTTTAAGAAGACTACACCGGACGAAAGGACCTGGGCTAAGTTGGTAAACCTTAACACCATCTACTGGTATTGTGACAGACCTCAACCAACAGAAGCAGCGATCAAATACAAAGCCAGGATCCGTCAACGTAAGTCCGTTCTAATTCTGCTATGCTGTTTAACCGTCCATATTTTTAAAGAGAATAACCTTGTCTGTCCACCTATATAGAAATGGACGACACGAAGGGAGGTCAATCATAAAGGCAAATGCTCCAAAGAACAAGGAGGCTGGTGCTAGCGAGCCTAAGGAGACGGTCTCTAAGAGAAAACAGCCGTCCAAAGGAGACCGTCTACCTAAGAAACCCAAGGTTTCCTTGGATCCTGTCGTGGGGCTTATGGCAGAGGGTGCTAAGACGATCACCCCAGTAAAACATAGGGTTGGGAAAGGCCTTATGATCGCTCCATCCTCTATCCAGAAAAAACCCCCTTCCCTCCTTCGGGACGACCCCAAATATGCCTTGGAGTAACTCTCATCCATCATTACCTTCGAGGATTATGCGGATTTGGGCAACCACTCGACGGAGGCGATGGGTGAGACGGATCTATTCAGCATTGCTCAGGTAACTGTGCCTCATCCATTTTATCCGTCAATATTTCCTCCATCCTATATATGCCTTAGTTTGATATTAAGTATTTTTCTTTTTTCAGGCTATGGTCATGATGAAGGGCCTGATGAGACGATGCCTGAACCATGAGACGACCCTTGGTTGCTTACGCGAGAAAGCAAAGCTGACAGAAGAAGCGTTGACGAAGCTTCAGGCCTAGAAGGTGGTCCAAGATAAGAAGCTGGAGATGGCGGAAGAGGCCAATAGCGAACTTCATAAGCTGACGGAGGAGCTGAAAAAAGTTGTCAAAGACAAAGACAAGGAGATCCGTCAGGCCAAGGATACCGCTATACTTGAGTATCGAGACTCTGACGCCCTTTTGAATGAGCTCAGAGTCTCGTTTGGCTACGGCTTTGACGAGGTCATCCGTCAAGTAAAGGCTCTACATCTTCAGTTGGACTTATCTTCTGTCAACATAAATGCTGCAGAGCAAGCATCCGTCCTGCCTGCCCAATCTGAAGATACGGAGGAGCTGTTTGGTGATAAAACCCCTGCCAACGCCCTTCTGGACCAGGTTGTAGTTGAAAGTGATCCTAAAGATGGTCAATCCCGTTGTATTGAGGAAAAGGAAGCCCCCGCCCCCGTCGTAGAATGAGTTTATTTTTATTTATTCCTCATACTTATGTAAGGGTATTTGTGGAACAATTTATGACTCCGTCGTGTTTTTTTTTTTTTTTTTTTTTTTTTTTTTTTTTTTTTTTTATGTAAACATTATTATTTCTGGATATTTGCTCCATTCAATTTTGCTTTATCTATTTTACTGATCTGTGGAGTGGAATTCATCCGTTCACTTTACTTTGTAGTTTGTTAATGAATGTCGTCCACCTTGAATACTGGACGGACTAAGACAGACCGTTGTTTTATTATTAATCTGTGGTGTTATCAGTCCGTCGATGTCGTGGTCTAGGAATTTTAATCCTTTTAAAAATGATTCGTCCACCCTGTGGACTAAGTTTTATCCGTCCTCCATAGGACTTAGGATTTTCATTCTTTTGGGATGATTCGTCTACCTTGGAGACTAAGTTCTATCCGTCCTCTATAGGACTTTTATTTTTTCATCCTCTTGGGATAATCCGTCTACCATGTGGACTGAGTTTTATCCGTCCTCTATAGGACTTAGGATTTACATCCTCTTGGGATGATCCGTCCACCATGTGGACTAAGTTTTATCCGTCCTCCATAGGACTTAGGATTTTCATCCTCTTGGGATGATCCGTCCACCCTGTAGACTAAGTTTTATCCGTCCTCTGTGGGACTTTTATTTTTTCATCCTCTTGGGATGATCCGCCCACCATGTGGATTGAGTTTTATCCGTCCTCCATAGGACTTAGGATTTTCATCCACTTGGGATGATCCGTCCATCGTGTGGACCAAGTTTTATCCATCCTCTATGGGACTTTTATTTTTTCATCCTCTTGGGATGATCCGTCCACCATGTGGACTGAGTTTTATCCGTCCTCCATAGGACTTAGGAGTTTCATCCACTTGGGATGATCCGTCCATCGTGTGGACTAAGTTTTATCCGTCCTCTATGGGACTAGTATTTTTTCATCCTCTTGGGATGATCCGTCCACCATGTGGACTGAGTTTTATCCGTCCTCCACAGGACTTAGGATTTTCATCCACTTGGGATGATCCGTCCATCATGTAGACTAAGTTTTATCCGTCCTCTATGGGACTAGTATTTTTTCATCCTCTTGGGATAATCCGTCCACCATGTGGACTAAGTTTTATCCGTCCTCTATAGGACTTATGATTTTCATCCTCTTGGGATGATTCGTCCACCATGTGGACTAAGTTTATATCCGTCCGATATTGGACTAAGTAGATTAAGTAGGAAAAATAAAGTAGCGTCTGAATATTTTCTCTTATTGAAAGAAACCATGTAAGAAAAATGGTACCTGCTCCCTTGGGCTTAAAAAAGCACTTGTAGAAAGAATTGTTCAAAACAAAACAAAATAATAGAAATAGTTGTTCGAAGTAAAAACTAATGAAAACTCAGAAATAAACTGGAAATTGGGGGAGCGTTGATGCTCTTTATGTCGTCTCTATTTGTAGTATCTCTGTAGGTGCTCCGTGTTCCATGGGTGTTGCAGCTTCTGTCCGTCCTGAGTTTCAAAGTGGTAGGTCCCTTTCCTTTGCCATGATGAGATCCTATATGGTCCTTCCCAGTTGGGGCCGAACTTTCCTTACGAAGGATCTCTAGCGGCTCCCATTACTTTTCGTAGCACAAGATCTCTGATTTGAAAGTCTCTATGTCTGACATTGGAGTTGTAATATTTTGCCATGAGGTTCTGGTATCGCGCTAACCTCTGCTCTGCTGTAACCCGGACCTCGTCCACCAAGTCTAGTTGAAGCCGCAAGGCCTTTTCGTTCTTATCCTCGTTGTAGTTCTCTATGCGACAGCTCGTAAGCCCTACCTCCGCTAGGATGACAGCATCAGTTTCATATGCTAGCCGAAACGGCGTTTCTCCAGTAGGTGCTCTTATTGTTGTATGATATGCCCATAAAACGCTTGGTAGTTCGTTAGGCCACATGCCCTTTGCCCCCTCAAGCCGGGTCTTGATCATCTTGAGCAGGGACCGGTTCGTGACCTTGACTTGTCCGTTGACCTATGGGTGTGCGAGTGAGGAGTAATGATTCTTAATACCCAGCTCCGAACAGAAGTCCCTAAATGCGCTGTTGTTGAATTGTTTTCCATTGTCGGAGACAAGCACTCTTGGTATCCCGTACCTGCAGATAATATTCCTCCAAACAAAGCTTCGAATGTTTTTCTCCGTGATAGTGGCCAGGGCCTCTGCTTCCACCCATTTGGTGAAGTAGTCGATACCAACTACCAGAAATTTTAATTGCCTTACCGCTGTCGGGAAAGGGCCCATGATGTCTAGTCCCCATTGGGCGAATGGCCAAGGGGCCGTCATGGGTGTCAGCTCCTCGATTGGTTACCTGATCAGATTACTGAACCTCTAACATTTGTCACAAGTCTTGACGTAACCTTGTGCATCCTTTTGCATTGTAGGCTAATAGTACCCTGCTAGGATCAATTTGTGCACTAAAGATCGTGCCCCCGAATGGTTTCCACAGATGCCCTCATGGACTTCTTTCATTACGTAGTCTGCTTCCTCGTGGCCCAAACACCTCAGGTACGGTCATGAGAATCCCCTTTTGTATAAAACATTATTGATCAGCACAAATCGTGAGGCTTGGACTTTCAGTTTCCTGGCTGCCTCTTTTCCGTCTAGTAGTGTGCCCGTCCGCAGGTAGGCTAATAATGGCGTGGTCCAATCGTTCTCAAAATCCACCTCCTGCACTTTTGTTTCATCGTCAATAATTGAGGAAGTTTGGACAAACGACAGTACCTGATCAGGGACTAGCATAAATTCTGTTGAGGCTGCTTTTGCCAGTCGATTGGCACATTCGTTTTCCTCCCTTGGGATTTGAATGAATCTCACTTTGAGGTTGTCGATCCGATTCTTGACTTTTTCCAAGTACTTCTTCATTCTTTCATTTTTGCATTCGTAAACGCCATTAATCTGACTTGTTATTACCTGGGAATCGCAATGTTCGACCATGTTTTCAACACCTGCTGCCTTTGCGAGGTCCAATCCTGCCACCAATGCTTCATACTCAGCCTCGTTGTTGGTCGTTGTGAAATCCAATTGAATCATGCATTCGATTTTATCTCCGTCAGGGGTTTGGATTACCATTCCAGCACCTCAAACTTGCTTGTTTAAAGATCCGTCCGTGTAGATGCTCCATTGTCTGAGGGTGTCTGCCCCCTTATCTTCTAATGGAGTATACTCAGCGATGAAGTTTACCACGGCTTGTCCCTTTATTGCAGTTTGCGGGCGGTACTGTATATCAAACTTGCTTAGTTCTATTGCCCACAGAGCCATTCGTCCAGCAGCCTCAGGACTGCTCATAGCTCTCTTTAGAGGCTAATCCGTCAAGACTATGATGGCATGGGCCTGGAAGTACGGCTTGAGTTTTTGGGCTACAATTACCAGTGCGAAGGCCAACTTCTCCATCTGAGGGTACCTTTCTTCTGCCCCCCGGAAACCCCTACTTATGAAATAAACGGGTAGTTGAGATCCTTGCTATTCTCTTACTAAAGCCGCGCTGACCGCCGCTTGTAAAACCGCTAAGTAGAGGTAGAGCTCTTCCCCTGGTTTGGATGGGCTGAGCAATGGTGGAGAGGCAAGGTATTTCTTTAGGTCCTTAAATACTTTCTGACACTCATCCGTCCACTTGAAAGATTTTCTCAAGGTGCAGAAGAATGGTAGACATTTTTCCGTTGCTTTAAAGACGAACCTATTTAAGGCTGCAATTTTTCCATTCAAGCTTTGAACCTCTTTCACCATCCCCGGTGGTTTTAACTCCATGATGGCCCGTATTTTCTCTGAGTTGACCTCTATACCTCTTTGGGATACCATGAATCCCAAGAACTTCCCTGCCGTTACCCCAAATATGCACTTGTTCGGATTCAACTTCATATTATACGACCGGAGAGTGTCGAAGGTCTCCTGTAGGTCTCTTAGGTGGTCCTGTTCTAGAAGGCTCTTTACAAGCATGTCGTTGACATACACCTGTACATTCCTCCCAATCTGGTGTGCGAACATTTTGTTCATTAGTCTTTGGTACGTTGCTCCCGCATTCTTGAGCCCAAACGGCATTACTTTGTAGCAAAAAAGCCCCTGGCTTGTGACAAAGGAGGTTTTCTCCTGATCAGCCTCGTCCATCTTAATTTGATTGTAGCCGGAGAAGGCATCCATGAAACTCAAGAGTTAGTGTCTTGCCGTTGAGTTTACCAACTATCAATCCGAGGTAACGGGTAACTGTCTTTTGAGCATGCCCTATTGAGGTCCGTGAAGTCGACACACATTCGCCACTTCCTGTTAGCTTTTTTGACCATCACCACGTTTGCTAACTAGTCGGGGTAATATACCTCTCGGATGAAGTCCGCCTCAAGTAGCTTCCTGACTTCCTCTGCTATTGCTTTGTCCCGCTCTTGAGCGAATACTCGCTTTTTCTGTCTCACGGGCAAAAATGTGGGGTTCACATTCAGCTTGTGAACTATGACTAAGCGATTAATCCCGGGCATGTCCTCGTGGCTCCAAGCGAAAACATCCTGATTCATCCTAAGAAATGCTGTGAGGGCCTACCGTGTGGGCTGGCTGGCCAACATCCCCATCCTAGTCGTCCGTTCAGGTCTTGACTCATTTAGAGCTACTTCTTCTAGTTCCTCGACTGGTTCTGCTGTGACTCGCTGCTCTTCTATGCACATTGTGTGTTGGTGGTCATCCATCTCCAACATGGCTATGTAGCACTCACGGGCAGCCACCTAATTTCCTCGTAACTCCCCGACCCCATACTTCGTGGGGAACTTAATCATCGGGTGGTATGTTGAGGTTGTTGCCTTCCAGGCGTTAAGGGTAGGTCGTCCAAGGATAGCGTTGTACGCTGATTAGCAGTCAACTACGAGGAATGTCACGTCCCGAGTGATCTGCTGAGAATAATTGCCTACCGTCACCGTAAGTGTGACTGCACCCAACGGGAATACTCTTGTTCCTCCAAATCCCACCAGCGAGGCGTTCATTGGTATCAGCCATTCCCTATTAGTCATCATTTTCTGGAACGCAGGGTAATATAGGATGTCCGCCGAACTGCCATTGTCGACCAACACTCGGTGCATGTTATACTCCTCCACTCGTAGGGTGACAACCAATGCATCGTCATGCGGATGATGAAGACGTCATGCATCTTCTTCTGAGAATCCAACTATTAGGCTATCTCTCCGCGCTATCTTCAAAACTGAGCCCGTCAGCTGGACGTTCTGAACCATTCGGAGGTAAGTTTTTCGGGCCTTCTTGGGCGAGCCGGTTGTCGCTGTTCCCTCTACAATCATCCTTATGTCTCCGATTGGGGGTCTAGGATGCTCATTTTCCCTTTAGGGCTGCTACTCTTGAGGTGGTGGATCAGTCCTTTCTTTTCTGACAAACTTTTGTAATTTTCCTTGTCTAATAAGGACCTCAATCTGTTGCTTTAGGTCGTAGCAATCAGACATATCATGACCGTGGTCGCGGTGGAAATGGCAGTACCTGTCTCTAGACCGCTTACTTGGATCACTTTTGAGTTTTCCTGAAAATGTTAAAGCCCCTTCGTCCTTGATCTGCATTAAGACTTGGTCTATTAGGGCATTCAACGGGGTGTAGCTTGTAAACCTTCTTCCTGGGGGCCTAGGGTGCCGTTCGTCCCTTTAGTCTCTTGTTTTTGGTCTCTTCCGTTCTTGGTCCTGCCGGGTGTCTTCTTGTCATTCTCTCTTCCTTGGTTTTTCATCCCAGGCCAACAATGCGTCTTCCGTATTCATGTACTTGGTGGCCCTGTAAAGCACTTCCGTCATGGTTTTCGGGTCGTTTTTGTATAGAGAGAACAAAAATTTACCCTTTCGCAACCCATTTGTGAAGGCTGCTACTAATATCTTATCGTCGTCCTCATCGATTAAAAGTGCTTCCTTATTGAAGCGGGTTATATAGGATCTCAACGTCTCGTCCTCTCGCTGTCTGATACTCATCAGGCACGCCATGGACTTCTTGTACCTATGTCCCCCGATAAAGTAAGAAGTGAACTAGGCGCTTAACTCCTTGAAAGTGCTGATGGAATTTGGTGTCAACTGGCTGAACCAAATCCTTGCGGCTCCCTTTAGCGTGGTGGGGAATGCCCTGCACATTATCTCATCCGCGACCCCTTGAAGGTGCATCAAGGTTTTGAACGTCTCCAGGTGGTCCAAAGGGTCTTTCACTCTGTCCTTATTGTCGATCTGTGGCATTCAAAACTTGTGTGGTAGGGGGAAAGAGTTGACGGCTGCCATGAATGACGAGTCTGTTCAAGTGACTAAATCATCAAGGTCGCTTGATACTCGCCCTTTCAGGGCATTCATCATGACCTTCATTTGTTCCTTCATCGCCTACATTTCCGCGATAATGGGAGGTGGAGCCACATAAATGAGGGATGGGATGCTGATATTTTGTCACTCCGGCCTGCTTGGTGCGTTACTTCCCTCAGGCCCCTCTCGATCTCCTTGTACGACACTGGTACCTTCTTGTTCCCTCTGATTGTTTGGTGCCGCCTTTTTCTGGCACAGCTGTTCTTTTAAGTCGCGATTTTGCTTGGTGAGTCGCTCCACAGCTGCGGTGAGGGTTTGTACTTGTCTCTCGAGGGGAGTCATAGGTGGTTCCTCCTCTTGGATGTTATTGGTGGTTGCCATCGAGCGAGTCAGCACCATGTAACTCTTTTGTCCGAGAATAGTGCAGCTTTTGAATCACAAAAAGAACACTAAGTTTCTCACAAACGGCACCAACTGATGAAGTCTGAAAAATCACCAATGAATTACACGTCGCTCACACGCTCAAAAAGTCACCTGCACAACACAAAGAGAGAACCTCACAGAGAGCACCGGTGTGATGCCGACTAAATACCCTCCGAAGGTCAAGTTAGAACTTCTTTTTAACTCTAGAGTGCTAGAAAGGGGTTAATTATGCGTACCTTGGTTTATTAGGGTATTGGGGCTTTTATAGTAGTAGAAGGTTGACATCTTTTCCTTGGCGCGGAAGTCTTTTCCTTATAAGACTCTTCTTGTAGAATCCTAAACGTGATGGACAAGATATTTCCTTATGGGGAACATTCGCATTAATGTACGCATCTTCTAGAATCCTCTTTACGCTAGAATACCTTTGATCTTGGGGTTCTTTGATGTAGTCGCAAATATCTAGCGACTAGGGTCTCTTTCCACAACATGGCAATTCGGACCCGTCACTAGGTAATCCGTCCAAGCTGGATCCGTTCACTAAGGCCTATGGATATTTGGTCCGTCCGACATCGGTCCACGGAGGATGATCTGTCAGGCCCATACGACGGATATTTTTCCATCTTCAAGTTTCATAAGAAAATATACTTCAAACTAAAATTGATCAAACTTGTTGAGAAAAAAAATGGCTCACGAGAACTCTAGGTGGCGCATGGTGGCTTGTGAGGCATGTGGAAACACTAGTTAGGATGTGTGTGAACTTGGAATCGACTTTGGTTTGAGTAGTTTGGCTGATATCTTTGGATAAGAGAAAAGTGAAGATCTGTGTTGTCGAGCAAGTTGGTCTGGGAATTGGGGTGGCATTGTTGAACAGGTTACAGGAATGTGCACTAGTTTGAGGGTAACGCTGTTGAACAGCAATGTGCAAGGTTGTATAGTGATGACTAATGATAAACATTGACTATTAAAGGCTACAAGAACGTGGCTGATACCATGTTGAGAATAAATAGAGAAAGAGAGAAATATTGTGAGTAAAGCCCTTGTGAATTATATATTTTCTACACAATGAGCTATATATAGGTTAATGAGTGAATGTAATGACAAATGGATATTGGATAATCAGTGGGTGATAGTCCTAGTGGGGGAGATCGGAGATTGACCAATTGATAATTGCTAAGCAAGAATGCGAGATCGGTCTAGCAAAAATGAGTTGTGGTGTTAGCATAGAGAGATTGCCCTCACCAAACTTTATAAAATAAAATGAATAAGAAGAGTAAAAAGAAAAACTAAGACAGTGGGAATTAGAGAAGAAAATTTGAAAGTTTGAAATTGTGGAGGGTGAACAAAGCCAAACCTAGTAAAGAAAAAAAAAAAGATTTTTTTTTCCTGAAAGGGGGTCAATTGGCTTGATCCATATTTTTTACCGAATCAAGTTCAGGTTGATCCATATTTTTATGAGTTAAAAAAATAAATAAATAAATAAATAAATAACCCTTATTTGTATCCATTTTTATCATTTGGATCAGGATGGATTAATAGGCCCGGTCCAATATTATCATATCTAACCTTGGTTTAGAGTTTAGATAAACATTTAAGATTTTTTTTTTTTTTTTTTTTTTTTTTGAGAAAGAATAAACATCTAAGAACTTGGTTGAATCTTCTCAAAAAAAAAAAAAAAAAAAAAAAAAAAAAAAAAAAAAACCTTGATTGAAGGGCGTGAACTACAATGGCTTTTGTGTGTTTGTTTCTAAAAAAAAAAATAGTAAATTGTAAATTACACCCTGTTGATGCTCATTTTGGAAGCCCAATAGAAGGAAGAAACCCAACAATATGAGCAGAGAAGAGTTAGTGAATTGATAGAAAAACCATTAAGGTCATATGGCAGGAATAATGGATCATACACCCATAAGATAAATAAATGGGACTTGAGGAAAGCAAATGGGCCTAAAGGAGCCCAGAGAGAGAAGTAGTAAACTCATGGGTATTATATGATGTAGAAAAAGTAAGAATGGGCCACAACAAACCCAAAGTAATAAAGTAAGAAAGTAAGTGGTTGATGGAAAACCCATGAGCCCCAAGGATGAATGATATGGTAATTTGGTTGAGGAAGCCCAAAAGAGTTAGTAAAAGTCTATGGGAATGCAGAATTAAGAAATGGGCTAAGGATACCCAAGGAAAGCAAATGGGCCAAGGATACCCAAAGAGGAAAGAAATTTGACAAAAGAGCCTACAAGTAATGTAATGGGTCAAGAAAACCCAAAGTAACATGAGTATAAATCCAATGACCATATTAGGTCATTATAGTCAATTGAGAGAGGAATATGCAGCAAGCCTAAAAGAGGCCTAGCAAGCTGGGGTCAAATAAGATCACAGCAGGAATAACAGAGTAGCATGACAGAAATGGTAGCAAGACTACGGAAGGAGCAAAAGAGTAAGTTGAAGAAAGAAAAGCCTACAATCAAACAAGGCCCAGCCTTTAAGAGAAGCAAGCCCTTAAGGAATGAGAAATTAGAAAACAGTCCACGCATAAGAGGTTAAGGATAAACGGCTGAATACGTAGATAAGCCTCCAGACCACGGCAAACATATGAGCAGCAGACGAGCTTTGGACGTACACTGAACTGGAGCACGCGCAAGGCCTAGACACCACCAGCTTGTACCCAGCCAATACAGGAATGGTGGGTCATGGGTTAGAGGTAAGAGGGGATATGGTCTGACGGTGAGGAGAAGGGAAAGCCTATTCTGGGATTCCTGCTCAGATTCTTTTGGGAGTAATGTCCTATTGGGATGACTTACCACCCAGAATAAATAAGGATGAGTTGGAACCACTAGGTGCATGCCATGAGGGATGAAGAGAGAACATCCATGCTATGGTGGATAAGAATGCCACGGTAAGCAAGCAAACAAAATAATCTTCTTTGTCTGGTGATGAGGAGTGGCGCAGTTAGCACAGATAAGTGGTGGTGACTAGACAGCTAACAAACCAGTAGTGGTTGGCAAGGACCCCTAGACAAGATAAAAGTAGTTAAAGGCTAAAATGGTAAAAGCCAGTCACAGCAGACAGTATATAAAGAACCTTTGCTGTGCACAGTATGAAGGGGCGGACGATAATAGTAACCACTAGGAGAGAATCACAACATCACGACATGGGTAAGCACTGAGAAAGAAAGAAAAGAATAAAGAATCAAAAATAACAAAAACAGAGAAGAAAGAGAGAATTGGGAAGAAAAAACAGAGAGGGTAGAATGGCAGGCATGCACCAATAGGCTAATCTCTTCGCTCCCTCTGACAATCTACCCTCTGTTAAGGATAAAGGATTTATTTAGGGTACAAGTCATTCAAGCCCGTTCCCTCAAAGTGGATAATTTCTGCAGCAGACGAGGTTATCCACGTTGAGGGAGTGATCCCCTCGTTGGCCTTAGTCCTAAAACACAATTGAACATGGCAAATTAACCTTTTCCTTTTGATTTCACTGTTTATCAAGATTATTTTCTTTCTCGCCTTTGTAATCTCACTTATAACGTGTCTCTTATACCGTTCTTTTTCCTACTTTGCTTAAGGATTCCTCATTTATTCTGTTTAACGGGAAGCATATTGTCTTTATTGTCATATTGTATGTGTCTGCAGTAACCCTCTTGTAACAGCTTCGCCTGCCATGGGTATGTGACCAAAGTTTCGACAAACGAGGCACAGCTTGTGCACAAGCTGGACCAAGGTGAATCGCAATTGGACTGGTCACAATTCTCTTATCCTAAACACTTGGGTTTCAGTACAACAGGAGGCAGTTTAGCCCAAAATCACAAAAGGCCCACCACACACCCTTAAAGTTTGGGGGGTGATTGGATTTTATACTCTGAAATTTCAGAATTTGAATTTTACCCCCTAAAGTTTAGGGTATTTGGATTTTACACACTAATGTTTCACAACTTGGATTTTACCTCCTAAAATTTAGGGTTGTTTGGATTTTATACTCTCAAGTTTTGAAACTTTAAGGGGTAAAATTCAAATTTTGAAACGTTAGGGTGTAAAATCCAAATATCACCAAATTTTAGAGGCTAAAATCTAAATTCTGAAACTTTAGAGTATAAAATCCAACCACTCCAAACTTTTGGGGTGTAATTTACAATAATAATAAATAAATAAAAGGCGTGAACTCAATTTTCTTTTTCCTCCAATTTGTTTATTCACGTACAATATAGTCTTAATTCTTAATGGAGTGCCCAAAAAAAAATAAAAATAAAAAAATAAAATCCTAATCGAGTGACATTGAAGCTGCCAAGAATAAAACAAAAATATCCATCGAATATCCCAAATCTGACCTCATAAAAAAAATACTTCATTTTTCTTCTTTTTTTTTTTTTTTTTTTGTGAGAATTACATTTGACTTTGAATATATCTTTTTCCCGATAGCCGCGATTCCTTCCCATATATTGGATATTCCATTCGTGGTTCATGTACAAAAATATATAATAGCGATAATGTATTATTATTTCCTCTCACTCCAATAATTATGTTAGACGACAATAAAAAATTATCTCAAAAGTGTGCATCACTGTTCACACCTCAGATAGCCAGATCAGAATTCAATAAATTGTACCTTCCCATACCAAGAATATCACTAACATTATCATTATAATAATAATAATAATAATGAGATTATTAATATTAATTAGATTTCTTGATAGCTTCACCATAAAATTCTTAAAATTCTATTAATTTATATTGTGAAATAAATTATATATATATTTCACACATGGGTAAACATTTAATTACCTTTCTATTCAAATTATTTCCAAAATCTAAAAAAAATAAAATTAAAATTATTTCTCATATAAGAGAAATCATTGCATTTCCTTAATCATTATAAAGATTATTATAAGAAGCCAACAAGGTAACGTCAAAACTGTTGGAACATGTTACGAATCGACCATGATCTTATGTGTTTGATATATGCATCTTTTTTTGTCGTGTTTAAACTTTATCTATCCGCATGTAAATATATCAATGCATGACGTATTGCCAACAAAGCTGATTGTAAAATGATTCTCAAAAAATAAAGACCAATTGTGAAATACTATTAAAAGAGGAGTAATCTTGTTTTTGTCCTAGAGCAAACTGGCAAAGTCAAAGTAGAAGAAACTAACAGCCTCTTTTCGTGGTTAATATTTACTTATTCTTTAGGTGTAGTCTCTGGATTTTTAGCTCATAGGGATCGTACGTTATGGTGGCTGAGCCAAAATTAGCGTTGAAATAAATGGCAAAAAGTTTGCAACTACGGAACCCCCTGTATTTCTTTATTGTCATGTAGTTTTCAGAGAGAAAGAGTCAAACAAGAAGATATATTATAGCTTCAAAAACAATGTCATGTTGATCATTCTTTGAAGCCAAATTGAGATGTCTGTGTCGCTGTCATCAGAGACAGGACATATCCAATCCCATGATGAAGCCAGTGCATCTACAACTGTTGGGTACAGGAACCAGTATAGCGCATATAGCAGCGTGAGCGAGATTGAGGAAGAGAGTAGCAGTACAAGCGAGATCATTGAGATCAACGATCATGGACTGGAACGCATGGAAACGATCAAAGAAGAGTCGTTTGAGGCAGGTAGTTTATATTCGTTGGATCTTCAGAGCTTGGAAGATAGCGTGTATGTGGGTGTGGGGAAGAGCGAGTCAAGCATGGAAGCTCTAGTTTGGACGTTAAAGCACGCTGTCACCTCTCCCGCCACCATGGTCTATCTCGTTCATGTCTTCCCTGAGATACTGTACATACCCAGTCCATGTAAGAGCTCTCTCTCTCTCTCTCTCCCTCTTTTTCTCTTTGGTTGGTGAGTCATGGTCAAATATTTGGTGCATTGGAATCTGGGCCACTAAAAGCTTGGGTCTTTACCCACCCACCACCACCAAATGGCCTTTTTTCTTTTCTTTTCTTTTTTTTTTTTTTTTTTTTTTTTTTTTTTTTTTTTTTTTTCAAACAAAGACAAAAAGAATTGACAAAATACTAGTACCATGCATGATTCACGGGAAAAGCGATTGAGATTTGTGTCTAATCAGTAACCACATATGCCTGGTTTTAAATTGTAATTCATTCTTTTAAGGGCCTAGATTTGTGCTTAGCTTTAATTTTTCTATGAGAATCAACATCGAAAGGTTGGATGTAATTAGTTGTAGATGGATAATGGATTGTCTCAACTCTCAAGCATGAGGCTTGAGAAGCCAAGTTTGATCATTCAAGAGGGACAGATTTTTATTTATTTATTGAATCTAATAATGTATGGAGTGACATATTATTTAGGATTTTCAATGATATAGTACTTGATAAAATCATGAAATTATTTCTTTGCGAATGGAGATAATCATCATAATTAAGCCATGGTTTAGATAATATAGATCATTAGAATTCAGAAGCCTGAGTTTAAATAATGGAGTTCATTGGATTTTATCCATGATCGATTTGAATCTAATAATTGGATTACATTTTCATTGTCTCTGTGTTAGTAATAATAATAAAATGTTGCCAATGTGATCAAATTAAATGACAGATGTATCTTTGTGATTACAGTAGGAAAGATTCCAAAGAATCAAGTGAGTCCAGAGCAGGTGCGGAGTTACATGGACCAAGAAAGAAACAAGAGGAGAGAACTACTCCAAAAATTTCTAAATGCATGTTCCTCTTCCAAGGTACATTAACCTCCAATGTATCATTTTAAAGGAACATGTTTATGTTTCTGGGTTAATCTTTTTTAATTTGAACCAAAAAAAAAAACTAATGATCAAACAGGTTAAGGTAGATACCATTCTTATTGAGAGTGAGATGGTTTCAAAGGCAATCCTGGACCTCATTCCTATTGTCAACATAAGAAAGCTGGTGTTAGGAACCACTAAATCCAGCCTAAGGTATAATCATAAGTGTGTTAAAGGCAAGAGCAATTAAGAAATCAATTCCAATTTTTCTAAGCAACCCTTTTCTCATCTTCAAATAAATTCTCGCATATATTTTTCCAATGTATAGGAGATTGAAGTCTAGAAAAGGGAATGGAATAGCTGATCAAGTGATTCAGAGTGCACCAGTAAGTTGTGAAGTTAAGATCATTTGTGAAGGAAAGGAAGTGATTGACCTAATCAGTGAATCACCAACACCTTCACCGCGTGCGCGAGGCAATGATGAGATCAATCCCAAGCCTACACAAAAGTCTCCAGTTCAACGCAGCATTTCAAAAAAATTTCAACGCACTGATTCCTTTAAATGGTTGTTGTGCTTTAGACCCAAGGAGTAACTAGTTTCCCAATATTTGTGACGAAACACTTCCAGAACTGGAACAGAGTTGTATAGAATCAGAATGAATGTCTGATGGTTGAAAGTTGAGTTATACTCACCACACTCCATTTGATTTTGAAACCCTCTTTTCACAGGGAATTCCCAATTGCCCATTAATTGATTTAATTCCACCTATGGCTTTGATTCACTTTCCTTGTTTCTTTTCTTCTTCTTCTTTTTTTTGTTTTTGTTTTTGGTATAGTCCTTAATTGTAGATTACGATCGAATTTAGACTAGCAACTTGTCGAACAACCCTGTGACTTTTTAAGCCACTCTCTTGGATTTAAAATGAGTGTACCATGTATGTAAACAACACATGTAAGTACTCCAAAAACCATGGACCAAAAGCTATAGAATTAACGAAGTTCAAGGCTGTTTGGTATTAATGTTTAAAAAGCAGTTTTCAGTATTTAAACAACAATAATATTGCTGACACGTATTTCTTTAACACTCAAACATGTATTTTCACAATATTGAAAACTGAACAACAATACAAAAATTCTCTAACCAAATGACCTCTCAATTTGACATTTTCCCCCCACAACAAAAACCCCTTAAAGAGTTACATTTTTATTATATGGAACTATATTTACAATGAGCTCAATGTAGGGTATGCATAGTAGCTAAGGGGTTTTAATATTTACCCTACGAGTGTGATTGCTTTACTTGATCTACACTCACCTCTAACACTCACCTCACACTCAAAAAATCAAGATAGAAACTTGAATAATTGGTATGTAAAAATATGAACATAAAATGTGACAAAGCAGGAATGGCAAAATCAATTTCAATAGCAGCATATGACAATGATTGGTGATAATGGTTAACAGTTAACACCAATTTCTAAGAAGGTGTTAATTACACACCATTTTGCACACACGCACGATTTCAGTGCAAAAATAACCGATTTAATTTTTTGTTTTTTTTTTTCTCATTCTTCGTTCTACTATTAAGTCAAATCACTAACATATTATTACAACCTACAAATATATGCTGATATGTACATATGTACAACATTACTAAGCTATAATAAGGTGTAAGAAAAACCTCAAATGCTTCATCTATTTTTCTCTTATTCAAATTACCCCAAACTTTTGTACATGTCCTAGTTAGTGATAATATATAAGATGTAAGGAGCAACTATAAGAACTTCATCTACTCATCTCTCTCTCTTAATCACTTAACACGCGTTCGCGTACAAAATCCTCAATGTAGAATAAGGTTTTATTTGAACAACTCTAAAAGTCTAAACGGGCTACCTGGCTTAAAGGCCCTATTTGTATCACATTTGTGTTACTATTGACCTATTTGTTTATAGAACGATCACAACAATTTACAATTTTTTTCACATTTTATGTGACAAATTATGATTGATTGTTTGTCATTTTTACATGAACTCACTATTATTATTATTATTACACACGTTTTGCACGTGTAACAATACTTTCATTTTTTTATTTTTTTATTTTTTTGGTTTAGTGTTATAATGTTTAAAAGTGAAAGATAAATAATTGTTTGTATTTTTTTTTAAAGAAAGAAGTAAGGTAATGTGAAATAATGTTTAAAAATGAAATAGAGATAGTGTTTTAAGTTTTAGGTTGAATGGCTTTCAAAAAACAGTTTTAGGTTGAATGGAGAAGATAAAAGAAAAAGTCTAAAACTTAAAAAAAGTAAATTATTCTTTTAAGTAAGTAGTAAATTACTCTTTTAATCAGTTTGTGTTTTTTAATTTAAAATTATTTAATTAAAAAAATGAATATTTTAAAGTGTTTAAGAATTTGTGTGAAAGTAATTTAGTACGTAAAATATTAAAACTAAAATCCTGTTAATAATAATAACAATAAAAAAAAAAAATATATATATATATATATATATATTATTATTATTATTAAAAAGTAAAAAATATCTGACCCGGAGGGGACCTTATTAGGCAGCGCGCGAGGCAAGAAGCACGGGGTCCATGGTTTTCTTCGCACCAAAAATCTAATAAAGATATTATTAACAAATTAAACGAATGGAAAGAATAAATTTAATTATGACCCTCAACAACTATTAGATTGTGAGTTGTGAGTGTCTACATATTTCTATGTATTAGATTTCTAGCCAAAAAAACTTGACCAACATGAAATGTAATTTATATATGTTTTAGCTAGACTTGGTTCAAATTTTGTTAATACTATACCACTAAGTACTTTTTGAAAAAATTATCCCAAAATAAAAAGTATTTTTTGAAAAAAAATCATAATTGAGTTATATATTAAACATCAATATATAACTATAGGGATATGATTTTCAAACCAAGCCCAAAAATGAATGGGATCTTGGCCAAGTGAGCCCAGTACAATAAATTTGTAGAGAGTGGGTCAAAGAGCTAGGCTTTAGTGCATGGATAATAATTAATATGGTTTTGGAGGATGAGCAAACAAGAATTGAACTCGGTTTGTGCTAGAAAGTTTATTCTCGTCACAATCCGAGGAGCTCTGCTCTGATATATATTAGATGACAATGGTTATATGAGTTGTTGAGATTGCCATATTGTTTTCTCTATTCTCTCCCTCCCTCCCCCCTGCCCCCTCGTTCTCTGGGGTCTCTACCCTTATTTATGCTATATCTCTTCCTTCATCTTTACCCTACACATGGACAGTTAATAGTTTATGCTGATACCTGTCCCATTAGGCCCATCTAGAAGTCTTCTGGGGTGGTTGTAAGGTTGCAAAAATACTGTTCAGAGGTCATTTCCACATTAATACGACCATAGAGTGAGCTATAGAGCATTTAATGCGGTAGTAGCGGTTTTCTCCTAGATATTTTTAGGTTTCCATCTTTCTTGTACATTTATGGCGCACGTCCCTATCACTAGAGTTTCTTGGAATGTCACTTTGATCATTAAGATTTATACCTAATCTGCGTTTAATTTATCTGAAGAGATATTCCTCCTCGGACTTGGACTACTCACAATCTCGGCCAAAGCCCCACGCTTTCGGCCAAATCCTAAGACCCAATTGTATGACTTGGGCCCATGATCCCACAATAGCCCCTTAAAACTCCGGTTTTTTTCCTCTCATCCGAGGAGAAAAGTGGGGTTTTGAATTCTTAAGAGTTAATTCTACTTGATCCTTTGATTTACACCTGTGGGAGTGCCGTTTTACGCGCCCCATATTTGTATTGTAAATTGCTCCTTTCAAAGCTACCAATTTGAGGAGTTGGTTATGATCTTGGGTTTGTCTTGACACTTTAGTGAGAAACAAATAGATAGCATGGAATGTTAACTTCCCCACATTATCTGGTCCGAGGACCGAGGCATGACTGAGGCTCAGTTTAAACAACTGTAGAATTGTCATGAAGTGTTAACTTCCTACATCATCTGGTCCGAGGACCGAGACATGATTGAGTTTCAGTTTAAACACTTAGAAGAGTTGTCATTGAGTGTTAATTTCCCCAAAGCAAGAAGCCCGAGGGACCCGACATAGCTAAGGTTCTGTTTAACCACTTCTAAAGATGCCAATGTGTGTTAATTTCCCCAGAGCAGGAGATCCGAGGGACCCGTCATAGTTAAGGTTTTGTTTAATCACTTCTAAAGATGCCAGTGTGTGTTAATTTTCCCAGAGCAGGAGGTTCAAGAGACCCATTATAGCTAAGGTTCTGTTTAACCACTTTTAACGATGTCACTGTATACCTTTAGAACTAGCCCCGCTGTGGAGCCCCTTGGATTTGTTGCACCATCAACATATACCTTCCAGAATAAAGGTTCTTGTAGGGAGATTGTACCAATCGGTTTTCCATCCATGCTCTGTGTTGCTGCCACTTCCTCTAATGGAGGTTCAGTGAACTTGGCCGCCATATTCGCAAGGATCTTGGCCCTTGACAGAGGTACGAGGCATGTACTTGATGTCAAAAGCCCTTAGAACTGTGCCCCATATAGCAATCATCCCCGTGTAATCAGCACTTCGAAGTATAGACCTGAGCGGAAGCTGAGTTAGGATAACAACTGTGTGTGCTTTTAGAAAAAAATGGGTAAGCTTTTATGTAACATGCACCACCGCTAAAATGGCCTTCTCTAGTGGTAGATGACAAACTTTGGCCTTATGTAGTGACTTGTTCATATAGTAAACTGGCTACCATAATGGCTTTCCCCATGAACTCTTGCTAATGGGAGCTTGATCCTACCATAACTAACCATTGCATTCATTATCACACAAGTTCTCCCCACAGACGATGCTAATTATAGGGACACGATTTTCAAACCAAGCCCAAAAATGTATAGGATCTTGGCCTAGTGAGCCTAGTACAATAAATTTTTAGAGAGTGGGTCAAAGAACTAGGTTTTAGTGCATGGATAATAATTAATATGGTTTTGGTGGATGAGCAAACAAGAATTGAACTCGATTTGTGCTAGAAAGTTTGTTCTCAACACAATTCGAGGAGCTCTGCTCCAGTATATATTAGATGACAATGATTACAAGAGTTGTTGAGATTGCTATATTGTTTTCTCTATTCTTCCCCCCCCCCCCCCCCGGTTCTTTGGGGTCTCTACCCTTATTTATACTACATCTCTTCTTTCATCTTTACCCTACACGTGGACAGTTAATGGTTTATGCTGATACTTATCCTATCAGCCCCCTTTAAAAGTCTTCTGGGATGGTTGTAAGGCTGCAAAAATATTGTTTAGAGGTCACTTCCTCATTAATGCGGCCATAGAGTGAGCTACAGAGTATTTAATGCGGCGGTAGCAGTTTTCCATTAAATATTTTTGGGTTTCTATCTTTCTTGTGCGTTTATGACGTACGTCCCTATCACTAGAACTTCTTGAAAGGTTACTTTGATTATTAAGATCTATACCCGATTTGCGTTTAGTTTATCCGAGGAGATATTCCTCCTCGGACTCGGACTACTCACGATCTTGGCCAAAGCCCCACTCTCTCGACCAAAGCCCAAGATCCAATTGTATGACTTAGGCCCATGACCCCACAATAACTATAACTATGTGTAGTCTAATATTAAGATTCTAAAAATATTCCTTCACTAAAAAATTATTGAGTGATGTGTATTAGTGTGCGTTTGCACGCTTCCCAGACGCACGTTTTGCGTTTCAGATTTTTTTTTTTTTTACTTTTCAACTTTGTTAGACGAAATTTTTTGCTGTTCATCATTGTTGCGGCTACTGTTCATGAACAGTAGCCGCAACATTTGACTTTTCCACACAAATTTTACCGTTCATGAACCCACAAATTTCACTTTTTAGCAACTTTTTCATTAAAAATGGGTTCCACGATACTATTTACACATTTAAAATTTATTTGCTACAGTATTTTTCAGTTGTATTCAAACGGACCCTTAGTTAAAGGGTTTAGCTTACCTGCAGTACTTTTTAAAAATGAATCTCCTTTTGTTTTAATGAGAGATTGTCACATCACTTACTAACAAAAATATTTAAAATAAAAAGACATGTCCAGTTAAAAAAATACTAGAGATAAATCAAACCCTTAGTTGAGAGTATTGTAACTCAAGTGGTTAACATCGCTATTATTTCAGGATTCAAAACTTCACTCCCTATTGTAATTATCAAATGATTATATTATACTTTATTGAACTTGTAATCCAATAATAAGTAACACAAACTATAACTTCTTCTTTTTTGAGAATTTTTAACACGCACACGGGGAGAGAGGAGAATGTTTTTTTAAAAAAACTTACAGTAGTGTATATTCAAAAGGGCTTAACTCTTGGATACATAGTACAGGTTTTAAACCTCTTTTAACCCACACTCATATTCCAATGTGGGATTAACCCACTGTTTTTTTCTTTTGAGAATTTTTAACACACACACATGGAGAGAGAGAAAAAGGTTTTTTAAAAAAAACTTGCAGTGGTGTATATCCAAAAGGGCCTAACTCTTGGATACACAGCACAGACTTTAAACTTCTTTTAACTCACACTCATTTTCCAATGTGGAATTAACCCACTGTTTTTTTCTTTTAAGAATTTTTAATACATATACACGGAGAGAGGGGATAAAGTTTTTTAAAGAAACTTACAATAGTATATATCTAAAAGGGCCTAACTCTTAGATACACAGCACAAGCTTTACACAAACTATAACTTGAACAATTAAACCTAACACTTTTATTTATAATCTATACTGTATATAAAATTGAAGACGTTTTACTTTTGGTTGGCTTCATAATATTTGCCACTTAAATTTTTGAGTCCTCACAATTTTACACATTAATATTTTAATATATATTTTTAACTAAATTTATATTATATTCTATATTTAAACACTCAATTAAAATCTTGACACATAATCTTTTCTTTAAATGATAGAGTAGATAATTTTTTTTAGAAGAATTGAATAGATAATTTCATATACAAACACAAACATAATAACTAAATATCTATCAATAATAAGTTAATAACCATAACTATATGAGTAAGGCTATGGACACAACAAAAGGCCATAACAATTTCACAACACTCTCAAATTAGCATACCATATCATTAAAAAAAAAAAAAAAAAAGTTAAATTGGGGATTTTGGTGACTGGTGAACCCATGTGTGAGTTGGCATGCTAATTTAAGAATGTTGTGAAATTGTTGTGTCCCGAGCATTATACTTCCATCTAAAAATAAAGAGGGATGCTACGTCTACAACAATTTTACAACATTTTTACAACAAATCACAGGTGGTTAGTTGTTATTGGTTCAAATTTGAAACTAACACTAAGATTACTTTTTTGCCCCAACAATAACAACCAATAACAACCTGCCACTTAGGAAATGTTGTAGAAATGTTGTAAAAATGTTGTAGATATAGCATTTCTCAAAAATAAAATAATTAATAGTTATTAATTTTTTATAGCTTAATAAATACCTATTAATAACTGCCATAATTATTTATTTAATAGTTTCATATAAAAACACAATCATAATAAATATCTAGTAACTATTAATTAATAGCACAATTATGAAATTCATATTTAACATTTCATATAAAACACAATAAAATGTCTATTAATTGTAATAAGTATCACAATTATCATATTTCATATTTGAACACTGAGGGTGAAGGGCTGCAAATTTCACGCGCCCACCAAAAAAAAAAAAAAAAAAAATATCATATTTCATATTTATATACAAAATAAAAGAGAGAAAAAATAGTTTCTTTTAGATAAAATGATATTTTATTGATTTTTTTGTACTTTGCTCATATTGGTACTAGTAATACATATTTAATCTAAGACATTTGACTTTTGTCTGATCATAGAATATTCTACGCATAAGCTTTCAAGACCTCACAATTAATTAACATGTCATAGATTAATAAATTGCAAGTATTTAAACAACGCGGTGTTTTTTTTTTTTTTTTTTTTGCACTTTGCTACCTGTCTCCTGGTACATTTTTATTTCAATTTATTTTTTCTTTATAAAAAATGTCATTATTCTAATATATAGTTTTCAATTATTTTTAAATTTCACTCTATATTTAAACTCCATTAGAATATTGGTAAATCATTTTTTCTTTAAAACTAGTAAAATATACAAATACAATCATAATAATGCTAAACCATAGAATTTTATATACAACCACAATCATGAATCCATATAAATGTCTATTAATAATTACCATAATTATCATATTTCATATTTAAAAATAAAATTAAGAAAAAGAACAAAAATTATGTATTAAAATTTTTTGTATATTGCACGAGTTACTTTTATATATATATATATATATATAGTTATTCAAACAAATTTAAAAGGTCTATTTTACTTTTTTTTTCTTATTAAAAATATTTGATAGTTGAGAGTATAAAAATTGGAACCCTAAATATCGGAAGCGTTAAGAAATACCAACAAAATAGGTTACAAGGGTGACGGACAATGACAAATGACAAGTATAGTACAGGCAATAAAATGAGTTAACTTTGTCACATTCATTAGTGATTACAGCTTTTCAGTAGTCTTTATATATATATATATATATATATATATATTAAACTGTGATAGGATTTGATTCTTAAAAAAAAAAAAAAACTTGTGATAGGATGGCCACATCACATGATAAGTTTTTTTTTTTTTTTTTTTGGGACTCATCTTAGACCGTACAATTTAATCACATCACCTCGAACACTACTACAGTACCCTAAAAACATAGGTATCGTCAAACGACCCATAGTAACAAAAAATACTGAGACTTGGCAATTCTCATCCCCCTCGCACCATTCGTATAGTGTCTCACAATTCTCATACAACATCAAGACTCATATAATTTTTTTGCTGAATAAATCAAGACTCATATAATTGCAAGCTGAGTTTTCTTCAGTGGTATATTCAGATCAAGAGAAAGGGCACATATTCTTCAAGTCATGCCTTTGTTAGAAGAGTAGTTTTATAAGTAGATTTAAACACTGGGTTGGAAGAATTGCCAACGGATTTAGAGGCTGTATTCCAAAAAGATTTCAATAATTAATACTAAAGTCTGCTTGTTTTTTTCTTAATGGGTTGTGCTTGTTTTTAGTGGCCAGTTTTATTAGACACGTTGCGATGTGGACACGTGTCCGTATCTCAGCATGTCCAATGAAATTGACTATTGAACACAAGCCGAATCCTTTTTTAATAATATATATTAGAACAGGTAGTAAATAAATCTAATTGATAATTATTATTAATTGTTACAGTACAAGTTTTCCTAAAGTAGCCAAAGTACAATTTCCCTCACAGGAGAGAGAGAGAGAGAGAATAAGGTTACATCATGACTCATTATTAAAATACTATAAGAAATGCTTAGATAAGAATTTGGAGGAGGCATGTTGGTAGATTCAGCCACTGTTAAATGATGCATTAATCATGGTATATTGTTTTGTGGGTTGTTGTTTTTGTTGGATGGGTGTGGCTTACCTCTATTATTTTTTTAATTGGAATCTACTTTTGTTTTATTGAAAAATTGTCACACCAACCACTAAGTAAATAAAATGTGGAGATTAAAACTTACTACCACTTGCTATTGTATATTTAAAATAACATGTGATATTCAGTTAAAAAAGTACTAAAAATAAGCCAAATCCTTGTTGGATACTTGAATAAAAAAAGAGATACTAATTCTGTAGTTCATGAACCAAGCAGGTATGTTTTGTACTCAACTTAACATCTCATATTTTTGTAATTGTGTATGCCTTCCTCATGTTGTCATGGAGGCTTGGGAAAGAGATGTATGATGTATCTCTTTCTCTTTCAATAAAATATTCACATTTAAAAATAATAATAAAAAACAACTATAAGAAAATTTCCTCCAAATAAAAAAAAAGTCCTATATTGGATTGGATTTTATAATTGGATCAATCTAAAAATTTAATCAAATTTGTATTTTTAAAGATAATATAGAATGTTATAACTGTTAATTTGATAAAATCACTATCATATTAGATAAATTATTTCTGATAATCAAATAAGGCTTGAAAATATCATATGAAACAAATAGGCCAATAGACAATCATGATAGTGGTCAACCAAGAGAAGTCCAATCAGAAGAAACTAACAGCCTACTTTCAAGGCTATTTAATCCGCACAACTTGTTGATTGTTTTTTTGGTCAAGATGATCATTTCTTCGAAATATAAACGCAACCATATTTTCAAAGATACAACCTAGTAAGGCATAGAATGATTCGAAGTTATTAGTGAAACCCTTCAAAGTGTTCCTAAATTCAAAGTACTCTACCTTTGTGTAAGTTTCCACTTCACAAAACAAAAACTCAAAGAAGTTTCAAATCTTTGGGATCGAAAACCGTGTCATCATAGTTTGTTTTCACCCGAAAAATTGGCTGAAAATGTCGGTATCATCAACAGAGAATGATGAGCACTCGCTCGCTAAGGGAAACACCAGCACCCGTAGCAGCCCAAGTGAGATGGATATGGAGGAAGAGACTCCAAGTGAACTGTTCGAGATAAACCAAGATGTACTCAGGGCTTCTATGGTGGAAGAGCATGAGCATGAGGGTAGTTTGTTCTCTTTTGATTTTCAAAACTGGAATGATAGAGTGTTTGTAGCTGTGGGGGCGGCAGAAGAGTCAAGCTCAAGCATGGATGCACTGGAGTGGACTCTGAAACACGTTGTTACTCCCTCCACTACGGTCCTTCTTACACATGTTTTTCCTGTCATACGCTTCATTCCAAGTCCATGTAAGTTCTCTCTCTCTCTCTCCCTCAGATGTGTGCCTTGGTCAAAACCGTGTCATGGAAAACCTGTAATTAAAGTGTGAAACTTATGTTTTAACAACCCTGCTACCTGCTATCAGTATTATTCTATTCATTCAGGAAAAAAAATACAATTCCGTTCATATTTCAGTGCTTTTGGTTTTGGGAGATATATCATATGAACCGTGCTGGTCTGGTACATCCTTTTTTTTTTTTTTTTAAAGGTTTTTGTTATGAATTACCAGTGCCCCAAGGCACAAATTAAAGCGTATGTAATGTTCTAACAAGTAACATTTATATATATATATATATATATATTTAAATAAAGTCAACGCACAAATATATAAAGAAAAGTATGTGGCGATGATTGCTCGAAAAAATTGTATTAAAAAAATATGTACATTGTAAAAATGTGATTTGAAATGGCATTACCAAAGGGTACTAGGTTGCAATCACAATAGCTATTAGCTACAAATACAATTACAAATTCAATAATAATTTACAACCAATGTTTCCGGGCTCCGTTGCTCGGTTGATGGATTAGATTGTGTTTATGTTTGGCATGAAGACATGTTGATGGGATAAGCCAGTTATTGGCTGTTTGATAAAGAGTTCATTAGCAATCTAACTCTTGTTTGGGGCAACAGAATGAGTGATAAAATTAACATGTCATGTGATGATAGTAGGAATGCTTCCAAGGCATCAAGTGAAACCGGAGCTGGTGCAGGAATATGTGACCCAAGAAAGAGCCAAGAGGAAGAAGCTCCTTCAAGAGTTTCTTAACAAATGCTCTGCCTCCAAGGTACAAATCTTTGAACAAACAATTTAATGCAACTTAGTGCGGGTTTGGTAAGAGTATTTAAATGTAGTTTTTGTTTTGCAATTCATAAAATGATGGCTCTCACACTTGAATTTATTGTTTTGCTAATATACTTTATTTTCTAAGTACAATTTTTTTTTTTTTTTAAATGTATCCTATTTTCCTGATTTAAAACAGGATTTTAAAAATGGATAAAGGGTATTTTTAGGAGAAAATGTTTTTAATGATATAGTTGTAAATAAATTGAAAACAGTGAATCCCATATATTTGTCCAAACTCTTTTATCTCTTAAATTAAGGAACTTATCTTTATCACAAAAAGAATTTTCATACTTCAGATTTGTTGTAAAAATATTATAGAAATGTTGTAGACATATCATTTCTCTTAAAACTTATCATTAAAAGAAAAAACATGATAGGCTTTATTCCTTATCATTATCCCAAAAAAAGAAAGAAAGTAATTTATAGATTCTACAAGTTACTTTTTGTAAATATATATTTTTTAAATCTAAAAATAGAAATAGTCTTCCAAACAATTATTTTTTTGTTTTTAGTATTTTGAAAATTGTTCTTAGAAGTGAGAGACAAACATATAAAATATAAAAATTATTATCTGAAAACTAGTTTCAAGTTCAATTTTTTTGAAAATTGATTTTATACTGTTTTGAAAACAAAAACAAAAAACCCTCCTACTAATCAGACCCTTAATTGGCTTACATGCAAAGATAAATCATTTTTTTATATATAAATAATGAAACAGGTGAAGGTAGGTGTTATGCTCATTGAAAGTAGCAACATCGCTAAGGCTATTGTGGAGATTATCCCTATTCTCAAAATAAGAAAGCTAGTGATTGGAACCACACAATCAAGTTTAAGGTACAAGCATCCAAGGATACAACAATAACAACGTTTAAGAAATTTTGAAATTCCAAAGCACATTTCTTATTAGTAGCTATTCTGTTATTCAAATTTGAAAGGAAACCGGTGCCAAGGAGAGGAAGCGGAAGCGGGGTTGCTGAGAGGAGAGGGAGAGGAAGCGGGATTGCTGATTGGATCTTTCAGAATGCACTGGATACCTGTGATGTTAAGATCATCTGTGAAGGGAAGGAAGTTATTGACCAGATGATTGGATGGTCACATCGAATCAGCAATGGAAGTAGTTTCAGGTCCATTCAAGAAGAAGAAAAACCCAATGGTTCCTTCTGGTTCAAGTGCTTTATATTTTAGAAACAAGTATGTATAAGCTACATGTAAATACAGTACTTCACTAATTAATTGAGGTACATGGGCTCATTAATGGCATAGATATCTCTCCTCGGAGTATTAGATTAAAGCTATCGGGATTGCTTTTTGATCTGAAAATATATCTGTATTTGTTCACGTTTATATTTAGAGTGCATAGAGTTATATGCTTAGTTTTATTTTGATACCCTTTTATTTCATTGTCCGTTTCATTCAATCTTTGACACCATGATTAATTGAAGCTTGGGGACCACAAGAAGTAAGCAAATCCAAGCTGCTGTTACCCTTAACTTTGGAACTCAGCACCTTGTAATGTGAAAAATCTTGTGCTTGCGACTAAGAAAAGAAAGAATCACAGTTTAAATGCTAAAACTTATATATGCATATTATGTTTTTCAGTCTATATAAATAGCTTTCTGAAAGAAATTACATTTTAAATGCTGAAGTGTCCAGATTGATGTATTTCTCTACAAGCTTAACGAAGATGGCTCAAAGAGCCATGTTTTTTGGTATTTTTATACTCAAAAGAACCAAACCTGATGTATCCAGATTGATGTATGCTGATGTATATGACAGAGAGCATTGATGCAGTTATGCAAATCAATTTGGAACTGTTAATGGCAAGACCAAACATACAAGTCCCCATTAACTTTCAATAAAATAACTTCATAATCACCACTATCAATCCCTGAAATGTTGTTCAAAACAGTTCTCCGCCAACAGAAACCGTTTAATACTGATCATCACTAAAAGAAATCAAACTCAAGATAATTATCAGAACCTTTCTGATTGGGAGCAGGCATAGTGGGAGCAGCCTTTTCACTCGTTGACGCTGTTGGGGCAGGTATTCTCTCCACCTCAATGGGCTTTGGGATCTCAGGTGGAGTCGCACAGCGTATCAATGCCCAATTCACACCTTCAAAGAAGGGATGTTGCTTGATCTCCGTTGCCCCTCGTTTATAAGCCAATCTATGCTGTGGCTCCTTTATAAGCAAACCCTTTATAAGATCCCTTGCTGCAAAACTGACAACTGGTGATTCTGGAAAACGAAGAGGCTGACCTACAACATTGAACAACGTAGCCCGATTTCCTGATCCCTTAAAAGGAGTTTTACCAAACAATAGCTCATACAGAAAAATTCCAAAAGTCCACCAATCTACGGCACTTCCATGACCTTCGCCCTTAATGATCTCAGGTGCCAAGTACTCATGGGTCCCAACAAATGACATAGACCGTGCATCAGTTGGTTCTGCCATGAGCTCAGGTAATGGGCTGACTTGGTTTCCTACCTCATTTTTAGGTTTCCGGTCCTTCTTAGACTTGCTTGAAAAGAGGCGTGGTGAGAAGCATGTTGTAGGGACTACACAGGATGGCTGAATGCAGGAAGGCTCAATGCAAGCTGGCTGGACACAATACACAGTGTTCTTTCGTAATGGATCAGACTCCATAGATGAGGTTTTCACAAGAGTTGGACTAACAGCACAACGGAGGGAGAGGTCAAAGTCAGAGAGCATTATATGTCCATCTTCCCTCACAAGGACATTTTCTGGCTTAAGGTCACGGTAGACAATCCCAAGCATGTGGAGGTACTCCAGAGATAGCAGGACCTCTGCTACATAAAATCTGCAAGTTAAATGAAATAAAGAATTGTCACTTTCAAGTGCCATATGGAGCACCAATATGTTTTTAACCTCTTTTTTCCTCCATAGTTAGATTATTTAAGATCAGGGTAATAAAGAATTTTGTATCAGGAACAAAGGTGGGACATTGTTCCAGAAAACAAGATAAACATAACTCCAGTTTTGGAAGCTGAATTATTTGAATACAGTATCAACCTTCAGAATAATTACAACCTCCTAGATGGATCACAAGACAGTAAAATTGACACTGATTCATGATTCAACCGTTCTTTTTTGTTTTATGATAGATACAATGGGGTAGGGATACTCGAACCCTGGACGTCTCTGTTGGAAGCACCAGGAGGTGCCAGTTGAGCTACAAAGCTCTTGGCAATTCATGATTCAACCATTCACCACCTTAACTCTTCATTTTCGAAAATAGTTTATCATTTGGCAGTGGTTATGAGGCAGTTCTTGAGGTTAGATAAGTTTTGGAACTGAAGCCCATAAAAGAATCTGGCATACAGATAATTGTTGAAGACATGCAATTAAACTTCATTCAAGGCTATGGAGGACGCGACTTCGCACCATGTCAAGAACATTCTGATAAAGATATAATTCCAGGTTTCATTGGTAATAGGGAGTTTTGAGGATATAGCCTAAGAAATTTGTCTATAAAAGTCAAGTTTCAGACCCAACTTAACATGGATGGGAACTATTTAGCCAGATGGTCCCCATTGGGGGACTGACAAGAAAACTAACTCAACATACAGAAGTAAAGCTTCTTAGGAGGAGAACAAAAGGCAAATGCCATTGCATAGAAATAATACAACATACACAGGATACAATTAATGCTTATAAACAAGCAGCATGTATAACATATTCCTGAAAGCAATAATATAAACTTGTCCCCTCAAGGATAGGATAGGTTTAACCATCTAAGGCTTAAAGTATAAACAGATAATATTAGATAAGCTGAAAGTGAACAAGCATGTCAACTAAAATAAAGAGAAGAAATTAGAATGGTTAAGCTTGCTTAACATACTTGACTGCCTGCTCAGGAAAATGCTTGCCTGGTTGCCTCTGCCTAAGAGTGTGCAAGTCTCCTCCAGGACAGAACTCCATTACCAAGCATGAAAATTTATCTGTCTCAAAGTGGGTGTACAATGTTGGAAGGAAGGGGTGATCCAGAGATTGCAGTATCTCTCTTTCTGTCTGAGCACGAAGCAGCTTCTTACGAGTTGCAAGAGAACCTTTGTCCATAACCTTCATTGCAAAATAACATTTAGTTCCACTTAACTCTGACAGATAGACACTGCCAATATCACCACAACCCAGCCTTTTCAGAAGTCTGAAATGGCCCAAACCCAAAACCCCATCTCTTGTTCGAACAGCTTGGATGGCTTCCCATCTCAAGTCATTTGCTTTGTGAGGCTTGCTAATACTACTACTAAAGCTGCTACAGGTGCTCTCATCGCTTACATCACTGCTTGTACTTCCTCTACACATACTGCTCTTGCCACTCTCAACAAAATCAACACGATCACTAATCTTGGCACTTCCACTGGTCTTGGCAAGACTGCTGTTCCCATCACTAACTTTAGCACTCCCATACTCCGATGTCTTCTTTTCTTGATCAACAGAACTTCCCAGTGAGCCTCTTGTCTCATTTACAGTAGAATCTACCCCTGTCGATGCTTGCTCAAGACCCTGTGCGGAAGAACTTGAATCAAATTTATTATTCAAAGAATCAGACAACCCCTTTTGACTAGAATTTGGAGACTCCTTATTTTCAGCAGCTTCACCCTTAACCTGCTTTGATTTGTTCTCAACAGGTTTTGGTGATTGTTCAGGAGGAACCAACTCAGTTTTGCTTGCCTTTGAAACCTGCAGAGGTGAAGGCCTGCGATCATTTGCCTCAAACGTTTGAACAACAGCTGTTTTCTGTCTCTGTTTCGCGGAAGCTCTCACATCAGTTTTTGAGGCCATCATAGGTAATAAAGAGTTTTAGAATATATCAAATTGAAGAAATCCATAGCTCAGCATCCATTATCAAAAGCCCATATCTTGCACTAGCAGCCAACATATTTCTCCTAATCTGCCAAACCAACATTTCATCAATTATAGGCATCACAGATAAATTATTGGAGAACCATTACAAAGTGAACTAAACATTTATTTTAGACGACTTTTTACATCCTAATCTACACAGAGAGAGAGAGAGAGAGAGAGAGAGAGTAGCCCGGGACGTATATCATTAAGTCCATTAATAAGAAAAAATAAGAGTGCATAAATCTATTGGAAACATTTAAGCAAAATCAGATTCATACAAAACCAGTTCACTTTTCAATTTTCACATGAGCCGAAAGATCACAAAATTAGCTGATAGAGCTACATATAGAGAACTTAAAGTTAAGCTTAGAATGAGTAAAATTGTAAACTCACTTTGTGCAAACAGTAAAACCTAAAACCCAACTACAAATTTATATAAAATTCTTTCCAGAACGAAAATAATTCAAACACAAAGCTGCATGCAGACCTTGATCATATGATATTGAAGAAATATAATTCTAAGATTAAAAGTCATAGCTATCTAACTCAATATGCAATCTTTCCTCCACCAAAATAAAGGTATATAAACTAAAACCAATAACGAAAATAAAAAAAGGACAAAAGTAAAAAAAAAGCAGAACAACTATAAAAGATTCAAGGACCACAAAAAAAGCAAAGAATCAGTCTTGCTAATTAGCCAATTAGAAAAAAAAATGCAAATTCTAAACAAACTTTAACCAATCTCACATATATGAAAATAAAATCCGTAAATTAACTATAAACCCCAGTACATAAGCATGAAGAGGGGTTCCAATTACAGTAAAAACCAGATCTTTATCTCACAAAACCATAGCTTTGGGTAGAAACCCAACACAGATCCAACAACAGAAAACGACCCAGGTGAAAAAAACAAGAGTAGAAGGTAAAGTAATGCAAACCCATGAAGAAAAACTAAGGAGGCTAAAAGGGTAAGAGAGAGTTGGCCCAGAAAAAGTACCTGAATCCAAGGATCACAACAACAACACACTTGACTTGAGACAGGTTTTGCTTTGCTTTGCTTTGGGCAGTGGCAAAAGAAAAGCACTGTAGAAAGGTAGTTTCCTCCCGAGTCCTTAAAATACCTGTTAAAACTAGAAAGAGAGAGAGAAGGCGGAGAGAGAGAATATGAAATCAAAATGGAACTAGGCCTCCGGTTCTGGTGGGTGGATATTAGGCACAGAGAGAGAGAGAGAGAGAGGGGGTCAAACACAAATGTAAAGTAAGTAAAGCTCTTTTTTTTTTTTTTTTTTTTTCCTTTTTTTTTTTATGGTTGAATAAAATTCTATTGGTTGGATTATCTCGTCCCGGAACTAAAGGGGTCCGAATCACCAACAGTTCTATGTTTTGTGGTCTTGCACCTGTCTGTCATGCCTTTACCCACATCCTTCATTCTCACCTCTCTTCCTCACATGCCTAATTATCATTTTGCCCTTCTTTTAAGTTTTTTTTTCTCCCTTCCAATATCCAATTCCAATATCATCTCTTTGTTTGGTTGTAAAATATTTTTAAGGTATGTTTCGTTGTCAACTTTTGATCAAACTTAAAAAAGAAAAAAAAAATTGTTATTAAATTTGTTATTCGAGAAACGTGTGTGTAAAAATTGTAGGGAATTGCAGCTTATTGTATTTTTTTTTTTTTTTTACAGCTTTATGTCATATTTTTGCAACTTTTAGGTTGTGAGGCTAGTTTTATAAAGAAAAAATATATTAAAATAAATTTTAAGGTCAGTTTTATTTCTTTTCTTCTATTTATTTAATTTTTTATTATTAAATGGAACCCATTTTAATACAACATTAACAAGCACAACACAATGCTTGTTAACATTTGCGAAAATAGTAAAATATTTTACCAAAACACTTTTTATAAAATGTTTTCTAGAATGAAAACCAAGTAATTTCTATCTCCTTACATGATACTATATTAAATTACCGATTGTCTCAAAAAATCCTACGTGTTGGACCTCATCTATTAAAAAAATACTTTCAAGCTACACATGAGGGAGAGTGTTAGAAATATGTGGTTAAATGATTAAATTTATCATATCTCAATAGTTTAAACTTTTAGAACAATCGGTAATTTAACATGTTGGAGGTAGCATATAGGCTTGCAAGTTTGCATTGGCACGAAGGCTATGCAAATTGGTAGTGTTTTTTGACTAGGGTTTTGTTGATATGGCAGTTATGTATGTTAATCTAGTGGTTAGGTGCACTGATCAGGTCAAGGTTGCACCAATTGAGTGGTTGTAAGTGAATTCAATCAAATTTGTGCATCTTTGATTGTTTTGTGGGTGGATTTGATTGGAGGTTTTCATTAATCCGAATATCCGATAGGTTATGTGTGGTAGTGGATCGGTTGTAAAATAGAATTTAAAGTAATTTCAATTAGGTTTAAACAAATAAAATAGGTTCAAATTAAACGATTATTTTTGTTAATGTTACATAACTTAATAATTTTGTATTCTTTTAAGAATTTATTGGCCCCATATACCCCCTCACCACTCTTGCAACATATAATCAATACTATCTCAACTATAAAATATTTAAATTTCAACTTTTGTATTTAAAATTATATTCAAAATACGAGTTTATATATGAATTGGATATTCTTTTCTTTTTCTTTTTTTCTTTTTTCTTTTTTTGAGAAACATGGATCGGATATTCAATATGTTAATAAAAATATTATAAGTGATGTAACACTAACAAGTATTACATCAAGATCAAGGTAACTTGATTCTAATCCTAGACAAATTATATATGAAATAAGATTAATTCAACATTTACTTTATTTTATTTCTTATTTTGTTCAGTTACAAATGAATCAAATTTTGTAATCATTCACACACATATAATCTTCTTTTATGTTGATGGCCCCTTAAAAAAAATCTTTAAAAAAAAAAGTTCTAAAGAGTGAAGACCCTTGGAAACATTGGTTAGTTCATGTGCAAGAGAGATAAATACTGTTTAAAAATAATTTGCACTGATTTTATGTATACGGTCCTCACTAAAAATAAAATAAAAAATTTATAAAACCTTCTTATGGTTGGTTTGTTATATAGTGTTATATATATATATATATATAGGGATAATTACAGTAAATCCACCTGAGGTTTAGCCCATTTGCGCTTTGCCTACCCGTGGTTTAAAACTTTACACTTTGCCCACCTAAGGTTAGTTTTGTTAGCCTTCCGTAACCCACCTCTCCGTTTGCTGTTAGAAACACACATTTTTAGGCTAAAACAAATATAACAAGAATAAAAAATCTAGGGTTTTTCATTGCTCATGAACTTCAATGAGAACAAAGTGGAGGAACAACACACCAATCAAATGACTCAATGAAATTATTTTTAATCTATAACAATATCAACAATTTCACAACATGCCAACTATCACAACAGCCACAATCACACCAGTACTTAACCCTTCTTTCGAAGGTAATTTTCCTTTTGCTTGACTCATTATAGGTGCTTTTGGTAACGAGCTCAGGTTCGATGGCACCGTCTGAGCCAATGCAATCGCTGGAGATGTATTGGTGAACGAACAAGCAAGCAAAGGACTCGACCCACATAGCCCTTCGTTCCTAGAAAAGCTTCCTTGACCAAAGCACAGCAATGAGTTTCATTTTCCTTCATTCTTGCTTCATGGGTTTCATTTTTTTTGTGGTTTTGGTTGTGGGTTCATCTCATTTTTGTGGTTTTGGTTGTGGGTTCATCTGATTTCCTTCATTCTCGCATCCATCTCGGCAGTTTGGAGCAAATCCAGGAAGAGGGTCGGCGGTGGTTTAGAGAGAATGAAGCTCGATCTCGGCCTCCGTCTTGGCCGGCGGTGGTTTTCTTTTTTCTTTTTCTTTTTTTTCTTTTTTTGCTTTTGGGTTGTGGGTTTGATAATGATCTGATTATAGTGGGGTTATGGGTTGTGGCTTGTGGTGGTTGTGGATTGTGGGTGTGGTGGTGGTGATGAGTTGTGGGTTCTAATAGTGGTGGTGGTGGAGTGGGTGGCAATACTTCGTGGGTTTCAAATTTTTTTTTTTTGGCTTGTGGGTTTTATTTAATTTTGGCTTGCTAATGGTGGTTGACCTCCAAGGCCGCCGTTAGCACCACTATGAGCCACCGCCACAACAGCTAAGCCGCCATACAAGCCACCATCAAACTTTAGGTCGAAGCACTTAACCACCGCCATCGACAGGATGAACACTGGTGCTGTTTTTCTCTCTTTGGTTTGCTTCTATTTTTGTTTAATCTATGATTGGGTTCTAAAATTTTTTTTTATTACAGTTTGGGTTTGAAAAATGAGAGGGATTTTGGTATGGATTCAGAGGATTTAATTGGTTTTGGATGTGTAACTGAAAATTTTGAACTATATTTACAAATGTTGTGTTCTTGAGTTCTTGAGGAAAAGATTTAATGGTTCGTGTTTGATCTGTGTTATGTTCAATTTTTAATAAAAATGTGTTTTTTTAACATCTGAGGGTGAGATGGGTAACGGATGGGTAACGGATTGAAGTTCATGTGGGCAAAGTGTAAAGTTTTAAACCACGAGTAGGCAAAGCACAAATGGACCAAACCTCAGGGAGGTTTACTATAATTATCCCATATATATATATATATATATCAATCTATTTGGAGAGTTTGTAAAACCTTGATGAAATTGAATTTAGTGAACCATAGATTTCCTAATCCCTATTATGTGAAATTGTGAATAATGATGGCTGATATATATACAAGTTTGAAATAGTTGAGCTAATGATGAAACAAACACTAAGAACTTGCTTTTTATATCTATCTTTACCATGAAAAAATCAGTGAGAACTAGAATTTAAAAAGAGGCATGATGAAGGGTTCAACTTCATGATTTTTATTGGAACATAAGTAAAATTTTAATAGAAAAATAGAACGGATATTCAAAATTGCAGCTACAAAATTTACATAATATGAATTACGACTTAATTAGATTTATCATCTGACCATAATTAGCTATTCTAAAACTACTTTCCCATAAAAAAGACTAACAGAATATGTTGTTGTTTAATTGCTCCATTGTTTTCTCTTGATGATTCGAAAATACTTGGTAGCTCTTAAAATTACTAGAAGAATGAAATGTAAAGCGAGTGCTAATTTATTTATTTATTTAAATTTGAAATAGAATTATACTTTAGCATAATCTAAGTATATATGTGTGTAAAGTTTCCTTTTGTAGCCTTGACCTTTGGCCCTTATCCCTCACCCAACAAGAACTTATACTTGTGGAGCGACCATTGCACCAATGATGCGTGATGGTTAGCGAGCACCAACTAGAACTAGGCAATTGAGCTACTCTTATAGACAATTACTGTCAATATTAATGCATATAGCCATTAGCCTCATGATACGAATACAATAACTTCATTGTTTGTGCCGACATGGTTACACAAATTTGGCACCTACTTTTCTAGCTATTACAGTTGATACTACTGAAGGCAATGGACCAATGGCTGATGACTGATGATAATGTTGTTAAATGATTGAGTGGATAATAGAACTGCATGACTAAATTAACTGAAGGTGTGGTGGTCCGTATAACAAATTGGAATGGTATTGAAGTCCTTTGAAGTTTTAGCTTTCCATTTAAGACTGTCAATGGAGAACCAGCTTTTTCTTCTAATGCCCTATTGGCTTTTGAAATTGCTTTCATTACTAAATGTGTTGTTGCAACACAAGCCAAGCAGGGCCCAAACTCTAAAATGCTATGGCTTCTGATGGGACATGGCATCGCATTTGGATCACTCAGTCTCAAACAGTGTGTGTGTGTGTGTGTGTGTGTGTGTGAAAGAGAGATTTTGTGTTGTATAAACAAATGAATCTGTATGAGATTGTCATTCCATGTGAGGTTAAAATTCCCTCTTCGGAAAATCTTATGAAGTGGGTGGAAGGGTTAGCGTGTGTATAGGTTTTTTTTTTATGGAACATAAAGGGCTCTACACAACTGTACGAGGTCCCAAGTAATCATACATCACATTGATTAATAAATGACCAAATTAGCTAGTTGGAATTCATAACCATTACAATATTAGCAATATTGTACTAATATGTGTGATACTTTCGATAATTTAAAAGCATCCCCATCTTTCCAGAAGAGATCCCGAGTCTCTCCATCTGGCAAACAGAGAGATGTGCAATAAAGCAAATCTTCATTTGCTAGGTGACATAAAATTCATATATTATATGACCCAAAAAACAATGTTTACAACAAAAAATCATACTCACTTTGTTTCAACAACCAGCATGGAAGATCCTTTTTAAGGTTTATCCACCATATTTTTGTATTGTTATTGACTTAGCCACAAATATGAAACTTGTGTGTAGTGTGGTTCCTTTGAAAAGTTGGAGAACACAAAATTCTTCTAATTAAAATCAATCAAACATATTATCAAAAGAAAAAAAACAAACAGCATTCTAACATAATATCTCTTCGACATTACTATTTAATGCTTCAAAGACTTTTTATTTTTTATTTTACTATATTTTTAAAATTTTTAAAAATATATATATAATAGGTATGCAAATGGGAAACATAAATACCAAATTCGTCATCAAGTGACATAAAACGACAACAAATCAACTTTGGGCAGCGACTTTCATGTGGCATTTTTTTTGTTAGGTTTATCTTGTTGTCTCATGGACAGCTTTGTATTGGTTTAAGTCATAATCCATGTCGCCCACCCACAGCCACATGATACTTGTGTGTTAATTAATTAGTGTTAGTGGTTTTCGAATTGACTTGATTATGTTAGGAGCTTGAGAATGAAAATCAGTGCTCCCTACACTCTGGTTTTGGTTTTGCCAATCTACAACCTAGTTTATATATAACTCAACGTGATAGATACTTCAGGACCTTTATTTTTATTTTTATTTTATTTTAATTTTTTTTTTGATAATTTGATAAGCAACAATGGAGATAAAAGAGATTTAAACTTTAGATGTCTTTGTGAAAAATACCAAGAGGTGCCAATGGACCTACAAACTTTTGTCAGTTCAAAACTTTTAGGGCACGTTTGGTACACTGAATGAAAATTATAACAAGAATTGTGATATTTATTGGGTTTGGCTTACCTCCAATACTTTTTTAAACATGTCCTTTTGTTTTAAATAGACAATGACAAGTGGTAGTGAGTTTTCATCTCCACCTTTTATTTAGTTAGTACATGATGTAACAGTTTTTTATTAAAACAAAATGAGATTCCAGTTAAAAAAGTACTGGAAGTAAGCTAAACTCATATTTATTACTAGGAATAAGAAGTGTTGTAATGGAATAACTAAAAATATTCATAAGTTTGGTTGTGAGTTGTAATATTAGAATAAAATGTAAGATCTATTTTAGGAAATATCTTACTCATACAGTTATATTTCATAGAAAATAATATTTTTTAAATTTGAGAGAGAAATGAGTTATTTTATTATGATTTTTTATTTCCATAATTAATACGTGAATATGGAAAGTTTGTTTATTTGGAAATATATTAATGTTAGAAATTATTTCAATTACTAAGGAATTGCTATTACAATCATTTTAGAAATGAATAGTTATTCCTTATTTTAAAAAATAGCTATTCATAAGGAATAATTATTCCTTATAATAAAAACATAACCAAACTACTGAATAGATAAATCATAGGAATAATTATTACATTACTGTGTCTATTACAGTCTACCAAACATGCCCTTAAGATAGTGCAGGCCTAAGTTTATTAAATCGCTAATAATTTAATCTAATTACACTTTACTTAGCTATAGTGCTATGCCCAATTTGATTTTTTTTTTTAATTTTAATTTTTATACAGGATAGAAATTCTACTCTAACCTAATCTAAGTTATATGTGTGTGAAGTTTTCTTTTAGAAACTTGAACCCCGGCCCTTACCCCCCACACCCCATAAGCACTTATACTTGTGGAGTGGCCATCGTGCCAAGGGTGCGTAGTGGTTTTTAATTTGTTAATATATGGTTTTAAAAGTTATAGTTTTATTCATTTATGAGAGGATCAAATTCTTTAATATTCAGTTTCTCAAAAAAAAAAAAAAATCTTTAATATTCTTTTAATCTCAAATTGTTCAAATTTGCATGTATAAATGGAACATGATTGCAATGGACTCGATATAATGTGGTCATTTGTCCAATACTTACCATATGTCCACATCATATTGGGTCTAGTGCACAAGATGCATTAAACTCAAACCTCTCTGTGTTAATCACATGCTTAGAAATCGCAATGGTAACTTCACTGCAATATAAATACATTAAACTCAGGAGTCATGAATTAGAAACAACATAAATATTTGGTATCAACTTTTTAAATCAAAAGTTTAACAAATCAAACTTGATTGAAGAAAATATGTGGGTAAAATGTATAATTTCCCTATTTAATTGAAAATTTTCCCTAGTTATTTAGTGCATATGCAGATTAAAAAACTATAAATATTTGTGGATTATTCTGTTCAAAGAATCTTAAACAAGATACACCTTCTCAACCAAAAAAAAACAAAAAAGAAAAGAGAAAAGAAAAAAGAATCTACTTCTCAAAAAAAGGAAAAAAAAAAAACCCATTATCTGGAAAATTTTCACTTTATAATTACTAGTAATAGAGCACATGCTTTGCACGTGAAGAATTTCCAAATATAATTGATCGCTTTTATTAAGTTTTATAAATAGAAAGTATAATCTAGTCGGTGTGCTTTTGTATTAGAACTCCTTTCTCTCTCTCCTGTGTGTGTGTTTGTTTCTCCAAAAAAAAAAAAAAAAAAACACTAATAATTTGTTACAATATGCATAAATTAAAAAAAAAAAAAAAATTTGTTTCATGGAATATTATATATTATAATCATATCATATCATATGTAGGGTCACAATTTGGAGCCTAAACCTAAATAGGGTTGGGTGATGGCCCAATGAGCCAAATACAATAGATTTGTAGAGAATGGGTTAAAGAGCTAAGTTCAAACAAGGATTATAGCGGCTTATGTAGCTTTAATGGATAATCACGCAAGAACTGTACATATAAGACTGGGTTAATGCTTTGTCTGAGGAGGACATTCTTTGTATTAGTAAATATTGATGCTTACAAGTACCACCTTTGTTACAATTCCCTCTCCCTCCTTTTTCTCCCTTTTTACATGGGAATTCCTCTTATTATATATAGTCTATTACAGAAAATCTTCACCCTACACTTGTCAATAATTCTTTTGACCACTTGAGTACCTGTCCCATCAGCCACCCTCTCTGGCCTCTTTGTGAGTCACGGTGGCCAAGAAAACACTGTTCAGAGGTCTTCTCCACATAAATGCGGTCTGGAAAGTAGCTGCAATGCATTTAATACGGAGGTCACAGCCCATTCTTCAAATATCTTTCGTTTCCTTCCATCTTGCGAGCTCATGTGGCATGCCTTTGATGTTATTAGTTCCCTTGTTAAGTTCAATTCAATTGCTGGAATGGGTGAAGGAACGGTGCTGACATAGTCCGAGGAGGCCCTTCTCCTCGAAACATCCGTTTTTTCCCCCTGTTTGTGAGGTGCTGAGTTGGAATGCCCTTATATTGTTTGGTCTCTCCTCGGACACACAAAGACCCAAGGTAAGGCCCAAGGCCCATTGTACTTCCTTTGGGCCCTGTCCCTACAATAGCCCCTCAAAACCTTGGTTTTCCTTTCCACCTGAGGAGGAAAATAGAGGTTTTGATCTGTAAAAGATAAGGACATTGACCCCTTTGACATACACGCATCAGAGCGCCATCTCCCATGCTGCACAATTGCCTCTAGCACTTCGGGGTCCACAAACTGTCATTTATTGATCTAGGCAGTGCTTTGTCCCCCTTATCCAACGGTAAGCCGTGCATCCTACGGTGGATATTCTTTCCTAGAATTCTGGGCGGGGTTATTCCCGCTCATTTTCTTCTTCTATATAAAGCCTCGAGGGGATTTATTTCTCTCTTTACTTTGCGAAACTTCAGATACTCCAGAGAACTCCAACGCTCTAGCCTACAAACAGCTCTAGATATTCAAGCCTCCACAGCCTTTTCTTTAAGAGACTTCTTAAAGGCTCTTTCTAAGGGATCAGGATTTATCACATTTCCCTTTGTTAGTTTTTGTTTCTCTGAATTCTATTTCTCCTCGGCCACTTGGCCACTATTCTTCTCACACATAGATATCCGTCTCCGTTCCTTTAGTTCGTCTTAATTGGTAGATTTGAGAGTCTTGTAGATTCCCCTGCAAAAATAGAAATTTTTAAACAGAAATATAACATACCCCAAGAAGTCGGCCTACGGTACTGTCTCCCAAAATAAATTTTCACCCATAGGGAAGAAAGAGAGGTAGTCATCCCTGTAATAGCATTCATAGGAGGGATAACCCTTCCTATGGGTAGGATAAGCCGGGATTACCTTATCAACCATAGACTTTGTCCCCACCAAATGCGCACCTAATATGTTTAGGATATTAGGTTGCGTTGATGCCCTTAATGAGCACCTCAGATTGCGCCTTACATGACACGACGTAGTCCACCTGTATGAGTGCCACTCGCAGGCTGAGGGAGGGTTTTACCTCAAGTCTAGGTCATCTGTTGTCAGACTCATCTCGTGCCTCCCCAGATCCAACAAAGGGATGAAAGATGACTACCTCATCGCTTCAGGGGCATGGCATGATGGTCGCCATTGCCCAACCCAAGAGAGGGAGACAGGTGGGGTACCTTAGGGTTAGGTTCCATGGACAAATACGCAGATTTTATGACCTTACCCCCACTTTTCATTTTATATATATATATATATATATATATTTTATAATGAGTTTCGGATGTCTAACTGTAATTGCCTTTTTGGTTTTCTTCACAGATAAGAGGCTAGTTACACCTCGGCTCAGTCACACCAACGTTGAGGCCCTCAACTTTTTGCTTCGATCAGAGATATTCATGAGCGAGGATCAGCAGTTGCGCGCCGTCCATCTAGTTTTGGATTTTGATCACATTTTGAAGGTTTTTCAAGCGGTCGGCAATGCTATCCGAGCAGGTGATCCTCGAATAAACTGAATAGACGTTTCGAAGACGAATTTCCTTGCCCGAGAAGATCTCCCTTCGGTCAGGTTACCAATTCATCACGTCCCTCCTCCGCTAGTATTCCCTTTACAGCAAATTCCCCATAGTGCGGCAATTGCGAAGGAAGAAGGAGTCGCCTCCTCACGTGTATCATTGGATGAGGAGATAGACCGGTTCCGATTTGAGTCAAAGGGTGCTCTAGAGAGACCGGTAGAGCTTTCAGACTTCGAGACAGAATCTGACAAGCTCTCCACAACGCATCCTTCAGAGCTTGCTGTTACTCGATTTGACTTAAGCTCCGTGGAAGGCCCAATGGAGCAGCAAAAGAAAAGATCAGGTTTGAGGGGTTTGATGGCGAACAGGAATAAGGGGGTCACTCAGATGAGTACCACTGAGGCATTAGTTCCTGCGAACCTTCCTCCCCTAACCCATCTCGGATCTTGCGTAGATCCTGATCCGAAGAGAAAGAAACTCGTACAGGATCTGGAAGAAAGGGAGTTGCCCCCCCCCCCCCAAAAGGGTACAAAGCAGCAGAAAACTATGGATCTGAAGGACAGAAGGTCCCATTCCTTAGACAGTAGGGATGACGTAGAGGTGCGTCGCCAACAGCGCACATGGGCCCCTGTAATGGACGTGGATGGGGCCCCCATCCCTTATGGCTCTTCCATAAGGGAGTCTAGCAGGGGGCATGCTACATATCTGGCCCAAACATTGGAGCAACCTCTTCTCCTACCCAGGGATATGGATGCTTTTAGGCGGACTAGGCAACCAAATTTTTTTATGTCCTTGAAGAAAGACCTTGCTGTGGTAAGTGGGTTTCCAACTCGCACCTACATTTTCCCTTTACATTCATGCGTTAACTGCTCTGCCACTTTTATGCAGGTGACTCAGCAAATTTACGTTGCTGAAGAATGGGTGCGAGGCACCCACCATAAGCTTGAGGCCGAGCTTCAGTCTTAGCGCGAAGTCGAGAAGGCTCTAGGGGAGGAGAAAGAGGGGAGGGCTCTGCTGGCCGAGAGGCTGAAGACTGCCGAGCGTGAGCGCTCTAGTGCTCTAGCTAGGCTGAAGACCACAGAAACCCAGGCCGAGGACCAGCGGAAGCAGCTATACACTACAGAAATCAACTTAGCCATCCAAAAGTAGTTGGTTGAGGATCTTAGGGCCAAACTGCAGAGGGTAAGGGATGTAGCAAATGAGGCTACTCGAGTGGCCAAGGAAGATGCTGTAGTTGCTGCAAACGCTGCCTACGAGCGTAGGGTGGATGAGACAGAGAGAAGGTTGGCCGAGGAGGTGGCAGAGGTGTGCAGGGACTACTGCGCCATGTCTTGGATGGAGGCACTCAATAATGCAGGGGTTCCTGCTGACTCTAATCTAAGAAAGGCTGAGAGCATATATTTTCCTAAACACATAAGAGAAGTTCAAGCCAATCTCCCTCTGACCACTGATCTTTCTCTTCAGACTTCCGACCGAGGCCTTGCCGCCCCAGCCCTTGCCGAGGGTGCTAAAGAGCCCCTTCCATTGGTCGGGGGTACCTTACCTGAAGATAACATCCCCATCAAGGACATCGTCATTCAAGCTAAGGCAGCTGAGCTCGAGGCCGCTGATTCCAAGAAGGGAGCCCTACCTTAGTAGAAGTAGTGTTTTTTTTTTTTTTTTTTTTTTTTTTTTTAACGCTTTGAGTGGTAGCGTTAATCAATTTTGTATTGTCTTCCACCATAGTGTAGCGATGCAACCTTTTTGAATGGAACACGCTTTTAATTTCTTATGTTCTTTGTTGTGTTGAACAATTTCATTTTGTAACGGTAATCATTGACTGTAATTCGTACTCGGACGAATAACAGAAGAATTTATATTCGGCTAAATAACCCACGAATTTTAACTCGGTCAAATCACTGAAGAACTTCTGCTAGTGAAAAGCTTTCAATCCTAGCTAAAGCATTTCAAAGAGAAATTGCAACTCATAAAGTTTTTGAACTTAGCGTTGATCTTCCCACATCAGCTGGTCTGAGGACTACAGGCTTGACTGGGTCTCAGTTTAAACACTTATAAAAAATTTAGAACTTAGTGTTAACCTTCCCACATCATTGGTCTGAGCACTACAGGCCTGACTGGGTCTCAGTTTAAACACTTATAAAAAATTTAGAACTTAGTGTTAACCTTTCCACATCAGTTGGTCCAAGGACTACAGGCCTGACTGGGTCTCAATTTAAGCACTTAAAATTTTTTTAAAACTTAGTGTTAACCTTCCCACATCAACTGGTCCGAGGACTACAGGCCTAATTGGGTCTCAGTTTAAACACTTATAAAACATTTAGAATTTAGTTTTAACTTTCCCACATCAGCTGGTCCGAGAACTATAGGCCTGACTGGATCTCAGTTTAAACACTTGTAAAAGATTTAGAACTTAGTATTAACCTTCTAATATCATCTGGTCTGAGGACTACAGGCTTGACTGGGTTTCAGTTTAAACACTTGTAAAAGGGGGAGATGGGAAATATGACGCTGTTAAGCAACAAATGAGTATTTTTCATCAAAAGAAACTTTCATTAGCTAGTAATAATATCTTCTCAGGTTATTTACATTTCACAGGTGTGATATTACATGTTCGTCTAGATCTTCTAGAAAATACGCATCTACGCTAGCCACCGAGGTGATGCGATATGGTCCTTCCCAATTGGGTTCCAGTTTTCCCTATGCTGGGTTCTTTGCTGCACCTAGAACCTTCCTTAGTACCAAATCACTGGGGGCTAGTGGCCTAACTTTAACGTTAGCATCATAACCTTTTTTGAGCTTATGTTGGTAACATGCTAATTGGACCATCGCACTTTCCCTTCTTTCTTCGATCAAGTCTAAGCTCTTCTCTAGTAAATCATTGTTCTTGTTTGGACAGAAGGAACTGGTTCTTAAGGTTGGGAGACTAATTTCTAGAGGGATGAAAGCTTTTGCCCCATAATTCATTGAGAAGAGAGTCTCCCCAATGGACTTTCGAGGAGTCTAGAGGACATGTGGCAATTCTTCCACCCATTTGCCCTTTGCATCGTTTAGCCTCTTTTTTAGTCTATTCACGATGACCTTGTTAACAACTTCTACTTGTCTGTTCCCCTAGGGGTAGACAGGTGTAGAATATCTGTTTGTGATTCCCAGCTCACAGCAATATCGTCTAAACACTTTGCTATCAAACTGAAGGCCGTTGTCTGAGATGAAGTTATGAGGGACTCCAAACCGAGTGGCAATATTTTTCCACACGAATCCCTTAGCATCTACATCTCTAATATTTGCTAAGGGCTCGGCTTCGACCCATTTGGTAAAGTAGTCCGTGCCGACCAGCAAATATCTCCTGTTTCCAACTGCCTTGGGAAAAGGGCCCACAATGTCCAAGCCCCATTGAGCGAAGGGCCATGGTCTAGACAGTGGATTGAGGACTCCTCCTGGTTGGTGTATATTTGGGGCGAATCGTTGGCACTGATCACATATTTTCACATACTCCTGGGCTTCTCTCTGCATATTAGGCCACCAATAGCCTTGGGTGATGGCTTTATACGCCAGGGATCTTCCTCCTGTATGGCTTTCGCAAATTCCCTCATGTAACTCCTCGAGGAACGCCTCAATTGCTTCAGGATGCACACATAATAAATATGGTCTTAAGAAGGATCGTTTGTATAATTTTTGGTCCTCGGATAGCCAAAACCGTGCAGCCTTCCTTCGCATCTTGTTAACTTCAGACTTTTCTTCAGGCAGAGTGTCCTTTTGCAAGAACAGCACCACTGGGTCCATCCAACTGGGCTCGACTCTTACTTGGTGAACCTGGACTGCTCCCCCTCATGACTCTCTACGTCTGCTCAAATGCTTTACATGAATAACCCGAGGAAGGCCTTGAGTAGAGGAGGTCACCAGGGTGGCTAAGGAGTCAGCATGAGCGTTGCCGCTTCTGGGATGTGCGATAAACTGAAAGACTCAAACTCTGATTGTAAGTGCCTGACCTGCCTCAAGTACTCTTGCATTCTTTCATCCTTCGCTTCGAATTCTCCCCTCACCTGGCTAACCACCAACCTTGAATCCGAGAACATTTCTATTACCTTTCCCCCCATTTTTCTAACCATAACCATCTCCATTAGCAGAGCCTCATATTCAGCCTCGTTATTTGTCGCCGCAAAATTCAACCTCAATGATTTTTCAATGGTGACCTTTTCCGGAGACACAAGCACTAGCCCCATGCCAGAGCCCTTATGATTTGCTGCGCCATCAACATATACTTCCCAGGATGAAGGACCTTGCTGGGAGATCAAACCAACCAATTTTCCGTCCATGTCAGTGCTGCTATTACTTCTTCTAGTGAAGGCTCTATGAATTCGGCCCCTAGGTCCGCCAGGACTTGGCCCTTGACCGAGGTGTGGGGCATATATTTAATATTAAAAGCCCTTAGAATTGTGCCCCATTTGGCAATCCTCCCCGTGTAGTCGACACTCCTGAGTATAGTTTTAAGTGGAAGTTATGTAAGAACGATGATCGTATGTGCTTGGAAATACTAGGGTAACTTTCTTGTACCATGCACCACGGCCAGGATGGCTTTCTCCAAAGGTAGATACCACACTTCGACCTCATGCAGTGACCTGCTTACGTAATAAACTGGCCGTTGCACGCCATTATCAACTCGTATCAATACCAAACTCACAGCATAGAGGGCCAAAGCGATATAGGCAAAAAGGACTTCATCCTTTTCGGGACTGGACATAATGAGAGGTCGAGAGAGGTAGTCTTTAAGTTGCGGGAAGGCCGAGGCACACTTCTCGGTCCATTCAAATCCCTTCCACTTATTCAACAGTTGGAAGAACGGTCGGCACCTATCTGCTGATCTGGAAATGAAACAATTCAAGGTCGCAGTCATTCCAGTCAATTTCTGAACTTCCTTGGGATTCCGAGGAGGCTGCAAGTTATTGATTGCTTTGATCTGGTCGGGATTTACCTCAATTCCCCTATGGGTGACCATGTAGCCCAAAAACTTGTCTGATCCCACACCAAATGAGCACTTGGAAGCGTTTAAGCATAACTTGTGTTTTCTGAGGATTTCAAAAATGTCTCTGAGATCCCCAATGTGCTCAGATATGACCTTACTTTTCACAACCATGTCATCAATATAAAATTCCACACTCTTACCCAACTGAAGCTCAAACATCCTCGTCATCATCCTTTGGTAGGTAGCTCCTGCGTTCTTTAGACCGAATGACATCACTTTATAGTGGTAATTCCCAACGGGAGTGACAAAAGCAGTCTTTTCCTGATCATCTAAGGCTAGTGGTATTTGATGATATCCTTGAAAAGCATCCAAGAAACTCATTCGAGGGTAGCCAACAGTAGCATCAACCAGCTGATCGATTTTTGGCATGGAAAATAGATCTTTTAGACAAGTTTTGTTCAAATCGGTGAAGTCCACACACACTCGCCATTTTCCATTCTTTTTCTTTACCACCACAGTGTTAGTCAACCAGTTAAGGTAAAAAACTTCTTTGATTACCCCGGCCCGCTTGAGTTTCATCATTTCTTCCCTGACAGCATCTGCATATTCTTTAGATGGGCGTCGGAGCGGTTGCTTTTTGGGAATGATAGTTGGATTAACGTTTAGATGATGATAAATGAACTTAGGACTCACTCTCGGGGCCTCGGTAGAATCCCAAGCAAATACGTTGATGTTCTTTCTGAGGAAGCCTATCAGCTTTTCGTTTTCTCGAGGCGGCAATAGGGATCTGACCTGAAAGAACTTTCTTGGATCCCCACCTATAACAACCTACGTCAAGTTTTCACATTCTGCTTCCTCAGCTGAGCCCCCGGTAGTCTGCACTGTGGGCTTTAACTGCTATAAATCATTTTCATTACAGGTCGAAGTTTCGACCTCGGGCTTGTGTCGGATCGCAGCCACCAGGCACTGCTTGGCCATAGATTAGTCTCCCAAAATCTCTTTAACCTGACCTTTGGAGGGGTATTTATCTTTCTGGTGTAAAGTGGAGGAAACTACCCCTAGTGTATGGAGCCAAGGACGGGTTACGATGGCGGTGTAGGGCCAGTAAGCTTCCACCACTATAAAATCCACCTCCACTATTTCAGGACCAGTTTGTACGGGCAGCCTGATTTGACCTTTCGGGATAACCACCTTTTTATCAAAACTCACTAGGGGAGAGTTGTAGGGCATCAGGTCTTCGGGCTTTAAGTTTAACCCTTTGTAAAGGTTAGGGTACATTATTTTAGCACCACTGTCTTGGTCCACCATTACCCTCTTCACATCATACCCTCTAATCATGAAGGTGATCACCAAGGCATCATTGTGAAGTTGGATGGTTCCAACTTTGTCTTCATTCGAGAAGCCCAATACTAGCTGTGTTTCCCTTCAAGCCCTCTTCGGCTTTTGGCCATAGTCTTCGGCGGGTAGCCATGCCACGGACATTATTCTGGATGGGCAGGACCCTGTTCTCCCAAGTGCAGTGAAAATAACATTTATCGTACCCAAGGGGGGTCTTGAAGAATCATCTCTTCAGGGCCCTGAGTTTGATTGACTCCCTCCACCATCGGAGTGGTGCAAGAATTGTTTTAGCTTGCCCTTACAAACGAGTTGGTTCAAATGGTTCCACAGACTCCTGCAGTCCTCGGTGGTATGTTCGTGATCTTGATGGTATTGACAATAGAGGTTGTGGTTACACCTTTCAGGGTTTCCCACCATTTTATTTGGCTGTTTGAAGAAGGGTTCATTTTTAATCCTCTCCAAGACTTGTTGCACTGGTTCTCGGAATACAGCATTAACTGCTTGAAAATTCGCTGATCCTGACTGTCTGGTTGGATCCCTACGGGGCCTGTTATTGCTGTACCGGTCTGACCTGAAATCTCTCCTCTCCTAGGGGATAACCTTATCCTTTCCCTTCTCTTTTTGCTGGTCCTCCTCGACTCTTTTGTACTTATTTATCATGTCCATCAGCTGGCGCATGTTAGTAACTAGCTTGCCAGTTAGAGACTTTTTCAGGCAGTGATCAGCTAGAAGGTCGAGCTTGAAAAAGCTGATGGCCACCTCGTCAAAGTTGCCGTCAATTTCATTGAACGTCTCCCAATACCTATTCGAATAGGTTTTTAGGGTTTCACCCTTTCACATGCTCAAGGATAGTAGGGAAGCCAAAGACCAAGGAGCCCTGCGACACGTAACAAAGCGGGAACAAAATGCCCGAGTAAGCTCATGGAAGGAACTTATAGAGTCTGTCCTCAGGTTGTCAAACCATCTCATCGTGACTGGCCCCAAGCTGGATGGGAAAATTTTGCATATCAAGGCTTCGTCTCTGGAATGGACAGCCATCCTCTGATTGAAATGGCTCACGTGTTCCACAGGGTCTGTTCTGCCATTATAGATGGTGAACATAGGCTGATTGAAACACCGAGGAAGTTTCGCGTCCTTAATGTTGTGCGAGAAAAGAGACTTGGAGATTTGGTCCAAGGCCTTGCTTATGGCGTCACTCCCTACTCCTCGACGTGACGGGCTTCGATTCCGCCGCTGACAATGGTGCTCTTCTTCATAGGAGAAGAATTCGCTGGGTGGGGTTCGAGACCTCCGCCTGTAATCAACGTCTTTTTCGTCATCAGAAGAGAAATCCGAGTTCGGAGAAGCCCGCTTTCTCTTTGCATGGTGTAATTCCCTTTTTAAACGGTCAATCTCCATTTGCATGTTCTTCCTGGAGTTTGCATGGGAGAAATGGTTCTCTCCCTGAGGGTGACTCCTATCACAGTCCGCGCCGTGGACATTTCCTTCATGGTTACCCCTCCGCTCTAGGTCAAGGAAAGGATCACCGCGTTCAGAGCCCCTTGATTCTGCTTGTTGTGGGCTTGGCTCTGCCATAGCTAACCGTTTTTCTCACTATCACACAAGCCCTTCCCCACAGACGGTGCCAATTGTAGGGTCACAATTTGGACCCTAAACCCAAATAGGGTTGGGTGATGGCTTAATAAGCCCAATACAATAGATTTGTAGATAATGGGTTAAAGAGCTAAGTTCAAACAAGGATTATAGCGGCTTATGTAGTTTTAATGGATAATCACGCAAGAACTGTACATATAAGACTGGGTTAATACTTTGTCTGAGGAGGACACTCTTTGTATTAGCCAATATTGATGCTTACAAGTACCACATTTGTTACAATTCTCTCTCCCTCCTTTTTCTCCCTTTTTACGTGGGAATTCCTCTTATTATATATAGTTTATTACAGACAATCTTCACCCTACACTTGTCAATAATCCTTTTGACCACTTGAGTACCTGTCCCATCAGCCACCCTTTCTGGCCTCTCTGTGAGTCACGGTGGCCAAGGAAACACTGTTCAGAGGTCTTCTCCACATAAATGCAGTCTGGAAAGTAGCTGCAACGCATTTAATGCGGAGGTCACAGCCCATTCTTCAAATATCTTTCGTTTCCTTCCATCTTGCGAGCTCGTGTGGCATGCCCTTGACGTTATTAGTTCCCTCGTTAAGTTCACTTCAATTGCTGGAACGAGTGAAGGAACGATGTTGACATAGTCTGAGGAGGCCCTTCTCCTCGAAACATCCATTTTTTCCCCCTATTTGTGAGGTGTTGAGTTGGAATGCCCTTATATTGTTTGGTCTCTCTTCGGACACATAAAGACCCAAGGTAAGGCCCAAGGCCCATTGTACTTCCTTTGGGCCCTGTCCCCACATCATATTATATTATATTATATCATATCATATCATATATAATAAAAGTTGGGTTTAGACGTCATGGTTGCGCCATGTGACTTCACCAAATTGCAGAAATTTTATTAAATTTTTAGATTTTTAAGGAACTAAAAAGGAATAATATACTATTAGGACTCTAATTCATTCTTATTATTAAATAAAATTAGATTAACATTATTTTTTTATTTGTTAGGATATATTTCTTAAACTAGGGGATAATATTTACATACAAAAATTTAATTTAGATAATATTTATTATCTAAATTTTCAAAATTTTAATATTATTAAATTAATATTATTTTTATCAGAATATCAAGCTACAAAACTTGATTATTAAGGGATAAGCACAATCTAAATTCTTCAAGAGGTGATTAATATAAATCTATTTCAAGAAATAATACATATCTGATCCAATAATTTGATAATCTCTATCTATTTCAAAAAACAATATATATCTCCATTAATTTGATAATTTCTATGTTGATGACATTTAATATATATATACATATATATATCCAAATTCCTTATAGCTACCAACCACGTTCTCTCTCTCTCTCTCTCTCTCTCTCTCTCTCTCTCTCTCTCTCTCTCTCTTTCTTTTAATTTTTTTAAATTTTTAAATTTTTATATGTTACATTATGTTGAATCAACTTTTTTTTTTATTTTTTCTTCTTTTTTTTCATTCTATTTATATGACCTTTTTTTAATTCCAATTTTTATGGGATAAAAACAAACACATTGATTAGATATCTTTAATTTCAATAAGATTTAAATGAATTATATTTCAAATAGAACTCTACCAATATATATAACCCTACATATCCTTTTTGGAGTGAAGCTTATTTCAATATGTGAATGCCTAAAATTCCATGACAATGTAGGTATGCATTCTTTCTTCTTTTATTATTATTATTTTCATTTTGTTTATTTTCTTTAGTGTTATTATTGGTTTTTTGTCTTCATGTGATTTTAATTAATGAATTCAAAACATTCGAAAACATTGTCAAGTTTCTAAAGGCTCATTCTTTGTTTTTGTATTTTATTTTTATTAAATTGATTAGGTTTTATGCATTGGTTGCCTTTTGTTTAAACTAATTTTCTTAGCTTTGATCTAATTTATATGCTTAGGGTTAGGATCTTAGAATTAATGATTAAATATGGTTAAATTTAATAGATTAATTTTAACAATTTTCTTATTTTATTTTTATGTTACATCAAATTATCAAAATGTTTTACACGTGTATTTTTTAATTATCAACTTTAATTTTAATTTATAATATTATCAAGATTATATTAATTTTAGATTTATCAATTGTTTAGTACGTTTTTTTTAAAATAATTATCAATTTAAAATTCAATTTGGAATTATCATTTTAATTTAGTTTTAGGAAGAAATCTTACGCCTTATTTTAGTGAGATAATTATTTACACTTGATAATTTTTTCTTTTAACTTTATTGAATCTATTAAAATATATAATTATTATTTATACAATTATTTTATAAGCTTTTTCATAAAACCGTGCAAAGCACGAGCCTATTACTAGTTGAGTATAATATTTAAATATACTATTTTGATAGGCTCAATTGTGATTAGATCAAGTTAGATTTTTTTATTAGATTAACCTTTTTTTATATTGATGTAAATTGATTTACGCCTCTAAGACTAAGGTGATGTAAAACAATTCTCCCAACAAGGATCATTCACAACATAACCCAAAAAAAAAAAGAAAAAAAAAAAATTTGTCGCAACCACTTTACCAATAACCCATCACCCTCAAAGCTGATCCAATTTCATTTTTTTTTTTTTTCTTTTATTTGATGAGTTACATGTGTATGCTCTCCCTCTAATCTGTTTGTGATTGGATACTTTTATAGATTCTTTTATTTTGGAAAAAAATTGTTGTTATTTATTTATTTATTTTTTTCACTCCTAAATTCATTCTCTTTGTGCACGCACGTTTTATTTTATTTTCCTTCTTCAGAGGAATTAAAAATTATTATGTAAGTGGAAACCCATTAAAATTTTTATTGTGTAAGGACAAATCAATTGGGAAATTATATATTATTAGTGATTTTTTCTGTAAGTGGAAGTCGTCAAATCCACTGAATTTTTTTATTTTGGTTTAATATTTCCATCTTTTTTTAATAGTTATAATCATACCCTAGTTAAAAATTTAACTCTCTTAATTAGAAACGTGATTTTTGTCATTTTGCAATTTGGACCTGCTTGTATTGTGGCCTATGGATATGAATGGATGGGCAGCTTCTCCCTCAATACTGTCTGAATTTTATTATATATTAGTATCATCAATAAAGATCTACCTTCTAGTCAAAAAAGAAAAAAAGAATGGTCTATATATTTCAGATTGTCAAAAAAAATAGAGAAAAGAGTTTACATTTAGACATTAAGAAGTTTGTATTTTTATTTTTTAGATAATACAAAGTAAGAAGAATTGAGCAACTTCGTGGAAGCACGACTTTACAAAGCACGTATCACATAGCTTTTTCTTCGAAACCACACAACCCAGATGCCTGGAAGGACAATAAGGATAGAATCATATATATAGATGATCGAGCATCTAATAAGAATATATATATATATATATATATGATTTATTTTGATAAATGTGTTTAATTAATATAAAAAAAAATCAACGAATTATAGAGGAACATGAGATCTAAGAAACTGACACAAAATTTTAGTAATACTACTACTTTTTAAGTTTTTAATATTTGTGGTTGATACCTTTACCTTGGAGTTGTTTTTCAAACCCTTCTCTTCTACTCTTTCCCAGACAATATTACTTTAATACTTTGGCTTTGCACCAATCAAAACCTAAACTCTGCAGATGATTCGGTTATACATATTCCTTTTCTAATAAAGTATCACTTCGCAGTTAATTCATATATGGTTCTTATGGTAAATTAAAAAGTAAATTACATATGAACAAAAGGAGATTAAAATAAAAGGGCCTGTCCACAAAGCTCCATGCATAGAGGTACGAGCTACTCACACACCATACCACATGCATCCTATTTCTTTAGGAAATTGAACTTGCAGTTTCGTGCAGTGGTCCTCTAAATTATTATTATTATTATTATTGACATTGATAAGAGCTAGATATACAAGATAATGGCATGTGGCATGCATGTGAGGTTTTTGTTCACGTGATGATGGAATGTTCTCTGGATATTAGTACGAAAATGCTACCTCCATAAAAGGTAGAATTCAAGTTTGAAATCCTCCGTTCATCCCCCAAAGAAAAGTGTTAAATATTATATATAATATATTCCATGTTGAATATGTTTAAATAGATGTGAAAGAGAGAAGCATAAAATAAGAATACAAGAATACGAGAGTTACGTGATTTAGCCTTATAGCTTACATCTATGGAAGAAACCCTTAAGGGTTACATCTTTATTATATAAAAGTGTACTACAAAACTCGTGTTACAATAAACCATAGTATGAGTATGTATAGTAGACTAAACCCTAAACTAATATATTTTTAGTATAAGTAAGAAATTTGACTTGCATACAAAGTAGAATTAGATTTGATCCTATGCTAATGAGCTAATATATTTCTAACAAAAATAAAAAAGAAATTCATAAAAACAATGTTCAAGGCATCCGCTCTAAAGATGATTGTTCTTTATTATTAAGCCAAAACATTAATCACTTTTTAGTATACAAGCTCAGATATTTTTTTCAATAACAAAAAACTTTACTATTTGAGCTAATTGAAACTTATTGGTTCTATATTTTGTGGTGTTTGTTTTTTTGAAGGTTGAAGAAGAAGAAAAAAAGAAAAGAAAAAGAAAAAAAAAAAAGAGCTGAGTTAAAAATGAGATGAAATCAGGCTCCTTTAAGGCATTATGATTGAATATATTGTTTAAAGTTTATTTATTTATTAATAAGTTATATTACAAACGAAGTAAAGATGATATGGATTTGGACTTCTCAAATGAGTTCAATAATTTATATACGTTCATATCACAAAATAATGGGCATCTTTTACTTTTAGAAAGGAGGGGTTGCATTAGGAGTACCGGCATTGATAGTGTGAGGATGTGTGAGAGGATAATCAAATTAAAAATAAAACAAATAGAAGGAGTTTCTAAATGTGTTTGAGATGGAGGAAAAAGGTTGCAAATCATTATCCAAAAACAAAATAGAAGTTAAGAGTGAGGCCAAGACCTCTAGAGTCTAGAGAACTATATATGTCAAAATCTGGGTAGGGTCTCTTTTGAGTTGGGACCCCGACAACCCAATTACTCCTTTGAAGTCTGAATATCTTTGATTCATCATTTGTCCTAGATAGGGGGTAGTCTTGGAAAGGCCTTGTCTAACCTTATGCGATAATAATTAATTCCATTTTCATAGTAAATGAGATCTTCCTTTTACAATTTCCAAATGGAATATGCAATAGCATCTTTTTGCAGGAGAAGAAATGGTTCTTGGGCTTGGAAATTGGAGCTTCCTTCTGGGCCAACAAAAGTGGGCTGGAACATTAGGGCTCATTCATTCTAGCCCATGTCTGCTGTTGCAATGTAATAGATCTAGGAAGCTATGTTTACAACCACTATATCATTTATATTTTGATTGCTCATTCAAACTATCTCATTTTGAAATTTTATTATTTAAATTATTTTTCTCCATCCATCCAACATCCGAATAAAAATCTTCTTTTCATTCTGAGTGTTATACTTTGTGCTATGCCAATTACAACTTGTCATACATTTAGTTTTTGTGAAACATAAACATAAACCTTAAAAAGAGAGAAGTTTTATTTCCATCCATGTGCTAGTATACAATATACATAATACTAGTTATAGGCTTGTGCGTTGCACGGTTTTATGAAAAAACTTATAAAATAAATGTATAAATAATTATATATTTTAATAGATTCAATAAAGATAAAAGAAAAAATTTATCAAGTGTAAATAATTATCTCACTAAAATAAGGGGTAAGATTTCTTCCTAAAACTAAATTAAATTGATAATTCAAAATTGAATTTTAAATTGATAATTATTTAAAAAAAAAACACACTAAACAATTGATAAATCTAAAATTAATATAATCTTGATAATTTTACAAATAATAATTAAAGGTGATAATTCAAGAATACACGTGTAGAACATCTTGATAATTTGATGTAACATAAAAATCAAATAAGAAAATTGTTAAAATTAATCTATTAATTCTAACCATATTTAATCATTAATTCTAAGAACCTAACCCTAAGCATATAAATTAAATCAAAGCTAAGAAAATCAGTTTAAACAAAACGCAACCAATACACAAAACCTAATCAATTTAATAAAAACAAAATACAAAAGCAAAGAAGGAGCCTTAGAAACTTGATAATGTTTTCGAACGTTTTGAATTCATTAATTAAAATCACATGAAGACAAAAAACCAATAATAACACTAAAGAATATAAATAAAATGAAAATAATAATAATAAAAGAAGAAAGAATGCATGCCTGCATTGTCATGGGATTTAGGTATTCACATATTGAAATAAGCTTCACTCCAAAAAGGATATATAGGGTTATTTATATTGGTAGAGTTCCAATTGAAATATAATTCATTTAAATCTTATTGAAATTAAAGATATCTAATCAATGTGTTTGTTTTTATCCCATAAAAATTGGAATTAAAAAAAGGTCATATGAATAGAACAAAAAAAAAAAAAAAAAGAAAAAAAAAAAAAAAGAGAGAGTTGATTCAACATAACGTAACATATAAAAAATTTAAAATTTAAAAAAATTAAAAAAAAAAAAGAGAGAGAAAGAAAACATGGTTGATAGCTATAAGGAATTTTGATATATATATATATATATAGGGTTGGGTTCAAGTTACACCTGGTGTAACTCTAAGTAATGTTACACCACCCAATAACTTGTTATTAAATTAATATTTTGAAAATCCAACCGTTGAATTACATGTTCTATATGTTCTTAACATGCACGCCAATTTTCATATCAATCAGATGTTATTTACTATTTAATCTATAAACTCATATTTTATGCATTATTTTAAACTACAAAAATTTGAATTTTAATAATTGATTGATAACATGGCTATTAATCTTTGATCACCTCGAAATTTTGCAAGCAAGAAGAATATACGAAGATAATGTAATCTAATGATGGATTTGTCAGTATTCACATCCAATTAAAAAATATTGAGTGGTGTAACATTGTTTAGAGTTACACCAGATCTAACTTGAACCTAACCCCCATATATATATATATATATATATATATATTTTAAATGTCATCAACGTAGAAATTATCAAATTAATGGAGATATATACTGTTTTTTGGAATATATGGAGATTATCAAATTATTGGAGATATATACTGTTTCTTGGGATAGATTTATATTAATTACTTCTTGAAGAATTTAGATTGTGCTTATCCCTTAATAATTAAGTTTTGTAACTTGATATTTTGATAAAATAATATTAATTTAATAATATTAAAAATTTGAAAATTTAGATGATAAATATTATCTAAATTAAATTTTTGTATGTTAAATATTATCCCCTAATTTAAGAAATATATCCTAACAAATAAAAAAATAATGTTAATTAGATGATAAATATTATCTAAATTAAATTTTTGTATGTTAAATATTATCCCTTAATTTAAGAAATATATCCTAACAAATAAGTTTATCAAAAATATCCTAACAAATAAAAAAATAATGTTAATCTAATTTTATTTAATGATAAGAACGAATTAGAGTCCTGGTAGTATACTATTCTTTTTTAGTTTTCTTAAAAATCTAAAAATTTAATAAAATTTCTGCAATTTAGTGAAGTTACGTGGTGCAACCACAGTGTCTAAACCTAACTTTTATTATATAATATATATAATATAATATAATATATAGCCTTTTTATATAAAATTTTTCTTTTTATAGTACATCATGTAAAAAATAAAGATTACATGGATAAGATGAAGAATTTGAATTGTAATCAAATTAAGATTTTTATTAACTTAGAAATTATAAGAGAAGAAAAATTATATATATTTTTAAATCTAAAAATCAAAAATTTTTTTTTTTTATAATATGGTGAAATTACTTGATACAACCATAATATTTAAGCTCAACTTTTATTACATAGAATATAGGATCACTTATTACTCTTTACTAAAGCAATAAAGATCCAGCCTTTTAGGCCTGAGCAAAGCTAGGCCAGGCCTATTACAGGATGTGTAGGCCATGTGTGTTGTGATTGCATCGCGCATGGACGTCTAGGCTTTTACTCAATTGTAAAATAAGTTTGGACTTTTGGGAGCATATACTCTCATTATGGCAAACATATAACTATTCCTGGCCCATGAAGAAATGCTTAAATCTATTGCCAAAAATGTTTAAAAGAATAACAATCTTTCTTGAATTACATATACCGACAAAACTAGAAATTTTCTAATTGAGATGTTTGAGTGTGTTGTCCAATAAATGTAAACCTACTATTAAAAAAAAAAAAAAAAAGTAAATTACAAATTACACTTCTGAAGTTTGGAGGGTTTAGATTTTACACCATGACATTTTTGAAATTATATTTTACCCCCTAAAGTTTGGGAGTATTTGACTTTTACACTCTCAAATTCTAAAACTTTATAGTGTAAAATCTAAACACTTCCAAATTTTAGAAAGTAAAATCTAAATACTCTTAAAATTTAGAGGGTAAAATTAAAATTCTAAAACGTTAGGTATAAAATTCAAACACTCCCAAACTTCATAGAGTAAATTCCAAATTTTGAAATTTTCAGATGTAAAATCCAAATACCTCAAAACTATAGAAGTGTAATTTACTAATTTACAATTTACCCTAAAAAAATGCCATAAGATAGTCATGAAATTATGGTGAAAATGATAATGGGGGCAATGAGCAAGTCACCCAAAAATTGAACTTATAGAATATTAGTTTATTTGTTTTTAGGGAAATATAATATTGGTATTGATGTGTAATTCCTAGCAAGTTGAGCAATTCCTAGCAAGTTGAGCAGAGATTCTGAAAACCTCCCTCTCACAAGGGACCATGTCATGACTCATGCGCAACTTGCAATAAAGATAAGGACTAGACTAGTAAACCTAATGGAGACAGTTTGACGCTGTGAATTAAATTTGTTAAAAGGACAAAGTGATGGCAAACTACAGAAGATAATGAACCATGTTTGAGTGAGTTCTCATTCCAATTCATAGTAGTAGCATACTGGCATGTAATGTGACAATAATATTGACTCCTTAGTCCTTGAAATAAACAACAACAGCCAGATCCATGTGCCCCTTCAGAGTTTTTTAAGGCTCATAAATGTTCCTTGTGAGCCTGTTGGATAATTTGTGAAGCTGGAGGCCCAGAATTCCAAAAATGCGTCTTATTATTTTAATGCACTGTTTTTTGGCTGATGTGGAAGATTCCAATATGTTATTTTGCTACCTTGATCCTTTAAAACCAAACCAATTTCAAACTTTTGTCTCTTGGAATCAAAAATAGTAGTAGCCTATCCAGCAAAATATATACTTTCGGCGAAAATGGGTATCTAATTTTTTTCCTCTAACTATCTAGTTAGTTGTTAAAGTTTTGAAACTATATGTATTTCTAGCATCTCGAGTCTATTAGACTCGATTTTGGCCTATAAATCGAGTCTAATAGACTTGATTTCAATGGTCTGATCTGGCATTTTTTTTGACATGGAGCCCGCTTGGAAATCGAGTCTTTTAGACTCGATTTACAAAAAAAATTAAAATAAATTTGATTTACAACCCATTTATAATCTCCCAAACGCGGAAACAGCAGAAAGAAAGAAAAAAAAGAAAGAAAGAGGGAGAGAGAGAAGAAGAAGCAGCGGCCAACCCAAGAAGAAGAAGAAGAAGAAATGGACAGCCTAGGCCCGCGCCGCTCGACCCAGGCCGCGCGGCACCGTGCGACCCAGGCCGCGCGGCTCCGCGCGACCCAGGCCGCGCGGCTCCGCGCGACCCAGGCCGCACGGCTCCGCGAGACCCGGGCCGCGCCTCTCTCTCTAGATCTTTGTCTCTTTGATCTGATTGTGTCTGATCTGATTGTGTTGAGATTGTTGTGTCTCTTTGATCTGATTGGGGTTTGGGTTGAAGATGGGTGTTTTTTTTTATAGAGGTGTTTTTTTTTGATAGATTGAAGATGGGTGTTTGAGCTTGAGAGTGTATTCTTTCTCTCTTCTGAGACTTAAAATTTTTTTTAATTTTTTTGGTTTGGAAATCGAGTGTTAGAGACTCGATTTCTAGCTGGGCTGCGAATGCCAGATCAGACCATGAAAATCGAGTCTCTTAGACTCGATTTATAGGCTAAAATCGAGTCTAAGAGACTCGAGATGCTAGAAATACATATAGTTTCAAAACTTTAACAACTAACTAGATAGTTAGAGGAAAAAAATTAGATACCCATTTTCGCCTATACTTTCTCTCTTCCAGGTTATCTATTCTCTATTCTATTTTGAGATATTCCAAAATATTATCCTGTTTCTAAAAATAAAAGTCATTAATTTACTAATGTTTATATTATACCTCTACTTTATTTTCAAAACTATTTGAAAAGAAAACTAATAAATATTTTAAAAATCAATCTAATTGAGTACCTTTTTAGTTGTCTCATTAAGAATTACTCTTTTAAAAAAAAGTTAATAAATTTATTTAAGGGTAGTTCTATAAACTTATACATTTTTATAAAGCAGACAAGACAATAAATGATATTCCTTTAAAAAATTTAACTTTTTAAACAGGACAAATAAATTAGGACAGAGGAAGTATATATATATACCATTGTTGATTTCTTTAGAGCTTCCACTTGTGAAACTATAAATTTAGTAATTTTACATCATAAATTTAGTGGTTTTATTTTAGTTTTCAACACAATAAAATAATATAAACAACACCTTAAAATAATGTATCTACTACAATAAAAAACAACCACCACTACCACCAACACAATAAAATAATATAATTTTCAAAAATTTTTTTTTTTATCTTCTTAGCTACAGTGCATAGCCATCTTTGGCGGTACACTATAGCTCAAAAGCCAAAATTTTTGGCTTTTTCTCTACCATTAAAGCATGCTTTTTAGTATTGGTAGTGCTAAAAATAGCAATGCAGCTAAAAATACCAATATTATGTTGCTTTTTACTAATGCAACAAAATATTGCTATTTTTAGCCATATTGCTATTTTTAGTACCATAAATACTAAAAAGCATGCGATAATGGTGGAGGGAAAGCCAAAAAAATTGACTTTTGAGCTACAGTTCATAGCCAAAGATGGCTGTGCATTGCAGCTAAGAAGGTAAATATATATATATATATATATATGTATATATTAAAAGTTATATTATTTTATTGTGTTGGTAGTGATGTTTATTGTTTATTGTAATAGATATATTATTTTATTGTATTGCTTATAATATTTTATTGTGCTAAAAGTTAAAATAAAACCATTGATATTGGGTGTTTTGTAAAGTGAGATGGTAAAATAAATAAAATAGCTTTTTATGGTGACAAATTGCTAAATTTATAACTCCATAATTGTGATGCTCAAGAGCATTCAAATCCACTTATTATTTATTTCACCAAAACATCCTGTATTCCATTATTTATTTTACAATACATCACATCAAAATAATCTTACATGAAGGAGTGAAGAGAGAGAATCAGACATGGGAGGCAAGATAGAATAAAAAAAGAATAAAAAGCCTTTACACAATGCTACAGTGCCACTATTGTTATGTATGCATATTTACATAACAACTTGTAAAAATTTATGCAAAATGCCTCACCGGATTTGGGTGTTTTTGTGCATATTTTTTTGGGTAAAATGCAAAACTGACCCTCTAAGTTTCTTCAGATTTCATTTCAATACTCTAATTTTGCTTTTGTTCATTTCAGTTCTCTAACTTTCAAATTTATTCAATTAAGGTTTTTCTATCAACTTTTGTTATATGTTGTGGTTAATTTTTCAATTTTATAAATTTTTCTTCAATTTTTTTTTGTGAACAGTATAATGTATTTTGCATTTTGATGCTTTTTACATTATCCAATGAGAATGCTTTTCTTGTTAACATCTAATTATATATATTTAAAATGTATTCATTTTCAAAGCATATTGTAGTGACATATGGTAATTAATTATTTACATTTAGATGGCATTATATGGACAAACAAAGCTACATGTCAAAAATTAATTTATAAAAGTCAATATGTTTCCTATAATGTTAGATACGTGTGTATAACTTAAATATTTGACTGAGGCAAATGCATTTTTTTAGTATGATATTTACATTCGTTTTTTTTACCATTAATTTTTAATTTGTCATTTGTTTATAAATTTTCCTAATCCTTCCCCTTCCAATATCTATTCAATATATATATATATATATATATTTTTTTAAATTGCATTAATTGACTAATAATTAAAAAAGAAAAAAAAAACTTTCCAAAAGAAGAATAAACTAATAATTAAAAAAATAATCATTTTGATTTAATGATAAAAAACTATTATCAGGAGTGGATACCATATGTTTAAACTCTCTCAAAAAAACAACCAAAATATTTAGTGGTACCAAGGATTAATTTCCTTCAATAATGTCACTCAGTAATTATCATTAAATGAATAATAACTAATAATTACAAAAATAAAACTACCAAACTAATATACTAGTTTATTAAAAGTTAGATACAACAATAACATTTTTTTTAAAGCATACTATAATGACAAATGAAAACTTCTTACATTTAGTTGGTATTCTATTGATAAACAACACCATGTCACCATATGTCAAAAATTTATTTTTACATATCAATATGTTTGCCATAATATTAGATACGAATTTATGCTCATTTTTTTAGGTCATTAATTTTTAATTTGTTAATCAATATATATATATATATATATATATATATAATCAAAGACCTCATACGAGAGAGTATAATGTTCTGCCATGTGGCGCACCCTTTAAAAAGAGAATTGAAATGGTCTTAAGCCACATCAGAGACAAGAACAAATTTAAAAATATTTACTATTTCTTTTTTTTTTTGGTTCAATGTTTCAAGACTATTTTTTGTTTCCTTTGGTTCAATGCTTCAGGACTACTTTTTGTTTCCTTTGACTTAATATTTCAAGGCTATTATTTGTTTCATTTGGTTCAATGTTTCAAGACTTTCCCATTTCTCTCTCTCTTAACACAAAATTTTTTGCATTTCCATTCACCCTTTTCACTCTACTCTTATATATATATATATATATATATATATGCCCACAGCCCTTCATGTCATGTCATCTTAAATACACCCATATAAAAAATAATATAATTTACCTTTAACCTTTCAACGAAACTTAAATAACTCCAGCATTGTTGTACCATTTGATCCTAACTCGTATGAGTAGGAAGTGATCAAGGAAGGGGGCCCTAGCTGACAGCTTACTCTTTTGATGTTAAAGTTGGGCGTTATGCATGGATTTTGTGAAGGTTGTGATTAGCTTTGAGCCTTTGGGTATTTGAGATTCTGTAGTGGTAAAGTCATAATTGTATTTTTTTTTTCCTTAGAATGAAACAGAAAGAAAAATAAACCTTCTAATTTATTATTTATGAATTTAGCTATTTTTAAAATTTTGTTTTAGGTTTTTTACTACTACTTTGTGCAGTATGAGCTACAATGATAAAAATAAAAATCGATAATAATTTCAAAGTGTTTCCTACCTTTTTTTAAAGGATATGAAACCAAATTAAAGAGAATTAAATTTTGAAAAATTGATGTGTTTTAGCCAATTTCTCTTTATTTAATCATGTTCCCTTTATGTTGATACTTACAAATGATTTCCTTTATTTCATTGAGATAATGAATTGAGTATTTTAGATTGGAGTCTCCATATTTGGTTATGAGAATGGAATAGTTGAAGAAATGTTTGGGAGGTCGCCTAAATTTATGTAATTTTTGGATATAAAAGTATTTAATAGTTTAAATTCTTATTTAAAGATTTCAAAATCATTTAATCAATTTAAAAAATAAAGTTTACTTTAAATGGTAAATATTATAATATGTTATAGTCTTATAGTGTTATAAATTGATTTCAAATGAAATTGGAAAGTATCTATGCATTGTGCTGAACATCATCTAGTTTTCCTAATAATACTACCATCAGCTCATATATTTCTAATAGCTTCATCTTATTCATTTTTTTAGAAGTGTAGGTAGTGAAGCATGGAGAAATCAGATACTAATGTGCTTCCTTTATCTTTTCAACACAACAATCTTGATCCAGCTGCCCATACTTCTGAAAGCTCTGGTAAACATTTTCCTTCTGAGTTTCTTTGTTTCATAAAAAGAATAACATCATCATATGCGGGGAAAAAAGATAGTATCTATTATAGCTCAAAATTATCACATCTTTATGCACATTTGTTATTTTTAACAATATGAGCTGAATTACAATTGTGAGAATTTTAATAGACAAGATAATTAAAATAATTGAAGAAAAAATTATTAAATACTTCAAGAGCTAATATTATGCATCATTTCAGGCCGGGTTGGGTTCACAGCCACTAGCAACCCGACCTGATAACGATTGGGTTTAACAGGCAGAAACCTAACCCAACTCAAATATTCGGGTCCATAATCAGGTTGTTTCTTGGGTCTTAGGTTGGACTTGCCTTTTCTTTTTCATGTTGTTTCAGTTTTGGGCCTCTTTGTTTTCCCAAGGTTTTTGGGGATTTTCTCTATGACATAATTGAGAGAATCGTACTTTTTAAGAAAATTTCAGGTCAAGCAAAACTTTATAAGCACACAACACTGACCCGAAAGTAACAATAACCTGAACTTAAGACCTGATACCCAACCCTAATAGACTCATACCTGCCAAAAACATGTCAAGTCGGGTTGGGCGGGTTGGGTCCTGCTCCTCCCTAGTTGACAATGGTACTTAAACCAATTACTTCTAGAGTAATAATTTTTTCATATGACCTTTTTAGATTATGTCATATGTCATATTTACGTATTAGCTAGCTTATTTTTATTAGTGAAGAATACCACAGGAGTACCAAATAATTGAACAAAGTTTAGAAGATATTCTTCAATGGCAAGCTTTCTCAATCTTGAAAATATCCATTATCTTATTAAGGATCCACGTTCGAGAAGTGCAGGATACATTTCAGAAATGCTTGCCTGCAAGTTCTATTGAGTACTGACAGAACAAAAGAAAGAAAATAGTTCGACAATTGATGTTGAAAAAAATCATATATAGGCCAAAAGCAAGTGTGAGGAGTTTAGATTTGACTTCATAGTAGATATATTTCAAATATGTTCAGACTAAAAGAAGTTTAGGATATTTATGTAACTAACTCTATCCTATAATCTTTCCAAAGATGTTGTATCTATCTCTTTTTGTTTTGGTGGCTCTGCAGAGGAAGTAAATGATGCTCCAATTGAACAAGTTCGACTCACAGTCCCAATTACAGATGATCCAACATTACCGTGCTTGACATTTCGAACATGGTTTTTAGGGATCACATCTTGTGCTGTTCTTTCCTTCATTAATCAATTCTTTGGTTTCCGCCAAAATACATTACATATATCATCAGTTATAGCCCAAATTGTAGTACTTCCAATAGGAAGGCTTATGGCAGCATATCTACCAAAAAAATTCATTCACATTCCAGGAACAAAAAGGTTCTTTTCGTTGAATCCAGGTCCCTTCAACTTGAAAGAGCATGTCCTGATAACCATATTTGCCAATTCGGGTTCAAACTCGGTTTATGCAATCAATATTATCACCATTGTCAAGGTGTTCTATCATCGAGGGATTCATCCACTTGCAGCTATTTTGTTAAGTTATACTTCCCAGGTGATTTGCGTTTTTGCTTTACTGATTGAGATTATATGATTACACTTATTGGAATTGCTTCATTTTCTTCCTAATTGATTTAATTTTATGGATTATTCAGTTGCTAGGATATGGATGGGCTGGACTTTTTAGAAAGTATCTTATTGATTCATCATACATGTGGTGGCCTTCCAACTTGGTTCAAGTCTCTCTATTTAGGTGCCACTAGTCCCTCGCTTTGCTGCTTCTTTTCTCTCTCTCTCTCTCTCACTAATAAGTACATATATACACATATGCATAATGGAAATATAGTTTATCATCTCTCTCAATTCAAAATTTTGAACTTGTAGGGCATTGCATGATGTTGAGACTAGGCCTAAGGGAGGCCTAACCAGGCTGCAGTTCTTCCTTATGGTCCTTGTGACAAGCTTCGCATACTATATTGTTCCCAACTATCTGTTTCCATCCATAACTGCTCTGTCTTTTGTTTGTTGGATATGGAAGGACTCAGTCACAGCCCAACAAATCGGTTCTGGTCTTGGTGGACTTGGTATTGGCTCGTTTGCCCTTGATTGGTCCACTGTAGCTGGTTTCCTAGGATCACCCTTAGCCACCCCCGGATTTGCTATCGTTAACATAATGGCTGGTTTTTTCATTGTTCTCTACGTATTAATTCCTATTGGTTACTGGACAAACTCGTATGAAGCCAAGCGATTTCCTATTTTCTCATCGAGTGTGTTCAATGCTGATGGTGAAAAATACAATGTTTCAGAAGTTTTGAATGATAAAACCTTCCAATTCGATGAACATGGATATGATGGATATAGCAAAATTCATCTCAGCATCTTCTTTGTATATACTTATGGTCTAATCTTTGCAATATTGGCTGCAACAATCTCTCATGTTGCACTCTTCCATGGAAGGTATTTTGAAATTATCCATGAAAAGAACATTTGTGTATAATTATTTGCCTATTTTACTTACATTTTTCCAAGAACCTAACTATTCCTCACGTTACTTTGTACTCTCAAAGGTTTTAATTCCTAGTATCTTTACTTTTTTTTATGCAGACAAATCTGGCAACAAACAAAGGCAACATACAACAATAAGTATGGGGATGTGCACACTAGACTTGTGAAGAAAAACTATGACCCTGTCCCTCAATGGTGGTTTTACGTACTATTGATCGTTGTTGTTGGACTTGCCATTCTTACTTGTGAAGGCTTTGGCGGGCAATTGCAACTCCCTTACGGGGGAGTCCTGCTAGCAATCGCCATGGCTATACTCTTCACTCTCCCAATTGGCGTAATTACTGCTACCACAAACCAGGTATGGTATTCAGTATATAATTTTCTGTCCTCTTGTTCTCTGTGTTTGATAATTATTGTAAAATCTATGTGCAGCAACCAGGACTTAATGTCATCGCTGAGTTGGTTATTGGTTTCATGTATCCCGGGAAACCTCTTGCAAATATGGTTTTCAAGACCTATGGCTACGTTAGCGTGACGCAGGCAATAATGTTTCTGTCAGACTTCAAGCTAGGCCATTACATGAAAATTCCTCCAAAATCCATGTTTATTGTTCAGGTGATTTCTTTCATTTACAAAATCTTGTTCTCAATTTACCACCCACTACTAACATATTGCTAGAACCACTGGATATTGAGCTAAAAAGTAAAAATACTAATATTTATCTATGTTTTCAAATGAAGTTGGTGGGAACTTTAATTGCATCCTCGCTCTACTTCGGCACATCTTGATGGCTTCTAACCTCAGTAGAGCATATATGTGAACCATCTAAACTTCCAGAAGGAAGCCCGTGGACTTGCCCTGGATATGATGTTTTCTATAGTGCTTCCATCATATGGGGTGTAGTCAGCCCAATTCGCATGTTTGGTCGTCTTGGACTGTACTCTAAGATGAACTATTTCTTTCTCATTGGCTTCCTAGCACCACTGCCTGTGTGGGTACTCTCACGACTGTTTCCTGAACAAAAGTGGATAAGCCTCATTAACATGCCGGTCTTCATAGGAGGATCAGGAGGAATGCCACCTGCCAGGGCTGTGAACTACCTGTGTTGGGGAGCTGTTGGCATTTTCTTCAACTTTTATGTGTATAGGAGACATAAAGGCTGGTGGGCTAGACACAATTACATTCTATCAGCTGGGCTAGATGCTGGAGTTGCTTTCATGGCCATGCTTTGCTATTTCACATTACAAATAAGAGACATCAATGGAATGAGGTGGTGGGGATTGGAATTAGATGATCACTGCCCACTAGCAAGTTGCCCCACTGCCCCTGGAATAGAGGTTGAAGGGTGTTCTGTATTCCATTGACAGTAGTATTATATTATGTAGATTTGTGTAGCTATATATGCTGGGCTATGCTGGGCTAGAAAGTTTATGTATATATATTTCAGCCTAATATATGCATCAAAGTTTTTTTATTTTTATTTTTTTTGTAATGTGATTATCTCTACATTTCAGACCACAAATCTTTGTATAGGTTTGATAATGGAAGACTGTTAGCTTCAGGGTTAACTAGTTAAATCTGTATAATATCTAAATAAAAGCTGAAGCATATAATTTATTATTGTTACATTCTTGTTAATTTTTAATATTTGGGTTGAAAAGTATGAAATTTTATTGTATTTAGACTGAACTCTTTAGTTTTGGGCTAAAAAATACAAACAAAGTAAGCATTAGAAATTAGAGATATAGGCCTTAAAAAACATTAAAAAAGATAAATATTCACAAAATTACCTTAAAATTAAAGTTACAATAATATAGGCATTAGTTTCTCAAAATAATAATAATAATATAGGCATTATACTTATTTTTGGAAAAATAAAAATGCTACAATTCTAAAATTTATAATATTTTAAACTTAATATAAATATAACATGTTATGTGTGTTTCATAGAATATGAGTGTACATTTTATTTTTTAATATTCTTTGATATATTTAAATCAGTCAATCGATTATGGAATGGGGGTCTACATAATATGTTCGATTACGTACATAAAACTAATATAAAAATATAAAATACTTTTAAATAACATATGCATTATTTAACTTATAAATATTACATTATATTCTTATAAAATAATTATATTATATTTTCTCGTACATCGCGTAAGTTTGTGATTAGTTAAAATAATACCCCAAAAAAATTGTTTAAAGCGACATTAACATACTAAGATAATGTAACAAACTATGGCATCAAAATGAATTAGACATGCAATTTAAAAAGTTGCGGTTACAAACAAGAATGGGTTTAAAAATCAACAGAATTCAGAAAACTTTTCCCTAAACACTGAGTATCCTCAAGAACAGAATATGCCTTACCTGACTCATAATTTAGCTTGAAATGGAGCCCATACCAAACCGTGGCTTGATCGTAATCCATTGAAATAGATAGTTGTTCAGAGTAACTAACAGTGTTTAAGACAGAAATAAATTGGTTGAAAATGGCAGATCTACCAAATTTTCTTTGTGGTCAGGTGAATTTATCATGCTAATTTATTGAATACTTATAGAAGCCATATGGCTAAGTCAATACACAGGAAACAATAACAGTTCAAAAAGGGAAAAATAAAAAGACAAGGAAAGCTAACCAAAACAATCAATATTGTACCCCTGGCTCCACCTCCACCTCCACCTCCACCACCACCACCTCTGCCTTCACCACCACTACCACCTGGTGAAACAGCCGGTGGCATTAAAAATAGGATAGTAATTAATGTGGATGTGTCTAGCAGCCTAGTAGGACGGAAATTAACAAAGAGAATATGGCTATGCATGCTAGGATAAACACATTTAACAATATGGTTAGTGCACAAAGATGGCAATATTGTTATACTTTTTGACGGTGGTGTACTGCAAGTGGATAAAAATATTCTCTCCCATTCTGAGTGTTATACCTTTTGCTCTACCAACCGCAACAATATATATATTGTTGTGTAAATTGGTGAAACAATCTGTTTACACAAGGTTAAAGAAAATAGAGGAGAAAATATGACACAAAGAACTTATGTGATTCGGCAATATGCCTACGTCCACAGAAGACGACAGAATAAAGTTTCACTGTAACTTTAGAGATTATAACAATAGCTTGAAGACGCTCTCACACAAACTCAAATCCCAAATACATCATTGGTTATCTCACAAATAAATAGAGAATACCTTATTGTATTTAAACAAAAGTTGCAAGACACTCTAGCTTCCTATCTTTGGTGCGCACACAGAAAAAGCTCTATTTACTATCTCTCGTAGGAACTCTCTCTTGCATCTTCTTTCAAACTCACCCTCTATTTATAGCTAGATGTTCAGCCAAAATACAAATAGTTTCATCACATGCAAGACTTCTATTGTTAAGGAAGTCAACAATAGTGGCCAAGAAACCATGCAACATTTAATGCAAGAGTGTAGAGTTTTCTTCACGCATGCTTAGAGCAACTGCATAGTGGTTTGCAAAAATTTGCAAAATATACTTAATTTTACATATTTTAATTCAAAAAACACCCACATCAGCACTTGTAAAAATGTGCAAATATACAAAATTGCTTTGTACATGAACAGTACTGATGTGGGTGTACTGCAAGTATTTATTTAAACGTGAAATGGTAATGGAGTTTTGAGGTCTTAAATGCACCACTTTTATATCCACAAATATTCTTTTTTCCATCAGTTTCTTCAAAAAGAGTTGTTGTCCAATATTCATCACTAGCATCTGTTTGTAGTACACGCTTGCCTAGTCCTGGAATTTGGAGTGGAGGAAGCTTTTCTACCAATTTTTTCAATTGCTGATTTGCTTCTGTATGGGCTGAATCCCATTCTGGGGGGTTCTTCTTCAATAGTTGAGCTAGACAGTTTTTGTACTTGGAAATCTTTGGTATGAAATCAGAGGGGATTATGGCATTTTACCCTTAATTTTTTAAAAATTTGGCAATATGCCCCTGTTTCCAAACTATTTAGGTGCGTGCCCGTGTTTCGAAACTCGATTACCTTAAAATCGAGTTTCAATGAAAAACTTGATTGGTTTAAAATCGAGTTATGCCCGATCAAACTTAAGGAAAAAAAAAAAAAAGCATAGAACTCGATTTTATGAAGATCGAGTTCCAAAACGCCACTATAGGGCTTTAAAACGCCACTATAGGGCTAAAAAACGATACTATAAGGCTCCCTGTACCTGCCATGGGACAATCACACTTTAAAAAAAAAAAATTGAAGGAAAACGCCGCTATAGGGCTTTAAAACGTCATTATAGGGCTTAAAAACGTCACTATAGGGCTCCCTAAACCTAGTATGGGGTAATCACACTAATTAAGGAAAAAAAAAATTTGCAGGAAAATGCTGCTGTAGGGCTTTAAAACGTCACTATAGGACTTTAAAAAGCCACTATAGGGCTCCCTGAACCTTGTATAGGGCGATCACACTAAATTTTTTTTTGCATGGAACTCAATTTCCAAGAACTCGAGTTCCATGCAATTATTTATTTATTTTTTTAATTTTTTTTTAAGTTTGATCAGGCATAACTTGATTTTCTACAAATCGAGTATTTAATTGAAATTTGATTTTAAGGTAATCGAGTATCGAAACAGGGGCACGCCCCTATTTAGTTTGAAAACAGGGGCATATAGCCAAATTTTTTAAAAAATAAAGGTAAAATGCCAGAATGTCTTGAAATTAGACATATAGTTAACAATTCCAAGAAATTGTTGTATCTGTTTGGCAATAGAAAGCTTGTTTGGAAACTCTTTAAGGGATGTAGCAATAGGTGGTTGTAGAGTATTCTTTCTATCTGAAATAGTCATCCCCAAAAACTCTATTGATGTTTGCCCAATGACCATTTTTTTTTTCTTTGAGAGCATAATTTCTTGAGATTTCACTAAATTATAAAATTCAGTGAGCAATTTTTGATGAGAATCTGCATCTTTTAAGAAGAGACGAATATCATCTACATAGATTAATGCATTTGCCAAGAGAGATTGAAATAAAGTCACCATTGCTTTTTGGAACTGAGATGGAGCATTTTTTTTAGTCCAAAGGGCATAACCATCTACTGGTAATGATGATCTGGGATGCAAAATGTTGTTTTGTATCTGTCCTCCGAATGAATTCCTAACTGCCAAAATCCTGTTTTAAGATCAAACTTCAAGAACACTTTTGCATTTGAAAGATGTTGGAAAAGAGTACTTTTGTTTGGCAAAGGAAACTTATCATCTGCTAGAAAATGATTAAGATCTTGGTAGTTGATTACCAATTTGAGTTTTCCTCAGATTTGCTCAGCATGCTTGTTAACATAAAAGGCTTCACAAGACCACAGGAAAGAAGTGGGTTCAATGAGTCCTTCAGTGAGGAGTGTGGAGATCTCTTGTTTGGCTAGGGCTAAATGTTCTAGATTCATTCCTCTGTGGCTGGCTTTTGTAGTATTGACATCTTCATTCTTTTTAAAGGGAAAGTGTATGAAAAAGTCTGAGTTCATCCAAAAGGATTTGGATTTTTTTGTAAGAACTCAGAATGGCTATTTGCACAACAATCATTAATGATTTGGAATCTTAGGGAATCATAAGGATCAACAATAAACAAGTGAGGAACTTGGGTCCAAGTAAGGAGGTGTTGTTTATGTAAAAGTCCTTTTGATGACCATCTAAGGCTAGGTATTTGGTGAAGGATATCAAAGCCTATAAAAAGGTCTCTACCAGTGAGAGGTGATCCAAGAACCTGATGTTTTATGGTGAGGGTTAGGAAAATTCTGATGAGTATGGGTTTGCTTTTTTTTTTTTTTTTTTTTTTTTTTTTTTTTTTTTGTGATTGGGAATGTTTCTCCATTTGCTGCGCGGAACATCTGGTAATGAGGTAACTAGAATTCTTCAGGTAAAATTTTGGGATGCATGATTGTTACTGCTACTTCGGTATCAAAAAGGGCAATGACAGGGGTAGGTCTAGAATATGAGTCAAGGAGAATGTGACCTTGGGCAATAGGAATAGGGCTTCCCAAAGAGACTAAAGCAAGATGAGAAGTATAAATGGCTTGAATTTCTGGATCTGAGGCCACTGATTCAGAATTTGAGTCTTCTTCTGTTGTAGAGTATCCCATGACTACTATGACTGGAGGAGAGTATTCATCATCTAACGAATAGAGTGATTCTACATCAAGAAAGGGAGTGTCTTCTGCATGAATTTGGGCTTGCTCAAGAAGCTTTGCTACCTTTTCTCTCTTCGGCAATTTTTTGCAAAATGTCCTGGTTTTCTGCATACAAAGCAGACTTTGAAAGTCTTGCTAGTGATGAATACTGGGCAACAGCTCTTTTTGAAGAAACTAATGGAAAAAGGAATATTTATGGATATAAAAGTGGTGCATTTAAGAACTTAGAGTTCCATTACCGTTCCACGTTTAAAGAAATACTTGCAGTAAAGAATGGAATTGAAAAGTTCCAATTTCATCTCCTTGGACATAATTTCCTAGTTGAAATGGATATGTCTTCCTTTCCAAAAATGCTTTAGTTCAAAAGAAAGATGCTCCCTCATCCTCAGCTACTCAGATGGTCAAATTAGTTTTCATAGTGGTCTTTCCAAGTCAGGCATATCGAAGGAAAAGATAATTTGATTACTGACTATCTTTGTAGAAAATCTCCAATCGTTAATATCACAGTCATTTCTTCACCTTTGTGTGTATACCCTATCACAGATCCATCATCATCCTCACATTCACTTTCCATAACTAATATGATTCCCTCATACATAAAAGATCACATCTTCTAGTAATATTGTATGTATTGATAGCTGTTGCACAGTTACTGTTCATATGCAAATGATTTTTTTATTCTTTTTTTCTCTCTCCCCGCCATGTTGCTCTCTCATTTGTCTTCTCCTCACAACAAAGAAAGAAAAAGGTGGGTGGGGTCATGTGGGTAGTAGTTTGTTTGATATAATAAAAAATTAAAGAAATATTATTATTTAAATAAAATAGATGATAGAATAGATAAACTGACGTGGGTATTTTGTAAAAGTGAGTGTACAAAAAAAAAAAAAAAGTATGTTTTTTCTTGCAAAATAGACAAGAATTTTACACGAGTGGTTGCTCTTATTTGCTTAATTGCAAATCTTTAGCTTTTTTGATCAAGCCACACTTTCTAACATAGGCATGCAAGCATTCATTGCCAAGATTGTATGTTAGATTTTGTTCCTTGCCTTCGGACAATTCATGCAAGATAGCATTTAATGCTTACTTGTAATGTCAATCCACCAGCATTACAATTCAAGGCATTTCAACATATATATATATATATATACAGAAAGTAAAATTCAAAATTGCTTCAAAAATTGAAATTGATAATGATGTTGCTTTAAAACTGATTGATGACGTTTTAAAACTGATTGATGATGTTTGGCATAAGAATAAACACCTTGTTAATCCGTCTCATGCTAAAGATTTTTCTACTAATGTGATTACTCAAGAATCAAGAATGAGCTTTTACCAATGTTTCACAAATGCTTTTAAAGGTAACACTCATAGTGCCAAATTGCTAACTATTACCAAATATCCTAATATTCTCAATGATTCATTACAGGAATCGAACAATGATGCCTGGATAAATACCATTAATAAGTGGGATAATAATATTTATATTTATACCACTAGTAGGTGGATTATTATAGCCTCCTCGACAGAGAGGAAAAAAAAGAGAAAAACTTCTGCACAGGACTATTCCTAAAACCAAAGGCTCCCAGTGGAAAAACCTTTTAAAATGCATGAAGGCGCATCTTCTGGGATAAAACCCAGTGGATCAACATCCCTTCAAGGGTATGTCCTGGCAATGGTGACATATTCCAGTGGTGATATGGTAATTGCTTTACAGGAAGTTTTATCTAAAAGATTACAATTCCACAATGGAGCCTATTCTGAACTACCAGATTCTATCAAATTTATTCTTGATAACCTTCAAGCTACTTTTATTAGATACCACTATAACCTTTTTGAGAGAACTCTCAGAGCCCTTGAAATCCACCTTGTTAACCTTACTGCTCAAAATGAGGCTTATATGAGCCACTATGATAACCTTGTTCCAGATAATGATCTTGCTTTAGAAAACAATTTTGTTTCAGAGAATAACCTTGTTTCAATAAATAACCTTGAAAATAACCCTCTTTCAGAAAATGAGACTCTTAGAAGCCGTCTTGAAGCCTACATTTATCAACTCTTTGGCAAAGAGGAAATCCATTCAATGGATAAAGAGACTATAATGAGCACTGATTATGGTAGATTAAGTCTTAAGACCCAATCTCCGTTAAGAAATGTTGTTGCCAACTTGCCAACAAATATACAATTTCGTATTTTGGGAAGCAAGGCTATGTTTAGGTATTTCGACCTATGGTTTAAATATTTCAAGAAACTGGTTACAGCTACTATTCCTGATCCAGATGAATTAGATGAAGCTGATAATGTTTTTATTCAGCTGGAATGGGAAGAACACTTTGGGAGTACTCTTAGAGTGTATAAAAAGAAACACCCATTTCCTGGTCTTCTAATTAATTATGATGATGGTTTATTTGTTGCTAATGATTCAGATGATGATGATGATAGGGATCCTAACTGGCTTTCCCAAATGTTTGAATATGGCTTTATCAGGCTCATAAAATTAACAAGTCAGTTAGCTTCCATAAATTATTCAAGATGCTATTAAAAGATTTACAAGTCCTTTTGTTTCCATCAGATACTGGATTACTTTGCCAAAATGGGAAAGAGATAACTGGATGAATGTCCAGCCCTTAAAGCATCTCATTCTCATTAATGGTCACACTCACCAAGGGCAATGGTTTGAAGGAAATTCCCACTTGTCCTTTGATGATCCTTATGCTCTTACAGAATGTTGAAGAAATTATTTTAATAATCAAATTATTGAAGTTGCTCAGAACTTATGGAAAGATTATCATTTCATAGGAAGCACAAATAGAATTTCTGTTTTTGGTCCTAGGCCATATGCTGATGCCATTGCTCATTTGCAGATAACTAATCATTGTAATCCAAGAACTCTTCTTATCCCAGGGAAAAGACTAGTGTTTGAGCCAATTTTATATTGTGGATTCTGTAATCAATATGCTAGTCCTACTATGTCTGATTACAGATGATATCAAGATGTTTTCATTTCCAAAGTAATGCATCGAAAAGACTGTTACAAGCCTTATTGGAAAGAAAAGTTTATTGATGGTCTGCCTCCTATCTTTGCTCATAAGGTAAAACAAAAGTTAATTGGTAAAAATGATTCCATTGATTATGATAATTTAACTTATGGTGATATTCTAAGCACTATTAAAAAACTTGGTATTAATATGTGCAATGATAAAAAACTATTAAAACACCAATTAAAAAATAAAAGAAAAACTAAATATGAAATGGGTAATTTTTGTAAACAATATGGTTTGCCCCCTATTGCTCATTCCAGGCAAAAGGGTAAAAAGCATGATAAAAATCACAAAAATTATAGCCATAAAAAACATAAAAGATATAGAATTAATTTTGATGATTTTTATGCTAAAAAGAAAAATGTTTCTAAAAAATATGATAAACAAATATTAAGTAAAGGTAAATACTTTAACTGTGGTAAACCTGGACACTTTAGTAAAGATTGTAAACAAAAACTTGGTAAGTTAAAAAATAAGTTTAACATGTTAAATATTGATGATAAAAATCAAGAAGAATTATTTAGAATCCTTGAATCAAGCAATTCTTCTGATTCTTTGGACGATGATTTTTCTTCTTCAATTGATTCTTATTATTAATCTGTTGATGATTCTTCTAATTCACCTAATATTAAATTTGGTTGTAGAGATTCCTGTTGTAATGTTATTAAATCTGTTAATACTCTCACTAAGAGTGAAGAGAATGAAAAATTAATAATTCAATTGATAAATCAAATTCAAAACCCTGAATTACAAAAAGAATATTTGGATAAGTTTAAGAAAATTTTGGTAAAAAATGAAACTGATAAAAAACTAAAATCAACTATAAGCTTTGAAGAAACTTTGGAAAGATTTAATAAAAAGAAATCCAAAGATTTAACTGTTAATGATTTACAACATGAAATTAATATTGTTAAACAAGAGATAAGCAAAGTAAAACATGAATTTAAAAATATTAAATGTGATAACAATAATCTTAAACAAGAACTGATAATGTTAAAAATTGATAAAAACCTTGATAAACAATAATTTGATAAATCTGATGGTGAACATGATGAGCACAGAGATGGAAATGAATCCAGTCAATAGGCTCTTCTTTTTTATAAAGGTATTGCTGATGTTTTCACTGATTCTCAACTTGCTCTTGTTAATAAAATACTTCCTCCAAAATGGTTTACAAAAGTTAAAATTGTTGCTTCTCCTGACTATCATTTCACTGTTATTACTATGATTGATTATGATGCGGATATAAACTGTATCTAAGAAGGACTGATTCCTTCAAAATATTTTGAAAAATCAACTGAAAGATTGGTTTCTGCTAATGGTTTTCAAATAAAGATTAAATATGAATTAAACAATGCTCATGTTTGCCATGATAATGTCTGCTTCAAGATTCCTTCTGGTCTGGTCAAAAATATGACTGATAAAGTTATTTTTGGTTTGCCTTTTATAAATGCTTTGTATCCTTTATATATATATATATATATAAACAATTATTATTTTTAAATAATAATAAAATCACATTTGACATATGCAGCTTGTGAAACATATCTGAAACCATAAAGAGAGAGAGGAGTTTTATTTCCATTATCTATGACCCTGTGCTGGTATGCATAATATATCACTAAATCTCCATCCTTAGGCCTTAGCAAATCTTGGCCAGGCCTACTATAAGATGTGTAGGCCGTGTGTGTTGTGATTGCACCGCGAATGGATTTCTATTCTCTAGGTTTTAACTCAATTATATACTGTATAAGTTTGGACTTTTGGGTGCATTTACTCTCATTATGGCAAACATAGAATTATTCCTGGCCCATGAAGAAATGCCTACATGCATTGCCAAAAATGTTTAGAAGTATAACAATGTTTAAGAATTTTCTAATTGAGATGTTTGTGTATGTTGTGCAGTAAATGTAAACTTATTATGAAAAAAAGAAAAGGGAAATGTAATAAGATAGTCATGAAATTAGGGTGAAAATGCTTATGGGGCCAATCAATGAGCGAGTCACCCAGAAATTGAGCTTACAGAATATTGGTTTTGATGAATAATTTCTAGAAAGTTGAGCAGAGATTCATTAAAGAACGATATTAGAGAAGGACTATTAAAAGAAGAAACTATTTCATGCACCCAACTCACTATACTTCCGTCTCACAAGGGATGTCATGACTCATGCACGACTTGCAATAAAGATAAGGACTATAGTAAACCTACTGGGGACAGTTTGAAGCTGTGAATTAAATCGTTAAAAGGACAAAAGTGATGGCAAACTACAGAAGATAATGAACCATGTTTGAGTGATTTTTCTCGTTCCAGTTCATAGTAGTATGCAAGATGATGCTCTGTGAATGTGACAACTCACAACAGGATCTGTGTCCCTTCAGAATTTGTTTCGGCTCATAAATGTTCCTTTTCACCCTATTGAATAATTTGTGGAGCTAAAGGCCCATATTTCCACAAATTTGTCTTATTATTTTAATGCCCTGTTTTCTAGCCGATGTGGAAGATTCAAATATGTTATTCCTTCTTTGATCCTTTAAAACCAAACCAAATACAAACTTTTGTCTCTTGAATCCAAAGATAGTAGTAGCTTGTGTTAGTTTAGAGCATTCCCATCCCCTTATGTTTTAAAAAATGTATTTTCTTACCAAAAAAATATTTTAATTAATTAATTTTATATATAACCACTTTTACATTTCATTCTTTATTTTACAATATATCACATTAAAATAATAATAAGTTTAAAAAAAAAATTAAAATAATAATATTATATTAATGCTAATATGCTATAGTGGGAGAGAGAAAAGAGCCAGGCATTAGAGGCGAGATAGAATGAAAAATGAATAAAAAATTTTTTCACTATGCTAGTAGTTATGCATATCTATGTGGGAAAAGTTAATAGATGCCCTAACGGCAATGATTTAGAAAATATATTAAAAAATTTTTTATGGAAAAGAAAAAAAAAACATTTTTGATAACTTTTTATATTTCCTATGGAAGTGGTAAATATTTTCTTAACATGGATCATTAACAAATGTTGTAAAGGTACTTGTTAACCCAACCCTATTTACATAACCATTGTAGCAAGTTGTAAAGATTTATGCAAAATGAGATGTTGGTATTTTTATGATATTTTGTTAACAATATCATGTATTTTGTTTTTTGATGGGTTTTACATTACCCAATGAGAATGCTCTTCTTATTAATATGTTTATTTAAAGCAAAATGTTGCGTCCATAACATTTTTACAACTTAGAATTTGTTATGAAAATATTATGAAAATATTATGGACATATCATTTCTCTTATTTAAAAGTGGGAAAATACTTGCCATGAAATGCTTTATTAATGGATGCCCCTATTAACAGGACTCTTAAAACTATATGTAAAGTTTAGGCAAAATTATATTTTTGAAAAAAAAAAAAATGTATTTGTTAATAATTTACGATTCCAATTAATGAGCAAAAGCCATAATTTATTGGTTACCCCCATTCCTATTTTACCCTTTAGGTTTGGATTGCTTATCAGTCCCTTTTTACCCTTTAGGTTTGGATTGCTCATTAATCCCCTTTTACCCTTCGGGTTTGGATTGCCCTTTGGTCTTCTTTTACCCTTCAGGTTGATTACGACGCAACGTCAACCATGCTCTCTACTCACATTCACTGTTGGATAGGAAAGTACTCGTCGGGTTACTGAATACCGACAATGGATTACATTTAGTCCCACACCATTTGCGTGTTCTCCACTCATGCATCCCTATATGGAAAGAACTTACACACCACGTCCAAAAATCCTTCTACATATTCGTATCCTTTCGGTATGGGAAGTAAAGCCCTAAGATCTCGGAACATTAACTCCATATCTTCCCTACAAGGAAAGATTATATGTTCATGGGATCTTGGTCAACCTTACACCACTATATAAGCACCAAGTCTCCTCTTCTCCAAGGTATGTGAAATTTCCTAACTCTTATACGTTCGAGTTATTGGAGATTTTTCTATCACTGACTTAACCTTTAAAGGGTTTTTGGCCTGCACCCTATCGGTGTTCTTTGTAAGTTTTCCGTTCTTTTTGTTCTTCAAGTACTTCAATTACAGCGCACGGACAACCAACACACTGACAATTTTATGCATCATTTGAAAACGTATTAGAACTTATCGTGACGAGGATTCTAGTTTTCTTGAGGAGGATTCCTTTTCCGTGTAATTAATGCAGTGGTTGAATGCAAAATTGTTAAAAAAAACTATTTTTATTAAAAAATATGATCAAATAAGATTTGGCTTTTCTTGGTTTAGGGCAATTATTATTGTTATTATTAATTAGTTGCAGACCTGCACATTGCGCGTGATTATTTTTTAAGGTGGTCTCGTTATTATTATTATTTTGTAATTTGAACAAATTTAATAAAAAGTAATGCATTTCATAATCATATTTATCACAAAATAATTTTTTATTCTTGTAGAATTGTTTTATTTAAAATTTTTACATCTCTAAGTTAATGAAAAGTAATGCATTTCATAATCATATTTATCACTAATTTTTACATCTCTAAGTTAATTAAACACGTTTTTCATACTACATGTAAACCTTCTTTTCCATAAGGGTTGAAATAATGTGGGTAAAATTTTTTTCTATGGAAGTTAAAAAAATTAAAATTCTTGTACCTTGTCTTGATGTTTTCTAAAAATTAAATTTGGCGATTCTCTTTCAATAATTGTGAAAATTCCAAGCAACAATTCAAAAGGTAATTCATGTTACATGTTCATGCTTTGATTGTGTAATTGTAAGATTGATTTGGGTTGTAATTTATAAGTTGAATATAGTGGTGTATATCCAAAAGAGCCTAACTCTGTTGATATTGAATATAGTGTTGTGTGTGATTTACAGAGTAGCGACAGTTGTAGTAATTAAAAATTGCGTTTTCATTGTCTTTTAAGTTAATAAAAACCTTACATATACTTTTTTTTTTCAAAAAAACCTTTACATATTTTTTTAATGCGAATCTTTACATATACCTTAATAAGTAAACTCTATATATTTCATTTTCTTAGATGCATTAAAAAAGACATCTATTCGTGGGTTCCAGTTAGCTCAACTGGTAAAATCTCTGATGGTTGTATAAGAGATCTAGGGTTCAATTCCCGCCTACACCAAAAACTGATTGGTGTCTTGGTCTGATGATAAAGAACTATTATCAAGAGTGGACGCCATAGGTTGAAACTCTCTCAACAAAAAAAAAAAAAGAAAAAAAAGAAAAAGACATCTATTCTATAATAATATTGGCTAATTAGTTTTTTTGTGATCTCATTTATAACATTTCTTACTATTATCATATTTTACTGGCCGGTGATTTTCATAATAGAGGCATTAAATGAGAGTTAAAATCTTAGAACCTTTCATTAGATTTTAAAAGTTGTGGTGTGTGAAGAATATAAGCATTTAATGATTTTTTTTTTTTGTATATTTTATTATTTGTAAATAATGTTAAATGAAATGTCAATTAAAGGATTTTGAAAATTTTTATCTTTATTTCTTATATATTTCTATTATTATTGAAGAACATCTTCCTTTTAGCTTTGATAATAAATATGGTTTTCTAGATTAGAGTTTGATTAGTTTTAAGTTTAAATTTTGTATGATTGTATTTAATTGTTGACTATATGATTTAATTAAATGAATTTAACAATTTATTTAATTGCATTGTAAAGTTTTTAATGACATTCGTAAGGTCATCTTTAATTAATTTTTTACTCCTTTAGCCGTCAGCCTCTTTGTTTTTCAATTAACGGTTATTAACTAATTCATTTAATTGACGTTTGATTTCTTTTACTAATCTCTCTCTCTCTCTCTTCATTAACATCCTATTGTTTTCCCAAATTTGATGATACTTCTAATGTACTAAATATGGATATTGTAATGTTTATTTTTATTTTTATTTTATTCCATTTTGTTGCCATGAAGTTAGTATATCCATAACTATTAGTTTATTTTATGATATGTTTGGTTTGATATTATTATTATTATAAATTTAGTGTTTCTAAAATAGCATGTGTTTTGTATTCTCCTTTTCTATTGATGCATTGTAACGTTTTATGGGAATACTTTATAAGAAAATTTTTTATTCTATTTTTTTTTTTTTTTTAATTGAGTGTTTCTAAATTGGTATTTGTTTTATATTTCATTTTTCCATTGATGCATTGTAACATTTCATTGGAAGACTTTATAAGAACAATTTTTATTAATTTAATTTAAATAAAATATTATATGTTTAATTTAAAAAAAAGAGAAAAAATATAAATAATTATGATATGGAGGATGTTGCTAAATTTAAATGTTGAATAAAATAACATGAGAAGAAAAATAGTAAAAATGAAATGTATAGCAATAAACACCAAATTATTTTAGTTATGCTATATAATAAAATAACATTATATTTTTATATACTATCTTTATAATGCAAAAATATAACATTTAACAACCAATGAGAATAAAAAAGATAACAACCATAAAACACAAAACTAAATCGTATCAACCCAAAGGATGTATGAATTATGATGTGTTTCAATTCTTTGTAATCATGGTTCATAGACATGCAATCCATTTTCAGCCAAGCTATTTACAATTGGTTCTACACCCCAACCAGTTCCTATACTTTGCAACTTCACTATTTCAGCAAATTCGTCTCAATCTAGCCAAGCAGTGAATAACTTTTGCTCTAATGTATGGGATACATGCCAAAATGTGTCTTTCATGAAGTCTCCCTTTGCCCCTTCACTAAAAGGTCAAGCTGGATTACCAGTCAATTCCAATTTTAGCAAACTGACTGACTTCTAGTAGTCTAAAACTGATTTCTGCAATGCATTTGGAGGAGCTTTCAATACTACATCAGTATGTCTTGATGGTCAACCTGTTATAATAAAATAAAAAATATATATACCAAAAACTGAAGGGGGAAAAAAAAAATATATATATATATATATATATAGAGAGAGAGAGAGAGAGAGAGAGAGAGAGAGAGAGAGAGAGAGATTATGCATGGAATAAGAGAGGGAATGACTATTTTATAGTTTGAGGATTGATAAGAATAAGAAGAATAAAAAATAAAGAAAGATAAAAAGATAGAATAATAATAATATTGAGGGTAGTAGGGATATGAAAAGTTAAAATGGAATAAGAAATGTTGAAGAAAGTTAAGGTAGAGAGTAGTGGAGATATGAAAAGTTAAAATGGAATTGAAAATTTAATAATAAATAAAAATAGTTAAAAATAAGATAAATATGATATTTTGATTGTAATATAATAGAGTTTTTAATTTACTTTAAATGTTAAAAAATTGTATAAAAAATTGGAAAAAAATTGATAATGACATGGCGGCTGACGTGGCTCAACGTGAGCATAGCAACATTAAATGATACGCTTCAGATTTTAGTAATATATAGATATAGATGTATCTTGTCATTGTTATTATCTTTGTCCTCACTTTAGTGGGTGGGAGAGCAAGGTGGATTATAAATACCCTAAACAAAAATCAGATCCTACGAATCATAGATTTATTAGTTAGTCTAATCTCTTTTACTTTGGCTTTAAATGTTGATTTCTTATTCAATTAGAAAAGGGAACATAGTTTTGGCATCATGCCAACCACTAGATATTCCAAGAATCATTTATCGTTGTTCCTTTAGACAATATTTAATTAGGTATGAGGGAAAAATTTTAGGTTCTCATAGTACAAAAAAATTGTACTCCATTCTCTCATATTCATGATAGACTTTACCATGAATTTAATGAATGAACTCTACTATGAATGTGAGAAGAATGAACACTATTCTTCGTACTCCGAGAGTACCTAAAAATTACTCAAGTGTGAGTACGAATATCCGTACTCACACTTGTATGGTAAGAATTAAGTAACATAAATGAGTGATTAAAATTAGCATAAATTAATCCAACCATATAAAAAAACTTAAGCCTTTTAAGTTAAGGTAACATGTCAACAAGAGTTTCCGGCTTTTGTAAGGGGTAAATTGTGTGATATTATGCCTTTGTCCCCATTCCGTGTATGTGTGTGTGTTGTTCTATTTACATTCCTTCTCAAAAAAAAGAAATGTGAGTAGTGCTACATCGCCTAAGAATGAGTTCAAAATCGGGTATAAAGCCTTCATACACCTTACAAGAGTTACCAGGTTTTGTAAGGGGTAAGTTGTGTGATATTATGCTTTTGTCCCCATTCCCTCTGTGTGTGTGTGTTGTTTTGTTTACATTCCTTCTAAAAAAAGAAGAAGTGTGGGTAGTCCCACATCGCTTAAGAGTGAGTTCAAAATCGGGTATAAAACCTTCATACACCTTACAAGAGTTACCGACTTTTGTAAGGAATAAGTTGTGTGATATTATGCCTTTGTCCCCATTCCCTATGTGTGTTGTTCTGTTTACATTTCTTCTAAAAAAAAAAAGTAATGTGTCAACATGCATGTAGTTTCACGGCTTGGGGGGGCCTCGGCCCCTGCAAAAAAAAAAAAAAAAAAAAAAAAAAATTTCCATTAAAGTAGGTAGAAAAAAAATTGGACCCCCCCAATATTGGACAATCGCCCCCCCCCCCCCACCCAATTCTCAACTATTCTCCCAAGTCCAGTTCAAATATTCTCCCAAGCCCAGCTTTAGTTTTAGGCCTTATCACCTTATGTACTCAAAATAAAACAAGCTAGCCTGCTCAAGTCCAAACACTAAAAACAAAACTTCATTTTCTCTTTATCTCAAAAAATCCACCCATTGACCCATAGAATCCCTTTCTTTACTTCTTATTCTTTTGTTTTGTCTTCCTTGATACACTTTCATTTGCACTGGTAACGTTGCCTACCTACCAGCCCCCAAAACTCCAGTTCTCTATACTCACAGTCCAAAGAAAAAAAAAAAAAAAAAATCCTAACCAATTTTTTCTTTCTTCATTAGCTTTAGTTTTGGAACTTGGTGACGACTTGGTGACTAGTGAGTTTTCTTCTCTTTCTTAAGTATTAGACATTCATCTCTTTTTAGTGTCTTTTTTTTATTTTCTCAACTATCTACACCTAAATATTCACATGCTCTTTATATTTTCATAGATTTTTAGAGAAATACATGATTGAAGGCATGGGGAGATTGTTTGTGATGAGTCTTGATAGGAAGATCTAAAGTTGGAGGCAGTCAGGCAGAGGCAGTAGGCATTGCCACATGGGTGACCCATCTTTGCACTTTGTGAAAACAAAGTTTCTAAGGTAAAATTGTTTTGATTTATTACCTATTTTTGATTAGTTAGATATCGTGTGGCTGTGGATGTGACTGTGGGTGTTGTTAAATTGTTTGGTTTATGTTGTGTACCAATATTTGTGTGTTTAATTTTTGTTTTTGTTTAAGGGGTTATTATTAATTAATGTCGTATTAAAAATGGGTTATATGTTTAAATTATAGTGAAAATTTTGTTTTTTCTTGAGTATGAATAACATCCATATAACTAAGTAAAAATTTCTAATTAAAATTTTATTTTTTAAATTTCTTTTCAGGTTAATTTTTTAGTCATATTCTTAAAGCTAAAAGAATTATGAGCAAATGAAAAACAATTGATGCATTCTTTAAGAAAAAAGATGTTAGCAATTCAGAAATTAGGACATCTATGGCTGTAGAAACAAATGTTGATACTTCAATGCCTGATGAACACCCTAACCCCTCCAAATGTTTAAGAATTCAATTTGAAGAGATAGATCGTAAAATAGGATCACTTAAACAAATATTTGAATTCCTATCAACAAACAAGATGAAATCCAACGAACTTATCTCAAAGAAGGTCCATATCAACCTAAAAATATAGATTATCCATACAATGATGATACTCTTCGTCGTCGATTTTAACCTTCATGGTTCGAATCGGCTCCCCTATGTAAAAATTCCTGGCTACACCCCCGAATTTGTTGTTATTGTCTTAACAGGTGGTATCAGATTTGACGGTGGTGTACTACAAGTGGACGAAAATCTTACTAACAAGTGGTATCAAAATTGATGTGGTGTGTGGAAAGCTTATGATCTTGGTCCGGTTGCAATTAGAGTGGGGACGAGGTTTCATAATAGACAGTCACGTGCTCGCACTCTTTATTATGCACTTACTATAAACACACTGACACATTGCTATATGGGCTGAAATCGTGTTTTAAAAATATAATTTCTGTTAAAATTATAAAATAGTGTTTCAAAAGGGAGTTTGTATGGAGCGTACAATAATAAGTGTGTAATAAGAATTTCGTTCTTAGTATGGAGTCCTTTTTAAGGAGAGAAACCAATTTGATTGGAAGTGTTAAATGTGCAATAAATTAGAACACTCTCATGGCTGCTAGGAGTTCTAGCTCATGGTAGAGACTATGAAACATGAAAATGTTTGAAAGAGAATGAAAATGAAAGCAAGAGAGAATGACAGTGAAAGCAAGAAAAACAAAATGTAACGAACACGTATGAAAGGAATAAGCCCTACGTGAATTAATGCTACCACCAGCTCATATATTATAACATATAGCTTCATCTTATTCATTAATTTTTTTATTGAAGTGTAGGTAGTGAAGCATGGAGAAATCAGGTACTAATGTGCTTCCTTCATCTTTTCAACACAACAATCTTGATCCAGCTGCCCATACTTATTCTGAAAGCTCTGGTAAACATTTTCCTTCTGAGTTTCTTTTTGTCAGAAAAAAGTAAAATCATCATATCCCTGGAGAAAATAAAAACAAGATAATTATCACATCTTTATGCATGTCTCTTATTTTTAATCAATATGGGCTGATATACAATTGTGTGAATTTGAACAGACAAGATAATTAAAGAGTTCATGAAAATTTATTAAGTACTCCTAGAGCTGACATAGTACTCTAAACCAATTACTTCTAGAGTAATTAAGTTTTCCATATAACTCTTTGTGGTTATTTTGTGTTTTTGTATTAGCTGGCTTATTTTTATTAGAGTGGAATACCATTGTAGTCAAGGAGTACCAAAATATTACACAAAGTTTAGAATATGTTCTTCTATAGTGAGCTTTCTCAAGCTTTAAAAAGTCTATTATCTTATTAATGATCCATGTTCCAGAAGTGGAGCATATATTTTAGAAATGCTTGCCTGCAAGTTCTATTGACTGAACAATAGAAAGAATATACTTCGACAACTGATGTTGAACAACTCATATATGGGCCAAAAGCAAGTATGGTTAGTTTAGATTTGAATTCATAGTAGACATATTTCAAATATGTTTAGACTAAAAGAAGTTTGGGATATGTTCATAATTCATTAACTCTGTCCTATAATCTTTCCAAAGATTTTGTCTATCTGTCTTGTAATTGTTATACTTTGAAAGTGATTGCAAAGTTTACCTTTCCAAATGAATATGATATTCTTTCTTTTTGGCGGGTTTGCAGAGGAAGTAAATGATTCTCCAATTGAACATGTTCGACTCACAGTCCCAATTACAGATGATCCAACATTACCCTGCTTGACATTTCGAACATGGTTTTTGGGGATCACATCTTGTGCTGTTCTGGCATTCTTGAATCAATTCTTTGGTTACCGCCAAAATGCATTATATACATCAGCGGTTTCAGCCCAAATTGTAGTACTTCCAATAGGAAGATTTATGGCAGCATATCTACCAAACAAATTTATTCACATTCCAGGAACAAAATGGTTCTTTTCGTTGAATCCAGGTCCCTTCAACTTGAAGGAGCATGTCCTGATAACCTGCCAATTCAGGTTCAAACTCAGTTTATGCAGTTGGTATTATTACCATTGTCAATGTAGGGAATTCAACCTAAAACCCCAACCTGTGAGAAACAAAAAAATAGAGAAAACACATGTCTACGGAGATGTAAGGATTTCACTATTATTAGGAAAAATACAAAAGTGCGACAATTACAGTGTTTCTCTCTCTAAAACATGACAACAACAAAAAATCCTAATCATCAAGTTGTGTTTTCTACCTCCTGCGCACAGGATACACAATGGGCCAAAATTTTTTCCCGAGGGCGTTGCTCCCAGAACCCCCAAGAGGCTTATCCATGGGCTACGGCTTAGGCCTATCAGCCCAAGCCTCCACTCCATGGACTAAGCCTCAATAAATCTTCCATTAAAAACCACGCAACATTATTCGGGTCGGGTTGTGTCGTCAACTGGATCAAACATAAACTAGGCACTACAAAGCCCAACAGTCAAGGCATTCTATCATCAAGGGATTCATCCTCTAGCAGCTATTTTGTTAAGTCATACCACCCAGGTGATTTCTGCGTTTGTATTTTACTGAGTGAAATTATATGATTAGAGTCATTAGAATTACTTCATTTTCTATCTTAAGGTATTAATAGTATGAATTATTCAGTTGCTAGGATATGGATGGGCAGGACTATTTCGAAAGTTTCTTGTTGATTCACCATACATGTGGTGGCCTTCCAACTTGGTTCAAGTCTCTCTATTTAGGTGCCCCTAGTCCCTCACTTTGCTTCTTCTCTCTCTCTAATATATATGCATAATGGAAATATAGTTCATTATCTCTCTCAAGTCATATTTTTGAACCTGTAGGGCATTGCATGATGTTGAGACTAGGCCGAAGGGAGGACTAAGAAGGCTGCAGTTCTTCATTGTGGTCCTTGTAACAAGCTTCTCATACTATATTGTTCCCAACTATCTGTTTCCATCCATAACTGCTCTGTCTTTTGTTTGTTGGATATGGAAGGACTCAGTCACAGCCCAACAAATTGGTTCTGGTCTTCGTGGGCTTGGTATTGGTTCCTTTGCCCTTGATTGGTCCACTGTAGCTGGTTTCCTAGGATCTCCTTTAGCCACCCCTGGATTTGCTATCATTAATATAATGGCTGGATTTTTCATGGTTCTCTACATAGTAATTCCTTTTGCTTACTGGACTAACTCATATGAAGCAAAGCGATTTCCTATTTACTCATCACACGTGTTCAACTCTGATGGTGGAAAATACAATGTTTCAGTAGTTTTGAATGATACAACCTTCCAATTCAATCAAGATGGATATGATGGGTATAGCAAAATTAATCTCAGCATCTTCTTTGTATATGCTTTTGGTCTTAGCTTTGCAGTATTGGCTGCAACAATCTCTCATGTTGCACTCTTCCATGGAAGGTATTTTGAAATTATCCATGAAAAGAACATTTGTGCATAATTATTTGCCAATTTAACTTACATTTTTCCAAGCAACTAACTATTATATATGTTACTTAGTGCTCTTAGAGATTTGATTTCCTTGTATCTTTGCTTTTCTTTGTGCAGACAAATCTGGCAACAAACAAAGGCAACATACAACAATAAGTTTGGGGATGTGCACAGTAGACTTATGAAGAAAAACTATGACCCTGTACCTCAATGGTGGTTTTACGTACTATTGATCGTTGTTGTTGGACTTGCCATTCTTACTTGTGAAGGCTTTGGCGGACAATTGCAACTCCCTTACTGGGGAGTACTGCTCGCAATTGTCATGGCTCTATTCTTCACTCTCCCAATTGGCGTAATTACTGCTACCACAAACCAGGTATGGTATTTAGAATATAATTTTTTGTCCTCTTGTTCTTTGTGTTTGATCATTATTATAAAATCTGCGTGCAGGAACCAGGACTTAATGTCATCACTGAGATGATTATTGGTTACATGTATCCTGGGAGACCTCTTGCAAATGTGGCTTTCAAGACCTATGGCTACATTAGCATGACACAAGCAATAATGTTTCTGTCAGACTTCAAGCTAGGCCATTACATGAAAATTCCTCCAAAATCCATGTTTATTGTTCAGGTGATTTCTTTCATTTTCAAAATTTTGTTCTCAATTTACCATCCACTACTAACATTTTGCTAGAACCACTGGATATTAAATTAAAAAGTATAAATACTAATATTTATCTATGTTTCCTGCTGAAGTTGGTGGGAACTTTAGTTGCATCCTCAGTCTACTTTGGCACAGCTTGGTGGCTTTTGACCTCAGTAGAACATATATGTGAACCATCTAAACTTCCAGAAGGAAGCCCGTGGACATGCCCTGGAGATGATGTTTTCTACAGTGCTTCCATCATATGGGGTGTAGTCAGCCCACTTCGTATGTTTGGCCGTCTAGGCCTGTACTCTAAGATGAACTATTTCTTTCTCATTGGTTTCCTAGCACCACTGCCTGTGTGGGTACTCTCACGCTTGTTTCCCCAAAAAAAGTGGATAAGGCTCATTAACATGCCAATCATCATAGGTGGATCAGGAGGAATGCCACCAGCCAGGGCTGTGAACTACCTATGTTGGGGTGCTGTGGGCATTTTCTTCAACTTTTTTGTGTATTGGAGATATAAAGGCTGGTGGGCAAGGCACAATTACATTCTATTAGCTGGGCTAGATGCTGGAGTTGCTTTCATGGCCATCCTTTGCTATTTCACATTACAAATTAGAGACATCAATGGAATAAGGTGGTGGGGATTGGATTTAGATGATCACTGCCCACTTGCAAGTTGCCCCACTGCCCCTGGCATAGAGGTTGAAGGGTGTCCTGTATTCCATTGACAGTATCATAATATGTAGATTTGTGTAGCTATATGTGCTTGGCTAGAAAGTTCTTGTATAGAAGCTTAGCTATCTAATAAAATAGATTATAGAACCATAAATGGAGCTAAAGGTTAACTTTTTTACTGTCATGTGATCATCTTTACATTTCAGACCACAAATCTTCATATAGGCTTGACAATGTTAAAGACTATCAGCTTCAGGGTCAACCAGTAAAATTCAAATAATACCAAAAAAAAAAAAAATGTTAGAGACGCATTAACATACTAAGAGAATATAACAAACTATAGCATCAGAATGAATTAGACATGCAATCAAAAAAGGTAGGGTTACAAACAAGAATGGTTTTTAAATTCAACAACATTCAGGAAACGTTTCCCTAAAGTAATCTGAATTTCTTTAAGAACAGAATATGCCTCACCTGACTCATAATTTAGCTTGAATTTGAACCTTTCTTAACCTTGGCTAGATCTTAATCCATTGAAATAGATATTTATTCGAGTAACTAACAGTGAATAAGATAGAAAATATTGATTAAAAATGGCACATCTACCAAATCTTTTTTGTGGTAAGGTGAATTAATCATGAAAATTTATTGAACACTAACACAAGCCATATGGCTAAGTCAATCAAGCGACGCATGAAACAATATCACTTCAAAACAAGGGACAATTAAAAAGACAAGAACCAAAATAATCAATTATTGTGGAGTATGCAACATTGTGGCCTTGTGGGACAATGTTGCAGCCTCTTGAGAATGTGATAGAATCATAAACGAAGCACGTCTATTCAGTAATTATTATATATATATATATATATATTTATTTTCTATAGATTGTTAAGCATTTATTTTTCATATAATGTTAAATATATATCAATTTAAGAGTAATAGTGGATAATAAAGTGAATTCATTACTATTAAAAAATGTTTAGAAATTAGAATATATCAAGAATAATAATATTTATTAATTTTTAAATGCACTGTTACAATTCCTCTTGTTTTTGTATCCGGCAAATTGTCGTTGTTGTTGTTGTTGTTGTTGTTTTTTTTTTTTTTTTTTTTTTTTTTAAAGAACGCTCGGACACGTATTTAGAAGTGTGTTAGGCGAGTCTCATGTCCGACATGAATAAGATATAGGTACGACACTCTAAATAAAGTACCCATGCTTTATAGCTCCACCACCATCACTACTGTTGGTGGTGTTAAAGAGAGGATGATGGAGGAGATCACGACAAAGATCACAAGCTTGTATAGAAGGGCTTCTTCATATTCTTAGTCTTAGTCTAATTGGCTCATATGTTCAGTACTCTACTCATACATAATTTTTAAAAAAGATCACAAGCTATATGTATGGAACTCTTATTTGAACTATGACATTGTACAAGGCTAATGTTAATTCAAGAAAGCAAGCCGGCCGGTGTCCCATATATAGTACTCTACTCTTAGGACTATTGCTATCTATGACTTTCATATACACTTTGTTTAAAAAAAAATTAAATTCAAGGACGCTCAATCCAAACCTGTTTCTTTCTCACACACTTCTTTTTTTTTTTTTTAATTTAATTTTAAAGTAAAATCCATTACAAGAAACAGGACATTAACACTCCCACCAAGGTTAATCCAAGAGTCAAAAATAAAATCCGCAACATACAAAAGATTTTGAGTGAAAAGGAACGGAGAGGCTACGTATAACGTACAATGTACGTTCTGACAAGCTAAGACGAAATAATATTTAAAGCGGATGTGTGCTCAGCAGCCTAGCAAATCATAATTAACAAGGGTCCTATTAACATATAATAATTAATAAATTATTTTAGATACTTTCTTTATATCATTTTCATGAAAAATATTAAAAATCATTAAAAAATTAATTTCTTTTTTCTTCTCATAAAAAAACCTTTAAAAAAATTTCCTAAACCAATACTATTAGGACATTGGTTAATTTTTCCTAATTAACAGATAGAATATGGCTATGCATAGCCAGGCAAAACACATTAACGGCATGGCTAGTGCACAAATAGGTTACAATTAAAGCAGCCCTGCCTATTTCAAGGTTACTTAGTTATTGAATCCATGCTTAATCAGCTAAGGCTTAAACTTATTCCTTTCTACAAAATATAAATATATGGTTTAAAAGTAACTAATAGGGACTAAGATGGAAATATATTGGCTGAAATTGGTTGATGTATCAGTTCTTTGAATGGTCGGATGAATTAATCAACATAGGAGAGAGGGAAGTGAAATAATTTTTTTCCTCTTTTTCTCAGCCAAATTACATAGACAATTATCCTCATAAAAAAGTATTGATGCAGGGAAGAAAACTATCATTGCCACAAATAATTATAGAATACTCTCGGAATACTATAAATGTATATTCTCTCTTTTCACATAATAGTGAGATTCATTAATTAAATTCATAATAAGATCTACAATTCATATGAGAGAGAAAAACACATATTTATAGTACTCCCTGAGTATTCAATAATTTCCCACTACCGCACCAAAAATTTCATTCCAAAAAAATTAAAGATGAAAAATAATGAGTGCAAAATAAGCAAAATACAAGAGCATAAGCACAAATAAGCTTAGTGGGCTTGGGTTGGGGCGTCAACATAGGGGTATTTTGGAAATTCCCAGGGTGCACCAGCACAGACATCTACCAAGGCCATAAGCAATTAAGCAAACAACCAAATAAGTCCAATAGACTAGAAGAAAAAACAGTAGTCCAAAGTCCATGTCAAACCATAAAACCATGCCATAGAGAATAGTTAGAAACCTCAATAGAACTGAAATTTAACAAAACCCCCATACAATCAACAACAATTCTCCCCAAAATTTACTTTTAGAACTTAAACAAAGAGTTAGTATTGTGTGGGTTCTAGTTAGTTCAACTGGTAAAGTCTCTGATGGTTATATAAGAGATATGTGATTCAATCCTCGCCTACACCAAAAATTGATTGGTGTCTTGGTTTAATAATAAAGAGCTATTATTAGGAATGGACACCATAAGTTAAAACTCTCTTAAAAAAAAAGAGTTGGCTTTGTTTCATAAAATTAACTACTATATGGCATAAATTAAATTGTAAGTGACAATTACGAAAACCATATTATAGTTACTATTGCCAAACTTGGAAGTAGCTCCACTTAATTTCACCGCATGTATGAGTAGAGGTGCCACAACTACGTACATGACCAACCCCTCCACAGCCTCTGCTTCCACCATGGCCACTGCCTCCGTGTCCACCGCAGCCACCGCCACCTCTGGCCACTACTTCATTCACCATGATCATAATGACCAATATAACAAGTAGTAGTAATTTAGCCATGCATCGTCGTTGACAAGAGCTTCATTATTTCACAACAAAAATAATGAAAAAGAAACTGGCCAAAACAAACATGTGATTGTTTCTTTATATATATATATATGTGTGTGTGTGTGTGGGGGGGGGGGGGGTGTTGTGCTACGCGCCCACGTGACATTGACCTCTTACTGTTAAAGCATTCGCAGCAGTGCATCTATAATTTTAGCTATTTAGCACCAATAAAAGTTATTTTATCTATTTTACCTACACACATACTACAGCAATGAATCTATTTTAGCTTTCAACACAATAAAATAATATAAACATCACAATAAAATAATATATCTATTACAATAAAATAATATCTCACTATAATAAAATAATATATTCACTACACTCATGCATCACAGCCACACACAACCACAACCACAACCACCACCACCACCACCACCACCACCACCACCACAGCCCACAATAAAAGAAAAAAAAATCAACCAAGTCCACACATCACAGCCACACACACAACCACAACCACAACCACCACCACCACCACCACCATCACCACCACCCACAACAAAAGAAAAAAAAAAATCAACCAACCACCTACCACACCACAGCCCACAGTAGGAAAAAAAAAAAAAAAGTGCTAATCGGCGTGGGATGGCGTGGGCTGAGGCGTGGGCTGGGAGGGCGATGGCGTGGGATGGGATGGCGTGGGACGGCGTGGGCTGGGACAGCATGGGCTGGGATGGCATGAGACGGCGACGGCGACGGCGTAGATTGGGAGATGAGAGCTTGAAGAGAGATGAGAGCTTGATGAGAGAGATGAGAGCTTGATGAGAGAGCACGGTGAGATTATTTTAATCGGAGGTTGAATAAAAATTTTTTATTTATTTTTAGATATCTACACTGTAGCAAATCAGCAAAAAAATTTTAAGTTTGCCTCCACTGCTGCAAGGCTTTTTTGCTATATTGGTGAGCTAAAATAGCATTATAACTTTTTAGCTCCACTGCTGTGAATGCTCTTAAAGGGTGTAGGTTCTCCGACTCCTAGACTCAGTTGGAGACACATACCAACTTGAAAAAAAAAAAAAAAAAAAAACCAGTTAAATACAAAATATATATTTTTTTTTTTGCATTTTAAATACAAAATAATTTGAAATAAGGTATTCATTAAAAATAAACTTGTTTGCTTTTCATTTAGTTATTTTTGTTGATCTAGTTTCTATTTGTCTTTTTACTCAATAATATATGGACAATTGTTTTCACAAAAAATTTCATAATTAGAATTAAATACAAATTAATTTAAAATAGTAACAAAGTTGTTTACTTTTCGTTCAGTTATATTAGTTGAACTAATTTCTATTTGTCTTTCAACTCAATAATGCTATGGACACAATTCTTTTTGCATAAAATTTCACAATTATTAAAGAAGTTGAGTGTGAATGGTAGACATAGCTAAAACTCATGAACATATCACTTTTTCTTCCTCACTCACACTCATAATTGACCATATCAATAATTAAGAAACTTGTTATAAAAAGAAAACAAAATTGTGTTTGTAGTATTATTGTTTTTTAATATACCCCTTTTGATTTCTATAAGGTAGTCATTACTAAAAATTACAAGCATGTATAATAAATATAATTACATTCAATAGAATCAAGCATTAAAAAAAAAAAAGCATTAAATCATGAGGGATGTAACTAACGGGAAATTATTGTGTACTCCTAGAGTACCATAAATGCGTACTCCTTCCTCTCACATGAATAGTGGGTCCCACTAATTAAATTCATGGTGGGACCTACCATTCATGTAAGAGGAGGGAGTACGCATTTATGGTACTCTGGGAGTACCTAATAATTTTCCGTAACTATAATATTCAATCAGTGGTTGAGTAATTGTAGCACCACTCATCTTCAAAGTGGTTTTATCCCTATTTATCTTCAAATACTTCTACAAGAATAAAATAAAAAAAATAAAAAAAATAAAAAAAGAAGAGGAAATTACACTTTAGCACCCTAAAATGTACCTTTGATTACACGTTACACTATAAACTTTTCGCCTACACGTTTTGCACCCTAAACTATTTATTAAATCCATGCTTAACTAAGGCTTGAACTTATTCATTTCTAAAAAATATCAATAAATGTTTCAGAGTAACTAATAGTGACTAAGATGACAATATTTTGGCTGAAAGTAGCAGATGTATCAGTCTATTAGATCTTTAGATGGTCAAATGGATTAGTCATAATTAGCACTGTTTAACACAGGAGAAAATGAAAGTGAAATAATTGCTTTCTTCTCATTTTCTCAGCCAAATTACATTGATACCCACATAAAAGAGTATTGGTGTGCGTGGAAGAAAACTATTACTTGACTCATACACCCTACTACACCAAAAATCTCATTACAAACAAATTAAAGATCAAACATAATAAAGAGTGAAAATAAGCAAATTATTTCACCAAAAAAAAGAAAAAAGAAAAAAAAAGAAAATAAGCAAATTACAAGAGCAGAAGCACGAATAAGCATAGTGGGCTTGGTTGGGGCAAGTCATCGTAGGGCTTTTTCATTTTTATTTTATATAACTTAAAAAATTAGACTTTAAATTAATATGGGTTGATGACCACCCTAGAAAACAAACTTGACCATCTTAAAAAAAGCTTCAACACCCTAAATAAAAATTTGATCTCTCCAAAATTTTGATCCATTGAAGGTTGAACCAAAAAATTGTAAAATTAAAAATGCTATGTTCACAACATTTTCCAATACTTTCACAACTTTTTTACATTAATTTCACGACAAATCCTAAGTGGCATATTATTATAGGTGGACAAAAAAATAATTTCATTGATAGGATCAAATTAGAACCAGTAATAACTTGTCATTTAGGTTTTGTTGTGAAAGTGTTACTAAAAAATGTTGTGGACGCACATTTTATCAAAAATTTCCCAAACAAACATATTAGCCTAAAAACCCAAATCAAATGTTTAATTTTGATTTTTTAAAATGTGTTTTCTAAAGACATATTTTAAAATCACTATTTTTTTTAAATGCACATTTTCAAATAGCTAGTCTATTAGTGTTGGAAATAAAGGAGAGATAATATCTGAATTTTTCTTGAAAATTACACAATTTGATTTTACCAAAAGAGGTGGCAGAGATGAGGCGTGGACCAAGTTATTGTCTTGAGACAAATCGTGCCTTCTACGGTATATCCGATGTAATTAGACAAATAGTTTTTGCACGTTGCCTCCAAGATATAACAGCCCAGCCACCTTTGCTGATTATCCTTGCGAGCCTACACTGCTTGTAGGATATAAGCTCTCTATAGTACTTTCTTTTCCCAATAAATTTTGTAAAAGATAAAATATTTTTAAGAGTAGTAAGAAGCAGTAGATGTTAAGTGTTTAGGACAATAAAAAATTGTTTTTTGAAAAGTCTACAGCTTTGTAATTCAAAAATAAAATATGTGTCTTAAACTTCTATTTCTTTCCATATATATATAAAGCCAGACCTGTTGCTTGCCCTTAGCCAAAAAATAAAAACGTTTGCTAACCTTTAAAACTTTAAATGGTAATAAAATTGTTGAAATCAATGTCATGAATAGCTTTCTTTTTATACATATATTATATATAAACCAGTCAAACCTTCTTACCAAAGTATATAGGTTGAGGAGTGGTAAGTTAATAGACAAATCAAGTTTGTCTTTTAGTGTCATAATGCGATTAAAAACAAAATTAAAGCCCCTAACGTGGCTGTCTTTTAGCTGTCAAATAATGCTTTTCTTTGAAACTTTGACTATACACAATAATTACAATCAAGAATGGAAAGCAATATATAATGCAATAACCCATCAATGGTAAATTATATAAATATATAGTTGTACAATATTTGATACTTTCTATTTATAATGTTGCTATTAAATATATTAAAAGAAACATTTTAAAGCAAAAGTTTATAAAGGAAAGTATACTAAAAGCTGGCAATATATGGTATTAAAATTTATATTAATTTTTAGAGATTTCCTAATTAAAACCATTGACAAAAGCTATTCAAATTTTGAATTATATTTGAATTTTCAAAATTTAGCAATCAACGTATCTAACATTAAGAGATAATTGATTTCCTCAATTCACATAAATGAGTATTAAAATAAATATGATATTTTTTTTTTATATAAAGATATCCAACAATTAGTGCGTGCTTTAATCTTTAGTTGAATTTGCTTTAATCTTTAGTTGAATTTGTTGAGTTTGTATGATACATTTTATATGTACGCATATGCACTAAAATAATGAATTTAAAGTTTATCTTTTATTCTTTTGCTAGCACTATGAACAAATTTCTTATAAAGAAATTACTTATATTGCAAGATTCATCTTCTAGAAAAATTTGTAGTTCAAAGGTATGCAAATAAACAAACAACCAAATAAGCCCAACAGACAAGAACAAAAACAGTGGTTCAAACCATGTTAAACCATAAAACCATACCTTAAAATAGTTAGAAACCTCAATAGAACTGAACTTAACAAACCCCCATACAATCAACAACAATTTTCCCCAAAATTTACTTTTAGAACTTAAACTAAGAGTTGGTTTTGTTACTTTGTATCATAAAATTAACTACAGTATTGCATAAACTAAAAAGTAACTGACAATTACAAAAACCAAATTATAGTGACTATAGCCAAACTTGGAAGCAGCTCCCCTTCTACCACATGTACGATTAGACGTGCCACAACGAGGTACATGACCAGCCCCATCGTATCTATTGCCTCCACGGTCTCTACTTCCACCACGGCCACGGCCACTAACTCTGCCTCCACCCCGGCCACTGCCACCACCACTAGCTCTGGCTGCTACTTCATTCACCACGATCATAATGACCAATATAACAAGTAGTAATTTACCCATCTTGGTTAACAAGAGCTTCATTATTTCACAACAAAAATAATAATGAAGAAACTAGGCAAAATAAACGTGTGATTGTTTCTTTGTACATAATAAGGGGACTTAAATAGTGTTCTTTTTTTATAGTGACATTCACCGACTTACGGTTATAGTGCTCTTCTTATAGTCAGACAATGAAGAAAGAATTACTTTGGACATGTTATTTTTTTCTATTCTTGAATATACACTGAAATATAATTTTTTACGGATCTAGCAAGATCAAACTTTTTCGGTCCCCATTAATTACTGATGGGTAGCCGGGCCTGATTTTCAGGAAAAAAAAAGGGGGGGGGGGGGGGGGGGGGTAGGTTCTCCGACTCCTAGACCCAGTTGGATACAAAAACATATATACTTGGAAACTAAATAAATAATTAAGTTTTACTAAACCCAGTCTGCAGAGAAACTTTTACTACAGGTTTTTGTTTAGTTTTATTATGGAGAGATAGTATCTCATGTGCGCATGAGACTGTTGTCTCAGTGACATGCAGGTGGGTTCTACGGATGAGACAATAGTCTCATACACCTGACACATAAACTATTTTTCCTTTATAGCAAGGAAGACTGTCAGTGATTCTAGATGTTATGATATTTGGTTACATTGTCATGGAGTCCAATGTTAAAGAAGGCAAGTGGGAGATAACAACAATTTTCTGCTTCATTAACACTGTGTTTGGTTGGGGTGAATTTAGGGGGGATGGAAAACATGGGGAGGAAAATAGGATGAAAAACAATGTTTTCTACTGTTTGGCAAAAGAAGGAAAATGGGGAGGAAGGAAAATCCGGGAGAAAATTTTCTCTCCCGGGCCCACAAAATTCATTCTCCCAAATCGGGAGGAAAAGGTTGGAGAGAAAGTGCTCTCATAGTGCTTTTACAAAAAAGCCCTCTCCCAATGACTATAACAATCCAGCGCGGCAAAATAAAAAGAAGGAAGCAGAAAATAACCACCCAACCACGAAACCCAATACCACCACCAAACACCGCAACCTAGCACAGAAAATAAACCCAAAATCAACGGAAAAGCAATTAGAAAACCCAACTTAAAATCAAGACAAACCCACTGGAAAACCCAACTCAAAATCAATCAAAACTCACCGAGAAACCCAACCCAAAATCATCACAAACACACCACAAAATCGTTCTAAATCTAGATCCAAATTCATCAAACCCATATTCAAATTCATATAAATAATCAAACCAAAATTGAAAAAAGAAGGTGGAGAAGAAGAAGAAAGAAAGAAGATGATGCTGAAGAAGATGAAGAAAAACCCAAACCGGAATTTTGCTTTAAACTCCGCCCAAAATCACTGCCCTTAATCAAACCCAACCCAAAATCATCATCTATAATAAAAGCATAAAACTCAAATTGTAAAAGAAGAAGAGGAAAGAAAAAGATTCTCAAAAAAAAAAAAAAAAAAAAAAAAAGAGAAAAAAAGAGAAAGAAGGAGAAGAAAGAGAGGCGGAGATAGAGATAAGAGGAGAGGATTGAAGGAGTGTTATTATGAATCAGAAAAAACGAGGAGGGGTTAGGTGGGGGGCAGTTGGGAAATAATAGAAAAAGGGAAGATAAATATTATTTTAATAAAAAAAAAGTGTGTATAATAGATAAATTGATGTGAGTATTTTGTAAAAATGATGGTGTAAAATAGAAAAAATATTTTTTTTTTGTAAAATAGACAGAATTTTTTAGATAGACTGATGTGGTTGCTCTTATCACTTTTTCCTCTTCTCATCTTACTTTCACAACACACAAACGTCTAGCGGTCCAAGTTCTCTTCTCTCTTTTTCTTTTTTTCTTTTTTCTTTTTTTTTTTCAACATGACCTGATCAAGTTGTACATTATTATGATTCTCAAACAAAAAACAAAAAAGTTGTACATTATTGTAATTTTTACATTATAATAATAAAAATAATAACATAAATTTATATATATAATGTGGTAAATTTTATATTATTTAATAAGTACAAATAAATCTATTTCTTATCTATTATGTAATAAGGGTATAATAGTCAATTTATATAAATTATATTTTCTATTCTTCCCTTTTTCTCTTCAACCAAACAAAAAAGTTGTCCACCTTCTTACTTTTCTACCCCTCCAACCAAACACACAAGAAAGAAAACTAAATATTTTCTATCCTCCCATTTTTCCGCCCCTCCACCCAAACGAACCCTAATGGATGATATGCCTTGTGGTGAGAGTTTCTTCAATGCGCTTGTACAGCAAAGTCCGTAAGAGAAGAACAATATTGTTGATTAAGCTGAAGGGATTTTCTTGATTGAATATGTTATTCAAATTGCGAAAACAAAAATAGGTTTCACATATAAATTGTTTGCTTACCATCTATGAATAATGGCTAGTGCACACAAAGTACACACACTATTGTGGCATGCCATTATTCCCCACTAGTTCCACTTATATCTATTTCTCATTTTTTATTTTGCCAAGTAGATTTGTGCGTATCTCTAATTGGTTGTGTGTGTAATAGACATTACTCATTATTTATATTGAGAATATTAAAATAGAAAATGGCAAATTAGAATTTCATTTTGAGGTTATTGTCAATTTGGTTCTTATATTTTGGTAGCAGTCAATTTGGTCTTTATTATTTTTAACTTAAAGTCAATTTGGTCCTTGTCATCAACTCACTAACAAAAATATAAACTATAACTACAAGTTGAATATAAGAATGATCAAATTAACACTAGGAACCAAATTGACTGCAAGTTAAAATAATAGAAACTAAATTGATTGCAAGTTGAATATAACATAGTAACATGAACCAAATTGACTTAACTCATAGATGATAGGGATTAAATTGACTGCAAGTTAAAGATAATGAGAACTAAATGTACTGCTACCAAAATGTAGAGACCAAATTGATAGTAACTCCGGAATATAGGAACCAAAATGATATATGTGCCTTAAAAAATGTTATGTTCTATAATGATTCGCATATGGGTAAAGATTGAGTCCAGTGTATAAGTGCACTTGACCTATTAGAATGTTGACACATGACAAATATTTGACATGTGTCAACATTTTAATATTCTTGTGCACTGACCCAAGTTAGTTCTTTCGTATTTCACTTTGTATCTTTACATTTGGCTTACTTTTTTTTTTTATAAATAATTACTTTTTGATATATGGTTTCTACATTAGTAATAGAAAAAAATAATTATTTTGCTTCGTATTGAACTTTGGGCCCATTTGGTGTGTGTGTTTAAACAACAAGTTTCGGTTTTTTTGGAAATACGTGTGGATGAAAAAGTGTGTGAAAATACGTGTAAAGGGGTGTTCACCAAACCGCACAAACCGCAAAAACCGCACCAAAACCACCTGCAAAATGGCATAATCGCACCGCACCGCAAATAATAGTGCACCGCACCACACTGCATGGTGTTGTGCGATTTACGATTTTATAATAAGAAAACCACACAAACCGCACCGCATCACATCCTCTCTATATATTAATATATTTATTTATTTTTAATATTAAATATATTATTAATAATTTAATAACCCTAATTTTCAAAAAAAAAAAAAAGTTTAATAACTCTAGCAAGTGTTGACTAAAAAAGTCAACCAAAAATAAAGAAAAACTAGCTCAATAATTTAAAACTTGGCCCAAAAAAAAAAAAAAAAAGGAAAAATTAGTTTTGGGCTAAGTAGGAAAAGCCCAAAATTTGAAAAATAGACTGACTTCAAACTGCATCTTATACATAGTATCGCACATGTGACTGCAAAAATGAGGTGCGGTGCGGTAATGGTTTTGACTAAACTCTAAACTGCACCACACTGCACCGCACTGCACATGTGATTGCAAAAACAAGGTGTGGTGCAATTATGGTTTTAGTTAAACCGCATCGTGAAACGTGTAATATTGTTTAAAAACTGAAAACATGTGTTTAAACCTAGTCATGAACCTAGTCTCTAAATTATGTTTTTCTTTCTTATTTTATAAGTTACTCATGAACCTAGTCATTGGGGGGTGAGGGCTAATTTATCCCACGTTGGTTAAACAACAGAAGATGTTCAAGTTTCAACACCATGCCTCCTGGTCCAATTCAAGCTCTTTCTCCTTTTGTCTACGTACTGTTACTTGAAAATTGTTGTTAACTTTCTTAAAAACAACCTCGTTTCACATTTGTAACATTAAAAATGTATTTTATTCATTTATTAAAACAAAAAAATTATAAAATTTTTTTTTCCCAAAGCCCCAAAAAATATATTGTCAATATTAATTACCCAATCTCACATATGACTAAACACTGAACAATATTTCTCTCTCCTAACACTAACATCAAAATTTAAAATTAGATTTCAGTTTTGATTAACCATGCATAGCCTATCCAAGGTAAATTAGAATTCTTTTTTAAAACAAATTAATGAGTTTTATATTTTAAAAACAATTATGCCTATATGAACCATGTATTTGACTCTGTATGTATAATTAATATATTTTTGGTTGTTATTAATTTTTTGAATTGTGTATTAAAGCCATAATAGATTAACACAATATTATAAATATGCTACCATATTTGGGTATTTTCAAACTCAAATATCACTTAGCATATTCAAATGAATAGCTTTTAACTTTTTTAATTGGTCTCAGATACTATATATTCTCACATGTATATGAGTAATTTCATCTTTCTCCCAAAAAAAAAAATATATATATATATATATATAGATAGATAGATAGATAGATAGATAGATAGATAGATGAGTAATTTCATGTGTGATATATAATTTTTTCCCCAAGTTAAATCCTAATTCTGCCATTGTCTATATATGCAAAATATACCCTACTCTTTAATTAGTTAATTGTAACAACTCATCTTAGAAAAGATTTAGTCACTAACTTTTTTCGGCCTAACTCTATTACTGAAGGGAACTTACTGATAAAACCTGGGCTAAAAAACAAATTTTTTTTTTTTTTTTGGTTTCTTAAAAAAAAAAAAAAAAAAAAGAAAGAAAAAAAAAGAAAGAAGAAGAAGAAGAAGAAGAAGTAAAGAATAGGGAAACATTTGGAAAGGCAAATATGTGAAGTGTAGTCGTATAAAAATTTCCGAGTTATAAAAGGCTAGACCCTTTTTTTTTTTGAGAAATTAAAAGGCTAAACCTAGTTGGGGAAACAAACCGACTCGAAACTTTAATGGTCTGTTTGGATATTTAAAAAATGAGGGGAAGTAGAGTAGAGGGAGGGAGAGTAATTCAATTACATTGTTTGGAAGTTTTTTAAGGAAGGAGGAGGAGGGGTTTGGAGGGGTTTCAATTACCTCTAACCACTTATTTTTAGTTCCCCAAAATTGGAGAGATTTGGAGGGAGAGGAGAGTAGATAAATTATTGACCAAATGAATTCCCCAATTTACCCTTTCTAAATTAACAAAATTACAAACCGATTATATAAATAATCTTTGTTTTTTTCTTGAGAAAATTTAAGGTGAATGAAAAAAAAAAAAATTTGAATTTCACTATTTCACTGACACATCCGATTCAAACCACTCCACAATCAGACAACAATGAATATCACACTCCACAATCAGACATATTACAATGAAAATCACACACACACACACACACAAAAATACAAAAACATGTTAGCAGCTCATATCTGAACCTAAAGACAGCAAATATGGGTTCGTCAAGTGAGAGAGAGTGAAGGGAAAAATGGGTAGAGGGGTTAGAGTGCTGGGTTGAGCACTCTAATATGTCCTTCGAAGTCTTTCAAGCCCTTAACCAAGTCTTACAAAGAAGATATTCACAAACAAGTACACAACCAGCAAAGCCAATAGTTTCTTTTGCTCATTCTCCAGCTCCGGTGACTGTCTTGCCACCTAATCTACAGGCTCCGGCGACTGAGGTGACAGTTCCTCCAGTGGTTTCAGGTACTGCAGAAATGCCCCAGGTGAAAGAGCTTTTCTTTTTGTGTTTGCTTTCTAAAATATATATATATATATATATATATATATTTGTTTATTTGTTTGGTCAAAGTTGCAGGGTTTGAAAGCCCCTGTCACATTTATTAGTAACCCATTGTCTTATGCTATAGTATGAGCATTACTTTTTTACATGAAATACACATTGATATGTGGACCGTTGGATTATAATATTTTCAAATATGGGTAAATTTGTCTATTTAAATCATTTACTCTCTTTTCCATCATAATTTTTAAAACATCCAAACAAGAGGAAGGGCTAATTACTCTCTTCCCCCTTACTAATTTTAAAAACATCCAAACAAGGTAGAGGATAACCATTCCCCTCTACTCTCCTCCCCATTATTCTCCTCCCCTTTACTCAACTCTACTCTCCTCCCTCTCTAAACTTCCAAACAGACCATAACTTTCTACAAAACCCTAATGAAGACTGAAAACCTTTGATACATATATATAGGTGTTATCTTTAAACTTTATCTTTCTCACATCACTAGTTCTCTCTCTCTTAGTTTTATCAGGAAGATTACTATCAGTAATTCTTGCTCTGCTCATATCTAGTTTGCCATGGAGTTCAATGGTAAAGAAGACAATGTATAGGACTAAAAGAACAATACTGTTCATCATTATTCTGGTTCCTCTGATGATTTGTCTTATGATGAGAGCTTAATTCTTTCATGTGCTTATAAAGCAAAGTCCAAAAGAGGAAAAAAAAAATTACTGTTGATTATTGCTCGGAGCCTTCACATGAACCCTCCTAATAATAGGGATTCAGTCAAGGCAAGTTAGTGTAAATTCAAAATAATAATAAAGAAAGTAGGGTTTACTATGTCGATGCTTGGTTAGATGAGATACTTCTTGCTGATTTTTACCAACCTCGTTCTATTGCTCATTCCCTTAAAAATTTTCTCAAAACAAAGGTACTGAAACTTGTATCCATAAAAGTCCCTGCCATATTTGTTAAAAACAAGAATTTTAGCCTGCTCTAGGGTTTATGAAGAATAAACCAAGAAGACTTTGACAATCAGTCTGGTGACAAAAAAAAATAATAATAATAATAATAAATAAGCTTATTTTATTTAACTTTTAACTTTTAGATTTTATTTACAATACTTTCTACGAAAAGTTTTCAACAAAAAGATAATTATATTTTATCCAAACAAACACTTAAATAGACTTGGAGACATATTATGAAGCTGGAAGGATATCCTTGTTTGAAATTTTTTTTTCCCATTTATGAATATGTTATTCAAATCGTGAAGAGAAACATTATTTCAGGTGATTTAGTCTACATTAAAATATTAGAGATTTTTTAGTATGTACTAAACCGTCTGGCACTTTATATTTATATTGAATAAATTTACTTAAATAAGTCTTTCTTCTTAATTCATTGGTACTAGTCGCTGGACAATAGACAATTTGGTCATACTTGAAAATTTGAAATAACTAATTAATTGTTTATAGGTATATCTTTATTTCCTTTTTCCTATTTTCCTTTCCTTAGTATGCCTAATATATCTTCTACTCTTTAATGCTTTGACACATAAGCTTAATAATTATATCTGCTAAGAAGTTTACGATTATTTTTTTGTTTCTTTTTTTTTCCCAAGAATGTGTGCATTCAGATCAGAATTTTACCCAAAAAGTGATCAAGTAAAACTTAGAAGGGTCATAAAAATATGCATATATATGAAACAAACAATTTTTTATTTATTTATCTATTTAATGTGTACAACACAAGTTTTTGTTTATGTTTATGTCTATGTTTATGTTAATTATATTTAATTATAACTCTAGGGTTTTTACATATATTTTCTCTCCAAATTTTCTATTAAAAAGGAGCTTTTGATTTAAAATTTGATTTTGAGCTACTTGGTTGCACAAAAAGATAAACCCTATATTGCAATAAAAAGGAACTTTAGTGGCAAAAATAACTAATTTACTTTGTGAATCTTTTTTTCTTTCAATATGGACTCAAAAGTATTAATTTATTGCATCAATATTTTATTTGTTGCAATAGACTAATCACTCCCTTATAAAAACTCCCTAAATTTATTTTTCCCAAAATTTCATAACCGCTATTACAAAAAAAAAAAAAAAAAGGTTCCCTCTCCCTTCAAATTTTCATTACATGTACACTTCAAATGATTCTCTAATGGTGGATTCGATAAAGCATACCATAGGTTAAAGCGATTGAAGACTCACCACCAATTCTGAGCTCTCCTCTCACATCAAAGAAGATCTTCAAGGTCAACAACCATATCGGCATCGCCATTGCCAGATTCACTGCCAACGGGTGTGTTCTCTCTTACGAGTCTCCTTTTCTCATTGGCTGACTCATCGTTTAGCTCGCTGATAAGGCTCAGGTCCTTATTTCTCCAACCCTGACCCAGTATATGCTACCTTTTTCAAAAATCTAGTTGTTCATCATTGTATTCGCGATTCTGAGTTGTTGTTGATGAGTGATTGGATTATGAAAGCTTTAGGGTTTTGGAATTTCTTACTAAGTTATATTGTGGATTTAGATTGAGTTTTTCTTAATTTCTTTATATTTTCTTTTTGAAACTTTAGGATTAAACTTAGTTTTGTGTATAAAATTTTAGGATTTAGAAAAATTTTCAATGTTTTGTCTATGATAATTCCAATAGATATTTAACACTTTATAGAATACATAACTCATATCTGCATGTACTTGTATAAAATTGATCCAGTTTATGAGTAGAAAAATAGAAAAGGTTTGCATAAAAGAGGTCTACTTAACTTAGTTGAAGTTGCTTGAGAATGCATTCAAATAAAACGAATTTTGACTGTTACTCTTTGTCTAAATTGCTCATTTTCTGGGAAGGTAGGAAAGAGCAGCGACTTTGGATATATTCCTTTGATAAATAAAAGCTTGGACTTATAAGTTTGAACAAAATTAAATTCATCTTTAATAATGTGACAGCTTGATTTTCAGGAATGTGTCCTCCCTAAGGAGAGAAAACAGAGGAACTTTTCTTCTATATTTCATTTTAATTTAGTATGAGTACACTTATACTATGAACAGAATAATGGTGGGATAAGTTTCCTAGAATAACACCATTGTTATAAAAAAAAATAAAATAAAATAAAATAAAATAAAAAATAAAAAAGATCCATTTTTCCCCACTTCAAAAAGGAACTTTTTGGTTTTTTTTTTTTTTTTTTTTTGATAGGAACTTTTTGGTATTTAAGACAGTAATTGATAATATTTTGCATGCTTAAACATAGTCTTGTCTCATTTTAAATCGGTTCTAAAAATTCTTAAATTTACAGGAGGATACTAGAACCTAGATCAAGAAGCTTAGGGTATGTTTGGTAACTACTTTTTCCTCTTATTTTTTGTTTCCAAAAACAATTTTTTATTTTTGAGACTTAAAAACTTGTTTGGCAACCCAAAATAGACAAAAAACAAAAATTGTTCTCAAAATTCAATTTGGGAAGGAAACTGAAAACATGCAAATGATTGTTTTCAGTTTCTAATTTTCAAAAGTCAATAAAAAAAGACATTTAATTTAATAAACCTGTCTCGTTTAATGAGTTAGCATTAGAGTTCAAATTCTAGTAGCAACATATTTTAGTATTTTTTATTTTTTTCTTAAAAAACTCTCTTTTTATTTTCAACTAACCAAACATGTTTTTTATTTCAAAAATAGAAAAAAAAAATTTCTTTATATTCCCAAAAACAAGTTTTTGAAAATAAAAAATAAAAACTATTACCAAACATAACCTTACTTTGTTGGAAAGCAACTAGAGTAACTCATCTGAAGGTAAAGAATTAATGGTGATTTCGTAACATCCTATGATAAATTCTTTAAAGTCCACTCTTTTGCGTTGTAGACTTTTTTTAAAAAAAGAAAGAAAAAGAAAAGAGTTTTGATATTCTCCTCTCATGCCACATTACCATGTTGATCTTTCTTGCAATGAGTTAAGTCCAGTATTAGGCATTTTGTTTGTTGAAAATGATTAAAGATAATATAGCTTTAATGTTTGTCCTGGTTATGGTAATGGAGATGCATGCCAAGGATCGGTCTGTTAGGCGCCAGAAATGGGAGAAACCTCTGTGTATTTGTTTTCAATTCTGTTTGTACATGCAAGTAAACAAACAACCAAATAAGCCCAATAGACAAGAACAAAAACAGTAGTTTGAAGTTCAAACCATAAAACCATACCATAAAATAGTTAGAAACCTCAATAGAACTGAACTTAATAAACCCCCATACAATCAACAACGATATTTCTCCCCAAAATTTACTTTTAGAACTTAAACTAAGAGTTCGTATTGTATCATTAAATTAACTACAATATTGCATCAACTAAAAGGTAAGTGACAATTACAAAAACCAAATTATAGTGACTATAGCCAAATTTGGTGAAAGAAAAAAGTAAATGAAGCTTTCTCTCTAAAAGAGCTTTTCCCTTTCCAGTTAGGGTTCCTACCGGCGTTTTTTGATCTGCATCTTTTCAAGTGCTTTGCCATCGTTATATCCAATTATATACTACAAAAAACAGGGCCTATAGTGGTGTTTGTGAAACGCCACTATAGGTACTAAAAACGCCACTATAGGCCCATTTTGGCTATAGTGGCATTTGCAAACGTCACTATTGTACTGCTATTATAGGCCTATAGTGGCGTTTTTATGTTAAACGCCACTATAGCCAAAAAAACCACCAAAATAAAAATTTGATTACCAAAAATTTTTTTTCAATGTGAAATTTTTTTTTTTAATTCAATTAAGATTGTAATTAAATTAATATTACAATTTTAATTAAATTAAAAGATACAAAAGAAAACAAAAAAAAAATACAAACACTATAGCTATCCCAGCAAATACAAAATCAAACACAAACCCACCTAAAAAAATTCAAAATCAAACACAACATGCTCACATCCAAAAATTAAAAAAAAAAAAAAAAAAAATAGCAACTCCAAATAGAAACACTATGGCTATTCCAGGAAATTCAAAATAAAAACACAAACCCACCTAAAAAAAATTCAAAATCAAACACAAAATATATATATATATATATATATAGCAACTCCACCCCAACACATTCAGCCGCCACAAACCAATAACCTGCAAAAAGAAATAATCAAATTGATTTTGAATTTTTCACTACTTGAGAAAGATATTATCACAACACTTGAGATCTCTAAACCTTACAGACCCACGAAGCAAAGTTGACAGCAGACAAAGAATAGACCAAAACTATTATCAAAAAAGGAATAGACTTTACAAGCATTAAAATTTTATAAAAAAATAAAATAAATACTTACTTGCAACTATACAAGCAATAGCATTCTTCCTTCAATCATAAATCCCATAATAGTAGCACAATTTACAAATTTGAACAAAATTAACTAGTTGCAACACCATCTTCAAATCCAAAACCCACTAACATTAACACCACCACAAATAAAATAGGGTAAATAAAATCAAATAGGAGAGAAAGAGAAAAGAATAAATCCAGGTGTATAGTGAAAGAAGAGTGAAAGAAGGAAAAAAAAAAAAAAGAAATAGAAAAGAAGAGAAAGAAAGAAAGAAGTTTGAAGAAGTGGAGATAAGGAAGCTAGAAAAAGAAAGAAAAAAAAGGAAAAGAAAAGAAAAGAAAGAAGAAGGTTGAAGAAGTTATGTGGAGACAAGGATAAAAGGTGAGAGGGGGTAGGTGGGGTTAGGTGGGTTTTGAATATTGCTTCATCTGGTTATATCATGGACGAAGGTAGTAAACCTTTTGCTTTGATTTACCGCATTTATTACAGATTGTTTGGTACTCAGCTGAACCATGGTTGTTTAAATAATAAAGAACCTTCTGGAAAAACCATGCTAATTTAATGTTCAACTCCTGATGCTAAAGTTCAAGTTCCAAAAATGATTCAATGACAAGATATTAAGCTTCCCACTTAATGGATGTTGGAACAAGAATCCTCTGTTTCTAAACATGTTTTTGATGAGCTAGATCTCACAAATATTCAACAATATCTTGATGGTACTGTTAAAATAAGTTTTCAAAACAATCAACCCTTGAGGATTAACGAAGGAAGACGTTCCTTTGCTGGATCTGAAAGTATTTCAAAAAAAGATCATGATCTCAATGATTTTTTGCAAAAGAGTTTTGAAAAATCCACTGATTTAAAGCTAAAAGGTGTTTCAAGTGGTAAATCCCAAGCTAGCTCTGTTTACTATTCCACTAAACCTGAACCTTCCTCCCCATATAGCAAAACTGCTAACGAAGAAGAAGAAGATGATACTAATTCTGTTTGTCCATCTGATTCTGATTTTCCTCCTATTGAAAATACTGTTAACCAATTAAGAGTTTTGACTGTTTTAAATGAAAATTTTGAAATTGATATGGTTTCATTATTTAATGAATTTATGCTTCCAAAAAACAGACCTAAAGGAAATATTTCCAAAATAATTTTGCTCAGTCTGAAAAAGACCGTGTTAAAAGAAAATGGAGAGAGTTGAAAAGACATATTTTGTTCTTTGATTTTCTTGAAAATTATTATGTTTCAAAAGATAAAGTTTCAAAAAACCATTTGAATGTAATAAAGAAATCAAATTTTGTTAAAGATGACAAAACCATTGTTAGGTTTAGTCATCCACCTCTTGAGACTATTTTGGTAACTACTAGCAAAACTGATGTTAAAGCTACTCCTTTCAAAATAGCTGATAATCAAACTCCTATTGTTAGCCTTATTGAACAAAACAATTTTACTAATGAATCTTTGCATGTTATTGGTCAATAGCTTGACCGTATTGAAGAAAAAATTGTTGAAAAAACTGTTTCTGTTGAAAAATCTGCTTTTGTTCAAAAACCTGTTTCTATCAAGACTGAGGAACCTTTGATTAATTTACCCAGTCATGATAACAAATTTAAGTTTAAAACTTCTCAGTCTAAAATTCTTGATACTGTTGAAAAAATGCTTGCTAATTTAAAAGTTAAAACTGAAGGACTTCTACAAGTACTCATGCTGCTTGCACTATTTCAAAAAATGAAAAAGAAATTGTTTCTGAAGAAAACACAAATTCTGATAATGTTTCTTCTGTTTCTTCTATTCCTGCAAAAAAGGTTTTTGATGATGGTTTACCCAAAATTAAAAGATTTGTTGGAAATTCCAAACCCATGTTTCTTACAAAAAATTGGTATTCAAAACCTACTTCTCCTGATATGCAGTTTGAAGAAAGACTTTTCCAAACTCAGTTTTCTGTTTCTGCTGATAAAATTTATGAATGGAATATTGATGGTTTTTCTGAACAAGAAATTATTAATAAAATGGGATATATGTCTATGGTTAGTATTGCTTACCAAAATAATCATGATTTTGACCAACCTGAAATTGTTGATTTACTTGCTACAGGTTTTTCTAGTACTTTTCATGGATGGTGGGATTCATATCTCACAGAAGAATCTAGAGATTCTATTAAACATGCTGTTAAAAAGAATGATGAAGGTTTGCCTATTTTTTATGATCGTATTGGTCGAGGTATTCCTGACGGTGTTAATACCTTGAATTACACTATTATCAAACATTTTGTTGGTATTCCATCTAATGTTTCATCTCGAATTTCTGATTTATTAAATAATTTGAGATGCCCTACTGTGTCTGATTATAGATGGTATCAAGATGTTTTCCTTTCCAAAGTAATGCAGCGGAAAGATTGCATCAAGCCTTATTGGAAAGAAAAGTTTATTGACGGTCTGCCTCCTATCTTTGCTCATAAGGTGAAATAAGAATTAACTGGTAAAAATGATTCTATTGATTATGATAATTTAACTTATGGTGATATTTTAAGCACAATTAAAAAACTTGGAATTAATATGTGCAATGATGAAAAACTGTTAAAACACCAATTAAAAAATAAAAGAAAAGCTAAATATGAAATGGGTAATTTTTGTGAACAATATGGTTTACCCCCTATTGCTCCTTCTAGGCAAAAGGGTAAAAAACATGATAAAAGTTACAAAAATTATAGCCATAAAAAACATAAAAAATACAAAACTAATTTTAATGATTTTTATGCTAAAAAGAAAAATGTTTCTAAAAAATATGTTAACCAACGATCAGATAAATGTTTCAACTGTGGAAAACCTGGTCATTTTAGTAAAGACTGTAAACAAAAACCTGGTAAGTTAAAAAAACAAGTTTAACATGTTAAAAATTGATGATAATGATCAAGAAGAATTATTCAGAATCCTTGAATCAAACAATTCGTCTGATTCCTTGGAAGATGATTTCTCTTCTTCAACTGATTCTTGCTATCATTCTGCTGATGATTCCTCTAATTCTCCTAATATCAAAATTGGTTATAGAGATTCCTGTTGCAATGTTATTAAATCTGTTAATACTCTCACTAAAGGTGAAGAAAATGAAAGTCTATTGGTTAAATTGATTGGCCAAATTGAAAATCCTGAATTACAAAAAGAATATTTGGATAAATTTAAGAAAAACTTATTAAAAGAAGAAACTAGTAAAAAACTTAAATCAACAATAAGTTTTGAAGAAACTTTGGAAAGATTTAATACAAAAAAATCCAAAGATTTAACTGTTAATGATTTGCAACTTGAAATTAATATAGTTAAACAAGAGATAAGTGAATTAAAACATGAATTTAAAAATATTAAAAGGGATAATCATAATCTCAAACAAGAATTGTTAATGTTAAAAATTGATAAAAATATTGATCAGAATAAGTCTGATAATAAACAAGATGAGCACAAGGATGAAGATGAATCCAGTCAACAGACTCTTTTTTTTTAAAACAATAATGCTGATGATTCTCAAATTGCTCTTGTTAATAAAACACTTCCTCCAAAATGGTTCACAAAAGTCAAAATTGTTGTTTCCCATGATTATAATTTCACTGTTATTGTTATGATTGATTCCGGTGCGGATAAGAATTGTATCTAGGAAAGATTGATTCCTTCGAAATATTTTGAAAAATCAACTGAAAAATTGGTTTCTGCTACTGGTTCTCACATGAAAATTAAATATGAACTGAATAATGCTCATATTTGCCATGATAATGTTTGTTTCAAGATTCCTTCTGTTCTTGTCAAGAATATAACTGATAAAGTGATTCTTGGTCTGCCATTTATAAATGCTTTGTATCCTTTCTTTGTTGAATATGATGGAATTACTACTAATCCTTTTGGACAGAAAGTAAAATTCAAGTTTTCTTCGAAACTTGAAATTGATAGTGATAATGCTTTAGAACTGTCTTATGATTTTCTTGCTAATATATTTGTTCATGAACCAAGGATGAGTTTGTGCCAATGTTTTACTGGCCATTTTAAAGGTGATACTAGTAATGCCAAATTATCTACTATTACCAATGACTTTAATATTCTTAATGATTCTTTGTAGGAATCAAGCATTGATGCAAGGATAAATACCACTAGTAAGTGGGATAATATTAGTATTTATACCACTAATAAGTGGATTATTATGACTCCCTCAGCAGAGAGGAAAAACAAAGGAAAAGCTCCTACATAGGACTTTTTCCAAAATGAAATGCATGAAGGCGCATCTTCTAGGGTAAAACCTAGTGGATCAACATCCCTTCAAGAATATGTACCGGCAACGGTGACATATTCCAGTGGAGATATGGTTATTGCTTTGTAGGAAGTTTTATCTAGAAATCTGCAATTTCATAATGGAGTCTTTAGTGAGCTGTCAGATTCCATTAAATTTATTCTTGATAACCTCCATTATGCTTTTACCTGAAATCATCACAAATTGTTTGACAAAACCCTCCAAGCTCTTGAAATCCACCTTGTTAACCTTACTGCTCAAAATGAGGCTTGTACGAGTCACTATGCCAACCTTATTTTCAAACACAACCCTATTTCAGAAAATACTCTTGTTCCTCAAAATGAGACTCTTAGGATTCATCTTGAAGCCTACATTAGTCAACTCTTTGGCAAAGAGGATATCCATTCAATTGATAAAATGACTATCATGGGCACTAATTATGCTAGATTGAGCCTTAAGACCCAATCTATGTTAAGAAGTGTTGTTGCCAACTTGCCTATAGATATACAATCTCGTATTCTAGAAAGCAAGGCTATGTTTGGGTTTTTTGACCTATGGTTCACATGTTTCAAGAAACTTGTTACAGCCACTATTCCTGATCCTGATGAATTAGATGAAGGTGATAATGTGTTCATCCAATTGGACTGGGAAGAACACTTTGGACGTACTCTCAAAGTGTATGAAAAGAAACACCCATTTCCCGGTCTTTTAATTAATTATGATGATAGTCCATTTATTGTTGATGGTCCATTTGTTGATGATTAAGATGATGATGATGATACTAATCCTGATCCCAACTGGCCTTCCCATATGTTTGAATATGGCTTTATTAGATTCTTAAAATTAACAAGCCATCACCAAGCCAGCTAGCTTCCACAAATAATTCAGGATGCTATTAAAAGATTTTCAAGTCCTTTTGTCTTCATTAGATGCTGGAGCACTTTGCCAAAATGGGAAAAAGATAATTGGATGAATGTCCAACCTTCAAAGCATCTTATTCTCATAAATGGACATACTCACCAAGGACAATGGTTTGAAGGAGATTCTCACTTGTCCTTTAATGATCCTTATGCTCTAGCTGAATGTTGGAGTGATTATTTTAATAACCAGATTATTGAGGTTGCTCAGAGTCTATGGAAGAATTATCATTTCATAGGAAGCACTAATAGAATTTCCATTTTTGGTCCTAGGCCATATTCTTATGCCATTGCTCGTTTACGAATAACTAATCACTGTAATCCAAGAAGCCTACTCCTCCCAGGGAAAAGACTAGTGTTTGAGCCAATTTTATATTGCGGATTATGTAATAGATATGCTATTTACCATGACCATCCATGTAATTCTCTGCAAGGTCCTTTTAATCTATTTGATGGATACCCATCTAATGCTCCTTCTACTGATTAAGTTCGTGACACTACTATTTTGAAATTCTTGGAATTCTTGTTCTCACTGATAAAGTTATTTTCATGTTACTCCCACTATCAAGAACTGTTTTCGTCAAGATTCTACTGACCTCTTGCAGATCACTGATGATTGATTTTCTATTTGTCTAGCCTGCACAATGGCTAGAAATGTTGCAATATTCAAATAATGAAGTACCTACGCTTGACAAGCCCATGCACCTGATGTACTGTGATATTCCTGTGCAAAGCCATGCGTCTGACAAATTGAAGATACAAAAAGGAATAAAGACTTCACTTTTGTACCATGATTCTTATTAGTACTATTCCTACATGCTCCATTATATGCTCCTTTTGCTTTTTGTCATCTCCAAGTCAGAAACTCTTCTTTTGACTATGCCAAAATTGCTGGAGATTTCAAGACAAAAGGTGGGAAAAAAATTACTGTTCACAAGTACTGTTCACAGATTACTGTTCACGGATTACTATTCACCGACACTGTTCACTTTTCACTATTCATAACACTGTTTACTCCGAATTTTGCCTATTTAAGGGGGGCTGTCCCTTAAGGAAAAATCATAATTTTCTTTAGAATTTCTCATAAAATTCTCCCTAGAACTTCTTAGAAGCCTTCTTTAGAGAATTCCTTGCTACTGCTATCTTGTAACCTTGTTTCTACTACTACTTTCCCTACAAACCTTGTAACGATAGTGCAAGTTTTGTAACTATTTCAATCTTGTATTCACTACTACTACTGTGTTTGTTCTACTTTCAATAAACAAGTATTTTCAGTTTATGTTCATTATACTACTTGTTGCTACCGCCACCTTGGACGGATTACCGCCATACCGGACAGTTCTAAATTGCTTTCATTAATTGCTTTCATTTACTTTGATTTATTTTGATATATACTACTTGGCTGGTTCTATCGCCTTAATATTGTTCTTACATTACTTGCTTACATTTACTTTCAACATATATTATTACTGTGCTATATATATATATATATATATCTATATATAAATGAAATGTACACAATATTTTTACAATAAATTTTAAGTTGCAGATTGTTACTAGTTGTTATTATTGGGAAAAAAAAAAAGTAATCTTAGTGTTAAGTTCAAATTTGAACTAATAACAACTAACCACTTATAATTTGTTGTAAAAAAATTGTAAAAATGTTGTGGACAAAATATTCTAAAAATGTTGTAGACGTAGCACCTCATATATCTATATGTATATATATATATATATATATATATATTTAAATAGAGAAATGACATGTTCACAACATTTTTACAATATTTTTACAACAAATTTTAAGTGGCATATTGTTACTGGTTGTTATTGTTGGGATAAAAAAGTAATCTTAGTGTTCAGTTCAAATTTGAACCAATAAAAATTAACCACTTATAATTTGTTGTGAAAATATTATAAAAATATTGTGAATGTAACACTTCTCATTTAAATATAAATATATAATAATATATACATTTAAATATATACACACACACACACACACACACATATATATATATATATATATTAGCTGAACAATCAATTCGGATTTGAGTTTTTTTTTTTTTTTTTAATTAAGAATAGTTTAGAATATGCCATAGAATATTCTAGGAATATTCTATGGCATATACCTAGAACATATCATAATTTTTGTTTTACGTATGAGTTGTTTTTTTTTTTTTTTTTTTTTTTTTTTTTTTTTTTTTTTTTTTTTTTTTTAGAAAAGTTTGGAATATGCCATAGAATATTCTATGGCATATTCCTAGCTAAAATATATCACAGTTTTTTTTTTTTTTTTTTTTAACGGATTGATTTTTTTTTTTTTTTTTTAAGAATAGTTTGAAAAATATCATAGAATATTTTTACAAAAAATTTTAAATTGTGAGTTATTATTGGTTCTTATTGTTGGGTTAAAAAAGTAATCTCAATGCTAAATTCAAATTTGAACCAATAACAACTAACTATCCATGATTTGTTGTGAAAATGTTGTAAAAATATAGTGAACGTGACACATTTTTTTTTTTTAATCTTTAAGAACCTATAGTGGCATTTGTCAAACGCCACTATAGGTCCTACACTTACAAGGGCTTATAGTGGCGTTTGTCAAACGCCACTACAGGAAGGCCTATAGTGGCGTTTGTCAAATGCCACTATAGGTCTTTTCCCTCCTACACAAATTAAAAAATCCCAGCAGAAGAAAAAAAAAAAAAAAAGTGCCTATAGTGGCAGTTGTCAAACGCCACTATAGGTGCTTCTCTTACGAGGGCCTATAGTGGCGTTTGGCAAACGCCACTATAGGTCCACCCAACTGAAAAAAAAAATTAAAAATAAATAAAAAAAATAAAAAAAGTGCCTATAGTGGCATTTGAAAAACACCACTATTGGCCATTGAAAACGCTGTTATAGACCCATTTTTTAAAACGCCACTATAGGACACTTTAAACGCCACTATAGGTACCCTATAACAGCGTTTATGGAAAACGCCACTATAGGGTACCTATAGTGGCATTTGATCTTTAGTTCTCGCGTCAGGAGCCATCTTTTCCCACAACTGCCAACCACCTTCTTTATTTCTTTCTCTCGTTTTTAGCATTCCCTGTGCATGCTTGAGGCATGGCTTATCCCTGTCCTTGTCAATCATCAACCACCCTAGTTTCCCTTTCCCCATTTGACTCCCTATCTCCCTTTTCCTTTGTTCCTTTTGTCCCCCCTTGTGGTTCCTCCATTTTTCCTTTTTTACTTTCTCTGAAACTCCTTACCTTGCATGCCATTTCTGATTGCTTTTTGTCTCATATGGCTATTCCTTCACTGCTAGAGAATACAGCTGGATTGAAAGAAGTGATTCTAAAATCAACATAAAACTTTTTACTAATGAAACAGAATTTGACTACAAGTCTAGTGATGATGAGGGGGCCCTTTTGCATAGCATGGACCCGTGGTTGTAGCTGATCCTTCTGAGCTCTCCAATTGGAAGGATTTTTGGAGTAATTGTGCAATAGGCTTCATACTAGATTACATAAAATTCTCTGGTGGGCATCTTCAACACATAATCAATGCTACATGGCGCATCAGAGGCTTGGTTTCTATTGTTGTGAGAGATTCATATTTCTACCTCCTCCATTTTGATCACCTGGATGACCTTAATCACATTTGTAATGAGGGTCCTTGGTCTATTGATGGAGCATTGTTTGTTTTAGAAAAACGGAGACCAAACCTAATTCTTAGTAGACTCCAACTTAACTATGCCTCACTATGGTTCCAACTGCATAGGCTTCCATTGAAGTATCAGTACCCAAAGCATGCAGAGAAGATAGGACAACTTATGGGCATATTTGAAAGAGTTGATTGGGAAGACAGGTTGCCTCGAAACATACGGTTCATATGCATAAGAGTTCGTATGGATCCTTGGTCCCCCTTCATTGCTGGCTTCATGTTGAGGCTAGATAATGGGTCAAAGGTTTGGATCCAATGCAGATATGAAAGAATACATAAGCTTTGCAATTGGTGTGGACTGATAGGTCACACTAGGGGTCAATGCACATATAGCTTGGATGATGTAGAGATGATGTTGTTTAGGCAGCGTGTTTGCATCCAAAGGCTGCACTAGGTACAATTTGGTTTCGATGCTCTAGAACCTTAATTCTCTAATGAACTTAGAGCTTTTTTTCAACCGTAGGAAGCGATAGACTTCACAACTCAAGTTTGGCAATGTCTTCCACCCCACCCACAACAATATCCAACCAAACTATCCACCACACCCACTTGTTTCTAACAACCACCCATCTAACTCAACCTCCACCTCACATGCATCCCACCACCCCCACTACCTTAATACTGATACACCTCTACAACCCCCCACCACCCAACATAAACATCAGCTCTAATCACAATGCCTCTACCCAAACTGATAATGAACATGCAATACTTAATTCTGTCATTAACTCACTTCATCTACATAACCTTCCAATCCCACCTACACCTCCAAATTCCCCTATTTCCTCACCTAACCATACCCCTATTATCAGTCAAAGCTAGGAGCCACCTGTATGTCCCTCGGAAACCTTCTTTATGAGGCCATCTTGGTTTCCACCAAAAGCCACGGGATTGAAATGGACATGGGTTGAAGATTCAAGACCTTCTATAATGAATTGTGAGGTAAGGGAATCTAATCTTGCAACCTCAGACACAGAGAGTGATTCAATGACAGTTACAATGTTTAACCTGGACAAACTAAATGACATCAGACTCGAAGTTACATGGAACAGAGGCATGATTCCTGAATTTCTAGATTCCTTCATAGAATCTCTAGTGCAACATGTGAAAAGGGGCAAATTTCGATTAGAATTAGGAGATTCTAGCTCAGGACCTCACCTAACCCAAGCACAAGCCCAAAGTTATCATTTGGACTGAGCCAGGGATAATACGATGCAGGCTAAAGTTGGAAAAGCACTAGAGAGTCAAGGCCAAGCCTATATCACGACTGTTGATCCAGCCAATATCATGAATTCTAGATTAGGCTCACTTAGCAACCTAAGTCTACCCTTAGGCCTAGGTCCGCTTTCTTCAGACTCCTTTCATTCAAATCTGGGGCCCATCTCTGCAATGATTCAGACGATTCTGGTTGGGAATAGATTTCAGATACAACCCCACACTACCTAAAAGGGTTTAGGAAGAGATTCAGGAAGGAGTTAGAAAATTTTGGAAGAAATATTTGACAACACTTATCATGTGGTTTGTTCAAAAGGCAAGGGAACAACGAAAAACTAACAAAGGACGTTAGGCACAATAGGATTGGTCAATTTGCGGATTCGATTCCTTCTTTAAACCCTTGCGCACCTTACCTTGGAAATCCAATTGGGCGTTGGGAAGCTGGCTCTCATCAACTTCCCTAACAACCATGAGGATACTAAGCTGGAATTGTAAAGGTTTGGGCAAGCCCTCTGTAGTTCTACAATATCAAAAAAAAAAGCCCTCGAGTCTAAGCTTGATCTGATATTCCTTATGGAGACTCAGTTATTCAAGGAAAAAGGTAGATCGTTTTGGGGAAAATTGGGGTTTCGGCGTAGAAGTTCCAAGAGAAGGTCTTAGTGGCAGCTTGTTATTGGCATGGATGCCCAAACAACAAGTTCACATCATCTACAAATCCAAAAACCTGGTCCATATAGAACTGGTAGATGACAAAGGTAACCCTTTATCCATTACTTTTGTTTATGGACAACTAGATCACACCAAAAGAGAAAGTGTATGGAATAAACTTAGAGAACTTAAATTATTGTCGCATCCCAATTGCCTATGCATAGAAGACTTTAATGAAGTTCTTTCTAGTGAATACAAGTTCTCCTTTAATTGGGGTGGAAAATTTTCAAGAGTTGATATATGATTTAAAACTTAGTGAATTAGCTGCTTTAAAGCAAAAGTTTACTTGGATGAATAATAGGACGAAAGAGGACTTTGTGATGGAGAAATTAGATAGAGCCTTTGCCAGTGATGAATGGATCAACACATACCCCTCTTATGCTCTTAAAAATCTCCCCATCCTGCACTCTAATCATGGTCCAGTCATTTTGGATTTTGATCTCCAACTTCCTTTTAAACATAGACCTTTCCGTTTTTAGCACATGTGGCTTACTCATCCATCTTGGAAGGAAGTTGTCCATAAGGCTTGGGATTTCCACACATCTGGTTCTAGAGCTTTCCAATTCAAAAATAAAATTTCTAACCTTAGATCTGTGTTTCTCAAATGGAACAAGGACACTTTTGGTAAGGTCGAAAGTGATATATTCCAGAAATAAATTCAACTCCGACAGCTTTAGAATTCCATACTAACTATTGAGGATGTTAGGGAAAAGTGTTTTCTTAGGGAAGAGCTTGAGACTCTGATGAACCAAGAGGAAATGACATGGGCCCAAAAGGCAAGAAACAATGCACTAGTTTTGGGTGATAGGAATACCAAGTACTTTTAGACCCTAGTCAAGTAGAGGAGAGTTAGGAATCGTATAATACAAATTAAGACTGCTGATGGGGTTTTCTTTAACAACCCAACAATTATTAAGAACACAATACTTAGTCACTTTAGGTTGTCCTTTGCAGGCACTGTTACTAGGGACCAAACCTCCATCACCACTGATCTGAGTGCACTGCCTATCCCTAAACTATCTCCCCTACAACTAGATCTCCTCAATAAGCCCATTACCAATGAGGAAATTGAAAGCATAGTGTTCTAGATTGGCTCTTATAAAGCCCCTAGTCCTGATGGAATTCCTACTTTCTTATATCAGGAATTCTAGCATATTATGAAAGCCGATGTTCTTAATACTGTGCATGCTTTCTTTCACTCAGGTTCTCTCCTTAAATCTCTGAACCGCACATACGTAACTCTTATCCCAAAGGTTCCTTCCCCTGATGAGGTTTCCCATTTTCAACCTATCAGCTTATGCAATGTTATCGACAAAGTCATTTTTAAACTCATGGTCAATAAACTTATACCCTTAATGGATAACCTTGTCACCTCTTTCCAAAATGCTTTTATCCGGAGGAGAAGTATTACAAATAACTTTTTGATTGCCCATGAAATTTTTGACTCTTTGGGCAAGAAGAAAGGTAGAAAGAATTGTTTTGGGGCCTTAAAAATTGACATGAGTAAAGCATATGACAAGGTTGGCTGGAAATTTCTGAAAGCAGTCCTAGTTGCTATGAATTTCAATGAAAGGTGGGTAAATTGGATTATGGAATGTGTTGCCACAGTTCGTTATACTCTTCTTATCAATGGTAAGATTACCCAATCCTTCACCCCTTCTAAAGGTCTCAGACAAGGGGATTCCCCGTCTCCTTATCTCCTCCTCATGTGTGCCAATATTTTGTACCTATTCCTCATGAATGCTGAAAATCAAAGGAATATCAAAGGCCTAAAACTAGGAAGGAATTGTATTTCCTTCACTCACATATTCTTTGCTAACGACTCATTGATTTTCTTCAAAAAAGATACCAACTCTTTGACCTCCATCCAAGAAATTCTGTACTGACACTACTCTATATCTGGTGAACATATCAACCTTTTCAGATCAAACATCTTCTATTCTCAAATATGGCCAAAGAAGTTCTGGAAACTCTAGCTCATTCTCTACAAGTTAATTTGGAACAAAATCCAAGTAAATACATAGGATTAAACTTCAAGTTTAGGGGGAAAAGGGTCGCTGACTTTCAATTTTTGGTTGATAAACTACATACTAAGCTACAGGGTTGGAAGGTCAAGCTCTTATCCTAAGCTGGTAGGACTACTCTAGTCTCTTTTATGCTCTAATCCATACCCTTGTATACTTTCTCATGTTTCAAGGTACCCGAAGCTATTTGTAATAAAATAAATGTCATTTCCAAAGCCTTTTTGTGGGGACATGAACTAGGGGTGAAGAAAATGCATTTGCTCAATTGGGTTAAGATATGAAAACCCAAAAAGGAAGGTGGTGTAGGCTTGAAAAAATTCAATTTCATGAAACAAGCCATGCTGGCAAAACAATTCTGGAGAATTAGTAAAAAATCCCAATCCCTTCTAGTCAAAACCTTTAAGGCCAAATATTTCCCTAGAAGCACGACTCGTGAATGTACTCCTAAGCCTCACCAATCATGGTTTTGGGAGGAATATCATTGACCATAAACACAATAAGCTTAAGGAAGGATAGTGGACTGTTGGGAATGGTTCTAGGATCCCTCTCAACCATCCTCGTTGGTTTCTCTGTCAAGCAAAATAACATAAACTTGAGCTTTGGTACAGTGGCAGACCTGATTGATAACTCCACTCACTCATGGAAGCCAAGCCTAGTTAAAGCCCTATATCCACATCCTTTGAGTACTGAAATTTTGAGGTTACCTATTTCAAAAACAGGCAAAAGCTCAAACAATCTAGATTGGAAACACTCCTTCTCAGGTGATTACCAAGTCAAGAAGGCATACAAACTGATTCACAATGGAGTTAACCCTGCTATGCCTAATCCAAATGGCCATAATCATCTTCCTTCAGAGGTATGGAATCTTGTTTGGAAAGTGTAGGTTCCACTGAAAATTTGTAACCTTGTATGGAGACTTCTCCATGATAGCCTCCCTACATACCTCACATTAAAAAGCAGGGGGATTCCTGTGGATGGCACCTGTCCCCTGTGTAATGAGGAAGATGAATCCACCTCCCACTTGTTTCTAATCTACCCCTTTACACGAGCTACTTGGCAAGGCACCTCGCTAGCTGTTCATATGTCTGATATCCATTACACTTCCATCCAACAATGGATAGGAAAGATGCTGCTTACTTATAAAGTAATCGATCAGGATAGAATGCACTACCTGTAAGCAATCTTTACCACCCTTTGGAACATTTGGAAGCATAGAAATCTAGTTTTTCACAAAGGAAAACACCCTAACCCCTTAGAAGTTGTTCTAACCGTTTAGTCCATGATGTGCAGGTACAAGGATGCATTTAGTAGCTGCTCCTCTTCCTCTAACAAATCTTCAAACCGGCCTTGGTCAGTACAAAATCTTGGAGGCCCTTGGCAGATAATCATCAAAGTAGCTGATGAAGCAAGGAGGAAGCAAGGTACTAGAACTGGTTTGCTTATCAAGCAAGGAGGAAACGCCTTATATCAAGGAATATCAAGCTGCACATCAGAAATAGTCCCAAATGCCATCTAGGAAGCAATGGTCGAGGCAGCAATTAAGGCTAGGAGTTTGGGTTTCAATCAAATTTTGTTTCTTAGTGATAGTAGGAGATCAGTCCAAGTTGCCAACAAGGAAAGAGCCCCTAGCTAGAAGGAGAAGAATTGGGTAGCAGATTGGTCTCACTTAGCTCAAAATGGTTTATTCTATCATTCTATGTTTGTTCCCAGAATTGTAAATAGTGATGTCAAGAAGCTAGCTAATTTGGCAACTACAATGCCAATACATTGCTGTATGGTTAAACTAGGCCTTTTTGTAACTCTTACTTCCTTTGAATGGTATCAAAAAAAAAATAGCCAAACTTGGAAGCAGCTCCACTTTCACCACACGTATAATTAGACGTACATGACCAACCACGACATATCCATTGCTTCCACGGCCTCTACTTCCACCACGGCCACCTCCTATGCCTCCAACTCGGCCACCGCCACCTCTGGCTGCTACTTCAATCACCTTTAGCCATCTTGGTTGACGAGTGCTTGATCATTATTTCACAACAAAAATAATAATGAAGAAACCAACCAAAACAAACAGCGTGATTGTTTCTTTGTACATAATAAAAGGACATATATATATATGTGCAGTTTCATTCATGACTTACAGTTAAAGGCTATAGGTTCTCTGACTCCTAGACCTAGTTAGAGACACACACCGACTTGGAAAAAAAAAAAAAAAACCTCAAACTTTTTACCAAGGCTCCGCTTGGGTGTTCATAAGGGAATGGAATGGAATCATCATAAGGGAATGGAAAATAATGGAATGAAATGTATTTAAGTAAGGGAAAGGAATAGAAAAGAATGAAATGGAATGGAATCAAGTAACCTTAATTGGATGTTTTAAAATAAAGGAATGGAAATGAATGGAATGTAAGTAATCTTGTTTGGGAGCAACATAGAGGGAATGAAATGAAATCATTTTATGACAATATTACTAATAGACCCCTATTTTAAAATAAAAGGTTGAATATATAGGGGTATTTTGGGAGTTTTAGTAAAAAAATTATTAAATTTAATTTCATTCCCTCCCATTCCTCCCAATTTCAGAGGGAATGAAAATTTGAGGTTTTAAGAGAATAGGGAGAAATGAGTATTCCCTCCTACACATTTCATTCCCTCCCACTTCACCTCCCAAACAAGGAAATGAGCTTTCCCTTCCCTCCATTAAAACTCCCAAACAAGGGAAGGGAAGAATATTCTAAAATTATTCTTTTCATTCCTTTACATTCCATTCCATTCCCCCCTCCCAAGCGAGGCCTAAATCCAGTTGGTTTGTTGTCATGGAGTTCAACGGGAAAGAAGGCAAGTGGAAGGTACATCAATCTTCTTGCTTCATTAATGGATGATATGCCTTGTGATGAGAGTTTCTTCAGTGTGTTTGTACAACAAAGTCCAGAAGACAAGAACAATACTCTTGATCATTTTTCATACACAAAAAGGGTTGAGTCATTGAGAGTTGTACTGCGTACACAGTTTTTGCACTAAAATTATGAATTAAAAAACTTTTGAAATGAGATTTCAGTGCAAATAACAAGTATGAAATACACACGTAACACACCACCTTTTTTTAATTGAACTTTTTGGTTAAATAATTAAGATCTTCTTTTTCATTTTTAACTTTTCTTCATTGTCTGCCTAACATCTCCTATTTTTTTTTCCTTTTTCCTTAATTTTCTCATTCCTTTTTCCCCAAGAATAGAAACTATAATTTCTCCAAGAATGGAAGAAACTATTCAGTCCTTATGGAGAACCACATTAGCAATGCCTAATAGTCCTCTACTACAGTAATATAATACCATATATCCCATTTAAATGAGTCATTATCCTAATCACACCATTTCGAATAAAAAAAATTATAAAATAAAATAAAAACATATTTCAGTTCCAACATCAGCAGCACATCAACGACAATCCTTTGTCCTACTCCAACACCATTAGGACGGTGAGCTTTGTGGTGATGATGAATCCGAACACCAGGAACAGCATGCCATTAATTTTGCCCCCCAAACACCATGTCGTTCTCCTAGTCCCCAAACGCTTGCAACCAGATCTGGAATGGGTTTTACAAGGCTTTTTGGCTTGGATTTTCTCACTGTTAGGGGTTCTTTTGCTTGAAAGCAAATACTCTAGAATAGAGAAAAAATACCGGGCATGGGTTTTACAGAGCAAAGCCTTAATTTCCTTTAACTAAAATATATGAAAAAGCTAATAATGTGATCATGTGGAATTTGTTGAAATAGGTATTTATCTAATTGGAATTAGTTTCATTAGTGCTACAATCGAAGTTCTTAATATTACTTCCGCATCCCAACACAAAGAGCCAAAGATATTAAAGTTTAAAGTGTGGTATTTCAATTTGGTGATAGAGGCACGAGATTACATATATTGAAGCTTAAAGTTGACGTTTTTATTTTCAAATCAGTATGTGTTTCTGTTTAATTTTAGGTATTTGTGGATAGAGGCATGAGATTGCTTCGATTGTTGGGTGGTTTTTCTGAATAATTTTTCAACAAAAACAAATTTTCTATGTATGGAATCCATGTATTTTGTTTGCAGATGGTTTGATACTTTTTTTCAAGCTTCGAAGTGATGGTTGGATGGATGATTTTTGACTTCGTGGATTAATGATCGGGTTTGGAAATGCCTCACTTAAGAGGTCTTTTTGTAGAAAATACAACAATGAAATTGAAATTCTAAGTTATATAAGTACCAAGATTAACAGGTTTTGGGTGTTTTAATAGCAGCTTGAAACTGTTGCTATGGATCATGTTTTAGCGCACCTAAATTTACCTGCTGCAAATACAGTTGTCTTACATTAGTGCATGTTAATAGAAAAACTACATGGCCTTGGCCAATTTATCATTTTTCTTGGGTCCTTGCCTCCTTGGTATTACTTATTTTTGTGAGATAAAAATAGGCTGGGTTTTTCCAAGGAAAAAGTTTAGCTATAAAATTGGTTTACTCAATATATTTTTATTAGAGATAAATTTTGACAAATCCACCATTAGATTACATCTTCTTCATATATTTTTCATACTTGCAAAATTTCTAAAAAATTAAAAATCAATAGTTATGTCATCAATAAATTGTTTAAATTGCAAGTTTTTGTAATTTAAAATTATACATAATAAGTTTATAAATTATATAGTAAATAAAATCTGAGGTATCAAAATTTAACACGTGTATTAAGAGTGAAAAGAATAGATAATTCAACAGTTAAATTTTTAAAATATGAAATAATATTTATTTTATTAAATAAAATTGTAGTATTAGGCTACAATCAATTTTGTAGCTAAATTTTATCATTTTTTCAATTCCTTAATTTATGAAATTGAATTTCCATATATATATATATATATATATCAAATTATTAATTTCATCCTAAATCTATTACTGGTGGGAATTTAATAATAAATAAAATCTAGGCTGATAACTTTTTTTTGTTAATTTTGTTGATATCCATAAATTAAAAGAACAACATAAAAATAAAAGAATTGGAAAATGTTTTGAAAGTCAAGCACTCTTTGTACAGACCAACTTAGAAACTTTATCTTTCTACAAAATTCAGCTTTGTACAAACCAACTTAGAAACTTTGAGTCTTTAACTTTCTACAAAATTCAGTTGGAGACTGAAAGCCTTGATATATATAAAACCAGGAGGTCTATCTTCAAACTTTATCCTTCTAACATCGCAGGGTCTCTTTTACTTTTATCGTCAAGAAGACTATATATACAGTAATTCTTGATTCTACTTTTTTGGATGATATGCCTTCTCCATGCGCATGTACAGCGAAGTCCGGAAGAGAAGAACAATATTGTTGATCATTCTTCGTACACTAAAAAGGTTGAGACATGAGCTTTTTGGGTGAAGATTATTGCTCAGAGCCGCCACTTGGGCCGCTTCTTTCTCTGGAAGCATTCCTTAGGGTACTTCGCATCAAGGCTCCTAATAAGTAATAAGTAATAGAGGGATTTGAAGGTGGGTCAGTGTGAATTGCAAATGAATAATCAAAGGTGGCTCAATGTGCCTAGGAGAAAGTTGCTGATGCTGAAGGGATTTTCTTATTTGATTTTTTTCTTTTTTACTTTTTTAAGAATACGTTTTTCATATTGTGAAGGAAAATAGTACTTTAGATGATTTTAATTAGTCTGCGTTTGTTGTATTTTCAGGCTTTTTTTTTTTTTTTTTTTTTTTCCTTTGGGAAGTATTAGTATTTACTAAACTGGTCCATTACTTGCACTATATTTGAAATGAAATTTTGTTAAATAAGTCTTTCTTTTTCATTGGTAGTTTGTTACTACGAAGTCACTAGAAGATACTGTTTATTCTTTATAAAAATTAATTAATTCTTTTTCATATTTTTTGTCAGATTTCTCATGTGTTATACTTTTTAGGAAGTAGATGGGTTTGCACAACAATCTTTTCTTCTTCTTTTTTTGTCTTTACAATAAGGGGAAAGAAGAATTTGAATCCAAAATTTTATCCATGTAATAAGAAATGAGTAATACCATTAAGTTACAAGCTTTTAGTCACAACTTTTGCCTCTTCAAAAGAGAACACATTTAACTCCATGCATCTTGGTCCAATTAGAGCAACAAATCACTGTATTTCAAAAATATTTACAAATTTTTCTTTGATATCAAACCAAAATTTACCAATTGAGTTAACTAGAACTTGCAATCTTATAAAATAAAAAAAAAAAACTGGAATATGCAACTAATTAAAATCAATTAATGCTTTAAAACTTTTTTTTTGAACGCCGTTAATTAATATACTTCTTTAATTCTTTACTACGGTATTACATTTTCTTCTTTGAATTGCCACAAACGCATATCTAATAATTATACCATAATCCATAAATCAGAAACCAAATCTGCTCTTCCTATAAACAATGGAACCACCAATGTTTCCGCCTAGGAAAAAGCCTAAAGTATTGTCGTCTATGACACCCTTAATCCTCCTCTGTCAGTAGCCTCATTTTCATTGCTCGTGTATTTACATAATTAAAGAAAAAATTAATTTTGGGCATAAAAAATATTTTCCTTATATAATTCTCTAGATTATGATTTCTTTTAAAGATCACAGTGATTTTTATTTTATTTATTTGTTTCCCTTTTCGTTTCTTTCTTGCTAAATTTTCCAGTCTTATGATGTAACGTTTTGCTTTATTTTCACATACCAATATTTAAGGAAGTTTTAAGATTTCTTAACTTTTTAAGTGCAATAGTAGAGCTAACTAATACTGGAGAAGAAGCCTAAGCCTGCCCATAAATAAAATACCTACCCCTACACCTTCTCACGTAGACATTTTCCTATATATATAAAAGATTGTTCTCCCTCTCCAACCCGCAGGCATATTTTCTGATCAATTTTCCTGGTTTATTTGAAGCTATTCCAATGGAGTACCATCAAACGCCATCATCACCGGTATTTATCTCTTCTTTGTTTTTTTTTTTTTTTTTTTTTTTTTTTTTTTTTTTTTTTTCTCCCAAACACATATTTACGGTCATAGTTACGAAAAAAAATCGTAAATTATACCTATACATGAGAGGACATATTGATAAATATGGCTTGCCCTAAATTCAGAAAAGACCCTAATATGTATTGATTGATTTTTTTTTTCTTTTTTTTTTTTACAAAAAAAACATGTTATTCCTAGACATGCTGTAGCCAGATTCATCAATAACTCATATTAGGGAAATTTGTATTTTTTGGTCTGGGCATGAAGAAGCCCACTGATTTGGCCGTGGGTTTTTTGCTTCATTTTTATTTATTTATAAAATTCAATAGTTACAACAATAATGAAAAGGGATTTGATTCTCCTAATAAAAGAAACCACTCTTGTCATTGAGCTCTTGGTAGTTTGTTTTAATTTTTAATGGCCTTTTTTTTTTTTTTCTTTTTCTAGCAACGTGAACGACTACTTCTCATGCCTTCCTTTACAAACATGTTGGCTAAAAAAAAAATTAACTTTCTTTTTAGGTCAAGAAATTATTTCATAAACCCAGTGTATTACACCTCATTTTCAGATAAATGTGGATTCTTTATGTGTGACCTACTTGTGGGGATCATATATATATGTGGGGGGAATGCATAATTTCACCTTTCATTTGGTTATATTTAATGGCTTTTATCATGTCATCCACACTTTGACAAATACTATTCATTTACACTAATTTTTCTTATACTTAATGAAATTTGTAGGCTGTTTATTTTGATGCATTGACAATTACCTGGGCACTAATTTGTCATCTATTTAATTCAATTTATAAAGGGTTTATTTTATATGTGTATTTTGTTTAATTAAATTTATATATTCTTAATATTGATGTTAAGAACATTATATAAATTTATTTCTTTATATAATAATGAGTTCAATGAAGTAATTTTATATATTTTTCCCTTGAACCTTTGTCCTGCCCATGCAGATTTGTAAATTGAAAGTGGACGTAAATTGCTGTAATAAGTGTCCCACTAAATTGAAGGAAAAGTTGCTGAAGCACAATGGTGTGTTTTCCATATCTCTTGTGCTTTTTTTTTTTGTACGTGAACATCTTGTGGCCATATATATACTCGTGCCCTTTTACTCTTCTATTTTTTTACTTCTTCTTCATCTTTTTTCCTAATCAAATTTAATTTCATATATATAAGTCACATATTTTGAATAGGAGTGAATTCCGTCAACATTGATTCAAAAAAAGGGACAGTCACTATTGTTGGTGACATAGACCTTACAAAACTCATGCAAAGGTTTGAAAAGATGGGAAGAACGGCAGAGGTTTGGTTCTTTGAAAAGTCGCCCTCGCAAGACAGAAGTAGCTCCTACAACAAGAAAAAAGTTCAGTTTTCATGTGATGATGATGATGATGATGATGATGATGAAGAAGAAGAAGATGGTGATGATTTTGATGATGAGTACATGTCCAGAAAGAGTAGTGCTAGTCACACCACAATGAACGGTAACAAACGTGGTCAGTGTTGTTTTGGCAAGAGAGGTAGCTCTATCCCTCCCTCTAGTAGTTCAAGGTTTTATCGTAGGACACCACAGCGTGCATTTCGTAGGACACCGCGACCTACATTTCAATTCCCATGGATATTCCCCAATCCATCTCGTTATTTATGGGGTTTCTCTCAACGACCGCTGGCTCCACCACCACCATTGCCACCATCTTATGGATATGGGTATGGATATGAATCGGGGTTGCGGCGGGTATATAAGCCTATTACCCACTACACCAGTTATTGGGATAATTACCGCCTCTCACCGTGAGATATAAGTGTCATGCAAGTTGCTTTATCATGCAAGTTATTAGGGTTCATCTTTAAAAAAAATCCGATATTAAATATAATGATGTTTTGCTTTGTTACTAGGATTAGATAATGAGACATTACTCGCATCTCCCTCACGCGTTATTTATGTGAGTGAGAGCACTAATAATTGCGAGGCTAAAATTATGTCTAATTTAAAGATGTTGTACCTATAGCATAAAACTCATATTTTTGTGAGTAAATGGGAGGTAGCCTTAACTCCAATTTTATTTGTTTTGGAGAGGCTGGTTCCTATATTTGAACTTATAATGCTTTGGGTGTGGCTTTATGACTTTTTTATTTTATGAATTTGTGTCTAAGGATAGAGACACTTTTGTTATTGCATATGATGTGTTATTTAGAAATGATGGTTTAATTTATGTGCTTGAGGAGTCTTCTTTTTTAATTTCTACAGGTAAGTAAAATTGTTCAAGATGTTCTAGAGTTTTTAGAGTATTCTATCAAATAGTGTTCTTTTAATTTTGACCACTCATTTAAAAATTAATGGTTCAAATTACACCTTTAAAAATAAATGTCACATCAACTATTAAAATGGACAAGTCACATTCTGAACCCCAACTTCCTTGTCGTGCCAACACCAATGGCACCTAACTTGCCCCTGGCAAGATCTCGGCACCGGAATGAATAGATAACTTGGCGGCAGTTTTCAGTGACAAAAAGACAACCGATTGTTTCTCAAAAAAAAAAAAAAAAAAAAAAAAAAAAAAAAAAAAAAAACTGATTTAGTACAACATTATTAATACTAGCCTCATCACACGCACTTTACGCATGCGATGAGACTTTTTTTTTTTTTTTTTGTAGTCCTATTTTGTAGCAAAAAAAAAAAAACATTTGTTTTTATTTTATACATATAATTTTTAATTTGAGAATTTAATTTATAAGTGGATAAAGTAATTTGAAAATTAACAGGAGAGTGGCCCTATTTTTTAGGCAATGTTTTAGTGGGAGTTAAGAGTTATATTTTTACCTAATTGTCCTTTAGTTTTTTCTTTACTTAAATATACAGATGTAGAAGCACTTTGAACCAAAAAAATGAAGATTTCAAACAGGAAAAACCCCTTAAATAATAGTATAGATTAATATACCTTTGTGGCTCTGTGCAAATTGTTTTAGAGTTTTTAGAGTATTCTATTACATAGTGTTCTTTTAATTTTGACCACTCATTTAAAAATTAGGATACGTTTGGTACGCTGTAATAGCTCCTGTAATGGAATAGTTATTCATGTGTAATATCAATTCGGTCATTTAGTTGCATCTTTATTACTTAGATTAGTTATTACATTGGAATAATTATTCTTTAAATTGAAGAATAGTTATTACTCTTTAAAATGGATGTAATAGTTATTCCTTAATGTACATAATAGGTTTTAAAATTAATATATTTTCAAAAATATAAAGTTTCCTTATACATCATCTTTTACAAGTTTTCCATATGTAACAACCAAACTTATGAATAGTAATAGTTATTCCATTACAATGTTTTTTATTCCTAGTAATAAATATTACTATTCCTAATGTAATCTACATTCAGTGTACCAAACGTACCCCTAATAGTTCAAATTACATCTTTAAAAATAAATGTCACATCAACTATTAAAATTGACATGTCACATTCTGAACCCCAATTTCCTTGTCGTGCCAACACCAACAGCACCTAACTTGCTCCTGGCAAGATCTCGGCACCGAAATGAATAGATAACTTGGCGGCAGTTTCAGTGAGAAAAAGACAACTGATTGTTTCTCAAAAAAAAAAAAAAAAAAAAAAAAAAAAAAAAAAAAAAAACAATTGATTTAGTACAACCATTATTAATACTAGCCTCATCACACGCATTTTGCGCATGCGATAAGGCTTTTTTTTTTTTTTAGTGGTCCTATTTTGTAGCCAAAAAAAAAAAATTGTGTTTTTATTTTATATATATAATTTTTATTTTTATAATCTAATTTATAAGTAGATAAAGTAAGTAGAAAATTAATAGAGAAATGACCCTATCTTTTTAGGCAATGTTTTAGTTGGAATTAGAGTTGTGTTTTTACCAAATTGTCCTTTAGTTTTTTCTCTACTTAAATATAGGGGTGTATAAGCACTTTGAACCAAAAAAATGAAGATCTCAAGCAAAGAAAGCTCATTAAATTGTAGTATAGATTAATATACCTTTGTGGCTCTGTGCAAATTGTTTTTCTCCGGTTGTTAATTGAATTCATTATTATATCATTTTATTTGTTGAGTCGTGGATTTAATGATGCATTCTAGGGTGAGTGGAGTCCATACTTATAAAATGGAGAGATGACTTTCACTGCGGGAAGACTAAGAAAGTAAGAAATTTCCTAGACATTTCGTCTTGCGTAGAATTATATCCATTGTAACAAAAGGTCCGCACTTCTATTCTATAACCCAGGTCTAAAAATAGTTGGCAAGAGGAAATGGGTTGGGGTAGATCTAAAAATGCAGCTCTTTCACCTTACCGCTCTACCTCTCGGAGACAAGTTTGGTGTGTCGTTAGTGTTGGCACGGCAGTAAGATTGTAATTTTGGATGGAAATACTACTTATACCTGAGAGAATAGTTAAATATAACACACTCGTTTGTCAAAAAAATACAAAAAAGATTGGGGTTTTAATTTTTTTTCAAGCTAAAAATAAATTCAAAATATGACATGTCTATTTTAATAGCCAATGTGGTATTTATTTTTAGAAAAATGCTAAAATCATAAACTATTTTATAAATTTTTTTAGAAACTATTAATATGGAGGCTACTGTAAGGACCTGATTTAAACTCCTAGTCCAAAAGGCATGTGGACTTAAGCTCAAAAAGCCCAAAATAATAAATTTATAAAGAATGGGTTGGAAAATTGGGCTTTAATGAATTTAAGCAACAAGTAAAAAGATCTTGATGACAAAGAAAGAAAGATAACAAACTTTTATTAAGGAAAAACATTCTCGGCCAAGTCCGAGAAGACTAATTCTTATGTATTGCTTTTAAAGCTTAATTACAAATCTCGTTCTAGATTGCTACAGTGTTTCTTTCTTGATTTTCTGATCCCCATCCCTTTAGGGGTCTCTTATATTATATATCTCCCTCCTAGTGATCTTGGCCCTCTATTTGTTGATCATCCAAGCCACTACTTGAGTACCCATCTAATCAAACGGATCTTGATGACAAAGAAAAAAAGATAACAAACTTTTACTAAGGAAAAACGTCATCGGCCAAATTCGAGGAGACTAATTCTTATGTATTACTTTTGAACCTTGATTACAAGTCTCGTTCTAGATTGCTACAATGTTTCTTTCTTGATTTTCTGATCCCCATTCCTTCAAGGGTCTCTTACCTTATATATCTCCCTTCTGGTGATCTTGGCCTTCCATTTGTTGATTATCCAGGCCACTACTTGAATGTCTGTCCCATCAGACACCCTTTCTGGCTTTTTGTGAGTTATGGTAGCCAAGGCAGCATTGTTCAGGGATCTTCTTCACATAAATGCAGCCAGAAAGTTAACTGCAGGGCATTCAATACGGTGGCAGTAGCCTTTCCCTAGGTATCTCCTAGCTTCTTCTCTGTGGTATACTTAAAATGTACGTCCCTACTACTAGAGCTTCTTAAAAGATCACCTTGATCATTAGGATCTACGTCAGATCCGCGTTTAGTCTATCTGATGAGGTATTCCTCCTCGGACCACCTCCTCATTAATATCATACTCATGAAGTTATGAACTTAAACCACTTACTTCTTATTTAATTGTCCTCGGGTCACCCGTATTCTCAGCCAAGGCCCAAGGCCCAGTATCGCATTTGGGGCCTTTACCCCTACAGGTACTTATTAGTAAGTAAAAATGTAATGTTAGTAGTAGTGGGCTCAACAGAGAACCAATAATAATTTGCTACATGCCTACACCAATAATTTATAAAAATATTGTAAAATAGTTTGCGCATGTAGCATTATTTTTTAAGTTTTATCCAAGAATTAATGACAATGAGTAATCTAAACCATTGGTTTTTAAATTAGAGGTTAAGATTAAAAAAAGAACTTTATGTAGTAGAGTACCTTAAGAACTCTTAGGGATCTGAATCATGGGATTTTGTGATTAAAGATGGACATAATTTCTACCTAGGATTTAGGCATCGCATTTATTCTCTCTCTCTCTCTCTCTCTCTCTCTCTCTCTCTCTCTCTCTCTTTCTTTTTTTATTATTTATTTATTATAAAATACGGTAGTACTTAATAAATGTTCTTTTTCATCAAGTTAAGACACCAATTAATTTTATGTGTGGGTAAAACTCATATATATATATATATATATATGCATTGACAGTAAAAGATTTTACCAATTGAACTAACTGAAATCTACTTATTCTATTCGTTTTATATTGTGAAATATTGTGAAGGGAACGAGTTAATGAATCCCTTAAATTTTTTTTTTTTTTTTTAAGAGCATTTCAACCTATGGCGTGCACTCTTGATAATAGTTCTCTATCATCAGACCAAGACACCAATCAATTTTTGGTGTAGGTAGGAATTGAATCATAAATCTCTTATTCAACTATCAGAAACTTTACCAGTTAAGCTAACTGAAACTCACTAATGAATCCCTTATAAATGTAAATCCTAACCATGCCTTAAAAGGAATACTCTAAGATAGCTCAGGAACTTATGATTTATGAAGCCAACATTCAACTACCTAGCACCTTTTGGTATTTTTATCAAAGGAATCTAAGATTCAAATCTCACTATCCTTACCAAAAAAACAAAGAATCCTTTTATGTTCCCAAAAAAAAATAAATAAATAAAGAAAGAAAGAGAGATCCACTTTACGGAGTTTTAGCATAAAACTTCTCAAATATTCTCTTGTTTCTCCATAAAATCTAGAGAGTTGTAGTATATTATGAAATATAATAATATATTATGTATCATGAAAACTATTTTTATGTCAATGATTGTTTTTCTTCCCTTCATAGTTCACATAAGGCTTGAAAACCACTAAACGAGAGCTCCTTAGGGTTACGGCTTCATCATAGATAGGGTTTATTAACAGGTTTGGGCCTAATGACATTTTTTATCTTAGGCTTGGGCCTAATGTCATGTCATCATTAAACTGGGTAATTTACAATTAAACACTTTGTGTCTCCCCTTTTTTCCCCACTTTATGAAAATCTTCGTTTTCAATTGAAGAATACAAGAGATTTATAAATAAAGTATAGCTGCATCATTTTTCTTAATTCCTAAAACCATTTGCATATCTCTAGAGCAAACATTTATATGTAAAATTAAAAAAATATTTAATTTTTTTCTTTAAATATGCACAACAAAAGTTTATGTTTTCGTTTTATTTTTTAACTAATGATTATTAAAGCATAGTTCGTAAAACAAATAGTACACATATAATAAAATAAGTACACAGATGAGTATGATTTGATATCTTTCAAGAAAAGAACTTTTAAAAAATTCAGACAAAAAATACAGAAACAAAGAAAGAATGCTTCGGGTTTAACACAAGTATAATATAAGTTACTAGTCACATACGCTTCACATATGCAATGAGACTCTTTTTTATTTTTTATTTTTGGTTTAGTGTCATAATATTTAAAAGTAGGAGTAAATGCACTTTTAATCCCTATATTTTGCACTTTTTTCATTTTAGTCTCTACATTTTGTTTTTACCACTTTTAGTCCCTAAACCAATTAATGCATGACATTTAAATATTTTATGTCACTCAACTAACGGCAAAGGCTGATGTGATTGACAGTGAAATAAAAAAATAATATAATCACACATATTAATTAATTAAATTAAAAACAAACATTAAAATAAATAAATAAAATTCATTAGCTTTTGGGACCATCAAATTCATAACATGTAACCCTCTTCCTTTTTTGGCCTAAAACAAGCACATTTTCATCTGATCTCCCATCCAAATGCTCTCTCAAATCATCAAATTGCAAAGGAAGAGGGTTAGTGTCATAATATGCGATGAGACTCTTTTTTATTTTTTATTTTTTTATTTTTGGTTTAGTGTCATAATATTTAAAAGTAGGCGTAAATGCACTTTTAGTCCCTATATTTTGCACTTTTTCCATTTTAGTCTCTACATTTTGTTTTTACCACTTTTAGTCCCTAAACCAATTAACGCCTGACATTTAAATCTTTTCTGTCACCCAACTAATGGCAAAGGCTGACGTAACTGACAGTGAAATAAAAAAATAATATAATCACACATATTAATTAATTAAATTAAAAACAAACATTAAAATAAATAAATAAAATTCATTAGCTTTTGGGACCATCAAATTCATAACATGTAACCCTCTTCCTTTTTTGGCCTAAAACAAGCACATTTTCATCTAATCTCCCATCCAAACGTTCTCTCAAATCATCAAATTGCAAAGGAGGAAAACATAATGCCATACCATCATCGGGCAGCGAGCTCAAATCACCAGAAGAACAACTAAACTCATAATCTTTTGAGAAACAAAAAACCTCATAATCGGCCTCATCAGTCCCAGAAACACAAGTAACAGCTGGTAGTTCTTCATCACCAAGTCCATCAAGAAACGGGTGATCCATCAACATCTCAGCAGTAAACCTATACATATATTTCTTTCCAAATTCTCGCTTTATCTAGGTTGAATTTGCTATTTGGATTTTTGATAAATGTGAAAATGGGATAATATGGGTTTGTGAAAGGAAGTTTTTGGGTTTGTGATAGAGAATTTGTTGGGTTTGTGTATAAGGGGATTTGATGGGTTTGTTAAAAATGTTTAGATCTTAAGATTGACATCAAAAATTTGGTTGGTTGTCAAATCTGGAATTTTTTTTTTTTTTTTTTTTGGGTGAAACTGAAAAATTTGTTTGGTTGCCAAGAAAATGTATAAGAGTATCTTAATTTTCCTTAAAACCAATCTAAGTTCAAGGATGGAGTTCTTCACTACCTTGAGTCCATTGGTTGCCACGGTTTGTGTGTGTTTTTGTGTTTGGTTGACAAGAAATGGCAAGAAAATGCTAGAAAATTTGGGTGTGTGTTGTTATATTTAAATCTGGGTTTGTGTTCATTGTGTTATTGTTGAAGATGAACTCAAATCTAAATTTATGTATTTTTTGAATTTTAATTCTGCTGTTGTTTTTTAAAATTGATAAATTAATTTTTTTTTTTTTAATTTAGATGTTGATGTGACATTTTAAATTTCTAGGTAATCAAACATGTCTAGGGAAGAACATGAAGAATATGAACAGTCATGTTCTTCCCAAAAACTAATGAATTTTTTTATTAATTTTAATGTTTGTTTTTAATTTAATTAATTAATGTGTGTAATTATATTTTTTTTTTTTATTCCACTGTCAGCCACATCAGCCTTTGCCATTAGTTGAGTGATGGAAATGACCTAAATGTCAGGCGTTAATTGGTTTAGGGACTAAAAGTGGTAAAAACAAAATGTAGAGACTAAAATGGAAAAAGTGCAAAATGTAGAGACTAAAAGTGCATTTACGCCTTAAAAATAAGAGAAAGATAGTGTCTTAATTTTTAAGATCTTTCTCTATGTGAGGTTTTTTTTCTAATTAGTTATTTGTACGTGAATTAGTAGCTAATATGAATGGAAGAAACTATTTGAAACTAAAACTCTTGATTTCCCCACTCTCATGTAAAGGCATTTGAATTCAAATAGGAGAAGTGATCTGTCTAAAAAAAAAAAGAATATATATATATATATATATAACTATGAGTAATTTTTTTATTTAAGAAAGAGATAAGGTAATGTAGAATTATATTTAAAAATGAGATAGAGATAATATCTTAATTTTTAGGATCTTTTTCTATGTGAGAGTTGATAAAAGTTTGAAATTTTGAATTTAAAATAAAAAGTGTTAATTCAAATTAGAGAAGAGAAAATAAAAAGTCTAAAACTTAGGAACTTTTAAAAAAAATAATAAATTACTCTTTTAACCAATTTATTTTTTAAATTTTAAAATTATTTAACTAAAAGAAAAGAGTATTTTAGAGAGTTTAAGGCCCCGTTTAATACACCTACTCAAATACATGTTTTCAATTTTTAAGTGCATATACCAAACACTCTCTAAGAATTTGTGTAAAAATGTTTTAGTACACAAAATGATAAGACCCAAATATGAAATCCTGTTATTAGTAGTATAGATATTTTAAAGGCCAAAATGCAAAACTCATCCTCTAAGTTTCACTATTTTTCATTTCAGTCGTATAAGTTTTGGTTTTATCATTTTAGTCGTTTAAGTTTCATTCCTTCCTAATTAAGTCTTTTGATATTGTGCTGTTATTTTCTGCCGTAAACTTTTTTTTTTATATATATTTTATTTATTTCTTAATTTTATTAAAAAAATGTTAATTAAAAAAAACAGAAAGAAAATTAAATGTGCGTTCTTTCCAAACAGTACCTAAGAGAGATTCGTCGCGACGATCGTCAGAACCTGATCAACAAACCCATCAGGGATGGTGAGGTTTTAGTCTCGATCAAAGAAACCTTTGCAGTTGGTTTCTTTAGTCCCGGAGTGTCCACAAACTACTATGTTGGAATTTGGTATTATAGAGCTACAGAACAACCTGTAGTGTGGGTTTCAAACAGAACAGCCTGGTACTCCATGTCAAAGAGCAAAACTAACCCATCTAGTCCACAAATATTGCCTCAAAATCAAGCAACAATATTAGTACTCTTGCTCAGCTCTTGGATTCAGGAAATATAATCTTGATCCATAATGAAACAGCAACAAGTTTGGTACTACGACAAAGCTTTGATTATCCAACTGATATAGCTCTTCCAAACATGAAACTTGGGCTAGACAGAACAACAGGTTTGAACCGAATCCTAACATCTGATGAAAACTCTCTCTTATCCACCCTTTTGATGAGAATGCACATTTAATTGGCTTTCTGACTTTTTTTAATTAACGTTTTTTTTCAAAAATTAAGAAATGAATAATAAATAAATAAAAGTTAATAGCAGAAACTAACAGCACATTAACGGAAATTGGGAAGGATTGAAATTTAGAGAATTAAAATGACAAAACCCAAAATTATAGGATTGAAAAGAAAAATAATAAAACTTAAAGGGACAGTTTTGCATTTTAGCATAATGTATATAATGGAAACTATGTTCAAGTCAAGGGTAGTTCTTCTTCTCCTCATAGTTCACATTAGACCTAAAATCCACTAAATGAGAGCTCCGTCGGGGTTCATCATGGATGGGGTTTACTAGTAGATTTGGGCCTAGAGGCATTTTTGGTCCCCATCACCCCCAGGACCCCTACGCCACCCACACACTTAAAAAAGGCCACCCATACACTTAAAAATGCTAAATTACAAACTATACTTCTAAAGTTTAAATATTTTTTTAATTTTACACTCTAAAGTTTAGAATTTCGCCCTTAAAGTTATATGTTGCTTGGATTAATACCCCTACTTCCAAGATAGGATCAAGATAAATATGTCCATTTGGTGAAAACCTATCTTGATCCATATGATGTTGAACCTATCTTCAATTCACGAATGGATCATGATAGATTTATTATCTTCTGGGTGGCTCACATATGATGACAGTGGCGGTGAGATAGCCATAGGGGCAGGGATTGATGATGATGAACAGGAAGATCCACAACCATAACAGAGGGAGAGAGAATTCCCAAAATAATGAAATTTGAAAATTTTTACCATGTGAAATCTCTCACAGACCTGCTCAATTCCCTAATGAAAAATTTAAAATTTGCACGTAGGACACGGTTAACAGACAACGCTAATGGTGTTAAAATCTGTCGGTGTGTTGGCATGATGTGGCATGCAAACTAATGCCATTCATTTTCTAATGATGTGTCTTTTCTCCATTGGCTTGCTGACCTTGTAATTCCGGACTACCTAAGAATTTTTCCTTGCATATAACACTAGATTTTATTCCCAGACAATATAAATAAGAAAAGTTTCACAAAAGTATTTATACTATGAGCAAAATTTAGATACAATACCTTAGATACAACCCTTTTAAAATTCAGCCACCTGTCTTATTAAAATAACTTAGCTAACGGTGTTAACACCCTCTCCTTCTCTAATTCTGTTAACTATATCCCTCCATCATCTCACTCTCATCTCAAACTTGAAGATCTCTCCACCACCAGATCTCCATGGCTGCTGTCAAGGGCAGCCACAGCAAGCCACCGTTAGCCATTCTCATGGTCTCTTTTGGGTTTGCTTTTCTCGCTGAAGTCTAGCCTAGGCCCCCAAGGCTAAAAGCCTGAAATCCATGAGCTCTGCAACCATCGAAAGCACACTAGTGATGCGGTGGCCGCCAATCATCCTCCTCCTTCTCTTCTCTTTCTTTGTTTGTTCTTTAGTTTTCCTTTAATTTATCTTTTCTCCTCTCCTCGTTTGATTTTATGTGGGTTTGGGGATTGGGTTTGTTTTTGGTTGTTAGGACATGATGGTTTTGGTTGGATTCCAAACATGGGGTTTTTGGGTGTGGTCATTCTTAGATCTGTGATTTTTGGATATGGTCATTCATTGTCCGTTCAGGTTCTCTGCTTCTCTAACTATGTCCCTAGTCGTAGACAAGAAGAACCAAACCTTTAGTTGACAACGCAATGCACATAATTAAGTCAGCCTTTTCATTCTTTTAAAATCTTGATTTCTTTAAAAATTTAGAAGAAAGAGAGATTGAAAAGCTAATGATGTTGGGTTTTCTCATGGGTTTTCTAACGTCTTGGGAAACTGAAAACAAAAGTGAAAAGAAAAAAGACAGATAAACGAACTGTGTTAACACCGTTAATTGAGTTATTTAGTCAGACAGGTGGCTAAATTTTAAAAGTGGTACCTAAGGTACTGTATCTAAGGAACTGTATCTAAGTTTTGCCCTTATACTATAATACATCTATGATTAATAAGTATTAATAATTTAAATTTTTAATTAGAAAATTTCTAAAAAAGGGCGTATATAGAATTTAATATAAAAAAATTTTAAAAATTGAACTTTATTTAATTAGAATTTGTTTAGGTTGGGCTGAATTACACAAAATGTTTGAACTATTCCTCTATTTTTTTTTTTTTTTTTAACTAACATAATTTAGCACTTTGTAATTCTAAAAATTATATGTATGAATTATTTGTTGATTCACCACGCCATTAAGATTCATATAAAAACAAAAAAACAAAAACAAAAAACTAGTTTTGCTATTTTTAAAAACAAAAAACTAAGGCAAAAAGTGAAATATAAGAATAAAATTTAGCTTCAAACTTTATTGTAATTACGCCTAAAAGTTGTGACATTGCTTGTGTGAGCAAACTTGCCGACAGCTTTACAAAAATCTTCGTTTTTAATTAAAGCACACCAGTACTTTATAATGGAAGGTTTAGCTAAATCCTTTTACTTAATTCCTAAAACCACTTGCATGTGTATAGAGTGAGTATTTATGCGTAAAATTAAAAAATATGCACGTATTGAATTTAAAAAAAAAAATCATTTAATTTACTTCTTTTAATGTGTACAATACATTTTTATGTTTATTTTTGGGATAGATAACAAAAGTGTATGTTTACGTTTATGTTAATTATAACATATCTAGTTATTACCTATATTTGTTCTCCAAATTTTCTATTAAATAGAAGCATTTGATTTGAAATTTGATTTTGAGCTACTTGACTGACGCAATTATCAATGCGCTTGTATTCATTTGTATCAATCTTCAAAGAAAATTCCCTTTTCTTTTAGTAGATATTGGATTTTTTTTTTGGTATGGGTCTTAACAATTGTAGCCAAAATACCATTAGATCTGTACTTGGAACATGCCTTAGAAGGCTTTGGAATCGGTCTAATTACAATGGCGAGAGACCATTGCTCATTAACGAAGCTTGCCCCACCAAGATAAGGGAAACCACTATAGTAGTAGGATACCTAATTAATACCTTCATATTATAAATTTGTATTTATATGTGTGTGTATATATATATATATATATATATCCTTTCTTGGTAGCTAACATCTCAAGTTGTTGGCTATATTTATTCTCTGTATTTTCTATTAAACGAATTTTTTACTCAAATTTCGATTTTGAGCTATTCAACTTGTGCAATTATCGGTGCGCTCGTATTCATTTGGACCAAGATTTAATGAAAAAATTTCACTTTCTTTTATTAAATTTTTTTTTTTTTTATGGGACTTTTAGTAAATATTAGATTTGTTTTTAGATCAGCCTTTTCTTCTTTTTTTGAGATAAGCCTTAAATATACAAGTGGATAGAGTACTTTAAAATTAAACACCTTCTCTCTCTCACTCACTTTTTCCCCCAATTTACGTATCATGCTCCACAATTTTTTTTTTTTCATTTTTTTTTTTTTGCCGTAATTTTTTTTTTTTCATTTTAAAATATTAACTACATAATTTTTCTATCTCTAACAAATCAGTTGATGTTTATAGCTTTGCCAACTATAGTCCAAGTCACGCTAGTCATTATGCATCATGAGATTATAACTACACTTGAAAATTGTGATATTGTTTATGCGAGCACCTCTGCCAACACAACTTTATGAAAATATTCATCTTTAATTAAGAACACAAGAGCTTTACAATGGAACGTCATCATGTTGCTTAGTTCCTAAAACCATTTGCATATCTCTACAGCGAACATTTATGTGTAAAATTAAAATTAAACATATACAAATATGGTATAAACAAAAAAATTGTGGGTTCCAGTTAGCTCAGCTGGTAAAGTCTCTGATGGTTGTATAAGAGATATGGGGTTCAATCCCCGCCTACACCAAAAACTGATTGGTGTCTTGGTCTGATAATAAAGAGCAATTATCAGGAGCGGACGCCATAGGTTGAAACTCTCTCAAAAAAAAAAAAAACAAAAAAATTATATAATTTTTTTCTAAATTTGTACAACAAAATTTTATGTTTACGTTTATGTTATGTTTAGTTTGTTCAACAAATGATTATTAAAGCATACTTAGGAACAAATTGCTACACACATAATACAATAAATATACAAGTGGATCTTATTTGACATCTTTCAAGAAAAGTACATTTCTAAAATATGACAAAAAATACGAAAATGGAGAAAGAACGCACGAGTATAATATAAGTTATATTTTAAAAGTTTGTAAAAAAAATTGGGAAAATTTTCTCATATACATTTTTTAGGATAAATACAATAATCCAGCATACTCGCAAAAGCAATTTTACTTTCTAGTCAAATTTCTTCTTCCTTATGAGAAATACATAAAAAAAAATATAATACTATTAGAATTAAATGCAAATTAATTTCAAATAAGATAGTCATTAAATAAAATAATATAATAAACTTGTTTTCTTTTCATTCAAAGTATTACTGTTTATTCCAAAAAATATATATATATATTCTAGTTGAACTAGTATCTATGTGTTTTACTCTATGAACACAATTTTTCACAACAAATTTAATAATTATGAGTATAAGTGGTTGACACCACTAAAACTCATGAACCTACAACCTTTTTTCCCTCACTCACAATTGAATACATCAACAATTGTAAAATTTGTTATAAATTTTTTTTTGTCAATATCATTATTGCCTTCTAATATATTCATTTCCATCTTCTTAAGATAGTCATTACTAACAAGCATGTATATATAATAAATATAATTACATTCAATAGAATCAAATATCAAATCATAAGGAAGCAAGCATGTAACTATAATATTCAATGAGTGTTTGAGTGACTGTAGAACCACTCATCTTTATTCTAGGTTTATCTCTATAATAAACGTACGTGCAGTTTCTGAGAGCTCTCCCTAGTAAGACCTCTCTCTAGAGACACCATCAAGAGTATCCTAGAATTTGGAACATGAATATATAGCTTGAAACTCTATTAGCCTCTTTAATAACAAGAAGTTGTTTCAAGAATTGTAAAGGCCGCGTGGAGGAGTGCGTAAAGCGAGCAAGAAGAGATCCGGCAAGTAGGTGAACAATTCCTACAACGTATGTGAATATATATGACCATCTATATAGTTTCTCAAAAAAAAAAATAAATAAATAAATAAATAAATAAGACCATCTATATATATCAAGGTAGTCAATACCGTAACGGCCGGTATATATACCGATATGGAGACATCAACATTTCATACCAGTTTAAATATTGGCCGTACCGGCCATGTACCGGCCAATTTCGGGTAATACCAGCCAGTACTGGGTGTATCGATCGGAATAGAAAAAAGTTTTTTTTTTTTTTCGTTTTTTTTAAGTTTTGTAAATTTTGAATTTTTATTATGACAGAATGGTAATTTATTTACATTAACTTATTAGTATTATTTGTTTTTTTAGTATGCAATGGTAACTTTTAAGCTTTCTATTTTTTATATTGTGTTTTTTTTTTTTTTTTTTGCTTTTAATTGATACTAAAGTCTAAAACCATGAATAATTAGTTCTAAATTGAGAAAATATTTTATGGTAAACTTTTATATTTATTATACTATACACACACACGCGCGCGCACACACACACACACACACACACACACACACACACACACACACATATATATATATATATATATATATATATTTATTTATTTATTTATTTATTTATTTATAAATATAAAAAATAACGGTAAACCCGAAACGATACACCGATATTGACCGGTATTCGAAATATATCGTACCGCTGGCCAAACCGGTACAGCTTCCGGAATGGTATTGACTCCCTTGATATATATTCAACATCAACAAAATAAATTTTCTAAGTATGGAATCTATAAATGCTAATCGCAAATGGTTTGATACTTTATTTCATGCTTTGAAGTGATGGTTGGATGGATAATTCATGGATTAATTGAGGTTCTAACTATTGTACATAAAAGAAAGAAAAGAAAGGATGTATGGGTGGACCCTTGGGTTCCTTGGATAGATGGCTTTAAGTCCAGGCCGAGAATTGATGATTACCTCCAGCTACCCATCAAAACCCATCATCTCCTTGACCACACCTTAAAAGCTTGGAATGAAGATATGGTAAAAGAAATCTTTGTTGCTAAAGATGTTGCAGCCATACTCACCATTCCAATCCCTTACTCCCCTAGGCAAGATAAGCTCATCTGGCTGCTCGATGCCAAGGGAATTTTCTCTGTCAAATTAGTCCACAGAGTGGCATTCTCCCATGCTAGCAATGGGAATCAAGACTTACCCCATTGGAAGACTCTATGGAAGGCAAGACTGCCGGAGCGGGTTAAAATGCTGCTATGGAGAATCGGGGCCAATGCCATCCCCACAAGAGAGAATCTCCAACGAAGAATGCAACGCATTGATCCATCTTTCATTTTATGTTCTGCAGAAGTTAAGAGCTGTGTTCACCTGTTCTTTAAGTGTCACTTCGCAAGAGCCCTGTGGACAACTTCAGGTTGGGGTCTAAGGATAAATGTAGCATCACTAAACTCAAGGAAGGACATTCTAAAGCTGATTCTAAACCCACCAAATGCACCTATTCCAGCACAGGAACACTGGACTATCTCCCTAAACATGGCCTTCATTGTTGATGAATTTGGAAAGCTAGAAATATTCAGCTCTTTCATCAGGAGCAAGCTAGTATAAATAAGGCATGTTTGAATGTGCAAGCGAGGTTTCAGGAACTAACCAAGGTGTTTTCCCTGACTTCCCTCCCCGCCTCGACTGCTGGCCCCTCTATCTGGTCTCCTCCACCTTTAGACCACATTAAAATTAATGTGGATGCTGCCTTAGACTCTACTAAGTCAGCCTTCGTTGTTGTGGCCCGAAACCATTTGGGAGAAGTGCTCTTCTTATGGGGAAAAGTCCATCACCTGTGTTCTCCCATGATAGCAGAAGCCTCAGCACTACTTTGGGCAGTCCAGCTCGCTTCCCAACAGCGATGGAGATCAGTCATTTTTGAGGGAGATGCAAAAATATGCTTTGACGCCCTGAATCATCCTGACCACACTCCAAACTGGGCTCTAGACACACTTATCTGCAACATCCGTATCTTATCTTCCTTGTTCTTGTCTTGTTCATTCTGCTGGGTTTAGAGGGATAGTAATTATGCAGCCCATGTTTTTGAAAAATTTGCTTTGAACTCTAGGGACCATTTTTGTTTTTCTAATGGCAATCTTCCCCCTAGTTTAGAGTCGGTCTGTAAGGGAGATGCCTCCGTTTGTTCTTCTGTTTAGTTTGTTTGAATGAATATGCAGTTTATCAAAAAAAAAAAAAAAAAGAAAGGGAAAAAAAAGATAGCTTAGCAATAAGGATTTATATTTTATGGTTCCTATTAGCTTAATTGATAAAAATATTTATCCAAAGATTTACTATTTACCAAACAAAATCTTTATTGTTAACCAAACAATCCTATAAGATCAAATAACATCTAACAAAATAAAACAATCTAGAGCAGGAATGAAAAACAAAACAAAAGCTAGACTAAGCAATGAACTATAATATTGAAGCAATAAGTCAATAACAATGAAACTGTGTTATTGTCATGAACAATCTCCAATTATCTTAAGCCACTACACAGCGATTAGAAAGAGAGAGAGGGATAGTAATACCATGAAATCGGTGGTAATGAAGGGATCATTAAAAACAACAGTCACTTAAGTGTGGTATAGTAAATAAATAACCAAAGCAAAAAAATGGTAATACCTCTAATTTTGCAAGATTCACTTAAACAATTGTATACAATCACTTAAATGTGGTTAAGCAAGGTGTGTACATTTCACAAGACAAGGACACATATAATTTTCCTATTATTAGTACAACCAAGTTAATAGTCAAATTTTGTCAAAAATTACTTAACTTTTGCCAATTAGACACTTAGTCAGTGATAAGGAAATTTACTATGAACCTCATGCTTTTTACAACCATTGCAAGTTTTACTTGATCTCTTCTCAGGTAAAATTCCGATCTTAATCCACGCATTTTTTAGAAAAAACCAAAAAGCAACCAAAAAAAAAGAATAGACTACTTGGCAGCTGCAGATATAATTCCTAAGCTTATGTTGCAAAGCAGCGAAGAGAAAGAGTAGCGGATATTAAGCAAAGGGAAATAAGAAATATGTAAAATAAAGATAATATTTACAAACAATTAATTAATTTTATGAAGAATGACCAATATGTCTATTGCCTAACGACAAGTACAAATGAAGAAGTAAGACTTATTTAACAAAATTAATTCAAATTAAATGTAACGTGCCAGTCTTTGGACCTATTTAGTACAGATTCAATCAAGGAAATCCCTTCAGCTTCATAATCTCTGTCTCCTAGTCACCTTTGTAAGACTGCTCGTTGAATTTCTTCTTGGATTATTCTTTCATAAATCGTAGATCAGGCTAAATTAACTTCCTGTCTTTGACAAATATAACAATAGGAGGGACCTTGAAAGGGACAAATTTTCAGTTCTTTTTCGTTCCTTCATCTATGTGAAAATTTGTAAGGAAAGCCGCAAGAGAACGAGGTTGGTGAAAATCAGCAAGTAGTAACTCATCCAAACAAGCCTCGTCATAAGAAACCCCACTTTTTTTATTATTATGACAATCCTTTTGGAATTCACACTGACTCTTCTTCTCCATGCTAAGATTCCTAAGGAATGGCTTTGAGCAATACTCCCCATCCAAAACCTCATCTATCTCAAGCTTCTTAGTGTATGAAGAATGGTCAACAATATCATTAGAACAATGCTCAACCTTATTATTGTTTTTCTCTGCAGGACTTTGCTCTACAGGCGCATGGAAGAAGCTCTCATCAGAAGGCAGATCATCGGAGGAAGCATCGACAGTACTGATTTTCTGGTCCGGACTTTGCTGTACAAGCGCATTGAAGAAACTCTCATCAGAAGGCATATCATCCATTAATGAAGCAGAAGATTGTATCTCCCGCTTCTCTTCTCTACTGTCGAGCTGATCCATGGCAGCCCAAATATCTGAATCAAGAGTTACTGATAATCTTCTTGATAATAAAACTAAACGAGAGATCGCCTGGTTTTATATTTATATACAAGCTTGGGTCTCCGACTCCGATTCCGTTTAGTAGAGAGTTTTCTAGTTGGTTTGTGTCTCTACTGGGTCTAGGAGTCGGTTTGTGTCTCCAACGTTTTCAATATTGTAGTTTTACTTTTTAGTTTATGCAATATTGTAGTTTACTTTTATGGATATACCAACTGCTAGTGCTAATTATTTATTTACCCAAAAAAAAAAAAAAACTGCTAGTTCTATTTATGATTTATAACTACTAGTGTAACTAGTGTAAGTGGCATATGTAAAGTACGTGCTACCTCTTCGGTGAGAAAATTAAGAAAAAAAAATTTATTTGAAAAAGTATAAAATTATACACATATATAAAAAATGTATGTCGTATAAAGTTCATCTCATTAGTATAAGACTTCTGATACCTATTTGTTAAAAGTAATATTCATTCATTAAAAATTTCTAAGAATAATAACGAATATTATTATATTTCAATAATAAGCAACTAAGTTTTGCTAAAACCTTGTCACAATATTTAAATTTTTACAATGAATGATATCATATGCTACAATTAAAACTCTTTATCTAATACCTGCAACCATACATAACAAAAATTTTCTCATTCCTGATCTTTATCATTTTACATGAGTTTAGGTGCAATCTTTAACTTAATTAGTTTTTAATGAACACCCATTTTAGACAAGAAAATAAAAGAAAGAAAAATAATAACAAAAGGCATGTGTCATCGAATTTTTCATTAGGTAAATTATAAGTTTCAAAGATTTAAACCTAGAAAATCAATGTTCTCTAGGTAACAAATAAAACACCTTATATTACAATTCCAACTTTTTAAGCATTACTACCATCTAAAACTCAAAATATGTGGAAAAAAAAATTAAATGTTAAAATTTAGTGGGAGTATTTTAGACATTACACAATAGAATATTTTAAAAATCATAAGCTTCCATTAGGGTTTAATTGAAAGAATAACAATATGACATATTTGCTCTTTTCCAAAATATTAAGAGGGAAATTGCTTGATTTTAAAATTTAAGAAGGAATTGTGAACTACCCCAAACATAAAGAATGAAAAGTGTTTTGATCCTAAGTTTTTGTTTTTGTTTTGTGTGTGTGTGTGTGTAACTATGTATTTTTACTTAAAATGGTGCATAACGAAAAAAAAAAATACCAAAAAAAATACAAAAATTCAACTCAAGAAAATTGTACGTGAAACATTGAATTTTGTCTTAACAAAAATTGACTAATAAAAAACAATTTCTAGAAACACAAAGAATGGCACAACATTTTTATAGGGGTAAAGGCCCAAATCCGATATTGGGCCTTGAGCCTTGGTCAAGAACATGGGTGATCCAAGGATGATTAAACAGTTGTTAGTGGTTCAAGTTCAGACTGTCATGAACATAATATGACTAGGAAGGTGATCCGAGGAGGAATACCTCCTTGGACAAGCTTAACACGAACCAAATATGGACCCCAATGATCAAAACGACCTTCTAGGAAGCTCTAGTGACAAGAACATACACCCCGAGTGTACCAAAAAGTAGAAGCTATGAGATACCTAAGGAAAAACTGCTACCACCGCATTAAATGCACTGCAGCTACTTTTCTAACCACATTTATGTAGAAAAGACCCCTGAACAGTGCTGCCTTGACTACGCAACTCACAGAAAGTCAAAGAGGGTGTCTAATGGGACGGGCACTCAAGTAGTGGCTCAGAGAATCAACAAATGAAAGGCCAAGATCCTGAAGAAGGGGATATATAATGTAAGAGACCCTTGAAGGAAGGGGGATCAAAAAATCAAGAAAGAAACACTATAGCAATCTAGAACTAAACTTGTAATAACACTTCAAAAGCAATATATAAGAATCAATATCTTCAGATTTGGCCGATGACATTTTTCGTTGGTGAACATCTGTTATCTTTCTTTCTTTGTCATCAAAATCTATAGGCTCATTACTTAATTCACTAAAGCCCAATTTTCCAACTCATTTTCTACAAATTTATTGTTTTAGACTCTTTGGGCTTGAGTCCATACACCTTTTAGGCTAAAAGTTCAAATCGGGTCTTTACAATTTTCGTAATACATTATAACTTTGTTATATTTTACTTTGACTTGTAAAGAATTGATATTTCAGCAATTGTAAAAATATTGTGACAACAACAAGATGTTTTAATATTTTCACAAGAAAAATGCTGTCCATAATATTTTTATTACAAATCATAAATAATAGGTTGTTAAGGGTGAACAAAAAGTAATTTCCTTGGTAAATATAAATTAGAATAACAATTTACCACCTAATATTTATTATGAAAATGTTGTAAAAAATGTTGTGGATGAAACACTTCTTTTTTCACAATTCCTCTATTTTTAGTTGTAGTTAGCTCCAGTATGATATTTTATTATTTTATTTTTACATATAAGGAATTAACACAGCTCTTTTTATATATAGAGAATGGTGTGTTAAAAAAAGAAGCAAAAATACAAAAAGTCTAACTCAAGAAAATTGCTTGTGAAATAATGAATTTTAGCTCTATAAAATTGACAAAATAAAATTCTAGAAATAAAAAAATAATGTCACAACATTTTCACAATAAAATTTACTTTTTGCTATAGTTGTTTCTAGTATGATATTTTATTATTTTATTTTGACTTATAAGAAACTAACACTTCAAAAATTGAGAAAATATTATGATAATTTGTTATGTCAATATTTTATTATTTTAAAAATTAAAAGAAATATAGTGCCAGCTTATATATATATATATATATATATATAACAAAGTCAAAGTTTTAAACCTGGGAGTTAAAAAAAAAAAAATGATGAATGGTGAGTTTTGCCTTGGTGTATTAAACAAACCAAAAAGTTACTGTAGATAAGTTATTGGCTCTTTATATATATAAAACACCAAGTTTAGTGAAAATGGAGTTCATTATTGGGGGGTTTGTTAAGGTTAGTACTATTGAGGTTTCTATTCTATGGCATGGTTTTATGGTGACGTACATATGGTATATATATATGTTTAATTGTTCTGTTGGGATTGGGTTTTCTTTTTTTCTTTTTTTCGAAAAAACCAATTTCACACAACTGCAAAAAAATAGCTGAACTTATGACTTTAAATCATGATTTCAAATGCTGCCCTTTTTTATTTGCTTGTGGCTCTTCATGTATGTCTTTGTTGGTGCATCCACGAGACTCTCAAAAAAAAAAAAACCTATGCTGACTCGCCCCGACCCAAATCCACTAAGCTTATTTATGCTTGTAGTCATGTATTTTGCTTCGGAATGACATTTTTGGTGTAGTAGAATGACTTTTCTCATGATTTTATTTTCATGTGCATGACTTATTTTTTTATTTAAGTAATTTTCCAGCCTTATCTCCCACTCAAGTTGAGAAATTATTTATTACACCTATTGTATTACACATCCTTCTCACATAAATGTGGATTCTATATATAAGACTTACATGCATGATATGTACATATGTGCACTAGATGTATTATAACTTCTCACATAAGTGTGGATTCTATTGGTAAAACCTACATGTGAGATCAGTAGTTATGTAAGAAGAATGTGTCACACACCATCTAATTTCACCTTTCAAATTAAGGATATAGTTCAGTTTTTCTTGCTTTTATTTAAAAGGCTTTCTGTTTTTCAAAAAAAATATATTTAAAAGGCTTTCTGTCATCCCCAATTGACAAATACTATTTATTTACACTAATTATTCTTTTATTTAACGAAATTTGTAGGCTACTTATTTTGATGCGTTGATACATACTATTTGTTGACATGAATTTTTCATCTATTTAATTGAATTTATAGAGGGTTTATGCTTTATTTCTTTAATGAAATGTATATATATTGTTAATATTGATGTTAAGAACCTTATATAAATTGGGCAAAATTTAGATATAACATCTTAGGTCCTTTTAAATTTTGATAATTTGTCAAATTAGAAAAAATAACAAAAGGCGTTGAAATCAAAGTTTCTTATGTTTCCTTTTCTTTCTTTCTTTTGGTTTTTTTTTTTTTTTTTTTTTTTTCACCATAACCTGCAAGAAACCATGTCTTTATCAGATTCTCTTGACTTCAGTCAAATCTACAAAAAGTCAACAGCCTTGTCATCGATCCGATGGATAAAAGAGAAAGTTGTCCGATAATTAAACAAGTGTGCAATTGTGAGAGAGAGAGAGAGACGAGGAGGTCACACCAACGAGCACTGCCGTTGGTGGTGGTGTAGGAGTTGGTAGTTGGTAGATTTAGCCATGGAGATTTGGCTACAGTCTTGTGCTCTTGTTTTGGGGTTTTGTCACTAGATTTCCAAATGGGTTTTCAATTTCAACACAACCAAGAGAAAAAGAAAATAAAAGGAGATTGATTTTTAACAGCATTGTTGATTTATTTTTAATTTAATAGATGGCTGAAATTTTGGAACAAGACCTGCAATTTGAGCAATTAGATATTTTTATGATTATATTATATAGTTTTCATTTTGCATATGTTTTTGGCTATACTATTCGTCCTTGACGTGTGCCTCTTGAATCTATTGGTCCCTGAAGTTTTAAGTGAGCACAATTGATCCCTAAATATTCAAAAATGAGAACAATTAGTCCTCTTGTTAACAACTATTATAGTCTCAATGTCTAGATGGCTAATAGATTAATGACAAAAATCAAATTTGAAGTGTTAGACCTGTTATGAAACAAATTTGAAATTGAAACCAAAAAGAGAGAGGGAACCAAATCCCAAGTCGTCCTCCACCCCTTGTGACCCATCCATTGCATAGCCACTGCGCAAGCAACCCTAACCACATAAATTGATATGGGATGAATCAAATGAGACATCCTGTGGTCATTTCATTGTCCCCCATTCATTGCATAGCCACAAATTGGAAGTCATGTTAGCAACACAAGTTGTTTGTTAATTGATGTGAATGTTTTTTTTTTTTTTTTTATGGAAAACACACACACTTACAACGACACACCAACTCTAAAACTGCTAGCTTTTGTTGATTAGTTACGTAAAAATGTTGAACAAAAGAATCAGTATATACTTATATAATCACAATTACATTTGGCAAAATGATTTTACTAAACATATTTTGTCATATGGTTTTTTTTTTTTTTTAATCTACTTTATTCTTGTTTCTAATGTCATTGGCAAAGGCAGGGGACAAATTTACATCAAATTTTTTTTTTCAGTTTTTTTAATATTAAAATTGATGACATGTCACTTAAAAATTGTCATGTCATTGTTCAGTTAGCCACAGTAAGCATTGAGACTAACACTGTTAACAAAATGACCATTTGCACTCATTTTTTAAAATTTTAAGGACCAATTGCGCTAACTTAAAATTTCAGGGACCAATCATACTCGGGAAGCAAACTTCAAGGAGCAATTGTGTAATTTTGCTTTCTCAAAAAAAAAAAAATTGTGTATTTTTTCCTTTTTTCCCACTTTGATAAAACTCATGTACTGCTCCACCTAATATTTGTCTAGCATAATATGTCATGATTTTTGGACAAAGTAGGATCTCGATGCTCAAATCTGATCCTTTAGAATGCCACAGATTTGTGCACTTGTGGCCCAAATGATGTGATTACAAATGTTTTTGTTTATATATTGTTAGCCTGTAATGTATACATAGCATGGGTTTCATAATAATGGTCTTTGTTTGTAAAGGAGAACACTAGCAATGGGACCTATGAAAATAGTCCAATAATAATAAACACAATAATATTATATTATATTACAAATATTTCGTTATATAGTAATGAATTATCAAGTACATTAATTAAATCCAAATTTCAAAATAAACAACAACAACAACAACAATAACAATAACAATAATCATATAAATAAATAAAAACAATAACAACAACAACAACAAAGACGATGATAATAATAATAATAAAAATAAAAATAAAAGTCAACCAGATTCTATAATGTAGCTCTGGTTTTTTTCTTCCAACGTGGGCAAACATGAATCACCTCCGCTTAGTTCCTCTTTCTTCTTTGGTCCAACTTGTTCAATCGTGAGAAACTCCACACCAAAGTTGAGGATAGTAGCTATGAAGGACGTCCAAACTTCAAATGCTCAGGAAATATCGATTCTAGAAATGACTGAATTGATTTTATATTATGCATATTAGCACCCACAGACTTGTGTTATTAATTAAGTTAGAATCCCTAAAAACATTGTCTTCTTCTACACCATAAAACATTTTTTTTTCATTTCCTTGACTAGGGACAAAGCCTTCCTCCAATTTTTTTTTTTTTTTTCAAAGAGGAGCTAATAATGTATTATTTATTTTAATTTTGTTGCAGTCTATGAGAAATGAAGAAAACCATTCAGAACATCTCTTCTTAAAGCCTTGCTTGATATATTCATAATAGAGTCAACCACTAATTATTGGAGTCATTGTACTAACATTGAAAAGAAAAAACAGGACTCAATCATAACCTATTGATGAGCAGACCATAAAATCTAGAGGCAACAAAAGTGAGAATTTTGCACCATTTGTGAGCTTCATAAGTGTGTAGGGTTCAATTTCATCCTTATTTTTTATTGAAATTACGGGTTGTAAAAAAACCCATTACACAAATGCCGGAAGAATGATACTACTTTAAAAAATTTTAAATAAAAGATCACCAAATACTAATTTAAAAAAGTACATGGCTTGTTCAAAAAAATAGGTATATGGCACTCATAAATAATCAAGTTATATAAAAAAGAAATAAAAAAATAACTCAATCCATTTAGCAACAAAACAACAAATAAGTTAAAAATAAGAAACTTACATCACTCCATTTTTTAATGCAAAATGCACAATTATTCTTCTAGTAATTTACATCATGCCCTTTTGTGATGTTTTATTTTACGACAACAAAAAAATATTTATGATTTTAAAATTATTTGTTTGTATATATGTTTACATGAATGTTTAGTGTTATGTTTATGTTTATGTTGTTTTTTTAAATAAAAAAAAAAGGAAAAATTTTTATATTTATATTACTTTGTTTAATTGTCATCTTCAAAATAATAATTATAAATGTGATATAAATGTTTTTTTTTTTTTTTTTTGAGAAAGAATGTGATATAAATGTTAAAGTTTTTATTATATATGAAAAGAACAATGTAATTGATAATTATAGTAGTTATTAATATGCATTTATTATAAATATATTTTCCATGTAACCATCTATTCTACCTCTTTTTTAGGAAACCTTTCCTTTTGGAACGAAGAACACACATTTACTTTCCCAATAAGTCACACATTCCCAAGAAGATTGACGATGCTATTACATAAGCACCACCAAAAATAATTTGTTTGGAACTTGAAAGGAGTCTTGATTGTCCAGTTTGGAGCACCAAAATAGTTATTTATACAATTATTGCAACATGAGTCAAAATGTCCTAACATAGGATCAACCATTTCCTCTCACATCTTTATGTCATAATATACCAGCAACTAGTTCTAAATTTCTAATTATTTTTTAAAGGCTTTTGTTAACAGGTGCTGTACAGCACCCATTAAGTTTGCATTTGTACTTTGTTTAGTCTACATACTATTATTGAAATAGCCCTACTTTAATGGAAAAATCAAGAAAAACATCAACACCTATATGATGTGCGTCAGGCAGCATTGGAAACTTTAAATATTGCATTATTTTACTTAAATACCCTCTTAACCATTTTTACCATCTCCATATTTATAGCATTTTTTCCCTGTGAAATCAGATCTCTTTCCCATCCTATGGCTTCATGTTTATTCTTATCTTTTGATTTTTTTTTTTTTTAAATTTTTTTTTTCATTTCTTTCCTTCTCCTTCCCAGCTACAGATTTGGGTGGGACTTTTTTTTTTTTTTTTTTTTTTCTAGTGGGATCCAGGGACCCAAAATTTCTCCAAACAAATCTCCAGTTTTTTTTTTTTTTTTCATCTTATTTCTGTTCCTTTTTCACTTGTGTTCATAGAGAACCACACCAGTTTCCCTCTAACATTTGCCATAGTGGCACATCTATGGAACTCAATTTATGGTGGAGTTTTGGTAGTTGAGATCTAGACGGGATTGTTTTGCTTGCGGAGAGCTTTGTTTCGGCCTAGTCAGACTCGTCGGAGCTGACCACTTAGCAGGCATTTCGCCGGGTCCAGTTTTATACCGTCTATTTGCTCCCTCATTCACACCCAAAAAGTTTTTAATTTCGTATCAAATTGTTCTTATTTTGTAAATGACTAATTTTGTTGTTTTTTGAGAGTATTGAAATTGTTGTTTGTTTTTGTTTGAAATTTTTCCTATTAGGGGCAAAAGAGAGAGACGGCTAAACTAGTTTTGAGCATAAAAGGTGAGGAGAGAGTTAAAAGATGAAGAAGGGTATTTTTGTCTTATAAATAACAAATTTAATCGCTTCTCTTTCCTCGATAAAAGTCCCCACGTGTAAAAAAATTATTATTAAATTCCTTCTTAACAGGTGCTGCACAGCACCCGTTAACAAGACCCTTTTTTAAAAGTAACTTTATGAGAAATGGTATTCATTATGGGGGTTTCTTAAGTTCAATGCTATTGACTATTGAGGTTTCCATCCCATGGCATGGTTTTATAATTTGACATACATTGATATGGTATACATAGTTGTTCTTATCTGTTGGGCTTGGATTATTTTATCATTTGCTTGTGGGCCTTCGTGTACCCAAAAGACTCTCAAAATAGACCTCTGCTGAGTTATTTTGCTTCAGAATGAGTTTTTTGGTGTGGTTTTTTTTTTTTTTTTTTTTTTTTTTTTTTTTTTTTTTTTTTTTTTTTTTTTTGAGAAACTTTTGGTGTAGTTAGTAGTGTGCATTTGGTCATGATTTATTTTCATGTGGGCGGCATATCCTTTATCTATATAATATCTAAAAACTTTTTTTTGATAGCATTTATTATTGCTACACTCTTATTGGAACTATACCAACATAGCATTTCAATCCATTTTGAACCATTCAATCCACTTGATTCACTTCAGTCCATTTCAATTTTAAAATTTGTTAGTAAATAATTTAATTAGTTAATTTAATTATTTTGTCCAAATCTATTAGTACATAAAGTCATTTTTTTGTGCACTTTGGTCCATTCAGTTTTTTCTTAATTTTTGGTTTGAAAAAAGTATGAAATTTTATTTTATTTAGGCCAAACTTTTTAGTTTTGGGCTAAAAAATACAAACAAAATAGGCATTAGAAATTAGAGATAATAGCCTAAAAAACAACAAAAATGACAAATATTCGAAAAAAATTACCTTAAAATTCAAGTTTCAATAATATGAGCATTATACTTATATTTGGAAAGAAAAAAAATATTACAATTCAAAACTTATATAATAATTTAAACTTATAATGTAAAATGTTACATATCTTTCATGGAATGGGAGTGTGTAGACATCTCATTTTGTACCCATTGCGACTCTAGCCTCTATTCCCCAATGACAATATCACTAGAAGGGTCTAGGTCTAATCTAGGGCCTAGCTAAAGGAACTCTTTAGTTGAAAAATGTTTTTGAAAAAGAAAAACCTCACATGAATACCAAGTATGCGTATGCAAGCTTGACCATGCATATGCATACTTAAGTTATGCGTACACATTAAGGTTGTAGAAAGCCATGTAAGGAAAGTTTTTGATGGAAAATGGGGCAAATCTAATCCCACATCGCTTGGGAAGAGCTCTGCTCCTCCTCTCTGAAAAATATAAAAATGCTCAAGCACTTTTCCCAAGAGAGACTTTTTACTTCAAAAAGCATCATAAACTAAAGTTTCTTGGTTGGGACATATTTCAGGTCTAAGCCTTCTAGTTAAACTTGCTAACCCTCTAGGTTTTTTTCTTTTTTCTTTTTTTTTTTCTTTTTTTTTTCTTTTTTTTTTTTTTGTAGATTGACCGAGAGGAACAATCAAAATCAAGCTCCAAGAGCTCTTGTGTTTGAGGTAAAGGTATAACCTCATTTCTTTAGTTTCTGTCTTGTTTTTACTACTTTGATCATCTACTTTGTAGCTTAGGTTTATAGCTGTAATAGTTTAGAAGAATGATAGGTTAGTTAGGATGTAGTTTCTTTGAGTGTTGCCTACTATGTTTTTGGGTAGGGATGAGTACGCATGCTCGTGTACACGTACACATCTCCATGAACATCTGTACGTATGCTTTTGTATGCACACATATGTTCAACCCAGAAACCCAAAATTTTTGTTCTTTGATTTCCTTTCTATTTTGTTTAGTTTTAATACATATTTCAATTCTATCTAGATCAGTTTATGCATGATTAAGTTAGGAGCTACTGAGCTAGTAGTATAACATGTTTTATTACTTTCTTAGTTCAAAAGTATGATTAGGCTTTATATGCTTTAATAAATGAACATGAACATGCATATAGTGTAATCATGCAAATGATGCATAGGTGTTGTGGTGATGTGATGCATTGAGGTAAGTGAATGTAAGTCATTCATAATTACATGAACATGTATTTAAATTTGATGATGAAATGCTTGATGAACATGGTTGGTTGATACCACGTATGCTTGCAGTCATTGGATAATGATATGCTTCACTTCCATGTGATGACATGCATGCTACTTTGATGGAATGTGATGCTATTATGTGAGATGAATGAGATGAGTACCATGCTTAGATGAATGGTAGCATATGTACCATGTCTAGACTTATGTTAGGACATGTGTGAATGTCATGTTTAGATGTATGTTAGGATATGATGAGATGCATATATGATATGAGATACCATGATAAGATGATGATGTGCTATGTTTAGATATGATGGGATATATGATGATGCCATGAGAGATGAATGCTAGATTGTATGCTAGATGCATGTTAGGATAGATCTAGAATGTGTGTGTGTGCATAGATAACCTATTAAAGGACTATTTGATAGAATTAGGATGTGAAATATAATGAGTGGAGGCCAAACTACGGGTCGAGTAAGGTTGAGTGCCTAACATCTTCTCATCCCCGCCAAACCTAAACTCCAGACACGCCTATGGTAAGATCAATCCTTCCACCCCGGTCCACTCAACTGAGGCATACTCCTACCACGGCAATGCTTGAATTGTCACGGGTGCTTGCACCCACAAAGTGTGATTTTTTTTTTTTTTTTAGTATTCTTAGATATATTCAAACTAGTCAACCTGTTACAGTATTTTATTTTTTTTTTTAAGTTATTTTTACAACATCTACTCCATTTATATAAAATATATATATTATAATTATATGATTTAAATCTTTTTATTAAATTACCTTTTTTCATATATATATATATATATATATATATACCATTATGTATGTTTTTTAGTGCAAAATGCCTTATATCTTCCATTATAAAAAAAAAAACTTATAAAAATAGAAAATACTTTTATATAACACATAAACTATTTAATCTACCAATTTTATATTATATTTTCTTACAAAATAATTATATATTATTTTCCCACTCTTGGGTTTAATTTTTCAGTCTGGTCTCCACTCAAGAGTGATGCCATCAATTTCTCACAAACCAAATCTTTTTTACTCTCTCTCTCTCTCTCTGGAACAATAAATTTTATTTTTCTCACCAGTGTTGTTTCTTCCAAATGTGTTCTCTTCCATATTTTTTCAGCCGGGGATTGGGAGTGAATATTATCAGTACAAATGTAGTCCAACCTATTCTGAACTCTAAAATTTAAGGCTCGGAAGTTGGGATAGTTCAATGTTTACAACTTTAGTTTACTGTGTAGAATTGAGCCAAATTTTAAACTGAGTTTAACCACTCAATTTGTCTAAATCTGAAAATCGTGACCATAAGGAACAAAGGTTGGGTCAAAGGGATTCTGCCATTCCCGTACTCTTTGTTGCAATATTCAGATACCACGCAGTGCTATAGACATACATGACATGAACTTGATAACATCGCATGAACTCTTGTGCTACAACTTTTGTTAAAGAGATATCTTTTTTGGCAAGCAAAAGGGATCTAACAACTTTCTTCTTCTTCTTTTTTGGCATTCCTGATGCATCCATGTAGTCCTCTGGGCTTCCCTCAGCATAGTGGTTTGAGTGTGAACTGCAATTCTAAGGCTTCTTCTCGCTTCCATATTCCATGGAAGTTTTTATTTCCTTTTGCCATTTGGTCGATTTGGCTCTTTCGATATTAAGATCAGGTACTGCACTAGTAAAGCGATTGAATTTTATGCTATAGTTGATTGCCTTAAACCTGACAGAAATCTTGTGAATATCCAAATCAAGTGGACTCCCTGGCCGCTTGGATGGTTTAAGCTAAATTCTAATGGCTCTTCTGAGGGGAACCCAGGGAAAGTGGCGGGCGGTGGTCTGATTAGGAATTCAGATGGGATCTGGATAAGTGGTTATGCTCGTAATATTGGGAGTGCTTCTAGCGTTCTGGTTGAGCTTTGGGCTCTTAGGGATGGTTTTGGTTTGGCTCTATCTCTCGGCCTAACCCATCTTATTGTTGAATTAGATGCGCTGGTAGTGGTCTCCTTTCTAGATAGCTTTGTTGATGTTCACCCTGTTTTGTGACATTTGGTGGATGATTGCAGGTTGCTGTTGCAGAGGATCCCTAATTCCCTTGTCCAGCATGCATATAGAGAAGCTAATAAGAGTGTTGATGCTCTTGCTAGACTTGGACATGCTCTGTCATCAGATTTTGTGGTCTTTCCTTCTCCCCCAGCTGAGGATTTGGGCGGTTACGTGTTCCTGCCTTGTTCCTATTCTTTAGCTTCTTCTTGTTATCCCTTTTTACCAAAAAACTTTTTTTTTCTTTTTTTTCTCTTTTATTTGTTTCGAGAGCAAATCTAACTAAAAATGAAAATTTATTGGTATAATGAATCAAGAGTTCATAGCTATTATTGTGGTCTCCAACCATTTCAGCACTCCATTCCACTGAAAAACATCACATAAATAAATGTGGTGTGGATTGAGAACCATTTTACCAATAGAGTACCCACCTAGTACAAGAAAATGGTACTAAGCATCATGACAATGATTGCCACAAGATATGCGACCAGCATATATAAATGGGCCGAGAGAATGTTGGTGTGCGCAATGGTTGGTTCACGGTCCCAGCAATTCCAAGATGTCCGAAAGTTTGTTTGTATAGTAATCTGGTTCAATACTATTTGAAGGGTCATGAAGAGTAGATTGACTAGTTACGCCTGCAAATCACAGCAGTTTCATAAGCATCAGCAAAATAACAGATGATTTATAAACCCCCTCATTGTTACAACTACACATCATACTAAGAAGAGAACCATTTACCTGAAAACACAAGAAGAGTTTTGCAACCAGCATTCTTTCCAAATAAGATATCAGTGTCTAATCTATCACCCACCATACACATTTTGGAGCAACTGATTTGAAATCTACAAAACAAAATACAAGTTAAATTTCCCTAATTACATTTCATACAAACTCCAACAACAGAAGCAGGATCACTCCTCTACATGTGTGCTGCCTCTTTGTCAGTTTATCTGCTTCAATTTCATATTGGTTCTCAAACTACATGGTGCCCAATTAATAAGACATGTCAAATCTTTTTTATTTTTGTATCATATTTATACATTTCAGATTAAAGCATCAGACTTCGGTAAAAAGGTAAGATTTAAAGTTAGATTACATGCTGGAATTCACATGAATGAAATTATATAAAATGGTTTCAATTAAATTGCTTACTTTTGTTGTAAGAAGTCCATTAAAAAGGTTGATGGTTTCCCAACTACAATAGGCTCCTTCTGGGTTGAACCACATATGGCAGCCACCATACACCCTGCACCTGAAATCCAAAATTGAAATATTATGAGAATAACTGTCAAGTCTCATACTAAGCCAAGTTTCTATAAGGTTGAAAGTGAAAGAAACCTGGCCACTCTTGCAAATCAGTCATGTGTCCAACTGCGTCCTGGTTAGTAGCAATGAATAGGCATCCTGGATTCTCACGTATGCAAAGGGTTCCATATCTGTCAGTTGAGAGCTTAAATGTCTTAAACAAATCAAAAAACTATTAACATGAAATCTTAAATATATACACAGCAATTAGCAAAAACATTTCAAAAGTCAAGAGTTTAAAATATTTGTTGCAGAAATAATGACCATTATATCATTCAATTATGCATTTAGAAAGAAGTTCCTTCCTAAATTCCATTGAACATCAGAGATTTTGAATGTAGTGTTGATTGTGACCTTTACAAAGGTCAAAAAAATAAAAACAAAACTTTTGGTTTTGAGTTAATCCAACTATTGAAAAGCCCTGGTTCTCTGGCTGTGGAAGGAGGACTTACATGGGCATATGATATCAAAAACAAATGAAAAGAAGCCAAAGTAAAGAAAAAAAAAGTGTAAATCTTTTTCTGAAACATTTTACATTTTCTTTAGAATGTATCCATAACTTCTTTCAAGGAATCAACACAGTTTTATAGAGGTCAAGTACATTCATAGCCTATCACATGTTTAAGCGGTTTGTATTCAAGGGTTTCCTAAGGCACATGATCGCTACTGAAAAAGTCAACAAAAAGCAGACATTACATTGAGGAGAAAGGAACAAGGAATTTAGACATTCTTACTGAAGCTTGTAATAGTTAATGTACTGGTCTAGTCCAACTACAACAGCTCCAACCTGGGATTAGGAGTTTTGCATCATTTTAATAGCAGGCAAACAACACAAGTAAAATTCTAGTAGAACTTATGGGCCATGTGTCACATTACAGTCTTATCGTGTTCAAAGAGGCAATTCGGTTTCAGCTGTACTGTCTTTTTGCCATCTTCCTGCAATAACTTTCTCTCATTAGCATATCAATTGCAAAAGCTTAAGGCAAGGTTTTCCACTCTTAGTGGCAATAGTTAGAATCCAATGTTATAAAAACTAAAATGGACCGGCCAGATGGTGTGCCAAAACTATTAGCCAGCCTTAATTTGACCTCAAAATCAGAACCATTGGGCAATTAATATATGAAGCATAATACATAAGCTCATAAACTTTATTTTGAAAAAATAAATAAATTACCGGGCCACCAAGACCTGTAAATCCAGCAAGCTGCAGCTCTTCTAATATACCTTCCTCACCAATCACATAAACCTGCAAAAGGAACAAAATTGTTGCAACAATTACAAACTAACATTGAGAAGAACAAGTGAAATTTACCAGCAATACACTAGACAAAAATTAGTTTTCAGACCACCAAATGCAAATTTAAACAATAACTCAGATTGCAATTCATAGACAAACCATCCAACAACAGGATATTGATAATAGAATACTCTCATTGGGTATCAAGAATTTCATCCCAACTAATTAACTAGCATTAGCAGCCTCTAATTCTATGGGCAATGAAACAAATCATGCAGTACTTTCTAGGAGCAATTACTATTTTCATTTTGAGTGGATAGGTAAATTAAAACAATGTAAATAGAAAAAGCTTGAACCTTTTTTTCTCTAGGAAAATTATTGACCTTCAAGAACATAGCAGCTGCAAAAGATGAGCAAAATATCTCATCCTACAAAAACCCACAAGAACAAAAAAAAAATGGTTGTAATCAGCATTCAAAAGCATTAGCATATAGATCACAAATATTGTAATAAGGAAAAAACAATTTCAAATCTATAACAAAATCAGTACATTTTGGGGGAAAAAAAATGTATTTGAAATGAAACAAACCTCAGAGACAGAAATTCCCAAGGATTGGAATTTTTTAGCATACTGTCTCCTTGATTTTGTGGAGTTATTGGTGACAAACACTAATTTCTTGCCCTGAAAAAAAAAAATCAAAATCAAAATCAAAATTTAGGGATAAAAAAAATGGAGAAAGAGAAAGAGTGAGTGTGTGTGCCTTGGAGCGAAGCATATCTAATGTCTGTGAGACTCCATCGATGAGTGTATCACCCTTCCATATCACACCTATAAAAGCAAAACCCAGTTGTATTTTTTGCAAATTTAATACATATAACAAAGATTGAGATCGAAATTCAGAATATATATATATGTGTGTGTGTATAAAGAAGAATAATGCAAGTTAAAAGTTAAAAGTGAGAGGAATGAGACCGTCACAGTCGAAGAGAAAAGCATCTACAGAGTTGAGAAGATCTCGGGCGTTGTGAGAGAAGAGAAGCTGTGAATGACAGTCTCTTTGTCTTTCTGCAACGTTCATGTTCATTGGTTGATGGAGCGTGAAATGTAAGCACTGCACAGCAATGGAAAAATATATATGTATGGGGAAGAGTTGGAACCAAAAGACAAGGCTGCCTGCTTGGATTTTGGTACCTCGGAATAAGAATATGCCAGCAGCACTTTAAAGCAAGGAAAATGCTATCACGTGACCTTATTGGTTAACTATTCAGTTTAGAAAAGTTTGAATATTATTTTTATAAGTAATGGAAAAATTATTAAAATATTAATTAGTTTTTTTTTTCTTTCTCATAAAAAATTTTTTTAACTAGATTGTTAATTAATGACTTGAGGACATTTATTAGCATAACTCTTAAAAGAAACTCAAAATGTTTGTTGGATGAGACTATCCGATAGGTCATTTTCTTTTTCTTTCTTTTTTTGGGATTAATCTAATGTTTTTCCAACTCTTCACTATTCTCCGAATATGTATAGATTCTCATTTTCATACAAACTATTTTATAATATTTTTACAAAATGTTGATGTAGCTAACTTTTTATTAGTTTTCACTTAAACCTACCATTAACATCACTTTTTCATTTACCAATAATCACTCACTACATCAACAATTTGTAAAACTTTTTGTAAAAAAATTTGTATTTCTAGCATTATTCTTTGTCAATTAGTCATTTTGTTAAACCATGGAGGATTACAACTTTTAGTCATTTCACATGTGTCATGTGTGACGTGAGTTTATAAATGTTTATTTATTACTATTTTTATGGGTAATTATGATCCATGGCTTAAAAGGGTTGAAATATGCCAAATACACTAGCACAATATTTAGAACCCTTGACACAGTTTTATGGCTAAGTTGATTTTACCACTAAATAAAACAATATAGTCCAAGTGTAAGTTACTTAGCAAATTTCCAAACCACTAACTACACTACACATATATGGCAATACAAAAAGATAAAGGAAATAAAGAACAAGAAAGCAAACCACACACAACATCACAAAGTGTTATGGAAGAGGAAAACTCAAGTCCTTGACGTAGAAACCTCTCCTCCAACCACCAGTCGAAAAAATCCACTAGAATGAATAGTTGTAGTACATAAATGACTATAAACTCCCAAGCCTATATCTCCCTATGTACTTGAGCCCTCTAAGCTCCAGCTAGCAACCAACTCCACAAGTCTTTTCTTCACCTAACTTCTCGAAGTCACCAATGTTAAGCCGCCAATGAAAAGCCACCAAAGGATTTGGATTTGGATATGGATATGGCTTCTCATGTTTCTAATGTCACTCACAAGGTATGTGTTTGTGGATGAGGAAGTTGTTTATAGAATCTCTATTAATACATTGAAAGAGATGGAAAAGAAAGATGGGAACTTGGTTTTTCTCAAGGAAAAGCTCTCTTTTTTCATACAAAGGCTTGACTTCAATAATCTTCACAGTTCTTGCATTTGTAGGGTTTTTTCAACCTTTATTTGAAGCCCCTTGCCACACCTCACAGTTGTGTGTGTATGTGTGCTGGAAGATGTGTAGTGGACAGGTACAAAGCAAAATACAGAGATTGTGAAGCTCGTGACCTGGTTAACCCCTAAGGTTACGAGTTGGTCACGAGGTGCACGTCTGCACTCTCATCCAAAATACCTGCCATGTGGATCTTGCGGGCAAGATAGGTCATGAGCAAGTCGCCTCTAGGTCACAAGATCACTGGCTGATGTTGCTTCAAATCTTCAAGGAAAGGCTCAAGTACTCTACCCCAGAATACATGAAAACCCAAGAAACTATACATCAACATTAAATGCATTACAAACAAACTTTTGTCATTGAATTAAGCCAACACTAAAACATGACTTCTCAATGGTCAACCCACCATTCGATCCAATCATGTTAGGTGGAAAAGGAAGAATTGACTCCATCAGATGTAAATCAACTTCCTTGCCATTCAAAACTCCTACAATTCTATTGATATGACTGATCACAAGTTAAATTGGGTCAAGTTAGGTCAAGTCTCATAAAAACTAACACTCGATCTAAACTAGGTAGGTGAAAATGTCATCTACTAGTAATAATAAAGTCGGGTGTGATTGCTAGAAAACCACTTTTAGGTAGACAAGTTGGGCCTTTAATGAAAAATAAAAGCCTATTTAAATAGTTTATTTTAGGTAACTGCAAAAAGAGAACCCCCCCCCCCCCCCCAAAAAAAATATTTTGGTCATAAATAGCCTAAAATTGAAAACATAGTTTGTGATTATTCATACAAATGCAAACTTAACAATAATAATAACTCAAGGGTGTACATAAAAAGAGAGTTGCTCACTGTTGTTATCTAACAATGAGAAAAAATGCCTAACTCTTCCTCAAATGAAAAATATGAAGAAAAAAAAATCAAAAAACAAATTTGATAATTCAATATTTTAGAGATTAAAAATCCTTAAATTAGATAATGAGATAAAAGTATCACCAAATTATTGTGCAACTTTAACCAAAGAGGAAGAAATTATACAAAAAGAAACAAATCTTCAAATTATCAGCAAAAAAAAAAACACCAGTAAAACTATTCAAAATAGAAGTAGTCCAATTTAAAATAATATTTGATGATGCAAAAAATCGTCAATATGAACTCCTCGTCGATACGGATGGACGAAGGCATTGGCTTTGTCCAGAGACGAACCTGTTAATGCTGTTCTTCTCTGGCTTTATAGCTTTCGATGCTGCACTTCTCTCCTTGTCAATACAGATGGACGAAGGTATTGGATTCGTCCAGAGACGAACCTACAATGAGATATGAAGTAGAGAAATATGGATACACTGATGTGGCGTTTGCTAAACACCCTTCGATGATTAAGTTAGAGTGGGATTCAATTGAAGTACATTGCAAAAGAATTCAACTTGAGAATAGTTTTTGGGATGAGAATTGTGTGTACCTTTGCCTTTGGTTTGTGTGGGTTTTTATAGCCCCTGTCTTCATTGTCTAAATGAATATCTACATTCATGAGATAGGAGCCATTGGTATTAATGACTAGCTTTTATTGTCCACCAACAGCTATTTGTCCGTTGGTGCTCGTATGTTACTCCTTAGCTGTCTTAGGCATTAAATGTCTTTTATGGCTTTGTCTGTCATTAATGTCAGTACGTTACACCTTGTATTGAATAGCGTTTAATTCGTCCGTCGAGAGGTGGACAATCTTAATAATTCATCAATAATGAATGCGGAGGCGTAATAGACTTCAATGATCTTCTACCCATTGGTCCGTCGATTACACTTTTTTCTGTCTAACGCGTTAATCGTTACTCATGTCATTCATGGGGAACTCATTTAATGTATGCTGTAGTCGTTCGTCACATAGACAATGCTGGCTTAATGGACGAAGCTAGGTTTCTCTTCTTTTAGACGAGGGTAATTTTTCTCTTCATCAGTACTAAAAAAGAACTTTTGTCATTGATGTCAAGGACACATATGGCAATCGAGTGAAAAGAGTGAAGCTGGGAGGGGATAAGGCAAAGGCTAGGACTGAGACTGAGATAGTGAAAGGCATAGAGTTGTCTGTTTGATGACAATGTTTCAAAGTGGCAAATAATGTAATCCATGCAATGAATCATGGTGCGGAAAACAACCATATAAATTAATAAATATTCAGTCGATTTGAGTTCAAGTGTTCCTTACTTAAACCCATAATATAATTGAAATTTGAACATTCTAAACCCATTAAACCCACATTTGACCTGAGAGTAGTCAAAATCGACAACGATCTTTTAGGTTGAATTAGTTTAGTTGGATTTTCAGGAATTGTGTGATTTTTTACTCAAAACCATATATGCCAATTTGGCTGATTAGCCAATCTCCACCAAATATGGTAGAGGTCAAGAAAAGAGGCTAGCAACTAGTGAAGAGAAATGCCAACAAGGGTGTGTGAAGTTAAGAGGATCGATTATAGCAGGATGAGTTAAAGATCCTTAGAGATAATGTGTCAATCTAGAAATGGCAATTTCACATCGATCTATCCCTCCCCACCCTAAGTAGGTGATGGGTGGGGACAAGGCAAAATCTTTGTGTTTTTCTCTTTGAATATTTGCTAGTGATTCTGAGATTTCGCTAAATGTTTTTATCCCTTTTTGTCATGTGGGCCTTGGTTGAGGTTTAAATGAATGCTCTATAAAAGCTTAGAACTATCTACTGCCTTTCAACAGCCCAAAGCGTTCACTCGGTCCAGACCATAAAAATAACAGAAACTTTAGAATAACAGTAGATACTATTGGGCTATTTTGAACACCGTAAACTATTTAGGTTAACTATTTTTTCTATGTTTAAAGCCTATATTCTGTATCTAATAATTAAGTCCTTTTGGATATTAATTACTGTAAATTTTTTTAAAAAAACCTTCACCCCTCTTCCTATGTATGTGTGTTAAAAAATACTTAGTATTGTAAAAAAAAAAAAAATTTGTATTAAAACAAATGACATTTCAGATGTTTATCTCTCCCAAAAAAAAAAAAAAAAATGAAAGAAACTTCAGATTTTAGATTATCTTTAGTTTTTTTTTTTTTTTTTATTTTACAACAAACTTTGTTATAGTTAATGACTATAACTCTATTCATTATCTTTTTATTAGTTGTGAATCTTGACAAATTCACCATTGGATTGAATTTTCATCCTATATCCTTTATGCTTAAAATTTTTTCAAAATACCAAAGATTAATAGCTATATCATAAATCAAATATTTGAATTTCAAGTTTTTGTAGTCTAAAATTATGCATAAAAAATAATTTTATTAATCAAATGGAAAATAACATCTGATTGATACGAAATTTGATATGAGTGTTAAGAATATAAAAAAAATATGCAATCTAATAGTTAGATTTTCAAAATATGTAATCATGCTAATTTTTTTAGTTGGAATCATAACCATCGACTACAACCAAGTTTGTAGCCAGATTTTGTCCTTTTTTATATACATTGGTGGAATCCTAAATTTCTTATTTAAAAATACTATGAAGTGCCAATTGAGCTACAAGTCTCTTAGCAATTATTATGAGGTGTCATTATTATTGCCTTCTACTTTCAAATCATCATATTAATTTTTTTTTTTAAGGGCGGAATTCAAATCCAAGCCTTTTATTTAGCGATAAAAAAAAATCTTAATTGAACTTTTCCGTTGGAAAAAGCAATAATAATACTAAAATATGTCAATTGAGCTATAAGCCTACAACAATCAAACAATAATAATATTAATAGAAGAAGATTATTTATTATAACTCTATTTTTTTTATAACACATACCTTTGCCATGACACAGTACCTTGTACAAGAACAGCACATTAATTGTTGTGAACACACGTGTTCAAGAAGTCTCACGTTAAATAATAATGTCAATAGTAATAGTTAATATAACATATTTGGATCAAACTTAATCTTTCAAGTTGAGTGGTGATCTTATATATTATATCAACTAGCATGTAACACATGCAAATGCATGAATGCATTTAAAATTAAACATAATTTTTATTATAAAAATATAAATAATTAGTTAAATTATTTTTAAAAAAAATAGCACGTAGCAAATGCATACATATTAATACATTTAAAATTAAACGCAATTTCTATCATAAAAATATAAATAATTAGTCAATTTTTTTTAAGTAAATGTAATTAGCCACATATTAAAATTCTTACCTAAATTTAATACTATTTATGATAATTTTTTTTCTAATTTTAAATAAGATAGAATGTTTGGTGATCTTTGTTGTGTGGTGATTTTTATTAAGTATATGTGATTGGTTTTTTTTTTTTTTAAATTTTATTGTTCATTAATATTAGATTATTAGTATTTTGCATTCATTAACTTACTTGATACAAATATTAAAAAACTAAAGTGAACACATGGCACAAATTTAAGTAGATAATTATGATGTGTTCCCCACATAAATTTAAATGCATGACACAAAATTGGATTCTAATTTCAAATTCTAATTAAACTTTCTCTAAGTTTTGCCTATTAATATATATATATATAGATTACAACACATTAATTGTTATGTATACACATGTTCAGGGAAATTATTGTGTACTCTCAGAGTACCATAAATGCGTACTTCCTACTCAACTAGTAAAGTCACTGATGGTTGAATAAGAGATTTGGAGTTCAATCCCTGTCTACATTAAAAACCAATTGGTGTCTTAGTTTAATAATAATGAAATATCATCAGGACCGGATGTCATAGGTTGAAATACTCTAAAAAAACAAAAAAGTTGAGTGGTTATCTTATATATTATATTAACTACAACACATTAATTGTTGTATATACACAAGTTTAAGAAGTCTCACATTAAATAATAATGTCAATAGTGATGGTTAATAAACATATTTGGACAAAACTCATTGACTTAATCTTTTAGGTTGAGTGGTTATCTTATGTATTATATCAACTATTCAATTGAGGTCTCCCCAGTGTGTTATTTCCTTAACAAGAAGAAGTAATACCAACAAGGTAAGCATCCTCACACCAACACAGCCCAACTGCCTATCCCCTGAACCTACTCACTTTTCTACTGCAGTATTAATTCCTAATGCAAAACCGACTCCTTCAGTCCTTTGCTCCTATAAAAGGTCCTTGTTTATGTCAACTATGAATACGTAATCAGTGATGGTGTAAGATCCAATAAATTCTCATTAAACCCTCAACCCTATTCAAACTTTCAAAGTCCAGCATTCAAAACTCTCCGATATTCCCTTAGAATGATCAAATTGACCTTTACATTCTTCAGTTCAGCAGCAAAATACAATCTCAAAGTCCCAAGTGTCGACCCCCCTAACTTCACTATCCCTCAGCCCAAAGTTGAAATTAAAATATATAAAAAAAAATTCCTTACCAACCACCCTTTTTTTTTTTTGAGACGTCAACCACCCATTTTTATATCTTGTATGACCAGGAAATTTGATTGACCAAAGTTAAAAACAAAGAAAAATGACACCATTATGAAAGTCCGCAAAATTGAGCTTTGAAAATAGAGTAACTTGTAGCTCATGCAGTTTTTTAATAATGGGTCCAGTTCAAGATTGATGGCTGCATTAATAGATAATTAGATGTTGTTAGCTACTCCTATTCTAACAGTCCTATACTATTGCAGAGATCTATCAGAGTATTAGGCCACTTTCAACCATTTGATGCTTTAACTCGTACTTGATCGGAAAACAGAGGAGCTAGCTAGGATTGGACTTTTAGTTGGTGTGAAATAGTGAATGCACCTGATTTTTTGTTCCACACGAGTTCAACAACTTTGTCTTATATTCTATGCATTAAAACAACGTGTGCTCCGTGAAACAGACTAGTTTGGTGGATCTTTGTGCCAAGAAGATAAAAAACAAAGGACCAATCAAATACGAGAATCTCTATACTCCAACAATATGCAATTAAGTAAAACAACGTGTCTTTCAGCCAAAAAAAAAAAAACAACGTGTCAGCAGTCACATGTTGACAGTCAGTTTCTCAAAGTACTGTACAATTACCTCAACTACAACTGCCAACAACTTCGGAGATATCCTTTGGATTTATAACTTTATGACCTCCATTTTTTTGTAAACTACGATATGGCCCTTATTTGTAAACTACTTTTATAGATGCTTTTTTTTTTAAAGGCAATATGCTTTCCCTTGTCTTGCTTTCTTTTTGTTTTTGTTTGTTTCTTTCTTACACCTACAAACCACTAATAAACTATCTCCAAAAAAAAAAAAAACCCACTAAAAAAATCCTATTATTTGCTAATGATGGTGCTTAAGCTCACTAATAAAGAACTATTTTTCTTCCTTCAAGAAAAATACAAATTTTATTTTTGGGAAGAGTTAACCAATGTCATAAGGGTATTGATTTAGGAAATATTTTTAGAAACATTTTATAGGAAAAAAAAAAGTAACTAATTTTTTTAACAATTTTTTATATTTTTCATAAAGTGTGGTATCAAACTTCTAAAATATCCCATTAACAAATTCCTTATGATCATTGGTTTATGAAATATTTTTAAAAACTTTTTATGGAAAAATAAAAAGGTAACTAATTTTTTAACAACTTTTTATATTTTTTTATTATAAAAGTGGTATAAGAACTTTATTAAAATGGTCCATCATCCTTTAACCGGGCCCTATTCTTTTAGTAAAAACTTAGAAAAATACTTGCTGTAGGGTCAATTTTTGATGGACCAAGCGCAAGTTTTGTAGACTCAGCCCAATGAGACCTGAACAATAAATTTGTAGAGAGTGGGTTAAACAACTAGGCTGGAAATGGAGTTAGCAACGGTTCAAGTAGACAAACAACTAAAAATAGTGTTCATATTAGCCTTTAGCAAGAATCTTCTTGAATCCGAAGAGGTTAAAGTTTTTAACTTAAAATGAATACAATTTTTTCTCCCCCCTTTTCTGAGAGACCTATTTCCTTTATATATACATCTTCCACATCATCTTCACCGTACACTTGTTCTTCATCTAAGCGTCCACTTGAGTACTAGTCACATCAGAAATTTGCTTTAGTCTGCCGTGAGTGGTAGTGGTTGAGGTTGCACTGTTCAGGTGTCTTCTCTACATAAATGCGGCCAGGAAAGTTGCTGCAGTGCATTAAATGCGGTGGTAGCAACTTTTTCTTTAAGATATTTCATAATCTTCTCACACTTAGGCGTGCCCAGAGTTCACTCCTTACCGAGGAATCTTCTGGGAGGGTTGTTAGGACCTTCAGTATATCTACTTGATCAAGTTCTTCGGCGATCCGATGAGTGGAACCTCTTCGGACCAACCAGGTTGTCTTCGGATGCAACATTCGTCCTTTCTTGATTGCATTTTCACCAAACGAACTAAGCGCTGATCCCTTTCACCTCTTCAGACAAGCGGTGATACTCAAATTGGGCCCCAAGCCCAATACGTGGCGTTGGCCTTTCTCACCCACACTTGCTATTAGTTATTATTGGTAATTGTGGGGTTGCAAGAATAAAAGACAAACATGTGAAATATGCAAGATAACAAAATAAAAATAAAAACTTGATTATGCAATGGCAATCTGTATTAATGCTAATTTTCACGTCGTTGCTTCTTTAGCCATTTAATGAATCCTAGAATGGAGTATACATATTAACGTTGATGCAATTGATCCAAGCATATACAACCATATAGAAGTTAAGGCAAAACACATTCATATGTAATCTTAACATAGAGATTAAGGTGAATAGACATGACCAATTGATCTAATTAACGTTGAGGGATTGGTCTAGTAGATGGAAATATGATGATAATGATTTTTATGAATTTAAAAAATATAAATAAGTTATTTTTCAAAGTTATAAAATTTCAAATTCTCAAAATTTTCAAATTACTATACTATGCTTTGAAAATATAACCCTCTATTAAAAAAATTAACTAACCTATCATATACATCTATGTTTAGTAGTAACGTATAATTGTTTAGAAGTATATAAAGTGTACGTTATGAACTTAGATTCCTTCCGCCTATAAGAAAAGAATAAAAGAAAAGATTTTATAATTATATCTACTATATAAAGCATCTATTGGCCAACATAGGGAAGTCTTTTTTTTCTTTTTCTTTTTTGATAATTCACATTAGGAAGATTTATTTAATCTAAATATTAAATCACATACACATGCTGTATCATAAGTTTATAAGGAACAAAATCACAAATACAGCTCACAAGGAATCTACTCACTTTATCAACTTTTCTACTTGTTGCTTAAAAGACACAAGCTCACTAAATGGGCATCCACTCAACACATTCTTATGCCCCTACAACATAAGAATGTGTTGAATCTTTGGGTTGGTAAATAAATTATAAATCAATAAAAAGGTGACACATATAAAAGTGGAGCCTTTTTTTTTTTTTTTTTTTTGAGCCAATCCAACACATTCCCTCATCTTTTTTTTTTTGGTCTAAATGAGCAAAAAAAGTTGAAAAATATGCTTTACTATAAAGTATAAACTCAAAAGTTAGAATATGGGTCCCTATAGAAAATGAATATTCCCAAATAGGAATAATAAGTAATGGCAAACTTGTGCAATTCATAGAAAATGCAGTCCATTCTATAAATAATAAGCTGAGTTCGATCCGTAAGTCACATAGCTCACTCCGAAACAAGAAGTGCGCCATAATACCTTTCTTTCTCTGTCTTTGTATTTCTTTGACTCTCTCGCTCTCTCTCTCTGTGAAAGCTCTTTGTGGGGGTGTCAATGGCGGATCTGAAGTCAACATTTCTGAAGGTATACTCGGTTCTGAAATCAGAGCTCATTGAAGACCCTGCTTTTGAGTGGACAGATGATTCTCGTCAATGGGTCGAGCGGGTTCGTTTCCTTTCCATCTCATATTCCTTTGTTGCTTCTCATTAGCTTTCCCATCATTCAAGCTCTTCTTTTTGCTCTTTCATATTTGATAGAGTTTCTATTTTTGTCATGGGGTTGATTATTTTTTGAATAATTTGATTACTTTATAGGAAGCTGTAAGTTCAGATGCCATTCCTTACATGTTATCCACTTTTTTTTGCTTGAAAATAGGAAACCTCAACAAATCAAACAATGAGAATGACTGTGTTTTGAATGACTAGTACGAGAGATTCGGGTAAACTGATATTGTTAAAAGAGTCTTGGAAAACATTGAGATGGTAAATGGTAATATTCATGTACTAAGAATTAAGAATTGTAGATTTGACCCAACATAATTATACTGGAAACTGCAAAATGGGTTTGGTTATAGGGAAGAGCTAGTTTAATTCTGGTTGGCCCTTGAATGGAATGGTAAATTCTGGGTTTTGTTTTGTTTCCAATATTGATTGATAGGGAAGGTTTTTCTCATACTGTTATTTATTAAATCCATACACAATATGTTGGGAAGGTAGTGATTGTAGATCATGGACCAAAATATTCCTAGGGAGACTGAAAAATTAGAAGTATGGTATTCTAGCAAATGCCTTTTGATTTGTTTCCGGCACTCGAAAGACTTACCCCTTTGTCTTTATCACTTCAAAATCCTAATATCCTCTCCTAAAAACTTCTGCAGGTTCAATAACCATTGCAATTTTTCTGTTTTTAATTACTTCCTGTTAGTTCCTAAACATAAATTTCCCTTTTGTGCCTCTAGTTTATAATTCGAACTAAGTTCATACTTCATACTCTTAATAGTAAAAATCTCCCTCCCTTTCTCTTTCTCTTGAAGTGTGTGTATGTGGGTGCATGTGATTGTCATTCATAAATTTATGCACCTTATATTTGGTTTCCTCACTGTCTTGTTTATTCTCTCTATTCCAGATGCTGGACTACAATGTGCCTGGAGGTAGGAATTAAGCATTTTTGTAAAGATGTTGAACAACGCATCTGCTGTGAATTTAAAGCCATCAAGGAAAATGAAATTGGGTGAAATAAGGAAGAACTTTTAAAAGAAACATACCATGCTGAAATAGCTTTTGGTTATACTTTATTTTGCAGGAAAGTTGAACCGGGGGTTGTCTGTTATTGACAGCTACAAATTGTTGAAAGAAGGAAAGGAACTAACTGAAGAGGAAATTTTTCTTGCTAGCTCTCTTGGTTGGTGTATCGAATGGGTATGACAATAGAAGGCCTCCCCTATTCAAAGATTTTTTTTTTCCATAGTTAAATTTTTTTGTGTGCATATTTTAGTGTTTTGCAGGTACATTACATACTTACTGTTTTGTGATAAAAATATTGCAGCTTCAGGCCTATTTCCTTGTTCTTGATGACATCATGGATAACTCTCACACACGGCGCGGTCAACCTTGCTGGTTCAGATTGCCTAAGGTTTGTGCCAATAATTAATTTGTTCTATTAACTTCAATTATTTTTTGAGGTTGACGTTGCTGGTAAATCACTTAACTGGGATAATATGTATGTTTTAGATTGGTTTGATTGCAGCAAATGATGGGGTTATACTTCGAAATCATATACCGAGGATCCTGAGGAAACACTTCAGGAATAAGCCATACTATGTAGATCTGCTTGATCTGTTTAACGAGGTGGTTGATTTGCATAGCTTTTGCTTAATGAGTTCTCATTTAGGTTATATGCTAAAAGTTTCCTTATCTTGTGCTTTACATAGGTGGAGTTTCAGACTGCTTCAGGACAAATGATAGATTTGATTACTACAATTGAAGGAGAGAAAGATCTATCCAAATACACGTTGTCACTGTGAGTAAAATATTATGACAGATCTTTTTTAAGGAAATACTGTATTTAGACCTTTGTGCATAAGATAAATAGCCAACCCATATGCAAGTTCTAGACTACCCAGACAATGCAGGCAAATTTCTGCATCAGCAAGAGAATAAGTTATGAACCCTGGCTTAGATTTTGACAAGAAATTAGTTTAGATTTGAACAAGAGAATAATACACTAATTGCAGGGAAAAGTTGTCATATTTAGCATGATGATAACATATTCACTTTTGGAATTGATTCTAGTCAGCACAGAGACAGATCCATCTTTCTTGCTTTAGACATCTTATACATAATTGCATTTCCTTGTCTTTGGAAAAACTAGTGTGTAGCTTCAACTCTGGATGCTTATGCATTCTGCAATGTGACTATATGGGTCTCTTTCTAAATCCAAATTCTCTTGTAGTATTATTTAAGCTGTAAAATTTATATACTTATTTTTTCATGACAATTGTGATTTCTTTTCTATATCTAATGTTTTTGCAAACTGGTTGAAATTTTATGCAGTCACCGCCGCATTGTTCAATACAAAACTGCCTATTACTCATTTTACCTTTCGGTGAGTATAAATCCTCATCACAATTAAAGTATGCATTGCCTGGATAATTAGTGCTCCTCTTTGTTATAGTGTGCTGTATTCTTGAGAGAATTACATCAATTTGAATCTGTGTGGTTTTTTTTTCTTCTTTCTGGTTTGAGATTGCCCTCTGCTAGCCCCAAAAAACTGGTCTCTGAAGTTTGAAGTAACATATTAGCTACTTGTTCCTGCACGTAGTAGACTTTTTGGATCTTCACTTAAATGCAATATAGACTTATTATTTGAGAAGTCGGCAAGACAATGTTGACCATTTTATTTTTTTTGTTGGAGTGTATACGTATCTCCCCCCCTCCAAACCCCGTACAATGACATCTAATCTTAATGACTTCATTTGATCTTTGTCATTGAGACATTGTCATTTTGGTTAACCAAAACTCTGCCAATCCACTCAGGTTGCATGTGCATTGCTTATGTCGGGTGAGCAACTGGACAACCATATTGATGTGAAGAACATTCTTGTGGACATGGGGATTTACTTTCAAGTACAGGTAATTTTTATAAAGCAGAAAGAAATTTTAATTTGGTTTTCACATATATGCATGGGAGTCTGAGACATAAATTGTTGGATTTAGCTTTCAAGTTTGGAGAGGCACAGGTGTAAATGATTTGATAGATTTTCAACGATGATAATTTTTTCATTTGAAGTGTTATATATATCTTCTAAATTGGGTTACTTATGCATAACCAAAGCCATATTGGCTTAATGATATAATGTCATTCTTATTATCTTATACTTGTCCGATGAAAAGAAACTTGAGTTATAACTTTATTTTTATTTTTATCTAGATTTACAACAGTGTTAATTCAATCACCGTGAAGACCAAAGAGTGTGTGTGTGTGTAGCAATGCTTTATCTGCTCAGATGGACCTTTATTTTTGTCAATTTCAATAGTCTGCATTTTCTTTTCTTTTGTAGGATGATTATTTGGATTGCTTTGGTGATCCTGAAACAATTGGCAAGGTGAGATTCATCTTGATGGATTTATTTATAAACAGATGAACTCTGGGTTTTTTGTTTTTTGTTTTTTTTAAAGATATGGAAGTCTTTACTTGAGTCCTTTGTACTATCAGATAGGAACAGACATTGAAGATTTTAAGTGCTCTTGGTTGGTGGTAAAAGCACTGGAACTTTGCAATGAGGAACAAAAGAAAGCGTTACATGTAAGAGAGGATCTTCCTTTGTATGTTATCTTGTTTCCCCCATAAAAATTGGAATTGCTCATTTACTATGTTTTCAGGAGAATTATGGCAAACCAGACCCAGCAAATGTTGCAAAAGTAAAGGCCCTCTATAAGGAGCTTGATCTTCAGGTTTGTACATTAACTTAAAAGAGTATTTCAATTAAGATATGCTTTTGGGATATGAAATTTTATAATTTCCTCTGACATCAGCTTGAAAGGAAAAAAATAAATCGTTTCTTTGCTTTTTTCACATCAAGAAGTTGAAATAATATGTTGGCTTATTCTCGTGAATTTTTGTTGTTTGGCCATTGGATTATTATCATATATATTTCCCTATTTCCAATTCATAGGGTGTATTTGCGGAATATGAGAGCAAGAGCTATGAGAAGCTGGTTACCTCTATTGAAGCTCATCCAAGCAAGGCAGTGCAAGCAGTGTTGAAATCATTCTTGGGTAAAATCTACAAGAGGCAAAAATAGAGGATCAGTGAAGAACCAGGAAAGAGACAAAAGGGTGAAATATGCAGAATATTCCCAGTCTTCTTATCCTGATTTGTATTTCCAATCAAAGAAGAATAATGTTGTTGTATCCTATTCTTAAAAACATATTAATGCTTCTGGTTTTGCTTGGTTTTGTTTCTACTATCAAATAAATCTTTGTAGTTCCTAACTTTCGATTTGTAATGTTGATTTGTGAATGGCTAGTAAATTTATTACATAATCAGATTATATCCTTCAATCTGATTAAAAACTATTCATTGGCTCCAACCTTCATTAGCAGCTCAATCTATTGGCTCTTCATTGTTAACAAAATGAACTGTTCAGTGCTCAACCTGAGAGAAGGAAGATAAAAATTAGTCAGACTCACAGTTCCCTTTAAAGCCTACTCTCTAAGCTTGCTGAGCATTCAATGTTTTTAACAATATTCTTTATATTTTGTTAAGGCTGTAAGTTGTTATTGCAGCAATAAATCACTTTTCACATAAATTCCCTATTAAAATCATTTTATTATAAACCAATCACAATATGCCAACCCCTTTTGATAAAAATAAGTTATAAATTTTTTTTTTTTGGGTGTTATTTAGACATATTTGAACTTGAAAGGCTATATGTATAAGTATGCTGTGCCTATCCTTCATTCTTTTCTTTTTTTTGAGGGATACCTACCATCAATTCTGTTAGTGTGAATTGAGGAAATTTCATTTAAATTAGAATTTAGAACTCATTAAATTATTATTGTGAAAGAAGGAAATGTCAGAGGAAAGAAAGAGCCAACAATTTCTAATTGTGTGGATGCCAAAGAACACAAAATTTTAAGCAAAAACGTCAGAAATTTGGCTAATGTGGACTGTTTGTTAATATACGGCGGCTTAAACTCAAACTAGGTGTCACCAATCATCAAATGTAAATGGCTTATCCATATCGTTTAAGCAACTAATCAATCTTCTCCAAAAATGAAAAAAAAAATTTAGTAGGAAATGATTCATAGTCATACTCTAATATTTTTACTTTAACTCAATGTAAGTGTATATGTGTATGAAGCTTCTTCTTAAAGACTTGAATTCCGATTCTTACATTCACTCCCTATAAGCATTTATGATTGTGAAGTGACCACCGCACCAAGAATATGCAGTGGTCATACTCCAATACTAAAATGAGCCTAATGGTGTGTTTCAATTTTCAAAGTTCTAGTCCACTAACCACTCTAGATTATAATTATTATTAAGCACCATTCATTCTTGCCCAAAATAAGAAACTGTAAAAAAAGGAAGAAAACAAGTGTCATGACTTATGGGCATGATTAGCATATTGTGTCATTGCAATTACAAATATAATATTGCCATTAGTTTATTACTAATTGAAAGCAATATATAAATATATAAATTTTGTATGATAGTTGATAAATAATGTGAAAATGATATGAATACGATGTGTATTTAAGTGAGCTACCATTCTCACAAAAAAAAAAAAAAAAAGGGTCAGCTACCAATTTAATAGTTTTCTACAGGAAAGTTCTTGGATTGCTCCAGGAGACAAATTTTCATATGACACGTAAAGTTGGTCAAGAATGGGCCACAAATAATAAATATATAGCAAATGTGAATAGTCAACTCTCTCTTTCTCTCTCATTGAACGGTGGAAGTACAAACTGCTCAACGCTAATGTTAATAGTTGATCGTGTGCCCTACATAAAATAATGAATAAAACTTAGATATAATATATATATATATATATATATTTTTACTAAAGATATAATAGCTTAGATGCAATTAATCAGGGTTTTTAACTAATTTAAACATATGATTGCAATGATCTATGAAACGCAAAAACTAAAATATTTTCAAAAACAATTAAATTCAACCATATGATTTATTGAAAATTCTTGTGTACAACATATAAACAATTGTAATTAAATTTTGTCAATTTTGTATTTACCACTCTAATGCTTTACAACTATGATTTTTATTTTTATTTTTATTTTTAAAAAAGCTTTACAATTATAACCCTACTAAATAGAGTTCAGCAGTTTGTATTTGTAAGAGTTTTGTATGTGTCCGACATATGAGACCAGGCTCACATGTCAATGAGACATAAGTCTCAAATGCCGGGTGTATGAGCTGTCTCGTTTGCACCTCATCCACCGAGAAAATCCATTATGTTTCAGAAACATGCATCCTCCCTCTCACAAGAGAGTGGACCCCACACGTGTGGAGTCCACCCTCTTGTGAGAGGAAGGATACATGTTTTCGAAACATGTAATACTCTGTCCTCCACCACTCAATGAAGAAGCTTTACAACTATAATTTTGACCTTAGAAAGTAGGTGATTACTTAGACTATTAGACTACCAGCCATTCACTTTGAGTTCAATTAGCTTCCTGAATTGTTGATAGACACAGAAGTCATTTGTTTGGTAGAAGGAAAAAAAAAAAAAAGAACCAAGGACATTTGCCCTTCTATTAATGGACATGAACTGATTTCTCGATTCTTGTAAATCGTGATTCTTAATGAGTTCACATAAATATAGAAGAAGGTTTCATAATGAATCAAAGGTGTTATGTGCCAACATTAACCATACCACTAAGTTGTACTTGATTTTTCTTTTTATTTCCCCAACATCTAAAATTAAATTCTAACATTTTTACAAAAATAAAACTCCAATTTCATTACTTCAAATAGTCAAGTCAACGGTTTTAATTTCTTAGAAAATGTGTGGGTTTCAATTAGCTTAACTAGTAAAATATTTTATTGTTAAGCAAGATATTTGAGGTTCAAATTCCACCTATACTAAATGTAGGGATGAGGGCCTAAGATTATATATTGGGCCTTAGGCCTTGGGCCTTGTCCAAGGACGTTGGTTGGTTCGAGGACGAGTAAACATTAGTAAGGATGTTAAGCTTAGAGTCCCATGAGTATGTTGCGAATGGAGAGGTTGGGGGGAAGTTGGTCCGAGGAACAGTATCTCATCGGATAAACGAGGCACAGATCAAATGTATATCCTGTTATTCAAAGTGACTTTCCAAGAAACTCCACTGATAAGGACGTACATTATAAACATATTGGAAGGATGGGAGCTAGGAAATATCTGAGGAAAAGCTGCTGCCACTGCATTGAATGCTCTACAGCTAACTTTCTAGCCGCATTTATGTGAAGAAGACCCATGAACAGTGCTGCCTTGGCTACTCATGAAGAACCTAACTTGTAATCAAACTTAAGAGCAATTCATAAGAACTGATATCCTCGGATTGTGTCGAGGATGATTTTTTGTATTTAAAACGTATCCATCCTCTTTTCCTCGTCATTTGAATCCACCTTATTTGTTATCCAACTCATTTTAGCCCAGTTTTCCAACCCACTCTCTATAAATTCATTGTTTTGGGCTTTTTGGACTCAAATCCATCCTTTTTTTGGGCTAGAGACTCAAATCTAGTTTTTATACTAAAAATCAATTGGTATTTTTGACCTAATGATAAAGGGCAATTATTATGAAGCAGATGTCATAATTTAAAATTTATCATATAAAATAGACAAACTTCTTTTTTTTGCTAAACAAACTTCTTAGTACATAAGTTGAAATAGAAAAACTTCTTAGTACATTTGATACAAACCTCACAGCAAAGGACAAAATTAGGAACATATATATGATTATTCCCTCCCTATGCTTTAGAATATCAAATCACTTATAGACAAAAATATGTCAAGAATTATCCTAGGCTCCTAGCATCAAAGGACAAAATTAGGAACATATATCGTTGTGGGTCTAGCCCGATTTTGTGGCAAGAAAACCATGTAGTGAAAAAAATTATATTAGAAATAGGAGACCTCATAAGTTTTAATTTGTGTTTGAGTAGGAGTTTGTGTGCTACAAGGATTAGTGTGGCGGCAGGGTTATATATAAATAAGGTTTATTAGGTATTAGGTGCTGCATAGTGAAAAGAAGAAAAGAGAAAGGTGTCGCACAGTAAAAAAGAAAAAAAATAGAGAAAAAGGATTATTGCCTTGAGAAAGATAATTTGTGTGTGTGAGAGTAAAGAAAAATAAAAGAGAATTTTTTTTCTTTAGCCGTGAGGCATACACAAGAATTAGTGTAATTGATTTGACAATAGTGAAATTATTCGGAGTTTGTCCTGTGATTTTTTCCTTCAAAGAGAAAAGGTTTTTCACGTAAATTTTGTGTTCCTGTGTGTGATTGTTATTTTGGATTGCTAATATTTGTGATAATATTATTTGGGACCCAATAAGTGGTATCAGAGCTAAGGTTAGAGTGGAAGCGATGGCCAGAGAAGAAGGCAAGGGTTTAAAAATTGAGAAATTTGATAGAACATACTTCGCATATTAGAGGATGCAGATTGAAGATTATCTCTATGGGAAGCAATTGCATCGGCCTCTTTTGGGAATGAAACCTGAAACTATGAAGGATGAAGACTGGAACCTTCTTGATAGACAGGTATTGGGAGTTATTCGATTAACTCTGTCAAGATTAGTTGTGCACAATGTTGTGAAAGAAAAGACTACGGTAGATTTTATAAAGGCTTTGTCTAGCATATATGAAAAGTCGTCAGCTAACAATAAGGTGTATTTGATAAAGAAGTTATTTAATTTGAAGAAGGCAGAAGGCACTCCTGTAGCATAGCATCTGAATGAGTTCAATACAATCACAAATCAATTCGGAGTTTGTCCTGTGATTTTTTCCTTCAAAGAGAAAAGGTTTTCCACATAAATTTTGTGTTCCTGTGTGTGATTGTTATTTTGGATTGCTAATATTTGTGATAATATTTTTTGGGACCCAATAAGTGGTATCAGAGCTAAGGTTAGAGTGGAAGCGATGGCCAGAGAAGAAGGCAAGGGTTTAGAAATTGAGAAATTTGATAGAACATACTTCGCATATTGGAGGATGCAGATTGAAGATTATCTTTATAGGAAGCAATTGCATCGGCCTCTTTTGGGAACGAAACCTGAAACTATGAAGGATGAAGACTGGAACCTTCTTGATAGACAGGTATTGGGAGTTATTTGATTAACTCTGTCAAGATTAGTTGTGCACAATGTTGTGAAAGAAAAGACTACGGTAGATTTTATGAAGGCTTTGTCTAGCATGTATGAAAAGTCGTCAGCTAACAATAAGGTGTATTTGATAAAGAAGTTATTTAATTTGAAGAAGGCAGAAGGCACTCCTGTAGCATAGCATCTGAATGAGTTCAATACAATCACAAATCAATTATCCATGGTGGGAATTGAATTTGATGATGAGGTTCGTGCATTGATACTTTTGGCTTTTTTACCAAACAATTGGGAAGCCATGAGATTGTTGGCATTGGAGTAAGGAACAAAATAAAGAAAAATATGAAAAGAATGATAGTGAGAAAAATACTACAACTATTGTGATTGATGAGGATGTTGTGGTGATCTCTATTGAAGTGCAAAAGTGTGAGCATGTTGCTAATAATGATGTTGAGTGGGTTGTTGATTCTGTAGCCCCCCACCATATTATCCTTATGAAGGGGTTGTTTACCATGTACAAAGCAGGAGACTTTGATATAGTGAAAATGGGTAATTTTATTTACTCAAAAATTGTGAGAATTGGTGATGTGTGCATTGAAACCAATGTTGGTAGCACTATAATGTTGAAGGATGTGTGACATGTTCCAGATTTAAGGATGAATGTGTTTTCTACATTGGCTATGGATCAAGAGGGTTATTGTAACTACCCTGGTAATGGAAGATTGAAACTTACTAAGGGGCCATTGGTTGTTGCAAGAGGACATGCATGTTGCGGTTTGTACAAGACTCATGTGAAGACCTGTAAGAAGAAGTTCAATGAGATTAAAAATTTTAAGAAAACTCCAAAGATGAGTGTTGGATTAATGGCGTTGAAACCAAGAAGGTGAAATTCTCATTGCCTAATAGTACTTTAGAAGAGGAAGTGATAGGTGATGAAGAATATGAAGATGCTAAGGCTACATGGGATGATGACAAAGTGAAAGATCCTAGAGGTCTTGAGCAGGGGGAGCAATATCCTCCACTAGATATTGTTGAACCTCATGAGAAGAGGATTACTGGAGAACATCAAATTGTTAGCTTCAAGAATAATTGGGCTTCTGATGAGGGGGAGCCAAGAGATTGGATTATGGATATCTAAGATGAGATTAATTATTTGAGAATGAAAGGGATTGGCGTTGATGAAGTGTTCTCAGTGTTGATGAAGATAATGAAGAAGGTCAATCTTGGAGTTGGCTTGATCGACACATAATTGAATTGAAGAAATAGATTGAAAATCTCCTCCCATCGATGGGCTAGAGGGGGAGATTGTTGTGGGTCCAGCCTGATTTTATGGCAAGAAAACCATGTAGTGAAAAAATTCTATTAGAAATAGGAGACCTCATAAGTTTTAATTTGTGTTTGAGTAGGAGTTTGTGTGCTACAAGGATTGGTGTGGTGGTAGGGTTATATATAAATAAGGCTTATTAGGTATTAGGTGCCGCATAGTGAAAAGAAGAAAAGAGAAAGGTGCCGCACAGTGAAAAAGAAAAATAATAGAGAAAAAGGATTGCTGCCTTGAGAAAGATAATTTGTGTGTGTGAGAGCAAAGAAAAATAAGAGAATTTTTTTTCTTTAGCCATGAGACATATACAAGAATTATTGTAATTGATTTGACAATAGTGAAATTATTTGGAGTTTATCCCGTTGTTTTTCCCTTTAAAGAAAAAGGGTTTTCCACGTAAATTTTGTGTTCCTGTGTGTAATTGTTATTTTGGATTGCTAATATTTGTGATAATATTATCTGGGACCCAACATATATATGATTCTTGCCTGCCTTTGCTTAGAATATCAATTACTTCACAAAATCCAGGATGATCTTAGGCTCCTAGCACAAAGAATATGTCATGAATTCTAAAAAGAGTAATACAAGAGATCAAGGGAGTGTAAAGGTTGAGTTGAGTTGGAATGAGAATTTTTTTAATCCAACCCAATTGGTTGAGAAATTCTCAATTATATCCAACTCATCACATGTGTAAACTAAAAACCAAATCAACTGACATGAGTTGGATTGGGTTGATGGATTATACCAGCATATTTCACGATTTTATAAAAAATAGAGCTTCCATTAGCTATTTAATAAAAAAATTCAATAAATCCTTATAATTCACATGATATACCTAAATTACATTCCAAATTTATTAAAACTAATTCTTAAACTACCAAAATAAATCAAACAAAAAATAAAATAAAATAAGGGTGAAAAAAAAACCTTTATATATGTTGGGTTGGGTAGGGATCATATGGGTTGAAAAAATTATCAACTCGAACCCCACTCAACTCGAGGCTCAAAAACTCTGACCTAACCCAATCCACCTCCTCACAAAAGATGAATTCAATGTATTGAGTGGGGGCATCTCGATTTTGTTTGGATGCACAACCTGCTATAGACTTGAAAAGTTTTAAGTTTAATGGCATAACAAATTAGACCTTCTACTTTTAAAGGTAACAAATTACATTCTCAAGTTTCAGAAAGTAACAAATCAAAATTTTGACCATTTAAGTGGAATGATGTTGTGTTAGTTTAATATATGTTGACGATTTAATTTGTTACTGTAGGGGCCCGATTTGTAATGAACCCTTAACAATAAAATTTGTAGAGAAGTGGGTACATGAATTTGGCATCACCGAAGTGAACAACGGTTAATTTGGTATTTACGATAAGTAATAGATGACAAGAAATTAATAAGAATCTCATCAAATGAATTTGGTTAAGTATTTTCGTAGGGAATGATCATCACTTTGGTTATGTAACTAAAGTGCCTGTTTGTCCTCGGACCAGGCCGAGGATCTAGTTTTCTTAGAGTTTCCCCTCCCCCCCTTTTTTTGGTGGGAGTCCTCTTGGTTATATAGTATTGCTTTAGTTAATCTCAGTCGTCCATCTGTCGGTTATTCGGTCACTCTAGATGAGAGTTTGTCCCATCATCTGTTTTTGTAGACTTTACGTTAGTTCTCAGCCGTCTTTGCAGGCTTTTCTATTAGTCGGAGTAATCGAGGCAATTGGGTTCGTTGGTCCCATCATCATTAAAGCGGTCAGAATGTTGGTGGGATATTTTCGATGGATGGAGGATATTTCCCTTTAGTGATGTCGGTGTGCCGAGGACAGGTCTTTCTCGGTTTAGGCCTTGGATGTTGTGGGCTCTTTCCCGTTGTCCTCGGCCTCAGCACTATCCTCGGCGCAGGCCTTGGGCCGCGCGTAGTGGGCCAGCGTGGTTAATGCAATAGGGCCCCACAATAGCCCCTCAAAATTCTGCTGCACGTCCCCTTGGGCGGGGAGGAGGATTTTGATTATCTCGGCGCGTTTTCTCGGCCTGTAAGGTTCTATCTTATCGTCAGTGTTTATCACTACTTCAGTTGTTTTTGCAGCTTTCTTTTTGCGCAAAGTGTCGTCCGAGGATGGTTAGGCTTGGGTTGTTTGTGCTATAGCATTCAATTTCTCATGGTTTTTGTCCCTGATGGGGCTCGTTCACTTGGTGCCTGAAAGGGAGTTGGCTTCGCCTTAGTTTTGAACTCATGATCCGTATAGGAGCCTTGGTCTCGTTCAGCATTCGTATTCTCATTTTTGAATCATACCTAGTTTTCTCATTTTTGAATCATCTGAAGTATCTGGTTTCACCTTGAGGCTTGGGTCCGAGGACCATGCAAGGCCTTGGTTCTGTCCAGTACCTAGTTTTCTTATTTTTGAATCATCTGAAGTATCTGGTTTCACCTTGAGGCTTGGGTCCGAGGACCATGCAAGGCCTTGGTTCTGTCCAGTACCTAGTTTTCTCATTTTTGAATCATCTGAAGTATCTGGTTTCACCTTGAGGCTTGGGTCCGAGGACCATGCAAGGCCTTGGTTCTGTCCAGTACCTAGTTTTCTCATTTTTGAATCATCTGAAGTATCTGGTTTCACCTTGAGGCTTGGGTCCGAGGACCATGCAAGGCCTTGGTTCTGTCCAGTACCTAGTTTTCTCGTTTTTGAATCATCTGAAGTATCTGGTTTCACCTAGAGGCTTGGGTCCGAGGACCATGCAAGGCCTTGGTTCTGTCCAGTACCTAGTTTTCTCGTTTTTGAATCATCTGAAGTATCTGGTTTCACCTTGAGGCTTGGGTCCGAGGACCATACAAGGCCTTGGTTCTGTCCAGTACCTAGTTTTCTCGTTTTTGAATCATCTGAAGTATCTGGTTTCACCTTGAGGCTTGGGTCCGAGGACCATGCAAGGCCTTGGTTCTGTCCAGTACCTAGTTTTCTCGTTTTTGAATCATCTGAAGTATCTGGTTTCACCTTGAGGCTTGGGTCCGAGGACCTTGCAAGGCATTGGTTCTGTCCAGTACCTAGTTTTCTTATTTTTGAATCATCTGAAGTATCTGGTTTCACCTTGAGGCTTGGGTCCGAGGACTATGCAAGGCCTTGGTTCTGTCCAGTACCTAGTTTTCTCATTTTTGAATCATCTGAAGTATCTGGTTTCACCTTGAGGCTTGGGTCCGAGGACCATGCAAGGCCTTGGTTCTGTCCAGTACCTAGTTTTCTCGTTTTTGAATTATCTGAAGTATCTGGTTTCACCTTGAGGCTTGGGTCCGAGGACCATGCAAGGCCTTGGTTCTGTCCAGTACCTAGTTTTCTTATTTTTGAATCATCTGAAGTATCTGGTTTCACCTTGAGGCTTGGGTCCGAGGACCATGCAAGGCCTTGGTTCTGTCCAGTACCTAGTTTTCTCATTTTTGAATCATCTGAAGTATCTGGTTTCACCTTGAGGCTTGGGTCCGAGGACCATGCAAGGCCTTGGTTCTGTCCAGTACCTAGTTTTCTCATTTTTGAATCATCTGAAGTATCTGGTTTCACCTTGAGGCTTGGGTCCGAGGACCATGCAAGGCCTTGGTTCTGTCCAGTACCTAGTTTTCTCGTTTTTGAATCATCTGAAGTATCTGGTTTCACCTAGAGGCTTGGGTCCGAGGACCATGCAAGGCCTTGGTTCTGTCCAGTACCTAGTTTTCTCGTTTTTGAATCATCTGAAGTATCTGGTTTCACCTTGAGGCTTGGGTCCGAGGACCATACAAGGCCTTGGTTCTGTCCAGTACCTAGTTTTCTCGTTTTTGAATCATCTGAAGTATCTGGTTTCACCTTGAGGCTTGGGTCCGAGGACCATGCAAGGCCTTGGTTCTGTCCAGTACCTAGTTTTCTCGTTTTTGAATCATCTGAAGTATCTGGTTTCACCTTGAGGCTTGGGTCCGAGGACCTTGCAAGGCATTGGTTCTGTCCAGTACCTAGTTTTCTTATTTTTGAATCATCTGAAGTATCTGGTTTCACCTTGAGGCTTGGGTCCGAGGACCATGCAAGGCCTTGGTTCTGTCCAGTACCTAGTTTTCTCATTTTTGAATCATCTGAAGTATCTGGTTTCACCTTGAGGCTTGGGTCCGAGGACCATGCAAGGCCTTGGTTCTGTCCAGTACCTAGTTTTCTCGTTTTTGAATTATCTGAAGTATCTGGTTTCACCTTGAGGCTTGGGTCCGAGGACCATGCAAGGCCTTGGTTCTGTCCAGTACCTAGTTTTCTCATTTTATTCGTTTATTTTAGCTATTTATCCGTAGCCGTTTGGTTCTTTATTGCTATAGTTTACAATAAGCCATAGATAATTACACTTTTCAAGCAGAAATAATAATAAATGCAAGCTGGAGTTGGTGAAGGATAAGACCCTGCCATGTTCTGCCTCTTCGTTTTGATGGGACTCTTCTGATTACGAGGCGTCTCTTGGGTTGTCCAGGTAACGTGTTCTGACGCTTCGGTGCCTTCTCATTTAATGAGGCGCCTCCTCATTAATGCTAACCGTGGATCTACGAGGATCTAACGGCTATTAGGCCCTTTGGAATTTGGGGCGGAGTAATGGTCTCCGGAAATCTCTCCCTGGGATTTATTATGGATTGGCCCTCATTAATGTTCCACCTTCTATATAAGGCGTTTCTAGGGCAGCCTTCTCCTTCACACTTTGACAAACCTCCATCTTACACTTCCCCAAAAATATTACTCAAAAGGGTTCTCCCCAATATCGCCGCTTGAGCCCCTTCGAATGAGCTGGCCCTTAGAGAGGGTGATCTCGAGGGGGCACAGCCCCTACCAGGAGCCGAGGATGACATTCCAACCCTGGCCGCCATGCTGGGATGGGTGGATTGGAGATCCAGAGATTCTCCTTCTTTTCAACCTAACCGGAGACAGAGCCCTCCTCGCCGCCTGGAGGAGGATCCGGAGAGAACGTAACCTCCCCCTCTTGGGTCTGGGTTCTTGACCCCCCAAGCCGGCTGCCTAGAGGGTGGGAGGGGAACCAGGCGGAACCTAAAAGCGGAACCGTCCTGTGCCTCGGCCTCTTCCGCCTTATAGGTTGCCTTCCTTTCTTCTAATCCTTCTTCTCTCTTCTCTTTCCTCTTCTCTTGCTTCACTTCTTTTCCATCTTCTGATCTTCAGCCAGCTTTGCTTTCTACTTATTTGTTCTTCATCTCTTCTTCCGTTTCTTTTTTCTTTCTCTTCTTTTGCTCCTCAACCAGCTTTACTTTCTACCCTTTGCTCCCTTGCCGGTTTTATCAAGCGTCTGCCTTTGTAGTTAGCTTTAGAACAAGCCCCACGGGCTCCACTTGTAAAAGAAGTTTTTTTTTTTTTTCAAGTATGAATAAAAGAAGTAGACCTGTTTTGTATTATCTATTTGTGTTATATATATATATATATATATATTTTCTTTTGCGATTATAAATCTCTGAGCGAATGTTGTTCCTATAACCTGTGCTGTTCTTGAATGAAGATTTTTTTTTTTTTTTTTTTTTTTACCAACCGTCGCACTTGCCAGCGCACAACTTCCTCCCCACAGACGGCGCCAATTGTAGGGACCCGATTTGTAATGAACCCTTAACAATAAAATTTGTAGAGAAGTGGGTACATGAATTTGGCATCACCGAAGTGAACAACGGTTAATTTGGTATTTACGATAAGTAATAGATGACAAGAAATTAATAAGAATCTTATCAAATGAATTTGGTTAAGTATTTTCGTAGGGAATGATCATTACTTTGGTTATGTAACTAAAGTGCCTGTTTGTCCTCGGACCAGGCCGAGGATCTAGTTTTCTTAGAGTTCCCCCCCCTTTTTTTGGTGGGAGTCCTCTTGGTTATATAGTATTGCTTTAGTTAATCTCAGTCGTCCATCTGTCGGTTATTCGGTCACTCTAGATGAGAGTTTGTCCCATCATCTGTTTTTGTAGACTTTACGTTAGTTCTCAGCCATCTTTGCAGGCTTTTCTATTAGTCGGAGTAATCGAGGCAATTGGGTTCGTTGGTCACATCATCATTAAAGCGGTCAGAATGTTGGTGGGATATTTTCGATGGATGGAGGATATTTCCCTTTAGTGATGTCGGTGTGCCGAGGACAGGTCATTCTCGGTTTAGGCCTTGGATGTTGTGGGCTCTTTCCCGTTGTCCTCGGTCTCAGCACTATCCTCGGCGCGGGCCTTGGGTCGCGCGTAGTGGGCCAGCGTGGTTAATGCAATAGGGCCCCACAGTTACATTTCTAGAACTCAAGATCTAATTTATCTATCAATTGTATTACTTTTATTGCAATGTTTTTATTTGATGATTTTTTGCTTAAAAAAAGAAAATCACACTTGTCATATAAAAAACAAAAATCACACTTGTTTTGTCTTTATTTTTTTTAGAGAGTTTCAATTTATAGTGTTTGTTCTTTTACCATCAGAGACTTTACTAGTTGAGTTAACTGAAACCCACCACTTGTTTGTTTATTTATGTACATATATATTTTTCTCAATTGTTTGTGTCCTTTGAATTATTTGTCTAGAAAATAATATAGTTCATTCGTTACCAAAAAAGTGTATTTTGTGATATATCTTTGATTTAAGAATCTCAATCCTTGTATTTGTTTGTTAAAAATAAAAAAGGAAGAGCATTAAAGGATGCCATCTAGAGTTTTTCTATTAAAAAAACAGAAGGAAAGAGCTTAAACGGTCTTTGACGAAACGTGTACTCGTTCCGATAAACAAATCATTCACACGCTTGCTTTCAATTTTCTAATCCATGCCATATCTAGAAACTTATTTAGAAAGCAAAAAGCTTTTAACCCCAAAGTTAAAAAAAAAAAAAAACAAAAAACAAAAACAAAACAAAACAAAGGTGAATGAACAACGCGTAAGTTGTAACTTTAGTAACCAACGGTCATATGTGTAAGTCAAAAAAGTCCTACGTTGTAAGCGACAGTAACCAATTCAATGAAAAAACAAAGCAACAAAAAAAAAGAAAGGACAGAAAAAAAGTGTCTTTGCTTTCTTTGTTTTCATTCTTTAAATTGGATTGAGTCTCTCTCTCTCTCTCTCTCTCTCTCTCTCCAGTTCTCAGTTCTTGGATTGGATATTTGTCAAAATCTTCCATTATTATTTTCAAATCTATCACCTCTCTCTAAACATTCTCTGTAATGATTCCATAACCCTGGTTTTAGGGTTCTTGTGATTTTTTGGTCATGTAAAATTCCAATTTTGATTATTTTTTCGGATACCCAGTTCATCTAAAAGCTCAATCTTTTGGGCTAGTTGTTCAAATTTCAATTTTTTATGGTGGGTTTGAAGAAATCAGAGATTTTTTTTCAGCTCATGTCCCACATTATCCCATATAAATATCTCTGACCCAATTTGTTTTGATGGGTAATTAGAAGAAAAAAAAAAAAAAGAAACTGAATTTTGTTGAATTTGGTTGGGGAGTTACACGAGAATGAGGCTACAGGTACGTGTAATTGAGGCTCGGAATATACCAGCAATGGATCTGAACGGTTTGAGTGATCCGTACGTGAAGATACAACTTGGGAGGCAGAAGTTTAAGACCAAAGTGGTGAAGAAGAGTCTGAATCCTCAATGGGGTGAGGAATTCGGGTTCCGGGTTGATGACTTGAATGAGGAGCTAGTGGTTTATGTTTTGGATGAGGACAAGTACTTCAACGATGACTTTGTTGGCCAACTCAGGGTACCTGTTTCCAAAGTCTTTGATTCAGAGGACAAGTCAATTGGTCCCTGTTGGTATTCTCTGCAACCCAAGAACAAGAAGTCCAAGAACAAGGATTGTGGTATGTTGTCTTCTGTCTCTGGGTTTGTGTTCTTTTTTGTTGTTGTTGTTTTTTTTTTTTTTTTTTGGGCTAATTGGGTTCTTAAGTTTTGTGTTTTTTCTTCAATAAGTCTAGGACAGAATTTTTTTAGCACTTTTTTTGACAGCTCCTGACATTGCCTATTGTAATTGTTGCATAGTGAAATCGTGTTAGCTGTTAGAAGGATCTTAGCTTTTCAATAAATTTTTTTCCATCACTAACACTCGACCACTTTAGCCTTAGGAAGTTGTAAAAAAAGTTGTGGCAAAAGTTATACTTATTGTTGTTAAAAAGGTTGTGAGAATAGTTGCTTCTCTAGCTTCGCACTTTCTTCTTTTATGTGAGTTGCTATGGTTATTGTATGAAGTATGCATTGTTGATTATAGTATGTTTATGAGCTTTAGTTGAAGATTACTATAATGACACACAAAACTTAACAACAAAAAAGTAGCCTTTTAGGTTTTGGGTTTTGTACACTGCATGCGGATGTATTCTACTTCAACTGAACCACATTAATGCTCTGTGCACTTTTTTTTTTCCTCTCTTTTGTCTTCTCTTTGTTTATTTTTGACAATTTTATATTTTATTGTTTATTGGCTCAAGTTTCCTATTGAGTTTTTGAAGTATTTTTTATGAGCTTTTGATATTTGCTTTCCTGTTTTTTTGTGTGGATATTTTGGTTTCATTACTTATTGCCATTACCCAAATCAAAGTGGTGTCCTGAAGATGATATTTGCTTTTGTGTTTGAGTTAAGAATTTGGAATTCATTGCATATTTTTTGGTGCCTAGTTGTGATTTTTCTGTCAAGAGATTTGCTTCTGTGGTTGGAAGTTAAGGATTCAAATCATAACATGATTGAAGTGGTTTTGGTTTTGTAGTCTCTAATCTAGTCAATGAAATAGTAATTTTTACTATTTTTTTTTTCTGCAGGTGAAATTCTTCTAACAATATATTTTTCTCAAAACAATTCATCTGTAAACTTGAATTGTAATGGTGAATCACCTTCAAGGACATTCAATAGCTCATCAAACTCATCTTCACTAAGACTAGAAGAAATTGCTTTCTCTAAGGAAGACAAGTCTTGTGTACAGAAGTCCTTTGCTGGCCGACTTGCTCTGATTTTTAATAAACATTCAGATACAGCTTCATCTTCATCCGCCTACAGTGACGGGTCAGAGCCACCTGAAACTGCAGGACCCGAGATTTATGAGAACAAGAATGAGGATCAGTCTTCATCTGATACTTTTGAAAAAGTGATGAGCACAATGGAGACAAGGGATCAAGGAAGTGAAACCCCAAGCAATTTACCAGGAGGAGTGGTTTTAGACCAAGTGTATCAGATAGCACCAACTGACCTGAACTCTTTACTCTTTTCACTTGATTCTAGTTTTCCGAAATCAGTGGCAGAAGTGCAAGGAACTACAGAACTGCAACAAGGATGTTGGAAATTTGAAAATAATGGTGAGAATTTGAAAAGAGTGGTCACGTACATTAAGGCTCCAAGTAAATTAATCAAAGCTGTGAAAGCCACTGAGGAGCAAACGTATCTGAAAGCTGATGGGAAGGTTTTTGCAGTTTTGGCAATCGTGAGCACTCCTGATGTCATGTATGGGAGCACCTTTAAGTCGGAAGTGCTCTACTGCATTACACCTGGGCCTGAGCTACCATCAGGAGAACACTCCTCCCGTTTGGTAGTATCCTGGAGAGTAAATTTTCTTCAAAGCACCATGATGAAAGGAATGATAGAAAATGGAGCTCGACAAGGTATAAAGGAAAGCTTTGAACAGTATGCAGTTGTATTATCTCAGAATGTTAAGCTAGTTGACTCTAAGGAACTTGGTTCGAATAAGGAACAGGTCTTGGCATCACTGCAGGTGGAGCCCCAGTCAGATTGGGAGCTGGCTGTACAGTATTTTTTAAATTTTAATGTGTTTTTCACTATTATTATGGGATTGTATGTGCTTGTTCACATCTGGCTGGCTACACCCAGCACACTTCAAGGGCTTGAGTTTGTTGGGCTTGACTTGCCAGATTCAATTGGTGAATTCATAGTCTGTGGTGTCCTGGTTCTTCAAGGTGAACGGCTACTGGGTTTGATTTCGCGCTTCATGCAGGCCAGAGCGCAAAAAGGTAATATAACCTGTGAGATTTTCCCTTTCTGATTAGTGACAACAAGCTCTTGTCTCCTAAGCATATCTTCTGTCCCCAGCTGAAAGCCTGTGGTTTCTATATTGTCGTTGTTACTAAAAATGAATGTTACTTACATACTTTAAATTAAATTTCAACTTGTATGGAGAGCTGAATGCTGATTTAACAATTACTCCTGGCATTTGTGCATCTTCTAATTGTTGTCTTCTCCTTCATGGAGACTGTGATTTGCATACCTTTGCAGTGTATCAACTGCCTAAACATCTAACACCTTATTCTCCTACATCTGTATGTCTGCATATCATTGTATCTTTCGTTTTGAAATTTGATTTATTTTTTGTATTCAATAATAGGCAGTGATCATGGAGTCAAAGCACAAGGAGATGGCTGGTTATTAACTGTTGCCTTGATTGAAGGAAGTAGTTTAGCAGCCGTTGATCCAAGTGGGTCCTCTGATCCATATGTGGTGTTTACTTGTAATGGGAAAACTAGAGCCAGCTCAATCAAATTCCAGAAGTCTAATCCTCAATGGAATGGTGAATGTTATTTTCTTTTCCATCAGTGTTCTCTTTAGGTCTTTAACTGTTATTTTCTGTAACTGTGTTGATCTTTACATAGTTGGATCAAATTCTGTTTGGTTCCTCATCCAAATATAATCTGAATCTGAATCTGATTGTTTTTTTCTTGTGATCATGTTGTAGAAATTTTTGAATTTGATGCAATGGATGAGCCTCCTTCTGTGCTGGATGTGGAAGTTTATGATTTTGATGGACCTTTTGATGAACCTACGTCTTTGGGACATGCTGAAGTCAATTTTCTGAGAAATAATATATCAGATCTAGCTGATATTTGGGTTCCTCTTCAAGGAAAGTTAGCTCAGGCTTACCAATCTAAGATTCACTTAAGAATTTTCTTGAACAATACAAAAGGTGGCAATGTTGTTAAAGAATATTTAAGTAAGATGGAGAAAGAGGTGGGGAAGAAGGTACATGGCTAATTCTGCTTTGAAAATCCACATTGCCTATGTGCTGCTTCTGGCTTTCTACGTTTGTACTTGGCTTTCTACGTTTGTAATTATTAATTTTAGTTATTTGTAGATAAATGTGCGGTCTCCTCAAACAAATTCTGCCTTCCAAAAACTCTTTGGGCTTCCACCAGAGGAGTTTCTCATCAACGACTTTACCTGCCACCTGAAACGAAAAATGCCCCTGCAGGTGCTGTTGCTGTGGGTCAATCACACTGAAAAGTTTAATAATGATTGTACACATCCTTTTAATTATGTCAATCTTTAAACTGTAGTTAGAGAACTTAAATATCAACATTCTTGACTCTCATAACTGATGCATTCTTCCAAATTATATCTCATCAACTTGCAGTTATATCTGTGCAGGGTCGCCTGTTCCTTTCAGCAAGAATAATTGGGTTTCATACAAATCTGTTTGGGCATAAGACAAAATTCTTTTTCCTTTGGGAGGATATAGAAGTTATCCAGGTTGTTCCACCTACTCTGTCATCAATGGGCAGTCCAATTGTTGTAATGACTCTTCGGCCTGGCCGAGGTATGGATGCCAGGCATGGTGCAAAGACACAAGATGCAGAAGGCAGGCTGAAGTTCCATTTCCAGTCCTTTGTGTCCTTTAATGTAGCACATAGGTAACTAATGGGGATATTTTAGTGTCACACATTCACATCTTTAAGCAAAAATGGAGTTCCTACTATTTTCTTAGGAGCTCTATCGTCTATTTTTGTGATAATATATGTTTTGTTATTCTCTGTGGCCTGTCTAGCAACTTAAACTAGACTTATGTTAGACCAAGCAGCTCCCCCTAGTACTTCTATTTAATTATTGGTTTGTTTTTGCATCGTGTTTTTTTTTTTTTTTTTTTTGCTTTGGGGAGGGGGTGGGGGGGGGGTGGGGTGGTTGTGTTGGCTGCTCTACTTAAGAGCATGTCTAAATACTGTCATTTTAATGTGAGGAAAGGAAACAAAAAAAAACACCTATGATTGCTTTCGTTGTATAATTCCATGATTATACACATAAATTTTTTTTTCAGGCCATGATGGTCCATTTATACAAAAATAATTTGGCTTTCAAAAGTTACAATTGCCAGTGAAAAAAACTAAATGCTTTGATGCTTAGTCAAAACACTTATTGCTTGCCACTTATGTTTAATACCCTCACACCAGATTCATTCTATGGGCATGTTATTTCTTGACTACAAAATTTTGTACTAGAGCCTGGTTGATCTTATTGCCACCCAAGAAAACATTCCTTTACACTCATTAGCAATCCACTTTGTTCATATTTATTTATCATGTTGAACATCTGCGGAGCAATTAGATATAGGAGATACGTGTTTAAAACAATCCTATCTCTCACTGCTGAAGTCATGCTTTAATGTATTGAATCTATTGATTGATATCCTTAATTGTCTTGAAATAGAGAACACTTAAATACTAATTGATGAATGTTTGATAAGTAAGAATTATGTAATATTAACAGCATAGTGTCTAAAAGGGAAAAAAAGCAAAAAGAATATTAGAGCTTTTGATATCCTATTTTGACTTGAATAATTAATGGTGCTCAATAGGACAATTATGGCTCTATGGAAGGCTAGATCCTTGAGTCCTGAGCAGAAGGTGCAAATAGTTGAAGAAGAATCTGAAGCCAAAATCCTCCAAACTGATGAGAGTGGGTCCTTCTTGGGTCTTGATGATGTCAGCATGTCTGAGGTTTATTCATGTATACTCCCTGTTCCTGTAAGCTACCTCTCTCTCTCTCTCTTCTCTCTCTCTCTCTCTCTCTCTCTCTGTGTTTGTGTACTTATATATCCGTGTGAACTTTTTACAGAGGTGCACTAAGATGTGTGGCTCCATAGGAACTGATCCGTTCTTATTTATTTTGCTTTTGCTCTAATCCCAGGAAATCAAAATCCTTAAATTTGCAACTAGAAATTTACATTTTTCTTTTCCTTTCCTTTTTATTTTAGTCTTATATATTGTAAGTGTCATCCTATATCTCTAACCGTCAAGTTTGTCTTGTTGGCTACTTTAGACAAGTTTCTTCATGGAGGCATTCAGTGGGGGTGAATTGGAGACTAGAGTTATGGAGAAATCTGGTTGTCTTGACTATTCTATCACCCCATGGGAATCGGAAAAGAGTGATGTCTACGAGAGACAAATACAATACAGATTTGATAAATGTATTTCCCGTTATAGAGGAGAGGTGACAAGTACTCAGCAAAAGTTCCCCCTACCTGATAAAAATGGATGGCTTATTGAGGAGGTCATGACGCTCCATGGAATTCCACTAGGTGACAATTTCAATGTATGATGTAGACTGCTTGATGTATCCTTTTGTTTTTTTTTTTTTTTTTGGTTATTTTTGTTTTTGTTTTTGTTTTTTTTTTTTTGCCTTGTTTCTCCCTCTTTCTTGGGTAGGCAATATTGACCATCATATTTCTTCTTTTGCAGCTTCACCTTAGATACCAATTGGAGGAATTACCCTCAAAATCAAAGGAATGTAATGTACAGGTGTTCTTAGGAATTGAATGGCTGAAAAGCACTAAGCACCAGAAAAGGATTACAAAGAACATCCAAAAAAACCTGCAAGATCTCCTGAAAGGGATGTTCTCTGTAATTGAGAAGGAATTTGCGGCAAGATAGTGGAGCTATCTATTGCATTTTGTATTTCGATATATTGACTTTGGGTTGGAGATAGCTGAGGTTCGTATAGCATCACCTTCCCAATGCAGTGTCTGTGATGATATCTGTGAATGTCTTCTTCGGTGGAGGCTTAAGCTAGATTGCATGACAGTTCATAACTTTTCCTTGCAGAAGTGCCCTCTAGCCTTGATTTATGTTAGTATTGCAGCATTGATTTATTCAAGAATATCCTTAATTTGGTAGAAGTAGAACACACAGATGGTGGAGTTATTTACTTGTGGAGCTTAAGATTTAGCAGAGATTGATTGGATAACTTTCCATTCTTGTCGAGATTGGTACTCTATCTAAACAGGCTGAAGTTTGCTGCAATTTTTGACAGACACGGATCTATTGGACCTTATTGTCAATTCACAAGCCAGATAGAGCAACTATCCATTGCTCCTTTTCATTTAACCAGTATTTAACATGATGGCAGGACAATTTCAGATGATGTCCAAATGTATACAGAATTAGGCTTGGTACTTACCAAAAAAGAGAGACTAAAAAATAGGATTGGCATTTCTAGCTTGTATAATTAGTAGTCATAAAACGATATTTTGATAGGCTGCTGAAGCCTCATAGTCATATATTAGTTTATAGTTATACCTTATATGATTTTTGTCTGTAACGCCAAGTATGTACAATAAATTTATTTTAGAAATGTAGAAGCTTTGGCAGGTTGTTATGTCATTATAAATGTGCATAAGTGTTTTATGGATTTATATTATGGTTTTTTTTTTTTTTTTGGTGGAACTAGTTGGTGGTATTGTCCCACCAAAATGCTCATTCACAATTTACATGAATTTGGTACTTATGAGGTTTGAAGTTTGATTTGACTCATTGTCATAACGAGTCAGTAATATCGAATTATCATTGATATTCCTTTTATTATATATGTTGAGTTAAAAAATTATTGAGTTCAATTAATTAACCAATTACTCAAGTTGATTAATTAAATCAAATTATATGTGAATTAAATTAGAACACAAAAAATTACCAATCTAAATTAGAGTGCCGAGAAAACTAAATTTGAAACTAATTTGAAACTATGATTTGTTTATAAATGGCAAAATATGCAAGAGTTTTCTTTAAAATATCTCTAATTCCACAATTCTCTGCCTCACTATTAAAATGCATGAGAAATAGTAATTGCAACACTCGCCAAGAGTTGTATAGTTCAACCATTATCTTCTAATGTTTTCAACGAAGATGTCTAAAGTACTAATCTCTCTTCTTGTTGTAATTATAAAAAATATATATATACAGGACAATAAAATCTAAAGCCAATGTTTGCTTGGAGACAATACCATACAATAACACTATAAACATATAATTTAAGAGGATTGTTTGAAATGAGCACATAGTATGATAGGAACCCAAAATTTACAATTCCACCGTGGCCTATAATTAGGACCTCTAAATTACGTCATTGAAGGGAAGTATACACTTGTAATTGATTATATTAAGGGAAAAAAATAAACGAGGATTAAATCATAAAAAGTCTCAGCATTAATAGGTCAAATTCGGTGTCCCCACCAATCTCAGCATTAACATCCTGGTATAGAATTAAGAAATTTTGCAAATTTTACAAAATCTGGTGGCAATTAAAAATTTTGCTAAAAAGAATAGCCTTTGGTGGGACAATATATTAATAAAAATTTCAAAGCTGTTATACGAAAACAGGCTTTTCCATAGTATATTAAACAAGTACACACATTATAAGAAAACAAAAGCAGAGATTTATTAAAGAGTAAAACAAAAGCAGCAGCAGCAGCAAAAAACAGAAAACAAAACATTCCATGGAAGGTTCTATGTAAGCATGGGAAAAGGGGGTATTTGGCCTTCACAAATGGAGGGAATCATAGCAACAAAGAAAGATGACTTTCCACTTTCCAACCATATAAATGTTTAACTTTACAAGAGAAAGAAAGAATTAATAATGAAAGTCATCCTAATCTACTGCAATTACATAAAAACTTGAACCTTGTCTATGTATTAACTTCTATAAACAAGAAAACAACCTTTCAAGTAATTAAAAAACAGAGATAACTCATCATTAGAGGCCTGAGTCACATCCCACCTCTGCTAATCGGTCAAGTCACTATCACTGTCACTCTTTTGATCAAACTTCTCAAGCAACCTGGCTATGTTATCAGGTAAAGGAGCTGGAGTTAGCTGCACCAGATCAATCTTTTCATCATTGCTTATCCATCCATGATAAGGCCGGCGTTTCTGGGTAATTGTTTCAGCACCAACAGTATTTTCTGGTGATGGCACTGGGAGATTACTCTCATTATCTGCAAAACAATGGCATACATCACATGATTTAAGTCCAAGAGATGTTGTCATGCAAACTTTCATTTGCAAATACATTTGCAGCACTATATATACAAACAAATGAAAGAGAACCATTTAAAAGGGTAAAAGTTGAATACAAGGTCCATATATGGCTGATTCAGCGTCTGAATCCTCGTCAGCCCGTGAAGTTGAGCCAGGAGCCTGGAAATTTCGTAACTCAGAAACCTCAACCTGTGTGTTAGAAGACAAAGCAGGTATGGAAGCTGCCAAGGAAGGTCCAGCAACGGGATGCTCATGAGCATCTGCATCGCCCACAGCCGCTTCGAGAGGAACCTCCTTCAAATAGTAAAAATATGAGTATAAAAGAAGGAAATGCCAATAATATCTATATTAGTAATAGTGTCAAGATTCAAACCATCATCATGACTACATTTTGTACAATCAATTGCTCTAGTGCAAGGAATAAACCAGCAAGAACCAAACTGCAGCTAGTCGTAATAAGATAACTAATGAGCTTTAGCTTGAATAATTAGATAAATGATGGGATCTTGGTTTAAGACTAATGAGTCCATGTATATCTAGTACCTTACCAATCAAAAAACTTCTGTCGTTTAAGTACAACTAATGAACCACAAAGCTGCACAATATATACAGAACTACCAGAAATAGGATAATACTCCACTAAGGAGAGCACCATAACTTACAAATCAGAGCAGTTTGACACTACTATAACAGCAATGTGAAGTGCTAATGTTAACTAGATATTAGCAAATCACAATGAGCCATACCATAGGGAATCAAGTATTAAGGATATCATTCAATTAGACAATACATTGGTAAGCATCAAGAGAGAAAGAAAATGAACTTCAGTGTCATTACGAACAATATATGACAATGGATTTCTTATAAGGAAGGAAGGACTAAAGAGGGTTGGAGCAAGTTATATCTCAAACTATGACATCCTTTTATAACTGGCATTTACAGACTCACCAGTAACCAATCAACAAGTTATTTTGGAAACAACTGTTATGAGTTCCTAGTTCTCTGCAGAATAAATGATCGTGTTTGCCAATTAGTTTTGGCTCAAATGGATCTCCTTCCCTTGAAGAACATGGTGGAGGATGAGGTCATGAGTTCAAGACCCACTAGGTGCATGTATTTACCAATAACCAAAAAACAAATTGCCAAAGGCATGGTGATGTAGTCTTAATTGACCAGTTTCTGCTATTAAATTTCTCAGAGGGCTAGGTACATCTAATGGGATTGCAACAGCCAATGGAATAAAAGCAAACAACAAAAAAATATGATACAATTGTTTATTTACAAGTGATATCATGGTATGTAATTAATTTCAGGATTCTTAAAATGCAACTGCTAAAGATCTTTTGGTATAATTCACAAGATGACTACTAAGTGGTTTTATAGTCCATTCACTTTGTTGCATTTCTACATACAGATGCTATATAAACTGAAACGGATGCATTCATAGCCACTAAAGCTAAAGCTAATTAGTATAATACCTAAGTTGAAAGAAAATTTATTTTGTTTTCCTCCATTCAAATCAGGCATATATCCCCTGTTTAATTACCAAGAAAAACAAGCAAAAGGAAAATAAAACAAAAATAACTTTACTCAATTTAGCCATAAATGCATAGGTTCAATGAAAGACGCTGATTTCACAGACACTAAACGATTAAAAAAAATCCCAAGATTCAAAATTTCATTTTCTTGGCAACAAACTAACAATAAAAGAAATCAAGCATATAAAGAAAAAAATTTACCTCCTCTTGTGGAGCCTTTGTTTTTTCAAGGATCGTTTCAATAAGAAGTAAGTATGAATTTTCTTCTATAAATTGCCACCCATCATTCCCACCATATACCTGAACAAAAAGCCCAAGTCATATAATTAATACTTTTGCATTCGAGAAACAAGGAGCATATAAAAAAAAAAAAATACCCACCTTTAAAAGATCTCTAACTGTGCCTCGAACCAATTTATCTGCAAATCCCATAGGATGCATCGCATCTGTGACTGCGTCCATTCTAGTACCACGCCTCTGCAAAAGAAAGAAAATAATGTGTTAGTTTAGCTAGTAAGACTATGGATTTCATGAAAATGTGGCTGCATGACGAGTTGATCAAATATTCAAATTTAAAGAGTTTAACCTTAATCTGTGGATTTATCACTTGCTATTTACCTACCAACATGAAATAAATATAGAAATGAAAGGAAGTAAAGCAAGAGAGAATTCTCAAAAGCTATCTCATTGAATAAGGACAGTCATCTACATATTTCTACACGTTCAGATGACCAACTGAAATCTACTCTGTTCAGTGTTCACAAAAACTAGCAGAAAAGGAATCTTCCTAATCAAAGGTATCCACTACATAATTCCAAGTGATAAATCCGATTCAACACTAAAACAGTATAACCTAAACACATATGACTAACAACTTGAGAGCCACTCCAAAATTGCACTTTTAGCTTCTCCTCCCAAAACAATGGAATGGAGGGTGATGTGGCAAGTTCAAAACACAATGGGTGTGCATTAACTTACTGATAAGATAAAATAAAATCAAAACCTAGCAACTTTTAAGAATCTAAAGCAACTTAACTTATGATAGTATTATTAATAAGTAATGATTATCCCACAGTGTATACGATTTCAGTTAAAATTGTGAATCGGTTTTCCGATTATACTACCAAGTAGCATCTAGACATCGATAATACCAAATCACAAACATCAAACATTGAATCAACTAGCCCGAAAATGTCAAATAAGGGACAACATACAAGTTTTTCCTTTTTTTAAGGTACTACAAAATAGAATCACAATGTAACAGTTTTTACTTTTAATGATTGAATCACTTATCTAAAGTTTACACCATGCACAATTGCAACTCAATCTGCAAAACATGCATGCAATTACAAAGAAAGTGCAAGAAAATAAGTGGGAAAACGACAAAAACACACACACCCACACTGCCACACACTCACCTGTCCTCTTTTTGGAGCCATTGTTGTGATGTGTGTCTCTCTTTCTCTTTCTATCAACCTTTTTTTTCTTTTGAAAAAAAAAAAAAAAAAAAAAAAATCCTTTTGAAGTGAGACTGTGAAGTCAGAATTGGAAAAAAAAAAAGTGGCAAGAGACTGTTTTATAAGAGAAATGATATGTTAGCAACATTTTTACAACAATTCATAAATGGCAGGTTGTTACTAGTTATTATTGTTGAGACAAAAAAGTAATCTTCGTGTTAAGTTCAAATTTGAATTAATAACAACTAACCACTTATGATTTGTTATGAAAATATTGTAAAAATATTGTGGGTATAGCATCTCTCGTTTTATAATAGACTAAGAATGAAAAACGGATTAGAACACAAGCGAAAAATGTGTTAACTTTTTTTTGATAAAAAAAAATGTATTACCTATAGACCCGTTCTTACCTAATCTTTAGCCATTAATACGGGCATTAATTATTAGATACTCTTAAAGCACGAGTGAAATACTGGTGCTTCATCTTTCGACATTCACGATGAATTTCACTAATTAAATTTTGATGACATATTTCTCAAAAAAAAAAAAAAAAATTTTGATGAGATCTACCGTAAATATGGAAGTTCGGAAATACATAATAAATTTTTTTTTTTTAAATCCTAATAAGATTTTTCATAATAAAGATAAAGATTTTTTTAGAGTTTAACTTTAGCATGGAGTCCTTAAAATCTTATTTGAATTTGTTTTAAAACGTTCGTCACATGATAAAATTTAATCTATTGATTGAAAAAATAGGATTAGCAACTATGATACAAATAATTCATTTATTTCTTTGTTCACTTAATTAATTTTTTAAAGAAAGACTAGAGGTTTTTTTTTTTTTTTTTAAATGATTTAATAAAAACTAATTTTTTAAAATATAAATTAAAAACTGATTTTTAACTATTTTATCTTTTAAAACAAATTTTTAAAATTTTTTTGGACCTTTTTTCCCCTTGGACTCCGGTTACCATGGTCTCCCCTAGGCTAAATATCAATGAAATACTTTTGGTGTTTATTTATTTATTTTTTCAATAAGTGGAAAAGGTGGATTTAAACTTCAAAAAAAAGAAGGGTAAAACTTAAGTACCGGAATTATTCAAACACTTAAATACTGTGAATTCAATTGTTTTTAAAAAGATAATACTATTTTTACCTTATTTTTCAATTCAACCACGTGTTTGAATACAAATAAAAAACCCAATGAATAAATAACTTCTTCTACTTTTATTTTTTTATTGAATGCTTTTATACATGTATTTTTCTTATTATATTGAATTGATTATTTGATTTTGTTAGTTTGTGCTACTTTTTTGTTTTTGTTTTTTGTTTTATATATATATATATTGAATGTTTTCTGACACGTTTTTTTTATTATTGAATTGATTATTTGATTTTGTTAGTTTGTGTCCGTGTGATAGCGGGTAGGTAATGATCGCGGTTTGGGTGTTTTTGGACTTTTTGTGTGTGTCAGGTTGGAGAGTACAGGCCCAGCCCAAAATACAATCAATGAGAGAACAATCTTGAAACTAGGGGTGTACATTCGGGTTAGCGTGTCGGGTTTGTGTCGTGTCGAGGTAGGGGTATTCGACTAAATAGCTCAACCCTAATCCGACCCATTTAATAATCGTGTCATGATCTTTCAACCCTAACCCGACCTGTTAATAAAGCGGATTGACCTTATCCAACCCATTTGACACGTTTAATAAACGAGTCGTGTTGGGTTGACACAAATGTAACACAACTTATTTTAACCTGCATAATATTAAATATAATATCCATCTAGAAATATTTTTTTTTACATCCCAAAAAGCAGTACATACACTTCAAGTCTTCAACTCACATTCAAAATAATATAGTTCAACAAAAAATATAACATTCATCTAGAAATAAGTTCATCTAAAAAACAGTGCATACACGTCAGCCCAAATTCAAAATAACAAAGTTTCACAAAAATAAAATAACATAGTTCAACAAAAATATAATATTCTTGGAACTTGTCAAATGCTAAGTTTCAATATTGAAAGAATTTAAGCAAACAGTAGACTAATCCTGACTATGACCACGATTATCATCCATAGATTCTTTGTTGATGTCCAAATTCGTAATATCTTCCACAAGCTCATCTAATTTCATTTGTGTAAGTTTTATGCCCAAAAAAAAAAGTATTAGTAGTTCTAGGGTCTGTAAAGTTTCAATTTCCAATTATATCCATTGTAAATTTTTGTAATTACTCACTTTTCTTTTTAAATTTAAAATATATGTTGGATATAAAAGGTATTTGACAAATCTAAAATAAAATAAATATTTATTTGTTATATGAGTTAAACGGGTTGTGTTAAGTGAGTCATTTCGGGTTGACACAAATAAATTGGCGTGTCAAACGTGTCTATTACGGGTTACGCGGGTTGACCCGTTTATGACCCGTTTCTTATCGTGTCGCTTTCGGGTCGACCTGTTTATGACCCAAACCCATTAAGGTCCAACCTTAACCCGAAAAAACCCGTGTCGGATTCGTGTCGTGTTCGCGGGTTGGGTCGAACATTGACACCCCTACTTGAAACCCACCATTTTAGGTTGTTTGAGTTTGGGATTAATGGGTACCACATTGGAACTGGGCATGTCCAACTAGGAAGAGAGAGAAGAGAGGAATTGGAGGTTGGGTTTAATTCTTTTACATTTTCAAGTTTTTAAGGAGAGTAATCTTAGGATTACAATTTTTTTCACAATTTTTGCCACAATTAGTTTACATGGCAAGTTGTGAGTGATTCAGTTGTAGACCCACAATTTTTATTCCACCACTCACGACCTACCAGGTGAGTAAATTGTGGCAAAAGTTGTAAGAAAAGTTGTCGTCCTAACATTTTCCTTTTAAGGGCCCTAATTGTTTCAAAACTCACTTAGTCACTCACTCATTAATTGAATAAAAATTTATGGTGGGAAACATGGTAGTGGTATAATACCAAGTTGATTGAAAATAGGTAGTAAAAATGAAAGGAAAAAAATTTACCTTAAGTTACATAGCATAGGCAAATCATATAATACATCTTTAAACAATATTTAAATAGTGAAAATTTTTACTCTAACTTATTTAAAAAAGAAAAGAAAAAAAAAAAAAAAAAAAAAAAAAAAAAAACAATGTCACAACCAACAACACATAATAGTTGGTATTTCATTAGCTTAAATAATGTTTGAATTTTGAAACACTAACACCATAACGCTGATTCTTTTCATTTTTCCTAATTTACATGTAGGAATTAGAAAAATATTTACACTCCGCCTTTCATTTGTTTTTTCCACTTATTAAAAAAAAAAAATTTTACATTTTAAATTTCAAAAAATATTTTATAGCTTAAATTTTGAAGGTCTCCACATTTTCTCTTTTAAGTGTATAGCTTAGTATAAAAAATATTACCATGAAATGAAATATATATATATATATTTTACATTTGTTACAAGTTTATGTTTAACATATTTATGTATAACAATATGTTTATAAAATGGATAGTTCATCACGTATAATATTTTCATGCGTTTCTAAAAGGGATAGTTGTGTAAGTTTCATCTCTCGGTTGGCATTTAATGGCCTCTTTTCCTCACTTGTTGGAGACAATTTGGCTTATTCAATATCACCCATATTTTTTGTACCTTGTGCATTTCCTAGTGGTTTAAACAATTGAAAAACTTCCTCTAACCTAACCCCACGGGTTCAATGAACATGGGCTCAAATATAATAGATGACAATAACTGATACCAAAATACTCGATATTCCCAACTTTAAACAGATGAAATATAAAGATTTCCCAACCAATTGACGATTGTTGCCAAGGCTCCACCTACAACCCAAAATTTTGTTGGATAATACTCCTAATTCATTATCAATGGTATCGTTCCAAAGCAAAATGAATACAACATATATAGAATAATAATCCACGCATTAAACTGTCCAAACTTTTTCTCTACTCCTAGGGGTAGCTTTTATACCTTTAACGCTTTGGTTTTTTTTTTAGATTGCGCTAGATATTGTGTATGGCTATTTTTCATACCTTTGTTTGATCTCTTATTATGTGGCAACTTTGGGAGTCTCCATAGTGGCTATTCTAAAAGATAAATTTTAGACAGAGTCAATATTCCTCTCGCTGTTTAATTAATCTCTTATTATATGGTGGCATTAGGAATTTCAACGGTGGCTACTCTGGAAGGTAAGTTGGTCTTATGTATGCAAATATGGCTAAATTTTTAAAATTAATTGTTCATTTTAGTCTTCTTTAATAACATTTACCCAATGACGTAGGATTTTATTTTTAACTTAGCACTCAATTAGTTGTCTTGATGAAGAAAATTTTTGTATTTAGCATAAAGTTTTCAAAAAATATCTCATACAATAATAAGAGATCAAACAGCATAAGTGTCAAATAAATTTGGCACCTGTTTAAAAAATATCAAATGACTGTTCAAAATTATGGAGTGTTCATAAAGTCTTCAAAAAATATCTCATAAATTTGGCATCTTGATTCGAAACAATAATGTTAGATAACCAATGTAAGTGTTAAATAAATCAGTAATTGAAGCTTACTCCTCATACAATGCTTTTGTGGTTCTTATAATTATATTTGTAATGATATTTTCTTATTTATGTTTAACCATAAACATATCATCAATTCCAAATTAATTTTTCTCAACTCTACAACTTGTAATTTTTATAAATAACATGAGAAAGGTAGAAGTTTAAGAATCAAAATTAGTATGAAAATAATATTTACCTTAAACAAATATTGTTACTTATATGTTTATTAACATGTTTAGTACATAGTAAGTGAAAAATTTTACTCTAACTTATTTTATTTAAAAAAACATATTAAGAATAATTTTAAAAAAAGAAAAGAAAAAAAGAAAAAAACAATTTAACAACCAACTAGACATAATAATTGATATTTCATTAGCTTAAATAGTGTATGAATTTTGAAACACTAACACCATAACGCTAATTCATTTCATTTTTTCTAATTTACATGCAGAAATTAGAAAAATATTTATACTCCATCTTTCATTTGATTTTTCTTCTTATTAAAAATTTTCATTTTTGACATTTTAGATTTCAAAAAATGTTTTATTGTTTAAATTTTGAAGGTCTCTACATTTTCTCTTTTATGTTTATAACTTAGTACAAAAAATATTCACATGAAATGAAAATAAAATATATATTTTTAAATTATTTTTTTACATTTGTTGCAAGTTTATGTTTTAACATATTTGTGTATAACAATATGTTTATAAAATAGATAGTTCATCACTTGTAATATTTGCATGCATTTCTAACAGGGGTAGTTGAACAAGTTTCACCTCTTGATTGGTATTTAATGGTCTCTTTTCGTTACTTGGTAGTTGAGCAAGTTTCACCTCTTGATTGGTATTTAATGGCCTCTTTTCCTTGCTTGGTAGTTGAGCAAGTTTGACCCATATTTTTTGTACCTCGTGTATTTTCTAGTGGTTTAAACTTTAAACAATTGAAAAACTTCCTTTAACCTAAACCCATGAGTTCTAGGAACATGGGCTCAAATATAATACATTACAATAACTAATACCAAAATAGTAGTAATAAATGTCTCGATATTTCCAGCTTCAAAGAGGCGAAATATAAAAATTCTCAATCAATTGATGATTGCTGTCAAAAAATGCATGAAAATTAAAATTAGACCGTTAACAATATACTAGATTGTTAGAAAATTTAAAAATTATATAATTGGAGATTTAAAATATATAGCTATTTGGAATTTGAAAAGAATAAAATAAGATTAAAGAAAGAATGAAAAAATAATATTTAAATGAAATAGAGAAATGATAGAGTATGTTGGAAAATATAGTTGAAAAAGTAAGAAAGTAAAAAGGAAAAATAATTGTTTACTCTCCAAACAGTACAAAAATATGGAGAGGTTGCTGGAGATGCTCTAAAAAGGAGATTTTCCTCCCAAAATATAATATCAAATGTTATTTAATAATGAGTGCAACTATTTCTTATTACTTTTATTGGTTCTGTATAGTTCTTATCAATTAGCACCAACACTAAAGAGGAATACAATTTTAATGATCATTTTGTCTTTTACTCCCAGTGACAAAACAATATACAAATTTCGGCTATAATATTCACCTCTTTCACACATGCCACCACACGTAGGGCTTCACCTACAACCTTAAATTTTGTTAGTTAATATTCCGAAGTCATTACCCATACTACCGTTGCTAAGCTTGAAAATTACAACATGTACAGAATAACAATCCACACATTCAACCATCCAAACTTTTTTCTCTGCTACTAGGGTAGCTTATATTCTTGTAATGCTTTAGTTTTTTTTTTAGATGGTATCAGATATTGGGTGTGGCCAATCTTCCTGTTATTGTTCAATCTCTAATTATGTGGCGGTATTAGAAGTCTCCGAGGTGGTTGCTCTAGAAGTTGAGTTGGTCTTGTATATGTAGAAATGACTAAATTTTCAAAATCAATTGTTCATTTTAGTTTTCTTTAATAATATTTACCCCATGATATAGGATTTTTTTTTTTTTTTTTGAACTCAGCACTCAATTAGTTGTCTTGATGAGGAAAATTTAAGATTTGTATTTAGCATCCTTCATAAAGTATTCAAAAAATATCTCATAAATTGGGCATTTTGATCCGAAACAGTATGTTAGGTAACCAATGTAAATCATAAATCGAAACATTCTCCTCATACAATGATTTTGTAGGTCTTATAGTTATTGTAATTTTTTTGTATGTTTAAACATAAACATAACATCAAGTCCAAATTAATTTTACTCAACTCTACTACTTGTAATTTTTATCTATAATATGAAAAATGTAGAAGTTTAAGTATCAAAATTAGTATGGAAATAATATTTACCTTAAAAAAATATTTTTACTTATATGTTTATTTACATGTTTAGTACATGGTAAGTGAAAATTTTACTCTAACTTATTTAAAAACAAATAATAAGAATTGTTCAAAGAAATAAAAGAAAAAAAAAAACAATGTAACAACCAACTACACATAATAGTTGGTATTTCACTAACACCATAACATTGGTTCTTTTCAATTTATTTTTCCCTAATTTACATATATATATATAATTAGAAAAATATTTATACTCCGCCTTTCATTTGGTTTTTCCCCTTATTAAAAAATTTCGTTTTTTACATTTTAGATTTCAAAAAATATTTTAAAGCTTAAATTTTGAAGGTCTCCACATTTTCTCTTTTATGTGTATAGCTTAGTACATAAAAAATATGCACATGAAGTGGAAATACAAAATATATTTTTTAATCATTTACATTTGTTACAAGTTTATTTTTAACATATTTATGTATAACATAATGGATAGTTTATCATTTGTAATATTTGCATGCATTTCTAAAAGGTATAGTTGAGCAAGTTTTACCTCTCGGTTGGCATTTAATGGCCCCTTTTCCTCACTTGTGGAGACAATTTGGCTTATTCAATATCACCCTTTTTTTTTTCTACCTTGTACGTTTTCTAGTGGTTTGGAAAACTTCCTTTAACCTAATCCCACGAGTTCTAGGATATGGGCTCAAATGTAATACATTACAATAACTGATACCAAAATACTAGTAATAAATGTCTCGATATTTGTATTCCCAACTTCAAACAGGCGAAATATAAAAATTATCAACCAATTGGCGATTGCTGTAAAGGCTCCACCTACAACCCTAAAATTTGTAGCAAGTTGAGTCATCATAAATAGTATACTCGTGGGAAAAATGGTAGTGGGATAATAAGTTGATTAAAAATAGGCAATAAAATGAAAGAAATTTTTTTTTACCTTAAGTTACATTGCATAGGAAAATCATATGATACATCTTTAAATTTTGGAAAAAAAATTAACTACATTAACCATTATTATTACAAAAGATAATGGGAGAGGCAAAACTCATTACTCAATCATTCTCAATTTATGACGATTTCTAATCATCTCAAAACTCTTGAGTGTTATATTGAACTAATGTTTAACCTCATGCATATGCAAGGGTACAATTAAAAATAATCACAATTTCATGATTCAAATTATAATTTTTTTTAGAAGAGGTTTAAACTATACACAGTATTAGCTTACAACTTTTTTAAATCATACATTTCTAAAATATGTAATGGTTTTATATTATATTATATTATATTATATATATATATATATATATATTATGATTTAGAATTTAATTAGAAGTAGATTCTTTGGCTTTTGCACTTAATAATTTACTTGCCACAAAAATTAAAAAATTAGATGGAAAAGTGGCATAAAATTGGACTTTAATTGAAATCCAATTAGAATCTAATTGGATTAGGACTCTTCGATTTTTACACTCAATAATTCACTTGGCATAAAAATTAAAAATTAAATAGGACACGTGATGCAAAATTGAGAATTTAATTGATATCTAATTGGATTTTCTCTGAGTTTTGACTTTTAATATATATATATATATTATATCTATTTAGACATAGTATTCAAACTATTCATCATGCCAAAGTTGTTTGGTTAGGGTGAATTAAGAAATGATAGAAAAATAGAGGAAAGAAAATAAGATGAAGATTGATAATTTCATCAATATGGGGATGGGTGGCATTTTCTCCCAAACTCACAATCTGATTCATCCAAAATGGAAAGAAAAATGAGAAGGAAAATGCAAGTTGAAGACAAGATTACCTTCTATTTTTTCAACTAGATGCAATTACACAAGTTTACTTCATAGGAAGGAAAATTACTAGTGGAGAGGTGTCAAAGAACTTGATCTCTAGTGAAAATGATTTTTTTAATAAAAAAATGCATATTATTTGTATTTATTTTTTTCGTCCTCCTACTTTTTTATCATTCCAACCAAGACAGAGCCTTTAAAGAAAACCAACTTGTAGATGGCAACCAATTGAATTCAGATTTCCATTTAAGTTGTCTACAAATATCAATTAGAAAGAAAATCAATTAAATTCAACCAAACTTTTACCAATCGAAGATGAGAGAGAAAAAGAAATACGGTGCATAGCAGCCTATAGGCTAATTTTAATTAAAGTATTACTTTAAACCATTCTTTAATAGTACAATAAATTTAAACCTATGACATTAGTCTAATGATAATTACTTTCTATTATAAGGGAAAAACATCAATTGAGTTTCCAGTTTGTAAAGTCATTTGTTCTCAAATAAAATAGCAAGCATTTGAAATTATTTCAAAAATTAATAACAAATTTTCAGCTTAATAAAAAAAAAAAAATTCTTTTCTTTTTGAGGAAATTTTTTTTCTTTTCTAATTCATATACTGTCCTTTTTGCTACTATTTTCATATGCTTATTATAGCCACATGACAAAATTACATAGTAAGACAAATATAATTTATAAATGTGCAAAACAAAAGGGCATTGAGCAAAAAAGCAAAGGATAAAATTGACATTGAGCCTCAAACACATGTGGGAGATTTAAAGTATAGTATACCTCAAACACTGTCGCTTTGTCCCAATTGTCTCGTCTCAATTCCTAAACTCCATACCATATTTAACACCTCATCTCTCTCCCTCTCTCTCTCCCTAAAGCCCAGAGCCAGAGGAGCCCGTTAAAACTTCAGAAACCCTATTCAATTTCAAGGTAAAAACCAATAACCCACACCAAAAAAAAAAAAAAAAAAAAAAAAACAATCTTATTAGTATTTGTATAACAACATTTATATTTCTTAATCTTGAATTATAGTTTAGATCAAAAAATCTTGAAACAAATTTCAATACAATTAAACCCTTTTTGCGTTTTGTCCTATTCTTATTCTTCCTTCTTTTTTTTTTTTTTTTTGAAATTAATTTTATTATTTAGTTTTTGCTTTTATACCTTTCTTTCTCAACATTGTAATCTGGTTGAATAGTTGAATCCTAGCTGACACTCATATATAATCATCCTCTTGAAGCTTAAGCTAAGTTACTTGTTGTATTTTGAGGTTTTGGGTCTGTATATAGCATGGATTGGAGTTTTGAATTTATGGGTTTTGTAGTGTTTTAGATACTTAGGCTGAAATTGCATCTGGGTTCAATTGTATTTGTAATATTGTGGGGGGTTTATCAAATTACTAGGGAATTTAGAAAAGGAAACGATAAAAAAATGTATGGAAGAGCTGGTCTTGATCGATTCAAGAAAGCTGAAACCTTGGAACCATTCTCAGTGAGTGTTAATTCAGCTTACAAGCCCAATACCCAGTCTGTATCCAAGCCAGCTTCTTCCAGTTCCTCAGTTTCAAATACCCACTTGCAAAAAAATTCCCAAAACCAGCACCAGCAACAATCCCATGTTTCTAATAGGCCGGCGGTGCCGGAGGCAGCACCCTTGGTAGGGCAGAATCAGCAGGTGACTCAGATTGGAGGGGGGGAATCAACTTGGCAACCGCCTGACTGGGCGATTGAGCCTCGGGCAGGAGTTTATTTTCTTGAGGTTTTGAAGGATGGGGTGGTTCTTGATAAGATTAATCTAGATAGACGGCGACAAATCTTCGGGAGGCAGGTTCATACTTGTGATTTTGTGCTTGATCATCAGTCTGTTTCTCGCCAGCATGCTGCAGTCATTCCTCACAAGAATGGGAGGTTAGATCTGTTTGCAATCTTCCTTGACATTATTTGGACTTCTTGTTTTGTTCTTTGCATAACATTTCTTGACATTTATTTGCATTACATGTTACACCACTATATTGTTTAGATTGAAAACAGAATTGTTAGGAAAGAGTGTGAAATTGGCTTGATTGTTTTGAGTGATAGCGGCTTAGTGCAGTGGAACTTTTGCTTTATTGAGTTCATGTTGGTTGATCAATTCAAAAATTCGTAATGCACCTGAATTTTGGGAAAACAGTGAAGGAAAGAGCAAATCGTCTGAGCTAGAGTTAGAGCTTGGAGGTGGATGTTTCTATTGTTATCTGTACTAGAATAAAAATGTTTATCATACTGGGTTCGACATTATTGGGTTTGTATTTTGTTGATGTTCCAGTGGGCTATGGGTGCTTTTGAGGTGAAGTAATCTTTCGCTGTCCAGGCGACAGGCGCCCATGATGGCATGCATGTGTCATTTATAAATGTTGCTTCTCATAGATAATTTGGTTTTGTGAAGTTTGGAAGGTTCTTTTATTTTATACATGGCATTCACAATGTTCTAACTTTCCCACAGCATATATGTAATTGACTTGGGATCTGCTCATGGTACATTTGTTGCGAATGAGCGCTTGACTAAAGATAGCCCTGTTGAGTTAGAAGTGGGACAGTCTTTGCGGTTTGCTGCATCAACAAGAATTTATATCTTGAGAAAGAATGAAGCAGCTCTTTTTCCTCGCCCTCCACCTAAAGAGCTCAATTTGCCGCCACCTCCTGATCCATCTGACGAAGAAGCTGTTGTGGCTTATAACACACAGCTAAATCGTTATGGTCTGAGCAAGCTTAACCTACCGTCAAAATCCACCAAGTCTGGTAGCTCAAAAGGTGGAAGAGATGACAGCCACCAGTCAGAGAGATCTACTAAGAGAATGAGGAAGCTGAGAGTAGCCTTCAGGGATCAAGCTGGGGGAGAGTTGGTTGAAGTCGTTGGGGTTTCAGATGGTGCTGATGTAGAAACAGAACCTGGTCCATTAGATGTGAAAGAAGGAAGTCTTGTTGGAAAATATGAACACCTTATACAGACTACAGTAATACCTAAAGGAAAGCAACAGTCCTCCATGAAGGAAGATACTACTTCCCAAAAAGGTGTGACCAATAAACTACAGGAAGTCTTAAATAAGGTCAAAACCACTTCAAAAGGTGGAATTTATGATGATCTCTATGGGGAATCATTTTCTGGAAAACTAGGTTCTTCCTGGGCTTATCCGTCTGTTAGTTCTGGTGATAGACCAGCTTCTCCAACAAAAGATGCCCAAGGATGGACATCGAGTGTAAGCTCAAGTAATGTTGATGAAGAAAATGACGATGATTTATTTGGTGACTAACTGAAGTGGGCAGACTAGGCAGTGGAAGGATTGTGTTATTTTCCTGTATGTGAGTTTGATAATATGATTGGAAGTTGAGAAGCAGTAACTTTTGGAAATTATTTGAAACTGCTTCCCTTGAAAATGGGTGATATATGGTGAATTCATTAACAATTTTTTTTTTTTTTTTTTTTTTTTTTTTTTTGGTAATTGCATGCCCCACCAAGGTTCTATAATCCTCCAATTCAGTTATAACCCAAGACTTTAACCTGTGTTATCCTAGAGGAGGCCAAAAGAAATTTAATTATGGCTGATTTTCAGCAGGTCAATTTATTCCTTTTATTTTTTGTGTCACGTGTAAACTTGGACTAATGTGCTTGTGTTGGCCTAACAACAATGAAGATCATGTTGACAGACTGCAAATAGTTGGTTGGCATCCCTGTGGTTTGGCAAGTAGGTTATCTTACAAGGTTTACGGCGTTGTTGTTCACTTCTCCTTGCTTGTGCAACTTGATATGTTGGAAGGCAATAGCTCTGTTGTATTTCTGCTAAAAATGTGTAATACTCACTCTCTTGAGTTCTTGATATGCTGGAACACAATAGCTCTGTTGTATTTCAGCTAAAAATGTGTCACACGCACTCTCTTGAGTTCTTGATAAGCTGGAAGGCAATAGCTCTGTTGTATTTCTGCTAAAAATGTGTCACACTCACTCTCGAGTTCTTGATACGTTGGAAGGCATTAGCTCTTTTGTGTATCTGCTACAAATGTGTCACACTCACTCTCTTGAGTTTGAAATTTGATGTTATGGGGATTGTTATCCCCTTCTTTTAAGGCCGTGAAATGTAGAAGGTCAAAGCCACTTTGCATTTGAGGACCAAAAGTTCCAAAACACTGTCTTCAGTCTTTGAGTAACAAACGTATGCATTTAGTTTTGCCCTCCAATTTTATTTCTCATAATGCTCGGTAGGACAGGCTAGTACTTCCTTCCTCCTCTCTCCTCTTTTGGGTAGGACATCATGGTGCCCCTTTGGCATTGCTGTAGGAAGTAAAGCTTCTATGATATAGAACTTTAATTGAAAAACTATTTAATGCTTTTAATGTTTGGTAAAATAAAATGAATAATGCTTTAAAGTTCTGGATTTATAAAGCCTGAACAGTAAGTTGTAGAACTTTTTTCTTAGAAGTTTCAAATTTCAGCTTTAGCCTTAAAGCTAGAGGGAAAATACTTTTGGAACCTTACTGCATTTTGATGTGCCCGTTTGGTATTAGTGTAGGAAGCAGAGCTTCAGCTATAAGGCTTCAGTTGTAGACCTTTTGTGAGAGAGAGTTTGATGTTTAGAAAGTTTGGCAAATTACAATACAAAAGTGCTTCAAAATTACTGAACCTTTTGCTAATCTATTGCTAAAGAGTTTTAAAACGTGAGAAATGACAATAATGGGACAAATAAAAGTTTTTTTTGTTCTTAATTTTTAGAATTGGTTGGCATAAAAATGCTGTTAGTTATTGCTATTTTATTTTATAAATACCTTTTTCAAAATCGAATCTAATCAATTCACTTATTGATCAATATTAATTTAATTTTTATTAAGTGAAATTACATAAAATTCTGAACATTTGACACTCCTTCTATATTAAACCATAAATTTCTAATTACCCAATAATTATCAACCCCTTTTGTTGCAATTATTATTATTATTATTATTTTAGATAATTTCATAATTGGGGTATAAGAGATTTAAACCGGGGACTTCTCTATTGAAAACACTAGGAGTGCTTATTGAAGTATAATGCTCTTGACAATTATTATTACTAGTTTATAACCTTTGCATGTGTAGGGGTACAACACACACATGCGCGCGCACACACAACATTTCTACCTATTAAATAATAGATCATACACATCCATAGTATTACATGGAAGCATAATAAATTTGAATTGAGTCATTTTATATTTTCTAAATTTAGATACACAAATTTGCATATAAACATAATTGACACACACAATTAAAGTGTAATTGAAATTACATTTGGAATGAAATTGTAGTGGTTTTTTAACAATTTGATAGTTACAATGGGGGATAGGAGAATTTTAATCTTAGACCTCTATGTTAGAAACATTAGCAGGTGTTAGTTGAATTACAAAACTCTTAACATTAAATAATATGATAATTAGCATGACACTTGGCACAAAATTGAAATTTAATTAAAATCTAATTTAGATTCTTGATTGAAATTTCTATCTACTTTTACATATTATTATTGTTGTTGTAGTTGTTGCTTAGGGAAATCATCCCAACCCCCAAAATTGATTTTTTTCTCACTCTTCTCAATAGTAGCAAGCGACAGCGGTGTCATGATGAGTGACGGTGATGGGAGCGACGATGATGGATGAGAATGGAGGAGAAATGGTTCGGTTCCTCTCTCTCTCTCTCTCTGTGATCGATAACAATGCCATCAGAGGCAACGACTTCATTATATTGACAACAAGGACCTTCAATAGGGAGTTGTGTGGTGGTGCATGGAGGGTCAGGGGCTTTTTATTTTTCATGTTGTAACTAACTTTGGGCTTCACTAGTTCATGATTGTAATTTTTAATTGTATTTTTTAAAAGTTTCTTTGTGAGTGTGTGTGAAAATTTTGAGGATTACATAATAAAAGATTACTAATCCTTAACTTTTTAAGGAATCCTTTATTATAGTGGCTGTAAATGATTTATTTTTCTCAGACAAGAATCTTTTTCCCCAAAAAAGAAAAAGAAAAAGAAAAAAAAGAAAGAAACATACAATTTTGTCAGGGTTTTTCATAAAACTCAAACAATAACAAAAGGAGCTTAATTTACTAAAAGTTTCAATTTTGAGCTTTCACTAAAAGAGCTTGTTAGAGCCTTAAAAGCTCTTTTCTGTAAGTTAAAAGACATGATAAAATTACTTAAAGTGTTGTTTTGCACAAAGATAGTTTCAAGGATGTGCTTTAACACATAGCTAGACAAACAAAAAATGCTTTAAGGGGTCCAGTATGATGAATAAACATTCTGTTACATGATCTATTATGCATACAAAACGTGTCCTAAGTAAAGTCATAATAGTAATTTTGACAAATTAGATTTTATTGTTCTATATTTTAAATTTTCTTTTTCATTCTTATGATATTTTATATTTTAGTTAATGTTTCTTTTATTTGTAGATATTTTTTTAATTATAACTGCTTACTAAAAATAAATCAATTTGTATATGGAAAGCGTATGAAAACTGAGAAAAGAATATAAAAAATTAATTGAATCTCAAATAATATCTATTTAAGGCTAGCTTAAACCATCCAATCCAGTTGAACCAATCCAGTTGAATCTCATATATATATATATATATATTTTTTTTTTTTTTGAAAAACAAAAACACACACACAAGGGAGAGGGAAAGAGGTTCTAACACAAAGGCACACCACAACTTCCCTCAAAAAGCCATGGTAACTTTTAAGGGATGGTGGGGACAAGTTATACTACATATAACACATTCTCTTAAGCAATGTGAGAAAATTACCCATTCTTTTTTTAAGGAAACACACACACACACATGGTTTTGATTCTTTTGAATACTTGATTGGGACTAGGTTTTATAATCGTCATGGCATTTAGATTAGCGCGAGAGGAAACTAGTAAAATCAACTTGGTCGAACTCCCTTCCTTAATCTCATGCCTTACCCATCATCATCGTCATCATCTTAGAGGGCGAGTATGCAAGAAATCTGATCGTATCCAACCCGTGCTCAGCTCTGGATCCGTTGACAAAGCTATTACTAGGGGAAAAAAAAATCTAATTGAAAATTTATATGAGTTATCTCTCACATCAATAAGAAATCCATTATAAAGACCTAGAAGATAATAAAATAGTACAACATAAAGATAACAATGAAAATAATTATAATGATGTTCAAATATGTAATATAGCAATTCTTGTTATATAAAAATATTAAATTCTTTTCCAAATGCATATATCTCTTACAAAATTTTACTAACAAAACTTGCTATATTTATTTTTGTAAAAAAGAAGTTTTTTCAAAATCAATACTGATCAAATCCTACGTAAAATCTATTATGTCACAAGTTGGTTAGTCATATTATCAATTGAAAAGTAGATGTTGTCAAGAGCCTTATAACTCAATTGACACTTTTTAGTGTTTATCATAGAAGTAAACAAAACCTAAATATAAAAATCTCAAAAAGCAGGAAATATGATTTTCAAATAAAAAAAATTATAATGAATTTTTAATATTAAAAAAAAATCCACTTCAAATTGTCATCGTATATCTCGAACTATATCGAGTTAGGTCACTTCAAATTGTTGCCATATATCTTGAACTGTATCGAGTCAGGCCAATTTGCAATTCTTCCATCTCATATCTTAAAGGGGGATATGGGTATAAGACATTTTTTAGAATTGTTGTAAAAAAAATCATATGCATATGCTTCGTTTTTTAGATGGGTTTCTTGGGTTTGGGAATTGTTTGGTCATGAATTAAGTTTTCTTGTGAAAAGTTTCCACTTCAAATTATCACCTTAGATCTCAAACTGTATTAACTCAAGTCATTTTGCAACTCTTCCATCTCATATGGGTAAAAGAAAATTTTGGGAATTGTTGTAAATCATATGTGTATGCTTGATTTTTGAGATGGGTTTCATGGATTTGGGAATTGTTGGGTCATGTGTCAAGTTTTCTTGTAAAAATTTATGGATATATATTGGATTAGATGTTTTGTACGCTTGAGGTTCATTAGATAGGTTTCTATTTTCATGTTTGTGGGTGGTATCTTTTCGTGTAATTTAAGGTTTTATGGAAGTGCCTCGAATGTATCTAGCTTTTTCTGCTTGTGGGTTGTTGATAATAATGAATATTTTGAGTTAATTTGTTAAGTTGGTTTACTTTTAGATTAGATATTCTTTTATATATATAAATATACAAGATAGAAATTCTACTCTAGCTTAATCTAAGTGTATATATGTGTGAAACTCCTTCCTAAAGACTTGAATCCTAGCTCTTGCCCTCCACACCCCACAAGTACTTATACCTGTAGAGTGACCATCACATCAAGGGTGTGCAATGGTAAATCATACATTCTAAGAATTTATAAGATGTGTTTTGTTTAGATAGTGATTGTGTTTTGTTGGGGTTTGTTTAGAGGCTTTTCATTTGTATGCCCAATTGTTAATATATATATATATATATATATATATTTAGTTTATGTAATTTTTACGATTTTTGTGAATTATATTACTTTTAAAAAAAAAAATTTTATTATTATATGTTTTTGAAATTATGTTATCATGGGTTTTCTTCAAGGGAATTCAAGAAACAATCACTTTTCTCTTTCTCTTTCTTCTAGTCTTTGTTCAAAAACTCTTCTCTAACTGCAATGGAGGAGATGACATAAAATTGGACAAAACTAATGCTTTCTAAAAGGGAGGGACCAGGTTGTTGCCTAGAGACTGATCTTAGCTCTCAAGAACATATCATTGCAATAAAATTTCTTAAGAAAAGAGCCCTCAACATTGATGCTATTGCTAAAACATTCACTGCACTTTGGCTATCCAAGAGCGGGTTTAAGGTTCGAAATCTCGGAGATCATGTAATCCTATTCATCTTTGGCAACGCCTCTGATATGGATATGGTTCTCAGTGCTGAGCCTTTGAGCTTTGACAAACATCTTGTGATCATGCAGAAATATGATAAAAGTATTGCTGTGGATGAATTGAAGTTTGATAGGTCTCTATTCTGGGTGCAAGATCATGGGATCCCATATAAATATATGAATGTTAAGGCCACTGAAAAAATTTGTGATATTGTCGAACATTTTATACACTTTATTGATCTTGCTAAAACAAAGGGTGGTAACTTCATAAGGATTCGGGTGGGGTTGGATGTCTCTTTATCTCTATGTCATAGTTGAGTTATCTTACCTAAGAACGGCAAGAAATCATGGATAACATTCAAATATGAGCGCCTCCAAAATATATGCTATGGGTGTGGCCATTTGGATCATTTTAATAAGGACTATGATATCTGGTTGGAGAGTGAAGAGAGCCTAATTGATGATCAAAAGCAATTCGGCCTAGGTCTTCGTGCACCACCATTCTTTCCCTCGCGAAGAAGTGTTGTCACGATGTGCTGCCATTTGCAACTAATCCAACGGCGGTGCACGACACGGAGAAGATACGTCAAACAAAAGGCTTTCATTTAAGGAAAGAAATTAATAATTTTAATGCTCCAAATAAATCACTAAACGTATGGGCATTTAGTGATAAGAAAGATTACATTTCTTCAAACATCCCACAACATCCAGACTCTCTTAATTCCTTAGACCAAGGGATAACCTTAATCGATATATATGATGCTAGCTGTGAAGATTGTGCAACAGCTCAATCAAATTTCATCAATCCCATTCAAGACATAGCCCAGTTAAATTCTAGCCATCAAAGCCCCATTAAAGAAGTCAAGTCATGTGAGAAGCATGATACAGATAGGGCACAAAAAAAATCAAGCATGTGGACACGTCTAGCTAGGGCAGGCATAAGTATTCACAACAATGAGCACACAGAAAACTTAGGTTGGGGCAAAAGGATTTCTTCGTAAATGGATGATCATTCAGAATTACCTTACAATAAAAAATAGGTTTTGAAGGATGATGTTGTTTTCTCTTTTCCATTGGTGGAGGCTGATAATCAGCCTCGCCAAGAATTATGAGTTTCTTAGTGTGGAACTGTCATGGGCTTGGAAACCTACGTACAGAGAAGGTGTTTGGAAATTGAAGGGGATAGAATTTGAGATAGACGGATCTGTTCAAAAAAGCTAACCAAAAGCAATGGTGCTAAGGAGAATGACAGTCTAAACGTACTGACAAACAACAGGCGGAATAAAGATTGCGCCCCAGATGGAGAGGAAGAGAAGATGGACAGACTCTCCATGGTGGACGGATTCCAAGTAGACGAATACAAGGTAGACAGGTAGCAAAGCCACGTGGCGTCCACGTGGCCTAAATGGTCTCCAAGAAACTTCAAATAGAAATGTCTTATGCCCTACGATTAACCATAATCAACAAAATCTCTATATGGAAAAGATCCCGTAAAATACGTGTATTTATGAGAATCTTCCCTTCAAGGAAACATTTTCTTCACCAAGAAACAAAGGTCGGTTCTACAATACTATAAAAACCCAAAACCCTCATAAATCAAGGTATGCACAATTTACCCCAGTTTTGGTACTCTAGAGTTGTGAAAGTTTTCTAACTTAACCTTCGAAGGGTATTTGGCCGGTACCACATCGGTACTCTCTGTGAGGTCTTCTTCATCTTTGTTGTGCAGGTCTTGTCTAGGGCACGTGAGGACTGTGCGACTCACTGACGATTTTTTGGCATTATCAAAAATATTATCTAGGCAAAAGATCCTTTTGTTCTGTTTTTAGCCAAAACATTGGCAGATGAAGCTAGGCTAGATCGTATTCTTCACAACATTAATTTTGATCACAAGTGGGAGGTTTTGAGAGCTAGGAGAGGAGGAGGACTGGTACTATTTTGGAAAGATGAAGCAAATGTAACAATTGAGAACTCTCACAAATATTTTATTAATGCTACTTTTGATAAAAATTTGGCAATGAAATGGAGGTTCAAAGGCTTTTATGGGGAGCCTGAGACTCATAGAAGAATTGAAGCCTGGAACAAACTGAGGGGCTTGAATTCTAGGCTAAATGTACCCTGGCTTTGTGCGGGGGATTTTAGTGAAATCATTAAGAAAGCTGAGAAATTGGGAGGTTCTTTGAAGAGTCATAATCAGATGTAAAGTTTCAGAGATGTTATTGATGAATGTGGTTTCATGGATTTGGGATTATGGGCTCAATATTCACATGGAGAAAACACTTTGCTAATGGTCACTCTATATGGGAAAGATTGGACAGAGGTTTGGCTAATAATGAGTGGCTTCAAAAATTCCCAGGCTCTCGGGTTACTCATCTTAGATGTGACTTGTCGAATCATGTTCCTACTTTCATCAACCCTTCTGGTTTGGAGGCTCTACCTAGGAAAAATGTGTTTTATTTTGAAGAGATGTGGTTGTCTGATTATTGTTGTGTAGAAATAGTAGAGGTGGCCTAGACAAATGGAGGAGAGAGTGATATATTTAAAAAAAAAAGATAAATGCAGCAAAGATTTGTAGTGGTGGGAGAAGAATTGCTTTGGGAATGTAAGGCAGGAGTTGGAGAAGAAAAAAAAATTGTTAGCAAGTGCGGAAGCTGAAGCAATGAGGTGTGGAAACAATTCTTGGTCTAGAGAATTAAAATCTAAAGTTAATGTGTTGTTAGACAAAGAAATCTAGTTGTGGAGCCAAAGATCTAGGGTTCTATGGTTAAAAAAAGGGGACAGCAACTCGAAGTTCTTCCCCTATGCAACTCAAAGGTTCAGGAAAAATACCATCTTTGGTATTAGACATAGAGATGGACAACGGCAAGATCAAACAGATTTGGTTGGGGACACAATAGTTGATTATTATGAGGAGTTGTTCACCACATGCAATGTAGTCTTGCAAGCAAATTCACTTTCCTATGTTCCTCAACTTGTAAGAGATGAGATTAATTCACAACTAACTGGTGAATTTATGGAATGAGAAATTCACGTTGCCCTCAAACAAATGGCGCCACTAAAAGCACCAAGTCCGGATGGGATGCCACTCTTGTTCTACCAACATTTTTGGGGAATGATGAATCATGAGATAACAACTACCATCCTTTCTTGGTTGAATTTAGGTAATTTCCCTCACCCAATAAACCATACTTTTATGACTCTAACCCCAACAATGAAGAGTCCTAAATTTGTTTCTGAATATCACCCAATTAGTTTGTGTAATGTTTTGTATAAGATTTTCTCCAAGGTTTTAGCAAACAGATTAAAAACAATTTTGCCAGAACTTATAACTGAGCATCAATTTTCTTTTGCTAAAAATTGTCTTATTTCAAATGACGTTTTAGTTGCCTTTGAGACTTTACATTGTATGAAAAATCACAATTCAGGAAAAACAAGATTCATGGCACTAAAACTGGATATGAGTAAAACCTATGACAGGATGGAGTGGGTTTTTGTGGAGAATCGTATGAAGAGAATGGGCTTTTGTTCCAGTTGAACTGGTTTAATTATGGAATGTGTACGTACTGTCTTAGATTCAACTCTTGTGAATGGCAAGCCGAAGGGGTTAATTAATCCAACAAGAGGAATTAGACAAGGGGACCACCTCTCCCTTTTCCTCTTCATATTATGCACTGAAGGGCTGTATGGCTTATTTAAAAAAGTTGCAAAAGCTAAGGATATTAATGGCTTTTCCCTCTGTAAGAGAGGTTCAAAACTAACTCTTTTTTTTTTTTTTTTTTTTTTTTTGCAGATAATAGCCTTCTTTTCTACAAGACTAAACCCCAAGAATGTGGAAATGTGCTCAATATTCTTTCTAAATATGAAGTTGTATCTGGTTAGAAAATTAATAAAGAAAAGATAGCTCTTTTCGTTAACAAGTCCACTTATGATGATACTCGGCAGGAGATAAAGCGACTTTTTGATGTTCAAGAAATAAAATTTTATGAGACGTATCTGGGGCTTCCGGCTTTGGTTGGTAGAGGTAAAAAGGCAAGTTTTAACTACATCAAGGAGAAGATATGGAGGAAATTGCAAGGGTGGGAAGGTAAATTATTGTCTCAAGCAGGAAGAAAAATCATAATCAAAACAGTTGTCAAAGCCATACCAACATATGCCATGGGTTGCTTCAAACTTCCTCTGGGTCTATGTCATGACATTGAGGCGATGATCAAAAAATTCTTTTGGGGGTAGCAAGGTGATAAGAGAAGAATCCATTGGATTAAATGGTTAGAATTGACAAAATCCAAGCTAGCTGGGGGGATGGGTTTTAGGGATCTTGATTTGTTCAATGATTCTCTTATTGCCAAACAAGCTTGGCGACTCATGCGTAAAACAGATACTCTCTTTTACAGGATCTTCAAGGCTCGGTTTTTCCCTCAATGTTCATTTATGGAAGCAAAGGATTTAGCGTCTAGGTCATATGCTTGGAAAAATATTCTTCAAGGTAGGGATGTCATTAAAAGGGGCTCAAAATTTCGGGTTAGTAATGCGAAGAATATCTGGCAGCACCATTGGCTTCCCATTAAGCACCCAACCTTGGTTGTTTCCCCAATCATTGAGTCCATGGAGGATGCAACAGTTGATTGCTTAATTGATGAGAACTCAAGACAATGGAATGATGGTAGATGGGATTTTCATTCCTGAAGAAGCCAAGCTAGTAAAAAAAATTCAACTAGCCCGAATTGCTACTAAGGACTCTCTATTTTGGCCTCTCTCTGCTAATGGGCATTATAATTGCAAGTCGGGTTATCATTTTTTAAAAGAGATGGAAGCTGATATTGATGGGTAAGCACCACCAGATTTGGACAAGAAGCCTGGGAAAGGCATTTGGTCCTTGGAGGTTCCTAATAAATACAAAAACCTGGTTTAGCAAGCCTGTAGAAATTCCCTTCCTACAAAAATGAACCTAACCCGAAGAACCATCATAACCAATCCAACCTATGACCACTGCTCATCTAACATGGAGGATCCGCTGCATGCTCTATGGGGTTGCTCGGGATTGGATGAAGTGTGGAGTGAGGGGGATTTGTGGGGTTTTTGATCAAGAGAGTTTTTTGGCAGAATTCAAATACTTGGTCAGGTGGATCATGGAAAACGGAAAGACACCGGAACTCTTTGCTATTCAAGTTTGGTCGATATGGAATCAAAGAAACCAGGCCGGCCTTCATCAAGCCTACTGCCCCACACGGATAACTTGCATCAGGTCGCCAAAGAACGATGGGAGAAGATAAAGGCTGCCAACCCAGCGCCAAGCCCACGTCGACCACAACCGAAACCTCGATGGGCAGCTCCTCCAATGAATGTTTACAGAATAAATAATGATGGACAGGTCTTTGCTGGAGCTAATAAATTAGGTATAGGAGTGGTGATCCGTGACTGTCATGGACAGATTATAGTTGCATTAGTGCAATAGCTGGGGCAAGCGTACCAACTTTTGGATGTCGAAGCACTGGCGGCTTGTAGAGCCTTAGAGTTTGGCAGCGAGCTTGGCATTCGCAGAGAAATTGTGGAGGGAGATTTAGAAGTAGTTGTGAAGGCCTTGGGGAACTTAGACAACGGTTTCCACTCTTATGGTCTTTTGATCAATGATGCAACTTTGTTTTCAGGATTGGTTTCAAAAGTGTCCTACTCTCATGCTAGGAGAGATGGCAATAAGGTTGCTAATAGTTTAGCTTGGTTAACTATGATCACGTCAAAGTGTACTGTGTGGATGGAGGTTGTTTTATCTCGCATCTTACCTTTTGTTCAGGCTAATTTAGTTGATCTTTCTTAAATATATGGATATCTTTTTTCTTAAAAAAAAAAAAAAAAAAAAAATTGACATAGCATAATAAAAATTAAAATAACATGATTTAATTAATTCAACTAACACATGTGATAGGTTTGGGTGACGCTTAGTGACCACCTTAACACTAGACATGAATGAATAATTTGTTCCAAAGCATTATATAACGTTCAGGTTTGAATCCAAAAAGTGATCTATGGTAATGATGCAACGATGATTATCATATATATTCTTATATACTTTGATATATTATGATGCATTAGAGGATGCTATTTGTTAAAAATAAAAAAGAAAAATAGAAAATCTAAATCGACTTGATGGATGAGGCCTAATGCATGATTTATGTGGAGTCATTTTTTTTTTTTTTTTTTTTTTTTTTGAGAAGCATGTGTACTCATTGTAGTTAGGCAATCTTGTTCATCTTAAAAAGAGTAAGTTAGGTAGTTGTACAAATTTAGAGACAAAAGTTGTACTTAGAAATAGACAATGGACCTGCTCCCTATTACCCAATTGGTAATGCCAAAATATTTCACATTTGTATTTTTATAAATTGTGTTTACACAGTGTGTGAAAGAAAAACACCAATTTTTTTTTTTTTTCTTTTGGTTTTTTGTGATGAGGTACCTGAAGAATTGGATGAGAAATGAGATTCAAGTTCTAGTTAAAAGGCTATATAACACTCAATTAGAAAAATATATGGGAGAGTCTTGTTATTCAACGACATTATTTGGTCTTTTTTTAAAATAAATTTTTTTTCCCACTTGTTATAACTTATAACAATTGAATTATTAAAAAAATAATAATAACAAAATTCCATGATTAATATTTATGCAGTAAATTATTGTTTAAAAAAAGAAGAAGCCGTAAGCTACTTTTTCTAAGGTAAACTATCACATCTAAACTTATGAGGCAGTATTAGATTAGCAATGGGATACTAATTTTTTTTTTGATGGGTAGATAATGAAAGAGGGGAAATACAAATCTTCTATATTATTTTTTGTGTTTTACTTTATGTTCCACAAATCACAACTTACCCGTATTTATTTAACTTTCCTTATAAAATAGCCAAAGTTTAAAATAGAAAAAAAAATAAATAAACACATGACAAATTAAGATTGATGAAATACAAAATGTGGTACAGATGATTTGTATTCAGAAAATGTGAGTTTTGAAGCGATAACATAGTGATGGAGTACTACAAAAAAAATATGTACTATTATCACCAAATTAGTGGGAAAGGTGGTGTTGAATCACAAATATAGACACCAGAAAAAAAAAATGATAAATAAAATTGTATTACCACCGTTGTGCTATTTCTTAAACTGCTTAAAAGTTACAGTCTTGAACATTTCTATAACTTCTTAAATATGAAAGGAAAAATGTTATTCAAATACAATGTCATTGGCGTCAAATATATATATTGGATAGTCAAAAGTAATATATTATGTAACATTGACTTTCTTGGAGGGGACCAAAGGATTATAACCAAGAGAACAAAGCAAAGATTAAAGACACAAATTCAACTTCATTTTAACTTATTAGTCACAACTTTATTTCAAAAAATCCTTATCATTCTCAACATAATGCATCATTAAAGCAGCACATCAGTACTAAAAATGGGTTGGTGAGAGGCAACTTTTTTTTAATGACAGGCACATGATTAGCTTTTCAGGAAGATAATTAGTCTAGCCAGATATTACACAATGATAGCAAAATCTAATTAGGAATCCAGAAAGAAAAATTAAGATAATGGTGACAATGATGATGATGGTCATGTTAATAAGATATATGGTGATAGTCATAATGACCATCATCAGCAGCTCATCATAACATAAATTGGATTGGGGAATACCCCAGAATATTGCTTTAAGCTAATACATGCTTTAAGCTATAAGATAAAAAATAATAATAATAATAATAATAATAATAATAAAAGTGTCTTAACAGATAACAAATCGGCTTCAAATGAAGGGATTGAAGTGATGGGAGAGGGTGGGCCTTTGTAGTTTCTTTTGTAAAATACAATGAAAAAATGAATGAATTGAGAAAGAGAGAGAGAGAGTGATGCATACAGTCACACACACACGTGCAAATGAACACGAACACAAAGAAGGGTACACCACGCATGAAAAATTTACAAGACACACGGTGACAGGTAGAGAAATAGTTGTCTGTGTTTGGCCTCCAAAACAACCAACAAAGGAGCCAGAGAAATCCCACCAAGGATGATGTAACCAACGGTACAGGACAAGACACGTGGCCGACATGCAGATCAATAAGAAGGGGTTAATGCTTGCTATAGAGGAAGAATATACCAAAAGATAGTGGGGAGAACCATGATGAGGAAGTGCACAGAGAGAGAGAGAGAGAGAGAGAGAATTAATTCCTACATCTTTCTTTCAGTGTGTTTGTTTGTGTGTGTGTGTATGAATGAATGAGAGTTTGGTCCCACGATGATAAGCTAGCTTTCTTTCTTTAGTTAGGAGTGAGCACTCTTTCATTTTTAGTCTCATCTCATCTCAACAAGTTCTATCAATAACCAAAGCCCCTTTGCCCACTTGCATTGCATGCTTTTTTGTGTGAAATTCAATCATAGAGCACCAATATTTCAAGCAAGCCCATGGCCCTATAGCCTAGAGTATACAACTCTCTAGTCTCTTCTCTCTATCTTCTCTTCCCTTGGAAAAAAGATGAGTTTCTATTCTCTCTATTCTCCTCTTCTATTCAAGCAGCTTATCATAATATGCTTTTGATATATTACCATGTTGACTAATCCCAACCAACCACTTGCACTCTTTCTCTCTCTCTCTTTCTCTCTCTCTCTCTCTCCAATACTCTTGGTGAGACACCGGGGGGGCCTCATTTTTCTTTTAGTTGGTGTGTCTCACTAGCTGATATTAACTGAAACCCATAACCCTCTCTCTCCCTCTCTCTCTCTCTCTCTCTCTCTCTCTCTCTCTCTGAGGATTATATGCATGAAATCGATCCCATTTCACGTCGCATATATGCATCTCATGTTCAAGTACCCGGATGAATACATATGTATGTTTCTTACTTTAGGCTTTCATATCAGAAAGTTTTTTCACAGCTTCACGGCCTTGCTTTCTCTACTTTATGCAGCCAGTTTGGGGTTCTGAGGCTAAATTTTCTGCCTTTTCAAATTGTTAGTGGTGGTGCTTGCTCTCTTGGAATCAAACAACACCAGTCACATATTTCTGGTATGTACGTTTTCTTAGCCTGATTTTTTTGAATTGTCAATGTATTTTCCAGTATTTAGTTCAGTCCCACTGTTGGTAAACAGCGCTAATTCTGTTGGTATATCCATGGAATAATTAGGAGTGATTTTGATTGATAGAAATATATAGTTGTTTTTATATAGTTTGTATTGTTGTATATTTGTATCCCCACTCCAAAACCAACCAAAAGCTCAAGGTGCCTTTTGGTTCTGTTTATACAGATCATGAAGATTCTACCATACTTTGCTAGCAGATAAAAATAATGTAGAAAAAGAAACTATACTGTAGGCGTTAAATATTAAATTCCAAAAGAATATGGACAAAAAGAAAGCAATAAGACCCTCATGGGGGTCTTTAGGGAAAGTTCTTTATCAATCTCAAAAAGAGAATGTTAACTTAAGCAGATAAATAGCATGGTGAATGGCATCAAATCGTCTAACTTTGTAAGGGTCAATTTTTTTATATATATTATGTATATATACTCAGTGAGAAAGTGAAAGAAGCAAGTTACACATTTCCTGATTATCGATGTTCATAATGATATGTAGATGTTAGGATCTGGTAAAGCTACCTTTGAAAAAAGGTGGCCTATAGGGAGGCTTTATAATGCTATTTTTCCTACTTGGAAGAAAAACCTCAAGGGTTTTTTTTCAATATGATAAAAAGTGCTGAGTGCCATGCCACATTAGCACTGTTTGTGGTTGTTTCTTTACCACCATTTGTCTGCGAAAGCAGAGACCACAATAGCTTAGATTTCAACCAATAGGTGGTGATAAAGGCACCTGGACCAACATCACGTTATCCCTTGGAACTATAGAACCATAGAAGATTCTTCTTCTCTTTCCCTTTCTTTTTTCTTCTTTTGATGGGGGTGAGAAAAGTCATTTTCTTCCCCCCAAGAAAATAGAAGTATGCCTTGGGTATACCTGTCAGACATATTAGGTTGGAGTATTTTGTTAATCAATAATCATTCATGTAAGAGGAGGAATTAAAAATGTATTTGGAAAAAGAATAAAAAAACAAAAATTTGTTGCACTCAACTCTCCAAGCTAAAGGACATGTGGAATGCCAATAAAAACATTTTCTCATACTCTAGAGTGCTCCACCTTATATTCCACTTATGTATTATTATTATTATTATTACTTTATAAGATAACTTAAATTGGGAAAAAAATTATATACATGGCATATCTCAAATTAAGAGACTTGTGGAATGCAAATAAAAATCTTTTCAGATATATTTGAGTGTTTCACTATATACTCCATTAAATGCAATTTTAAATAGAAAACAATTATGACAATAATATACCTTATAAGATAACTAAAATTTTAAATAGGAAACAATTATACACATAGCATATTATGACAATTAGTGGAGTATAAAATGAAACAATAAGAGTGGAATATAAAATTTCCATTTATGGAATATTTGAGAGAACATGAATAAAAATAATTTATTCCACTTTGGGTGTTCCATACTCCACCAACCACAACTTGCTACAAATCATTTTTTCTTTCCTAATAAAATGACTAAAATTTAAAATGAAAAAAAAAAAGGTAGATGTCATACTATGATTAATAGAGTATAAAGTAAAATACTCAATATGAGACATAGGATTAGGGTTATCCAACCATGCAAGTAACCTGAGCCACCCAACTGGAACCGACTCAACCTACGCCCGATTCAACAATTGCGGTGGTTGTCGAAGGGTGTTCACCATCAAACACGACAAACGACAGGTCAAGTGGTGGGTTTTCTCCTCCAAAATCCAACTCTACTTGATCCAACCATAATTTCCCTTCGTTGTTTGAATATCCATTTAGATCCACCATCTCTGTCGCAATCTCCACCTAAACTGGCTGAGATTTTACAATCTTCGACTAGATTTGGTGGAGATCTCGTTATCTCTAGCATCTTCTTTGTTTCCATTTCAATCTAAATCGACTGAATAAACCCAAACCGCCACACCTGAAAACCAACTCAATTTGATCTGTCTTCTCTCCAATTGACGGTGGGTGTTGTTTTTTGCCACTTGACGGGATTAGGTTGAGTTTTGGTTGTATCCAAACCCAACTTGGACCAACCTGCAGACACCCCTACATAGGATTTCCTTTCAAGAGAGTATAAATTATGAGGTGAATTAATGGGCATCAATTATAAATGCGATTAAGAAGGTACATTAACCAAGACCTATAATTCCACCTACATTTATTTTTTTATTTATCTTAGATAGAATCATAAAAATCCTATTCTAGTATAATTTAAGTGTATGTGTGTGACCATCACGTCAAGAGTGCATATTGGTAATTCCACCTACTCCATTGAATCCTTGATGTCTTTAATACTTCCTAATTTAGAAGACTGTGACTGGAAACACCACATTCTATGCATGTCCATGATAATTTAATGCCATCTGGTAGGATAGTTCAAGTCATAATTATTATATGTCACTAGGAAAATGAGTCACAGAATCCAATGGCCTAGAACATAATCTAAGACATGCCAAAAGTTCATCTCAAGCACCTTCAACGTTATTCTACACAATATTTTCTCGTTTAAAATTATTAGTTTGCACATCAAGGTAGGAGTATGATATGGAAGACTGCATTTTGATTATGCCCGAAACCAATACAAAATTGATGATTGATCCAACGCTGCTGTGGCTATATTTTTTGAATTCTAATAATTTGTAAGTAATTCATTCTCACCGTATATGCTTAATTGCTTATGTATAGTGTTTATCACTGAACAGATACCAGTGCAAAATAATAAATTACCGATGAAGGCAAAGAATTATTGATCTTGTTCAATTTTCATTTGAGTTTTTTCTTCTTTTTTGTTTCCTTTGTTCCCCAAAAAATGAGTAGTTTTTCTCTTAACTGAAACAAATTCTCTTAAGGTAAAAAGGCTTAAGATTGATTTTCTCTCTAATTTTGCTCTTTATGAATCTTTAATATAATGGCACTAATTTATTTATTTTTATTTAAAGCACGTGTTTGAAGATTTGATGGTATAAATTATAATGTGAAAGGAGAAAATTAAAAAGTGGAATTGACGGTCCATAATATAGTTTCAATTTCAATATTTTCCTGTCAATGGTACTATACTGTAGCTCAACTTTTTTGCTTTGGTTTATTCTGATGCTTCATGATGGAACTGCACAAATATTGATCTTTTAACAGAACTATGAAACTAGATTACTAGGGGAAATTCTATTTTGCCCAGCATATATAAGACCATCACACTCCAATTGAAGCCACAGAGCACAAGATGTTCCATGAAATAAAGGTCCTTTGGGAACACAGGTGAAAGAGATGGATTAGTCTAGTGGACAATGATAGTCATATTTTCTTATATTTTCTGGAAAAAGATATTGTCATGTGTGTGTTTATGTCATCTGTAACTGATTCCTCGGGTCGTTCAGATTCTTGTTACAAAACTTACCATATGTCAGGAATTGTCACAGAAGACTGAAACATCTTGAGCCTAATGTAAATCAGTGAGAGTGGCTGTGTCCACGTCCTTTGAATGAATTTAAAAGTACTTAATTAACTCTAAAGTAACGTCCAAGCATACTAGAGTAGAGACAAATTTGCATGGCTTGCAGTAAAGGCCTGAAAGTAGTAGCACAATGCTATACTGCCTCTTTGATACTTTTATCTGATACAGCACACATCACAGCAGAAACTTGATAATATTTATTGGTTTTGTTTTGTTTTGTTTTCTTCTGATTTCTAGGTGTAACTTACTTCTTAAAATTAAGGTGCATGTGGGACTACATTCAGGAAATGAGGATGCTTGAGCTTCTGTTGGATGCAAGGTGAGATAATTAAGAAAAGTTTCCTGTTTTTATTTTCATTCTACTAGTGAATCTTCATGTGCTATACTTCTGCATATAAGCTCTAGAATGATGAACCCCAACCTGTCTTTTCATAATCTCTGTTCTTCTCTTCATCTTCTTCCATTTCATCTTCTTTTTCCATTTTTCCTTTTTAAAATTTTATGTATTATTTGTTCTTTTTGAAATTTTGAGACAAATGATGATGGACTTAATTAATTCAAACATGTTCAATGGGCTGTTGCAGGTATTAGATCACCCTTTTGTTACAATCAAACATATCTTTATTTGTAAGTTTGTCCTAGAACACTCTCTAATCCCTCTTTTCCAAGTGATTTTTAGTTTTAAATTGTACATTTCTTCAATACTATTTTATTTAACTTGTTAGTCTTGATGCTGTGTTTTTTTTTTTTTTTTTCCCTTTTCTCCATTTCATTTAGCCTTCATTAATTACTACTATATTGGAATCAAAATATTGGTAAAGCTGACGTTTGACTTCGAGTAAAATCTCAAGTGCGTTTCTTTCCAAAGAATTTAATTCTCTGAAATATGATACCACTGCTTTGATTCTTTTCTGTGAATGATGTGTGAGGTGTCTACTTAATTTCATGCATGCATTAAATGTATGCACAAATACACTTGCCTTTTTCTTTCTATGCTTTTTTTTTTCTCTATCATGAAAATGTGACAATGATTTTCAGATTCTGGATTTCAGTTGGAAGTCATCTGAAAGGAGCACGTCCCAGTGTTATGAAGAAAGGACTGATCAGGGTCTATTGACAAAAAGAACACAGTAGTCATAAAAATGAAGTTTATGAAACTTGGAACAAGGCTGGATACCTTTTACACAGAAGAAGCAACCAGGTATTAGATTTATTTATTTATTTTTTTGGTGGGGGGGGGGGGGGGGGGGGGGAGTGTATGTTTGGAAGCTAAAACTAACAGAATTTGTTGTACAAATGCAGGACAGTGATTTCAGATATACCTAGTGACATTGTCATTCAAATTAATGATACCAATTATCTTCTCCATAAGGTATGAACTGATAATGAATAATTGTGCCTCATTTAGCCAAAAAGAAAAGGTGATTTTGTATTTCTGTTTTTAACTGAAGCAATCTTTTTGTTGTATCTCTTCCTGCATGGTTCTTGTTTAGACTCAAGTGCTTTCAAGCTGCAAATTAAAGAGAATCATAGGACCAGGGGAAGAAGAAAATAGAAATTACATTCATGGATTAAGAAAACATGCAGCAAATTAGTATCTAGATGGTCATGGGTTGAAATTCAAGATAGGAGGCATTTCTCTTAGGACACAGTGTCATGGACAGAGCATATGTGAATGATCCTAGATACATAAAAAAATGATGGAAAAAAATTAACAAATCCAAAGAAAACCATAAGCAACAGAAAGCTAAGATGCATGAAAAAGATGTTCAAAATTCAAGTTAAAATTTAAGGATAGTCAAATGCTTCTAAATGTTAATTCCTATAAGAAGAGCTTTGTTTCTGGTCCTTGTGTTTTTACGTTTCTTCTTGATCTGTCACTTAGATCCTTCTTAATTGTACTATTCTTAGCTGCAGTTTCCACTTCTTCCAAAGTGTGGCCTCCTACAACGTCTTTGCTCCGATTCTGGTGATTCTGACATTGTTACAATTGAGCTTCATGATCTTCCTGGAGGGGAAGATGCTTTTGAACTGTGTGCCAAGTTTTGCTATGGAATTATGATTAATGTCAGTGCTCATAACTTTGTAGCTCTATTCTGTGCTGCTAAGTTCCTTAGAATGACTGAATCTGTTGAGAAGGGAAACTTAGTTCTAAAACTTGAGGCTTTCTTCATGTCATGCATTCTCGAAGGCTGGAAGGACTCTATCATCACACTCCAGAACACATCTAAGTTACCTGAGTGGTCTGAGACTTACGGAATCACCAGAAAGTGCATTGATTCAATTGTTGAGAAAATCCTCACACCCCCAGCAAAGGTGAAGACTTTTTCTTCTAAATTTCTTTTTATTTTCATGACAGATTGATCCTAAGATGTAAATTTTAAGAATTTTATTTTAGATATAAATCCTTGCTTAAAACTGATGACTCTCTGCAGGTGGCATGGTCCTACACCTATACTAGACCCGGTTACTCCAAAAAACATCACCATTCTGTCCCAAAGGATTGGTGGACTGAGGATATCTCCGACCTTGACATAGACCTGTTCCGCTGTCTGATTACTGCCATCAGATCAACATACATGTTATCACCACAGCTTATTGGTGAAGCTTTACATGTCTATGCTAGTCGTTGGCTACCAGACACTACAAAGAATAGACCTCCAGAGAGTTCAGTGTCTCAAACTGAAGAGCTTATGGAAAAGAATAGAAGAGTTCTTGAAACTATAGTAAGCATGATTCCTGGAGAGAGAGGATCGGTTTCAGTTGGCTTTATGCTAAGGCTTCTCAGCATAGCAAATTATCTAGGAGCTTCTCCAATGACAAAGGCAGAACTCATAAGGAGATCTAGTCTGCAATTTGAGGAGGCGACAGTGAATGATTTGCTCTTCCCCCTGCCCTCAACCTCTGGGAGGCACTCTTATGACATTGACTTAGTTGTGTCAGTATTAGAAAGTCTAGTGGTACTATGGAGAAGAATATCTCCTACAGCTTCAGAAAACAGCCAGTTTCTGGTATCTATTAGGAAGGTTGGGAAGCTCATTGATTCCTATCTTCTAGTGGTTGCAAAGGATGTCAACATGCCAGTGTCAAAGATTGTGTCTCTGGCTGAAGCATTGCCAGATATTGCTCGGCTAGATCATGATAACCTTTACAAGGCAATCAACAGTTATCTTAAGGTATCGTACTAAATACCATACATGGAATTAAAGCAAAGTGAAGGATTGATAGGAACCAATTTGCCACATACTTTCAAAATTTTCAAAGCTTAATGCTATTAGATGCAGGGCCAAATATATTCTTGCACATTCTCATTATAAAATTAGCTGGAATTAAGTTCATGGTAACTTTAATTTACTAATTTCATTTCTTACACGTTCACAATGTGTCTCAATTGATAAACAGGAGCATCCCGATCTGAGTAAGGCAGACAAAAAGCGCCTCTGCCGGATTCTAGACTGCCAAAAATTGTCTCCAGAAGTACGTGCCCATGCTGTAAAAAATGAACGGCTACCCCTGAGAACTGTTGTGCAAGTCCTCTTTTTTGAACAAGAGAAAGGTTCCAAGGAAACAGGTAACAGGCTACTACCACCACCAGAGCTTATTCAAAACCATACACCAACTATCGGAGATGATCAGGGTAAGCTAAAACTGGGTCTGGACGAAAAATCAAGTAGAGGGGAGAGCACAAGAAGAACCATCACTCCTGCAGGAAACAGTGAAAAAGATCAAAATAAAATGAAGCGATCAGATGGAAAATTGCCCCTAGAATTGGAAAAAAAGTTGATCATTGCAGAAATTGAGGAAACAGAGTCAGAGAAGGGGAAGGAGATTAGAGGAGAGGGAATGTCTCGGAGCAAGTTGGATCCTAAGAAGATCATAACAAAGGGGAGTAGATCAGACAATAGCCGTGACAAAGGCAGAGACAGATAGTAAATGAAGACCCAATTGTTTCTCTTAGAACTTACAGTAATTGGCCTTTGTTTTGTTAGTAAATGTATTGATTTTAAATTGTTACATAAGCCATTTGCATCATTTGTATCAGTAGAAGTTATCATTAGTTGGGAATGTGCTCATATTAGTCTGTCTTTCAGAAGCTACATATTCCTGCTACCTAATAGATAATTTAATTTCCATGGGATTCCCAGAGGCCCCATTTAAGAATTACTGCTAATTATACCATCATTGAAAGAAAACAAGCCAACCAATTTATAGACAAGAGAGAACTGTGCAACATTAACCCTCAAGCAGCTAATTATACCATGGAAATTCTATACTTTAAAATACGGTCATACATTCATGCATAATCAACCATTTCGCCAATATATTGGCTGATATGCTTTTGAAGCAATTGGCTACTCATTTGCTGATCAGCTTCACCTGCTTCACCTAATTAGGTAGTAGAAGTAGGCTTAAGTAACTGGTAAGAGTGAAAAATAGTTTGCAATTAAAATCTTGTTCTTTTTTAAGGAATAAGCAGCATTATTCAATCAGATGAAAGTACAACCTATGAACCAAAAAAAAAAAACAAAGCAAAACCTATTGCTGCAGACCAACCTACCCTTACATCAGAATACAAAGAGAACCCAATCTCATCAATTAGAAAACCTCTTAAGTAATTGTTGGGAAAAAATACCCACTTCTTGATGAGAGCAAAGCCTCAACCAATATTATCAACCAAGTGTAAATTTACCACCACAAGGTAATGGAAGTTAGCCACAACAAATATTAAGGCTAAGCTAGCAAGATATGTAATATGGAATCTATAAGAAACAAATTATCAAATATATGGAAGGCATACAAAATGCACACAAGATTTACATGATTCAGCTCTATGCCTACATCCACCAAAATCCATGGATCAAGCCCTGAACAATCTACTGTAGTCAAGAAGTTACAATGGTCTTTTATTCAGGTTTTACAAAACTTGGAGGAATACAAAATTACCTGAAAGAGGTTTACAAAACTTAACTGTACCACAATGAAATCTTCCAAACAACTTATTGAAAGAAACCCTGAACACCTTTGAGACAGGTGCTTTGATAGGTTTAAATGGCTATAGTAAAAGCAACAATAAGAGTTCACAAACCCTTATCTTTCACTTTGGTAACTCCTGCTTGCTGTTGTTTTGTGTTGTGTTGTTGTTTCAACTGTTTCTAATAAAATTTCTTACTAAAAAAAAAAAAAAAAAAACAAACACCAAAGTAGACATACAATACAACAACTTCAAAATTAATGATAGTCAAAAACAGTAAAAGGGATCGTCCAGAGGCTGTATGGAACTTCTATTTTAAATTGAGTTTTTGACTTGTGTGCAAGTATATGCTAGTCTGCTACTAATAACAATGAATATTCTTTTGGAAAATTATGGATTATTGCATCACTTATTGTTCTATCAATTCATATACAGTGCAAAAAAAAAAAATTTCATATACAGTGCAACGTAGCCGCCCAAGCAAATATGTAGATCTGTTTCTAGAAATCTTTACCTTTAAAGTTTTTGCTAGTCCAATCCAGCTCATCCCTACCCATTTTCCAATCTTTCTCTAAACCAAACATTTTCCACCACCTCCTTCCATATGCTCCTATAATAAAAACACTAAAAAATATAACAAATTGCAATGCAGTCCCTTGTTTTTTATGCTGAATAACAAACTATTTGATTTACTACTGCTGGACCAATAAAATAGAAAGAGGAGTCTATTCCTTGGATAAACATGCAGTCCGTTGTGAGTCTATTCTAAAACCAACTGACAAAAGTGTTAGGATATTTGCCATTTAAATCCTATTGTATGATGCTATATATGACATTATGTATGATATTATGTTGTGATTAATAAAGTTATTTTATTATTATTTAAAATAATAGTAACATAAATATTTGGACATTATCATATAGTTCATGAGATGCATAGTATTTGATTTATGTGATTTAATTACAAAAAATATAAATAACAAGTTCTTTGTAAACTCAGAATTTTAGTTCGTAGTCAGTGATGAAATTGGGCATTTCATATGTGAAGACTATAACATATGAACTAAGATGATTTGCCTTGATCATGAAAGTGGAGACTTCTAATTGATATGTTGATATGTTTTAAGTGTTAAGACATATTGAACTGGACCGCTGTGAGATTTATTATTCTACTAACGACTGTCAAATGAATAATAAATCTCACGACTTCTATTTACATGAACTCTCAATTCTGAGAGAATAATAAACATGATCATGAAGTGTAGGTTGCTTTAATATATCAGTAGTGAGATTTAAAATCACGATCAAAATCTCAGTATGTTGGGCAGTCACATTTAGTGTTGAAGGAACATATATTCTCAAGATGGAATTCATAATCTCTTAACGAAGATATAAAATATTCCCTTGAGATAAGTTTAATGGGTTTGGTTATTCAGAGTATTAGGTCTAACTACTTTATTAAGAAATTACTAAAGTATATATATTTATGAAATTAAATTTCATAAATATATGATGAATAACTTAAAGGATTAAATCGGGTACTCAAGGATTAAGATGTAGTAATTTTCAAAGTGACAGTCAACATTCATTACTTTATATTACTACGAATATTTTAATGAATGAGTTGAATGTATAATAAAGTCTTGAAATATAATTTATTAATAAAGCCTAGAATGCAATTATATTTATATAGTGGTATTAAATATAATTAATGGTAATTTGGACTTGTCAAGAATTGACAAAAATGCCCAAAACCCATTGGAGCTAGTATCTTATTTGTCCCTTTTGATTCCACTCCAAGCCACATACTAAAACCCAATTGAAATGGCCCAAAAGGCTAACCTAATTAGATAATCAGCTATATATATGGAGAGAACCATACAGAATTTTGTGATAAATGAAATGGTGTATATGTGAGTGTAAGTCACTCTCTTATTCTCCTTTGAACACATACATATAAACTAATTGAGAGACCACACTTCTTGGGCATAAGTGGAATTGAAGTGAAGATTAAAAGTGCTCTCAAGTATTTCTAATCTTTGGTTTTGAATTTCACTACACCAAAGTACGCTTTCTTATTCTTAAATTCTAAAATTTACATAGTATATATCAATTGCGAATGAAGTAGATCCATTATTTTTTCGCTGCGTATGTTTTGTATGCGATACAAACATGTGTTTTACCAAAAATTGGTATTAGATCGGTCTTCAATTTCAAATTTGTATAACATGTTTTGTAAGTTTTGGAATCAAAGATAGTAATTTCATGATGTTAGAAAATTCTACAATCAATTTTCTACATGGTTATTGAAATTATTGTTTGATAAAAATTGATATTGATGTTATAATGTTGTTTAAGTTTGATATTAAGTATGTTAGATTGAACTTTAAGACTATAGCATCAATAAAATTCAGTTTAGGTCTCAATCTCATTCTGATATGATTAAGAAACTATGTTGTATTCAAGTGAAACATAGAAAACGGTTACCAGAAAAATTTGAAAAAAAATCAATTTCACGAGTTTCAACCGATCGAGAATTTACTTTGATCGATTGAATGTTTCTTTTGATCGATTGAATAGGAATCGAGAATCGATCGAGTCAACCTAAGACTTTGTGAAAAAATTTCTTCAATTTTTCGACCGATTGAGAATTTCTTTCGATCGATCGGATTTGCCTTTCGATCGATCAAATAGGAATCGAGAGTTGATCGAGTCATCCAGAAACTTTGAAATAGATTTGTTCAACATTTTGATCGACCGAGAAATAGCTTCGACCAATCGAATGAACTATTTTTGAAATTTCACTAAGCGTTAAAACATAGATAAAGTGCAAGGCTATGTGTGATGAGATTACACATGATTTCTAATTAAAAACCTTTCTTATAAATTATATAGTGGGAGAGAGATACAAAGGTTGGATCTCACGGCCTCCATTATCGGTTTATAGTAGTGTGGGTAAGCACCTCATCTTGGCGTATATGCCTCGCGATCCCAAAGGAGGGTGTTTACTTCATAGTATTACAAGATTGAACTTACCCATTTAAATTAGTGTGAAGAAGCACCTCGTCTTGGCATATATGTCTCGTGATCTCAAAGGAGGGTGCTTTGTTTCATGGTACTACAAGTTTAAACACTATAAGATAGATGAAATGTGGCTACACATGATTTTAGATAATGTTGTATACTAGACTAAGTGTAATGTTGACCTCCTAAGGAGCTATATCATTATTTACTTGGAGGCTAAAAGTTAATACGGCATATTATTAGTGTTTGATAAGAGTTATCATAATAGCACTAATAATGAGAATAGTTCTCAATCAATCATGATGTTTATAATATACTTGCTACCAATGAATTATAGATATGGATTGGGTTGTCGTTGCATATTTTATGTTATGGTTTTATTAAGGTTCCGTACTATATGTTGATATGTTAAATTGATAATGTCCGGTTTACTTATTATATTCACGTTTGTTATTTTCATATTTAAATCATGGCATCATTTAGCCTACTTGTTGCTATTCTTAATCAAAACAAATTGACTGGATCTAACTATGTTGACTAGAAAAGAAATTTGGACATTGTTCTAACTGCTGAAGAGCACAAGTATGTGCTTAGTCAACCTTGTCCTGACTTCTTATCATTAGATGCTCTTCTTGAGGAAAAACAGCGCTATGATCGTTAGCAGAAATCTAATGAGATGATTAAGTGCTATATCCTAGCATCTATCTTAAATGTTCTATAGCATCAAATACAAGATATAGAACTAGCTTCAAATATAATACTAAGTCTGAAGGAGATGTTTGGTGAGCAAGGCCGTTCTGCTAGACAAGAAACTATGGGGCAGATTTATAATATCAAAATAGCTTAAGGTACTTCAGTAAGGGGGCATTGTTTTAGGATGATCTCTCATCTAAATACACTGGAGATTTTAAATGCTGATATTGATGGAGAATCCCAAGCGGATATGATACTTTAGTCACTACTAGAATCATTCAAGGAATTCAGACTTAATTATAACATGAACAAAAAGATTTATACATTTTCTGAATTAATGAATGAATTGGTGGCGGCGGAAGGCATTCTTGGTACATCCAGTGTTGATGCCAACATGGTTGAAACTTCTTCTTCTCAACCTAAGTCGAAAGGCAAGGGTGAAAAGAAGAAGAAGAAGGACTTCACCAAGCAAGATGGTAAACAAATTGTCTTAGGAGTTGCTAACAAGAGAAACTACTCCAAAGGAAAATATTTTCATTATGGCGAGAAAGGTTATTAGAAGAAGAATTGTCCAAAATTCAGAGCTACCAATAATAAGGGTATGAAAAGTTCATTCCTTCTTGAAATATGTTTAGTACAAAATCACACGTATTCCTAATGTGTGGATTCAGGTTGTACTAATCATATCTGCAATTCTTTGCAGGGGTTCCAGGAGACCAGAAAGCTGAATGAAGGGGAAATGATTCTTACTTTAGCTGATGAGAGCAAAATTCCAGTTGTAACTGTTGGAGTATTTAATTTATGTTTTGGTTCTAGAGTTTTAATATTGAAAGATTGTCTGTATGTACCTAATGTTCGTACGAATTTAATTTCTGAAATTTATTTAGGTAGACATATATATTATGTTATCTTGAAAGACAATGTTGTAATAAAGAATGATAAAATGTTTATCTGTTTGGCAATATTGTTGATGGTTTTTATATTTTAACTCTTGATAAGCATGAATTATACAATTCTGAATTAGATAATAATTCTCATGTAAAATCATTAAAGAGAAAGTTTCCTTCTACTAATGATGCATGTCTTTGGTACTTGAGTTTGGGTCATATTAATTCAAACAAAATTTATTGATCAACGATTGGACTTTGATGGATTTCTAGTTTGTTAATCTTGTTTGGAGGACAAAATGACCAAACGATCTTTTATTTAAAAAGGTAGAAGAGCTTAAGAGTTGTTTGAATTAGTTCATATGGATGTATGTGGTCCTATGTTAACCCAAGCAAAAGGAGGTTATGAGTACTTCATCACTTTTACAGATGATTACTCAAGATATGGTTATATGTACCTAATGAGACAGAAGTCCAAAGCCTTTGAAAAGTTCAAAAAGTTTAGAGCTGAAGTTAAGAATTATTTGGATAAACGCATAAAAGCCATTTGATCTGATCGAGGTGGCGAATACCTTCTTGGGGATTTCAAGGATTACTTAACTCTAAATGGGATTGTATCCCAATTGACTGCACCTAGAACTCCTCAACAAAATGGTGTAGCAAAGAGAAGAAACAAGACTCTTTTAGAAATGGTTAGGTCCATGATAAATTATTCAACTTTACTAATTTTCTTTTGGGGATATACACTAAAAACTGCAATGCATATTTTAAATTTAGTTCCCTCAAATCAGTTCCCAACAGACCTAAGGAATTGTGGAGTAGGCGCAAGCCTAATATGAAATACCTCCACATCTAGGGATGTCTAGCACATGTGTTGAAAGAGAAGTCTAATAACTTGGAAGCAAAAACAGAAGTATGCATGTTTTTAGGGTATTCAAAGGAAACCAAGGGTTATTTATTCTATAATTATATAGATAACAAAGTGTTTGTTAGTACCAATGCCAAATTTTTGGAAGATGATCATGTGAATAATTTTAATCCTAGAGGTAAAGTTGTCTTGGCTAAAATAGATGAACTTATAATTGAACAACCAATGAATAAAACTAGGGATGATGTAGCTGTATTAGATACACCACAAGATTCTACTCATGAGATGTCTAGTACACAAGTGCCTTGTTGTAGTGGGAGGATTATAAGGCCACTTATAAGATTTATAGGTCTGGGAGAAACTTATGAAGCTATATGAGAAGATGTTGAATCTGATCCTTACACTTATGAAGAGGCAATGAAAGATATAGATGCACATCATTAGGTCAAAGCTATAAAATATGAATTGGATTCTATGTATTTCAATCAAGTTTAGGATCTTGTAAAGGCGCCTAACGGCATTAAACTTGCTGATTGAAAATGGGTTTACAAGAGGAAAAGGGGGATAGATGGAAATGTTAAAACCTTTAAAATAAGGCTAGTGGCGAAAAGGTATACACAAAAAGAAGGTATCGATTATGAAGAAACCTTTTTACCAATAGCAATGATTAAATCTATCAGAATTCTCTTATACATTGTTGCTCATTATAATTATGAGATTTGGCAAATGGATGACAAGACTGCATTTCTAAATGGCAATCTTGATGAAGAAATCTATATGATGCAACCAGAAGGTTTCGTAGAAAAGAACCAAGAGCATATGGTATGCAAGTTGAAAAGGTTCATTTATGGACTTAAGCAAGCATCTAGATCAAGGAATATCAAATTTGTTGATGACATTCTACTCATTGGAAATGATAAAGTAGTAATGCTCCTAGTGCTTTATGTTGATGACATTCTACTCATTGGAAATGATGTAGGGGTAATGTCATCAGTAAAGATTTGGTTATCAAGCCAATTTGATATAAAAGACTTCGGCGAAGCTAACTTTATTCTAGAGATCAAGCTTTGGCGAGATCGAAAGAATAGAATGTTAGACTTGTCACAAGCTGGATATATAGATAAGGTTCTAGAACGGTTTAGCATGCAAAACTCTAAGAAATGATTACTTCCTTTCAGACATGGAGTTCCTCTATTTGATTACCAAAGGCCTAAGACTCTTGAAGAGGAAAAGATAATGAGACAAGTTCCTTATGCTTCTACAGTGGAAAGTCTAATGTATGCCATACTATGTACTAGGCTAGATATTTGTTATTCAGTTAGCATAGTTAGCCGATATCAATCAAATACAGGACCAAAACATTGGGAGGTTGTTAAGCATATTCTCAAGTATCTAAGGAGAATGAGAGATTATATGCTTGTTTACCAATGTAAAAATTTGATTCCCGTTGGTTATACGGATTTAGATTTTTAATCAGATCTTGATTTCAAAAAGTCAATTTCAAGTTGTGTGTTCACCTTGGGAGGTGGAGCCATAAGTTGGAAGAGTGTTAAGCAATCTTGTATTGCTGACTCCACCATGGAAGCTGAATATGTTGTTGCTTGTGAAGCGGCAAAAGAAGTTATTTGGCTCAAGAAATTCCTTTCTGATCTTGGTGTTGTGAGAATTGAGCAAGTTCCTATCACATTATTTTGCGACAATAGTGGAGCGGTTGCACAATTCAAGGATCCAAGAAATCACAAGAATGGAAAGCATTTTGAAAGAAAGTACCACATCATTTAAGACATTGTTGCTCGAAGAGATGTAGTAGTAGCAAAGATTGATAATGCAAATAATCTAAGTAGCAAAGATTGATAATGCAAATAATCTAGCAGATCCATTTACCAAAACCTTGCCTCAAAGAACTTTTGAGTCACATTTGGAGGGAATGAGAGTTAGATTAGTGCACAATAGTCTTTAGGACAAATGGGAGACTGTTAGGATATGTGCCCTTTAAATCCTATTGTATGATGTTATGTATAACATTATGTTATGATTAATAAAGTTGTTTTTATTATTATCTAAAATAATGGTAACATGAATATTTGGATATTATCATATAGTCCATGGGATGCATAATATGTGATTTATGTGATTTAGTCACAGAAAATATAAATCACAAGTTTTTTATAAACTCAGAATTTTAGTTCGTAGTCAGTAATGAAATTAGGCATTTCATTTGCGAAAACTATAATATATCAACTAAGATGATTTGTCTTGATTATGAAAATAGAAACTTCTAGTTGATATGTTGATATGTTTTAAGTGTTAAGATATATTGAACCGAATCATTGTGAGATTTATTATTCTACTAACGACTGTCAAATGAATAATAAATCTCACGACTTCTATTTACATGAACTCTCAATTCTGAAAGAATAATGAACATAATCATGAAGTGTAAGTTGCTTTGATATATTAGGAGTGAGATCTAAAGTCACGATTAAAACTTTAGTATGTTGGGCAGCCACATTTAGTGTTGAAGAAATATATATTCTCAAGATGGAATTCATAATCTCTTAACGGAGATATAAAATATTCCCTTGAGATAAGTTTAATGGGTTTGGTTATTCAGAATGTTAGGCCTAATTACTTTAGTAAAAAGTTATTAAAGTATATATATTTATGAAATTGGATTTCATAAATATTTGATGAATAACTTAAAAGATTAAATCAAATACTCAAGAATTAAGATGTAGTAATCTTCAAAGTGGCAATCAACATTCATTACTTTTTATTACTACGAATATTTTAATGAAGGGGTTGAATGTATAATAAAATTTTGGGATATAATTTATTAATAAAGCCTAGAGTGCAATAATATTTATATAGTAGTATTAAATATAATTAATGGTAATTTTGGGCTTGTTAAGAGTTGACATAAAGGCCTAAAACCCATTGGAACTAGTGTTTTATTTGTCTCTTTTGATTCCACTCCAAGCCACATACTAAAGCCCAATTGGAATGATTCAAAAAACTAGCCTAATTAGATAATCATTTATATATAAGGAGAGAAACATACAGAATTTTGTGATGAATGAAATGATCTGTATGTGAGTGTAAACCACTTTCTTATTTTCCCTTGAACACATACATATAAACTAATTGAGAGACCACACTTTTTGAGCATAAGTGGAATTGGAGTGAAGATTAAAAGTGTTTATAAGTATTCTAATATTTGGTTTTGAATTTCACTGCACCAAGGTACGCTTTTTTATTCTTAAATGATGAAATTTACATATTACATGTTATCAATTGCAAATGAAGTAGATCCATTATTTTTTCACTGCGTATGTTTTGTATGCGATACAAGCATATGTTTTACCAACAAAAAGCATGCTTATGAATATAGGAAAATTCTTAAGTATTTTTAGAATATAAAGATATGCTTACTTCTCTCACATTTATAATATATTTTACTATGAATTTAATAAGTAGACCCCAATATAAATATGAAATGAAAAAACACTATTTTTCATGCCCAAATTACCTAAGAATTTCTCAAAATATATATTTTGTACAACAAATACCACAAAGTCATCTAATAATAATTATTAATAGGCCTCTTCTCTCTAACTTCTACCAGACCACTCCATCTTCCCACGTGACATATTACATCCAAATCTTAAAGTTGGCTTCAATTAATTACTCTATATTTATATTGTACAACAAATACCACCAAGGCACCTAATAATAATTAATAGGCTTCTTCTCTCTGACTTCTACCAGACAGCTCCATCTTCCCACGTGACATACCATATCCAAATCTTAAAGTTGGCTTGAATTTCCATAACAATACCTTTGAGAGCACGTCCCCCATAAGTTAACATTCATATCAAAGCCAACTATTATTATAATAAAAATAAAAGGACTTACTTTGAAATTAAAAAAATGTAAACCACATCTCACATCAGCCAAGCCTAGTCGGGGGGTTCAATCAATCTCTTCTGCAGTTATACCACTGAGGGTATGTTTGAAAATCGTTTATTTTGTTAAAATTAAATATTTTTTGCTGGAAGTGTTATAGATAAAGGTAAAAATTAGTTGAAATAGTACAGTAAAACTCATGAATAGTACAAAAAGTGCAGTAAGACCTATAAATAGTAGCAAAAAATAAACTAAATAATAAAATAAGTTAACAAAAATAATTTTGCCAAACAAACACTTTTATTTGGATATTGCTTATTGCTGAAAACTGAAAACACTGTAATAAAATAATTTTTAAATATGTAAATAGTGTCGTGGGACTCAGTTTTAGAGTTATTTTGAATGAAAAAAAAAAAAAAAAAAAGTACTTGTGAGTCCTGTAAACAGTACATAAAACTCACCGAAAAACAACATAAACGAAAACGCAAACTGAGAACGCTATCCAAACTCCGCCTTAAGACTTATTAAATGTCCTAAGCAAGACGTGGCAACTTTGACCCAAAAGTTTACTGCAGAATTAGATAAGGTTTTTTTTTTTTTTTTTTTTTTTTTTTTTTGAGAATGTAGAGTTAGATAAGGTGAAGAGCAATGTTACACACAAGTTTTCTCATAATTTGTTTGACTGTCTGTTTAGCCCAAAACCTTTAGTTGTTAATTTTTTGTCTCAGTTTTTTTTTTTTTTTTTCTTTCTTTCTAAAATTTAACAAAACTAGCTTAAAAAAAAAAAAAAAAACTAATTTTTAGATTTTTGATACACATTTAGCATAAAATTTACTAAAAATTGTATATTTTAATAAACGCTACAAATAAATTATTGAAAACCTGTTGAATAACCAATAACTTATGATTGGAGTAGCCTAAGTCCTTTATGAATTCACTTATAATATCGCTTTTATTATATTATTTGCTAATCCATCAAAGTTTAGGTAAAAAGTTAGAAAAAAAAAAATTGGTGTCTCTATACTTATGGAATTATGGTTAAGCCTAAGTCCTTTATGAATTCACTTATAATATCGCTTTTATTATATTATATGCTAATCCATCAAAGTTTAGGTAAAAAGTTAGGAAAAAAAAATATTTGGTGTCTATATACTTATGGACTTATGGTTATGCTAAGGTGAATGACAGCAGTGAGACCACCTAACTCTAATGTTCACAACTGTACCTGATTCTTGGATCCCCCAAACTAAGAGCCACGTGTGCTTCGGGTATTACTTTTGGTTTTTGCACACTAAAAGGGGTGTTGGGTACAACATTTCAGACAACAATTTCCAATTTTTATATAACATTACAAATATTTTTAAATATTTTTTTATCCACGCGTATTTTTACGTATATTTTCAAACAAAAAAAAAACATATTTTATAGTACATGTACCAAATATTTCCTTCCAAATATAGCTAGCTACTAGTCTGCTACAGACCATTTAAGAAACACAGATACCATTTTTGATGTTGTTTTATTCATGTATCCCTTTTGTTAACCACTATTCACAAACACGAACCTGCTTTTTAAAACTAAACTAGAATAGAACCCCACCTCCATAATACTATAAAAGCTGCTTTCTATTTTACTTTTATTTTTGGTTATTTATAAAAACATAAGGGAAAAAAAATGGTTCGTTAGACATGTCTGAAAATCTTGATTCGTCCTCCTTTTCCTTCTCATCTTGTTGGTGGCTCTCTCCTCTTTCCTCTTTCTTGGTTTTTCTGAAAAGGTAAAAACCCCTCTTGCCCTTTATATCCATCTATGTTGTAGTTCCTTCTCTTTGACTTGATTCATGTTATAATTCTTTTTTTTTTTTTAAACTAATTTTTTTTGTCGTGTAAATTATGAAAAGCACAAATCTTTTTGGTGGCTTCTGTTTGATCTGATATGGGTCTTATTCAATTTTGGTTTCAAATGGTGGCATTTGAGTTCCTAGACCAGAAAGTTCCGGTTTCTTTGAATTGGCGTCTGTTGGTGTTTCTGTTTGTTGCATTGCCATTATTCATTGCATTCTCTGGATGTATTTTTGTCCGTGTATGTGTTTTCAAATGTATGTAATTGACAATGGTATTGATGGGTTCTGATTTGTTTGCCTCTAATATCTATTTATTATTAACTAAGTTCTTAGTGATAAATTATCAATTATTTTAAAAGTTTAAACCGTTAGAAAATTGTGAATTTGAAAATGGTGAATTTGATCATTTAATTTAATACTCCGTGTCCACATGTGGGCCTAAACTACCCTTATTAAGTGGGACCCACCATGTGAGAATTTTTTAAGTGGAAGGTAAGATGGGGATAGAATTTGAACCCAGGCCTTTTACTCTGATACCATGAAAAATTATTTATTTTCTTAAAAGCTTAAGCTGTTTGGAAATTGTGAAGTTAATCATTTAATCTAACAGGTTGATTTCAAGGCAAATTCTGTCAGATTAGAGTCTCTGTTTTTCATAGTTTTGGGTCGCCGTTTATTAATTTATCTGTTTTAGGTAATGTTTTTTAAGCGTTTATGGGAAACAATGGAAATGAATCCCCAAAAGATTCACCTGGTTTAACAAACTTTTGAGTTGTCACAGAAGAATTACTTGGGAATGAATTAATTCTAAGCATCTAGAATATAAGGCAAAAAGTTCTCTGTCATGGGCAATCACAGTGAGCTGCAAGTTGATGGTGTTAAATGATTGTAGAAAGAACATGGGCTAGCCTGCTGCCCATTACCTGCATGCATATATAGCTATTCTTTTATTGCAATATAAATGCTTTAATAAGCAAGGTATATATATAGGTTTAATTTCACCGAGAGTGCGGATGTTTTTCATATTGCATATGCTTTGTTTGTTGCTAAGAGGACAGACTGTGGGAAAGGAATGTTGTGTTGTTGTAGTGATCCGCGGTATGAATGAAGTAAGATCCTACTGTTTCTTTTTCTTTATTAATTTACGTGGCAACAAAGGAGCAGATTGTTTTCTTCTGTATTGTTTTCAAATGGAATATGAATCCAGTTGTTGATACAGCTATGTACTTATGCTTAACTTTATATGTTGTATGGGCGTTTCTCATATCACAATTTTGCTTTGGTTGTTGCCAAGAGGACAGAGTAAAAGGAAAACGCACAGTCTAGGGTACGAATTATATAAGGTCCCAATGCTTACTTTCCTTTTGTTAATTTACATGGCAACAAAAGAATCTGTTATTTCTCTTTTGTCAAACTAGTTATTGATGCTGCTATATTTGTAGCAGTTTCACCATGCATAAAATCTTGGATTTTTCATTTGTGCATGCATTTGCAGTTCCACATAGGCTTTCTTTGTTGCTGAGATGGAGGAAAACAAAAAGATATGTAGGATGAGATACCAATGTTTCTGTTCCTTTTTCTAATTTATGTCATGCAACAAAAAAAGCAGATTGGATTCCTTTTTCACATGCTGGAATAAGATTTTGAATCTATTATTGAACTTAGCAGTTTCTCTATTAGTGAAATATGACATTGCATTTATAATATGTTGTTTCCGAGAGGATGGAGAAGAAGGAACATAAATTTTGAAATCTTATATCAACTGACTTTAAAGAATTTGTTAGATTCTGAAATTTCATTTCTTAAATCTACATGGTGACAAAGAGAGTAGATTGGACTCCTTTGTCGCATGTTGAATTTCTCTATACACACATCTTTTGTTTTCAAAAATGGTACGAGGAATATTTATTCACATCTGCTTAGCTTTTGGTAAGAAGAGAGAAGAAAAGGGGGAGGGGGGGGGGGGGGGGGGAGGGGGTGGTGGGGGAGGTTTTGGATTTTTACAATATCCAGGGTTGAAAACAGATTGTAAGTTTCTGATGTTTCTTCTCCTTTTATTTATATGTATGAATATAAGTATTTATAGTGACAAAAAGTGATTGAATTTCATTGTTGCATGTTGGGTGGGACTTCAAAGTAATCATTGATGCTGCTACATATGTTAGCAGTATTAGAACCTAATTCTGCAAAATTGGGCTCAGGTTGCATACAATGTTCTTTAGACGCCTGTTACAATTGCCTGCTTATTTTTATTTTTGAAAGCTTGGATTTGTGCTAAAACACAAGAGCTTGTACAGACCCCAAAATTTAAATTACAACTAGATTGCTTGTCCTCTTACTTTATCAAAGTGCAGAACAAAAGTAAATGTGCGCAACAAGAGTAATGCATTAATGAGCATGCTATATATACAAAGGAATGTTAACAATACATTTGTATGCATTTAAGTCAAGGTCCCTCTATTTGGAGTTAATGCTACCATATGAAGTCAATATTTTGGGTAGCCAATTCCATCAGCTTATTAATTTCTGGATTCCTGATGTGAAAAATGTCTCTAGAAAAATCATAGCTTCACTAGAAGGCTGAAAAATTGAAATGGTTTGAAATATATTTGTAAAAGTTTACTTGTTTGGTAATATTTTTAAATAATATCACTTTTGGTTAATTGAACTTAAAGTAATGTTGAAAATAAAGAAAAATAATAATAAATTAGATATTAATGCATAAAGCTCAAGTAGATTCATGATTGAGATCAAGATTGTTAGTTCCAACTGAGCGAAATGGAAGGGTATCAGAAAACTGAACAAAATGGAAATTATTGTAAAAATCTGCTAAATACAGGGTTTTTGTGTGTGTGTGCGCTGATTATGCATATTTTCATCTCATATGATGTCAGCTAATTTGGACATTCTAATCAGGATTATAAAGATGATATATATGTTTATGATCATAGTCATTTTTTTGCCTTTCCTTTATCCAGCAGTGCTTTTTGATAACCCACTTGATTTTCAGTTAATCACCTCCACTATTTATTGTCACTTTCATCAAACCCACTGGACTGATGACACATCAATGTGTCACAAATAACCTTTATGCTTTAATGTAGGACAATATACTCTCATCACAGTCCTGTGTCTTTAAGAATACAATTTTAAATTCGGCAAATGCTGATAATTTTTTGCAAGTTTAGGCAAGAGTAAACTAGCTGTTATAAGCATTCTAGATTTTTTTTTTTTTTTTTTTTGGTTGGGTGTGTGCTCTTTGTTTCCTTAACCATTCACTATTTAGGCATGGGTCTGCTGTAGAAGTAAAAAAGGTTAAAATTGTTCTCTTCAATTAATGACTAGTATTTGGGTTTCTCTTAGCTGGAGAGTTCATATTTCAAGAATTAGCTTTTCCTTGTACACAGGTATGGAGTGTTTTGACATCTGGAAAAGATCATGGTGCAGTGCTTAGACGGTGTTAAGCGTTTGTGTGCTGCCTTCATAAATTGTTGTGACACTGAGATATATAAGCAACCCAAGGGTCTTGAAGATCCAGAAGCTCTTGCAAGAGAGACAGTCTGTATGTTGCCTTCTTTGATAAACTTTCCAGTTATAGATGTCAGGAAGTGTACCTGGGAAAAACGGTGGAGCCAGGGAGGGCAAGAGGGGGCAATTGCCCGATCCCGCCAAAAAAATCCTTTGATATGCTCCATACAATATTAACAAAGCTACCAAATTTTACTAGACTATGTTGAACTAAAAACTAACACCACCACTTTGAAATCCTCCCACAATACTTAAAACTAAAAATTAAATGCAAAGTGTTTCTGTTCAAAACTCCAATTCACATGATCTTCAATTGAAATTAGATACACTAAATTGGACCCAGCACCTTCCCCCATCTTCCCACTCCCTTCAATACTCCATCTCTAGTCTCTTAGCAATCTTATTGAACAATAACAGTATAAATGTTAATATGGAACTGATAGAACATGGGGCTCTATTCTTCCATTGTATAAAAATTAAACGCAAAAGGTTTGTAAGTCATACATTACTACATGACCCTCCCCTTTTTTTTCCAATCCCATCCTACTTCCCTTTAGCCATATTTAAAAGTTCAAATAAAAAAATAAAAAAAAAACTTAGGTCAAACCATTTTTAGCTAACTTTGTCCATACTTTTTAAGGTTTTTGTTATAAACTAAAATTTTGAATAATTGAAAGAGAAGGAAATGTTAGATTCTATTTAATTTTTTTTTCCTTTTTAAACAATCAATGCACATATAACATTGAATTATTTTCTTAATTTACTTTAAAGTAATCAAATTTTATGTTTGAAATTTTTATGTATGGATTGCTTAAAATTGTAGCATATTTGGCTTATTTTAAAGTAAAGTTTTAATATTCCCTACCTAGAAAGAAGTGATATTTTAAAAAGTTTGTACCTAATAAGCTAGGGAAAATAACCTAAAAATAATAATTAATAAACTTGAAAAAAAATAATTTATTATTTATATTTAAATAATTTTTTGTATTACAATTACATTGCTATTATTATTATTATTATTATTATTATTATTATTATTATTATTATTATTATTATTATTATTATTATTAATTTTAGAATTATTTGCTCTTAATCTTGTCTTTTAACCTTGCCCCACTGGATTAATATCTTGGTTCTGCCACTGCCTGGGAACATAAGTTATGGAAGAGTTGTCTCTTTTAATAATATTATTGGTTATGAACACTTGAACAGCTCATTTTGATTTCCAAATTACAAATTGATCACAAAAAAAAAAACTGATATTACCTGAGGCCTCTTTAATGGGAATCTGCTCAGCTGTTTCAAGATCTTTTTTTTTTTTTTTTTTTTTAACCAAAAAAAAAATGCATATCTTAAAACTAGGGAAAGGATGCACCTTGCTTCTCAATTTTCTACATGCTGCAACAATAGCCCCAGGGGCACATCTAGGTCCTCATGGGTGATGTGATCCCTCGCTGATATCCTAAGTGATTCTTAACACCACCTTACTGCATTTTCCAATATTTGATCTGTGCTAGTTAGTTATATCTTTACACTTTATGAAGTAGTTTAAACATTTGGAGCATGCTAAGATTTTTAAATTTTCCTACTTCAAATGCAGTTAGTGTAAGTGAGATAGAAGCGCTGTATGAACTGTTTAAGAGGATAAGCAGTGCTGTAATTGATGACGGGTTAATCAATAAGGTACCAAATGCTGTAATGTACACCACTATTCTAGTTATATCTGAGTTTTATTATATTCCTTGCACTTTCAAGCAGAAAGTGACTTTGTTTTATTTGATTTAAATGTAATGACAGCTCTCCTATTGAACTGGAAAAATAATCTCGCTTGAGTATTGATATATATTGCTTATGATTTATCTCACTTGTGTTTATAATGGTTGTCCTCTTAATATTATCTTTCAGGAAGAATTTCAATTGGCCTTGTTTAAGACAAACAAAAAGGAAAGCTTATTTGCTGATCGGGTACTCCTTTTTTATATATCCACTCTTCAGTTTTTATTGGTTTGGCTTTGATCCGCTTATGTCCCAGATAATTTTAATATTTTTTTTTTTCACTTGGAAGACATGAAATTATTTTCTTAGAATGCCTTTCTGTATCTTGTAGATCTGCTGACATGTTATATAGTTAAAATATCTACCCACAGGTTCATTGACCTTATTTTGGCTTTAAACCTTTGGACCCATTTTGGGATGTAAACCCATGGCAGGCTGGTTTAAGCTTGACTACTTGAATGACATTCTTGCCTTAATTTACATGAAATCCTTTATGAACACATGTTCATTCATGAGCCCTAAGAAAGTAATTGTGCCTCAGCCAAAAAAAGAAGATTTGTGCTATTTATAACCATCTGCTTTTCTAATTTTGTAGGTATTTGACTTGTTTGATACAAAGCACAATGGGATACTAGATTTTGAAGAGTTTGCACGTGCTCTCTCTGTCTTTCACCCCAGTGCACCAATTGATGATAAGATCGAGTGTAAGTATCAGCTAAGTATTCAGAAATTGTTAAATCCCTTCAAATTAAATGCCTTGATTTAGTGGAGAGATAGGGAGCTGTAGCTTGAGTACAATTCTTGTTTTATGCCTTCATAATTTTTTTTTTATTGGGGATTTGAGGGGGTGTCATAGCTCAATTCTTCTGTTTTAGCTTTTCTCTTGTTAGCCCTTTCTCTCTTGGTGATTGCCTTATGATTGTGTGTTGGGGATGCATAACATTTCCCTTCTTGCAGTTTCATTCCAATTGTATGATCTCAAACAGCAAGGGTTCATCGAGAGACAGGAGGTATTGCTCTTAGTTGCTGTTGAGTGAATCTAGCATATTTTGTCAACTACCCTTGCAAAACTAATTACGTACTTGGCATTTTAATCTACAGAAACTGTGTGTGTGTGTGTGTGTGTGTGTGTGTGTGTGTGTGTGTACCATATGATTTCTAGCATTTTATCTTTTAAAAATGGAAAATTTAGTTGTTTCTATTAACTTTTTTTTTTTTCCATTTATTAGGGTGTTTAGAAAAATGTAGTTTTCTGGATATTAGCCGTGGGAGGTTAAAATGTGGTTGACAAAATATTGCTCCGACTATTTTATACTTCTTTGAGGTGACAATGGAGTTATCTAAACTTCTATTAGGGCACTCATTGGCTCATTGCTCATATGAAATCCTTTCTTTCTTTCTTTCTTTCTTTGTTTTTTAATAAAAAATAAGAATACTGAACAAAAATTGCATATCCTGGAAATATGTGGAACAACAACAACAACAACAAATCCCTAGTCCCAAAACTTTGGGGTTGGCAATGGATCTTCCATAGATTACTTAGGTTTAGTCACGTGTATTCTTTTCCCCCATTCTACAAGGCATATAATAGAGAAAGTTTTTACATATTTGAAGCATCAGTGTGGAGGACCGATTGACTGAAATCATAATCTGGCTCATTCTAAATCATGATAGGGGCCTCCTACAACTTTAGGGCTTTGAATGGGTGAGCTTTGCAAAGGGCTGACTCGGTAAGGCCGAATATATAAGTGCCATTCTACAAGGCATATAATAGAGAAAGTTTTTACATATTTGAAGCATCAGTGTGAAGGACTGATTGACTGAAATCATAATCTGGCTCATTCTCAATCATGATAGGGGCCTCTTAGAACTTTAGGGCTTTGAATGGGTGAGCTTTGCAAAGGGCTGACTAAGTAAGGCCAAATATCTAAGTGATGAATCTTTCATAAAGGACCTCGCAGCTTCCAATGTGAAGCTACAAGTTCTCGAAAGTCAAGATTCTCATGTTTCACTTCTAAATACGTTGTAGAAGATAAGGTCGAAATAACTCTTTTAGGACTTATATGCCAGCCAGATACCCATGTATGGGAAGATTCAAAATTCTCAAGCCTTCCTAGCAATGAATGAAGATTTCACGTGCAATTAATATCACCTTTGCAATGGTAGAGTCATGCTTTGGAGGTTTAGAGGTTGATTGCAGTGGACTTGATCTGGTGAGCTGGCCAGCTAGGCCTGTGCAGCAGGCTGATCTCAACCACACTGAAAGTGGAAGTACGCCTTATGTTTTTGCATGGACCAATCATGATGATAAAATCACTTTCACCCTTTTGCTGTTTCCATCTTCTAAATTGCTTTTACATCAAATTTTGGAACTGATTCATATGAGTTTATTAATGATGCATTTGCCTAACTTTGTATCTCATACCTGCCGCAACTTTAGTTTTTCTTCGACTCTCTCTTTGATGAAAAATTACTCGGGCATGCATCTAAAGAGAGTTGATTGTTGATCATCTTAATGAATAGGTAAAGCAAATGGTAGTGGCCACGCTTGCTGAATCTGGAATGAATCTTTCAGATGATGTGATAGAAAGCATAATTGATAAGGTACTTCCTTTCTCTTTTTTTAATTCAATTCAGATTTCAGTTCTTAATGATTTTGATCATTGCTATATATGTTTTTGATCAAGTCCATGTGTTTTGACTTATTTTTGCTCTCAGTGTTATATGTTTCCTGTCCAAGTTGCCAACGAGCTATAGCTGAATAGGCACTTTCTCCTCCCATAATAATGGGATGGAGGGTGAGATCTTGGGTTAGGGCCCACTGTGTGTGTGTGTAACAAATTAAAAACAAAAATGTTTCCTTTTAGAGCCACATTGCTTCATGCATGCCAATCAATTCTTCTTGAAAAAAAATGGAAGTAAAACGAAGGCATGTTGCTTGTTTCTTTTGTTTAAAACAAGAAAAAGGGATATGATCCAAAAACAGACCCTTTGTGAAGGCCTATTTTCTTGAAGTTGTCAGGAAAAGGTTGCTTAATTGAATAGTTTTTATTTGTTCTAAAAAATGCATGATTAATGTGGATTTACACTGGGGAGTTTTGACAAGGAAGTATAATAAACAACTATTTTACAGGAAAGCATTTAGCATTAAACTACTTGTGGTAGAGCATGCTTTTTGGTAATAAAGCATGACGCTGAAAATCCCCATGGGGATGTTATTAAAGTGGAAGCTAAATGATTCTAATGTAACAGAGGCAACCCTATAACATAAAACAGTTCTCTCTCCCATTTTAATCTATGATTATGAAGCAACCATGTACCAATTTGGCAAGCAAATTTCTATGTTAGTAAATATCACATAGTTATCATCTGTTCTCATGGTAATTTCCATCCACTAATTCTGGAGTAGAAATTATTTTTGTTGAAATTTTCTCTTTGCCATGATTGAAGAATCTGAATACCACTAAATCCACCCTCAAGATGGACACATTGCAACTGGTGTAACTAACAAATGGAGTTTCCAATGTCTGAATTCCTCAAGATGGGTCTGCCAATGCCAACTCTATAATACTAGACCATTGGTTTTGTAGCAGTAAAATTCCTGTGGCGAATGCATATATGGATGATGTGTAGAATTAATCAATCTTTTGTGGATGCGTATATGACTGATATTGCAATTGTAATCCTCTCACGTATATGTTAGTGTTCTGGTTATTTTAGACATTTGAGGAAGCTGATACTAAGCATGATGGGAAGATTGACAAGGAAGAGTGGCGAAACCTTGTTTTGCGACATCCATCCCTTCTGAAAAACATGACTCTTCAATATCTCAAGTAAGTTATTTATAAGTTATAACAGCTCTATGTTCCCTGCACAAATGAGAATCACTTAATATGTCATCAAAGATGGAAGATCCCTATTGAAATTTGATACATGGTGTCTCCTGTTGAAATGTGCTATGTGGCATTTGTCTCTCTTACTGGATTTTAAATAGTTAGTTTTGTTGAACTCACACTGATGGGATGCGTGTGTTATTTGTTATTATAGACTCTGGTATTTCACTGCTCATGTCATGTATAGAGCATGATGGCCTCTCCATCATGAATAATTTCTAAATTCAAGCTCTTGATGCTAACATCCATCTGTTTTTTCTTGGACAGAGATATCACTACCACATTCCCAAGTTTTGTTTTTCACTCACAAGTTGATGACACCTGAGTTTATCGCTAACATCAAGTTGATAGTCTTTAGCTGGAAGAGCTTGTTTTTCTCTTACTGCCAATGTAGCTTTTTATGTGCAAAGGTTCATCATTAGAGAGGATTAATTATTTATTTTACATTCTCTATGAACAAAAGTTGCTCCCCATTTGGTTCGACCATTTTAGCTTTTGACCAAATGGGTTTGAGCTATTTGTTTGTTGGTTGGTCTCAGTGTTTGTTTGCTTCACTGGAAATCAGAGGGGAAAGGAATTCTCTGGCATTTCACCATACTCGTGATCAAATTGAGGTTGTGCTATTAGCACTTTGTAAAGTATACCATGACTTGCAGATGAGGTGAACTAAAAGCAGAAGTTCAGAAAACTGATTGGAAATTGTAGCCTTGGCTTCCCTCATTTTTCTTATTGTAGGTTTGTATAACTATCTTTTTCAGTAAAAAGAATTGCAAAGCGCCTTTTTTTTGTCCCCGTTTGTGTAAACACTGGCACTCAGTGATTTGTGTACATGTGTATGGTACCATTTCTGCATTGATGGTTTTCAGCAGATTATCTTGGATGATGCAATGAATGGAAAGTGTTACTGATCATGTATTTTTCAAGCTATGTTATTATTATGAGGCAAATGAGCCTTTTCAAACAAAGAGCCGCAGAATTTTGGAAATTGCAGAACTTTTTATTTTTTAATTATGATTAATGGTATTTTATTAAGAAGATAGACTTCTTGTTGCACACAAAAATGAAACAAATTAGCCATAAAAATTACCCAAAAAAAATTTTATTATGCATTAAAGCAAAGTTATTCATAGAATTTACAGAAATTCTATGGATAACTTTTGTGTTACAACATTTGTCATAACTGATCGATTATGAATGATAGGGAAGGACACCAGAATTGAAGAACCTAGAAGCTTTGCAACTAGAATTTTTGAGAGCATTTTCAAAATATCATGACTAAATTTGATCATGAAGAAAAATTAAAGAACTTCCTAAGGTTTAAGGTTTATGAAGAACCTGGCCGCGCTTACACCTGAATTCTATTGGCACGATGCTCTCAAAGCCATCCACCATAAAAATTTCAATGGCAAGGAAAAAGAATTGAACACACATTTAATTCCTTTGGGCTATTGCAACGAGTAGTTTTTGGACCACCCCAGAAGCTATCAAACCTATTTGTAAACATAACCAAGAAGGCACTAATTAACAATCCCTCAACCTTTGGGCTCTATGGTCCTTCAATATCATTCAGGAATACCTAACAGCAGTCAGAAACCAAGTTTTGCCACGAACAAACATATATATATATATATTTTTTTTAAAAAGGCAAATTAAAATCAACTTGAGGAAGAAGAGTAGAAAAATAAATATCAGCATACATCTTAAAAGTTGAAACATAAAGTAAGGGCATATAGTTTGCACTTGTAATCAACTCTAAAATTGAAGGAAAACAAAGGAAAAAAAAAACCATAAAGCTCTAACATAGCATCAGCATGTTTACTCCAACAAAGAAGCAGCACCAGGCATTGCAAAATTCATCAAGATGAATTAGATTTAGTCGACCTCCTCCATCTTGCTACCCTCTGCGTCAGCATCGGCCTCCTCTAGAGCAGGCATCTCAGTGTCAGCTTCGGCAGTGTCTTCATCAATGCTCAATCCCAATTTAAGCATTCTGTGAATTCGGTTGCCAAAAGTATTGGGCTCATCCAAGCTGAAGCCAGATGTAAGAAGAGAGGTCTCAAACAACAATAGAACCAAGTCCTTCACTGACTTGTCATTCTTGTCTGCTTCAGCCCTCTTCCTCAGTTCCTCCATGATGGGGTTCTCAGGATTAATCTCCATGGTCTTCTTGCTAGACATGTAACCAGCCATACTTGAATCCCTCAGTGCTTGAGCCTTCATAATTCTCTCCATGTTTGCTGTCCATCCATACTCTCCAGTAACCAAGCAGCAGGGGGAATCCACCACGCGATCAGATACCACCACCTTCTCAACCTTGTCACCAAGCACGTCTTTCATCACCTTGCAAAGTCCCTCAAATTTCTCAGCCAATGCTTCTTTCTTAGTCTTCTCATCTTCAGTCTCCTCAAGCTTGAGTCCCTCCTTGGTTGCAGAGACAAGCTTCTTCCCCTCAAACTCCTTCAACTGACCCACTGCGTACTCATCAATAGCATCAACCATAAACAAAACCTCATACCCCTTTTTCTTCAGCTTCTCAAGGAATGGGGAATTCTCTACAGCCTTTTTGCTCTCTCCAGTAATGTAGTAGATATCACTTTGCCCCTCCTTCATCCTTGTGACATAATCCTTCAGGCTGGTCATCTCTTCTCCACTTTTGGTGGAGTGATACCGAAGCAATTCAGCAATTTTGGTTTTGTTCTGTGAATCCTCATGAATACCGAGCTTCAAATTCTTTGAGAATGCCTCGTAGAACTTGTTGTAGTCCTCCTTGTTCTCAGCAATCTCAAAGAAGAGCTCAATGCATTTCTTGACAAGATTTTTGCGGATAACCTTGAGGATCTTGTTTTGCTGCAGCATCTCTCTTGAAATGTTGAGAGGCAGATCCTCAGAATCCACAATACCCTTCACAAAACCCAAATATTCAGGAATCAATTCCTCACAGTTATCCATAATAAAGACACGGCGGACATAGAGCTTGATGTTGTTGGGCTTTTTCTTTGTGTCAAATAGGTCAAAAGGTGCCCTCTTGGGAACAAAGAGGATAGCCTTGAATTCAAGCTGACCCTCAACTGAGAAATGCTTCACAGCAAGGTGCTCCTCCCAGTCATTGGTGAGACTCTTGTAAAATGCAGAGTACTCCTCCTTAGTGATCTCTTCTGGCTTCCTCATCCAGACGGGCTTCTGCTTGTTGACCAATGACCATTCATGGGACACCTCCTTGATCTTCTTCTTTTTCTTCTCTTCCTTGTCCTTTTCTTCTTCATCAACATCTTCCACCTTACCTTCCTCCTCCTCCTCCTTCTTTTCCTCCTCCTTCTTATCCTCTTCATCTTCATCATCTGAAATCTCCTTCTCTACAGTCTTCTCCACCCAAAGGGAAATTGGGTAACTTATGAACTCAGAATGCTTCTTGACAAGGTCCTTAAGACGACGCTCCTCAAGGTATTCCAATTGATCTTCCTTGAGGAAAAGGGTGATCTTAGTACCCCTTCCAAGGTTCTCACCAGAAGTGTCCCTAGTTACAGTGAAAGAACCACCAGCCTGAGACTCCCAGATATATTGTTCGTCATCATTGTGCTTTGTGGTAACAACCACCCTCTCAGCAACCAAGTAAGCAGAGTAAAACCCAACTCCAAACTGCCCAATCATGCTAACATCCGCACCAGCAGCCAAGTGTTCCATAAACTCCTTGGTTCCAGATCTTGCAATGGTTCCAAGATTGTTTACCAGGTCTGTGAACAACAAAAACAAATTCAACAGTCAAAAACACAAACACAAACACAAAAAAAAAAAGAAACTTATCTTATACAAGAACCCAAGGATTCTGAAATAACATTATAACAGGGGGCAAAAGTGAGAAACTCACCAGCCTTGGTCATTCCAATTCCACTGTCAGCGATGGTGATAGTATTGCTGGCCTTGTCAGGGATAATATGAATGAAAAGCTCAGGCTGCGCCTCGAGCTTACTCTTATCAGTCAAGCTATCAAAACGGATTTTGTCCAGAGCCTATTTCAAAGGTCAACCCAATACATATTAGAACCTCCTTATTCCACACAAGAGTGATTAATAATAATATAAACAACAACAACAACAACAATAACAACAAAAAAGCCCTAGTCCCCAAAAACCCAAAACATATTAGAACCTCCTTATTCCACACAAGAGTGATTAATGCTAATATAAACAATAACAACCAAACCTTAGTCCTAAAATTTTGGGGACAACCATGGATCCTCAACAAACTAGTCAGATTGGCAAATTAATCAAAGAGCAAGCGTACTACTAATCAAAACTTATTAGGATCTCCCTTTTGCACGTAATAATGATTAAACCATAACTATCATCACTGACACACACTCAATATACATGTCTCTCTCAATCAATTACCATCCACCTATTTAACCAATAATGCTTCGATTTACAAGACCCACTTCAAGTAAAAGCTTGGCAAACAGTGAGACACCATAGTCACATAAGTAATAAACAAATAACATTAACCAACAAACAAACAAACAAAACCCAGAATCACAAAATCAAAACCATGTATGTAATTTACAGTCCTACTATGTAAAAGAACAAACTTTAAACAAACCCAGAATCACAAAAACAAGACCATGTATGAAATTTACAGTCATATTATGTAAAGCAACAAACTTTAAACACTAAAATACAAAAAACCCACAAAACAGGTAAAACCCTAAAACAAAAACTAGGTTTAGAGAGAGAGAGAGAGAGAGAGAGAGAGAGAGAGAAAGTACATCGGAGGAGTTGCTAATAATCTCGCGAAGAAAGATCTCCTTGTTGGAGTAGAAGGTGTTGATGATCAAGCTGAGAAGCTGGTTTATCTCGGCTTGGAATGCGAACGTCTCAGTCTCCGACGCCATTGCTGCTTTTTTCTACGTAGATCTGAGAAGAATACCAGATTTAACCTAAAAGCAGCAGAGGCAAGAGTGAATGAAGAAAAAGAAAGAGATGCAAAGGGCAACGAATGGGTGTATGTGGTTATATAGTGCCCTCAAAGTCTCCCAAGTCTTTGCTCTTTGTTTTGTTTTTAGGGTTTCTAGATCCTTCTAATGTATCACCGTTTAATAATACTTTATAGTGTTATTTTTTTTTCTTCTCAACAAACTATCATTTCGTTTTTATACTTTTTTTTTTTTTTGATCCTTCTAATCATTATTTCCCAATTGTATTAGCCTTTTGTTAAGGTTAAAGCGCTATTTAATACTTTATTAAAAAAAATATTCTCAAAATACGATTATGGTTTTATACAAAATTTTTTATTTTAGATGAATACAAATTTTTTATTTGAAGTTTAATCTTTTTATAAATTTAGTTTTAAATGAAGAAAAATCGTGCACAAGAATAACCACAATGAAATTGTATGTGCAAATCATTGAATTATTAATAAATTTGAGAAATTATGTATTGCAGCTCATAATTGAAGATTTATTATTCTTTAATGTTTTAGTCCCAACAACTTTTAGGGTAATTATGCATGTAATGTAAGAGACACTTTTAATTTAATTAAAAATAAAAATTGTAATTTTATATATAAACTCATTTTCAACGAAAATAAATTATATGAATGAGATTTTTGTTTTATAGTCAAATATTATTAACTAAAAAGTAAAATTAAAAGAATATACAAAAAAGAATTAAAATAATTTAGTGCCATATATAATTCAAAAAAAAAAAAGATTAATAATTGTTTTTGGAGAAGCTATTGAATGCATCATTAACCACGTTCAATTGGTGATAAGGGTTAGGCCTATTGTGACACTTTTAAGGGTGTGTTTGTTTGGAGATAAAATATAGTGGACGAAAAACTTTAGAGAGAAAATGAGAAAGAAAACTTTTTTGAAAAGTGTTAGGTTGGGTGAAGAAAAATGAAAATAAATGGTAAGGCTCAAGTGTTTTCTCCCCCGAGCCCACCAAAAAGTTTTCTCCTCAAGAGAGGGGTAATCAACCTTACAAACTGACTGCAAAGCAGTTGGAAGATTGTCGTTATTACAACTATCGCAGTTTATCAAAAAAAAAGTTTTCTCCCCAAAATGGGGAGAAAACTAAAGGGAGGAAATGAAACTATTTAATGGACAAAAATGCCCATGTGCACTTGCACATGAGCTTTGTCCATGTCAATAGCCTTTATTTTATTTTATTTTATTTTTTTCTTCTCTGTGTTTCATCCAGTTGCTTTGTTTACCTTTTTTTTCTTTTTTCTTTTCCTTCATCCATTTGAACATACACAAAGTTTTTGCTAAATAAATATGTTACTTTTTTGTTTTATTTAATGAGGACATAATTGGGTGATTTTTTTTTTTTTTTTGAGTTGTTTGTCACTTTTTATTTTAATTGGGCATTATTTTTTTTTTACAAGGGTATACGAGTAAATTTATGCAAACTCATTTTTTTATCCCTTCACTTTTTCGCTTTCAAGTTCCAACCAAACAAAAAGAAGGGAAATTAAAATATTTTTTATCCTCCCACTTTTCTAGCTCTCCAACCAAACCGACCCTAAGATTCCACGCCATTGGCTCTACAATGCCATTCCATGCATGCATTGCTAGGAAGGCCATGACTCCATAAGCTTGTACCTTCATCCACCTATCACCAACGTGTCAAGGGCAAAGCTCAATCAAAAGTCATCTGAACCGCCCACCAATTCTACCCTATTTGATTAGTTAAAGCATATTTTATGGAAGCAACCTTTTATGATTAAATGGTGCCAATCGAAAAGGATTCAACCTCGAAGCCAATTAGGAATCCATTATCTTGCTAGGAATACATAAAAGAAGACCATAAAATCAATTTGTGACAACTTTTAGAATGGTAGAAAAAACGTGAAAGGAACACAAAAATGCTACGTGGGAAACACCAATGACACCAACCTAGAGTGTGCATGTCCAACTATACCTAATAGTCACATAATTTACTATGCCTAATTTTTTTTTTCTTACAACAAGAGGGGGGATTATAATCCAAGATCTCTTTATGTATGAATATAATATTCAAAACCATAAAACAAAACTATTCTTATAATAGCCTTGTTAAGTTTTTTTTTTTTTTTTTTTTTTTTTTTTTTTTTTTTTTTTTTTAAGTTTCTTACAGCAAGTGGAAGGAGAGGGAATCTAGGAGAAATTATAAGGTCCACATAGTGGACAAGTGATGTGGTCCACCATTCCAGTAAAAGACTCCCATTTGTTTAAAATTGTAGAGTTTTAAATAAAAACTGAATACTGATTCAGCAATTTTAAATAGGTGAATCTTTTATTGGAATGGTGGACAAATGATGCGGTCCACCATGAGGACTGTATAATTTCTCGAATCTAGGTTTTTTTTTATGGGGAGATTCTCTTCTTCTTCTTCTTCTTCTTCTTCTAGAAGGAAAACTGGAAACATTCTTATTAACCATAGGAAAGTTTGGCTAAATCATCCTGCAAAACAGAAAAAGAAAGTGATAGAACATCCTCCATCCACACAGCATAGTCTTATAGCATAGTCAATCTTTTAAATTTATAAAATTTAATATCAACCATAAACAACTTTTTATTTTTTACCACAGGGAGTGTATGGAAGTAGTTTAAAATCCAAGTAATTTTGGGCCTCGAATGAAAATAGGCCCAATATAAATTGGCCCATTATAGTGACTGACTTCTACAAAGGAATCAAACCTTGGACCACGGACTTAGTCGGACACATTTCTCTAGGAATATTAGAGAATGACGACTCGAGGATGAGATACTTGCCAAGCTCTCAAGGATGAGACGCCTCTAGGAAATGCATAATTGTCAAAGGAAGCCTATTGAAGCTTCTTGATATAGCAATAGTCACCTCTGCATTAATGAGACTCATTTGCTTGGCATAATCACATTTATTGATGAATGACTGGCCTGAACAGTGCCGAAGCCTGAAGGCCCCAAATGTTTTCACTCATCATGAAAACGGGGAAGTAAGAGCCTGATGGGACAAGAAGCCTTCTAGCTGTACTGGGACAACACATTCCAGAGAAGAAACCAAGGAAAATAAAAGGGAGGATAAGGCCAAAGAAGAGGGACACATAGAAATTAGAGAGAGAATTGTAGAAGGAAAAAAGAGAATCGTAGAACATCTTCAAGAGCTTGTTCTTAGGAAAATAATAGCATTGTGTACAATGTTTCCTTGTGCATGAATAACACAATCTCATCTATGTAAATTTACGCAGAATTTTGTTCTTATTCTAATCTCCCATTGTGGATCATTAGGAACCTTACCTAACAAATAAATTATGTCTTTGTTGAGGTACAATTTTTCGTGTCCTAATTTCATTTGTCCACTCACCAAAAATACATATGCAAGCCCCATAAATTATTTTGGACTCTCACAAATACTTCCCACATATTACCCAACTTGGGTTCACACAAATACTTATCATACCATTACCAAAATTGGGTCACAAAATTATATTATCTCTATAAAAGCCCAAAACTCATCTATTTTGTGGGCAAAACCCAAAAAGCCCAACAAAACTCTTTACAAATAAATTCTGTCTTTGTTGAGGTACAATTTTTCGTGTCCTAATTTCATTTGTCCATTCACCAAAAATACACATGCAAGCCCCATAAATTATTTTGGACCGTCACAAATACTTCCCACATATTACTCAACTTGGGTTTACACAAATACTTATCATACCATTACCAAAATTGGGTCACAAAATTATACTATCTCTATAAAAGCTCAAAACTCATTTATTTTGTGGGCAAAACCCAAAAAGCCCAACAAAACTCTTTACAAAGCCCATTGTTACACGACATTCTTTATAAAGCTCATTACTACACGACACTCTTTACAAAACCTGTTACAAAGCCTGTTGCTATACGGTATTCTTACAAAACCCGTTGCTACATGGCAATATTTTTCACAAAATCTCAAAATATTTACAAAAAGCCCAAATGCTATTTTGGCAACATTTTACAAAAACCCCAAATGCTATTTTGGCAACTTTTACAAAAACCCAATACTATTTTGACAACTTTTACAAAAAGTCTAATATTATTTTGACAACATTTTACGAAAAAACTCAATACTATAAAAAGCCCAATATTATTTTGGGAAACATTTTACAAAAAAACACAATGCCACTTTGGCAACATTTTATCAAAAACTTAAAACTATTGGGCAAACAATTAGTCTATCAAAGCCCAAATATTATTTCGCAAAAGTATTATATTATGTCCAAAACCCAAAATTAACCTTTGGCAATGATGAAACACAAAAAATCAGTAGGCTAAATGCTTTGGGCTTCAATGGGCTAGTAGTTGCTTGGAATGCCTGAAAAGGAAGAAACATAAGATCAAAGGTGATCGGGGTGAACCGGCCAAGAACCCTTCGATGCTTAAGTTAGTTTTTTCTTTAGGACTCAAGAATTCCAATTGGAGTGGTGGAAACTTACTTTCATTTGATGTGGATGAGTCCTTATATAGTGAACTTTGGAATAGTTACTTGTTTAGTAACTTCCTCAACGTGGATGGAAGTTAGAAAGTTCAGACTTAACTCCCACAACTGCTATGGAAGTTAGAATAGTCAGACTTATGTTCCATAACTGCTATAAAAGTTAAGAACTTAGTGGGAAGTTATAGTAATGAATAATGATTTTGCTCATACTTCAGAATAGTAAAACGTGGTCCGAATTATAAGTTCTTGAACATAAATTTATTCTAAAAATTTCTAAGTGTTGGGAGGTCGTCCACGTGCTTCCATGCTGATGACCTTCTTATGTTGGACGACCTACTTAAATTGGGACAGCTTTCCTGGACTTGGACGACACTATGGTCGAACTGGAGATAGTTCAATTTTTAGTTCACCATAAGGCAATAACATATTTTGATATACTAAATTCTCTAGCAAATATGTTAACTCATGGGAAACATAAGTTATTTATGACATATTACCTATCTCTTAGTATGGGAATTATAATTATTTTTTTCATAAGAAATGGAAACTACAAAAGCCCGTGTATATTACAAACCCATGGCAAGACTATTTATTTTGTAGGGATGTGCAAGTCCAAGAAGCCCAATAACAAGGCCTAAATGAAACTGTCCAACCTATATGCCAAATCTTAGCAACTAAAGCTCATGTGGGTGACTAAAATGATTAGGCCGGTCACAATTCAAATTTCAGCACAACTAGACTGACAATTAGGACCCATTACAATGACCTTCAACTTGTCAAGTTAGCACTACTAGACAAACAGTTGGGACCCACTGCAATCACCTTCAGCTTGTCAAATCAAGTCAAAGGGACACATGTCAAGCTGAGCTTAAACCCTTTCTTGGCAAGCTAATTTCTGATGACGATTGACAAGATATAAAGCTTTGTTGATGTGTGAAGGCTGAAGTCAGCCACTCTCCTTCTATTCTCCAACAAATTCAGTCAAGGAACAAAAGGCAGCTATAACAAGACCTTGGAAGCTTCTGGAATCACTGATGAATAGCTCACTATCTTGCTAAAAATATTTACTTTCTGGTCATGAACTAAGCAACATTTTCGCCCAAATCCTAGGATGGATTTTTTGAAGATTTGTTGTTAATTGGGACAGATTTTGATTGAGATTCTTTATTAAATACCCCTTTAAACTCAACTATAAATAAAGCCCCTCATTAACACACCAAAGCACACCAATAAGGAAGAACAAAACTCTCATAAACTTCTTTATTTTCTCTCCCTCTAATCATCTTCTTATGCTCTTAATGAAGTTCTAAGATTCTGAGTTTTTAGTTTCCAAATTAGAAACTAAGCTCTTCAGTGCTTAGTTCATAACTGCCCTTCATATCACTATCCATAAACACTTATCCAACCCTCAGCAGAAAGTCCCAACAGCATTGCTAAATACTCCCCCTCTCACTACTCATAACTACCAAAATGACTCTCACTACTCACTATATATAATATCTTCATGAGCATACCCTAGCATAATAGTGATTTTGCTGCGCTAGCTGGAATCATACCTCTCCTTTCATCTCACACTAAGCTTTCTCCATTATTTGCTATAATGGGCCCTATGATGTTTGTTTATTCCTTTACTATTGAAGGCTATAATGTAATTGTGACTAGAGTTTTTCCTTCATATTGTTAAATTGGAGGACCTTTTCTCAATGGATCCTATGGATGATGATTTTGGAGATGTAAACATTCTCCTTAATTTATGAAATAACTAATGGCTTGAGGTTTATTCAGTACTGTCTTATTTTACTGCTGGAATATTTTACCGCTAGAACATTTTATTGTTGAAATATTTTACTGCTGGGATGTTTCTTTATTGAAATGGGCTTTTCCATTTGTGCTGACTTGTTTGCTGTAAGAAATGTCCCGGGCCTTCCCATAATCCTTGCCGAGCCTAACCTAGGCCAAAGCATAAAAAAAGGCGAATCTCTAAAAAATTTTACCAATAGCTTTTGGGCTGTGCTTCAAGCCCATTGTCGAGTTACGATTTGGCCCCCAACCCAACCCAACAACAAACACATTTGTCGGAGAGAAGACTTTTTCACCCCCGAAAAATATTCTAGCAGTAAAATGTTCAAATGGTAAAATATTTCAGCAGTAAAATAAAATAGAACTGAATAAACATCCAACCGTTAGTTATTTCATAAATTAAGAAGAGTGTTTACATCTCTAAAATCATCATCCATAGGATCCATTGAGAAAAAGTCCTCCAATATAATAATATGAGGGGAAAACTGTATAGTAACAAATACATTATAGCCTTCAATGGTAAAGGAATAAACAAACACTATGGAGTCCATTATAGCAAATAATGGAGAAAACTTAGTGTGAGATGAAGGGAGAGAAAGAGATTCACCAGATCACTATCATACCAGGGTATGCTTATGGAGATAGTATATGTAGTGAGTAGTGAGAGTCATTTTGGTAGTTATGAGTGGTGTTGATTCTTTCCTTTTTCAACAAAGAAGTAAGGTCAGATAATGTAACAAATTGAGGAGGAGAAACATTTTGCTTACCAGATGGAGGATTTCTAGCAGCTAACCCTTTCTCCTGCTGTGTTCTAGGATCTGGACTTTCAGATGATGGCTGAAGTACTGGTTCTTAAGCCTCTCTCAAGACTCTTATAGATTCAGCAAGTTTGAATTGAGCTTGTTGCATCCCTTGTAATGTTTCCAAGAGGAAAGAGAATTGTTGGTCAGAACTTTTTTGGTTGACTTCAGGTTGGTCAGGTTGTTCATCTTGTACAGCTAGGCTGTGATGGCTTTGTGCCGCTAGAGGGTTGTTGTTTTGAGTCCCTTTTTGCTGGCTATTTCGTAGCCTGAGGGGCATGGTGAATCCTTGTCTTTAGTAGGCTCCCTAGTGGAGTCGCCAAAATAGCATTTATGCTTTTTGTAAAATGTTGCCAAAATAGCATTTGGGCTTTTTGTACATATTTTGAGATTTTGTGAAAAATATTGCTATGTAGCAACGGGCTTTGTAAAGAGTGCCGTGTAGCAACGGGCTTTGTAAAGAGTGCTGTGTAGCAACGAGTTTTGTAAGAGTATTGTATAACAACGAGCTTTGTAAAGAGTGCAGAGTAGCAATGAGTTTTGTAAGGGGTGCCGTGTAGCAACGGGCTTTGTACAGAGTGTTGTGTAACAACGGGCTTTGTAAAGGGTTTTGTTTGAGCTTTTTGGGTTTTGCCCACAAAATAGATGAGTTTTGGGCTTTTATAGAGATTGTATAATTTTATGGCCCAATTTTGGTAATGGTATAAGAAGTATTTGTGTGGGCCCAAGTTGGGTAATATGTAAGAAGTATTTGTGAGGATCCAAAATAATTTATGAGGCTTGTATGAGTATTTTTGGTAAGTGGGCAAATGAATTTAAGACATGAAAAATTGTACCTCAACAGTCTTTAAGAGTTACACCAAGCTTTTTTGACCCCACAAGAAGTGTTAAAAAATTTTCAAATACCATACTATTCCCCCAGAATATCAACCATAAACCACTCATTTAATACAAAATTTTTAGAAATATTGTCAATTTTTTGTTTTCAATGTATTATGATGGGCCTAAGTGAGGCAACAATAGGAATATCCCAATTTTATGTGCATATTAGATTCACCTCCATCTGGCGTCAATAAGTAGTTCAGAAGTGGTCTTCTCCAATCCAAGACACTATGAAGGCAAACTTTGATGAGGCGTGGTTTACAAAATCTGATGATGTCGGTATTGGAGTGGTCATCCGCAACTTAGAAGGAGAAGTAATGACTGCTATGTCAGAGAAGATCTTGATGCCTCCATCAGTTGAGATTTTAGAGCTGTTGGCTGCAAGGCGTGCAGTAGTTTTTACTGTTGAAATAGGTTTTCACCAAGCAGTCATTGAGGGGGACGTTGAGTTTGTCATTAAGTTTTTGCACAGTGGTGCTATGGAATTTTCACAGGGTGGTCACATTATAAAAGATATTTTGTCTTATGAAAACTCAGAGTTTATCGTCCTCTCATGTTGTTAGGCAAGGTAATGCCGTAGCTCATGGCTTAGCATAGAGAGCAAGACTTTCTTTTCCTTTTCAAGCTTGGATGAAGTCTGTTCCTCTTGATGTATTTTCTTTTTTAAGTAGGGCCTTTCCCAATTCATGATTAATAAAGCAGCATATCCTTTCTTCTAAAAAAAAATGTACATATTAGATTTCCTATTTAAATTCAAACACATCCTTATATTATCAAATAAGACACATATAATATTTTTTAGTAACAATTAAATTCAAAACCACAAAATGTTTAAATTCAATTAAGAAATGTACTTTTTATAAAAAAAAGTGCTACTTTCACAATAAATCCTACATAATAAAATGTTATTGGTTATAATTTAAACCCACAACTGAGATTACTTCTTTGTCTACCAAACCCTTTAGAATTTATTGTAAAAATATTGCAAAAATGTTATTAACATATTATTTCTTAAAAAAAAAAAAAATCTAATCCTAAAATACTGCAACTAAAATTTATCCTTTTTTTTTTTCTCTCTGTTTTGATAACAACTAAAAATTTATTCTTATTCAAATTCAAATGATGCGAGTGTGTGAGAGTGTATGCGAAAATTTGTGTGCAGGTATCAAGTATCAACATTTCGAAACGGAGCGGATTTTGCTCCGGGTCATGTGAGGTCCACTCAGAGTATAGATATCCTAAAAGAGTCTCAAATGCCCTTGATGTCAAAGCAGAACGTCATCTATATACTCTGGGCAGTATCGTCATCATGGCACAAGACGATTAAATATACAAGTATACTACAACGCGCAAAACACTGAAAAAAAAAAGCCAAAAAAAGCGTCGAAATAGAAAACTGCTACTGTTGCTAAGTGCTCTATTTCTCCCATTCCTCTCCTCCTATTAGACCGATCACTCTTTGCCACTGTCTCTGCTTTGCTCTCTTTCCCAGGTACCTTGTTCTTGTTCCTGGTTCACGGTTTTTGTCTTTAATTTTCATTTATTTTCTGGGTGCGTTTGTTCTTTTACTTTAGGCCATTTTTGGGTCTTTGAACAGTTTCATGTAAAAAGTAAAGTAAAAGCTGTTGTTGGTGTTTGGGGAAAAGGGTTTGTTTTTGTATGTGGGTTTTTTGTATTATGTATGTACATTGTTTTAAAGTAGTAAGTTTTGTGTTTGCAGATATACAAGTAGCCATGGAGAAAGGAGGTAAAGGGTTTTCTGCTTCTATGTGTCTCCACCATTGCCTGCTTTCAAATATAACTCTTTCTTTCTTGTATTTTCCTTCTATTTATCACTATACTTTTCATGAGCTATTTTTTATTTTTCATTTGGAGTATCTGAAAATGTTGTATTTTTTATTTTTGGGTTTGCTTTTAAATTGGTATTTTGCATGTTAAACTTAAAACCCACCTCAAAAAAGATGTCAAAAAAATATAATAAAGACCTCATTTTTATGTTGCTTAGCAGATGGACCATATTGGAAGAGCACATTGACATTGTTATAGTAGTTGATAGTGTAAATTTGAAGGTTGTAAAAAATCAAGGGACTGATTTAGAAGCAATTCCAAATTTAGAGGGTGTATACAGTATAGTGCCTAGAAAATCTCTGCCTGGTCATGGCATGCAGATATGATCCTTTCAAATGTTGTTTAGGCAAATGTTGGTAGTCCATGTTGGGAAATTTTATTTTTGGATGAGTAAAGAGTAATTGTATTAGTAAGAACACAATAGTTTTACATTGATTTGGGATAGCAGTTTAACCGTTTAAGTATGCAGGTTATATACCCCAGTTGAAAAATTTATTTATAAGTGAGATTATGATCACAAATTTAATGATGTCTTGTTTGGAGTTTGTTTGATTTGGTTTCTTCGCTTTTCTTCTCTACTATATCTCAGTTCTCTTAAATTTGTGTTATTGCCCAAATGGTATTGGTAGGAGTTGGGACTCTGGTTAACTGCATATACCAGTCAGACCAATCAAGCTGAAATATGTGCAATAGTACTTATACATATCCACATTCCTGTTTCTTTCTTTCCTCCTAACCTGTGCTGAACCTTTGTTTAGAACATACAATGTTTTGAATACACTCTTTTTTTGATGTGTAAATTCATGGGTGTAGCACCCTTGAGATCAAAGGGAAAGGAAGATAAGTTGAAAGGGAAGGATGACAGCTCAACAAAGCCAAAGAGTGCAAGGAAAGTTCAGTTCAATTTTGAAGGTTAATGTTTTCTTCTCTTCCTTTAGCGAATATACTTATCTTCTTAATCTTGAATGGTTGGTTGAGGGAAACTTATCCATATTCTTTAATCCTCTCTAATGGGTGGTCTTGCTTTTATAGGTTCACCTGAATATAAAACTAGTTCTTTACCAAAATCTTTAGGGAAGGATGACACTCCGTTTCCAAAAGGTCCAATTTTCTTTATTGTTTTGTTTGGTTGTTGCCTGTTTGTGTTGATTTTACCTTTCTCTGCACAATCTATGATTGATTACCTCTTTTGTTGATTTCCCTCGAATGAGCTTCTCTTCTTCTTGTTCTTTTTATTTTTATTTTTTAAATAAATTTTCAGGCTATTCAGGCAAAGGAGGTGGAAAAGGAGACAAAATTGCTAATGGTGGAAAGAGCACAGTCTTTAAAGAACCACAACCGCTGGAGCTTAAAGTTGAGCAGGGTGGGTACTTGGAAGTATGCTTTTGGTTTAAAGGCATTATATTTATTATTTTATTGAGATGAGGAAAAATTTGGCCTCTTTATGTGTTTGAATGTTTTTCTTGTTAATACTGTAGATTTTATGGTTGTATACCATGGATTTTTTCTGGTTTTGGAGAACTTATTTCTAGACTTATCTCTTAAGTGGGGGATGTCCTTTGAATTTTGTTAACTCCATGTTGTTACTTATCTATGGTGGCATATGCAGATCTACCAGAGAATGTCAAATGCATGATGGATTGTGAGGCTTTAGATATTTTACAAGGAATCCAGGATCAGCTGCCCATATTATCAAAAGATCCAGAATTTAGACTCCCTGTGTGAGGGACAAATTTTATGATTTTTTTATTGAATAGAAATTTAATACATATATTAAGTGTTATAACATGTCGTTTGTTTCCAGACCATTTGACAAGGGACTGCAGTATGCCAAAAGGGGTGTCCATTATGCAAATCCCCAGGCTGTTAGACAAGTTCTTGAGTATCCTTGAACTTCATTTTAAGCAATTTTTTTTTTTTTTTTTTTTTCAATAATTTTTTCGTTCTTTAGATTTGCTTTGTGTGTGTGTGTGTGTGTTGACCGATCACTGCTTCTGTTGTGGCATTTATTTATATCACCCATCGGCTGTTGATTTCTTGACCAGAATAAGGGATCTCACAAAATATGGTGTCTCCAATAGTGAGGTTTAAATCTCAACCTGAGTCACTTAAATCTTAAAAGTCTTGCAGCACTCTTATTTTAAGCTTTTGGACTGCAGATATGCGTGATTGCCAATGTTTGTCCAGAGTCTGATGAGGAAGTTTTTTCTCTGGTCCCATCCTTGAAGGTATGAGATGCATGGGTTTGTGATTGCCTGTCATGCTGGTGTTGCTTACTATTTTATTTCTAGTTCTATGCTTCGGAAAGGTTGTTTATGTTTGATAAGTAAACAAGTAGAAAATAGGCAGAAATTGTGCTCGCTCTATATAACTGCAGAGGTGAGGATGATAGCTGTTGAACCACTGATATTTTGTAAATAAGTATGAATAAGCCAAATTGGTGCTCAGTATTAATGACCATGGATGCGGAACTGATACTTGTTGTGCCACCCGTTATTTTAAATGTGAAGGCATAAGACAAAATGTCAATATTTCCTGACTTTGGGGCTTAATATTCATGCCATGCCCTTAATCCCTTTTGAATGACTATTGAGTGAAAATTTTCAGTTGATAATGTTGTTGTCATAATATAAATGTGCGTTACTCAATTCAGCAACTCACGATTCAATTGTTAGTTCCCTAGGGAAGCATCTGGTATTGCAATGGAAACATGTACCGGTTTTCTACTGCTATGCTGTTTACTCTCTAATTTTTTTTTTTTTTATAATTTTTATAAAGCTTCTTTCAGGCTTTTTAATTTTTGGGGTGGGGAGGAACTATAGACCCAATTTATAGTGCTACATTTAACAACTCAAGAGACTTTGTATAACCAACCTGGTTTATGGTTATGTTCACTTGTGTTGTGGTTTTAAAGCTACCATTTGAGGTGACAACTTGCTGTAGTTGCTTCTTATTCATTCATTAGAAGATGATTCACTATATTTTTCCTCACAGGCTAAGAGAAGCAAGCTTAGGGAGCCCCTCAAAGGTATATTAAGTGAGCTAGCGAAGCTTAAAGAGTCTGCTAATTTTGAAAGTCAACACAAGCAGGAAAGTCTACACAAGTGGGGAGATCAACACAAGGGGGAAGATCAACACATGAAGGAAAGTCAACACGAGGGGGAAGATCAACACTTGGAGGAAAGTCAACACATGGGGGAAGATCAACACATGGAGGAAAGTCAACGCAAGGGGGAAGATCAACACTCGGAGGAAATTCGACACACGGAGGAAGATCAACACAAGGGGGAAGATCAACACAAGGGGGAAGATCAACACTTGGATGAAAGTCAACACAAGGGGGAAGATCAACACTTGGAGGAAAGTCAACACAAGGGAAAAGATCAACACTTGGTGGAAAGTCAACAGATGGGGGAAGATCAAAACTTGGTGGAAATTCAACACAAGGGGGAAGATCAAAACATGGAGGGAAGTCAACGCAAGGGGAAAGATCAACACATGGAGGAGGGTCAAAACAAGGGGGAAAATCAACACTTGAAGGAAAGTCAACACAAGGGGGAAGATGAACACATGGAGGGTCAAAACAAGGGGGAAGATCAACACTTGGAGGAAATTCAACACAAGGGGGAAGATCTACACATGGAGGAAAGTCAACACAAGGAGGAAAGTGCACATCAGGATTCCTACCTGACATATAGCAAAGCTTAAGTAAAGCCCACACAATTGACATTCCTTGTTAAATTTTCATTTAGCTGCTTAAGCTGTGATGTTTTTTAGCTGTCATTCTCTATAGGGTACTTATTGGAATAAATTTGGTGCAGGTAATGCTGTGAGCCTGGGAGTTGTGGATGGCTAATGTGATTGAGTTAGCTTTGCAGAGCTTAGAAGGCCAGCAAAGTACCTGCTATCCCTTCTGTAACATGCACTCTTAGTCTTGGTACATGTACAACTTTTTCCGCCCATTTTAACTTAGAGATGAAATGGGAATCCTTTCTTATGTAAGTATTATACTCTAGTGACAAGCTTATCCATGTGATTTGTTCCTCAAAACTGTTCATTGAAAGGTTTGTCATAAATGTGGTAGCTTTGTGGCATGTTTTTTCTGACATAATATGAGCCAGCTAGTAGCAAGCCAAACTGAACCTAGTAGGTGAAGGGTTTCTGGCCTTCTAGGTTTCTTATTGGCTGTGTGTCATTGCGTTCACAAAATGGGATTTCCCTCCCTCCCAGTAGCTGTTTTGTGGTTTTGCAAAACACACACAAGCCTATCTCATGTAGGAAAGTGGACTACACATGCAAAGTTATGTTGTTAATTCTAGTGACCTTATGCTTTCTTACCTGGTTAGAATTTTTATTGGTGATTATTTTAGAGATTTGCCTTGAAACATTGACACACTCTTGGATGAAAAAGTTCTACATTTGGTAGATGTCAACAATTAGAGCATGGTTTGAGCGGAGGATTACAGGCTAAAAGAGAAACACCACCTGAAAAATATGATCAGGTAGGATCAAAAAGTTTTAAGGCTTTTAGCTCGATGCACTTCTTCCCAAGAAAATGAGTGGAGGATAAGGTAGTGGGTTGGCAATTAGAAAAAGGTCTTGTAAATAGATGTGGTTATAACTTAAGACGCTTGAAAAAAGCTGTATAATGTTTTCTGAATAAAATTTTTTCCGAATGTCAATAGATTTTTTTAATTTTTTTATCCTAAATAGTCTTATATTCTCATTTACAACATGAAAGATTCTTGGTTTGTGATTTTTATGGTTTTACACTGCTAGCTTCCATTCTAAGGACGGAATTCTGTCCAAAAGTTGTTGTTTTTTCGTTGAACATACTATAAGTTTTTGATTGATCAAAGGTTTTTATCATATCAAGCTCCGAAAATGCAAGAAAATGTTTTACACAAAAATGAACTCTACGTAATTTTGGGATCTCTAGACGTAACTTTGGCCTAGGCATTTATCAAATTGAACCCCAAAAAAATCAACACAAACATAATTAACAATCTAAAAGAATAGAGAATGCGTTAGAATTATGATTAAAGGTTTAAATTCACAATTTTTTAACAATTTAAACTTTTGAAAAATTAATAATTTGTCATGGCATTAACCATTGAGTGTTTAAATTTACAGTTTTCTAACCATTTAAATTTTTTGGATAAATAATAAATTATCATGGTATCGAGGAAAAAAGCTCGGAAGATTTCTGAGTTCAAATTCTTTTAAATTTTTGGAATAATAAAAATTAATTTATCAAAAATACAAACAAGGACAAGGAAAGAAAAGAAAAGAAAATATACAATAAGGAATTGTCAAGGTTTTTGTAGCTTCCTTTAGTATTTCAAACGAAAAGATGTATAGTTTAAATCTTTATTTCTCGGAGCTATGTATTTAACAACCAAGAAATACAATGAGGCGTGTCATGCAAGCAGTACCCCAAGAAGCAATATCTCATTACTTTGATGACTTTTGGACTTTTGCTTTTGTTACGAGCACTAACAAAAAAGAGAAAAATACTCTCTGGACCTACCAAAAAGTCTTTTGTCTGGTCACCTCCACTGTGATGGGAAACGAAGAAGAACACCAAGAGGAAGTTAAGGAATCAAAAGAAGACCATCATGATGATGATGATGATGATGATGACAACAGTGACACAGAAGATGAAGATGAAGAAGAAGAAGCAGAGATATGGAAGAAACACTACTCATCGAAGCAAAGAATATTGTTGGTTGGAGAGGGAGACTTGTCTTTCTCTCTCTGCTTAGCCAGAGCTTTTGGCTCCGCCCGCAACATGGTAGCCACTTCTCTCGATACGCAAGGTACGTAAAAAAAACATTTTTGGACATTTTATGAAATGGGTTTTGGATAAATAGGCATTTTATGTGAGTATTGATTACTACTTTTTAATTTTGTTGTTGTGCATGATGATGATGATGTTCAGAGGAAATAGCAAGGAAGTACAGTAATGGTATTGGGAATGTTAGGGAGCTGGAAGAGAGAGGTTGCTTAGTATTGTATAAAGTTGATGCAAAGCAGATGAGCCAGCACTACTTCCTCAAGACTCAGAGATTTGATAGGATCGTCTACAATTTACCTCATGTTGGATTTCTCTATCGTGAGAGTAGCTACTGCCAGATCCAGTTATGTTATGTTTCCCTTATATTCCTTTTCTATTCTCCCCTCTCCTATTTTTTTATTTAATTTTTCTTCTATATTTTATTTCCTTAGTTTTATAGACTATATGATAGTATCTATTAGCTGAATAGAGTTTTTTTCCTTAGTGTTAACCTATAGGATTGTCATCTATTAACTAGTTTGAATCTCTTAATTAGTCTGATCTCTTATTCCTCTCCCTTGGGATAAAAATAATTGAGGTGGTTTCTTGTGTAACAATTGCATACATCTTTCCTCTCGTATGGAGTGGGATAAATCCAAAAATTCACTTATCAAAACACAGGATTGTTATGTATTAGCAATACTTCATCAATGAAGGATGAGACACAAAACTAGTAGACTAAGTCCAAGAAGGAATGAAAGAGTCTTTTTATTATGCCCACATTTAACAAAATATATTCAGAACAATACCTTTGATGATGATTTCATTTTCAACTCTTTCGGTAGCTGCATTGGACAGACTAGTTGTAATGCAACATCTAATATTGTTAACAAGCTTCGAAAATGAAATAAGAGATTTTGATAAACACATCATATAAGAAAAGAAATCTCAATACATTTTGCAAAACCTAAGTATAAAGACATATGGGTAGAATTCAGCAAAACTGAACCTTTCTTTCTCTTCTTCAGTGAGATTTCTTCTGTTTGAATGCACATTTAATAGTTTTCATGATGCTAATGACGATGATGTACATGTAGATTTTGTTTTTGAAGTACTCTAAATTGAATTTTTGGTTGACAGAATGAAAAAAATATAAACTGATGCGATTTTGATGGCACTGAAATAGGTTGAACAAGAGATTGGTAAAGGGATTTTTGAAGAATGCTAAAGTTCTCCTTCAGAAAGAAGGGGAGATTCATGTGACACACAAGGAGGGTGACCCTTACAACAAATGGGATTTAGTTAGGAAAGCAGAGAAGATAGGTCTCGTTTTGCATGATGTTGTGCCCTTCTGCAAGGATGATTATCCTGGTTATTGCAATAAGAGAGCCCATGGTAGCTCTTCCGATGAACAGTTCCACCTTGGGGATTGCAGTACTTATAAGTTCCGGTTCAATCACTCCCCTTAGTTTGTTTACAATGGCTTGTTAAAATTGTACATTTTATTGAATCACGTCTGCAACGTCAGAAACTTGGATTATGTAGAAGTGTCAATGTTCTCTTCATGGACTTGTTTAGAACCAATGTTTATGAACATAAGAGGATGCCTTTCAATGGAAACTGAGCTCTTCTGATGCTCAGTTTCACCTTGGGTCACCTTGGGGATTCCAGTACTTATAAGTTCTGGTTCAATCACTCCCCTTAGTTTGTTTAGAATGGCTTGTTAAAAATGTACATTTTATTGGATCGTGTCTGCAACATCAAAGGCTTGGACTTTTTAGAAGTGTTAATGTTCTCTTTGTGGACTAGTCACTTATTTAGAAATAATGTTTGTGAATATTAGGATTTTCCCTTCAATGGAATTGAAAGAGTGAATTGTTCTTTCGGTTGAAACTTGAAACCACAAATCATTATTTTGGAGGAACCAATCAACGATTTTTAAGCCATCTCAAAACTGATGGTATAATAATAATTATTTTTATAATTATGTGCAAAGAGTGATAATCCAAGATATGTGCATTGTGATAAGAACATTTGCTATACCTACCACCTTTCATATATTTGCCCTTGTTGAGGGATGAATATTATATTGTGTGGTGTACTTCCTTCACAACTTTGAATGGAGAACATGGAACTTGTTCCTAAGAGCCCTAGCCATAGCGGTGCTAAATAGATATTTTTAGCACTACTAAATATCAAAATGTATCTTGCAATGGTGGAGTCAAAGTTATATTTTTTGGCTCCACAAATATTGTGCACAGCTACTTTTGGCTATGCACTGTAGCTGAAAGGTAAATTTTTTTATTATTTATTTATTTTTTTATTTTGCATTCGCATTGCTTTTGTTTCTCTCCTCACTATCTCATTACCTCTCCATGCCTCTCCCAATGTCCACCATGCGTTCACACTACTTTTAGTTGTGGTTGTGTTCATGCTACATCTTTGAATGGTCCAGTGAACCTTAAAAATAGATGCACTAGCTTGCACCTTGCTCATCCAGCAAATGTGCATTCAGCTTTTATTTGCTTTTGACATCTTTATCTCTCAAAAAGAAAAGAAAAAAAAAGACGTCTTTATTTGCTGGATGAACTGTTTTAATTATTTGCTTTCATTTGTTTTTAAATGTCTGGGATTGACATTAGTGGCCATGGTCTTTCTTTATAAGGTGCATATAAAGAAAGACTAATGCTTTATCAGTTTTCACTTTTTATGTGATGTGCAAATCAATAATCTCATGCTTTAGATGGTCATCATGTCTACATGAGGCAAGAACTTGGTTACTCTAGTCCCCTTCCTGGCTTTCTGTCAAGCGACTCTGAATCATCAAAAGAAGAAGGTTTGGATGATTACCTTTTTCTGGCTGAAGATGAAGGAATGTTGTGAATTTTTGTGGAAGACCAATTAGTTTAATATTTAGAAAAGGTTTAGTTACTCTATCTTTGTCTTTCAAAAAGAAAAGGTTTAGTTACACAATTAGTCCTCAACCAAATGGGGGATATAGAGATACGAGGTAAACAATACTGCATATTTTCATTAATTGCCTGACTGCTAGAGCAATTTGATTTGGGAGCAAAATATAGACAAAATGGGAATAAGCTGCACCTTTGACATTTTAAAGCTACAAACACAAACAAAGCCCCAATTGCTGTTGGAAGATCCAAATCTCAGGGAAACTACTGGTTGCCTTAATTCTGGACACCATTTGGAGTTTGCAAAATTGGGTGGCCTCAGAGGATGGTAAGGTGTAGTGGCGGCTCCAGAAATATTTTCTAGGGTGGTCATTAAGAAACTTAAATTACACAAAATTTAATTAAAAGAGAACTTCATATATTAATAATAATATTAAAAAAAAAAACGCATACACAAATATATAAAGTCTTACAATTTCTTCCTACAATTTTATTATTTATTTTTATTTTGAAATTTTTGCATGATAGTTTTATTACCAATGTTCAAGTTACATATTTATTAAAATTTTAGTTTGATAAAAAATTTCTTGGGATTTTTCTTTTTGTTTGTAAGGACCTAATATATTGTTAAGGGGACAAAATTTAAGGACAAAGTTTGGCTACAAACTTAATTATACTCTAAGGCTACAACTCTCATTAAATAAATTAACATGACTACATATTTTGAAAATCTAATTGTTAAATTGTTTGTTCTTTATGTTCTTAAAACGCATGTCAAATTTCATGTCAATTGTCTGTCATTTACTTTTGATCCATAAATTTAATTTTTATGTATAATTTTAGATTACAAAAACTCAAAATTTAAAGATTTGATTGATGACATAGCTATTAATATTTGATCTTCTTGAAATTTTGCAAATATGGAGGATATAAGAAAAAAAATGTAATCTATTTGTGAATTTGTCAAAATTCACGTATAATAAAAAAAATATTGAGTAGAGTTATAGTCTTAATTTACAACCAAGTTTATTAACAACATTTTATGGTTTTTTCTTTTTGCCTTATATAATTGCAATGCAATGATTTATGAATGCATTGGAATGATTTTTATAAACATGTATATTGTTAGATTTAGAATTCAAAAATGTACCTGCCTATTTCATTAATAATAATAATAAAAAAAAAAAAAATGTAAGTTTCAAATTTCATGCTAGAAGCTATATCATGGCATGCCATTTTCTTTCCTGAATTCCTATGGATGCAACACTAGTCAGCCGCATATTAACATGTACTGCTCATATACATTGTTCACAAACTGTGAAGAAATTCGCACAAACGTCCTGCTATCATTGATCATAAAACAATTAAATAAGAAAATGCTGATCGAATGACCTTGTAGATATATAACTATTTCGATGTCCATGTTCTTTGAAATTTATTTCCATTTGAAAAGGAAAATAATCATAACAAATGCAATTATATTTAAACGGATTTTTTAGGTACTCTTTTAGAAAATAGTGAAGGTATGAAGGTATCTACCATGTTTGGATGCGATTAAAAGAATTTTGATGGGTCCGTCTTTAAAAAAAATGCTAGTCTCTACTCTCTACATATTAAGAGAATTTAAAAAATTAGTTATCACTATCAAAATTGTTAAAAATACCCATAATCTAATTAGATAGTTTTTATTCATAAAAAGTAAAAACGAGATTAAAATCATAATTCAAAAAAATTCAAAAATAAAAAAACTATCAGATAAATTTCCTATAATTTTCCACTAGAGTCTTAGACAAATACAAATTCCTCACCTGTCTAAAAGACAAAAAACCTCCAATCTCATGACTCAACTTCTGACCCCATGGTAATTTTTTTTAATTCCCATATAAAACACTATCTACAAAATAGGATGTTTTCAAACAGATTCATATATATTCAATTTGTTTCTTCATTAGTTCCTCTCAATTTTATGTTCTTTTTCTCTACGGTATGTCATCATTTTTTCTCAATTCAAAATCCAAGAAAAAGAAATTATATTTACAAAAACAAAAGAACTTTTCTAATTATTTTTGCTCAAACAATAGAGTATTGATGAGGATTTTGCAACTTGCAGTTGGTTTTTGTTGAATTTGGGTAGGTCATTTTGTTTTCTTGTCAAAATTGAAAAGCTCTTTTAAAAAAATTTATAACTTTCTCAACTCTATAGATATATATATATATATATATATATATAATATTGTGGAGTGTTAAAGTTAAATGTGGACGCAGCAGCCACCAAAGACAAAATCCACTATTGTGGTAGTAACCAAGGATGACAAAGGTGAACTAGTGAAGGCCTGGGCTAATCCTGTTGAGTCTAAGGAACCTCTGGTTGCAGAAGCATACGCAATTTATAGGGCACTAACAGTTAGTTTGTAAGGACAAATTTCAGAATATCACAGTAGAGGGAGATTCAAAGGAAAATTTTGTTGTAGAAATATGTTTCATGAACTAATCCACTAAGAATAGTAGGCTCTACTCTTAATCAATAAATACACAACAAAATGTTTCTCTAACAATACTTATCATGTCACATTATATTATAATATATTGTCACATTAAAATTAAATGCTAACATCTCTACTTGTGCAATATTTAGCTTTTTAATTTTTTTTAGGGAGGAGGATTAGAACATTGGACGTTTTTGTTAAGAATATTGGACTTTTCTGTTGGAAATATCAGAAAGTGTTAGTTGAGTGACAAAACTCTTGACAACGATAGTGTTAGAACAATATTTGTTTCATACATCTCATAAGAACTATTCCAAAATATCTTATGATACATGTAGCAAATAATCAATCTAAGTTTTTGATGGCGCAATTATAGCATGTTAGGCCAGGAGCCTTGTATAACTCAATGGTATAACTACCTTTCCTTTATTTGAAGGAGTGGGGTTCAAATCTTTTTTTCCTTGTTACATTAACTATCAAATTATATAAGATCACCATAGCAAAAATAGAAGAGCAGTATCATCTTGAAAACTTAAGGTTAAGGAAAAACCCCAGAATAAGTGCATGTGGTAATTTATTAGGCTTCATATTCTATTTTATGTTTTTTTTTTTGGTTATTCTAGACTCATAGTTATTTCGGTCATTCGGTGACTTTGTAATTGTTAAGTATGGGCCATAATTTTGGGCCTTACCTTTTATTTTATTAGTAAATAAGTCTTATCTAATTTACAGATGTTTATCTGTGGGCTTTAGTTTGATTCAACTCGGGTTGGGTTTACTAATCAAAGTAGAAGTCTTGGATCCATTGTGAGAGGTTAAAATTTAGGATCTCCATAATAAGTGTATTATTGTCCTCAAATAGAGTTGTCAATATCTATATAATAATAATAATAATAATAATAATAATAATAGGTGAAGCAGAGAGAAAATCCAATTAGATTTCAATTAGATTCTCAATTTTGCGCTACTTACCCTAACCAAAACTCAAAAGAAAATCTAATTAAATTATAAATTTGACTCCAATTTTGTGTCATGTATCTTATCTAAATTTTCTAATTTTTGTGCCCAAATAAATGATGCATTAACATTTAACACGGAAGTCAAGAAAACCACAATAATAATGCTCATTGGCCTAAGCAAAAACATCTTACCTGCACACTTTTATGGAGATTATAAATTGGACTCCAATTTTGTGTCATGTATCTTATCTAAATTTTCTAATTTTTGTGCCCAAGTAAATGATGTATTAACATTTAACACGGAAGCCAAGAAAATCACAATGATAATACTCATTGGTTTAAGCAAGAACATCTCACCTGCACACTTTTATGGGTGATCTCAATAGAGTCTGGAGTTCTTCTAATCTCACAACCAGAACCAAGAAGTCCAACGAGAAAGACTATAAAAATAAAACATCATCTCCTCCTAATTCCATATCGTCATGTCTCCTCCTCTCTCAACCTCTACCAACTAGATCCACACACTACCCTCTCCTCCTCCTTACAGATTTCTCAGAGTAAGGTCGGGTTCAAACACAATGTTCAATCCCACTCTTCCTTATTTCACACTCTCATACATTAGCGCTTCATTGGCGCCTCCAAGAAGATTCCAAGCTCAATGATCAGTTTTTAGTTTTTAATGTCCCTTTATATATTTTAAATAATAAAATGCAATATTCTTTTATTTATTTATTTATTTATTGTTTTATCTACTGCTATCTTATGTATGATAAACCAAAAAAAAAAAAAAAAAAAGCCCAATAGCATTACTTAAATAATAAAATGCAATATATAATAAAATGCAATCTATCATCTGTGTGATAAACCCACAAAAACAAAAACAAAACAAAAACAAAAAAATTGGCCAATAGCATAATTACAATTAACTAGTCTCGTGCGGTAGCACGAGGTTACATACTAGTATATAATAATAGGTGAAGTAGAGAGAGAGAGAGTGTGAAATTGAATTCCAAATTAGAACTCTAATTTTATGCCATGTGTCCAGATTGCAATTTCAAATTAAAACTCTAATTTTGTTACACGTGTCTTACCTCCGTCTGTCTAAAATTAAGTGGGATCAGATTACGCTGTGCTCTTCACGCCCGCTTATTTTCAGGTTCACCTCCCCTTTTACAATAATAAAAAAAAAAACCCAAAATCTTTCCTGTCCTTCAATATACAGCCCCCCTCTTCTTCAATTAATGCTATGGAATTTCAAAAGAATATCTCAGTATCAATGATGCATGCCTTTGGGTATTTCTGTATCTTATATAGGAAGAGGTTCTCCATCTATTCCGATTGTACTTTTCTTCACAATTTTAAAGGTCCTGCTCTGCAAAACGAATTCTTCATAAGGTTTGATTACTCCTTTCTTTCATCTGCCTATGCTTTCCTTCATTTTTGTGAATAAGCAAATTAAAACACCCCAAAAAAAGAAAAAACTAAATATCAGAGAGATGTACATAAATTTAAAGGGGAAAAAAATCATATTCCCAAATAGAGAAAAAGATAGATGAAAAAGGAAGAAAATATACCTGAGAGTCTTGAGACTAAGAAGCTGATCCGTCAGCATAAGAAGCCTTAACCCATGGTGGACAGTGAGGCGAAGCCGTGAGTGTAGTGATGAGGCGGCGGTGGCAACAGCTAGGGTTTGGATTGTGGAGGGTATGGAGTGAAGTCAGTGAAGGGTTGAGACTTGAGACTTGAGACTTGAGACTTGAGACTAGAGAGACTTGAGATTGGGAGTAGACAGAACAGAGACTTATGAGATTGAGAGTGAGATTTTGATTTAATATTGAGAAGTGAGAACAGATCTGAGATGGGATTGAACTCATTGAAGACTGAGGCTTGCGTGTGGATTCTGTGGAACAGTGTTTGAGATGGAATTTCCATTTCAATTTTAGCAGTTCTGAGCTTCTGTCTCCTGCTGATTTGATCTTTGCTTTTGCTGATTTGATTTTTGCTTTTGCAAAGAAGGCTTTAGAGGCGTGTAGGTGTAGTTCTCAATTTACGGGTGCAAGATAAAAATAAAAAATAAAAAATATAGTACAAGGTAAATTCCAATTAGTCTTCATCCAGTTGTACCATGTTTGACTCCCCTCAATCATAGTCTACAAGTGAACAGTAATTAATAATTATATATATATATATATATATATAAAATAAACAACAAGGCTTAACTTTATAACTTTATTTTGTCTTCATCAATTGCGAACTGCGTAACTGCATCAATCAGCTGGTCATTATAGTTATCAAAATATGATATTGTTTTTATATAGTGGTTCGTTTCAGATATGATGGTGACCTATATGATAAAGGGTCTTTAAATAGCTTATTGTCTTAAGGAAGGTCATCTATGTTTTTACAGTTTATGTCTTTATTTGGTGTGGTCTCTTCCTTCTACAGGAGATTGTCATAAAATTGGGAAACTCTGTTGCCAACGAATTGAGGCTTTTTAGCTACTTATTTTCTTACCAAAGGTCAGCTCTTTTTTATTGTTTATGTTATTATTATTGGTCAATTATTTGATAGGCTGTTCCTATTCTATTTATTAGAGATATAAATCTAGACTAAATATGTGTTGTAGTGTAAAGTCAAAGGCCCCCGTTTGGTAGAGTAGCTTAACAACATATTTTCAATCTTTAAACAATATTACATGCATTCATACACTTTTTTACTCACACGTATTTCAAAAAAATACAAACAATATTATTAAAATAACGTTACCAAACGACTCCTACATCTGAAAGTCAAAACATCTATGTGGCATTATATATATATATATATATATATAAACATGTGTAAACATCTATACCAAATTCAATTGAATTGGAAATTGTGCTAAGTGTTCACGTGGTGGGAACCTCAAGGACCGAGAGATATATCTTTTTTTTTTTTTTTTTTTTTTTTTCCTTTACTCTTAAATTTTTGGTCGGGTTGGGTTATACGGATTTTCAAACCCTTAACCCACTGTCCAAACTGAATATTTAGGTTTACTAAGAAACAAACCAAATCCAACTGATCAGAGGCTTTGGGTCAACTCACTGGTCTAAGGGTCTGTCGGATTCAGCCATAAAACAAGCCCACCTCCCCATGAAAGCAAATTAAATTAATAAGATAAATTAAAGTCACAATATTGTTAAAAACATCTTCATAATTACCTTATTCATATATAATAAGGTAATTATGAAGATGTTTTTAACAATATTGTGACTTTAATTTATCTTATTAATTTATCATATGATAAGTTATTAACAGTAGTCAAGAAAGTAATGTTACTGTCCTAATGATGACTCTGAAAATCAATAACAATTTACTAACTCAACAATTGTACTTCCTCAAAAAAAAAAAAAAAAAAAAACAATTGTAAAAAATGTTTATTGTGTAACATTGCTCTAATTTAATGAGAAAATTTTAATGATTCTTTTCTTTTTCGTTTCATAAAAAAAGAAAAATTATTGAATACATTGGGAATATAATAAAAATGTATTGCCAAGTTTTGTGAATAAAATTTTCTGGTTAATAATATGAATTTAGACTTAATTGAGCCTTTTAAACATGAATAAACTCATGATTAATAATATATCCATTCCTGTGCGGCAGCACAAGTTACATACTAGTTCTCAATAATATATAGACTATTTTTTAGTATTGAGGCACATTAAACTTGATATTCTCGGCTTTCTTCAGTTCTTGCGGTGTTGTTTACATGTACAATTCACGTGCATGTTCTCAAGTACTGCTCACATACATCGTTTACAAATAGTGGGCCCAAATATGAATCAATAAAAATTTACTACCTTAATAATTTGTAAAAAAGTTAGAAAAATTTGTGATTATAACAATACTCTTAAAAGAATAAATGATATTGATAAGTGAGGCAAAGTGTAATTTTATAGAACAAAATTGCTAAAATTAATACCCATATATATAATAATATATTTTTTAAAAAATTGGGGGCCATTGCCCCCTCCAAGTCCAACCTTGGCTGCCTCTCTGCTCACTTAGATTGTTCACAAACTGTGTAGAAATTCAATTTTTGTTTATCCAATTTGTCTTACGTTAATTTAGTATTACAGTCGAACACAGGTTCTTTGCTAAAATCTTCTACCTCTAACTGCTCGATAAATTTTCTCATCCAAGATAATGGTGACTAAAGTGGAATTAGAGTGAAAGTTAATGGCTTTTCCTCAATACTACATCTACAAGTGAACAAAGAGACATTAAATTAGTTGGATAAATTGGTGAATTCAATACCAACAAAACACAAAGAATCATCTGCTATGAAAGAAACTACAATTAATTTGTTAGGAATTATTCTCTCTAGTGATAAAGGTCCAAGTTTAGCCCCTAGCTGTGTTTCCCTCAAGCCTAGTGCCATTTTCTTTCCTAAATTCCTATGGATGCAACACTAGCTAGACGCCCCAATAGTAAATACAATCCAATGTTGTGCTTATGCATCAAGGTAAGGGAATCATTCTTATTATGCACCGTTAGTCTAGCACGAAGGAGAGTCTAGATGATTGATTTGGATAGAGGTATTAAACTACAAGTTAGTGATTTTTATGGGAGAGAGAAATTTGAAGGTGTCATTTGATCAGTTGCATGGTTTGGAAAGCTTTTTGAAATGATAGATTAAGCAAAGAGCGAACACTCTTTGTCATGGAGGCTAATATAAAAAGGGATAGCAAGAATTTGGAGGGAAATGTATCAACAAACTCATTATCTAGCCATTCAATCTTGGGATGACATGCGAAACAATGACTCTGTTAGTTTGAACCACCCAATTACAAGCAACAAGATCACTTGCAATTCACACATTTGGTGCATGGGAGTTATTTTATTGAAGATTCAGCCAACAAGCTTTATAGCTTGGTTATAAGATCAAGATTTCCGTGGAATGAAGATGTGATGATTTCTATATATCACCAAGAAATAAATTCTGATAATTTGTCAAGTTTGGTTACAGGTGGATTTTCTACCATGGCCGATACAATTCAATTTGCATACCAATTGGAATATGACTCTAAAGAGAAAGCCTTATGTCCCAAATAAGGTTCGTTCTAATACTTCTTCATTATCAATTGTTATGCTTAGGGACAGAGCCAAAACTTTGAGTTAAGGAGGTGGCTTTACTATTGGTTGTGTGCAGCGGTTTTAACCTTTGACTTTACTATGACCTAGCTGCTAAGGTTTTTTTTTTTTTTTTGGTAAGAACAAAATTATTTTTGTTTAGAATTTTTTAAAGGGCAGGGTTGTTTATTTTAAATAAAATTGGTTAATTGAGCTTAATTTTTTTTTATATTTCTAGTGTTACTATTTGTAATTTTTGTTATTGAGCTATTTTTTTTGGGCTTGTATATTTTGTTTTAGATCTATAAATTTTTTTATAGTCGCTAAAATGAGGAAAATATTAGCGCTACAAACTTTTTTATAAATTATTGATGTAATAAGTGGTTACTAGTAAGTAGAAAAAAATGTGAGTGATGGGCTCATGTGCGAACTAATAAGAATTTGCTATCAAAACAGTTTGTAAAAATGTTGTAAAAAAGTTTGTGAGTATAGCATTACTCTTAAAAGAATCAATGATATTGTTTTAAGGGAATCAAGGAATCAAAGAATCTGAACCATTGTTTTTGGGAGAAAATTGGCCTTTGCCCCTTTTGTGCAAAAAATCCAGCATTTTGCCCAATTTCCTAAATTAATTAGGAAAATGCCCCTCTTTTGAAACTTGATTTTCTCAAAATTGAGTTAAGCCCTATAGTGGCGTTTTAAGGAAACTATAGTGATGTTTTAAGAAGTCTATAGTGGCGTTTTGGAACTCGAGCTCCATGAACTTGAGTTATAGGTAAAAAAAAAAAAAAAAAAAAACATGCATGGAGCTCGAGTTCCAAAATGCCATTATAGGTCTTTAAAACGCCACTATAGGGCTCTAGAATTTTTTATTATTATTATTTTTTTTATTTTTAAACTAGATTTTGAGAAAATCGAGTTTCAAAAGAGGGGCATTTTCCTAATTAATTTGGGAAATGGAGCAAAATGTTGAATTTTTATTGTGCGAAAGGGGTAAATGCCAATTTTCTCCATTGTTTTTGTGAGATAACAACTCTAGCATACAAACCATTGGGCCTTGCAAAAATTGTTGGTTAGGAATGAAAAATTAGAAAATATATACCAATTTAAGTACCAAATATATTAAAAAATTAAATGACACATTACGGTTTGACCTCGGTTGAAACTCGGTCGAATCTAAAAAATCTTGTACCTCTCCATTTTTTCGTTTATTAAACTGTTCGGGTTTTAAAACCATGATCCGAACTACTTGACTTGAAGAAGAGATTTAAGAAACTACAATCCTAACTTGAAAGTGAACTTTGAGTGCCTAGATCTAGATGTTAATGGTATGATAAGTGGCATTTGTCGACTTTTTTTAGCAATTAAACAAGATGTCAAGTGAATGAAGACTATGATATTAATTATTATTTCATAAGCCACGTAAGCTTCAAGTGTGCCAACTATGCACATCATTAGCCATGTAGATATTTTCCATTAGTGAGCTAACTATAGAGATTAAATTTGCAGCAAGATAAAAATAACTACGACCAAATTGACTGTTACCAAAATGTAGGAATCAAATTAACTTTGACCTCAAAAGGTAGGGACCAAAATGTTGTTTTCGCCTAAATAAAACAAAAGGAACACACTATACTTAAAAAAAAAAATTTGTGTATAGATAGACACTTTATTAAAATAAATAAAATAAAATAAAATAAGAGCATGAGAAATAAACCCAAAACTATTTTCTTAAAAAAAAAAAAAAAAAACCAACCAAAATTGATGAGAAAAGAAACATATGAGCACCCAACACATCCAGAAGCTTAGTAACAGAGAAAGACAAAATCAAAGGAAAAATGGGAAAAACAATGTAGGCAAAGAAGAACGAAGTGCAACGTGCAGGGGCATTTTTGGCAGTTCATTTTAGGGTTCTCCCTATTTTTGGGAGAAAACATTTTGGTGAGCCCGCCAAATATCCACTAAAAATATTTAGCTAAAATGCAAAACTCACCTTTTAAGTTTCACAAATTTTCATTTTAGTCCTCTAAGTTTGGGTTTTATCATTTCAGTCCTTTTAAATTTCATTTATTTTCAATTAAGTCCTGCGTTAGGAATCCGTTAGTTGTTGCCATTATCTATTGCAAAACTACACTGTTTTTGTCCTTTATTTAATTTTTAATTTATTATTTATTTATTAATTTTAAGAAAACCTTAATTTAAATATATAAAAAAACCCATAAATTAGATTAAGAAACTGCATCCTATTTGGAGAACAACATTAAAGTAACATTTTGTGGTGGCGTTTTGGTCACTGAAATGGATTTGGATGGAATGGGGTACCTGGATTCACACAAGCTAATATTCTCTTCAATTTTGGTCTGGTGAACAACTAGATTGAGACTCCTACCAAGAACATTTGTAAGATTAGTGGTAAACGAATCAAGGTCTATTCAATGCCTTGTGACTAGGGAGGGAGATCCAAGATGGCTTTCTCCGAGGAAAGTGCCAAGGGACCTATGTATTACGGCAAGTGTGGTGCATTTGGTAAATGTCAACTTCAAAATGATACTAAATTTGAATGCACTTGTCTACCTAGATTCCAACCTAAGTCACCAAGTGAATGGTCTTTAAGAAATGCATCTGGTGGGTGTGTAAGAAAGTGTGGACAAGCATTTATATGCAAGATTGGTGATAAGTTTGTGAAGGTAGAAAATGTTCCTCGCTTCCTCTAGCTAGTCTAGCCTAATTCTCATCCTCGACTCCAGCGACGACGTGCGTAAACAAAAGAAGCAAAAGCTCCTTCACAACCTTAATTCTCATCCTCAATATCCGGCCTTGTTGCCAAATTCCATGTCCTTTACTTTGAACCCTTATTGCTCTGCTCTCCCAAATTCGAATTTTGACAATCTAGAGGTTGAACTCAAATTCTCTCAGTCTCTCTTCTCCTTCTTTCCCCTCTTGATCTCTACTCTTTGCCCCTCTTTCTCCCTCCCAGTCTCTCACAGTATCGGATGGGTGGGGATTCAATTTAGATCTTCAATGTTGTTCTCCAAATTGGACGTAGTTTCTTAATCTAATTTCTGGGTTAAAAAAAATAAATTAAAATTTTCTTAAAATTAATAAATAAATAATAAATTAAAAATTAAATAAATTACAAAAACAGAGTAGTTTTGCTATAGATAACAGCAGCAACTAACGGATTGCTAATGGAGAACTTAATTGAGAATAAATGAAAGTTAAAGGACTGAAATGACAAAATCTAAACTTAGAAGACTAAAATGAAAAGTTGTGAAACTTAGAGGGTGAGTTTTGCATTTTGACCAAAATATTTTATCTCCACTTTTCTCTCAATTTTTCATCCTCCCTAAAATCTATCCAAACAAGCGGACCCTTAAGCTGATGCCACATCAGTGCCCTCCGAGCTATATTTATATTTTGTAGCCTAGCCGACCTTCTATCTGCATTTCACTGGACAAGTGACCTATTGGTTATTTTTTGCATCAAAAATTTTTTTTTTTTTTTGGGTAGCTACAAACTATTTTATCAAGTGGATTGAAGTTAAGGCATATCGTAACATCAATGAAGGGGATGTAATCCAATGTCTAAAAGAGATGATTATTCATCAATAAGGATTACTACAAACCATCACTGTTGATAATGGTTTAGTATTTAGAGGAGTGAGAATCTAGGCCTTTGCTTAAGAGCGTGGGATCAAAATTTTGATTTCTATCCCATATTATGCACAAGCTAATAGTCAGGCTGAGTCCATTCATAAAATAAAGAAAGAATAATAATGTATAAGAAAAGTCGTCAATAACAATTCCTTGGACTGAGAATGAGTTATTTTTAGAAGTCTTATGGGCTTATCTTACTTCAAAACATCAATTAATACATATTGAAATTAGGTGCAATACTTAGGACCTAATGTGAAAGTTCAAATTAGTGTGAAAATTGCCACTTAATGGCTCCTTCCAGTGCTTTCCAAAGGTACCAAAATTTGACTCAACACTCAGATTGGGTGAGGTAAGTGTTTGGGCTAAGAACCTTTTAAGAATGTAGAGATGGAGAGGTAAGAGTAAAGGAAAACTAAGAAGTTTTGATGGGGGGTAAAGAAGTTCTGATCAAAGCAGTAGCTCAAGCCATCCCCACTTACACAATGGGTTGCTTCCAACTTCCAAAGGGCCTCTGTGAAGATCTTGAAAAATTGGTGAGAAGTTTTTGGTGGGGCCAGAAGCACCAAGAAACCAAAATGTCCTGGGTTGGTTGGAAGACAATGTGCAAGCCAAAGTCTCAAGGAGGAATGGGCTTTAGAAACTTGCAAGCCTTTAATCTTGCCTTACTTGCAAAACAAGCTTGGAGAATTCTAACAAATCCGGGATCCCTTGTGGCTCGTATCCTTAAGGCCAAATACTTTCCTTTTTGTGATATTCTCCATGCAAATCTTGGTAATAGCCCCTCTTACACTTGGTGGAGTATTTATAATAGCCTAGAGGTTCTAAGAAGTGGAACTAGATGGCGTGTGGGAAATGGTCGGCTAATCCATATCTGGGATGATAAATGGCTCCCAACTCCCACAACTTACAAAGTCATCTCCCCTCCCCGCCCTTTTGAGGACTATCCTATGGTCTCTTCCCTTATTGACCCGGTGACTAGGTGGTGGAAACTTGAGGTTGTCCGTGCTCTTTTTCTCCCTTTTGAGGCTGACTCAATTTTAAAAATTCCCCTTTGTTACAATCTGCCTGAGGGCAAGCTCATTTGGATGGGGAATAAGAGTGGCATTTTCACTGTCAAGAGTGCCTATTTTGTTGCAGTCAAAATCCTTGACACAAGTGCTGTGGAGGGATGCTCTACCGGTGATCCTTATGCTCGGGTTTGGAGGAAAATATGGTCTCTAAAGCTCCCAGAAAAAATAAAAATTTTCTCTTGGCGTGCTTGTGTGAATGGCCTTCCGGTGCTCACAAATGTGGCTGCAAAAGGTATTCAAACCTCTTATACCTGCCCTATCTGTGAGGAGGAGTCTGAAACCTTCTCCATGCTTTAATCTCTTGTGATTTTGCTCTCTCGGTCTGGTCTCTTTGGAAAGACTGCCCTATTGATCTGCTTCTTTTGGCAAAGAACTACAATGATTTAGTACTCCACCTTTGCTCCTCCCAAGCTGTCCTTAACCTTGAACTTTTCTTTGCCATTTCTTGGTCAATTTGGTATAATAGGAACAAGCTTTTCCATGGTGAGAATGGTTTGTAGCCTTTGCAAATTCTGGACTTAGCCAAGAGCTTGGTTGAGGATTTTAGAGAGGCTTTCTCGCTGGAATCTCCCCCTCTGCCAGCCCCTCAAAGCAGTTGGGTTGCTCCTCCATCTGGATTTTTCAAGGTTAATGTTGATGGTGCTACTTCCATTGATGGCAGCGAAATTTCTAGAATTGGGGTCATTGTTAGAGATGATTCGTGTAGAGTCGTCGCTGCTCTTTGTAAAGCTCTTCCTGTGCACTACCCAGCTGAGCTGACCGAGTTTTTTGCCTTGGAGCATGGGATTCTCTTTGCTCAAGAGTTAAACATCTCAAAGGTGATTTTTGAGTCTGATGCAGCCTCAGTCATTGCTGCTGTTTCTCATGCCAGCTATGGTGGCGCCTTTGGCCATCTGGTTCACAGCATTCAATCCGCAAAGTTGGTCTTCTCCTGCTGCTCATTCAGTCATGTGAAAAGGGATTACAACAGGGCTGCTCATGAGCTAGCCCAAATAGCTAAATGTAATAAAGTCTCAAACATTTGGAAGGGTGTTACTCCACCCTTTTTAGCTCATTTACTTCGTTCCAGTCGTGGATGATTTGTTAGCTTCTACCCTCTGTTGTACTCCTTTTCTGATGTTATTGAATACAAAGTTTCCATTTCAAAAAAAAAAGAAAACTAAGAGAAAATGTGTAGATGATTATGGGTATAACAATCTCTAACTCTCAAGTGTTTTTGCTAGGGTTTTCTCTCTAAAAAACACTCCTTACATTTTGTGGGTGATGAGGGTATTTATAGTGTGGGTAAAGAATTTGGTAAAACACTTTTTCTTTTTGCCAAACAGAGAGTTTTGCAGGTACCTTACGAGATGGCCTTTCTTGCGAAGTACTCATGAATTTGACAGCCTGAAATGACTCTTCAACTTCTAGTTATGTGCTTCACACGTGGCCTTTCGCGGGTTACTCTTCTCGCAAGCTAGTCACGAACTGCACTGATTCTTTTTTGAAACTTGATTTTTCACCAATCTCTCACACTCATCCCTTACAAATAAACCCACATAAATACAGGGAAATGATTGAAAAATTACAATCAAATTTGGCACGGAATTAAAGCCAACAAAAGCTAGTTAGAAATCACAACTTTACATAATGTAAAAGCTATTAACAGCCGAGATTGAGAGTTGAAAAAAAAAAAAAAAAAAAACTTTCAATCTCAAGCATTGAATAAAAAAAAGTTAGAAAACGTATACAATGTAAAAGTTAAAGAGTAAAAGTGTTAAAAAAAAATTTGTGAGTGGGGATGAGGGTAATTGCATTGGATGCAACACCTACTTGATCTTAATCCCTATTAATATTACACATTACTCCTTATTCTATGGCCATGATGCAATTCCTCCCATTGAAGTTACATTAGATTCCTAGCGGTTCTTGTGTTTTTTCCATGGGCCCTTGCAATATTTTTTTTGGCAAAAATACTATTATGGTTCTTATATTTTAGTTGCAAGTCAATTTAGTCTCTATTATTTTTTAACTTGTAGTCAATTTGGTTCTTATCATCAACTCACTAACAGAAACTAATTGCAAATTTAAAATAACATAGACCAAATTGATTGTTACTAAAATGTAGAGACTAAATTGACTGTAAATTTGGCATGGCTTCTTACTCGAACCAGACCGACCCAATTTCCCCACTATCTGTAAGGCTTTTTTTATATATTATTTTTTGGGTAAATTTCACAAATCTACCTGAGGTTTGTGAAAATACCAACTAGGTCTAAAAAATTCTAAAACCCAGCAATTTGGTCCTTAAAAGACAATTTCATCAGGGATATTTGCAGAGTAGTTGTGTAAGGAGGTTGTATATAGTAAGTTAACTCACATTTTAAAGGATTAAGGAAAATAGCATCTCGAGTTTTAAAAACTCGAGATCTATTTAAAAATCAAGTTTTAAAAACTCGCTTTACAACTGTTGTGCAACTAGTGACTAGGACTAAAATTCCACATAGATCTCGAGTCTTAAAGACTCGATTTCTACAAAATAAAAATCGGGTATTAGAAACTTGATATTTTAGTTTGCATAGAACTCGAGTTTTAAACACTGGAGTTCTTCTTTGAGGATCTTGAGTTTTTAAAACTCGAGTTCTGCTATATATATATTTTTAAAATCTTGGTCTTTTTTCCTAAGGATCTCGAGTTTCAAACACTCGATTTCTTCTGATTTTTTATTTAAGCTCCACGACTGTGGCAGAAATCGATGGCGGAGATGAGTTTTTGGAAATAGACTCTTGCCACTTCTTCTCTAGAACAACTCGCCTCCACAGACGAGTTCCATGGTGAAGTAGATCTTGAATTTGCTTGCCATAACTTTGTGGAGCTCGACTATGTTTGGATGTTGTACCATTTTCATCATCGAGATTTCTCTCTTGATTTGCTCCATCATACCCACTTTACAACCTTCATCGCCACGCTCTTCCCTAACTGTAAGTTTCTGGCATGGTGATATGAGTTTGCTAGGTGGTAGTTTTCTAGTGATAGGTTTGTATGACAGTGGGTTTTGCCGGTTAGAGAGAGATTTGAGAGAGAAAACTCAGAGAAGAGAGAGGGAGAGGAACAGAGACAAAATAGAGAAAGAGAAAGAAAGTTAAGGATGAAATTGGAACACCCTTTTCAAATAACATTACTATGCTAATAATTTCGTTAGTTGCCCAGTTTTGAAAGAATATGTGAAACTAGCATCTCAAGTATCAAATTAGAACTCGAGTTTTAGAAATTTGATTTCCCTGGTTTGTCAACAAATTTGAAATTTAGCCACATAGAAATCGAGTTTATAAGACTTGAAATATGCACAATATACACTACAATTTCAAACGCCTCACTCAAACACTCTTTCAGTTCAAACACTCTCTTTCAGTCTCTCAAACACTCTCACTCAAATGATCCCCTCACCCATACCTTGAAAATCCCTTTTGCCCCTACCAACGGAAGTTCAGTTCAAACACTCTCACTCAAACACCGAAATCACTCATCCTCAACCCCTCGGGGTGCAAAAAAAATCACCCTCACCCTCAAACGCTCTCCTCTTTCCTCACAATCGGCTTCAGACGATCCCCTCACCCATACCTTGAAAATCCCTTTTGTCCCTACCAACGAAAGTTCAGATTTTTTCAAGTTTGAAGGTATGTTTTTCTTATAAAAATTTGAGCTTTTTAAATAATTATTCCATCGGGGTTTAGCCCAAGTGTTTGTGTTTGATAATTTCCCTTGTTAGTGCTTTAGTTTTTCTTGTTAGTGTAAGAAGTTAGACGGATTTGTTTTGTTGCTTGTTGTATGATTTGAGTTGCTGGCATGTTCTGTTTTTGTCTCTCTTTTTTGTTGGTTTCTGGGTAATAATGCTTGATATGTGTTTACTTGCTGGGATTTATGTTAGTAAAATCTTTGTTATGGGGCGGTTGCAAATGTTGCAAAACTCTCTGGAGCAGTGTAATGTCTTTACTTATAGTTTGCGTAGAAATGATGCAAATTTCTTCATTGGGCTCAAAATTAGAGAAATTTGTGCTTTTGTTGGTGCTCTTATTTTTGTTCTTGGGTTATAATTACAAAATGTTTTTTAAAAAAAATTGAGGCTTTTGAGTTTTGATACCTTATTTTGTTGTGATTTTTTTACAGTTGAAGTTGTTTGTACTAAAAGCTCAAGAAATAGCAATTTCAAAAAATTGGACCCCTGTCAATTGGTATGGTGTTAGGATCTACTTGAGAGTTTGGAAAGTTCTAGGATATCAACCTAAAGGATAGACATGGAAAATAATAATAAATAAAAAAATTGATATGCATAGCTTACATACACCTTGAGCAAGAATGATCGTTATTCTGCTAATATCCATAAGGAAATAGAAGAATCAACTATTGAAGGAGAATTCATGGTTATTAGAATGTAATCCTTTAGGAGTTTCTCTAGTATACTCCCTAGGTACTGGAATGAACCTCTTTTCAATAAAATGATTATATAAATCATGGTTATTTTTCCTCAATACTCTGTCATTTTATCAATATATACCAAACTCGTGACAGTTTTGAATTTTCACATCTCAGGGAAGAAACCTTCAATACATTTGCAGAAAACCTTAATCCAAGGTTTGAGTTTACACTTTATCAACATTGTATGGTTCTGTTTTTCTTCATTTCTTGTACACTGCTTCCTGCAAACTAATGTATTGTCCCATATGCAGGCATTGGAAATCTATCAGCAGTATTTTTGTTTCCCATTCTTATGTATTATTTTAAATTGGGTGCAACTGGAGCAGCCATATCCACTGTCTTGTCTCAGTATGTGCTTTTTGGATGACTTTCTTCCTCTATACATTTCTCTTTGGCTTTATATAACCATAATTCATGCCATAAAATATTAATGCTTCAGGTATATTGTTACCTTTTTACTGATCTGGCATCTAAACAAGAGAGCTGTATTACTGCCTCCAAAGCTGGGATCACTTCAGTTTGGTGGATATTTAAAATCTGGTAAGCTCTTAAATTTTGTCACTTTGTCAGTGCCAACTCTCTTCATTTTTATATTTATTTTTGTTTTCCCCACTTTTCTTACTGATCTGACAATCTCGTTTGCTATTGCTTTTGCTGATGGAGCAGTACATTGGTTTTTATTTTTAGCTTGTTAATTACCAACACAACGAATGGGTGAACCTCATCCTTTCATTTGAGTTATAGCTTGTTGGCTACATTGGTTTTATTTTTAGCTTGTTAGTTACCAACACAAGCAATGGGTCGTGAACCCTTTACCTCATCCTTTCATTTGAGTTATAGCTTGTTGGCTACATTTTATTTTCATGCTGCTTCTAAATGTATGACTAATTTTTATTCTGATAATGATTGATATAGATGCCATATCATTTCCTCAAATTCAGATTTATTTTAATGCTTACCAATGACGGGCTGCTGTAGGTGGTTTTTTTCTTGGAAGAACTCTTGCTGTTCTTATTACCATGACATGGGGGACATCAATGGCTGCTCGTCAAGGTCCAGTTGCTATGGCTGCACATCAGATATGTATTCAAGTATGGTTGGCTGTTTCCCTCCTTGCGGATGCACTGGCTGCAGCTGGTCAGGTATTTAATAATTTATTGTAGTTATTTTCTTATATAATGCCATAACATTCTTATTTATATTCCCCATACTATGACCCCATTTATTTTTATTATGGTTGGAATCATTAATTTTGGTGTGATCTTCATGGATTGGAAGTGATTAAAATCAACAAATACAGATTGTTGTAGAATATACATAAACAAGGTGTAAAGTCTAACAACTAATTGGAGAACGAAAAATATGTAATAATGACATTTCGGAAAGATGTCTCTAATGAAAAGGAAAAGTGTATTTCTGCATGTAACCTTTAGAGTTTAAATTCCTCCAAGAAACTATATGAGAAGATTTAGTTTGCTTACCACAGAGCTCCCCCACATTTTGTTATCAGGACTAACCTACATGAAAGTTTGTGTTTTTGTTGACTTCAAAATTGTCATCTATTTGTAGGCCCTGATTGCAAGTTCTTTCTCTAAAGGTGATTATCAGTCTGTGAAAGACATTACAGATTATGTTTTAAAGGTAAGCTTATTGTGTATGCTTCTCCATTGTGTTCTATGTGTCTAATAGTCCTGTGTTTACTCTATATTGCATGTCGGATGGGTCATTTTAGTCCTTAGAGGCAGCTGGGTAAATTACTTGGCAGTGTCTTCGAAAGTTTATGCTGAGGTCATTTTAAATTGCTAAATACATATATGAAAGCAATGTATGAGAGTTGTATGTATATGTTCATCCACTTCCATCCATGCCAACCACAGAGAAACTCATGGGCATGAAGGAAGGAAGCATATCATGGGCTGAGCAAGAGTCATTAAGGAAATAGAAGACTATGCTACTTCACTCATTGTGGTGCATGCATACTCGTGTTTGACTTTAGAGCCAATGTGTTTGTTACCTTGCAAAGGTAATGAATCTGTGGTCATGGTTTGGTTGACTATAAGCTATGTGAGAGTTGTGCTAGTGTGATCTGATTGAACCACCTTAAACTCTATGCAGGTTTATTTGCATCCCATGATTCATGATGCACATGGGCGCAAGATGTCTAGGTCCTTGGGAAACGTTATTGATCCGCTTGAAGTAATAAATGGGATATCCTTGGAAGGTCTTCATAAGAGTCTAGAGGATGAGGTATCGTCAGTAGTTCCATAAATTGTGGAATGCTATACGATTTGCTATGACCAAGTTTGGGGATGATTATGTTCCGCCCACAAATGTAAATCCGGATGACTTGTCATTTAGCTGTCAATGGATACTCAGTATTAAACAGAGCCATATTCAAAACTATTGCAGGTTTGGAGTCGTATAAATTCTTAAATGTAGCAAGTACTGTGTATTCATGGTGGCAATACCAACTGTGTGATATTTTTATTGAAGCAACTAAGGGTCCGTTTGGATACAATTGAAAACTGAAAACTGAAAAATACTGTAGCAAATAATTTTTAAATGTATGAATGGTATCGTGGGACCTATTTTTAATGAAAAAGTTGCTAAAAAGTTAAATTTGTGGGTTCGTGAACAGTAAAATTTGTGCTGAAAAGTCAAACTTTGCGGCTACTGTTCAATGAACAGTAGCCGCTAAAGTACTGCTACAGTAAAATTTTGGCTGGGAACGCGTAAAAAAAAAAAAAAAAAAAAAAAAGGTGAAACGCAGATGCAAATCGTGGACACGCAAGCCAAACGAAGGCTAAGTCTTTCTTTGCTCGAGACACACTTTGGTTATGTCTTGACAATGGGCTATGATTGCTTCAACCTTTTATGCCATATGTTACAGAAGAATGGTGGAAGCCCCATGATAACATCAATGGACCAGACAAACAAGAGAGCTCTGTGCAAGTATCTCGAAGCTTTGATCCTTATTAATGTGCTATTAATGCATTCAAATCATTCAACATTGATAATATATGCAATTTGGTTGAAATGTACTATTCTCAAGTTTTTATCAAGAAAAAAAACGCTCATATGAGACTTCAATTATAATAATATGATTTTGATTTGAAAAAAATGAGGTAATTGTTTTGCAAACAGTTTCTATATTAAAAAGGAAATTATGTATAATTTTGTTATAAAAATAATACTTAATAAAGTTTATTACGTGAAGTATTATAGTCAAGCATGACTTTGATGGAAGATCTTCTTTATATTTATATGTTGTATACCCAATTATACAATGTTTGTATACTTATTAGAGTTTAAGAAGATTATACGTTTCTTTTATAAAGAAGATCTTGTGTCTTGGTGCATATATTCCTCTCATTTTTAGGGTAGTGTCTATTTGTGATTTGAGTTTATCTTGACACAATGGTTTGGCCCCCCAACAAAGCGATCCAACTTCCACTCTAGTAACAATAATTTGGTAGTTTCTCTCATATTTGAACGAGACCCACTGCTCTCATATTTGATCAAGTTGTCTTGCATTTTTCTTTCAAAATTCAAATAATCTTATAACTTACGTTGCAAAGACTGATTTGTATAAATTGATTTACCATTACAATGTACAAGTTACAACCCCTAATTTGGAATGAGGGCCACAAAAGCATTATTGAGCTGCTTTGGAAATTAGAAATAAACTGCTTCGAAAGAAACTTTTCAATGCTTCTATGACCTCCTTTTGAATGATATTTCAAACTATGTTTGTAAGAGAGTTGTAATAAATAATAACCCATTTGGTCCTGGAGACTTCCAGTCTTCAACTATCCCAGACTAAACACTGCAAGTTTTATGTAATTTGCTGAAGGTATTTGACAAAGATTAGCATTCAATTCGTCCGAGACCCAATTTGGCTGTAATTGGGGCATGGTTAGAGGAAGTATCATGGACATGTCTCACTGATGGTTTAAGGAAAGGTCCTCCAACCTGCAATTGCAACATTCCTATCAAGAAGCTCTTTTACATTACCTAAACAAGTTTTCATTTTTATTTTTACTTTTTTATTTATTTAAAAATCATATTCAAAAGTTTGACTAATTTGAAATAATATAGGAGATTTAAATAATTTAACTTAGACTTTAAGGGCACGTTTGGTAAACTATAATAGTGATTACATAGGAATATGAATAAGTATTACAAGAAATACAAGATGTTGTAATGCAATACTTATTACTATTTATTTGTTTGGTAACAACATAAGAATAGAACCCTGAAAAAAATGGAATATTTAAATCAATTTGTCTAAATTATAACATTAGAATAAAACTTAAGATATATTTTAGGAAATATCTTACTCATATAATCATTTTTCCTAAAAAATAATATTTTTTTTTTTAAATTTGAAAGAAAAATTAGTTATTTTTTGAGTTTTTATTTTCATAATTGTTATGTGTATATAGAAAGTTTTTTTATTTAGAAATATATTAATTTTGGAAATTAATACGCCTACTAAGGAATAACTATTACAACCATTTTAGAGAGAAATAGTTATTTCTCATTTTAAATAATAATTATTCATAAGGAATGACTAATCCCTGTAATAAAAACATGATGAAACTACTGAATAGCTAAACCATAGGAACAACTATTATATTACAGTACCTATTACAGTCTACCAAACATACCTTAAGTACTTCTAGTTTTTTGTTTTAATAATTTTTTTAATTAAAAAACCATATTAAAAAATTTGACAAATTTGAAATAACATAGGACATTTTAATTATTTAACTTAGGCCTTAAGTACTTCTAATTGTAGATTAACAAGTCCCAACAAGTTACGCCTAAAAACTTCCAAAATGAATTTACATTAAGAAGACCTAAAATTTTCTAAATTCCTGTTATCAAAATTTTAGGCATTTGATTATTACATAAAGGTATAAATTGCGTAACAAAAGTAGAGGAGAGGAGAGGGGAGGTTAGGGGAATGGCAACCCTTTTATCTTGTTTTAATGTTCCAATTTTGTTAGGGTCATAATTTATTGTAATTGGCTAATTCTTTGACAAAATGTACTTTACTTGTAATTGAGTAGTTTTAAGATGGGTTTAGTACTTCAAGAAACATGTTGTTCAAGTCAAGTATTAAAGACATGAAGATTGGTCCAAGAAACAAGTGACGAAAAACTGTTTATTAAGTCTTGATAGATAGCTCGACAGATGCCTGCTATCGAGACTTAATATGAAGCTCAATAGATAGCTCAACAGCAGCTCGATCGATAGCTTAACAGCAACTCGATCTATCAAGAATTACGATTTCTTAATTTTCAGATCTGAAATTCAGCCTAGTCATGTGTATTTGTTTAGGGATTCTTTTCTAACAACCTTAGATATATATAAAACTTATTTTAAAAGCAGTCACATACGAATACAGAGACTAAGAGACTTATTTTCTTTGTGTGAAGCTACTGCGTTTGTACGCCATAGGGTTTTGTAACCAAGTGCTTCCAGATCTTCATTGTTGATGAAATGAAGAACTTTGCAACCAATAACATTTGTTCAAGTTGCTAGAGTTAGTCACATATTGGGATCCGTGCAAAGGGTTAGTCACAAATTGGAGGTTTGTGCATCAAAGGAAAGAAGGCTACTATAAGATCAAGTCCAATTGGGTATTGGAGCAAAGGTTCAACTATAGGTTGGTATTTTGGGATAGACCAGGGTAGTTGGTAAGATTCCTTATACTTGTAACCGCTTGATTGTTAATTAGTGGATTCTTGGGAGTGGTGACCTTAAAATCATCCAATGGGTTTTTGCCTTGCGAGGTTTTCCCCATTTGTGAACAAATCACCGTGTTCAATTTATTTTTCATTGCACTTAGTATTTTTGGTGATTTGTTAGTGCCTTCACATTTTGCATGCAATTGAACTTAATTAATCAACTTGGGTAATTGAATTAATTAATCGGGGTCAAGCTATCTTAATCCAACAAATTTTAAATGAGAAACAAACACACATAAGTGAGAGAGAATGAATTTTTAACATAAAAGCACATGACAAAATCCACTCAAATTTTATGATAACTCTTAAGGGAAAGATGCTTTAAACATTAAGTAAGAAGAAAGGAAACAAATATCAGTATATTACTCTTCATTGTTTGGATGCTTTGAAAAATCAATAGGAAGGGATGGTCATAATTGACAATTATGAGTTATGACCTTTTTTTGCCATTTAAAAAATGGTATATACATACATTGACAAATTGACATCATATCCCTCCAAAGTCCCTCAATTTAGGGAATTAAAAGTAAGGGGTTTAGAGAAGGTAACACCTACCTTTGCAAATCCCCTCAAACCCTTTCCCCTTAAAAAAATTCCAAACAAGTTTTGATTATTAGCCACATCCTTGATCTTTTCTATAATAATGTGGAACTCAATGCAAACTCTCTTTGAAATTCAAAATTCAAATCCATAGAGTCTAGAATACATTACATTATTATTATTTTCTTTCAAGAAAATGACTATGGGATCCACACTCGTGCCAACATAAACTTGTATTCAAGAATAGGATACAAAAAATGATGATTGGATCCAAAATATGAATCCCAACGGATAATTTGTTTAAATTATTTTAATTAGTTCAAATAGAACTTTCTATTATAACAATTCCAAATAGTTATTTATACCAACAAAAATCATATATACAACTATACAAGTGTAAGTAGCACATGAGAGTACTAGAGTAAGAAAGATTTCAATGGTCATTCACATCTTTTTATTTTGGACATATATAGGTGTGGGTGGTTGGGATTTTCACCTCTTTGAGGCTTGACACCCTATACCTCACCTAGGCATGCATGGAACATTCTAGGCCGTCCTCGGCATGCTTTGCAACGTCCTAGGCCGTCCTCGGACGGCTTTGCAACGTCCTAGGCATGCTTGGCTACGTCCTCGGACGGTGTCCTAGGAGTCCCACATCGAAGGAAAACCCCCCCACTTGCTACCTTATAAGCTTTGAAGCGAAGGGAGTAGTGTACCACTAGTTTATAGTTATTCGAATAACTAAACTAGTGGTACACTACTCCCTTCGCTTCAAAGCTTATAAGGTAGCAAGTGGGGGGGTTTTCCTTCGATGTGGGACTCCTAGGACACCGTCTGAGGACGTAGCCAAGCATGCCTAGGACGTTGCAAAGCATGCCTAGGACGTTGCAAAGCCGTCCGAGGACGGCCTAGGACGTTGCAAAGCATGCCGAGGACGGCCTAGAACGTTCCATGCATGCTTAGGTGAGGTATAGGGTGTCAAGCCTCAAAGAGGTGAAAATCCCAACCACCCACAATAGGGTTCTATTGATGTTAACGTATTAATTTTATTAGAAGGTATCCATTCTGGAAAGACCAATAGTATAGGTTCACACCCAACTTCAAGAGGTTTTCAGAAGAATCATAAATTCTTTTAGAAACTTCAATTGTATTATAGAACAAAAAATGAATAAATATCTTTAAAAAAATGAATAAAAGATATCAAACACACACAATATACACTTTTAAATTGATCATTCCCATAGCTCATACATTATTTTATACTATTTTGTCTGTACACAATCACAGAGATTTGTTTAAAGAGACAACAAAAGAGAAGAGTGTTTGTGATTGTGATGGGGAATCCCCAGTCCTTTTTAGTTTTCAAAAAAGCTTTCATTATACAAGAATGAAGAATATTGGGACATTCAAATCATTAAAAAAAAAAAATCATCTTTTAGATTGAAATGGAATAAGAATATTATGATTATGGGCATTTAATCAGGAGCTTATTTTGTGGATAGGAATGCCTGAAGATTGTGGGTAATATGAGTGAGCACCTGGCTAAAATGAGTAAAAAGCATATGCCGCGGCTTCAATTTTCTTTTCTTTTTCTTCTATGTGTGTGTATATATATATATATATATATATTTTTTTTTTTTTTTTTTCTTTGTTGTGGTGGCTATGTTGTGGGTTATTGTGGTGGTTATGTAGTGTTGGTGATTGGTTTGTGGATTATTGTGGTGGTTATGTAGTGGTGGTGATTGGGTTGTGGGTCATGGTGGTGGTTAGGTTGTGGGTTACAATGGATAACTGAAATGGTTTGTGAGTTGTTGCGGTGACTATGTTGTGGATTGCAGTGGTTGGTTGGCCAACTTTTTTATTCTTTTTCTCTTCGATCTGCTGATTTAAGTGGTCAGTGGAGTGTTGGTGGTTTGGTTTGTGCCAATATGGTGGTAATTTGGGTGATCGGTAGATTGGTGGTGGATTTGTTTTGCTTATTTGATGGTGGTTACTTGGATTTGATGGACTGTGAGATTAGGAATTTTTTTTTTCTTTCATTTTAACAAATGATTTCTTGCCATTTTCATGTAAACAACCAAACACTGTAAAATGAAAATATTTTACTTTGAAACAAATAGAGCATAAGTGTGTTATTGCACTGAAAAAAGATGATTTAATCAATAGAAAATTGTGTGTTTTGAGTATTGAGGCATGTTGGCCTTACTGGTTTTTTCCCCTCTTTCCCTTCTCTATTTTATTCTTTTCATTTTTGTGGTATTGTTCGCGAGATTTTTCACATGTGTTGTTAATAGGTTGTGGAGAACTTTGATTTCAATTTCTTCTTACCCATTTTCAACTCCAACTCAAGTCTTTTCTTTTACAAAAAACATTATTTTAAAAAGTTCTATCTTATATCCATTATATCACATTGCAGGCATACATATTCAATCATTAAAAAGGGTTGTTAAATTTGTTAATCCATAATAGGTTAAATTAATTTTAAAAATGTATATATTATACAGTATATTATGAGCGCACGTGCACACGCACACACACAGATATATATATATATATATATATATGCATGTGTGTATGTATGTATTTGAGAACTTAAATAATAATAATAATAATACAACAACCATGACTTAGTTAGGTATGAAACCTCAACAAAGTAATCAAGATCGACCACATATATTCTCTTTCGTCAACTTTTTGTTTAACATATTTTATTAAAATAAAATCTCTAAGTTAGTTCATTTGCTGTTACAATGAGAGTTTACTTCACATACAATGTCTATTGAAAACATAAACATAAATATAACAATAAACATATGGTTATATCTTTGTATATTTTTGCAAAACAATTATCATTGTTCATGAACAATGAGTGGAATTTTATAGTGGTCTTTCTTGAGCCTATTATTGGCAAGTCTACATTTAATATTAGTGTGAAATCTCAAATAATGTTAATATCGTAATTATATAAATTTATTAATGATTAAGTTGTCTAACAAGTTACTAATATGTTTTGATTCTATATAAATGGATTGTTTGCAACTATTCTCATTCTAGTACTATGTGGAAATATAAGAATTACTTTTAAATGTAAGGACGTAAAAGAATTCCCATGAATGCCGTTACCTCTCTATGGTTTTAGATAATTGTGCAAAACACAATTCTGCTTTAATATTGCTTGGACCTAAGGCCAAATGGACTTGATAAGTTACCACATTCATTGTTCGAGGTTTTATAATAAGAAACTACTTTGATAGTTTTAGTCTTATGTTTTGAATAATATTGAAGCCAGTTTATTTTTAATTTTATAGAAAAAAAAAAAAAAACTAAGGATAAAAAATATTTAATTCAAGGAGAATAGAATTACCAACATTTATCTCATTAATTTTACTACAACAAGAATTTGAACTATTTTGAACCCACTTTTAGATAAATACTAGTCACTAACTCGTGCTATGCATGGGAACTTACCTATTTGTGAGGTAGACTAAAATAATTTTATAAAATCTTAAATTGATTAAGAAACTACACCATTGCATGATTTTTTCATATATAATTTCAATTTGTGTTACAAATTGATGAAAAAGCCATTGTTTGAATGTGCAATGACTTACAAAAAATTTGTCAAACAATTTTAGATACTACAAAAAAATAAATCAAGAATTCAAATATTAAAACTTCTGAAAGATAAAAAAATATTAAAGAAAAATTATCAATGTTTGAGTTTGAGTTTAAGTTGGACTTGTTAGAGAGATAGAGTTTCACTCCTTGTTAAGTTTGGACTAAACAAAAATAATTTTGTTCTAAAAAAATGATGAGTTTGAGTTTAAGTAAGACTTGTCAGAGAGATAGAGTTTCACTCATTGTTAAGTTTGGACTAAACAAAAATAATTTTGTTTAAAAAAAAATGATGAGTTTGAGTTTAAGTAAGACTTGTTAGAGAGATAGAGTTTCATTCCTTGTTAAGTTTGGACTAAATAAAAATAATTTTATTTAAATAAAATGACAATTTTATTTAAATATTGTGCTAACGTGGAATATTATGGGAGTTTCAAAGGTTTCGGTTATATATATATATATATATATAGATGATAAGAATGAATTAGAGTCTTGGTAGTATATTATTCATTTTTAGTTCTTTAAAAATCTAAAATTTTAATAAAATTTCTGCAATTTGGTGAAGCTATGTGGTGCAATCATGGCGTCTAAGCCCTTAAAAATATTTTTATTTAAATTTAAATAAAATGACAATTTTATTTAAATATTATGCTGACGTGGAAAATTATGGAAGTTTCAGAGGTTTCAGTTATATATATATATATATATATATTACATAAATTGTATTTAATTATTATTGAAGCATATATTTCATAGAACAAACACTTATATATAGATTTATAAACAAATATTTATGTATATGTTTATGTTTTTACGGTGCATCACATGTAAACTTTCATACTAACAAGAATCATAAATTAAATTATAAATTTTAAGTTTCTTTTCCTAAAACTTATTAAAATGGTACTCACGTATAGAATATTGAAAAAGAATCAAAAGTTACTATAAGAGACACACATGTTTGTGTGTGTCATAGTTGAGTCCGAGGACTTCAATTATCATCTTCAAAAATTAGGGGAAAAAAAAAAAACCATTTTACAAATGAGAAAACACCATTAAAAAAGAATTCCTTGCCATCTGCCTTTAGTATAAAGGAAGAGAATTTCTTAGGCTTATTACCCCATAATTGTGGTATAGAAGTTGATATTTTAGAAGACAAAACTAAATCTATTTTATGAAATAAGCCTCCACCTAAATAAAAAGAATTACAAAGGTTATTAGGCCAAATCAATTTTTTATGAATATTTACTTTAAATATAGTACCAAAAACAAAAGTACTTTCCCCATTGCTTCAACTAAAGGCTCAAGAACACTAAAAATTATTCCAACTAATGAAGGAATATTTTGCAACACCACAAGTATTGACTTCTCCTTAAAACGACAAGCCATTAAAACTTTACATCCTAACCATTTAGGATTCCATTAGCAATCTTTTGGCTTGAGATAATGAAGAAGTCCATGAACAAGCCTTATGTGAATATTGTACAAAGTCAAATATAATACATTATTTAGGTAGATTCAATTTTGTATTTTGTGTTAACAGAGGATTATACTTAATAAATGAAAAAAGAAAAAGAAAAGTAAACAACAGAGGCTTTGGGGTCATCAAGAAAGCAATTGAAAAGATTGGCCGAGACTCAAAGAGCACATCTTGTATATATGTTAAATCTATGTAATCCACAAGCCTTTTCCCAATAACCACCTCCAGAACTAAAACTCCAAATCCATACCCATCGAAGTTGGTGGTACCCATAGATAGCGAGATCCGCTGCTTGGACAATGAATGACGGTAATGCCGTCGCCTCTCTCTCCTTTCAATTTATCTCTGACCATTGAAGCATTTTTCTCTCTCACGATTTGGCCTTGGTAATTTAATTGCACGTGCTAGTTAGTCAACATTAGTCTCTTTTAACAATTGACTAACTAACAAATGTCTCAATTTGGCAAATGTGTGAAGTTTAAGGAGCAAATTGGCCAAAATCAAAGTTCAAGGGGATAAAATGGCCACTACCTCAAAATATTGACCTCTTCTTAAAACTATAAGCCATTGAAGCTTTACATCCCAACCAATCAGTATTCCTTTAGCAATCTTTTGGCTTAAGATAAGGAAGAAGCCCATGAACAAGCTTTATTGTATTTAAGTAGAATATTGAACAATGTCAAATATAATATATTTTTAATTTATGTTTAACTTTGTATTTTGCTGAAATTAAATTAAAGGTGTGACGACCCAGGTAAAAGTGTTAGCTACATTTAAGTTACAATTTTTTATAAAGCTTCGATTGACTTAGCATATACCTGATGTGGGACTCAATCCACGCATTCATACAACATACACTCAACTAATTCAATTCAAAATCCAATCAATATGGGGCATCAAATTCTCATTCACTTAAATCGTTGACATATTTGTTAGGGTCCACATTGTGGGGTAGTGTCTTCATACCCACATGGGGTTACTAGGTTAGATTTTGCACCATTTGTAATGACCTAAGAAGAAAGCGACACCTACATTTGGGCTATATCCCACAAAGACTAGTTTAATCACAATTGAGGCTCATTGTAGTTATTAATAAAGTCCATATCAACTTAATATATGCTTGATGTGGGGGACTCAAGAAGCCCACTCAATTATTTCAACTCAATATGTAATCAATCTGGTGCGTTAAAGACATTATATGTTATCATATGTAATTTAGATTCTTATTTAAAATGATGTAGTAGAGTATACGCTTTCAAAATCCATTTTAAGGAAAAGAATAGGCAAATGGATTTTAGTTTTAGTTGACTTTCATTTGATTTATGTTCCACAAAAGGGGTAAAAGGACAAGCCTTAGCAAAATATCTAGCAGATCATCCCTGTGATGATGTGCAAGATATAAATGAGGCTATGTTTGTTGAATTAGCATATTGGAAGTTGTACTTTGATGGGCCTCGAACTGACCTCAGGGCAGAGATAAGTTTAGTGTTAGAATCGCTCTTAAGATTTAAGACCTAAATAGCCTTTAAGTTAGAAAATAATTATTCTAACTTCTAATAATTAGGTTGAAATGTTGAATATGAAGCTTTAATAATGGGATTAGAGCATTTGTTAAAAAGGAAATGTTAACAAATGCCCTAAGAACATTGGGTTAAGAACTATTTTTAGAAACATTTTACGGAAAAATGATAAAGCAATTAACTTTATTAAAAATTGGGGTAAATATTTGCCTAATCATGATTAGTCATTAAACAAATAATGCAGAATATAAATGTTGTACTGCATCACAAGCACCATAATTATTAGCTGCACAATAACTGCTTAAGGAATTTAGTGACTATGTAGTTCAACACATCCTAAGACAATGAGATCATGAAGCCAATCGAATAGCTCAAGCAACTTCAGGTTATAAGGTAGACCATGATAAGGCAAAAGAATTAGGACATTCTACATCTAAATTGTTACCATTTGTAATAGATACATAACTAGCATTAGAACTTAGAAGCATTCATCTTTGATGTGAGCCTATGAGATTGGAGGAACTAATTATTTCCTATCTTAAAAATCCCAATAGAAGACCTCTAAGTTGAAGGCAAGGAAATATGTTTTATTGGGAGAAAAAACAAAGGACCTATATGTTAACAATATAAAGTGAGAGAGAAAGACTGAACAGTCTGATATTACTATGTAAATAATAATGTACAATAGAGAGCCTTATATAGGCTAGGTACGTGTGCAATACAAGTAATATGAGTAAACTACAAGTACAGTATATTGGGCTAAGCCTAATGGGCTAATCTAGTCTAAGCTATACACTAACATCCCCCCTCAAACTCGAGGTGGCAAGGAGGAAGCCAACTAGAGTTTGGATATAAGATCTCGAAGACGACCAGGCGAGTGAGTCTTGGTGAAGATATCAGCAGGCTGGTCAGCAGAGGAGATGGAAAACAACTTGAAATTGCCTTTCTTGAGATGCTAGCTAGTGATGTGGTAGTCGATCTCAATGTGCTTGGTGCGTTCATGGAAGACATCATTATGAGCAATGTAGATAGCACTACGATTGTCACAATAAAGAGGAGTGGCAATGGGCTGCGGAACATCCATGTCAGCCAAGAGCCAGCGAAGCCAAACAAGCTCGTAGGTGGTGTCGGCAAGGGCACGATACTTAACCTTAGTACTGGAATGGGAAACCACATCCTGCTTCTTGCTACACCACGAGACAAGAGAAGTACCCAACAAGAAATAGAAACCTGTGATAGAGTGTCGATCAATCGGATCACCTGCCCAGTCCACATTTGAATAAGTATGAAGCTTGGGAAAAGACCGAGAGGAGTAGTGGAGACCATGGTAAAGTGTGCCCTTGACATATTGGAGAATTTGAAGAACAGTAGCATAGTGGACAGAATGAGGAGCATCCATGAACTTACTAACTATACCCACGACATATGAAATATCCAGACGAGTAACAGTGAGATAGATCATACTACCAACCAACAAACGATAGCGAGTAGCATCAGATATAGGTTCACCATCCAAGGGTGTAAGCTTTGCATTGGATTCCAAGAGAGTGGAAACAGTCTTGTTGTTGGTGATACCGGCTTTGGAGAGAAGATCAGAAGCATATTTAGCTTGGGAAAGATAGTATCCATTAGAGAATGAGGTAACCTTAAGCCCAAGAAAATAGTTGAGAGCGCCCAAATCTTTCATCTCAAAATGTTGACTAAGGAAGTGCTAAAGAGAGCGGATACCTATAGAATCATCTCCTGTAATAATCATATCATCAACATAAAGAAGAATAAGAGTGATACCAACAGAGGATCTTCGGATAAAGAGAGCAGTGTCATGAGGACTCGAAATGAAATCCTGCTAAGCAACAACTGAGTTAAAATTTTCAAACCAAGCTCGAGGAGCCTGCTTGAGGCCATAAAGAGCACGACGAAGGCAACAAACTTGATTGCCTGAGTGTGGATAGCTAGGGGGTGGTTACATGTACACTTCTTCTTGGAAGTCTCCATTGAGGAAAGCATCATTCACATCCATATGATAAAAAGGCCAACGGCAAACAACAGCCATAGCAATGAGACATCTGACAGATGTAAGGCGAGCAACAGGAGCAAATATTTCCTTATAGTTAATGCCATACTTCTAAGTAAAGTCCTTGGCAACTAGGCGAGCCTTGTATCGTTCAACAGATCTATCAGCTTTGGTCTTGATCTTGTAAACCCACATACAACCTACTACATATTGACCAAGAGGCAAATCAACCATATCCCAAGTGTGATTCTTATGAAGGGCATCTAGTTCTTTATTCATCGCTTGCTGCCAAAGAGGTTCAGTATGGATCTCACGATAGGTATGAGGTTCATAGAGGGTGGCAAGAGCAAAAGAGCAGTGATAATCAGAGAGATAAGGGGGAGGAATGCTTACCCGAGTGGAACGACGAAGTTTAGGACTAACAGGAGACTCAGGAGAGGGTGGTGCCACAGGATCCAAGACAAGCAGGTCATATGTCGGGGACAGAACCGGAGATGAGTCGTCTGGAAAGGAAGCAGAAGTCGAAGAATCCTCCACAAGTTTTGGATAGAGAGGGAGGAAGAGATCAGTAAAAATGGTAAACTCGGAGGAAAAGGACGCAGGAAACTGTTGAAGACTAGTGAAAAGACGATGTTCCCAGAACTCAACATGACGGGAGACATGAAGGCAATGAGAAATGGGATCATAGCAGCGAAACCCGTTTAGAGATACATCATAACCAAGGAAACAATAAAGACGAGCACAAGGCTGAAACTTTGTTCGTTCATGAGGAGGAAGAGAGACAAAGCCAGCACAACCAAAAATCCGAAGAGAGGAGTAGTCAGGGGTTTGACCATAGAGAAGCTCAAATGGTGATTTGTTGTGTGTAGTTGGTGAAGGAATATGATTAATAGTGTATATAGTAGTGAGTGCGGCCTCACCCCAAAAGCGTTTAGGAAGAGAGGTAGAAATGAGAAGGGTGTGGACAACATCAAGAATGTGACGATGTTTCTGTTCTGCATGACCATTTTGTTGAGAGGTGTAAGGACAAGACCACTGAGTAAGGGTACCATGACTGTCTAAAAAGAATAGGAAATATTTATCATTATATTCTTGAGCATTATCTGATTGAAAAACTTTGACGGTGCAATTGAACTATGTTGCAATCATTTTATGAAATGTTTGGTAAATAGACACAAGTTCAGACTTATGGTGAAACAAATAAATCCAAGTATATAGAGAAAAATCATCCACAAATATGACAAAATATCTAGATCCCCCCTCAGTGGGAACAGGTGTGTTGAGGGTCATATTTGTAAAACCAGTCCAACCCAACAAGGCAGGCAATGAGAGTGGCAGGCACAGAATAAAATTATCAGGCTCAAGCGGGAGGAAGAATAAAACACAGGTCCATAACATGAGTTGATGGGTCTTGAGAAAGCAAATGGGCCCAAAGGGCCCGGAAAGAGAGAAATAACACCCATGGGCAATGTATGGTATGAGAAAGCAAGAATGGGCCGTGACAGGCCCAAAGTAATGAAAGCAAAGAGAGTAGGGGTTGATGGCAAGCCCATGAGCCCCAAGGATGAGTATACAGTAGTTGGGCCGGGGAAGCCCGATGAAGTTAGTAAAAAGCCCATGGGAATAAAGAATTGAAACGGGACAAAGGAGCCCAAATGGGACAAAGGAGCCCAAAAGTGATGAAACGGGCCAAGGATGCCCAAGAGAATGCAATGGGACAAAGGAGCCCGAAAACAATGAAATGGGCCGAGGAAGCCCAAGGGGAGTAAAAAGGGCCGCAGGCCCAAAAGGAAAAGAAAAGGGATAATAGAGCCCCCGAGCAAAGAAAGAACACCAGCAGATTCTTTTGAGTCACTGGGGGAAAGAATGGAACGACAGGCTCTAAAAAAGGGCCTAGCAGGAACACATCATTACGGCAGGAAGTGCTAGGTAATAAGATAAGGCGTGAACACGAACCAGGGAATGGGCCAAGAAAGATGTGAAGACCCAGCATTAACAAGGGCCCAACCCCAGAGGACAGAAAACGCCCCAGCTCGCAAGAGAAAATGAAGAAGTATGGCAGACAAATGCAAGCAAAGCTTCAGAGCACAATAAACGCATGGGCCGAAGGCAGGCCCTTTTCAAACGAACTTGATAGGAAAGCATACGCAAAGCCCAGGCGTCACCAGCCTGTACCCAGCCAATATGGGTCATGGTGGGGCCATGGGCCAGTGGAAAAAGGTAAAGGGGGGTGCGGTTTGGTGGTGGGGAGGAGGGAAAAGTTCTATTTCACGGTCTCTGCCCAAACCCTTTTGGAGGTATGTCCTGCTGGGATGACAAACCGCCCGAAAGAGGTAAAATTGGGGAGAGAACGTTAGGTGCATGCCATAGGAAGAGAGAGAGAGCATTTAAAGCCATGGCAAGAAAACAGTGCCACGGCGGACAGAAACAGAACTCACCTGTCTTTTGTCTGGCGAGGGTAAGCAGAGTGCAGACGGTGGTCGGCAAGCATGCCCAGACCAGACAAAGGCCGTTAAAGGGTGAAATGGTAAAAGAACAACCACGGCAGGCCCTATAAAAGGAGCCTTGCCGTGCCCTGTAGAGAGGACCGAAAAACAGAGGAAAAAATCATAGAGAAAAAACAAAGAAAAAAGGAAAAGAAAGAGAAGAAAAAGATAAGAAAAACAACTTGTGAGTATAGAGGCATGCACCAATAGAGCATTTCCCCCCTCTCCCCCTCAAAATCCCACTTTCTAAGGAATAATTAAGCAAAAAGGGGAAACTTCCTTCGGACATCTAACATTTAGGTCCGATTCCCTCAAAGCTATTAATCCCCACGGCAGGATATTCTCCTGGGAGGTTAATCTCATTGAGAGGAAACGTTCTTCCTTTTTAAAGAATTGTTATCACGGGCTTGATTCTTTTACCGAATAATTATTCTAATTAAGCCCTCTTTATTTGTTGTCTAATCCGTTGTTTTTTTCCTTAGAACGCTATTATTATTACTATTGTTACTATTGTGGTGCTCGGTCGTTGCCATTATTAGCTGTTGTATTCTGCTGTTTTTCTCTTTTATTGTCATTATAATCTGCCTGCCGTAATCTCTTTTCCTTTGCAATAACTCTGTTTGCCGCAAGAGTGAGCCTGGCAGCCTAGGCCAAGTTTGCGCCAAGCCGGCCCAAAGTGAGTTTCAGTTGGGCTGGTCTCAACTCCCTTACCCAGAAAGAAAGAAAAAGAAAAGAAGCAAATACTAGGGCCCGTCACCGCAGGAGACAGTCCAGCCCAGATACAAAAAAAGGGCCCTACAAGGTGCAAGACCCCAAATATCAGAATATATAAGATCAAAAGGTACAGAAGAAAAGGAGTCACTATTATTAAAGGGTGATTTTGTTTGTTTACCAAAATGACAGGAAGTACAATCAAAATTTTGAAACTGAACTGAACCTAAATGACCTTGAGAAGCTAACAACTGAAGACAAGATAAGGATGGATGACCAAGACGAGCATGTCATAGATCAGGTGAGGGGGTAGCAGTGGTAGCAGCTGCAGAAACAACTTGTGAAGGAATCTTTAAGTCATGAACCTCAAACATGCGACCAACTTTACGGCCTGTCCTAAGCACTTGACCCGTCTGGGGATCCTACACATCCACACCATGATTAGTAAATAGAAGATCTATGCCTAATTTACAAAGTTGACCAACAGAAAGAAAATTGAGAGATAACTTTGGGATATGAAAAGTGTCACTAAGGGATAAACAAGAAGAAGAGATTGTTTCTTTATGACTAATAGGCATAGGAGTTCCATCAGCAGTGCAAATGGTGATGGGATGTTCTAAGGTGACTTATCAAAAAATTGGGATTCATCAGGAGTTGTATGGTTACAACAGGCAGTATCAAAAAACCAAGGTTGTATACCTGATGTGACAGAAAGGGCAGTGAAAATTCGGGATAAAACCTGTTAAATTATTGCCTCAACATCAACTGTAGTAAGTGAGGAAGCCAAAGATGGACCTTTAAGAACTGATGGATCTGAAGGACATACAACAGCTGCCTGAGGAAGAGAAGCTTTATTTTGGTCTTGTATAAATTTCTGCAGTTTGCGACAAACTAAGATGTCATGGCCTTTGGCACGGCAAAATTCACAGCGAGTACCTTTGGAAGACTGAGAGGTGGGACGCCCAGAGTTTATTCGTGGAGGAGTAGTGAATGCAGCAATGGGAGGCTGCGGAGATGGTGTAGCCAATACATGATTAGATGATGACATGTGATGAGTAGGCCGACGGTTCTCCTCAGAAATGAGATCCTTGACTACAGCATTAAGAGAAGGAGTAGGAGACCGGTTAAGCAGAGAAGCCCTAGTAGGCTCAAAATCCTCATGTAAACTTATCATGAAGTGCATAAATTTAGGGCGATCCTGATATTTGACAAAGAGTTCAATGTCCTTAGAACACACTAGTGGAGAATCTGCAGCAGAGAGTTGTTCCCACTGTGAGAGACCGCGCCCCCGGCCCCCATTTTTATAGGAATGTTGGGCCAAACCCACGTGAATGGGTGGAGTCGTGTTATTGTCTCTCAAAATGGAGGTTCGACTAGTAATATTTTCCCCTTTAGATTAAAGGTTTTACATTGGAGTCGCCACTTATTTAATTGTTGGAATAAATAAGAAAACCATAATTAAAAAATTCATCATTTTATTAATTTGAAATTGAATTTACATTGAACATAGGAAATTACATGGCTTTGGTCCTAGATACAATCTAAGATAAAATACATAGCTTTGTTTCCTAGTTACAATCTAGAAATTCAAAAGTACAGGATAAGCATTTGATCTACTAACCCTTGATCTAAGTTCGGAGGCTATGTTACAAGGTGGGAAGGTGTTAGGCACCCACCTTGCCCGGTGAAACCGGTCTTCTAGACTATGGTGGCCAACATTCATATCATATCATCCAATATGTCAATTAATTTACATGTTAAATTCAATGTGTGTGCATGTGATGAACCCTAATCCAATTTATTAAGCATTGCATTTGGATTGAAAAATAAATTCTAGTGAATGTGTGTGTATGGTGATATCCTAGATTCAAGGATTTAAAAGAATTATGAAACAAACATGTTTTTCATATTTTTGATGTGGATTTAAGATCAAAACTAGTGTTTATGCATGAACATGTGATGAACAACCAAGAATATGTGAAGAACACATAAGAACATTTAAGAACATTCAAACATATTCAAGAGAATTTAAATAATTATTATCATGCTTTAATCCTAAACTTTCATCATGGAAATACAAAAAACAATTAGGGAAAGGGATTATACCTTCATGCAAGATCCATATGGTGGAGGAGGAGACTCTTGGTAGAGGTCCTAGGGAGGAGGACAAAAGAAGAACTAGGAGAGGGAGAGTGAGTCTCACTCAATACCTTGAGTCTCAGGAAGACCAAGATATGACAAGACTACTCTACTTCACTAGAACTCAAGAGAGGAGAAGAGAGGGGGTTTTTTTTTTTGTGTGTCTTGGAATGAAGGAGAGGGGGGTTTATATAGTAGTGGTGAGGAAATATGAATGGAAGGCCATTTAATGAGGGTTGACAAAGAATCATGAACCTAGACCTCATTTTAGCCTTGGGGAAAATTTGGTGCATTAAATGGAAAGATTGGTAGGAGTGAGGAACAAGCCAAAATTCGGTTTTCCCGTAGCTGCTGTAACAGCTTGTAGAGCCAACTTCAAAAAATCATATCTGACTCAATTATAATCGGAATTGCCTCATTATTGTGCTCAAATTGAAGCCCCAGATGTCTAGTTTCTGGGAAAATTAACCTCATTCACAGATTCAAAATGTTATAAGAGATATTGATGAAATGGTGAGCAGAGGTCATTTGTTAAAAAATGGTTTCAGCACAATTAACATTAATAGGTCTCAAATTAGCTCCCAATTAACATTAAATGGCTCCAACCACTCCCATTTCAGACTTAATTGATTCCAAATTTACTCTAATTAAAAGATAATTACACAAATTACTCATTGAATAATTAATGTTTAACTATCTAATTAATTAGGTGTATGCAATCTCACCATAAAATGTAGTCCCAACCAATTAAATTATGACACATCATTGATCTCAAATTGATTAGAATTATAACCAATTGGAATCAATTGTTCATAATCACATATAGTCGGACTCAATTTTTGATAGTGCATCTCGGCCATTAACATTTGATTTGATGATAACTTTCAATCTGATGGTCCGATTAGGGCTTATGACCAGTCGATTTGATCGTTCCAACATCAAGATCATTTTGATAAAATGAGATTAAAAATCTAATGACCAGAATCAAGATGCATATTTCCAAGTCAAAATTACCCTTTTACCCTCCCGGTGAGGTTAAATGCGGGTTGCAAAATGGGGTGTCAACAGAATGCCCCTCATTGACAGAGCTTGAAAAGCGAATGTCAATGTATGAAAGAGACACCTAACTTTGCAATCAGTATTTAACCGTAGTGAATGTATGATGCATGCAGATAAGAATGTAGACCGTCATGTAGTGGATCAAAATGTGGACCGAATCTTAGAGGAGATTGCCAACGTACCTCTTGGTGAGAGGATCAGGTCCAAACGTAGTTCATACATGTAGCTTTTTTTTTTTTTTTTGGAAAAGAAATGAGTACAAGACATGCTTACCAGTGGTCATGACAAGATGAGGATTTCAGTCGTGATCTTGAATTTTGGACATGCTTCCCAGAGGTCCGATGGATTTGAGGTTTTGGACGTGCTTCCCAGAGGTCCGATGGATTGAAGTTTGGATGTACTTCCCAGAGGTCCGATGGTTTGAAATTTGGACGTGCTTCCCAGAGGTCCGATGGATTGGTGTTTGGTCCCAGAGGTCCGATGGATTGGAATTTGGACGTGCTTCCCAGAGGTCCGATGGAATTGGATTTTGGACGTGCTTCCCAGAGGTCCGATGGATTGAATTTGGACGTGCTTCCCAGAGGTCCGATGGATTTGAATTTGGACGTGCTTCCCAGAGGTCCAATGGATTTGAATTTTGGACGTACTTCCCAGAGGTCTGATGGTTTGAATTTGGACGTGCTTCCCAGAGGTCCGATAGATTGAAGTTTGGACGTGCTTCCTAGAGGTCCGATGGAATTGGATTTGGACGTGCTTCCCAGAGGTCCGATGGATTGAAGTTTGGACGTGCTTCCCAGAGGTCCGATGGAATTGGATTTTGGACGTGCTTCCCAGAGGTCCGATGGTTTGAATTTTGGACATGCTTCCCAGAGGTCCAATGGATTGAAGTTTGGACGTGCTTCCCAGAGGTCCGATGGATTGAAGTTTGGACGTGTTTCCCAGAGGTCCAATGGATTAAGGTTTGGACGTGCTTCCCAGAGGTCCGATGGATTTGAATTTGGACGTGCTTCCCAGAGGTCCGATGGTTTGAAATTTGGACGTGCTTCCCAGAGGTCCGATGGAATTGGATTTTGGACGTGCTTCCCAGAGGTCCAATGGAATTGAAGTTTGGACGTGCTTCCCAGAGGTCCGATGGAGTTGGATTTTGCACGTGCTTCCCAGAGGTCCGATGGAGTTGGATTTTGGACGTGCTTCCCAGAGGTCCAATGGATTGAAGTTTGGACGTGCTTCCCAGAGGTCCGTGGATTGAATTTGGACGTGCTTCCCAGAGGTCCGATGGATTGAAATTTGGACTTGCTTCCCAGAGGTCCGATGGATTGAAGTTTGGACGTGCTTCCCAGAGGTCCGTGGATTGAATTTGGATGTGCTTCCCAGAGGTCCGATGGAATTGAAGTTTGGACGTGCTTCCCAGAGGTCCAATGGATTTGAAATTTGGACGTGCTTCCCAGAGGTCCGATGGAGTTGGATTTTGGACGTGCTTCCCAGAGGTCCAATAGATTTGAAATTTGGACGTGCTTCCCAGAGGTCCAAGGATTTGAATTTTGGACGTGCTTCCCAGAGGTCCGATGGATTGAAGTTTGGACGTGCTTCCCAAAGGTCTGTGGATTGAATTTGGACGTGCTTCCCAAAGGTCCGATGGATTGAAATTTGGACATGCTTCCCAGAGGTCCAATGGATTTGACGTTTGGACGTGCTTCCCAGAGGTCCAAGGATTTGAAGTTTGGACGTGCTTCCCAGAGGTCCGATGGAATTGAAGTTTGGACGTGCTTCCTAGAGGTCCATTGAAATTGAATTTTGGACGTGCTTCCTAGAGGTCTGATGGAATTGAAGTTTGGACGTGCTTCCCAGAGGTCCAATGGAATTGAGAGGCATTATTCATGCCAATGTTTGTGGGTCTTTTACCCTAGTACCTGCAAAATAAATATTTTCAATTAGTAACAGAATTATTCATTGAAAAGACTTTGGCATACCTGGCGAATGCTCCTAGTTTGGGACATCTTCCATGCTTCGATGAATGCTAAGGGTGGCAATTGACTTGATGTTGCACCATTGGAGAATATGGAAGAAGATCATAGCTTTCTATTCTGGAAGAAGAATTTAATGAAGATTTTTTTTTTTTTTTTTTTTAATTTGAAATCCTGAATTTTTTTTGAAGGAATTGAAAATTTTGACTGATGAATTTTTTTTTTTTTTTTTTTGAAAAATTTGGAAATCTTGAATTTTTTTCAAAGAATTGAAAATTTTGATTGATGATTTTTTTTTTTTTTTGAAAAACTTGGAAATCTTGAATTTTTTTTCAAAGAATTGATGATTTTTTTTTTGAAAAATTTGGAAACCTTGAAATTTTTTTTTTTTTTTCAAAGAATTGAAAATTTTGATTGATGATTTTTTTTTTTTTTGAAAAAATTTGGAAATCCTGAATTTTTTGAAGGAATTGAAAATTTTGATTGATGATTTTTTTTTATTTTATATATGGTAACCTAAGAAGTATGAGCCCAATGCCCCTAGTCCCAAGGCCTTTTTTGAAAATTTCCATTTTTTTTTTTTTTTTTTTTTTGAAATATGAAGATTTGTTCATTATCAAAAAGTGAGGAAGATGAAGATGAAGATGGAATAAAAGTGATGAAGATTTATTCATGATGACTATTTTTTTTATTTAAAAAAGCTATCCTTTGAATGAGAATAACTTTGGATGGAAGTTGATGCGGATTGCTGGATAAGTCATTGCTTAATTCCTACAAAAAGATAATTTCAATTAGCAATGGATTTATTTATTGAAATGAATTGGAAGTACTTACCCAATGCCCCTAGTTTAAGGCATATTTCATGCTTAGATTGAAGCTGAATTCATTTGATGTTGTGACCATTGGGGAACATGAGAAAAGATCATGGTTCGCCATCCTTGGTTCCTAGAACAAGACTTTCTTTCTCTAGCTTGTTAGAAACCAATTATCATGAAAACTTGCACACAATATAAATAGGCCAATGCTTCAAGTTTAAACATGCTCAATGCAAACAAATGGGCTTAACCTAACATGCACCCAAACAATTGTTTTGACTTTGTTCTCCAAGGTTGTTTGGGTGAATGGGACCGGGCCTCTGCAAGGTTGCCTACGTACCTCTCTCGTAGAGGATCAGGTCAAGACGTAGTTCAAGAAAACTGGACTTTGAAAAAGATTTTTTTTTTTTTTTTTTTGAATAAGAGGTGATCCTTTGAACAACCATTTTGGCAAATCAAAGTGTTTTAAGAATCAAACAAATCTCTTTGATTAGGAAGGGTCAAGATCATTAAACTCATGTAATCGAATTTGCTTCATTCTTTTGAACATCGTCAGATTAAGTCCCCAAAGGCAATCTAGAAATGAAATGTGATAATATTTATGAACCACATTTTTGGGTGCAAACAAGGAGAGTGCTCCAGGTTTGGAAGTTCTTTTGAGGATTTGAGAATTTGAGAAATTTTGTCCTCGGACATATCATTCTGTGGGGTTTGACAATTTTAAGCACTTTTCCTTTTTAATTCAAGAGAAAAATATTATTAGAGTTTAAGATGTGCCTACAATTAGCAAGACTTCAAGGAGGTCTTATTCATGGGTTGTAATGTAGGCCGGGTTTAGGTTATGAAATGAATGATATAAAAAGGCTCAAAATTCCCTATGATGTTCCCCCAAGTATGCATTACTCAAAAATCAAGTATTGGAAGAGTTTTCTCATTTCTTCTTTGTCATCTTCTCACTAGTCTTCATTGGTCACTTGTATCAACATTTGCTTTTATGCTCATTCCTCTTGAATCATACCTCTAGACTTTCATCTTGTAAAATTCTTCCATTTTTAGGTTGCATCCTTAAGTTTCCAACTGGGTAGGATTTTCCAATTTTTTTTTTCTTTTCTTCTTTTCTTTGGCCCTAACTTTTGCCTAGACCGCCCTTTTGGGTTTTCAGCCTAGCGGGCTGTTTTTTTTTTTTTGGCCCTAACTTTTTCCTAGATCGCCCTTTTGGGTTTTCAGTCTAGCGGGCTCCCTTTTTTTTCTTTTTTTTTTTTTAAAAATCTTTCATCTCTTGATTGAATGAACTTTTTTTTTTTTTTGGGATCTTTTTCCTTCATTGTTTTCCTCAGCTTAAGTCATTTTGATACACTCTCTAGACTTCTTTCTTGCCTCGATGTGCTTGCACATTTCTATGCTTGATGAACCTTTTCCTTTTTTGGTGAACTCTCTTTTAGATGAACCTTCTACACTTCTTGGCATGATGAACTTGATGCACATTTTGTTTTCTCTCACATTGATGAAATTTCATTTCTCCTTCCTTGATTGAGTGAAAGCTCATTTTTCTTTGATGATCTCTTATCTTTAGTTTAATGAATTCTCTTCTTGTCTTTCATGTCCTCTAGGAGAGCTTTATCAATTAGCTTCAAAGCTCAAGGTTGACTCCTCCTTAACATGAGATTTAAGCATACATACTTTGAATTTTTCCACCCTAGGTTTAGATTTTCGTGGGTTCATGCAAAAAGAGGCCAAGTGTTTAAAGGCTCAAATGGGCTAGCAATGGATAATGAATATTATAGGTAATAGGAAATAATTTGGTTTAACCAAAGATGGCCTCCTATCCCTAGTAATGCTTGCTTGTAGGCACAGTGATTCAAACTCTTTTAATAAATTCATCTTAAAAGAAAAAGTACGAATGCTCTAATGTTGTGAAACAAAAGATCTTTGAAAATTGGTTTGAGTGCATGGTTTCTTGGGATTTTTTGATGGATGGATTCTTTATGATTGCCTTTTAAGACCATTTCTTCTTATATTCTAAGTCAAGTAGCAAAAGTCTTTACATGGATTAAATGAAATTAATCATTCCTTGGTACAATTTGATTGCTCAAGCCTTTAAACATCAAGATATAGAAAATGTTTTGTCCAAGGGATCCTCATGTACCATTTTGAAGAAGAGACTTCTTTTTTTTTTTTTTAAATCTTGAAAGAAAAAAAAAAATTGGGACTTTTTGGAAAAGGCACTAGGAAGTTCAATGGTCCTAGTTCAAAGAATTTTTTTTTTTAAATGACTTAAGGGCTCAATGCCCCTAGTCCAAAGACCCTTTTTTTATTTGAAAATTTTTCTCTTTTTTTGGGAAAGATTTGGAAATCTTGAAAAAAAAATTTTGAATTTTTTTTTGTTTTGTTTTTTTTCTTAATATATATACATGAATAAAGTACATCAAATGCTACATGGATTTTTAGAATTCAAAGAAACATAGAAACATGGAATAAACTAACAAACTTTAAGCTTAACCATGATGTTGCAAACCAAATGTGGAGTGAGGCAAAGTTGGGCCACTTGCTTCTTCTTGGTCCATTTAAGATGCTTGAGACTTGGTATGCTTGAACCTTGATTATGATAAAATGGCTTGGGCTTGCACTTGGAAGGCTTGAACCTTGATTATGATCTTTTGGTATTTGCTTGAAATGGATTGGGCTTACACTTGGAAGGCATGCATCTTGTGAGCTTTTGGCCTTTGATGTTGACCATGTTATACACCTTCGATGGGCTCAAGTGTTGGGCTTAGACTCATTCAAGAAACAATTTTGGGCTTCATTACCAAGTAGAGTTCAATCATAGGCTTTGAGCTTAAGTTCATTCATAGCATACAAGGTTCAAACAATTATGATGGGCTCAAGCGTTGGACTTAAGTCATCATGGTTCAAACAATGGCCAAACAAATGCATAATGAAATGCAATTTACATGGACCGACCTAAAGGTAGGTTCTATGGGTCATTACAACATGGGTAGAAGGTAGGTCAAAGGTCCCCACAAGCTAGGACGTTGTACCTCCCAACTTGTGACGCCAGGAGCGCCGCGTTGGTCCGAACGGTACAGTTTGTCCCTATGAACCACCATGGCATAACCATGATGATCCTTGTCGCGGTGGGTGGTAGGTTCACCACTGGGTATGTGAGTCTCAGGAAGACCACAATCCCCGGCTAATACTACCGGGCTTCCGGGCTAGCACACAAATAAAATAAATTTCATTCAAGCAAATGATGCATGACATGCAAAATAATGACATATTAGACATATTATATACAAAAAGCAATAAACAAACAATGACATGGTTGGCCACCATAACCTAATTGAAGTCTAGCCCTCAATATCCCCAGTGGAGTCGCCACTGTGAGAGACCGCGCCCCCGGCCCCCATTTTTATAGGAATGTTGGGCCAAACCCACGTGAATGGGTGGAGTCGTGTTATTGTCTCTCAAAATGGAGGTTCGACTAGTAATATTTTCCCCTTTAGATTAAAGGTTTTACATTGGAGTCACCACTTATTTAATTGTTGGAATAAATAAGAAAACCATAATTAAAAAATTCATCATTTTATTAATTTGAAATTGAATTTACATTGAACATAGGAAATTACATGGCTTTGGTCCTAGATACAATCTAAGATAAAATATATAGCTTTGTTTCCTAGTTACAATCTAGAAATTCAAAAGTACAAGGATAAGCATTTGATCTACTAACCCTTGATCTAAGTTCAGAGGCTATGTTACAAGGTGGGAAGGTGTTAGGCACCCACCTTGCCCGGTGAAACCGGTCTTCTAGACTATGGTGGCCAACATTCATATCATATCATCCAATATGTCAATTAATTTACATGTTAAATTCAATGTATGTGCATGTGATGAACCCTAATCCAATTTATTAAGCATTGCATTTGGATTGAAAAATAAATTCTAGTGAATGTGTGTGTATGGTGATATCCTAGATTCAAGGATTTAAAAGAATTATGAAACAAACATGTTTTTCATATTTTTGATGTGGATTTAAGATCAAAACTAGTGTTTATGCATGAACATGTGATGAACAACCAAGAACATGTGAAGAACACATAAGAACATTTAAGAACATTCAAACATATTCAAGAGAATTTAAATAATTATTATCATGCTTTAATCCTAAACTTTCATCATGGAAATACAAAAAACAATTAGGGAAAGGGATTATACCTTCATGCAAGATCCATATGGTAGAGGAGGAGACTCTTGGTAGAGGTCCTAGGGAGGAGGACAAAAGAAGAACTAGGAGAGGGAGAGTGAGTCTCACTCAATACCTTAAGTCTCAGGAAGACCAAGATATGACAAGACTACTCTACTTCACTAGAACTCAAGAGAGGAGAAGAGAGGGGGTTTTTTTTTTTGTGTGTCTTGGAATGAAGGAGAGGGGGGTTTATATAGTAGCGGTGAGGAAATATGAATGGAAGGCCATTTAATGAGGGTTGATAAAGAATCATGAACCTAGACCTCATTTTAGCCTTGGGGAAAATTTGGTGCATTAAATGGAAAGATTGGTAGGAGTGAGGAACAAGCCAAAATTCGGTTTTCCCGTAGCTGCTGTAACAGCTTGTAGAGCCAACTTCAAAAAATCATATCTGACTCAATTATAATCGGAATTGCCTCATTATTGTGCTCAAATTGAAGCCCCGGATGTCTAGTTTCTGGGAAAATTAACCTCATTCACAGATTCAAAATTTTATAAGAGATATTGATGAAATGGTGAGCAGAGGTCATTTGTTAAAAAATGGTTTCAGCACAATTAACATTAATAGGTCTCAAATTAGCTCCCAATTAACATTAAATGGCTCCAACCACTCCCATTTCAGACTTAATTGATTCCAAATTTACTCTAATTAAAAGATAATTACACAAATTACTCATTGAATAATTAATGTTTAACTATCTAATTAATTAGGTGTATGTAATCTCACCATAAAATGTAGTCCCAACCAATCAAATTATGACACATCATTGATCTCAAATTGATTAGAATTATAACCAATTGGAATCAATTGTTCATAATCACATATAGTCAGACTCAATTTTTGATAGTGCATCTCGGCCATTAAAATTTGATTTGATGATAACTTTCAATCTGATGGTCCGATTAGGGCTTATGACCAGTCGATTTGATCGTTCCAACATCAAGATCATTTTGATAAAATGAGATTAAAAATATAATGACCAGAATCAAGATGCATATTTCCAAGTCAAAATTACCCTTTTACCCTCCCGGTGTGGTTAAATGCGGGTTGCAAAATGGGGTGTCAACACCCACATAGTAGAAGTCTGAGAATAAAAATCAGAAATAGACTAACCTAGCTGTTGGCGCATTTGATAAAGTTTTGATTCAATGTGGAACTCCAAGCTTGAATCATTAGTGCAATTATAGCGATCAGCCAGAAATTTCCAAGTAGCCTTAGCAGTCTCAAGACGAGGAAGAAAATTATGAATAGAGGGAATAGAGGTATTGATAAACCAAGACAGGCTCTTACTCTGAATACTCTCGAATTCCTCTAGGCGTTCTTCATAATCATCCGCTATAACAGCAGTCTTGGAGGCATCTTCAACAGTTGTGGCTTTGGACTGAGGTTTTGGTATTGGCTTAGGAATTGAGCCAGTCACATATCTCCATAGTTTACGACCCTTGAGAAAGACAGTCATATTTTGAGACCATGCATGATAGCTAGTAGGACCATCTAGCATAATGGTACTAGGACGTATGATATCTCGTTCGTTTTGTTGAGCCATAATGAAGAAAATGACCAAAAAGTAGGATTTAGAGTCCTCAAATGAAGAAACGGAGCCCAAAATCAGAATTTACGTGAAAAACTGAGCAAGACAGGCCCTGTTGAAAATTTTTGACTTTGTCAAAAACTCAACGCAAAAGTCAACAGTAACAGTGAAAGTCAATGGTCAAAAGTCAACAACTGATGTGTGCTGATGTAGGCGGTTGACGCGAGGTGCTTACGTAAGCTGATGATGCAGGCATTGATGTGTGCAGGATGACATTAGCCTAGGGTTGACGTGGACAACTCCTGATGGTCTCAGGCGCATGAAGCGCGTGGAGGCTGGGTTCCCGGCGCGTGTGAACTGCTGGTGGTGTGTGGCAGCGCGTGGAGCTCGTGTTCGATAGGAAGAAGCTTCAGGTGGCGCATGTGGGCACGTGTCAGGTCCTTTCTAGCTGTTCTTGGTTGGGTTTTGCTCGGGATTTGTTGTTTTGTCACTCTATGCCTTTGCTTTGGCAGTTGGATGAACAAAACGATAAGATCCAAGAGTTGCAGGGACTGTGGGCGTGATGGCAATGACTCACTTCTGACAATTACTATTGGATGAAGGCGAAGGCAGCGGAAGAATGCCGAAGATGTCCACAGGATCCAGAAGTCAGAGGAATGGCTTTGATACCATGTTAACAATATAAAGTGAGAGAGAAAGACTGAATAGTTTGTATATTAATATGTAAATAATAATGTACAATAGAGAGTCTTATATAGACTAGGTATATGTGCAGTACAAGTAATATGAGTAAACTACAAGTACAGTATACTGGGCTAAGCCCAATGGGCTAATCTAGTCTAAGCTGTACACTAACACTATACAAATGAAGCACAGATGGACTCCTAAAATGTATAGGTATAGATGAATCAGTGCAAGTAATGACAGAAATTGATGAAGGAATTTGTAGAGAATGTCAATCTAGAATCAAAATGAAGTGCCTAAGACATCACTATGGATATTATTGGACAAACGTTTTGAAAGACTGTAACTAACATGCTTAAGATTGAGAGACATGTGAAAGGCATGGAGCTTTTCCTAAGATTTTTTTTTAGAGAGTTTTAACTTATGGTGTTCTCTCCTGATGATAGCTCTTTATCATTAGACTAAAACACTAATCGGTTTTTGGTGTAGGTAAGGATTAAACCCCAAATCTCTTATTCAATCATTAAAGATTTTATCAGTTGAACTAATTGAAACCCATTAGTTGCAGAACTTAATTTCATCGTGGGAAATGCTAACGGATGCCCTTAGGGCAATGGTTAACAATCATTTAAAAAAAAGTTTTTATGGGAAAAGAAAAGAAAAAAAAAGCATTTAATGTTTTGATAATTTTTTCCATTTTTCATAATAGTAGTATCAAAACTTTCTTAAAATGGATTGTTAACCATTGTTCTAAGGGCACTTGTTAGCATGACCCGTTTATCATTAAGCCATGACCATTTAGTAATTGGTCCATTGATTTGACATGAAAGCTAACACCCTCTCCCAAAAATATATTTTTGACTTATTTTTGTTGGGACTAGAAAAACCAATGTCTTCCATGTTAAGAGAAGACCTCCTAGCATTAATTATGCAACATTTAAGAAAAGTGTAAGTGATGGAACAATTAAACACTATTAGTCTTAATCGCCCCATTTAAGGAGGGAGATATTAAAAAAAAATTATGAGGGAAAGGAGGGAGATATTAATGGCCTCCCAATGGTCACATAAAACAATTATTAGTTGAGTTTTTTTTTTTTGCTCAAATTAGTTGAGTTTATTACACTCATCCCTCGCATAAGGTATGAAAAACACTTACTAAGAGAGTATTTACTATTTACTAGTTATTAGCTTTCTATTTTAACTCTTTGAGGCCGGTGCCACACCAGTGTCCTCTGAGTTGTATTCCTATTTTGCAGCCTAGATGACCTTATATCTGCATTTCTTTGGACAAGTTACCTAACTGGTGATTTTCTACATTAATGTTGTTTTTTTTTTTTTTTTGGTAGATACAAACTATTTTATCATGTGGATTGAAGTTAAGCCATATTGTAACATCAATGAAGGGGATGTAATCCAATATCTAAAAGAGATAATTATTCATGTATAAGGAGTACCACAAACCATCACTTTTGATAATGGATTAGTATTTAGAGGAGTGAGAATCTAGGCCTTTTCTTAAGAGCATGGGATCGAGACTGAATTCTATCTCATATTATGCAGAAGCTAATAGTCAGGCAGAGTCCACTCATAAAATAAAGAAAGAATAATATAAGGAAAGTCATCATAAGTCTTATGGGCTTATTGAACAACATCTATTAATATGAATTGAGATCAGGTGTAATATCTAGGACCTGATGTAATAGCTATCCACGGCTGAGATTAAGAGTTAAAAAAAAAAGAAGTATATATATATATATATATATATAAATAACTTTTAATCACAACTATTTAATAAAAAAAGAGAGAAAAAGTATAAAATGTAAAAATAAAAAAAGTAAGAGTGGTAAAAAAATTTGTGAGTAGGGATGAGGGTAATTGCATTGGGTGCAATACCCACTCGATCCTAATCCCTATAAACACTACACCTTACTCCTTAGTCTATGGCTATGATGCAATTCCTCCCGTTAAAGTTTCATTAGATTCCCAGCAGTTCTTATGTTTTTCCATGGCTCCTTATATTTTAGTTGTAAGTCAATTTGGTCACTGTTATTTTCAACTATCAGTCAATTTGGTTCTTACCATCAACACACTAACGGAAATTAACTGAAAGTTGAAAATAACATAGACCAATTAATTGCTACTAAAATGTAAAGACGTAATTGACCATAACTCTAAATATAGGGACCAAAATAGCATTTTTTATTTATTATTTTTATTTATTTTTATTTTTTGCCTTGGCTACTTACTTGAACAGGATCAACCCAATTTCCCTACTTGTAAGGCTTTTTTTATTTTTTATTTATTTTTGTTTTTGTTTTTGTTTTTGTTTTTGTTTTTGTTTTGATGGGCTAATAATCTTCACTATATAGGCCACTTTAGCCTACGTAGGCTGGGAATTTCATAAGCCAAATCACCGCTAAAACTCAAGTGCACTTCATGACGGAAATTGAAACCCCATGTTACCAACACCAATTCAACGTGATAATCTTGGGGTAAGGTCGAGCCAAATTGTTGGTCTTCAGGATTTAAGGTCACTTTTCTTCGTAACCATATGGTACAGTCCCTATCAGAGTGATCCAACTTCCACTCTAGTAACAATAATTTTGTAGTCTCTCTCATATTTGATCAAGTTGTCCTGGATTTGTCTGTGAAATAATCTTATAACTTACATTGCAAAGACGGATTGGTATAAATTGATTTACCATTACAATTTTACAAGTTACAACCCACAATTTGGAATGAGGGCAACAAAAGTATGATTGAGCTACTTTAAACCACCATTCTCAGGTACCGTGGCTGTGTGTCGGAGATTTCAATGAAATCATTAGGCATGATGAAAAGAAAGGAGGAGCACTTCGAAGCAATGGACAGATGCAACTCTATAGGGATTTAATAGAGGAGTGTGGCTTTATGGACCTTGGCTATGTGGGTACCCGATTCACTTGGAGTAAGCATTTCATGGATGGGCCCTCCTTATGGGAAGGACTTGACTGAGGCTTAACAAACAATCCTTGGTTCATGAAATTTCCAGGTTCTAATGTTACTCACCTCCATTGTAATTCTTCAGATCACTGTCCATTATTAATTAACCTTTCAAGGTTTGAATCACCACCACGTAGGCAACCCTTTAGATTTGAAGAAATGTGGTTGTCGGATGAAAGATGTTTCGAAACTGTGGAAGCCTCATGATCCTCGGTACATGGTGGAGCAAGTGATGAATGCAACTTGAAGCGGGTTGAAACTTGTGGAAAAAATTTAGCTTGGTGGAACAAGAATATTTTTGGGAATGTCAGGAAAGAGTTGGAAAAGAAGAAAGCCCAATTAGCTCAAGCCGAAAAGGAAGCAATTGTTAGTGGGGTGAACCATAAAGTCAATGAGCTAAAGGAGCATATCAATGTACTCCTTGATAGGGAAGCAAGATTACAGTGTCAACATTCAAGAGTACTTTGGCTAAAATACGGTGACAACAACACCAAATTTTTCCACTGCCAAGCAAGTAAAAGACATAGGAGGAACCTGATCCATGGGATTAGAGATGAAACAAATATTTGGCAAGTCCATTCAGAGCAAATTGCTTCGGTCTTCATCAGGTACTACTAAGACTTGTTTGCTACCTCAAAACCAGACAAACATATGGATATTCTTGATCACATCCCAAGGGTAATTACAAAAGATATGAATGCAGCACTCACGGGTTCATTCTTAGAATCCGAAGTGGTCACAGCATTAAAGCAAATGGCCCCATTGAAAGCTCTAGGCCCTGATGGAATGCCTCCATTGTTTTATCAACACTATTGGGGCTTAGTGGAAAATGATGTCACGAGCTCAGTTTTATCTTGGCTCAATTCAGGTACTCTCCCTCACCCTATAAACCATACCTTTATCACCCTTATTCCCAAAACAAAAAACCCCGAATTGGATTAAGAATTTCGCCCCATTAGTTTATGCAATGTTCTTTACAAAATTTTCTCTAAAGTTCTAGCTAATAGACTTAAGAAAGTTTTACCTAGGGGTGTGCAAAAAATCGACGAACCGAACAAACCAACAGAAACTGACCGAACCGTTGCCAAATTTTCGGTTCGATTTTGGTTCGGTTCGATTTCGGTTTCATTTTTTAAAAACTGAAATTTTCGGTTTCGATTTCGGTGCTGGATTTTCTCACCCAAAATCAAATCGAACCAACTGAATATATATATATATATATATATATATATATATTTATGTAACTTTGTTACATAATTGATCAGTGGCTTAGTGGTATGCTACTTTGTGGTTTGGCTGCTGATCCCAGGTTCGAAACTTCGCGTGGGAGGGCGTGTGTTTTTTTGCTATTTAATTTTATAAAACCCTAGAGCATGCTATTTTATTCTTTTCTTCAGCAGCCCCCTTCCCCATCTTTTTCTCTCAATTTTTTCTCATCTCTTTCTACCATTCTTGCTTCAGTTCGGTGCGATTGTTTGACACACACACACAGAGAACAAAATGGAAGAAGAAGCTTTCTCAAGCTTTCTTCACTCAAATTCTTCAGTCTCTCTAACTCTCTCTCTCCGAGTTTCTTCTCTTCGCTTCAGATTGATGAAGACCAATTGTAACAGATATCTACTTCCTTGATCTTTCATATATCTCAGATTCTCAGCCCCTCCTCTTCTCTCACTGCTCCGCGCCTTCACATGCCGCCTCCACACGTCGACCTTCCTACACCAGCCTCCACACGCTGGCCTTCCTACGCCGACCTCCACATGCCAGTCTCCACACGCCGGGCTCCCTACATCGGCTACTCTTTTCATTCTCACGGAGTCACGATGACCCTCTCTCTCTCTTTAATTTCTCCATAGTTTCCTCTCTCTTTTTTCTATTCTAGGTTTGTTTAATATTGAATCAATGCTATTTTTTCAATTTTTATGTGCAAATAAAATTAGGGTTTTGAAAAAACCCATGTGCTTGGTTGTTTATTTTTTCAATTTCTTCTCTCTTTTTTATATTCTGGTTTTTTTTTTTTTCCTTAGAAAATAAATGATAAGGAACTGAAACCGACGGTTTTTCAACAATTTCGGTCGGTTTCGGTTGAGACTTTTAAAAACTAAAAATTTCGGTTTCTGTTGGCCGGATAAAAAAAAAACCGACGGAACTGAACTGATTACAGCCCTAGTTTTACCCTTAATCATCACCGAACACCAATCCGCCTTCACAAAAAATAGACTCATCACTGATAATATTTTGGTGGCTTTTGAATCATTGCATTGTATGAAAAACCAAGTCTCAAGAGATACAGGTTACATGGCGATCAAGCTTGCCATGAGCAAATCTTATGATCGGGTTGAATGGGTGTACCTTGAAAACATTATGAGAAAAATGGGGTTTTGCTAGCAATGGATTGGGTTAATTATGGCTTGTGTTCAATCAGTGACATATTCGATTCTAGTGAATGGAGTGCCCCACGGTTTGATCTATCCAACTAGAGGTATTCGACAAGGGGACCCTTTGTTGCCTTTTCTCTTCCTCCTTTGCACTGAAGGACTAAATGGCCTCATACAACAAGCGGCAAATAGGGGGGGATATCAAAGGGTTCTCCTTATGTCGAAGGGGACCAAAACTAACCCATCTTTTGTTTGTAGATGATAGCCTAATTTTTTGCAGGGCAACCCAAACGGAGTGTGGGCATATTTTGAACATCTTTGAAAGATATGAGAAAGCATCAGGGGCAAAAAGTCAATAAAAATAAAACAACAATTTTTTTCAGCAAATCAACCACAGAAAGCAACAAAAATGAGATGAAAACAGCCTTGGGGTTACAGGAGATTGAACACTATGAGCAATATTTGGGTCTACCATCCTTGGTTGGAAGAAGGAAGAAACAAAGCTTCAACCTCATTAAAGAAAAGATATGGAGAAAATTACAAAGTTGGGAAGGAAAACTTTTGTCTCAAGCGGGTCATGAAGTATTGATTAAGGCGGTCATTCAAGCCATCCCAACCTTTGTCATGGGGTGCTTCAAATTACCATTGGGGCTTTGTCATGATATTGAAGCCTTGATCAAGAAATTTCGGTGGGGACAAAAGGGGGAGAGAAGGAAAATTCATTGGTTGAAATGCGAAGAATTGACAAAATCAAAACTTGAAGGAGGAATGGGGTTTATAGATTTGGCTTTGTTTAATGATTCACTTTTGGCTAAGCAAGCACGGCAACTCTTGAAAAACCAAGACTCTCTGTTTTATAAAGTATTTAAAGCTTGGTTTTTCCCAAAGTGTTCGATCATGGAAGCCAAAAATTCTAGGGGAGGGTCGTATGCATGGAGTAGTATTTTACATGGGAGGGATGTGTTAGAAAGGGGTTGTAGATGGAGAATAGAAAGGGAAAATAATGGGCATGTGGGGGAGTAATTGGCTTCCAAGGCAGCAAGCTCCACAGGTTCTTTCTCCAATCTGTGAAACTTTGGCTGTGGCAAGAGTTGAAATTCTTGACAGTGAACCAAGGTAGTGGAATCACAGCATGGTTGAGGGCATATTTGTTCAGGAAGAGGCGGAGTTAATCAAGAATTTACCATTGTCAACCGAGGCATGCGAGGACAGTCTCTTCTAGCCTTTCACACACAACGGGGTGTATAATAGTAAATCCAGGTGCCGGTTTCTCAAAGCAAAGGAGGCTCCCAACGAGGCTACAAAACAGGTTGCTTCAGATAAGGCATGGTGGAAGGGTGTTTGGTCTTTGCAAATCCCAAACAAAATGAAAAATTTGTTATAGAGAGCCTGCCGAAATTCTTTACCCATAAAACAGAACCTGGTTCGTCGCACAATCGTTGACAACCCTCTCTGCGACATATGCAAGTTAGAACTTGAAACTCGCCTTCACGCCCTCTGGTCATGCAGCAAACTGGATGTTGTATGGGAAGATGAACCATCATGGGCTTGTCAAGGAACCACTGCATTCATGGACTTCAAAGAATTGCTGTCATGGATGATTAGTACGCAGCAAAATACAGAGTTGTTCTTGGTCACGGTTTGGACAATATGGGCACACCGGAACTGAGTCAGAACTAACCACCCTTGTTGCAGTCCCAATCAACTCGCAAACATGGCCAAAGAATTCCTATTGGAATTCCAGGCAGTACAGCAACCTTCCCCACCATAGTCCACACTGATCCGTGCTCGTTGGAGAGCTCCTACCTTGGACATGCTAAAGGTCAATTTTGATGGTGCACTATTCAGGAGGGAGCAAAAATCAGGCATTGGAGTTGTTATACGCGACGCACAGGGAGTTGTCTTGACCTCTCTATCCAGGATCCTATGCCGTATACACTCACCATTTGAAGTTGAGGGTATGGCTGCAGCCTCTGCCTTGCAGCTAGCTTCGGACTTGGGGTTCCAAGAGGTCATTTTGGAGGGGGATTGTCAGGTCCTCATGCATGCCCTCAAACATGACAGCCCCTTTTTGTCACCAGATGGTATAATACTTGATGCTGTGAGATCAAAGGCTAGATGTTTTAGTAAATTACACTACTCTCATGTTAAGAGAGAGGGTAATATGGTTGCTCATGGTTTAGTTCATTTTGCTTTCAATGTTTCATATTATAGTGTGTGGATGGAGGATGTTCCACCATAGTTTCATTCTTTTGTTTTAGCAGATTTTGATGGTATTCATTGAATAAAAGGCATTACGTTGATTCTAAAAAAAAAAAAAAAACCCATCTGGTCCAAGAGATACAAAATAAGTTTAACATTAAGTCCTTAACATTGACACAGTAAGCAAAATAAAAATCAGAGAGCTTTAAAAAAATCCATGCATTCTCCTTTTGTGGCTTCCATTACTACTTAGAACCAATTTAGCTTCTTCCTCGGTGAGACTTTGTTCCATGTGGAGATTTATATAACAGTAAAGTAAAATCACAAAAGTTAAAGGGTAATTTCATCCTATTATTTATTTCTATTAGGGGCTGGCCAAATGAAATAGGAGGAATGTTATCGAAATCAAATTCTAAAAAAAGAAGAAAAAAAAAGAGCAAAACACTTAGGCATTTTAACAAACACTCTACGTGCAAATACCCATTGATATTCAAGTAGACAACAAAAATATTTAAATAATAAAAAGGAGAGAAGAAAATAGAAGGCAAAAAATACATTGAGTTTAGCAAAGAAGGAATAAAGTTTGAATCTGATACACAGCTATCAAAGGAAGATGTAAGCTTCAAAGCAGATTGGTATCAATGGAAGAAGTAAAGGCAAAGTGAGAGAATAAAATCAGAGGTATATAAATATAATGGCATTTGGGTTATTCTTAAAAAAAACAATACACCTATTCACTTTTCTTTGTCCAGCGAGCTATAGGACTATAACAGGTTTTTATAACATGCAAATAATGGGAGAAACTCTTTGATTTCAGAAAAAATAAATAAATTAGTAGTGGAAGAGTCCAATATTGAAGTCCAAAAGCCTAAAAACGTTGAAATCTTTTAATTGTCAGAATTGATTGACTAAACCGATCACTACATTTTTTTTGAGAAAAAATGGCAGAAATTTATTCAAAGAAAGTAATAAGTTAATACAAAAGCAAGGCAGCATCATAGATCAACCATGCTAAAACTGTACTAGCTACAGAGCTTTCTCTTCACCTATCAAAACCAGCAACTATATGCAAAGTTACTTCAAGAAATGACAAAGAAAAACAAGACTATCTTACAATTACTCAAGACAAGCTTCCATAATTAGCTTCCAAATATTCTAAAGCATGGGCTGCAGCAGACTTGGCTAGAAAAGGGGCAAGATAAGTCAGGTAGCTATTAAATTGGACATAAGCAAAGCTTATGACCGGGTTGAATGGGGTTATTTACAAAGGGTGATGGAGAAAATGGGGTTTCATGCAAAATGGGTGCAATTGATAATAGCATGCATAATAACTGCTCATTTTTTTGTTTTAGTTAATGGCAATCCTACAGGTTATATCTTGCCTTCTAGAGGACTGAGACAAGGTGACCTTTTGTCACCTTATCTCTTTCTGTTTTCTGCTGAGCGGCTTACCGCTTTGCTCAGAAAGGCAGAAACAGATGGAATTATAAGAGGAGTGGCAGCTAGCAGAGGTGGTCCTTGTATTTCTCATCTCCTATTTGCCGATGACAGTTTATTATTTTGCCGTGCCTTAGTAGAGAAGTGCCAACAAGTCAATTCTTTGCTTAATTTATATGAGGCTGCTTCAGGATAAAAGATTAATACTGATAAAACTTATCTTTTCTTTAGCAGTAACACTAGACTAGAGACTCAAGAATCAATTAAACAGGCATTGGGTGCAGAGACAGTCCCAGAATACAAGAAGTATTTAGTGTTGCCTAGTATAGTGGGTGTAACAAAAAAGAAGCTTTTGCTCCAATCATTGAAAGAGTCTGGAGTAAACTAAAGGGATGGAAGGAAAAGATTATGTCTCAAGTTGGAAGAGAAATTTTGATTAAAGTCGTGGCACAAGCTATCCCCACATATGCCATGGGATGCTTTTTGCTATCGAAAGGTTTGCTTAAAGATCTTGAAGGGATGATGAGCAGATTTTGGTGGGGCCAAAAGATACAAGAAAGGAAAGTACACTAGTTGAGTTGGTCTAAACTTTGTATGCCCAAGTCGATGGAAGGAATTGGGTTTCGGGATCTCCATTCTTTCAACTTAGCTATGTTAGTATGTTAGCCAAACAAGGATGGAGGCTTTTGAAAAACACACACTCCTTGTTCTATCGAGTCTACAAATCAAAGTACTTTCCCAGTACATCTTTGTTAGATGCTCCATCACCAAATTCAGGGAGTTTTGCATAGAAAAGTATAGTGGCAGCCAGATTTGTCTTGGATAGTGGATTGAGATGGCGGGTAGGAACCGGAAATAAAATTTGAATTTGGCAAGACCAATGGCTTCCAACCCCACCATCATTCAAGGTGGTAACCCGGTGCTCCATGATGTCAACAATGGCCACAATGGATAACCTCATTGATCCAACTACAAGATCATGGCGAGTACCCATGATTGATCATGTATTCCTCCCACATGAAGCTGAGATTATTAAATCCATCCCATTGAGCAATAGAGCGGTGCAAGACATCCAAATTTGAGCATACACAAACACGGGTGAATATTTGGTAAAAAGTGCATATAAGCTCATCCAAACTCAACAACTGAGATCTTCTCATGTCCAATCATCCAATCACTCATAGAGCAATAAAATTTGGAAAGCGATTTGGGCGGTCAAGGTATGTAACAAAATCAAAACTTTCATTTGGAGGGCTTGTAGAGATATACTACCTACTAAAGCAAATCTAACTAGATGGAAAGTTTTGTTTGATGCTGGATGTGAATGTTGTGAGGATGGGGTGAAGTCAACAGACCATATCCTGTTAAGCTATACAAATGCTGACAAGGTTTGGAAGTCCACATGCTTGAGGGAGATAATGTCTCATTGCACAAATCTTTCATTTGTGGATATGGCTGATCAAATAATGCAAAGGAAAAATGACCCAAAGATTGCAATATTTTTCATAACCAACTAAATGATTTGAAATAAGCGGAATGAGGCTTGCTATGGTAAACCGATCACTACATTGAGACTACAAATCCTAGTTTTGAAATGAGCTAAATGTGGGGACAATCAATAGAGTTACACTTGGGCTGTAATTTGCTCTAATTTGTCATCTTAATGGGCTTCTTGCCTTTAATGAAGTTTAAAACGCCAGCCCATGTTTTGAAATATAGTAGGAAGAGTAGGAAGAAAGTTAATGGTCAAGGCTAAACGCAAAATTAGAGTGCCATATGACAGAACTTCATGTTTTTTCGCATGAGATCTCTGCTTTTATATATACTAGTATTATGCTTGTGCGATACACGACTTAATTAAGAATCATGTGTAAATTAATGAAAAAAATTTTATTTTAAATAAAATAAAATTGATAATAAAAATAAAGTAATTTTTTATCTATTTTTTTTTAAACAAAATAACATTTTACTTTAAGTTATATAATGAATGCATATTATGTAAGATTAAGTTTTTATAAATAAATTTACCTAAAAAAAAGCTTTTATAAATAAATAAAATCATATATAAGTCTAAAATTAATTGAATGAAATATAGCAGATAACTATGCAATAAATATAAAAAGAGATGCCTAAAAAAATATGAAGGAAGTTTGCATAATTAAAGCTAAAGTGAATTATGAACCATCCAAATTGCTAAACATTAAAAAATAAAGTAGATAAACTTAACCGGAATGTAAAAGAGCGTTTTGATAGGATTGTTGCAATTGTAGGTAGGAGGACCTTTCCTTAAACCAACAGTGAGATATTTCCATGCTACTTCCTCTAACTGTGCCCCAAGTATTGTCAAATTGGTCTCGGACGAATTGAATGCAAGTCTTTGTCAAATACCTTCCAAATCAATCAATCAATCGGACGAATTGAATGGTAGTCTTTGTCAAATTCCTTCAGCAAATCAATCAATCAATATCATATTTCTAAAATTAGCTCCCTATTGTGTGTCTTTATTAGAGCACACATTAATAAAATCTTTTTACATTACCTAAATAAGTTTTTATTTTTATTTTTTATTTTTTATTATTTAAAAACTATATTTAAAAGTTTGCCTAATTGAAATAATCGGGACGTTTAAATAATTTAACTTAGGCCTTAAGTACTTCTAGTTTTTTATTTTAAGATTTTTTTAATTAAAGAAAACCATATTCGAAAGTTTGACTAATTTGAAATAACATAGGACATTTTAATAATTTAACTTAGGCCTTAAGTACTTCTAATTGTAGATTTGCAAGTCCCAACAGGTTACACCTCAGAACTTTCAAAATGATTTTATATTAAGAAGACCCAAAATTTTCTAAATTCCTATTAACAAAATTTTAGGCATTTGATTATTACATAAAGGTATAGACTACAAAAGAAAAGCAGAGGGAGGGGGGGGGGGGGGGGAATTATCTTGTTTTAATGTTTTAATTTAAAATGGGAAATAAACTCACACGAGTGAGAGAGAATAAATTTTTAACATAAAAACAACTACAAACTCAATGCAAAATTTATGAACTTTTAAGGGAAAATTGACAATTTAATATAAGTAGAACTCCTCTCTCATGTCCCTCCAAATTCCCTCAATTTAGGGAATTAAAAATAAGGGGTTTAGAGAAGATAAGACACCTACCTTTCCAAATCCCCTCAAACCCTTTACCCTTAAAAAAAAATTCCAAACAAGTTTCGTTAAACTCTCTCCATCCCTTTCCCTCTACTCCCCTCCTCCTCCATAAAAGGGTTACTTGCACTTTCTTCCTAAATTTCAAATTAAAAAAGTCAACCTCTTAAATTATGTGATTAGTTTTACCTAAAAAAAACTATGTGATTAGTTGTGATGTCCTTCTATTGCTATAATTTTCTTATTTTCACACCATACTTTAGCTCCATTTCCATATAATTATCATGTGAACATGGGGAAAGAAAAATGAGAGGAAGAAATAGAAGCGCGCAATCACATAACAGTAAGATTAGTATTTGACTAATTGTATTTTAAGATTAATTTGATGAAAATGGGAGAAATTCAACATAATTGAGTCTCTAGTCTAAAAGTAACCCTATAATTTATAGTGGAAAAGACAATTTACATTTAAATATTTCTTTGTTGTTGGAAAAGAGTGTTGTTTGATTTCGTACTATTTGTCAATTATTGAAGTTTCCAAAGTCCAAAACGCGTTCTCCAAGTTCTAGTTGAGAAATTGACACATTCACATGAATGAAAAACATGCCGCGAAGACCATACAAGTCATGAAGAAGATGACACCGTTGTTTCCTTATAGGAGAAATTTGGGCTTTATATGTACACTTCGTCTTGATTTTTTCCTCACATTAGACGAAATTTTCGATCGTATACTTTCTTAGCTTTTGGTTACAACTACATCAAATTTTCAACGTGACGGTATTATTTGCAATCATAATTCATATATTGCTTCTTTCTTCTCTTTTTCCTTTTTGGGTTTTATATTTACCAAAAAAAAGAAAAAATTTCTCATGACCTCTTTCATGGTTTGATTTGCAGCAAAAGATTGTGATGAAGGTTCAAATGAATTGCCAAAAATGCCAGACTAAGGCACTCACTGTTGCAGCTGAAGCAAACGGTTAGTGTTATATGAATCGTAAAGCTCATCATGTGTTTCAAAACTATGATAATTGACACATAGTTAATGCAAATTTTACCATATTCTTATATCAATATGACTTTGATTTGCAATTTGTACAAAGTTTTGCCATTTTCCGTCACTATATTTTGTTGATGTTGATACTTCTTTATTAATCAAGTTTTCTAAGACGTGAAAACATCTTAGAGTATATTCTCAATTGTGTTAGATCACGTAGTAAAAAATTATATATATAATATGTTGAAGTCTAGACTTAAATTATATATTTCTCGTATGCAGGTGTGAACTTTGTGGGATTAGAAGGAGCAGAGAAAGATAAAGTGGTGGTGATTGGTGATGGAGTTGATGCTGCTATGTTGGCTACTACTATGAGGAAGAAGGTTGGTCACGCTGATATAATTAGTGTAGCAGAGGTGAAGAAAGGAAACTAAGTTGGAAAGCCATATGCATGTACTCTTGGCTACTAGAATTCCTTTCGAAGGTCACAACCTTTTCTTTTATATTTTTTGTCAACCAGAGGAGAGAGATGTATATTGGCAAGGTGTTAATGTAATAAACATTCTCTTTTTTTTTTTCTTTTTTTCTTTTTTTTTGTGTGTGTGTGTGTGTGTGGTTAATTTGGCATCCCTTATCAACATTTTAAGCATTTAGAGAATTTAATGACTTTGGCAAAATAGGGAAATTTTTTTTTTTAATATTAGTTTTATTTGGTAATTAATTAATTGAGAAGGACAATTGAATGGAAGGTATTGTAAATGTGAGTTCCAAATCTCACCTAAAATGTTTGGAAAATGTGCACCGAGAACTCCTTTTTAATTCCTACCTCACATGCAAAGCTTGATCAAGTTCCACTTGGCCCGACCCATTGAGGCCAAGGGCCAAGTAAAAATGGGGCGGACCGGCCCAGCTCGACCCATTGCTGAAGAAAGAACTCAAAATGCAAGATTGTTCTACTTCTATTATTAACAAACAGAACACAAAACACCCAATATCTAAAATATCAACAACATGGGATCGCTATCTATCAAGGTTTTATTAGATACTATAAAAACTGGTTGTGCTTGCCCAGAAAGTTAAAAAATGCCAAGATATTCTAGATGTTAATGGACACAATCAAACCTTAAAGGTTTGAAACATGTTTAAGGAAAGGTCCTCCAACCTGCAATTGCAACAATCCTATCAAGACGCTCTTTTACGTTAGCTATAAAAGTTTTTTTTTTTTTTTTTAATAATTTAAAAACCATATTCGAAAGTTTGAGTAATTTGAAATAATATAGGACATTTAAATAATTTAATTTAGACCTTAAGTACTTCTAGTTTTTTTATTAAAAAAATTTTAATACAAAAAAAAAAAAAAAAATTCATACCGGACCGAAACAAAATTCTTCAAATTCTCTGCACAACATTAGAGACAGAGACACAGAGAGAGAGATAAATCTGTATTTTATTCGTTTTCAGTGTCGTATGTTCTTCAATCTTCACGCAGCAAAGAAGAGAGATGGAGAACATTTGTTTAGATCTGATTTATGTCAGGGAAAGAGAAGACAATAAGAGGAGAAGACTGAATGTAGGGGGAAAGAGAGTGGAGGTCGGCGGGGGTGGGGGTGGGGGTTGTTGAAAATGAAATGAGGGTCAGCATAAAGAGTGTGGGAGAGAGTGCTACATGTGTTTTCTTCTAGTAAATAGGGTTCCACATTTTAACTTTCTAGATGATCAAACTCAAATGGTAGTTTTTATTTTTATTTTTAAATGGCGTAAGCATTTGAAATTCATTTGAGTTATTTCCAGTTTTCCACTGTCGGCTAATAAAAAGCAAGATATATATATATATATATATGAGAAATGCTAACGAGTGCCCTTAAGGTACTAGTTAAAAATCTAATTAAAGAAAGTTTTGATGAGAAAAGAAAAAAAACAATTAATATTTTGACAACTTTTTTCATTTCCCACAAAAGTGATGTCAAAATTTTCTTGAAATGGATTCTTAACCAGTGCCCTTAGAGTACTCGTTAGCATAACCCTATATATATATATATATATATAGTATGGATTTTTCTTTTTTATGTAATATACAGTATGGATTAACAAATAAGGGATTTGGCTTTTTTCTTTTTCTTTTTCTTTTTTAAGACTTTACCCTTTTATTAAATATTTTAATTTAAATATATAATATTTATATACAATGTGGTAATTTCGAAACGGTACACCGTTATTGATCAGTATTGAAATATTTCATCATCTATACCAAACCGAAACAGTCTCAAGTACGAAATGAACTCTCATGCTCCAAATCCTCCTATTCCCTTAAAGAAAAATTCCAAACTAATTTTATTAAACTGTCTCCATCTCTTTCCCTCTGCTCCCCTCCATCTCCATATTTGGTATTTTTTTTTTTTGTGCTTTACCGGCTGTACTTGGATGACACCCACAACATTGATAAAATATTAAGACGTGGACTGAATTGCACTCTACCATTCTAATAAAATTAAGGGTTACTTGCACTTTCTTCCTAAATTTCAAATTAAAAAAGTCAACCTCTTAAATTATGTGATTAGTTTTCCCTCATATATATATATATATATATATATATGGGAAGAGACAAGTGTAGCTTGTCCTTGAGTTGTCGTCCATAGCACATAGGAAACCACAACGATTGGGCCTACACCAGTTCGTCCATTCATAGGTTGTCCTAATATGAGAATGTTGTCCAACATGAGGATGCTGTCCAAATTAAGGAAGGTCGTCCAAGACATGGAAGCATATGGACGACCTTCCAACAATTGGAATATCTTCAGAACGATTTTATACAAATTTATATTTTGAACTACGTTCTACTACCTTGGAGCATAAACAGAATCCTTGCTTATCACTCTAACTTCTCACTAAACTCTCAACTTCTAATGGTAGTTATAGAAGATAAGATTGAAACTTTTAACTTTCATAGCAGTTGTAAAAGTTATGTTTGAACTTTGTAACTTCCATACGGTTTGTGAAAGTTACCAATCAAGTAACCACTCCAAGGCTCACTTTACAAAGACTCATCCACATCAAACAAAAGTAAGTTTTTCACAACTCCTAAAAAGTTGGAACTTTAGAATTTAAGAGAGAAACTAACTTAAGCATCGGAGGTTCTTGACCGGTCCATCCCAGTCACCTTTGATCGTGTGTTTTTCTTTTTAGACTTTCCAAGCAATTACTAGTCCATTGAAAGCCGAAGCATTCAGACTACTGATTTTTTTTGCATCATATATATATGTGTGTGTGTGTGTGTGTGTGTGTGTGTGTGTGTGTGAAACTAAAATTTTACAAAATTTAATAAAAAGAGAACTTCACATATTGACCAAAAAAAAAAAAAAAAAACACGCGCACACACGCACACTCACACTCAAATACATAAAATAGTCTCATTATCAATACTGCAAGTTACATCTTGGACTTTTCCTTTTTGTTTGTAAGGATCTGATATATTGTTAAGAGTGTCATAGTTTAGTTACAAACTTAGTTGTAAGGCTACAACTTTCACTAAACAAATTAATATGATTACATATTTTGAAAATTTAACCACTGAATTGCATATTTTTTATGTTTTTAGAACACATGACAAATTTCGTGCCAACCATATGTTATTCACTATTTGATCCGTATACTTATTTTTTTATTTTTTTTTAAATTTAGACTATAAAAAGTTAAAATTTAAACATTTAATTGACGACATAACTATTGATCTTTGATCTTATTAAAATTTGCAAGTATAGACAATATAAAAAGAAAATGTAATCTAAAAGTGAATTTATCAAAATTCACATCCAATATATATATATATATATATATTAAGTGAAGTTGTAAACTTAGTCTACCACTAAGTTTATTACTAAATTTTGTCCAAAGTTTAATTACATTGGGCCCAAAAAAATGAGTATGGTTGCAAATTTTTTAGAGGGTAAAAAATTCATAAAATATCTATGTAATAATTACTTTTGTACAATTTAGGGTGGTCCTGTGACCCCCCTACATTCAACGTGGAGCCGCCCTATATCCTTCTATTGCTATAATTCTCTTCGTTTTACATCATACTTTACCTTTGTTTTCCATATAATTATCATGTGAACATGGGGAAAAAATGTGAGGAAGAAATAGAAGCTCGCAATCACAAAACAGTAAGATTGGTATTTGACTAATTGTATTTTAAGATTAATTTGATGAAAATTGGAGAAATTTAACAAAATGAGCCTCTAGTCTAAAAGTAACCCTATCATTTATAGTGGAAAAGACAATTTACATTTAAATATTTCTTTGTCAAGGAATTTTTTGTCCTCATTTTCTTTGGTAGTTAAATAACAAATATTTACCTTATGGTTTGAAGTTTGTCTTTTAACTTGTTTCTAGAAAAGAGTTTTGTTTGTTTGAAGTGCGCTTGCTATGCAAGTCTGCATTTGTACTATTAGTCAATTGCATTGAATTCACTAAAGTACAAAACGCGTTATCCATGCTTTAGTTGAGAAATAAACACATTCACATGAATAAAAAAATCAGGTAATTAGAATTTGGGGTGAACAATAAATGCCGAAGACCACAAGTCATGAAGAAGATAACAACGTTGTTTCCTTGTAGGAGAAGTTTGGGGCCTCTATATAAGTCTAGACTTCGTCTTGTTTTTTTCTCACATTAGAAGAAATTTTCAGTAGTATACTTTCTTAGCTTTTGGTGACAACATCAAATTGTCAATATGACGGTATTATTTGCAATCATAATTCATATATTGCTTCTTTTTCTTCTTCTTTGTTTTATATTTACAAAAAAATCTCTCATGACCTCTTTCATGGTTTGATTTTCAGCAAAAGATTGTGATGAAGGTTCATATGAATTGCCAAAAATGCCAGACTAAGGCACTCACTGTTGCTGCTGAAGCAAACGGTTAGCGTTATGGATCATAAAGTTTTATCATGTGTTTCAAAAATATGATAATTGACCCATACTTACGCACTTTTTACTATATTCTTATATACCTATGTGACTTTGATTTGCAATTTGTATAAAGTTTTGCCATCTTTCATCACCATATTTTGTTGATGTTCAACATTTTTTGTTAACCAAGTTTTCTTAGAAGTGGAAACATCTTGGGAGTATGTTCTCAAATGTGTTAGATCACATAGTAAAAACTTAGAAATAAAATATGTTAAAGTCTAGACTTAAATTATATATTTTTCCTTTGCAGGTGTGAACTTTGTGGGATTAGAAGGAGCAGAAAAAGATAAAGTGGTGGTGATTGGTGATGGAGTTGATGCTGCAAGGTTGGCTACTACTATGAGGAAGAAGGTTGGGCAAACTGATATTGTTAGTGTAGCAGAGGTGAAGAAAGGAAACTAAGTTGGAAAGCCATATACATGTACTCTTGGCAAATAAAATTCCTTCTTAAGGACACAACCTTTTCTTTTATTTTTTTGTCAACCAGGAGAGAGAGATGTCTATTGGCAAGGTATTAATGTAATAAACATTCTTACTTTTTGCTCAACAGAAAAGAAAAATGTAATAAACATTCTCTATAATGCCTTTGGCAAATAAGGAATCTATTTTTTAAATAGAATTTTTTTATTTGCTGATTAATTAATTGAGAAGGTAAAATGAATGGAAGGTATTATAAGTGAAAGTTCCAAAACTCACCTAAAAAGAAATATTTTCAAGCATCAATTATTATGTGTTTGAAAAATGGGCACTGAGAGTTCAATTCCTAGCCCACATGCAAAACTTGATCAAGTTCCAGTAACACCATAAACGATAAAACTTCATAAAAGAGTTCAGTGTTAAAGAACTCAAAGTAATAAGCTGTGTGATTGAGGCAAAAAGGAGAGAAGAAAGTAGTAAATGAACAGCCCTTTGGGGCCAAAATGGCCCAATACCACTTTTTTTTGAAATTTTTAGCAAAAAATCACTGTTTCGGAAATAAATAGCAAAGTACCACTTTTTCTGAAAATCGAGTTTCAGAAACTCGAGTTCCCCTTAATTCTGCCATCGTGGCATTGCTGACATGGAATTTCTGTGATTAAAAAAAATTATGTGGTACTCGAGCTTGAGAAACTCGAGTTCCATGCAACACAGTACTCGAGTTTACCAGATTCGGGTACGTTTTGTAAATAAAATGCAGAAAAAAAAAATTTACACAGTACTCGAGTTTGGGAAACTCGAGTACTGTGTAAATTTTTTTTTTTTTTGTTTTTTTTTGTTTTTGTTTTTGTTTTTGTTTGGGGATAATGAAAAAATAAACATAAATGTAAAAATAAGTGACTTTTTTATGTTTTTATTTATTTAAACAGAAGCATTGTAAAATATAGAGATTTTAATTTCAAAATATGAATTTAATTTCTACATTAATTAAAATTGTTCATTGTTTTCTCATAAAAATTGTTCACTATTTTCTGTATAAACTATTTCTACGATTTTGCATAAAATTATTTTTTGTTCAGCATTATTTAAGAAATTGTTCACTTTCTTTTCTGCATAAATTATTTTCTGTTTACTGTTTAAAAAATTGTTCATTGTTTTCTCATAAAACACCTAGGGAAATCGTGTTTTCTAAATTTAAACGCCAAATCTAAATGCTTTTTCATGTTTGAATTTCACAATAATCGAATATATTTTTCTGCATTGATAAAATCTGTTTCTACATTAATAAAATTTGCTCTTTGCACATCATGTTTACTATATATTCAAATCTACTTACTGCATTCATTAAATTTTTTTTTTTCATTAATTATAACTATTCACTGTTTTCTCATAAAAATTGTTCACTGTTTTCTACATAAACTATTTCTAGCATTCTGCATAAAAGTATTTTCTGTTCAACATTATTTAAAAAATTGTTCACTCTCTTTTTTGCGTATATTATTTTCTGTTCACTTTTTAAAAAATTGTTCACTGTTTTCTCATGTAACACCTAGTGAAATCGTGTTTTCTAAATTTAAAAGCTAAATCTGGATGCTTTTCATGTTTAAATTTCACAATAATTGAATTTGTTTTTCTGCATTGATAAAATTTGTTTCTACGTTAATAAAATTTGTTCTCTACACATCATGTTTACTATATATTCGAAGCTGCTTACCGCATTCATAAAATTTGCTTTTTGCATTAATTAAAACTGTTCACTATTTTGTCATAAAAATTGTTCACTATTTTCTGCATAAACTGTTTTTAGCATTGGCACAGTTATTGCATTTAAATGGTTTTTGTGTTTTTTTAAATATGTAACCATCTGAATAATGGACAAACTCCATGAAAGAAAAATGAATGATTCGCATAGATCACCTAACGGTAAATGCCTCGAAAAATTTGAATTTGTAAAAAAGTTCGAATTAGTTGAATGTAGAACTGTTCATTAAGTAAAACTGTTTTCTGCATTAAGTAAAACTGTTCACTGTTTTCTCATGAAAATTGTTCACTATTTTCTGCATAAACTATTTATAGTATTTTGCATAAAATTATTTTCTGTTCAGCATTATTGAAAAAAAAAATCACTCTCTTTTTTGTGCAAATTATTCTCTGTTCACTATTTAAAAAATTGTTTACTGTTTTCTCATTAAACACTTAGTGAAATCGTGTTTTCTAAATTTAAAAGCCAAATCTGAATACTTTTTCATGTTTAAATTTCACAATAATCGAATTTGTTTTTCTGCATTGATAAAATCTGTTTCTACGTTAATAAAATTTGTTCTCTACACATTATGTTTACTATATATTCGAAGCTGCTTACCGCATTCATAAAATTTTCTTTTTGCATTAATTAAAATTGTTCACTGTTTTGTCATAAAAATTGTTCACTATTTTCTGCATAAACTGTTTTTAGCATTGGCGCAGTTATTGCATTTAAATGGTTTTTGTGTTTTTTTAAATATGTAACCATCTGAATAATGGACAAACTCCATGAAAGAAAAATGAATGATTCGCATAGATCACCTAACGGTAAATGCCTCGAAAAATTTGAATTTGTAAAAAAGTTCGAATTAGTTGAATGTAGAACTGTTCATTAAGTAAAACTATTTTCTACATTAAGTAAAACTGTTCACTGTTTTCTCATGAAAATTGTTCACTATTTTCTGCATAAACTATTTATAGTATTTTGCATAAAATTATTTTCTGTTCAGCATTATTGAAAAAAAAAATTCACTCTCTTTTTTGTGCAAATTATTCTCTGTTCACTATTTAAAAAATTGTTTACTGTTTTCTCATAAAACACCTAGTGAAATCGTGTTTTCTAAATTTAAAAGCCAAATCTGAATACTTTTTCATGTTTAAATTTCACAATAATCGAATTTGTTTTTCATGTTTAAATATGATGTTTAAATGAACTCTATTACGGTGGTATCTGTACTTAGTTTTGTAGGTTTGTCGACCATGATGTGCTCGACGCCTCTAAGACTCTCGTACGTGTGCATTGGCATATTAAGGAAACTAGCTTTTAAACCTGTGCAAATGCACGGGAATTACATAAGTACATGTATTTTTATCTTCTTGGAAAAAAAAATACATCTATTTTCAACAAAATAGAAATAAAAATAATGTAAATTTTGTAAGAGTCCACAAATAAATTTTTGTACATAGAAATAATTAGAATCCGAGAAAGAAAATATATTCAAATAATTTTAGGTAAATATTTAGAGAAAGATTTTGTTTCAAAAGTCATACTTAAATAAATTTAATTAAATAAGTATGTAGCTAATGCAATTGAATTTATAAATTTTAAAAAATAGCACTTGGTATGAATTTCAAATTTAAAATGTATATAACACTCAGTATGCTATCCGTAAAAATGTGTTGTCTTACAAATAGATTTTCTTTTAAGCCTATTCTAAACAACTAAAACTGTAACATCCACTATGATGGAGAGAAAAATATTTCTAGCAATTGAAAAAAAAGAAAAAATCCAGCTAAAAAGAATGGTGTGATCATCCTTCCTTGGAAGCAAATTTGTGGAGAGTAACCCAATCTAATTCCTTTTAATTTTGTTTTATAATAACCCAAACATAACCTTTTCTATCCCAAGTTCTTTGCAGGATTTCATCGAACACCTAGTACTCATTTTAATACAGCTCCCCAACTAAAAAAGAAAATCTAATTAAAACAAAATTAGCCAACATTTATAAGGTTCATCCACTTCTGGATCTCCCTTTTGTTTAATTTTTCTTCCTTCTTTTTCTTATATATATATATATATATTTATAATGGAAGTTCACTCAACATTCTCAAATTTGTTTTCAATATGCAACATTAAGAAGTAGGAAAGCAACAACAAAGTAGCATTGATCACATGAATAAGGACCTGAATAGGGTTGCTCTTGTGACTGCATTATTAAATCATCTTATAAATGAAAAGAAGTAACTACATAAAGTAAGAAATCAACACAAAACATGTAAGGAGACCAAATGATTTAATTGATTAAATAGTAGTATGTTATAGCAAAAAGAGTGTTGAAATTACAACCAACCAAAAAAAAAAATTTAATAATGAATTTACTATAAATTGATATATATACAAAATATAGAGATGAAGGATAACAATGCAACAACACTCATTAGGGTTCCAAAGTTAAGCATTGATTAATCACATCAAGTGCAACAACAGAAACAGAAAGCTACATGATAATTTCTGGAAACTTGCAAAGAAAACAATATCGTATTTCCACATAACTGTCAAAAAGCTAAACCACGGGACCCTCAGAACCTCTCTAAGGAGCATAAATGATTCAAGGCAAGATTTCTACTTATAATCACCTGTCTGACATGATGAACAATAGCTTTCTCCTGATTGGTTTCCCTTAGTCTTTCAATAGACTGAAACTTCCCTTCCAAACATCCTTCATGCATAACCATTAGTTTATAGGCTACCTGCATAGTTAGAGAAAGTGCACAAACCCCAATAGTCAATAGTAAGTATTACCCTCATATTCAAATGAATAAGCAGAGACCTAGTTTAGACATGCTTGCACAGAAAATTGATGACATGCTTGCATTCCAAAACCAATGGGCCAATGCCCCTAGTGTAGACATGTTTAATGCAAAACAAAATGTCCTAGCCTAAAATTCACTTTGGAAGTTTTGCTAAAAATGAGATCAATCAACATGTATACATCTCATAAAATCCGTAAGCCTTTTTCCTTTCTTTTTTTAAGAAAAAAAATTCCTTCACCCTTCTTAGTTTGACTACAAAGAAATCAAAGTGAATGAAAAACATTTTTTAAAAATTAATAATTTAAAACTAAAGGTCAAAGTTTACTTCTTTACAGCGTTTCACATAGAGTAGATACAAAACCATGTTTTTAATAAGAGTTCAAGTTAATTTCAGAACACAAACATGTCCAGTTCAATATATTGCAGCAAGAATCTTTGAGAATGAAACTACTACATTCTTCAAATAATTGGAAACTTGTAAATGCATAACCTCAGTCATGATTAGAAAGACATTATCATGAATTTCAAAAAATATTTGCTGCAAACAAAAATTATCTACAAATCAATAGCTATAGCCCAACTAAAAACAGAAAATTAAAACCTACAAATTACAATTTGATACAAACCAAGACAAAAATATTATATTACTCATTGAAATGTCTTAAAAAGACAAAAATAGATTATCTGCTATATGAAAAAAAAAAATCATTAATGTAAGCATATATTGTATACATTTAAAAAAAAATTGAAAATCTTCAAGACAAAGTAAGCCTTGAGAGTTGAGTCATATTTATTTCATTTTTTTTTTTGGGTCAATGATAGATTGCTAAGCTTGCTATAAAAGATAGATAAATTTAAAAAAAAAAAAAATTAAGTCATATGGAATTACTCCTCCATGTGCAAGTGCAATGGCCATGATAGTTGTAGTTGACTACATATATGAGACAAATAACTTTTCATTAAGCAAAATCCATCAAGGTTTGCAGAAAATTCAAGAAATTTCATTCAACATGAAGCTAGAACCATCCAAAATTACAATAAAAGAAGTCCACAACTCAGAGATAAACAATTGTACAAAAACCCCAGTTAATTTGTCTTGATAAAAATCTTTCATTAAGATCAAGCCATATAACACCAAGGGCCAGTTGAACAAAAAATATACCAAAAAAATGAGGGTTCCTTGTTCATGAAATTTTTTCCTTAAGGCTTCCAATTCAAAGAAATATTTGGCACTAAAGAACAATACCTTTAATACCAGCCAAATTACTTTTGACTACTTAATTGAAATATGTGAATAATATACACAAAAGAGAAAATAAATGAAACACATTTACCTTGCTTTCTAATGTTTACAATCAGAGAATAAAATTGTTGGAAGCAAACCACAATACAAGTAAATAGGGAAGATATAAAGAACATAAGAAAAACTATATTTAACATAGAATTGCGCCTTTCCATCATAATGCAAATCACCTTATTAAATTGTTTATCAAATCCATTATTTCACTATGTTCAAAGTATAGACAAATATAGTTTCTAAAACATAAAATAGCTCAAATTGCGACAAACACATAAATTGCCTAGTGTATTTTAGTAGGAAGAGATGGACTTGCTCAACTAATTTGAAAAGAACAAAACAATATTTTTCAATGGTTCAGTTCTTATGAGATTTTGCTGCAGCCTAACAATCAAATTATGGGTCTGCTATGAATTGAAAGTACTTGCAAATTGCTTAGCAAATTGCCTGAGGAGCTCCAGATCACCAAAGATGACTTGCTAAACTCTATTTCAAAAATAACATAAAAAATGCCAACATTAAGATCAGATCAGGACACAACTAATAACAGCCCTAATAGATTCATGTTTTTTGTTTGGTGATGTAGGAAAAACAGATGTGTTTAAAAAAAATACATAAGAATGTGAGTTCATTAGCTCGAGCTTTTGGTAGCTAGATCGAGGGGAGACTATTTAGATGGAGACGGCATTAGATTTGAGAGTATGATATACATGTGGATTTGGGTCCTAGTTACACTTTGTGTAACTCTAAGTTATTTTACATCATGCAATATTTGTTTGTTCGATGTGAATTTTAACAAATCTTTCGTTGGGTTAAATTCACTTCTAATACTCTATGTGCTACCAAAATATACATACACACACTATAGCTGAGGAGTTGTTGGATTCTAATAAAAATATGGTATTACTGCATAGTTATTGCTTGCTAAATTATTTAATTCTAGAACATTTTTTTCTCTCTTTTATTTATTACAACTATCTAAGAAAGAAGAAAAAAATTATGCAAAAAAATAAAACCTTTAGAGAGATAAGAGTCTGTTTGGCATCAATTTCAGCTTTTAACTTTTAGTTTTTGTGTACAGCTTTTAAAAACCTCATTTTTTCTTGCATTATTTTTCACCTTTTCAAATTTTTTCAAAGTACAAATATAATTTAGCACACTTTCAACAAAAAGTTTAGCAAACAACTAAATAAGCTGTAAACGGACACTAAGCTTAAAAATAGTAGAACCTTAGAAATAGCTATTATATTACCATTTTGTTTTGGTAGTAACACCCTATGTTCCACCCCGGGAATAATTTTAGGTCATTCCGATGTGTTTTGGCCATTTTGGATTCAGAGACGGAGATAGAAGTTTGATTGAGGGGATTAAAATATAAACAAAAAATGTGTATCATCTATTTAGTATTAAGAAACTATCAACAAATAAAAAATACAAAATAATTATTTTCTATTCAGCATTATTTAAAAAATTGTTCACTCTTTTCTGCATAAATTATTTTTTGTTCACTATTTAAAAAATTGTTCACAGTTTTCTCGTAAAACACCTAGTGAAATCGTGTTTTCTAAATTTAAACGCCAAATCTAAATACTTTTTCATGTTTAAATTTCACAATAATTGAATTTGTTTTTCTGCATTGATAAAATCTGTTTCTACGTTAATAAAATTTGCTCTCTGCACATCATGTTTACTCTATATTCGAATCTGCTTATTGCATTCATAAAATCTGTTTTCTGCATTAATTAAAACTGTTCATTGTTTTCTCATAAAAATTGTTCACTGTTTTCTACATAAACTATTTCTACGATTTTGCATAAAATTATTTTCTGTTCAGCATTATTTAAAAAATTGTTCACTCTCTTTTCTGTATAAATTATTTTCTGTTCACTATTTAAAACATTGTTCGTTGTTTTCTCATAAAACACCTAGTGAAATTGTGTTTTCAAAATTGAAAAGCCAAATCTGTATGTTTTATCATGTTCGAATTTCACAATAATCGAAATTTTTTTTTTTTGCATTGATAAAATCTATTTTGATACACACTTTGTCAAAATTATCCAACAATGATGGATTGTGATTGGTTGTTTATCACTTTCTAATAAACTCACTATTTTTTCTACTTCACCTACAGTCTGTTGGCGCATGTGGTTCGTATGACTACAGTTGGTGCTACAGCAGCAGGCTAGTGACGTGCCTTCAAATGCCGTAGTTGGTGCTACATCATGTTTACTGTATATTCAAATCTGCTTACTGCATTCATAAAATCTGTTTTCTATATTAATTCAAATTGTTTTTTGCATGTGGTTCGTATGACTATAGTTGGCGTCTGTGTAAATTATTTTCTATTCACTATTTAAAAAAATGTTCGCTGTTTTCTCATAAAACATCTAGTAAAATCGTGTTTTCTAAATTTAAAAGCCAAATCTGAATGCTTTTTCATGTTTAAATTTCACAATAATCGAATTGGTTTTTTTGCATTAATAAAATTTGCTCTTTGTACATCATGTTTACTGTATATTCAAATCTGCTTACTGCATTCATAAAATCTATTTTCTGCATTAATTAAAACTGTTCACTATTTTCTGATAAAATTTTTACTATTTTCTGCATAAACTATTTTTAGCATTCTGCATAAAAGTATTTTCTCTTCAGCATTATTTGAAAAAATTTTCACTGTTTTTTCTGCATAAATTATTCAATGTTCATTAGGTGTTTTATGATCTGGATGCTCTAATAGCAATGACTACCCAGGAAAAAGCACAGCAATAATATGGAAGCATAAACAATGATAAAATAGAAAATAAAGAAGTAAATAGCAAAATAGATATATTCAAAATAAGGTTAAAATACAGTGTGGAATATGAAAATAGAAACTAGTAAAATCTTACTTAAACTAGTAAAATCTTACTTGAACAAAAACTTCAGTCTTTGATAAACTTGAAAACAAACTGCTGTCTTTGATACAAGCTTGCAAATAAAACATTCTAAAGAGAAAGGTTACACGATTATAAGAGGGGAGAGAATACAAAAGTCTTTCTGAGGGAGATGGAAGGCTATTACAAAAGGCTTTCTAAAACTTGGAACTCAAAAGCTTAGAATCTTAGAAACTTGTCTTCTGTCATCATAGTCCGTCTCTTTTATAGGTGAAATGAACCATGGTAAAGTAACTTAAGTAGGTAAATTGAACTCAAGTTAATCTGTTGGTGGTATGGAAATTAGTACTGATGAGTAATAGTCTGTCTGCGTTTGTCTGGGAATCTTTCAAATCTTGGGAATCTAATAGATCTCTTTTTACGCATGCTAGTAAACAGTTGTAACTTTTAAACATCTGTCTGTATCTGTCTGGACTATCTAGCAAAATTGAGCCATTTGCATAGTGAAATATTGGTTAGTGAAGGATTTAATTCTTAATAATCTGTTTGGCATTTGCATAGTCTGTTTGGCATCAATTTCAACTTTTACCTTTTAGTTTTTGTGTACAGCTTTTTAAAACCTCATTTTTTCCTGCATTATTTTTCACCTTTTCAAAATTTTTCAAAGTACAAATATACTTTAGCACACTTTTAGCAGAAAGTTTAGCAAACAGCTAAATAAGCTGTAAATGGAAACTAAGTTTAAAAATAGTAGAACCTTAAAAATTGCTATTATATTACCATTTTGTTTCAGTAGTAACACCCCATGTTCCACCTCGGGAATAATTTCAGGTCATTCCGATGTGTTTCGGGGTCATTCCAATGTGTTTCGACCATTTTGGATTCAGAGATGGAGATAGAAGTTTGATTAAGGGGATTAAAATATAAACAAAAAATGTGTATCATCTATTTAGTATTAAGAAACTATCAACAAATAAAAAAATACAAAATAATTATTTCTTAATATATTAAAATACAATTTATCTATTAAAAGAAAAAACGACCTTCTTTTAAATGACAAAAATCATCAATATTAAATTTGTACTAACTCATGATGTGTAGAGAGCAAATTTTATTAATGTAGAAACAGATTTTATCAATGCAGATCGATTATTGTGAAATTCAAAAATGAAAAAGCATTTAAATTTGGCGTTTAGATTTAGAAAACATGATTTCACTAGGTGTTTTTGATGAGAAAACAGCGAAACAGTGAACAGAGAATAATTTACGCAGAAAAGAGAGTGAACAATTTTTTAAATAATGCTGAACAGAAAATAATTTTATGTAGAATACTAGAAATATTTTATGCAGAAAATAGTGAACAGTATATCATGTCCTACTTGAGCCAAAATCCATCTTACAAACAGTTTTGAGTGTTAAGGATCATAACATCAACATTCAGTACTTTTAACAGACACAACTACTTTCAAACACCAAAAAAACACAGAAACAAGTTCAAAATCACACACACAAATGGACACTCAAAACATGCTTTGAGGTAAAAGTCATAATAGAAAATTGATTATTGAGCTACATTTTATTTTATTTTTCAGGCACGATTGCAGCCATTAAACCAACATAAATTCTATTACAAACATTTTTTTTTCCAGACATATAGATTCTATTCTCTCAGCCCCTAGACAGAGGGAAAGTATATAACAAATCTGATATGGAAAGACTTTAAAAAAACAAAATATTTGGTCAAGAACCTGCTTCGAAGTTGTATGTGAAAACTGAAAACCCAACCTACTACCTTTATTTGATCAGGTGGATGTAGTTTCTATTTTTTTTTTTTTTTTTTTTTGGTTGGTTGGTAATTTATGTTGCTTGTGACAACTTATTTAAGTATAGCAACAATGCCGCTCAATTTTTTATTTTGGCAGTTCTTTAGTCTAGATTTCCCACCATGTATTTTGTGGCATAGATTTTTAGATAAACCCAAAAATGTTTAACTTTTTCGATAAACTAAATAAGGAGTAATAGTAATAATAATAATAAAATGTAATAAAGGGAAATTTTCAATACATTACGATTCATTGTATTCAAATCATCTCTAATTTCTACTCATTTTGTCACACTTGTTCTATACTTCTACATGGTAGACTATAGGTGAAGTAGAAAAAATAGTGAGTTTATTAGAAAGTGATAAACAACCAATCACAATCCATCATTGTTGGATAATTTTGACAAAGTGTGTATCAAAATAGATTTTATCAAAGCAAAAAAAAAAAAAGTTCGATTATTGTGAAATTCGAACATGAAAAAACATACAGATTTGGCTTTTTTATTTAGAAAACACAATTTCATTAGGTGTTTTATGAGAAAATAGCGAACAATTTTTTAAATAGTGAACAGAAAATAATTTACGCAGAAAAGAGAGTGAACAATTTTTTAAATAATGCTGAACAGAAAATAATTTTATGTAGAATGCTAGAAATAGTTTATGAGAAAACAGTGAACAATTTTTTAAATAGTGAACAGAAAATAATTTACGCAGAAAAGAGAGTGAACAATTTTTTAAATAATGCTGAACAGAAAATAATTTTATGTAGAATGCTAGAAATAGTTTATGAGAAAACAGTGAACAATTTTTTAAATAGTGAACAGAAAATAATTTACGCAGAAAAGAGAGTGAACAATTTTTTAAATAATGCTGAACAAAAAATAATTTTATGCATAATGCTAGAAACAGTTTATGCGAAAAACAGTGAACAATTTTTATGAGAAAGCGGTGAACATGGTGTGCAGAGAGAAATTTTATTAATGTAAAAACAGATTTTATCAATGCAAAAAAATAGATGATCTGTGCATCTAATGTAATTAATTTTCCATTAAGTTTACTCAATTTGGTATGTTCTTCAATTTTCATTTGAATTTTTACGATTTTACACACTCAACGAATTCAAATTTTTCAACAAATTTGTACTATCTGTACATCTAATGTAAACAATTTTTCCTTGAGTTTTCACAGTTTTGTACATTCAACGAATTCAAATTTTTTAAAAAATTCATACGATCTATACATCTAACGTACATACTTTTCCATTGAATTTTCATTATTTTGTACTTTCAATGAAATCAAATTTCTCAACAAGTCTAGACTATCTGTACATCTTATGTACACCTTCATGATTTGGTACGTTCATTGATTTTCCATCGATTTTTCTCGAATTTCTACATTCAACTAATTCGAACTTTTTTACAAATTCGAATTTTTCGAGGCATTTACCATTAGGTGATTTATACGAATCATTCATTTTTCTTTCATGGAGTTTGTTCATTATACATATGGTTACATATTTAAAAAAACACAAGAACCATTTAAGTGCAATAACTGCGCCAATGCTAGAAATAGTTTATGTAGAAAACAGTGAACAATTTTTATGAGAAAACAGTAAATAGTTATAATTAATGCAAAAAAAAAAAATTTTAATGAATGCAGTAAGTAGATTTGAATATACAGTAAATATGATGTGCAAAGAGCAAATTTTATTAATGTAGAAACAGATTTTATCAATGCAGAAAAATATATTCGATTATTGTGAAATTCAAACATGAAAAAGCATTCAGATTTGGCGTTTAAATTTAAAAAACACGATTTTACTAGGTGTTTTATGAGAAAACAATGAACAATTTTTTAAACAGTAAACAGAAAATAATTTATGCAGAAAAGAGAGTGAACAATTTCTTAAATAATGCTGAACAGAAAATAATTTTATGCAAAATCGTAGAAATAGTTTATACAGAAAACAGTGAACAATTTTTATGAGAAAACAATGAACAATTTTAATTAATGCAGAAATTAAATTCATATTTTGAAATTAAAATCTCTATATTTTACAATGCTTCTGTTTAAATAAATAAAAACATAAAAAAGTCACTTATTTTTACATTTATGTTTATTTTTTCATTATCCCCAAACAAAAACAAAAACAAAAACAAAAACAAAAAAAAAAAAAAAAAATTTACACAGTACTCGAGTTTCCTAAACTCGAGTACTGTGTAAATTTTTTTTTTCTGCATTTTATTTACAAAACGTACCCGAGTCTGGTAAACTCGAGTACTGTGTTGCATGGAACTCGAGTTTCTCCAGCTCGAGTACCACATAATTTTTTTTAATCACAGAAATTCCATGTCAGCAATGCCACGGTGGCAGAATTAAGGGGAACTCGAGTTTCTGAAACTCGATTTTCAGAAAAAGTGGTACTTTGCTATTTATTTCCGAAACAGTGATTTTTTGCTAAAAATTTCAAAAAAAAGTGGTATTGGGCCATTTTGGCCGCCCTTTGGTCCCTTTAACCAAGCCCATTTTGAATCTCATGTCAATACGAAATTATGGGTTAGTTGGGCCTTTAGCTCATAAGCCTCCATGTTTAATGGGCCAAACAATACTTTGATTGTGAGAACTCAAAATACAAGCTTATCCCATTAAGGGCTGGTTATTAACAAACAAACACACATTAACATAATCCATTCTATTACTTATAAGGATCACTAAAACACATCCAACATCCAATATTAACAACGAGTGATCGCCATCCACTATTTTGTGTCTAACAAAAGCTCAAAAAATTATACCCCAACCAATTCTAGCTTTATTTGATACTAAAAAACTGGTTGTGCTTGCCCACAAAGTTTAAAAAATGCTAACATATTCTAGATGTGGATACAAACAAATTTTGAAAATGAAATTTCAAGTAAAATTGTATAACAAGAGACCTTCCTTGGGATCCTCATAGTAGCATTGAGAGCATTTAGGCATTGGTCACCATACTGAAGTTCTTTCTGTTTGTTCTAGGCTCAATCAACCCTTTTTTTTCTTAACTATTTTTAATTTTCTCACATGCTGAATTAAATTCCCTCAAGCATTGTATCTAAAAATTACATATATATATATATATATATGGGTTAGAAAGGCTCAATTAATTCCTATCTCACATGCAAAACTTGATCAATATATATATATATATATATATGGGTTAGAAAGGCTCAATTAATTCCTATCTCACACGCAAAACTTGATCAACTTCCACTAACACCATAAATAATAAACCCCAACATAAGAGTTAAGTTTTAATAAAATCAAAATAATAAGCTGTGGAAAAGGGGAAAAAATGAAGAAGTTGATGTACAGCCCTTTGGTCCTTTACAACTAAGCCCATATTGTATCTAATTTCAATATCAAAATAGGTTTAGTTGGTCTTCTAGCTCATAAATCTGCTTGCTTTCAAAACACACTCCATGCCCTACTAGGAGGCCCAATTCATTGAAAGCAAAATTATAAAAAACGACCACACTCTCCAGACTCCATCATGCAATGTATCCGTACTAAAACCAAGCTACTAGCAACAGCACAGTCTCAGCGTCAAACGTATCGCCTAGAAAGAAGAAAAAAAAAAAAAAAAAAAAAAAAATCAAAACTTAGAGTTCATTCATCAGAGTTGAGCTTGAGAAAATCCCCACTCTTGTCTTTGTGTTGTGTTTTGTCATCATATATATATCCAAAATTAAGAGGGGTTGTTAAATTTGTTAATCTATAATAAGTTAAATTAATTTCGAAAATGTATATTATTAAAAAAATACATATATATATATATATATATATATTTATATATATTTTGAGAACTTTTTATAATAAAAAAAAATACAACAACAACCATGACCTAGTTATATATTTTTTGGGGTTGGGTATGAATTCTCAACAAACTAATCAAGGTTGACCACATATATTTTCTTTCGTCAACTTTTTGTTTAACATATTTTGTAAAAATAAAAAGTTTAGTTTAGTTCATTTTCTATTTCAATGAGAGTTAACTTCACATACAATGTATATTGAGAACATAAACATAAATATAACAATACACATATGGTTGTATCTTTGTATATTTTTGCAAAAAAATTATCACTGTTCATGAACAATGAGTGGAATTATAGAGCGGTCTTTCTTGAGCTAATTACTGCCAAGTCTACATTTAATATTAGTTGCACCTAGAAGACATGCCTAGCTATTTGGAAATGTTAATGAAATTCTTAGTATGCTATCTCAAGTAATGTTATTATCGTAATTATATAAATTAATTAATGATTAAGTTATATAACAAGTGAATAATATGTTTTGATGCTATATAAATGGTATGTTTGCAACTATTATCATTCTAGTAATACATGAAAATATCAAAGAAGCTCTCTCAAATAGATTGATAGCAAGAGAGCTTTCGCATATTCCGCTTCCTCTGCTATTACTTTTAATTATTGTGCAAATCACAATAATTTTTCAATATTCCTTGGACCTAAGGCAAATTGGACTTGATAAGTTCCCACATTCATGGTTCGAGGTTTTATGATAAGGAACTACTTTGATAGTTTTAGTCTTGTGTTTTAAATAATATCTAAGCCAATTTATTTCTAATTTTATAGAAAAAAAAAAAAAAAAACCAAGGATAAATAATATTTAAATCAAGGAGAATACAATTACCAACATTTATCTTATTAATTTTACTACAATAAGAATCTGAACTATCTTGAACCCACTTTTAAATAAATATTTTATAAATCATATTTAGTTATTATTAAAGCATATATTTCATAGAGCACACACTTATATACAAATTTGTAAAAATATGTTTATGTTTATGTTTATGTTTATGTTTTCCAAGTGTGATGTAAAAATACTAATAAGAATCATAAATTAAATTAAAACTTTTATTTTTTTTCTTAAAACTTATAAAAAAAGGTACTTGTGTATAGAATATTAAAAAAGAATTAAAAGTTACTATAAAATGCACACAAGTTTGTGTGTGTCATAGTTGAGTCCCAGGACTTCGACTACCATCATCAAGAATTAGAAAGAAAAAAAAAACATTTTACAAATGAGAAAACACCATTAAAAATGAATTTCTTGCAATTTGCCTTCAAAGTAAGGGAAGGGAATTTCTTAGACTTATTACCCCATAATTGAGGTATAGAAGTTGATATTTGAAAAGACAAAGCTAAAGCTATTTTATGAAATAAGACTCCAACTAATTAAAAGGAATTACAAAAGTTATTAGGCCAAATCAATTTCTTATGAACATTTACGTTAAATGCAGTACTAAAAAGAGAGTATTGTTGCTTCAATTAAAGGCTCACAAACATCAAAAATTATTCAAACCAATGAAAGAATATATTGCAACACCACAAGTATTGACATCTCCTTAAAACGACAAGCCATTGAAACTTTACATTCTAACCATTTAGGATTCCATTAGCAATCTTTTGGTTTAAGATAATGAAGGAGTCCATGAACAAGTTTTATGTATTTAGGTAGAATATTGAACAAAGTCAAATATAATACATTATTATTGAAAGATTATGCTTAACTTTGTATTTTGCAGCAATTAAATTAAATGTGTAAAGACCTAAGAAAAAGTGATAGCCATATTTAAGTTATATCCTAATTCTTAAAAAAAGAAAAAATAAAAAAATAAGAGTTATATTCTAATTCAACCCACACATTCACACAACACACTCAACAAATTCAATTCAATATCCAATCAATATGTGGTATCAAAATCTTCCTCTCTTAAATTGTTGACATTTCAACAAGGCCCACATTGTGGGGCAGTGTCTCTAAGACTACATGAGGCTACTAGGTTGGCAATTGGCTCTTAAACCATTTGTAATGACCTGAGAAAAAAGTGTTACCCAGATCTATGCTATATCCCGAAAAAACTAGTTTAATCACAATTGAGACTCATTGTATTTATTTATAAAGCCCATATTAAGTTAATCTATGCTTGATGTGGGACTCAAGACACCCACTCAATTAACATGGTTTTTTTGAACCATTAGATCATATAATTGCCACACATCCTTTATCAATACAAAAAAGGGAGAAAACATGAGGGTTTCTAACGGGAGAAGAGCTAGACCAAAAAAAAAAAAGTATATAGGGGCTAAAAAGACTCAATTAATTCCTATCTCACACGCAAAACTTTTTTGATGAACTGGAAAAGATTTTGTTCCCAAAACAAAGGAATTATAAAGAGGAAACTCAAGCCTCCCACCCTTATAACAAAAACAAAACCCAGGGAGAGAGGGGGGGGGGGGGGGGGTGGGGGGGAGGGAGTGTGACATCCAAAATCAAAGGAACCTAATACATTATTATTTAAAGACCATTTAGCCAAGGCATGGGCTACAAGGTTTGTCCTTCTAGGAGGCCACTTGAAAAATCTCACACGCAAAACTTGATAAATTTTCACTAACACCGTAAATGATAAACCCCAACATATAGTTTAGTTTTAGTGAAATCAAAATAATAAGCTGTGGAAAAGGGAAATGCAAAACAAAAAAAGGAAGTAAATTTGATACTTTCTTCTCAATTCCTTCTTCTATAACCCAAGCTTGGAGGAGGAAGAGATAATAAGGCCCTATGGAAAATTTGAAGAGTCCAACCACAACGACCAAATTGATTATCTTCATGTATTAGGATGCTAGATTACCTCATATAAAATATTTTAAAATCATTACAAACCTCTATTTTTCTTTTCTATTACAATTTCTGGATTATTATATGTAAGGACTCAAAATGTATTAGACCCAAAAGAAGGGTGGGATTCGAGCCCAACAAGCCCAAACAATAAAATTTATAGAGAATGGGCGTAAGAACTAGCTCTGGTGAGAGGAAAAAGACATCGTTCTTCTGCAGCAAAAGGAACTTCGAACTAATAAAAGAAAAAACCCTCTTCTCCTTTTCCTCGGCTAGATTTTTAGTGTTTATCTCTCTGGATTATCTCTCTTCTTTCTCTTTCTTTTTCTTTTTTCCAAAAAATCCTCCTTAAGGGTGCTCCGATTTCGCGTTATATACTACCTTCTTCATCCTGCTTCCACCGTACACGTGTAGGTTCCATTCTGAGAACTTCTTTCTGTCCCATCCAGAACTTCCTAGATCCCCCGCCTAGTGGTTAGAAGGCTGCTTGGTTACTGTTCAGGTATCACCTCCACATTAATGCGGCCAGAGAGTTAGCTGGGAAGCATTTAATGTGGAGGTAGCAGCTTTTAGGGGATATTTGTTACTTTTCCCGGTTCCTTCTTTGCTGAATTAGTCATTAGTTAATTTGCATGCAATTCCGTGAAGTTCCTTGGCTATCAAAAGAATTACACCCACCTCGGACGTAGTTTGAGCAATAAATCTTATCCTCGGACATGTGAGTGTCCTCGGACAGGGCCGCTGGGCCACTAGCCCACTTCCCATGAACTCGCCGTTTATCTTCTTGGGCCACTGGCCCTACAATAGCCCCTCAAAATCTCACTTTTTGTCACCTCGGAAAAAGGGAGATTTTGATATCACGCCCCTACTCCCTTCGGGGGGCTTTTCAAAATTTCAGAACGACTTTTCACCTGCCCAAGGCACGTTCCTGACATTTCGGCGTCTGGAGCACGCCATTATTAAATGATGGCGGTTTTTTTTGTCCACCATGTTTCAGTATGATGCAAATCAACGGCGGAGGGCCGTTGAAATTTATGAGCGGGATTTTTCCCACCTACGATTTCTGTGCCCCTATAAAGAGCTTTTCAAATCAAATCTCTTTTCAGTTGCAAAAAATCTCAACCTTCTTAGCGAGTATTCATTGCACCTGTCCCTCTTTCTTTCCTCTCAATGTTCTTATAAATACCTGAAGTCTATCCGAGGAGCTCATTTTTCACACCTGTAAGTTTCTTTATCCTTCTTCAATCTTAAATCCTCTTCATTAATTTTTCTTTACAATTCCTAAGAAATGGGTAGGTTTAAGTATCTAGTTGATTCCGAGGAGCAAATTGAGGAATTCAGAGTTAAGTATAAGATTCCCTCCACGGTGGGCATGAGATATGCTTCCCCAGAAACGTGGTTTGATGATAGAAAATCGGGGGAAGTAGTCATTCCTATGATCGCTTTCATAGAGGGAGGGATGACTATTCCAATGGGTAATCTCACTAGGAGTTATCTCAGGTTCTTTAGATTGTCCCCTACACAGTGCGCCCCAACATGTTCAAGGTGTTAGGGAGTATAGAAACCCTTAACAATAGGATGAATCTAGGCCTTACCCACCACGATATAAACTGGGTGTACAACCTTCATCATTTGAAGGACCAGGGATACTATCTTAAGTCTAGGTACCCTGAGGTAAGATTAATCCAATGTCTCCCTCAATCGAATAAGGGCCTGAAAGATGATTTTCTCATTTTTTCTGGGGAATGGCACGACGGTTTGCCCTATTCGACCCAAGAGGGAGAACCAGGTGGGATTCTTAGGCTGAGCGCCTCTAAATCTTGATTTGTGCTCTTTACTTTAAGTTACTTTTATTTCTGATGGCAATTTCTTCGCTGTCTTACTGATTTTGCAGACAAGCGCGCCACCAAGCCTCAATTCGGACTAATTAACAGGGAGAGTTTAGACAAAATTCTGCGATCCGAGATATACGTGAACCCAGACGACGGTCAGTTGAGGGCCACGCACGTCATCCTCCAGTACAAGCCAATTTCCACAGCATTTCAAGCGCCTAAGTGTGTGATAAGAGCTAAAGATCCTCAGCTGCATCTAATCAGCGTAGCCTTTGACGGATTTATAGTTCCTGAGGGTGTTCCAATCCCCGAAGGCACCCCTTTTACTCAGCCATTACCTGTGGCCACGGTCTCTGTAGCGGCTTCCTCGTTCCGTTCTGTTCAACAAGAAGCGAAGGAGGAAGAGGAAGAAGAAGAAGAAGACAAAGTTGTAGAGGTATCGGATTCTGCCGATGAATTCGAAATTTTTAACCAACCTCCATCTCCCGAGGTGACCTCTGATAACATGGGTATTCAAAGAAAAAGCCAAAGGAGCCTACTGGATGTAATTGAAGGCAAATCTGAAAAGGGGGCGCCAGTGAAGCCTGCTCAGACTAGTCTTCCCACTCCTTCCCCTCCTCAACCAGCTCAAATACAGAGGGTTGAACCCACTGATCCCAAGAGGAGGAGGGAACAAAAGGGTAAAGATGTGGTGGAGATTGGGAGGCCTCGCCCAACTCCTGAAGACGAGGTCCAAAGGGCTCCGAAGCAACAAAAGGCAACCCATGGATCCCAACAAGTTGCGGCCAAACAGACTACACGGCCATCGGAGCCCGAGGCCTGGCTCCCTGCTCCCATGCTTGGTGGAGAGCCTCTGAGGGAAGATGCCTCACTTAGGGACTACAACGGTGGAATTGGATGCCACGTTGCCTCGGCCCTAGAAGAGACACTCCTTCTCCCCAAGGACATGACCGAGCTCAGGGGTATGAAGAAGAATGAGATCTTCATGAATACAAAAAGGCATCTGGGCATGGTATGGTACCCCTATTGCTTTACCTGTTGCTTTTAGTTTATTGCACCTTTAACTCTTTTTTTTTTTTTTTAAAGGTTGTTCAAGCCACTTTTAGGCTAGAGGAGATGGTCAATGCCTCCTATCAGCAGTTTGATGAGGAGAAGAAAAGGCGAAATATTGCCGTACAGACCCTTTCTATCAGTGAGAAAAATGTTGAAGAGCTGAAGAAGAAGTTGGCCGAGGAAGAGCGTGCTCGAAAGAGTGCTGACTCTGCTTTGACCGGCTTTCAAAAGCAAGCTGAAGCTCAGAGGAAAAGTCTCCGTGATGCTAATGAGCAACTGGCAGCTTCTAAAGAACAAATATCAACTTTGATGAAGCAGCTTGAAGAAGCTCAAAGGCTGAGAGGTCAGGCTGAAAAAGGGAGGGATGAGGCTGAAAAGGCGAAAGCTGAAGCTAAGAAAGAGAAGAACGAGGCCGAACAGCAAGGATACGACGTCGGCGTGGCTGAGACCGAGGATAGATTCCGAGCTGAGGTCCCAGTCGTTTGTCAAACGTATTGTGCACAAACTTGGGAGGAAGCTCTTAATCGTGCTGGGGTTGAACCATTATCAGAGCTGAGAAAGCCTGAGAACACTTATTTCCCCCCAGCCATACGAGCCGCAAGTCCTTCTACTCAACCACAAGAGGTCTCTTCTACTGCTGTTGGCTTGGCTAAAGAAGCTCAAGATCAGAACCCTCTCCCCACCAATCAGCAGAAGCAGCCTAAAGGGTCTGAACAAATCACAGAGATCTCTCCGGCCAAGGCCGCAGAGAAGCCTAAAGATGGAAAAGCCTCTCAGAGCTTTGAAAATGACTTAGCTTCCACCATCTTGCCTGCTGAGGAGGTTTCAAAGAAGAAGGAGAAAGACGCTCCTCCCCAGGAAACCGCTAAAGTTCCCCCTCCCAAAACTACAAATAAAACTTAGCAAATAGTTGATGTAACTGTTTAATTTTAGTTTAACTTTTTTTTTTTTTTTTTTTTATTGAGGATATTCTCAAATGTAGTGTACATTTCCCTTCCCAAATTTATATAAAACATTGTGATTTTATTTATTGCTTGTTTAATTTCCTGCATGACTATTCCTTTACTTTCACATTATCCCAGACTATGGAAGAATAAATTCTGACCTGATGAGGGGAAAACTTAATAGTAATACTCCAATTAAGGTTAAAGTGTGCATCAATTTTTACCAGGTTATGGGCCAAGAACCTTACCTAACTCAAGTGCTGCTTAATACTTCAACAATTCGAGAGTGTATTAATTTCCACCAAGCTGTGGTTCGAGGACCTTACATGACTTAGTTTCTGTTTAATACTTCAATAGTTTAAGTGTATTAATTTCCACCAAGCTGTGGTCCGAGGACCTTACATAACTTAGTTTCTGTTTAATACTTCAATAGTTTAAGTGTATTAATTTCCACCAAGCTGTGGTCCGAAGACCTTACATGACTTAGTTTCTGTTTAATACTTCAATAGTTTAAGTGTATTAATTTCCACCAAGCTGTGGTCCGAGGACCTTACATGACTTAGTTTCTGTTCAATACTTCAATAGTTTAAGTGTATTAATTTCCACCAAACTGTGGTCCGAGGACCTTACATGACTTAGTTTCTGTTTAATACTTCAATAGTTTAAGTGTATTAATTTCCACCAAGCTCTGGTCCGAGGACCTTACATGACTTAGTTTCTGTTTAATACTTCAATAGTTTAAGTGTATTAATTTCCACCAAGCTGTGGTCCGAGGACCTTACATGACTTAGTTTCTGTTTAATACTTCAATAGTTTAAGTGACTCAGGCAATAAAGTTAGGGATAGGCTATAAGAGGGAAATAAAATAGAACTGTTCATATTAATAGTAATACCTCTTTAAGTTATTTACATTCCAAGGATGAAGTACAGTTTTTTCGTCTAAATTTTCTAAGTAGTAAACCCCTATTCCTGCTACAGATGTAATACGATACGGTCTTTCCCAATTAGGCCCTAACTTTCTCCAGGCTGGATTTTTGGTAGCTCCCAAGACCTTTCTCAATACCAAGTCTCCCAGAGTTAACGGCATTAGCTTCACATTTGCATCATAGCCCTGTTTCAGCTTATGTTGATAGTAAGCCAACTGAACCAACGCATTCTCTCATCGTTCGTCTACCAGGTCTAGGCTCTTATTCAAAAGGTCATCATTGCCATTCGAGGTGAAAGTGCTGGTCCTTAGTGTGGGAAAGCCTGTTTCGAGCGGAATCACGGCCTCAGCCCCATACGTCATTGAAAATGGGGTTTCTCCCGTTGACCATCTGGGTGTCGTTCGATACGTCCAAAGGACATGTGGCAGCTCTTCCACCTATTTTCCCTTTACATCATCTAGCCTCTTCTTAAGTCCACTCACTATGACCTTGTTGACAACCTCGGCTTGCCCATTTCCCTGTGGATAAGCCGGAGTGGAATATCTGTTCTTTATCCCCAGCTCGGAACAATACTTCCTGAAAGCCTTGCTATCAAATTGAAGACCATTATCCGAGATGAGAGCTTGAGGCACACCAAATCGTGTGATGATGTTCTTCCAGACAAACTTTTTTACATCCACATCTCTGATATTAGCCAGAGGTTCAGCTTCGACCCACTTCATGAAGTAATCCGTGCCAACTAGCAGATACCGTTTATTTCCTATTGCCCTAGGGAAAGGACCAACAATATCCAGACCCCATTGAGCAAAAGGCCAAGGGCTAGATAGAGGGTTAAGAACTCCCCTGGTTGATGGATGTTCGGGGCAAATCTTTGACACTAACCACACTTCCTAACGTATTCCTAGGCCTCCTTCTGCATGCCTGGCCACCAATACCCTTGGATGATTGCTCGGTGAGATAAAGATCTTCCTCCAGTATGACTGCCACAAATCCCTTCATGGAGCTCTTCTAAGAGTGCCTCCGAGGCTTCAGGGTGCACACAAAGTAGGTAAGGCCCAGAGAAAGATCGCTTGTACAATTTTTTGTCCTCGGACAACCAGAACCGAGGAGCTTTTCTTCGTATCTTTCCAGCTTCTAAATCGTCCTCGGGCAATATGTCTTTCTCAAGGTAGAGCATTATAGGATCCATCCAGTTAGCTGCCGAGCTAATCAGATTGATTTGAAGTGTACTCTCCGACACTGGGGTAGGCGTACTTAGGTCTTCAACCATAACCACCTGAGGTAATTTCATTGCCGAGGATGTTGCGAGGGTGGCCAAAGAGTCTGCGTGGGCATTCCTACACCTAGGGATATGGGACAACTCAAAGAATTCAAAATCCCCTTCCATACGCCTAACCTGGCTTAAGTAAACCTGCATTCTTGTATCACGAGCTTCCAACTCCCCTTTTACCTGGCCCACAATCAGCGCTGAATCTGAGAACATTTCCACTGTCTTTCCTCCCAGTTTCCTAACCATCCCCATTCCTATTAGTAGAGCTTCATACTCGGCCTTGTTGTTGGTGGCTGAGAATCCCAACCTTAAAGACTTCTCAATGATGGTCTGCTTAGGAGATATTAGAACTAGCCCCACTCCTGACCCCCTCTGGTTTGCTGCTCCATCTACATATACCTTCCAGAGGGAGGAATGTTCTATCGAGATAAGGCCAACTGATTTTTTATCCATGCCCTGTGGGCTTGCTTCAATTTCTTTAGGGCCTTTAGCAAATTCAGCCACCAAGTCGGCCAGAACCTGACCTTTCACAGAAGTACGAGGCATATACTTAATATCAAAAGCCCCTAGGATTGTGCCCCACTTGGCAACTCTGCCAGTGTAATCTGTACTCCGAAGAACTGCTTTGATTGGGTACTGAGTCAGAATGACCACAGTGTGTGCTTAAAAGTAATGGGGAAGCTTCCTCGTTGCATGCACCACCGCCAGAATAGCCTTTTCCAACGGTAAATAACGCACCTCAGCCTCATGAAGTGATTTGCTCACGTAATAAACTGGTCGTTGTACACCGTTGTCCACTCGAATCATAACAAAGCTGATTGCGTAAGGGGCTATCGCCAAGTAGGCAAAAAGAACCTCGTCCACCTCAGGGCTGGACATAATGGGTGGCCGAGATAAATATTCATTGAGCTGTTGAAATGCTAGAGCACACTCCTCAGTCCACTCGAACCCTTTCCATCTGTGGAGTAAAAGGAAAAAGGGTCTGCACCTATCTGCCAACCTGGATATGAATCTGTTCAGCACAGCGGTCATCGCAGTTAACCTCTGAACTTCTTTCGGATTCCGAGGTGGTTGCAAGCTGTTTATGGCCTTAATTTGGTTGGGATTCACTTCAATTCCCCGGTGAGTCACCATGTAGCCCAAAAACTTCCCAGAGCAAACCCCAAAGGAGCATTTGGAAGCGTTCAGTCGTAACTTATGCTTCCTCAAAATCTCAAATGTGCTGGTGAGGTCCGTCACATGCTTGGCCACTACCTTACTCTTTACAACCATATCATCAATATAGACCTCTATGTTTTGGCCTAGCTGTGGCTCAAACATCTTCATCATCATCCGTTGATAAGTAGATCCTGCGTTTTTCAAGCCGAAAGGCATCACTTTGTAATGAAAGTTTCCATTAGGGGTGAGGAAAGCGGTCTTCTCCTGGTCATCCAGTGCCAGTGGGATCTGATGATAGGCCTGAAATGCATCAAGAAAGCTCATCCGAGGGTGACCCACCGTTGCGTCCACCAGTTGATCTATACGGGGCATAGGAAAAGAATCCTTCGGGCAAGCTCTGTTAAGATCTGTGAAATCAACACATACTCGCCATTTTCCATTTTTCTTCCTTACCACAACCGTATTGGCCAACCACTGAGGGTAAAACACTTCCTTAATAGCCTCTGCCTCCTTAAGCTTAGTCACCTCATTTTTGATAGCCTCGGCATGTAATTTAGAAGGACGCCGAAGTGGCTGTTTCTTTGGTGTAACAGAGGGATTGACATTCAAATGATGACAAATGAAGTCTGGATCAACCCCTGGAGCTTCGTAGGCATTCCATGCAAACACATCAACGTTTCTCCTTAGAATCTCAACCAATTGTTCTTTTTCCAACAAAGGTAATAGTGCTCCGACCTGAAAGTACCTGTCTGAATCACCGCCAACACTTACTCTCTCCAGATTCTCATACTCAACTTCCTTGGTAGACGTGCCGGAGATGGTACTCAGATTCTTTGATTGCTATAATTCATCCTCTGCCTTGGCCGATGTGCCTGCTTCTGGCCGATGTTGAATGGTTGCTATCATGCACTGCCTCGCCATATTCTGATTCCCCAATATTTCTAACACTTGGCCTTCTGATGGGTACTTCACCTTCTGATGCAGAGTGGAAGAAACAGCCCCTAGGTTATGCAGCCAAGGCCTTCCCAAAATTGCCGTATACGGAGAAAAAACGTCTACCACAATAAAATCTACCTTCACCACATCCGAGCCTACTTGCACCGGTAATCTAATCATACACATCGGAATGACTGACCTTCCTTCGAAGCTCACCAACGGGGAACTATAAACTGTTAGGTCCTGGGGCGTCAAATTCAACCCCCTGTACAGGTCAGGATACATCACCTCGGCAGCGCTCCCATCATCTATCATCACCCTTCTCATATCATACCCCTCAATTTTAAGCGTAACCACCAGGGCGTCGTCATGCGGTTGCATCGTTCCTCTCTTATCCTCCTCCGAAAAACCCAACACCAGTGAGGCGTTCAGCTTTGTTTTCTTCGGCATTGAACTGGAGCCCCCATCCACACATTGAGATACGGACATTATCCTAGAGGGACAGGACCCCGTTCTCCCTAGGGCAGCAAATATAACATTTATTGTGCCCAGGGGGGCTCCTGAAGAGGCATTCCCCTGAAATGCTGATCCTATTTGACCTTCTCGGCCATTGGAATGATGCAGCAGGTGCGTCAACTTTCCCTTTCGGACAAGCTCCTCCAAGTAATCCCACAGGTTTCTGCAATCTTCAGTAATGTGCCCGTGATCCTGATGATATTGACAGTAAAAGTTTTGGTTGCGTTTCATAGGATCCTCTGCCATTCTATTGGGCAGTCTGAAGTAGGGCTCATCTTTTATCTTCTCCAGAACCCGCTGCACTGGCTCTTGGAACACAACATTAACCGCTTGGGAGTTAGCAGATCTTGACTGCCCCCCAAAATCCCTCCGAGGTCGATTGTTATTATATCGGTCCGACCTAAAATCCCTCCTCTCCGGAGGGATTACTTTGGATTTTCCTTTACCCCGTATCTGGTCCTCTTCTACCCTTCTATACTTGTCAATTCGGTCCATAAGCTGCCGCATGCTAGTAACAGGTTTACCAGTCAGTGAACTCCTCAGATCATGCTCGGTTGGAAGGCCCTCCTTGAAGGTATTAATGGCCACGCTGTCATTGGCCCCATCTACCTCGTTAAACATTTTCTAATATCTGTTCGAATAGGCTTTCAGTGTTTCCCACTTTCGCAGAGACATTGATAATAATGACCCCAAGGGTTGAACAACCCTTTTGCAATAATAAAACGAGCACCAAAGGCCTGGATGAGCCTTTCAAAGGAGTCAATAGTATTTGCTTCTAAGCCGTTGAACCACCTCATCGCCACTGGACCTAGGCTCGAGGGAAAAATCTTGCATATTAGGGCCTCGTCCCTAGAATGGATGGCCATTCTCTGACTGAAATGGCTAACATGCTCCACCGAGTTCGTCTGATCATTATAAATGGTGAACGTAGGTTGATGGAACCGCCGAGGAAGACTCGCATCCTCAATGCGTCGCGTGAACGGCGATTTGGAAACCTGGCTCAGTGCTTTGTTCAAAGAGTCGTTCCCTAACCCCTGCTAAGGTGGGCTCTTATACGTTCGCCCACGGTGTTGTTCCTCATCACGTGAAAAAAGCTCACTGGGTGGAGTTCTAGATCTTCGTCTATAACTGGTATCATCGGACTCCTCCGAGGACTTCCCTGAGTTGTGAGTCGTACGCTTTCGTCGCTCGTAACGTAATTCCCTTTTTAATCTATTAATCTCACGCTGCATGTCCCCATCTTTCTTAGCATGGGAAACATGGCTCTTCCCTCGAGATTGACTCCTCTCAGTGTGGGTTGTTCGCGCACTTCTCTCGTGATCCCCGCTCTGTTTGTGGATTACCAACGGGTCATGTTGTGGCCCCCTGGACTCTGCCTGGTGTGGATTAGCATCCATCTGCTGTGGTGCTCCTTCTGCCATCAGCTGTTGTACTAGTCTTTTCCTACAATCGGATCAAGCTCTCCCCACAGATGGCGCCAATTGTAAGGACTCAAAATGTATTGGACCCAAAAGAAGGGTGGGATTCGAGCCCAACAAGCCCAAACAATAAAATTTATAGAGAATGGGCATAAGAACTAGCTCCGGTGAGAGGAAAAAGACATCGTTCTTCTGCAGCAAAAGGAACTTCGAACTAAATAAAAGAAAAAACCCTCTTCTCCTTTTCCTCGGCTAGATTTTTAGTGTTTATCTCTCTGGATTATCTCTCTTCTTTCTCTTTCTTTTTCTTTTTTCCAAAAATCCTCTTTAAGGGTGCTCCGATTTCGCGTTATATACTACCTTCTTCATCCTGCTTCTACTGTACACGTATAGGTTCCATTCTGAGAACTTCTTTCTGTCCCATCCAGAACTTCCTAGATCCTCCGCCTAGTGGTTAGAAGGCTGCTTGGTTACTGTTCAGGTATCACCTCCACATTAATGCGGCCAGAGAGTTAGCTGGGAAGCATTTAATGTGGAGGTAATAGCTTTTAGGGGATATTTCTTACTTTTCCCGGTTCCTTCTTTGCTCAATTAGTCATTAGTTAATTTGCATGCAATTCCGTGAAGTTTCTTGGCTATCAAAAGAATTACACCTACCTCGGACGTAGTTTGAGCAATAAATCTTATCCTCGGACGTGTGAGTGTCCTCGAACAGGGCCGCAGGGCCACTAGCCCACTTCCCATGAACTCACCGTTTATCTTTTTGGGCCACTGGCCCCACATTATATAATTATTTTAAAACTTACCATATATATATAGAAATAGAAACAACAAACTAGAAATGAGTTTTAAAAGGTTTCTAAAAAAAAAAAAAGAAATGAGTTTTAATGTCAAAGTAATAAGCCGTGCAAGAGGGAAAAACAAAACAACATAAAGAGGCCCAAAAAAAAAAAAAAAAAAGTAGATGTACAGCCCTTAGATCCTTTACAACTAAGCCCATATTGTTTCTAATTTCAATATCAAAATAGGTTTATAATTGGCTTCTAGCTCATAAGCCTGCCTGCTTTCAAAACACACTCCATGACTTACTAGTAGGCCCAATTCATTGAAAAAAAAAAAAAACGACCACTCTCTATCATGCATCTTATCAATACTAAAACAAAGCAATTGATCGTATCAAAAAAAAAAAAACAAAGCAATTGAGAGCTGCCACCCTCATGCAATTGAGTGCTGCCACCTTATTACTTTAACTCTTGTTAAAAAACCAAATCAAGGTAAAATGAAAAAACAAACTAAGGTTAAATAAATCAAACGTGTCGCCTAGAAAGTCTACCACGTATCTAATTCTACCCAGAAAAGCTGTTAAAGAACGAACAATCAAAACTCAAAGCTTAGAGTTTACTCATCAGAGTTGAGCTTCAGAAAATCCCCACTCTCTGTCTTTGTGTTGTGTTTAATTTGTCATCATATCCTTTCATTCATATCTCTGCAGAAAATATATAAACCTTTAAAAATGGCTGCTGTTTCACACACTGAAGCCACAAACCTCACTACTCCACCATCAAACAACAACAACAACAACAACAACAACAATGATGGCAATGACGCCAACACCACCACCACCTTTTCAATATCACCAGTAACCCTACAAAAACTACCACACCTCAAAGACTACATTCCACAACAAGCCCTCAAAACCCAACCCAACCCATTAGAGCATAACCAATTCTACCACCCTTCTCAAGGCTTCTACATCTCCCACTCCGATGTCGTTCTCCGCCACATAGTCTTCGACCTCTCTGAGTCCTTCCCTTCCTCTGCTTCCTCCATAGCTTACCACCGTGCTGGTCCACGTGATCGTGTCTTCTTCGACCCGTCCCAAACTCGGGCTGCTATTGTCACCTGTGGTGGACTCTGTCCTGGTCTCAACACTGTCATCAGGGAGCTCGTGGTGGCGCTCTGGGACCTCTATGGTGTGCGTCAGATATTCGGTGTTAAAGCTGGTTACAGAGGGTTTTACTCCTCTGAACCTGTGGAGCTCAATCCTAAGCTAGTGCACAGTTGGCACAACAGGGGTGGCACTGTGCTTGAGACCTCTAGGGGTGGTTTTGATCTTCAAAAGATTGTCGATGGTATTCAGGATCGTCACTTTAATCAGGTTTTGTTTTCTGATCTTTGTATGAATTTAATTGAGGAATCTATACAAAGAGTGTTTTACAATTTTGGAAGCATGGTTTTGGTTTGATGTGGATGGTAAAATTCTTTAAAAAAAGATCATTACACTACATCTGAATTTGGTGATTAGATTGGATTCTGAACTGGGTTGAATATTTGTTGTTTAAAATTAACTAAGATTCTATGAAATCCTTAATACTGTGGTTTTTGTGGCCTATGTATACGTCTTTAACGTTTGGAAAGATAACTACTAGAACAAGAAATTAAAAGGCTACAGGCTAAAGGCTAAACTAAAAAAAAAAAAAATGAAAAGCTAAAAGCAGTGTTGCCATTTTTTATTTAAACAATTATCTTTGGCTAGATAATCAACTTTAAAGGGTGTATTCATAATGATCGATGCCCTTTATATAGATGTGCATGTAAACTATGTTATCTTCAATCTTCAGTTTGCTATATCAAGCACAAAAGATAGTGTTGGTTGTGGCTTGTGAGATCAGCATTCCTTGTAATCTTTTGAAATATCATGAATTTCTTAAGTTCTACCTTCCTTTTGAACGCGAATTGTTAAATCCTTTGGCACTTTCTCCCTCCTTTTTATTTAAACAATTATCTTTGGCTAGATAATCAACTTTAAAGGGTGTATTCATAATGATCGATGCCCTTTATATAGATGTGCATGTAAACTATGTTATCTTCAATCTTCAGTTTGCTATATCAAGCACAAAAGATAGCGTTAGTTGTGGCTTGTGAGATCAGCATTCCTTGTAATCTTTTGAAATATCATGAATTTCTTAAGTTCTACCTTCCTTTTGAACCCAAATTGTTAAATCCTTTGGCACTTTCTCCCTCCTTTTTATTTAAACAATTATCTTTGGCTAGATAATCAACTTTAAAGGGTGTATTCATAATGATCGATGCCCTTTATATAGATGTGCATGTAAACTATGTTATCTTCAATCTTCAGTTTGCTATATCAAGCACAAAAGATAGTGTTGGTTGTGGCTTGTGAGATCAGCATTCCTTGTAATCTTTTGAAATATTATGAATTTCTTAAGTTCTACCTTCCTTTTGGACCCGAAGTGTTAAATCCTTTGGCACTTTCTCCCTCCTTTTCAACAATTATGTAAAAGGCATGAATTGCATGATTGATAGTGTTATTAACCCAAACTTATCAGTTATCAGACAACAAGTCCTCAGCTAGGTCCATTTACATTCAAAGCATAGTCTTTTTAGCTATAGCATATTCCAAAAAGTTACAAAAATGACAAGACGCCAAAAGAAACAAAGATATACAAGATGAAACTATCTGGAATGCAGAGGCTGTGCTAGATTTCTAATTGGTAGTCACCTTTTTCACTAGTTGAACTATGTGTTTCATTCTTATTTTCATGGGCATGATAGTCCAGATGAAAGCTTAATTTCTGAGGGAATAATTTTCCTGGGACAGAACCCCATGTTTGCAGAGCCTATTTTAGAAAATACCAATTTTATGTTAATATTCTCTCTTGGATGCATTGATTGGAAATACTCTCTAGAGATTTGCATTAGTAAAGGTGAGGCTATAGAAATTTTCAATCTGTTCTTGGAGAGAGTGAATCTTATACCTTTTCTTTGCTAGAAATATCATTTTAGTTCTTTGGCTATATAGAAGAGAGTGAATTCTTTAATCTATGTTGAATCAAGCCCTTTAAGGCTTTATTCACATTGTTTGCTTTGTTTCTTCTCTGTTTCTGTAATTATAATAAGCTCTTCATTGTAAGTTCTTCCTTGTCTGCTTGTTTAGTTAAATTGAATTAAATTTTGGTGCCACCCTTACCTTTGATGTTTACTAATTCATGTTTTTAAAGTTTCCCTACTTATTGATGTAAAACCAGAAAATGAATTGATAGCACTTTCTAGAATCACTAAATATATTAAAAGAACAGTTAGCAAATGATTCCGTACATGTGATTCACATGATAATGATGATGAGCAAGAAAGTTGCTTGTTTTTTAGAATGGAGTGTGTGTGTGTTACACCTTTTCCTTTTCCATTCTCACATTGAGTTAGTCAGCACACTAACACTTTTATATATTACACATGAGAGAGAGAGAGAGAGAGAGAGAGAGAGAGTGCGTGTGTGTTACTCCTTTTTCCGTTGCGCTCTCAAGTCTCACCTTCGGTTAGTCTGCACATTACACTTAATATATATACATGTGAGTGTAATATTCTGCTATATAGAGGGCATGACCTTTCCATTGTGTGAGAACTCAAAATACAAGCCTGTCCCATTGAGGACTGCTTATTTCCAATCAAAACACATTAATAAAATCCATACTATTGATTATAAGGTACACCAAAAGTGCTGAACATTAACATGTGGTGAGCGCTATTTATTATTGGGTTTAAGTGATGCTCAATAAAATATACTCCCAACTAATTTAAGTTTTATTTGATACTAAAAAATGACTGCTAGCCCGCAAAATCAATAAATGCTGACATTTTCTAGATGTTAAAGAACAGAAACAGAACTTAAAGTTTAAAAAAGAAATTCGAGGTAAAGTTGTACAAAACAAGAGACCTTCCTTTGGGATCCCCAAAGTGGCATTGAGAGCATTTAGGAATTGGTCACATACCAAACTTCTCCCTCAAGCTTTTTCATTATTTATATTTAATCTTCTCACATGTTGAATCAAATGCCCTCAAGCGTTGAAGCACCTCACTTACTAAACCTTTGCAGACATCTTCCTAGAATAGTGACCACCGTAAGAAGTTAGTAGTTCTGGCCACAGGATTCTATTTGAGACTTTTAACAGAATACCTAGGGTCTGTTTAGATATTACTTATTTTGCTGAAAACTGAAAACTCAAAACAATAAAAAAAAAATAATAAAAAAGTTATTGTTCATACACGGGTTACTGTTCATTTGCCTAAATGTAATGTTCATGTCCCATGAACAGTACAAAAGGCGCTGGTTTAAAAAAAAAAAAAAAAAACACAAACGCAAACGTAGACGCAGGGAGATAATCTGAATATAAACGTATACCTAGGGTAAAAAAAATCAAATGAAATCTTCAAATCCAATGGTTGCGTGTCATTTCTCCATAATAACATTTGACATCAATAAATCTCCAAGTGGTGTGTTAAGTTCTTGATAACCATTTCCTCACATTAAAGCTTTTATGTTCGCTCAAGCTGGTGCACTACAAAATCTGTAGAATAATTTTAACAAGTTATAATGAGGGAAATTAGTCATGTATAATGCAAATGCTTTCATCGTGGGGATATGTCAATGAAAAGATGCTGGGAGTGTATGAAAGGCATGGAAGATGGTTATTGTTATTTATTAAACATTCGGGGAACTGAAGGTAATTTGTAAAAAGAAAAATCAAGGACACTTAATGTAATTAGCCCAAAAAGAAAGAGGGGGGAGGGGATAGGAAGGGATTTATAATTTAGTTAAAGACCAAAACTAGCGTGCAAGTCTTTCACTATAAATTTTCACTAGAAGAATCAGTAATTTCTAAAGAGGGATTTGCTACGCATGTTGTACGGGGGCTCGCTACACAAATCATATTAGCCATTCGAGTACATCTTGTTTCATATCTTCTTTGTTAAATAGTATAATCACACGTTATCACATTAGCTTTAACAAATTTTGAGAGATAGACCTTCTTGTAATTGAGGTAGATTCTCAACTAGCAATTAGGGTAAATTTTATATTTCTAAGTGCATACTTGTTCTTATTAGGTTCCTCTATTTGCTCATCCCCCAACATGTAAACAGGTGTACATCATAGGTGGAGATGGCACAATGCGTGGGGCTGTGAACATATTTGATGAAATTCGTCGCAGGAAACTGAATGTTTCAATTACTTGCATCCCTAAAACCGTTGACAATGATGTGGGAATCATTGACAGATCATTTGGTTTCCAGACAGCAGTAGAAATGGCACAGCAAGCAATTAATGCAGCTTATGTGGAGGCTGAGAGTGCAGTTAATGGAATTGGCTTGGTGAAGCTAATGGGTCGAAGCACAGGGCACATTGCCCTTCATGCAACATTGAGCAGTCGTGATGTGGACTGCTGCTTGATTCCTGAAATGGAATTTTACTTGGAAGGAAAAGGAGGGCTCTTTGAATTTCTTGAGCAGCGACTGAGGGAGAATGGGCATGCAGTACTAGTAGTTGCCGAGGGGGCAGGACAGGATATAATACCAAGGACTGATGCACAGAAAGAGGAGAGGGATGAATCTGGCAACCCAGTGTTCTTAGATGTTGGCGGGTGGCTGAAGTCAGAGCTAAAGAAATGGTGGGCAAGAAATCATCAAAATGAGTTACTTACAGTGAAGTACATAGATCCAACATACATGATACGTGCCGTTCCTGCAAATGCTACAGATAGATTGTATTGTACACTTTTAGCACACTCTGCAATTCATGGGGTTATGGCAGGGTACACTGGATTTGTCCCTGGTCCTATTAATGGCATCTATGCATATATTCCATTGGAAGAGGTGGCACAATCTAAGAATGAAGTTAACACAAAGGATCACAAATGGGCATGGGTGAGATCTGTTACCAATCAACCCGATTTTATGAAGGTCTAAACATAAAAAACCAATCAAAAGTTTATAGACAACAAGTTTCATCTTTGTAGTCTCTTAAGCTGATTCACATTGAGGCTTTCTTGGCTTTTTGAACCTTATCAGGATTCAACTTGCAGATCATTCCATGTAACAGATATACTTGGTAGCTTCAAAGGGTTGATTCAAGGGTAAGATTAAAAGTGGCAGTGTTGAAATGTATTGCACGGGATGAAGAAACTTTAAGGGTTGGACTGATTATATTTGGTCTGCTTTTTCAAATAATGTTGTCCCCGAAACCTTGTTGTTTGTTGAGATAATTCAATGTTGTTGTTATTTATTTATTTATTTATTTATTTTAATTTTATTTTTTTTTATGATGCTCATCTAGCGTACATTATGGTTGGATCACTTGTGAATGTTTGGAACTGTCATATCATATAAACAGCTGTGTTGGTCAAGCTGTCACAGTTGATGTCTTCTTTCTCCGTTATATTCTTTTTCCTTTAGTGTGCACGTAGTAAAAGATAACAAGGACATGAACATTGTTCTACCGCACAACGCTTGAACAATTACCATTAAAGCAAGGTCAGCTATATATGTTTATCTCTTTTAGAAAGACAACTGAGAATATTATTCTTTTAATGGTGGCATTTACGGTTGGATTCTGGGGCCATACTTAGCTTTACTTTACCAAACTTTGTGAAACCACTTAGTCGTAGGCTAAGGCGCAAATAATGTGCAAAAGGAGCAACGGTAGTGATGAACATGTGCAATTGCGCATTAATTGGTTATTCAGGCTTCATAATTCGATATGATACTTTGTATTTGCACTTGACATACACAAAAGTTGTGCAGAAACTTTAATCTTAATCACTAATATTAAATCTAATTATGCAAATACTAGTATCCAATTCCATTTGAATAGTCCAATTGTCTTCCTTTCGATGTAAGACAAAGTTGAAAAAGCAAGGTCTCTTTCATTGAGGAATCACATATTATCTTTGCTATTTGAGAAATTGTTAATGATGTTTCTTTCTATCTTCTTCTTCTCTTTCCTCTCCCATATTGACGATAATCTCCCACTGTGTCACGCACTGTCATGAAGAAAAAAAAGATAACCAAATGCTTTGTGGCTTTGTGACTAGGGAATATTACATTTTCTTTACTAGCTATATGGCCTTAAAAAATGATGCTTCAACTTTTACAAATCTTCAAAAGTTCAAAAAGCAAGTATGAATAAATTACAAGTGCAGTTATGGACCTCCAAACAGAAACCACACACCTTTTACATAGCATCTAGTGCATTCCAGTTCAAATAAGATGTAATATCTTGCTCTTAAGAGCTTGCCTTAGAATTGGAGCCTTAGACAAGTGGCTATCCTATCACTACCTTTGCCTGTTTATGAGAATTAATTAGGAGCTAAACAAGAAAAAAATATAGGCAACAAGCATAGACAATGATAATGATAAAGGACAATTAGCTTTGCCCAAAAAATCATACGAAAACATAGGAACAAAAACTTTGAACATATGGTATTGAATATGGGGATGATGGAACAAGAAGGACAGGCTTGGCCCCAACTATGTTTGACAAGAGTGGCAGTAAAATTGTAGGTCTGAGAGTCATCAAAAGATGTGTTGCGACATGATGGTATAGCTAGCATGCATGTTCCAAAGTCGACCGTTGTCAAAAGATTGTTTATGAGTGATCTCCTTTGGGGATTTTCGGCTACTGGTAAAATCAATTTTAAGACTGTAAATTCAGGTGGTTTTGCAATATGGCTGGATTAAGGCATATTTCTTTTCAACTTGTTTTCATGCTTCTTCTTTTTTTATGAACTTTGTTTTCATGCTTCTTTACTACTGATACTGATACTGATACATGTGTATGTATAAATGATAGACCATACAAATATTACTCCAAAACCAAATGTACTGTTAAGACATCGATTAGAGTTTAATACTATCACAAAAGATTTGTGCTCATAACTCATCTACAAAACTCATTTCTATGATATTTATTTTATTTTATTTTATTTTATTTATAAAGAAGAATAAAGATTAGATACAGCAAAAAATTAAGAAAAAAATGATCTTTGTGCACGCAAGGCCTATAAGAGTTGTACAAACAACACAAGTCATCAATCACATTTTTTTTTTTTTGGCAAAGAAAAAAAGAAAGGAGATGAGTAGTACGAGGTTTATAGGTATAGTTCCAAAGCTTACCATGAAAGGAATGCTTTAATTACTTGGTTATTTTCTTTGGGTAAAACGTAGGTATAATTACCTACGTGCAATATATTAATGTTTTTTTTAATTAAATTCAATTGTTATTAAAAAAAGATAATACTTTATTGATTATTGATTAATGCAACTATGTATTTGAATTTAATTGAAGTATTTAACTACTAGCTAATATGTCTTTTCCTTCTCAGAAAAAAAAAAAATGCTAATATGTCTTTCTTTTAAATTTTCAAAATATTTTGGTTCAAACACCTAATCATTCATGAATAAAATTAATGGCACCTCTTTTTATTTTTTTTAGTGTATTTGAATATATGTTTAATGGACACTTTTTTCTTCTGTTTTCACAATTTATTATTGTGATAAATTCAAGAGGCTTGTAGTTTAATAATATAGTTTGGTCTTTTTTATGAGAAAGTTTGTGAACACAACTTTTGAGTAACGATTCTTGCCACAACTTTGATGTAGTCAATTGTGAATGGTGAATTCATGTAAAAGTGATTGTTTATCATTTACATTTGATCACCTTAGAGTTGTGGACAAAAAATATGGGGCAAAAGCTGTGATAGTAGAAGAACGGTTTCTTTATTAGAAGAATTATGCTTCAAATCTTCCTTTTCAATTTTGTAATTATCGAATAAGAAATAAGGATTGAAGTAATATCATTAAAACATGCACTTGCCATTAACAACACTTTAATATAAACTAGGAAAAATTTGATGAAGGTCCTATGGGCATTAATTTAGGAAATATTTTTAAGAACTTTTTATGAAGAAAAAAAAAATGATTTTTTTGATTTTTTTTTAAATTTTCAATAAAAATGGTAATAAAACTTGACTAAACAGGTACACTAACCGGACCTATAAACTAATCACAAAAAAGGATGTCATTTTTTTTTATTATAAACTAATCACAACAAAGGGTGTCATTCTTTTTTTGGAGAGAGAAAGTGAAAAATTGTGTGATAATACTTATTGCATTTGCAACCACAAAACGCGTAAACAGTCAAGTAACCTTTCCATTTCAATGGAGGGGACATTCATGACCTACCATAACAACGTAGTCATAAATACTTATCTATAAGATGGCACAATCAATGTTGAAAAACACCAAACTTTCTACCATTTTCTAGATAATGATCGAATGCCCTGTTTTGTACAGCCGACATGGGCCAAAAAAAAAACACATGGGTTATAGTTTAATGGTAGAAATTCTTGTTTCAGAACTTAAAAAAGAGCGGTTCGAGTAATAGTCTTAGTAAGACCTGTGTAATATACGTGATATTATTCATTACCGTCATGTGATGTGAGGTCAATGAATTTTTTTTTTTTTTTTTTTTTTTTTCATTCAGTAAAAAAGACATTAAAAAAAAAAAACAACAACAACAACAGCAGCAACAAACAATATCAAACCGCCATTGGCACAGCGTCGGAGTTTTGGACTTCAAAGTCCCTCACGTCGGCGATGTAATGCGGTGCATCTATCTATCTCCAAATTCCACATGGGAAGTCGGTCACTACCCGATAAAATTATTCCTCACTAAAGACAAAGGCATGATACTGATACCACTTCCATTGTTTCTTTTCAAAATTATTAAAGCCCCCAATAAATTCTTATATTATTACTGTGGGGGAATGATCTTTCTTTGGTTCATAATTTCATTACATGAGCATCGGATGTTACCAAAAATGAAAATGCTAGTTTAAGTCTTTATAACACATTATAATAATATCTTTATTCTTTCATACAAAATATTAAAATAATATATATAACACATTAAAATAATATTATCTCAGCACATCAACCAATTCAAAACAAAGAAGAAATTTAAAAAAAGAAAAAAAAAAAGAAAAGAAAAGAAAAAAAAAAGACCCATTGAGCTACAGTGCAAAAGGAAGAGAAATTATTTATAAAAAAAATTAGCATGAGCTACATTTTACTAGAAGTACTGTAGCTCCACTACTAGATATTCTTAGTGCGATGGTCACTTCACAAATATAAGTTCTTGTGGGGTGTGAGGGGTAAGGGCCGGAGTTCAAGTCTCCAAGAGGGAGTTTCACACCCATATATACTTAGGCTTTGTTTGGTTGGAGGAGAGGAAAAGTGAGAGGATGAAAAATTATAGGATGATAGAAAATTATGGAAGGATGGAAAATTGAGAGAATAGAAAAGTTTTAGTTTTCTCTTATGTGTGTTTGGTTGGAGGAGTGGAAAAGTGGGAGTGTGGAAAACTCTTTTGTTTGGTTGGAGAGAAAAGTGGGAGGATGAAAAATATAATTTATATGAATTGATTGCTATGTCCTTATTATAACAAAATACCAAAGGGTCTAATAAGTGTGAAAAAATATGTATAAATTATAAATAAAAACCATAGATGAGAGCAAGCAAAAACTGGGTAAAATGAATAAATAAAAAAAACTTATAGTTGTGAAGAACCTAGAGACCGTTTCCTGTGAAGAACTTTGGGAATATATGAGAAAAATAAATAAATAAGTATTTTTTTGAGAATCAAATAAATAAATAAGTAATCAAATAGTAATAGATAAGGTGGAATATAACGAGGACAAGGCAAAAAAAAAAAAAAAAAAAAAGAAAAAAAAGAAAAGGGGAATGGAAAGAGGAAAGCCTAGAGACATGCTGTGTATAAAAATGAAAATATTTGTATAATTTATTACTCACATCAGTTTACCAATTTTTATATTGTATAAAAAAAAAAAGGAAAAAAAAAAAAAAAAAAAAAAAAAGAAGGAACGATAGCTCCATGTATACTAACTTTTTGCTAACCAGCACATGTAAATTTTGAAGAATAAAGCTACTCCATTATTTATATCACTTGACTAATGTCTGGAATTATCAGTTTACCAATTTTATCACTAGGTGGTCATTACCATGTCACATCATATATATACACAACACATTCTTTTTCTCTTTTAGGTGGGCTTGAATTGCATTTTCCAAAAAGATCTTTAAAAAGGATCCCTTCCCAAAAGAATAAGCTAGCTGGCATGCCGTGATTGGAGCAAGTGGCAAAGGCCACTCCCTTCCCTAAGCTCCCTTATCACTGGAGAAGGGTATTCTGGTCATTTCGTTACTATTGGCTTGTACATCATTATCAAATTGAAGTAAAACTCCTAATGATAATAAAGATCTCTGAAGGGAGCTTAATCTTTACTCTTCCACAGACGGTTAGACACTGACACAGTTTCTTTCAAAAGCACTTCCGCCCATTTCCTCATTCACTCTCATAAACTCATTCTCATTTCACCAACTGACAACAAACAAAAACAAAAGGGTGTTTTTTCTTTCTTCCTTTCTTTGTGGGCAAAGGAAATAAGTCACTTTCAGACAAAAACTCCAATGTATGTGTATGAATGACTGAATGGTTTTTATTTTTTTATTTTTTGGAACCCAGCAGCAAACTCCTTTTTCAGACAAAGATGTTGTTATTGCCTAGATTGAGAGTAGCTGCTTTTATTTCTCTCATAGTTTTAAACTCATCTCTGAAAGCAGAATCAGCCATAGGAGTGAACTGGGGGACCTTGTCATTCCACAAGCTGAAACCTACCACGGTGGTGGATCTCCTAAAAGAGAACAAGGTACAAAAAGTTAAGCTTTTTGATGCAGACCCAGATGCCCTTAAGGCTCTCATGGGGTCTGGGATTCAAGTCATGGTTGGAATCTCCAATGATATGCTGGCCACTTTGAGCTCATCCACTATGGCCTCTGATTTGTGGGTTCGCCAGAATGTGTCCAGATATATGGTTAAAGGTGGCGTTGATATCAGGTTTGTATGTTTCAAATGCTTTTTTTTTTTTAATGTGTTCTTTATTTGGCAAAGAAGTAAGAAAGTGAGAAAAGAAATAAAATTTTTGGATCTTATGTTTTTGTTTACAAGAATCAACTCAATCCAACAAAGCACACTAGTTGTATTAGGCTGAGTTTATTTCTAATCAAATTAAAATAGTACCCCAAAGAAGGGGCAAAAAAAAAAAAAAGATGATATATTTGAGAGTCAGGTTTCAGTTTCTAACTATCATTGTAGGAAATTCTGTAATAGAAGTAAATGTTATTCTGCCAAAAAAAAAATTTTTTTATTTGATTTTTTTACAATTAGTTACTATAGAATTATAGTGACAGGTAGTAAATTTATTGGTAATCTGGTTCTTATTGCATCATTGAAGATTGACCCATAGTTAGAATTATTGCCTTTTTTTTAAGAACAGTAGTTAAATTATTACAAACATATTCAGGTCATAACTTGTTAATGAAAACAGGTATACTTCTTGAGAGGGGAAAAAAATAAAACAGATACACTTAAAATTTTGTGAATGATTTGGGAATTTTGGCATGAAGCTTATCATGATCATGAATTGGCTATATTAACCAAATAAAAATGAAGCTTGTCCTGTGGATAAGTCTAATTGATGCCTGTCTCCACTTAAGCAGCCTACTTTCTATGCTAACTTTTGATGCATAGTTCTATGCTGCCAGGCTCTTTCCTATGAAAGCTCTGAATTTCAATGGCTTGCTCAGCCTTCACCTTGGGGTAGTGATTGACAGTATTTTTAGAACTTATTGATTTACAGTCAAATCAAAATGGGTTAGATTTGCAATGCTTATTATCTTCCTCCCAACAGTTCTATCCTGCAAACCAGTTTCTTGTTCAAAGCATTTAAGAATTGAGATCAACTTATTGAACTGATGCATTTTTCAGTTCATTTAGATGGTACCAATAAATTGACTCATGTAAGCACTTTTTTAAATGCATAATGTATTCACATTTGTAAGGTAGGGATTTGAATTATTATTATTGATATTTTGAGAAGAAAGGTAGGGACTTAATTTATGAGAAATCTGAACCTCCTTGGAGGCTAGTGATGCAATTAATCCTCAAGTTTGGTAATACACCATATCTTCCTAATGTAATACTAGAGCCTAGTTCTGACATATCATTGTCAAAAAGCTTGATAGCGGTAGGTTTGATTCTTCAAAAAAGTTCACAAAGCACTTCTTTTCTAAAAGGGAACTCGCCCATATATTTAATATTTTTCTGAACTTAAATTTTGATATCTCATAATTATTTTTCAAAATTTTCAGCAATTTAGATATCTCAGTAAATTTCTCTATGTATTAGGAGTTCTAAATTTTGATTTTTTGAGCAAGCTATTCAGTTATTACTGTTTCATGACAGGTATGTTGCAGTAGGAAATGAGCCCTTCCTTTCTAGTTACGCAGGTCAATATGAGTCCTATGTCATGCCCACATTGCTCAACCTTCAACAGTCCTTAGCCAAAGCCAATCTTGCAGGCTATATAAAGTTGGTGGTACCTTGCAATGCTGATGCATATGAATCCACCCTTCCTTCTCAAGGGGCATTCCGACCTGAACTGACTCAAATTATCACTCAAATCGTTTCATTCCTCAACTCAAATGGTTCCCCATTTGTAGTCAATATTTACCCATTTCTAAGTCTCTATGCGAACACTGATTTTCCACAAGAGTATGCATTTTTTGAGGGGACTACTCATGCTGTTACGGATGGGCCCAATGTTTACTACAATGCATTTGATGGGAATTTGGACACTCTAGTCGCAGCTCTAAGCAAACTTGGATTTGGTCAGATGCCCATCATTATTGGGGAAGTAGGTTGGCCTACGGATGGAGCCATTGGTGCAAATCTCACTGCAGCAAGGGTTTTTAATCAAGGGCTCATAAATCATGTTCTGAGTAACAAAGGAACCCCGCTGAGGCCTGGTGTCCCTCCAGTGGATATTTACCTTTTCAGTCTCCTTGATGAAGGGGCAAAGAGCGTACTTCCAGGAAACTTTGAGAGGCATTGGGGTGTTTTTTCCTTTGATGGCCAAGCGAAATATGCTCTAAACCTTGGTTCAGGCAACAGGTTATTAAAGAATGCAAGGAATGTTGAATATCTTCCATCTAGATGGTGTGTGGCAAACCCATCTACAGATTTGTCAGAGGTGACGAACCACATGAAACTTGCCTGTAGTGTTGCAGATTGTACTACACTTAACTATGGGGGATCATGTAATGCCATTGGAGCAAAGGGAAATATCTCATATGCATTCAACAGTTACTATCAGCTGCAAATGCAGAATTCACAGAGCTGTGATTTTGATGGGCTTGGTATGGTCACTTTCCTAGACCCTTCTGTTGGGGATTGTAGGTTTGTTGTGGGCCTCACCGATGTTAGTTCATCAAGCTTTCGACCAAATTTTAGGTGGCTTATTCTTTGGTTTTTGATCCTGTGGGGGTTTTGGGTTTTTGCAGTATGAAAAAAGGTTTCTTTAGTAGGTTTTTCTCAGTCCCCCTTCTGATACTATGATGCTAAACTTAGGTGATAGAATACGATTGTTATCTAGAGATGTCCAAAATTATTCCAGATATTTGATTGACTTATTTATCATGTAAGAAACAGAGTAAAAGCTTATGTAGTGAACTATTTAAATATAATTTATATCCACACTGGCTCTCTCTTTTATTTCAAATGGATATACTAGTCTTTTGGATATTTAGAATTGCAATGGAACTACATTCTTCATTTTGAAGCATGATTTGTGATCATATGACACCAAAAAGCTAAACGGGCCGTAGATTTGTAAACTGATGGACCACGGTTCTGCAGTGCATTATGGCATCTCAACTGACTCAGATGTATCTCTTTGCATAGGACATCCATTAAAGGCAAAGGCTTATTGTTGAATGCAGAAGTCAATTCTTTAACTACTCACAGAAAACCTCCTCTTTTAAATAAAACAGAGGTTAGAACTTTCTTCTCCTTGCATGATGGTATTTCAACAACACATCGTTATTCTATCTTTTTATTTGATAAGCATCAGCCCCAATCTATTAGGACAAGCATACCTTCTACCAACACATAAACAAGACACTCCTCACAACATACTTTTCCACAGCGGATTACAGGCTTCCAAATGCCGTAGCAGCAGCGACAACCTTCAAATATCATGATTATGTGTTATATCACATGCAGAGGCACTAGTCACGGTTAGAGTACAAGTTCTTAGGTATAACAAAAAAAATCTTGAGCAAGTAGAATTAATAGCTCAACTTTACCTTGGGGATGAACCATATGCTCAACTTTATTGAGGTGAGCACCTGCCATTGCATTTGCTGACATAATAATGGATGCCATTAGCAGCAGCCATGCAAGAGCAATATTTTTCCTTTCTCACCATCTTTACCAAGCTCAAATTGAATGACCAACTGTTGTATGACATCCTTGAACTCTTTCATGTTATTTATAAGAGTGTCAACTCTTTTGGAAATTATTTTAGCGAAAGGGAATGGATTCTACGCCGTCTCTCCCTCATCTAAGCATGTGATGCTTATCTATCCTAGCATATGCACGTATTGTCCTTTGGTCCATGTAAGAATCCTTGGCTCACAGTATACATAAACCGCGTCTACCATTATAGTTTGGCGGTATCTTTTGTTTCATTTTGTAAGAATTGAGCCCCATGCTTTCAGATGTCATTCAATTTTAACAAATATTAATATATTGTAACTTGTAAGTACTAAAAATGGTAATAGGATATTTTTGACTGGTCAATTCACCTAAGCCAAACATTTCTGTCCTGATTGCACTAGTTGGCTATATGAAATTATGAACTGAGCACATCAGTAGACTAAAAGATTCTTAATTTTATCTTTGAAACCTTATAGAAAGTTCACAAGCATCTATAATTATAGCATTTAAAGAAAATATCCCTTTTTTTTTTTGCTAAACTAATAATAATAATAATAATAATAATAATAATATCCTAGTTAGAATTTAAAACCTCAAGATTTTGACAGTCTAATGTGAAATAGGTAGTCAAGTGGTTGGGAACTATATTTATAATGACTATCAGTTTCACAAACTGCATTTTCTAAATCAATTTGTAAAAATGAAAGGCCATTTGGTAGTTGAAAATTGCATTATTCTGTTTTTGTTCTAAGTACTCACCGGGTTAAGTCAATAGATATTGAAGTGTAAGGTCTGTCAAGAGGGTAATCTTCATGTCAACAGTCCAGTTTCCTCTTTCCAAGGTCTTTGTAAGGTTTTAATCGTGTGGCATGAATTGTAGAAGGACTGTTTTGCTTGTTCGACCCCTTTTCATGCAAAAATGGGTGGAATTTGTGATATGAGGATCACATATGGGTCCATAAACCATCTGATTTCTCCGGTAGTGAAACTCAAATGGAGATTTGCTTCCAATAACTTTTAATAATCCCTAAATAGAGATGTTTCCTAAGTTGCCTATTATATGTGAAAGTATCCAAGTAATTTTATAGTCATTCAGTCAAAATTTGATCATAATTGCAACAGAATCCATCCCCTTGTGGCCTATAACCAACTCTCTTTTAGCAATCTTTTCTTGAACCATTCAATCATGAAGATCCCTGGTTCATATTCAAAACTTGATCCAACTTGGAAGCTCTCATGTTGCTTCATTAGCTTTTAAAATGCTCAGCATATCAAAATTGCAAAAGGTGAAAATGCTGTTATGGGTGTAGTAAGAGTGTAATAAGACTCGAGCCAAATTATGCTGAGACTCAAATGACCTCATTTGAAGTTCTTTTGAAATGATCCCATTTCAACTGGATTGTTATCTTTATTCATGATCAATTCAGAAAGATTCGGTATTTTGATAGATAAATGGTGAACCACTAATTTTATTTCAGGGAAAAAAGGCATATTGTTACACTATCAAGAAATGTTTGAGTACCCAAGGAAATCATTTGAGATGCCCATTTGGCCCTTTGATAAACAAGCTTAGAGAGTTAAACAATATTCATTCGATCGATTCTGAGAATGGTTGCTAGGCCAGATGCATTACTCATACAGCTTTATCTTTGTTGTTATGTGAGTTCGACAAATTGGGCAAGAGGTTAAGACCTGTCCACAATCATAGCATGTCTGCAAAAGATAAAGATAGAATAGCAATTAACCAGAGTTGATTAGAAAAAAATATTGATGTCATCCCTCCCAGTTTTGATTTTTAGATTACCTGATGTCCACATCCCAATGCAAGATCTTTCTTATTCCACAAGCACACAGGACAGGTCTGTATGGCAAAAAAGGACTATCAATAAATCAGAACTAAAGATTATAGGTTAATTGAAATCTTACTTTTCTATTTTTTATAATTCACTATATCATAGACAAACAGGTCACATGTGTGTGTCAGTGCGGAGAGAAAGCAGAAACCTACCCTGCTGTGTGGAGAATGCTCTGATGATGGAGTAGAATAAGCATAATTAAATCCACTTTCTTGTTCAATGCTGCTTGACCACGTATATCCATTGTTGTGTTCATTGCTATGTCCATTATAACGTTCATTGCTGTGTTCATTGCTGCTTGATTGTATATACTTTGGATAAGGATTTTCTGAAATGCTTCTAACTGGAGGGGGGAGTGGAAATCTCTGAGGAGTTCCTTTTCGGCAGCTGCAAGAAAGTAAGAAGGTAAGCATTCAAAATATTTGAGCATTCTTTTACAAACATGTCATACGTGAAAGTGTGTGTTAGTCAGTGGTGACAATACCCCAGAAGTTGCAGGTCCATTGTAGCTTTGTACTGTGATGGTATCTCCATTAGTGCAGCCAAAGCAAACTCTGTCTCTTTCTTGGATGCAGGGATGTGCTTCAACATGATTTCAGTGAAATTTACAAACTGCATCAAACAAGTCACGAGAGAGTAAAAACCTAGTTAGAAATGTTGCATAAGTTGCTCAATTCAGTTTCTTACCTGGAAATTATCAAAAGCCCGAGATGGAATGTTGTCATCAAACTCATGCATCATGTCCCATGGTCCATCACCAACTCCAACCAAAACTATTGACAAAGGATAATTACTACAAAAGGGATAATAAGGCCTTCAGATTTTGTGGAAGACATATCACTTAAAATAAGGTGCTCAAGTAATATAGTATTACAACCTTGCTTTCACAATAGCATTGATGGTACTTCTCTCTTGAGGACTAAAGTTACCATAACCGGTGTTCACACTTCTTGTTACCTTGCAAATCAAGTTAAAATCAAGAACATGAGGTTAAGAAGACCATAAAGCAAAATAGGGAAGTGGGGAGATGAAAACAGACGCAACATCAATTGAATTTACTATAATCTTTCCAATAAGTCTCAGAGAAGAAATTTCTATTGTAGCATTCAGATAAAAGAAAATATTCAAGTCATGTCACTAACCTGTCCATCAGCAATGATCATAAGAACATGATACTGACCACCACTATTGTCAACGATTCCAATTGCAGTTTCGATGATCGGAGCAAAAGATGTTGGACCTGTCATATCAGAATAGAACAATTGAACTAAAGAAATTACTCAGGAGGAAAGCGAAACAAAAACCAACATTGGGAAAGTAATTCAACCAACCAGCTAGATGTACTTGTGGCACTATTTCTCGATAACGAGAAAGTACTTCCTCAAATCCATTACAAGGTTTTTCATCTGGATGAAAACTAAAAACTTCTTGATCATGTGTAGTTGCTGCAAAAGCATGACAAATTTTACACTATCATGCTTTGATCATGTGTGATATATGTTTCTATCTGAGCAGAAAGTTTTACTGATACTGACCATCACCAAAGCCATAACAAGGAATAAGGTTATCCTCATCAAATGCTGAAAGCGTCCTGCCAATTATTGATATTGCCTGTTCATATGGATTTGAGTGATCTCCAAGGTGATGCAGGCTCCTATGGTTGAAAGATCGTGCGCCTGTCCACTCATTACTCTTTGTGAAATCAATGCCAACAATAAGATTGGAAGATTCAAGACCAGCTTGGTGAAGAGCTTGTGTCACCTATAATGTATAATCAAGTATTAGGATCCAAGATTGATAACTAACTTTAAGTAACAAATAAAGTTCAATCTACAATTACCATTAAGAGTAGGAGTCAGGAGTATGAAATGTAGTGCATACATTAAGAATAGTATAATACTATCAACTAAACTCAACTCTCGGACCATTTTTAGTGTACATGAAAGAGAGACAAGAAAAGCCCTCAATTTTTTTCAATAATAATAGACTAGAAAGTGTGAAAGCCACTAGAGGAGGCATTGTTTTTCTTTACCATGATTAACAAGGGAGAGAGAGTTAATTATTCAAATATCAGTTCTAAGTATTTGATTCTTCAATGATGATTTATAAGTGTTATCCAATTTCCTGATCTATGCTGCATTTATTAATTATTACAATCAGCAATGGAAATGTATAACATGTGAGTGCTTTACACAGCATAGGCATTCCAAATTTTCCAGTTATCAGAATGGCCTGGAAGCAAGCTTAGAAAAATACAAGCAAATATCTTTTTCATGGAATTCCATAAGCATAATACCTGTTCCAGAGAGTGGTATTCGTCACCAATTCTTTTGTACCTTGACTGCAGCTTGCTTCTTCTTTCATAATCAGCGTAATTTCTTGGATAAGAAGAAGATGAAGAGCCAAGGTCTGATTGAGAAGCATAACCATATGAAGCATCATGGTTGAAACTGTATCGTGGACTGTCAGATTTTGATGATTTGCCTCCCATGTTAATGTCTCAACTCACTACTGCTATAAAAATTTGATAATGCTCCTCTTCTGCAGAGGCACTCTAACTGTGGCACAAACTACATGTTGAAATTTGATCAGTTTAGTTCAATAGCAAGCTTTGAGCTACTAATCATTTTGCAAAAAGGGATATTCAATACCTCAAACAAATTACAAAATCATATACAAAATTGTCAATCAAAAATAAATAAGCCAATCCTATTAAACTCCGAAATCTCTAAAAACAGAAAATTACAAAAGGTATCTGAAATTCTGGTGTTCACTTCTCAGAGGTAAACAATTGTAATCCCAACATTCCCTGGGCCACATATCAATCCACCAGATACATAGTTAAAACAAATATCAATACCCAAAATTCACCGATACAAGATATTCCACAAGACAAAATAGAAATCCAAAGAGTATAACAGCTATGCTTACTGGGAAATTTCTAATTTATTAGAATAACAATATACTTTCTTTAAAACCTTACCTGAAAAGCAACCCGTATAAGTATACAAAACCAATCAGAAAAAAGCAATCTGTATTAGATCAAATGTAAACAGATCAAAAGCTTGGTACAGAATTCATGTATCTTATACTAAGAAGGCAGAGAGATAATAAGTAAAGGCGGATACAAAGATTAAAAAACACTGTTGAATCAGTTTCGATAACATAGATGTCAACTCTGACTTGTCAAAATCAAGAAAAGACTAAGAACTTCTTTAGAAACCGACTTTCATGGAAATAAACTTGAAAGCAATAGTTGCCCAATACCCTGCTTTAACTATCATTTGGAACCTAGTGAGAAATTATTTGTCATCTAGAAACTGTTTACCAATAAGAGTGGAAGTAACCTTCAAGGAAATTTCCATGCAACCACAAAACTCCTCAACTTTACTCAGAATGTCAACATGAGAAAAAAGAAACCATTCTTGCATAGTACCAGATAAAAAAACAAAGCTAGCTCCACCAAAAGATAGATACTAGTTATTACAACATAAATTTAACCCCAAAAACACACACACAAAGCTTATTTGACCATCCCAAGAACTTCTTGGCATTCACTGCATTACCTATGTGGAAGGATGGTGATGATGATAATGATGATTATGAGAAGAGAAGGAAACTGTGCTTATTTATATATGTAGGACATTTATTTGTATTCTATATGTGCAGGATATATTTGTTGTCCGCTTCTCGAATTTCCCAAAACCAACATAAATAAATGGACAAGTACTTACTACCCTGTTTTAAAAAGAAAGACAATAATTAAATTCTTAATTTTTATTATTATTATTTTTTTTTTTGGAGCCATTTGCAATTCTTAATCTTAGCATGTATGTTTAGGATAACCTTGAAACAATGTTGTTTTTCTACAAATTGATGTGACAATGAATATGATTTTTACCATTTACGCCGAGACTGGCAACCGATCGAGAAAGGACAAAAGAAATCTCCTCAAACCATAAATTGAATAACTATCCAAAAAATCACAAATTAAAACTATCCATACATTAGTATAAAAAATAATATGATATAACAATAAATATGATTTGAGCCACGTCAACAACATAATTAATAAATTCATAATTATTATCTTTTTTGTTCTGTGTTTAAAATTTAACGCATCAATTAATAACATATCCTAACATCACTTTGTATGTGACTCCATGTGCAATTATTTATGGTACCATAGCCATCTCACCTTTATGAAAAGTATTATGGTTCAAATCTCCTATCTTTGTTGATGTAAGTGGCAATAATTGAATTACTAAAAAATAAAAAAATTGTAGTAATTATTTAACCGTTACTGGCTATGTATGGCTCAGTAGAGTCTCAATTACTCAATTTTTAAAATCCGAAACCTTCCGACTTAATCCAAGTGCTCTGCCCTCAAGTCTTTGTCAATTCTAGTTTCCAACAATATTAAAATCCAAGTCGCTAGCAACGCGCAAAAAAGTCTAGTGCTATTTCCCACTTTGCTGTTAGAAAATGTATTTCAAGTGTCCAATCATATACGACTAAATGTGCCACGTGGAACAATACTATTAGTCTTTCAGATTCGTTTCACTGCCACTTTTATAGCCTTCCAACCACCAAATACCGTGACCTATGCAATGACATCCCTGGGTTTTCGTCATGAATATTCCTTTTTATTTTTTATTTAATTCCTTAGTTAGCAAGAAATAAATAAACAAAAAGAGTTGAATCAACAATAAAAGAAGAGCTTATCCCTGTTTTCAATATAATAACTTTTTAAAGCAAAATATAATCTTTTTTAGTTTATAAAGTTGAATCGGTTATCAAGAATCTTGTAGTTGAATTGACATTTTTAAATATTTATAGAATCAGTTTAAATTCCCTCGCTTTCGAGTCCTAAACTCTTGAATTTATAAAATAAAAATAAAATATCTTTTTAAAAAAAGCCTCCCTGGGTTACATAATGCAAAAGCTGGTCAATGAGATCCAACCACATCATTGGGTCTAAAAATATTGGGCGAATTATAATAGGGATACAATTTTTAGCATAAGTTTGTGCCACTACTCGCCACATGATAAGTTGTGATTAGTAAGGGTGTATCCCCACATAGCCCAGTAACATATCATTACCAATTACAACTCATCATGTGGCGAGTTATGGTACAAAATTGTACCAAAAGTTGTGTCACTAGCATAAGAGATTTGAATCATAGATGTTTCTATTAGAGATATTAGGAGATAACAATCGGTTGAGTTAAAAGGGTCTTGAAAAGTTGTGAATTATCATTAGCTCAATTGATAAAGTTTCTTATCGTTAAATAAGAGATTTTGACTTCAATAGTTACCTACACTAAAAATCAATTGATATCTAGACTTGATGATAAAGGGCAATCATTATATAATGAATGACATAAGTTTAAAATACTATCATATCTATCACAAAAAGGGGGGGGGGGGGGGGGGGGAGAGGGGGTCTTGATGAGTAAATACATGTATTAATTATCTATAGGTGTGTGCTAATTATTTATATAAAAAAATGTATATGATTATTTATGTAAAAATGTATTTTTATTTGGAATATTTATTGCCCAAATTATAATAATCTATTTATATATCTTAAAGCTAAAGCATAAAATTTATTGTTGCTATACTTCAGGTGAACCACATCATCGACATGTCAATCTTTTTTTTTTTTTTTTTTTTTTTTTTTTTTTTTTTTTTTTTTCAGTTCACACATTCTCTATAATCAATTATCTTTTCTCTCTCTCTCAACTCATCATCTTCCCATTATTAGTTTTCATTATTTTTACACATTCTCCAACTTTTTACATAAATAATCATATACATTTTTGGTTATCATAATAATTCCCTTAAGAGAATGAGAATTTGAATAATAATTTTAAAACTTTAAAATTTTAGTTGTACAACAAGAAATTATGAAAATATAATGCAAAATAACAATAGTTAGAAGAATATGAACCATTTCAAAAAAGAATAATGATATCAATAAAAAATATAAAAAATTATATATATGTAAAATAAAGTGATTGAAATTACTTTTCAACATTGTTTAATTTTTAGGAAGAACAAATTATCTACAATAAAATTTGGAGAATAAATTATACATATTCAATATAAGCTTGTTATGAGTTTTGATTATCATGATAGTCTCTTTTAAGAGAATGAAGAATTTGAATAATTTATTTGAAACTTAAAAAGTTAAGTTATACAAAAAATAAATAAATAAATAAATAAATACTATAATATAATTTCAAAGAATATCAACCACATTATACATGAAAAATATTAATCAAATGCAATCAAAATAATAGAATGATATATTAGTAGAGATAGAAACATGAAAAATAATTTTAGAAAATTTTTGATTTTTAGAGAGAACAAAATTATCTTCAATAAGTTTTAGAAAACAATGGCTATCAATGATGCCAAATGACGGAATTGATTACTAGGGAACCAATTTTGATGGAAGAATGGCAAAGGGATGATAAATTAGGAAGAAACATTGGGAATGAGATTCTCTCCACTCTTCTCTCTCTCTCAAAAAAAAAAAAAAAAAAAAATTATCTCCACTACTTGAAATGAAAAGTCCATTTTACAATTAAATTTTTATTTTTCAAATCAAACAGCGTCCAAAACATAATATTATTTAAATTTTAAATGACATGATATTATATATTTTCAAAATTTTTATAATTTATTTAATTTGAACCATGAATGGATCTATTCCAAATAGAATGATTGGCAATGTTGTTGTTGTTGTTGTTGTTGTTGTTTTTTTTTTTTTTTTTTTTTTTTTTTTTGAGAATGGGTTGGCAATGAATTATTCGAATGCAAGTTGAGACATTAGTTCACAATCATAATAATGCCAGTGGCAACATTGAAAAGGATATTAATTACCATCAACTTATCATTATTAAGGAGATTATTTAACATGAATTGTTGCTGATCCAACTATTTACTTTTGTGGTGAGGAGGAGGTGGGGAAAACCTAGCTCATTCAGTGAAACTACTGACATTTTTTTTCACAAACTCGATGTAATAAGTCATAGCCTTTGAACAAAAATAGGCCCCATTTTGATCGAGTTGAATTTTGTTGATTCTGTTTGTCCCTTACCCCCAATTAAATTTATATAGATGACTTTGTCCATACATGACTAAACTTCAGTGTTGGAGAATCCACCTCAGCCTCATCTAACGCAAGGTGGAACACTTTATTTCCTTGTCTTATTTACTGGTTTTGTCTCCATCTTTCTTTCGACTAGTAACTATCCCCTCAAAAAAATATAAAGACGTTCATATCTGTACCTGATAAAAAGTTGGATTTTCATATGAATGCGTTCTGTACAATTAAATAGTTTAAACCGTACTCAAAAAAAGAAAAAAAAAAAAAAAAAAAAAAAGAAAAAGAAAGAAGAAGAAGAAGAAGAAGAGATTAGTATCGGTTGTATTAAAAAGCATATTGTTATTTTTAGCATTACTAAATACAAATTTATGGCTATATTGGTGAATCCAAAACCAAATAATTTGGCTCCAAAAAGCAGCTGTGCACAATAGCTTATAGAAAAAAAAAATATTAAATTGTGTGTTCACACTATTTTATATTAAATATTTTTTTAATATATTCACATTATTTTGCAGTGAATATGTTATTTTATTGTAATGGATATATTATTTTATTGTATTGTTTATATTATTTCATTATATTGGAAGTTAAAATAAAACTACTAATATTTGGTTTTTGTAAAATAAGAAAGTATGATAGATAAAATAGTTTTTTGTAAAGCTATATCACTGAATTTATGACCACACCAATATGAATGCTAAAAGAAGAGAAAATGGTAAATTGCAATAACCTTTCTCGAAGTTTGCTTATTTTTATAAACTATGTTCCATCTCCATCTCTGGAGATTTTTATTTATATAACAAATAGTCCCTTTTAATCATTTATTGTGTCTATTACAAAATCGAGTAAAAAACACATATTGATAAAATTAAAAATGAACTCAAAATTATGCTTTCTAATCAATTTTTTTTATTTAATATGATAAAAAAAATTAAAAAATTAAAATAGTAATTCTGATGGGTGAAGAATCAATTAAGAGGGTTCCTGACATTTCCTCTAGCCTAAAAGAGTTTAGTACACAAGAAAAAGATTTTAATAATTAATTTCCAAGAAGAAAATTAACATATACACAGTATATAAATAGAATTGAAAAAAAAAAAAAAAAAAAAAAAAAAAAAAAAACAGAAGTTATTGAAATGGGGAAAGAGGGGTCACCTTTTCCGAGGGAGTGAAGAAAATCCAAAGGAGGCTTCCTGTAAAACCCAGGCAGCTTTAATTTGGCTCTATCGATGGAACTATTGTTAGAAAGAGGCCTTGGCTGCCGCCTTCTATAGGACCTGTCCTTCTCCTATCTATGGGCTTTCTATTGTCTTATCTCCTCTACCCATATGCTTTTACATCTCTCTCTCTCTCTCTCTCTCTCTCTCTCTCTCTATCCATTCCTAGCTGCTACTCTTTGCCTCTCTTCAAGGCCACACAAATGATATTCTAAGGGAGCTCATCAAAGCTTAACTATGCTATATATATATATATATATATATGTAGTTCTACAATATAGTGGGGAAAGCAAGAGCTACACACAGCTTTCTCTCTGAAATTCTGCTGTTACCATCTGCAAATTTTGTTATTCTCTCTGCATTTCAGCTGGTACGTTTTCCAAGTCCTTGGAACACTTTACTTAATAAAGTCAGCAATATATACCTGAAAATAACAGCGTTAGTTATTGGTGATTACATATTTTCAACATTATTGCTAACTAAATGGTCTGTTCTTCCATTTTTAAAGGTAGGGCAAGAAGAATTTTATGTTCTTAATTGCCATTGTTTTTGCACTTAGTGTAATTCTAAATGCTTACACAACTTTGTGTGGATTTTACAGGTTTGGGAAGCTCAAAACTTAAGGAACCACATCAAGTCTGGTAGTACTTGCCTACTGTTGATATGCCTAGCTATGCTTGCCTGGCTCCCTGAATGCCATCTAAGAAGCTTGTCAAAGAGTGTTGGCAACCTTCCTACTTGGCATGAGGGGAGTCACGCAGGCCCAAATGTGATGATTATTGATAGTACTTATATGTGTAAATGCCTCTTGCAATCTGTAAGCATCATCCTCTATATATGAACTTTTTTTCTTTAATTCATTGATTTTTATTGCACTTTCAACATCCTTAATTACGACTATCATAACCTACTAAATTGGGAACTCATGTAAGATATATATGTATATCACATTAGTCTTGCATCTCTCTACAGGTAGATCTTCGTGTGTGTGTGTATATATGTGTATGTATATATTTATTCTAGGAGGCTTGTGCGAAAGCAACCAAGTTGATTGCAATTAGCCCAGGATAACCTCCCCTTAAGCTCAGATAAATTTTAGTGTACCATCAATGGGTGGTACCTCATGGCAGATTTTGGATGTCAATGAAAGCTTTTCGCCAGTGTTTTCTGAACTTAATATATATGTGGCTGTGAAGTACTCCTTTGATGCAGGTTCCTGGGCCTGGGTTTTGTGTCTAAATCTCCTCTACCTCTGAAAAATATTGATATCCTCCATTCATGTCTGCCTTCAAATTGCAGCTGGACCTACTAGCCATCATATATAGTAACTATAAAGTTTGCAGCATTTGTTGCGTGATCTTTTATTTTTAATTATTTTTCCTTTCTTTCTTTTCCTTTTTTTTGGTTGTGTACATGTCTTGATTGAGATTTGAGATAACACATGTTCGTTGTCTTGTTTTTGATACTATAGAACCCTCTTGTTTTTAAGTTTTCAATAGAAATAGTGCCCATTGTTGTCTTCCTTTTACTCCCTTGGAAAACTATTCTACATATGCTAAGACTTGTATACATCAATCATTAATGTTGTACTCATGATGTCTAGAAGTCTGTCCAACTTGGGTTGCCAATTTTGACTTGGCAAGACAAAGACCCAACCTACAGCCAAGAACAAACAGTCCTTCACTTTGGAAGATTATTAGATACTTTGAAAAGGGTAATGTGGTACTTCTCACCAACCCATTAGTATTGGCTTCTTAATACAATGGTCTAGTTAACTGGTGGCATTTGGTTAATGCACTGTATTAAGAAAGATTTGATAAATTTTTATGAAAAATATAAAAAATTATTAAAAAAATTAATTATTTTTTTTTTATTTTTTTATAAAAAATATTTTAAAATATTTCTTTAACCAATGTCCTTAAGATATTTGTTTACTTTTCCTCCTTACTAGAAAAGCATGTCAAACTTAATCAAAAATAAAAAGAATAACTCTTGATCACAAAGAATCATATTAGCACTTTTTTGCGAGTGATTTTAGTGGTTCACATATATAAAAATAAGAAATATTTGAATAGTTTAAAAGTAATGAAATTTGCAGATGGCGTTCTCTGGCTAATATACAGCCACCATATCATTACCAGAATTAGGTGAAATCTGATGAAATAAAAGCGTCAATAATTAACTTGCAAGAGGTCCTAAAGGGGTTTTTAGAAGTATCTAAAGTGTCTATACTAATTTGAAGGGGATAATGGAGTCACTTTCTTCAAAAAAAAATTATAAGTATCTTTTAAAAATGAAGTACTCTTTATGTCTTATTGTTGTTGTTATTTATTATTTTTAAATGAAATTGCATGTCAAAGACTCTAAGTTGGTGTATTCCTCTAGTTTCTATTGTATTTTTGGAGCTCATTAGCTTGATGTGAATGTGATCATGACAGAGAAATAGCAAAGCCCACATGAACTATCTATAACACACCATTTGTTTGATTTCATTTAGCTTTTTTTTTTTTGTTTTGTTTTGTTTTGTTTTGTTTTGAGAATTGATTTCGTTTAGCTTATTTGTTAAAATATGAGACAAAAAATATATATAAATTTTGATAATTTATTTGTTAAATATGTGACAAAAAAAGAAAGATAAAAATTATATTAATTTCGTCAAATTTAAATAAATAAATAATTGAGACAAAAAGTGGAATGCAAAATGCAAAAATCTTTTTGCCTAACAGACACCAGTCCTTTAAGCTTAAAACATTAGCCTAATAAGGAACAGGCATTAAAAGTCATAAACTTTTCAATTTCTCCAACAACTATCTATTACACAATTTCCTTATAGGCCTAATAAAGGAAATGACATAAAGAAAACTTATTAGTCAACAGCATTATTTCTATCCATTATTATTACACGTCTGCGCCATGTCATTTCTTTTAACACTTTTTTTTTTTTAATATAGAATTTCTAATTTAGTTTAATCTAAATGTATATGTATGTGAAACTCTCTTGAAAGCTTAATCCCTACCCCTTACCCCCTCACACCCCATAAAGTATCTATGACACAATTTCCTTATAGGCCTAATAAAGGAAATGACATAAAGGAAAGTTATTAGTCAACAACATTATTTCCATCCATTATTATTACATGTTTGCGTCATATCATTTCTTTCAATGCTTTTTTTTTAGATAGAATTTCTACTTTAGCTTAGATAGAATTATTACACCCCATAAAGTTATTAGCTTATTTGTTAAAATATGAGACAAAAAAAATATATAAATTTTGATAATTTATTTGTTAAATATGTGACAAAAAAAGAAAGATAAAAATTATATTAATTTCGTCAAATTTAAATAAATAAATAATTGAGACAAAAAGTGGAATGCAAAATGCAAAAATCTTTTTGCCTAACAGACACCAATCCTTTAAGCTTAAAACATTAGCCTAATAAGGAACAGGCATTAAAAGTCATAAACTTTTCAATTTCTCCAACAACTATCTATGACACAATTTCCTTATAGGCCTAATAAAGGAAATGACATAAAGAAAAGTTATTAGTCAATAGTATTATTTCTATCCATTATTATTACATGTCTGCGCCATGTCATTTCTTTTAACACTTTTTTTTTTTTTTAAATATAGAATTTCTAATTTAGTTTAATCTAAATGTATATGTGTGTGAAACTCTCTTGAAAGCTTAATCCCTACCCCTTACCCCCTCACACCCCATAAAGTATCTATGACACAATTTCCTTATAGGCCTAATAAAGGAAATGACATAAAGGAAAGTTATTAGTCAACAACATTATTTCCATCCATTATTATTACATGTCTGCGTCATGTCATCTCTTTCAACGCTTTTTTTTAGATAGAATTTCTATTTTAGTTTAATCTAAGTATATAAGTGTGTGAAACTCTCTCCTGAAGGCTTAAATTTTAACCCTTATCTCCCATACCTCATAAACATTTATACTTATAGAGTGACCACTGCACCAAGGGTGTGCTGTGGTATTTCTATTAACACTTAACCCTCTAAGATGTCTATATAAATCAATTTATAAGTAGAAAATTAATATCAATATCTTATACCCCAACTTAATGAGTCTTTTGGCTAAAAATTGCAAAAAATTGAGTTTATTGGTGTTATAGGTACTGTTTAAAGTTATTTGGCAAAATGAGGAAAGATATTGAATTTTGGCAACGGTGTTGCCGAAATTGCAAAAAAAAGTACAATGTGTCTGGGGAGAGAGAAAATTAAATTTCAGTAATGAGATTACCGAAATTCTTGTCTTGCCCATACTGTCCGAAATAGAAACCAATTGTGGCAATGGCATTGCCGAAAATGAGAGAAAAAAAGAAAAAGAAAAAAAGAATTGTGGCAACTAAGTTGCCAAAAATTAAGGGAAAAAAAAAAAAAAAAAAGATACTACGTCCACAACATTTTTCATAACAAATTATAGGTGATTAATTGTTATTGGTTCAAATTTGAATCTAACACTAAGATTATTTTTTTACCTCAATAATAACAATCAGTAACAATCTGTCACTTAGGATTGATTATAAAAATGTTGTGAAAATGTTATGAACATATCATTTCTAAAAAAAATTGTGGTGCCGAAAGAGAAAGAAAAAAAAAGTGGCAAACTGTTTTGTGGCAATGGTATTGCCCAAAAAAAAAAAAAAAAAAAAAAAACAATTTGCCACTTTTTTTTTTTCCTTCTATTTAGGGACCACAAATTTTTTTTTATAAAAATGATACGTCCACAATATTTTCACAACAAATCCTAAGTAACAGGTTGTTACTGATTGTTATTGTAGGGATGAGGGCTCAAAATTGTATGTTGGGCCTTGGGTATTATCCGTGAACGTTGGCATGTCCGAGGAGGGATAGTTAGTTGAAAAACACTAGTTTAAGAGTCTCATAAGTAAAGAAGGAGTAGAAGGCGGTCCAAGGAGGAAATTTCTCCTCGACTACGACAAGTATAACTCAGATACGAATTCCAATAACAAGACTGACCTCCATCAAAGCTCCGGCATTAGTAGCGTGCCTCATGAACACACGAAAAGGAAGGGAACCCAAGAAATATCTAAGGAAAAGCTGCTAACTCCGCATTAAATGCATCGCAACTACTTTTCAGGCCGCATTTATATGGAGAAGACCCCTGAACAGTGCTTCCTTGACTACCACAACTCACAGAGAGCCAGAAGGGGTGTCTAATAGAACAATTACTTGAGTAGTGGCTTAGATTGTTGACAGATGGAGGGCCGAGATCACTGAAAAAGAGATTTATAATGAAAGAAACCCCTAGAGGAAGGGGGATCGGAAAAATAGAGAAAAGATAATTTATATGGAGAAGACCCCTGAACAGTGCTTCCTTGACTACCACAACTCACAGAGAGCCAGAAGGGGTGTCTAATAGAACAATTACTTGAGTAGTGGCTTAGATTGTTGACAGATGGAGGGCCGAGATCACTGAAAAAGAGATTTATAATGAAAGAGACCCCTAGAGGAAGGGGGATCGGAAAAATAGAGAAAAGATACTGTAGTAACTAGAGTTGCACTTGTAATCAGTTTTATCAAACTTATACAAAGATTTGTCTCCTTGGACAGTACATTCACCATACCTTACATGCTTTGTTCTTGCATGATAGCCTTATAAAACCACCCTAGCCGTTGTTATACTCACTAGGGCTTAGGTTTCCAACCCACTCTCTACAAATTCATTATATTGGGCTCATTAACCCATAATCCAACACTTATTGGACTTGGGCTCCAAACCGTGACCCTACAGTTATTATTGGGGAAAAAAAGTAATCTTAGTGTTAGATTCAAATTTGAATCAATAACAACTAACCACCCGTAATTTGTTATGAAAAATGTTGTAGACGTAGCATCTTTTTTTTTTTTTTTTTTTTTTTTTTTTTTTTTTTTTTTTTTTTTTCTCTCTCTCATTTTCGGCAATGCCATTTCCACAATTGGTATTACTGAAATTCAATTTTCTCTCTCCCCTAACACATTGTACTTTTTCTTGCAATTTCGGCAAAACCGTTGCCGAAATTTAGTCTCTCTCTTCATTTTCCCAAATAATTTTGAACAGTACCTATAACAACAATAAACTCCATTTTTTGTTATTTTTAGCCAAAAGACTTCCAACTTAATTATTAAAAATATATATAATTAACACCCTAATGTTACACGAAATATGGATAAAAGTGCGCTAATATTTGTGCTTTAACACCAAGCAGTCCACCCTATACATAATGTTACACAAGAAAATCCAATTTCAGAAATTAAAAACTATCCAAATTTATAATTTTTAAAAAATAATTAAAATGGAGAGTAGAAATTGCCACAAAAACGTACCCATACCATTACCATACACACAAAGAAACCTTGATATCAATAATTAAAAACAATCCAAAACTTTAAACATTAAAAAAAATTACAAATTTCTAAACATTAAAAAAATATGGAATTAGAGTTAAATTAGAGAGACTCACATAGTAATTTAATAGACTTTGAAACCAAGGAAAAGGTTAAAAAAATTGAGAGAATTTTTTTATCACATCTAATAAAGCACATTCTGATATGATAATATTCATCTTTAATTATCCTATGCCTTTTTCATTTTCCTTATTAAAGTGTTTTTTTTTTTTTTTTTTTTTTTTTTGAGAATCTGGTTCCAACTTGTATAAAACTGAAATCAGCCAAAATCAGCTAAAAGTACATCAGCATCGTGTGGTGGAACATCCTCCATCTACACAGAAAACCCATCAATAGTTTTCGCATGTTTTTCTAAAAAATGAGCAACTGAGTTCCCCGACCTACAGGTATGTGAGAAAGAAATGCAATTACAAGAAACTAAATAATGCTTAATAGCAGAAATCATATGGCCAAAAGATGAGAGAGATTCCTCTTCATTTCTTAAGGCTGAAATAACCACATCCGAGTCTCCCTCGACAATAAAAGAGAGTAGGTTGAGGTCCATAGCAAGGGTGATAGCTTGAACAACTGCTAGCACTTCAACTTCGTCTGAGGATGATGGAAGCTTGATCTTCTTTGCCAAGGACGCGAGCACCTTTCCATGAGAATCCCAGACAACCACTCCTAACCCAGCTTCCTCTATTTCTTTGAATACTGCATCATCGAAATTAATCTTAAAGAGTGACGGAAAAGGGGGTTCCCACTTTGGCTGAGACTTTTAAGGGGATAACGTCTGTAACGGAGTTGCTGGTTGCACCTCAGTAAACTCCTGAAGCATCTGCTTAGCTGAAGGTATGACCTGGGATAATGGGAAAGACTTGTTGTTGGTTCAAAGTTGATTGCGCCGAGACCAAATTGTCCATGTGATCGACACAGATAGCTCAGGTTGCTTGTCTTTCTCCAACATGAATCTTGCAAGCTCAAAAAAAATTTGTAAACTTCTTAAACCTGCAAAACAGCCATATAATGTCAATGTCAGCAAAGCATGGTAACCATCCTCGGCCTTCAAGTCATAGTGGTAGCAAACATCTTCATCAAGGACTCTTCAGCAGACTAGATTTTTCTTAACTAGCAGAGCTTCCTTACAAGCCCTCTAAAGAAAATTTTTGACTTTGTTTGGCACCGAGAGCCTCCATATACGACTCCAAACACTTGTGGCTTCACTTTGGGAATGGGGAGATGGCGATGGACCTGGTTTGTCTTTGGCAAGAAACCTGTAACCAGACTTTACAGTATAGACCCCATTAGGTACATCAGGCCAAATGAGCTTATCCTTAACCTTGGTTGGGTTGAGTGGAATTTTTAAGATTAAATCAGCTTCCATAGGAGTGAAATATCCAAATAATACATCCCTATCCTAGCTCCTAGATGAGAGGTTGATGAGACAATCCACCATAGCTTCCTATAAACCATCTATGACTAGGGATAATATTCGTGGGTGCTCTAAGCTAGGCAACCATGGATAATCCCAAATCTTAATGGTTTCTTTGGTACCCACTCTCCACCGGGCCCCTCTCCACAATACTTCCTTACCCTTGAGTATACTATGCCAAGCATATGAGCCACTTGAATTATCTGGGGCTTCCATAAATGAACAAGTAGGGAAAAATTTACTTTTGAAAACTTTGTGCAAAAGCGATTCTTTACTGTGTAGAAGACGCCAAGCTTGTTTGGCTAACAAAGCATCGTTAAAAAGAGCCAAATCTTTAAACCCCATGCCCCCTGCAACCTTGGATTGAATAAGAGTCTCCCATTTTACCCAATGAATCTTGCCCCTGTCTCCTCGCTGACCCCACCAAAATTTCCTAATAAGGTTCTCCAATTCATTACATAGGGCAAGAGCGAGTTTAAAGCAACTCATGGTGTAGGTGGGTATTGCTTACGCTACTACTTTAATCAAGATCTCTCTCCCTGCCTGTGAAAGCAATTTTTCCTCCCATCCTTGCAATTTCCTCCAAACCTTCTCTTTAATGAAGTTGAAGCTGGCTTTCTTTCTTCTCCCCACAAAAGATGGTAATCCTAGATATCTCTCATACTGCTTGATCTCTGACACCCCCAAGGCTTGTTTGATGTGCTTTCTTGTTTCTTCTGAAGTAAGCTTACTAAAGAACATGGTGGTTTTATTTTGGTTAATTTGTTGGCCAGAACAACTCCCATGCACATCTAGTATCTCCAAAATATTATTGCATTCATGTTCTGTGGCCCTGCAAAACAGAAGACTATCATCTGCAAAAAGAAGATGTGTTAGTCTCGGGATATTTCTGCATAATGCATAACCCTTGATGTCTCCACGATTGGCTGCTTGGGATATTAGACCATTCAAACCTTTAGTACACAGCAAAAACAAAAAAGGAGATAGTGGGTCACCCTGTTTGATGCCTCGGGTTGGTACTGTCATGCCTTTAGGCTCACCATTGATCAAGATGGAATAGGATACAGTAGTAATGCAAGTCATCATCTATCTAACCCATTTTCATCAAACCCCATTCTCCTCATCACCGCTTCTAAATAGGCCCACTCCACCCTATCATAAGCTCCACTCATATCAAGCTTTATGGCCATGTAATTATCTTTTCCTATGTGCCTCTACATACTATGTAAAGACTCAAAAGCCACCAAAATGTTATCTAAAATAAGCCGACTCTTCATAAAAGCACTCTAGTTTTCATTGATAATATTTGGTAGAAATTTTTTAAGCCTATTTGCTAAAACCTTTGAAAATATTTTATACAAAATAATAATAATGAAGAAACGTAAATAAAATAAAGATAAGTAAATTTAATTAAAACAAAAATAATAATAATGAAGAAATGTAAATAAAATAAAGATAAGTAAATTTAATTAAAAAAAGTTATTTTAAAATCAAATGTTAAGTTACAAACGACAAAATTTTACTAATTTGCAATCAACAGTCACCATGTTTAACATATACTAATTTGTAAAAATCTAATGATAAATTGAATTCCATGTGAGTTTGAAGATTCTAGACAACAGATAATTGTGTGTTCTTCCTCTCATAGCATTATAGCAAGCACCCTCGTTGGTATTCTGTCCTAGGAAATGCTATTCATGTGTCATTGCTCGAGTTCTTGGGGAAGATAGTGAGGACAATTAGAAAAAATTCATCAATCCTTGGGTAAAGCTTCTACTAACATATTCACGTCAATACCATTTTCCATGATTGCAAAATAAATTATGTTTGGCTATTGAAAACTTACAAAAACTAAAATCACATAAATCCAATCCAAAAAAAAAAAAACTAAAATCACATTTTTAATTGACACATCTACACTGACTAATCTAAAAAAATTATATTATACTCCATTAAAATATAACTGTATTAAATCTTTAAAGTTGAAAATGTGACATAAGGTCACATTTTCAGTGTATTATTGTAGTGTGTAAAACACACTGTGCAATAGACATTTTCCTTTTTGTTATTATTGCATTTCCTCATCCAATCGACTTGTGTCCGTTTGGGTAAAGGCAAAAATCTTTTTGCTTTTTGTCTTAGCTTTTTTTTTGCCAGTATTCTAATTTTTATTTTTACTTTTAGAAATAAGTTTACTTGTAGCTTTTTGTCACACAAATGACGTAAAATTTCCAAAAAACTGTGTCTTTTGATTCGTATTATGCAAATAAGTACAAAAAACTGTAGAGTACCCAAGACTAAACTGACCAAGTATAGGGGTTAATTGCAACTTACGTTATATGTTATTAATGTTAATGAAAGTGAAGCAACATGTGAAATTGGAGAAAAATCCTTTTCGTTTTCCAATAAAATTATTAATATGACTGTATTACTTGTAATTAGATATTGTTTCCTTTTTTTTATATATATTTTTTATTTTATTCCAAGAGCTTTGTAGCTTAATTACCATCTTCCCATGCACAAAGTGTTTGACAGTATAAAGAGAAAGGTTTCAAGTTGTAGGGTAATTAGCAATATATTGTAATTATCAAATTTTTTTTTTTTTTTTTTTTTTTTTTTGCATTTTATATTTTCAAAATGCCTATCTTATGATCTCTTCCATATATTTACACACATATAAAAAAGTAATTGATAAAACCGTGACTTGAAGTCATCATTTCAGCTGTTTTTTTATGTGAGTAAATAACAACACGTGTGTAATATGGATGAATGCACTCAACACTGTGGTAAAAAAAATAATAATAATAAAAAAATAATAAAAAAAATAAAAAATAAAAAAAGGAAGCGAAGGGTTGGTCTTTTAGATTAGAGAGCTCCATCATGTGCTCTAAAATTATGGCAATTAACACTAGCAATCACATTCAAAACAATTATATATCAACAGAGACAGAGTTACTAACTTTTGTTCTTGTACTTTTTACCATATCCTTTTGACAATCAATATTGTAGGTCTGGTAGGATATTGATTTATAAAAATTAAAGTCTCAAGCTATTCAGAGATAATAATTCTCATTGATGGTCTAATATGTTTACAATATTTTTTTCCCAGATTGTTTAGGGTTTCAATTAGGTTAGATTTCTATTGGTCTAGTATTTGGAGGCCTTGCTAGAGATGAGAAAAAGAAAATGCTAAAGTTTTTATTACAAAATGTTTACAAACTTATATCATACCATGAATGTAATTGGTGAACTTCAACAATCTAAATAATAAATGTTGGAATTATGTTTTGTTTTTAGTGACACATTAATTTGTAAGCCATATGTAGTGAAATTTAGGAAAATGGTTAAAATGCTAAACATAGTTTTTATAAATTGATGTGACAATGAATATAATTATTGGATTTCAAAAAAAAAAAAAAAAGAGTCAATAAATTACTTTTTTTTGTTATTTGGGACACATCAATTTGTAATGGGCAAAACTTAGACACAGTACTTAAATGCTGTTTCTTAGATTTCTCTCTTAAGATTCAACTATGTAACTGTACTTAACTAAAAATATACTTCTATCCAATGAGAAAAAAGTCACATGATTGGATCATAATAATAAAAGTAAGGAACAATACATAAGTACTGTATTTAAATTTTGCCTATTAATATTTGTAAATGCTATGTAGTAAAATTTGAATCATCCTGGTCCTGACTTCACTCATTTGGGCCTATATATAATGGAGGTGGAATATTTAATTGAACGGGTGGGATCTTTGGAGCCGTGGAGACCTTGGGCCAGGCTTGGAGATTGACTAGTAGGGTTGATCAAAGGCACTTTAAGACTTAAGTCAATTAATTAATTTAGAAGAATTCATAAGAAAAATTATAGAGTAACAATGTAGGAGCGGTGCTTCCCATCCAAAAAAAAAATAATAATAATAATGTAGGAGCGGTGCTGGTCAAGTGACACTAATAATTAAAGAAGATAAACACTAATAAATTCTCTTCTTTAGATCTCTCACTCTCATCATATACAAGTGAGACCCAAAAAATCCAAACATGACCCAATACTCTCATGGTGATCGTCAAGTGGGTGGTCTTTTGCTTCCAGTTTAAAAGAAAGAAAAATTACACTTTATCATGCTAAACTATACTCTATATTATACTTTGCATCTTAAACTTTTCAAATGTACATTTTGCATTTTAAACTATGATATTTGTTACACTTTGCACTCTGACGTTAAGTTTGATATTAATTTTTACGGGATTAAGAAGAGGGACATTTAGTTCTTTTCATGTAGTTCCATACTTTTTCATCTAAATTAACAGCAAACTTGATGTCGGGGAGTAAAGTGTAACAGAGATCATAGTTTAGAGCACAAAAGGTGCATTTGAAAAGTTTAGCATGCAAAGTGTATTCAGTGATTAGTTTAAGATGGTAAATTGTAATTTCCTGAAAGGTCAACATTAACATAAATTTTATTGTTTATATACAAAAATTCACGAGAAAAGAACCAATTTAATTAGATTTGAAAGATAATTCTAAAGTTGTTTTATTTTCTACTTTATATTAATAATTTAAAATTCTACTACTTATTTACCTTCTCTCCCCACTAAATACTAATAAAATTATTTATGGTATATTAGTGTGAAAGGTCAATTACTTTTAGTTTGCAAAATCCAATAATTGTGGTGGAGAAAAAAAAATATAAAAAATCATAACTCAATGGGAGAAGTAATAAATAAGTATTTGATGAAGAAAAAATAAAGTAGAGAGAAATAGTACATATGATATTAAGGAAAACTAGTTTACAATTGATATTTGCAACGAACATTTGTTTATAAAATTGAAATAATGCTCCAAATAGTTGGAAAATTTTAATAATTGTGGTAGAGAAAAATATAGAAAATGATAATCTAATGGCAGAAGCACAAAATAATTATAAGAACTAATAAGCATGAATTGTTGCTACAAGAAAGGACAAAACACCATATATATATAACTAGTCTTTTGAATGCAACTTGAAAATATTTTATCCCCTAACATTTCTCAAAATGCTTTCAAATGAAGTTTGAAAAATACTTCATTCTATTTTGTGCATATGGCCTAAAATTGATTGAAAAATTAATTCCCAATATTAGAGTTGTGAATCATCTATTGGGGAGGGTGATCATTGTTTTCCTCATCAAATGCTCAAGTGTTATAGGAGAGATACTAAAAATTTCTTAGAGTCTAAAGACTAAAAGTTAAAACGTCTTTTAAATTTATAGTCAAAAATTGATTTGTTAATTGTATAACTAATTCAAATATGGATTGAATAGTTACATATTCCATATTTATATTTGATTAAAAAACACATGTTTTTGGTACAAAATAAGAAGAAGAAAAAAATGTATTCTTTGTTTCAATTTATGTTTATGTTTATGGTTAAGTTGCTTTTAATCAAATTTTATCTTCAATCAATAATTTTAAATGTTTTTATCTTTGTACACAAACATACAAGTTTTCTTTTTAAATAAAATAAAAAATAAAAAAACTTCCAAAATTTTTCTTGATGTCATTTTGCGTCATTTTTAGCATCATCTCAACTTATACTTTTGTCATTGCAGTATCCCATTCAATGGAAATAGATTTGGGTTTTTTATTCTTATGTTCATTTTTAAAACTTCCAAAAATACGCTTTAATAATTCTGCAATATCATCATATATAAAAGTAACCCCAAAAATAGTTATTTTTTGAAGGCGATTAGGGCCAAAAATCTTTAATGATGTCATATGTAGTATTGAAAAAGGAACCATGTCACTAAAATGGTCATTTAAGTTTCAACACAAAACATATTTGTTACTTGTTCTTCGCAATCCAATTGTACAACATAATGGAAATATAGATTATTGACGAGTTGTTAATACCTAATAGGTGGCTAAGTCCCAAATATTTTTGTGCCTTGAAAAATAGGGCATTTGTTATAGGTCTATTCTAATTGGTTTCTTTGTTGTTCCTTGTCAATGTCAGAGAAAATGTATATGACATGACAAACAAATATGTAGCTTTTCAGCCCTACAAAAGCCAAACTGAACCATATTGAAATTTGAATGATTGTCTAGACAACATGCTTAAGACTTGAGGAAAATTCAACTACTTGGAAAGGAGGGCACAACTCTAGATTCGACTTAACACACATTTTGATGTCTAAGGCACAAAATTTAATTAGTTTTTTAATATTAAAAAAAAATTATGAAATAGAAAAGTATTAATAGAAATTGTGGGGCCTAAGAATTCGGCAGTCTCAACCCACTTTATATTGAGCCCAAGGCCCACGCCGAGGAAGTAGAAACGTCTGAAGATGAAAGTAAAGGGCCCAAGTTGCCAAAAGACCTTGCCGAGGAGGTTCCTGTCCTCGACCAGCCGAGATCATAGGAGGAAAGGGCTGTGCGGCATCAAGGGCAGCCTCCCAGAGCACCCCAAAGAAAAGAACAAGTACAATGGGACAGCCACAAGAGCATGATGGATGAGCAATTCAAGGAAAAACGGTTACCTCCGCATTAAATGCCATATCTAACATTCTGGTCGTATTAATGGGGAAAAGACCCCTGAACAGTGTTAACAAAGCTGCTGCAGCCCACAGAAAGCTGAGGAAGGTAGCTAATGGGACAATCATTAAAATAGTAGCCTGCCTGATCAATAAATGGAGGGCCAAGATCAGCTGGAAGGGGGTATATAATGTAAGAAATCTCTCAGGAAGAGAGGGAGGCAGCTGGAAGTAGAAAACACTGTAGCAATTCATATGATCTGAAAAACCTTTGTATCCAAGTGTTGAGAAAATAATAAGATCTAAAAGCTCCTCAAGAGAGTGCCAAGGACAGAATTTCACACCTTGAACTTATTTCCTTATTATTTAATCTACTCATAACCATGTTTAGTTGTTGTAATCCTTATTAAGGCCTAGTTCTTAAACCCATTCTCTACAAATTCATTGTATTGGACTAATTGGGCTTGAGTCCACTCATCCAACAATAGAAGTGCTCAAACTCGGTCCTTACAGAAATCATTGGAGCCAATGGTGGAATTGAATGAAATTTGATGGCCTGAAGTAGGGCTATCCATGATTCGGTCGAAACTAATGGAGGCGGCAACGAATGAGATATCACCAAATCTAATTTAGATCTCGATGGATCTCGACTAGATCTCATCAAATCTCAATTGGATCTCCCTAGATCTAGCCAAAATCTCAAAGGATCTTGAAAAGATCTCATTGGATATATTTACAAAATGCCTATCTCATAACCGTTTTTTATATTTCTCATTAAAATGATATTAAAACTATCTTAAAATCATATATTAATAAATGCCTTAAAGACACCTGTTAATCGGGATCAGACTCTTTACAAAATGCCTATCCCATGACCTCTTCCATGTATGGTTTTATTTGCAGCATACAAAGTCTGTGTTGAAGGTTAAAATGAGGAATAAGGCACTCGGGATCACCAAATCTTTTAAGGATAAGTGTTATGGATTAGAATGATTTATCATGCGCTCTAGAAAATGATCATTAGGACTGGGACCCACATTTCATCAAAACTACTATTTATCAACAGAGTCACAGTTTTTCACTTTTTGTTCTTCTACTTTTTACAATATTTGGATTTAATTAGAAATTTGTTCATGGTTGAGACTTAAGAGGCTTTGAATGAGATTCCAAATGGGGGCCTAAGGCAAGCCCATAAAGCTGACCATTGTTTACTACCCATCTCAGCCCATTACTAAATTTGGATTCAGCTTTTACACATGCAACCCAAGTACTAGAGCGAGGGAGCCCATGGCTTCCAGTAGAGTTGTTTCTGTAATGTGTTACCTAATTTTTCCATAACACTCAAGCCCAGTAATTATCTCATTCCTAATTCAACCTCCAAATTCCTGATACGAATAATGAACTAGTTTATTTTGGGTTGATTTCTGTTCAAGCAGCTCAACACAGAATTAACTCATTTATTAATCGTCAAAGTGGGTTGATCCACTTCGATACAAATCCAATTATATGAAACATTATTGGCACCATTTTCACATTCTATGTCAAATATTGCCACCCATATCTTTTAACTCCAAAGCAAGGAATTGGAGATTGAATTAGGAATGGGATAATTAATGGACTTGAGTGTATTATGGAAAAAATATGTAACCCATTACAGAAGCAATAAGGCTACAAATTTTTAGTTTGATAATTGGCTTGCCTTGGGTCCCATTTGGAATCAAATTCAAGGCCTCTTAAGTCTCAACCAAGAGGCGGACAAGTTGTGGGCCTGTAGTTTACTTCAAAATGACTCGGGCAGGGACTTTACTTTTTACTTACCATAGTTTCCACTTGACTTCTGAGACATTTGTATTGGAGAAAATATATGTCTACAATATTTTTGCAACACTTTTATAACAAATTTTTAGTGAAAAGTTGTTACAAGTTTTTAATTTGAATCTACCATTAAAATTACTTTTTTGCATACCAATAATAAGAAATATACGTAACAACCAATTACCTAAGATTTGTTATGAAAGTATTAAGAAAATGTTTTTATTTTATGTCAATATGATGGAAAACATAGTGGAACGTAGACCTAGCTAAGGCCTATATGATTTTATTGAATAAACAAACCTTCATAAGAAAAGTGTTTTTATACTTTAATTTCTCGTAAGGGATGATAGATTAGCTTAACTAGTAAGGTCTTTTATCGTCGAATAATAAATTTTGAGTTCAAACTCTGCATACACAAAAAATCGATTGATATCTTAGTCAAAAAATAAGAATAATTATCATGGGATAAACACTATAAATTAAAATTCTATCATATATAAAAGAAAAAAAAAATGAAAAAGCTGATAATGAATTGGCAAATGGGCATTTGCGAGTTTTATTTATCCACACTAGAGTCTATTGAGAATAAACCCATCTGCTTTATAAGCAAAGGCTCATTTTGCCACCAAAAAAATGGGGGGATATTCCATGACAAAACAAAAATCCCAACATTTACTTGCAATATGGTTATAAGATCCATAAAAATTGTGAAGCTACTACTTGTGTCCATCCAAGAAGGAATAGGATCGCCTCAATTTCAAGTTTCTATCCATTTTCTTCATTTCACAAGTCACATTTTATATGCCAAATTTAATAATGTAGAGGTTATTAGGTTATTTAAAATTTTGAATGACATAACATTTAGTATATCTTTAGATTTATAAAAAATAATTAGAATCATAAAATAGACGAGATGAAAATGATTTGAAATGAAGATATTCTTTTTCTAGGCGGAAGAATAGTGTGAAAATAAATTTTTTTAATTATGAAATGGACCCTTTCCATTTCCAATTAAATGAAAAGAATCTTGTTCCCTAACTTGGTTTCTAATTTTATAGATTTAGAATTGTGGGCAGAAAGTGCACAGTCCCAAACTTTCGTTTGGCTGGAAGAGCCAAGCTATCATGTAATCTTACTTTCTTTTAGAAAATAATAAATAATAATTAGGAAAAAGTACATCATGAGAGAGGTGAAGCTACCTGTTGTAATCTTCTCTATACCGTTCAATTTTATTGGTTTTCTATAGAAAGACTAGAAGAGATACATCTGATATGTTGTATTATACGTAGAAGACCACATCTATAAAAAAAATGAAAAGAAAAAGGAACTAGTAGTTATTGCCATTTGCTAAAGATGTCCGGATGAGTTGATAACATGCCTCGAGTTTCTCTTTGTTGAACTGAAGAATACCAGAGAGTTCATTCTTGCAGGAATCCAAATTCTCACCTCCAAAACCCGTTTGCTTCATCACATCAAGTGTTACGGCTGCAGAAATTACAGATGGCGGATAATGCACTAGTTTAAAATCACTGAGCAGAGAAAGAACACGATGCTTAAATAATGCAGAGAACTCCAAATGCTGGTGATCTCCCAAGGGAACCATTTTCATAATGTGGTTCATGAAAGAAAGTGGGGTGACCAGGTTCATCTTCCAATCTAGCAGAGAGAGCACCAACAGTTCCATTTTTTGGATTGACTTTGGCCTAAACACATATTCCGATTTCTCAACCTGGAACCATATAAGTTGATTCTCGTTAGCCTTTCTATTGAGTTGCAACTTGTAAATGCAATACTAACAGGAAAAACTCAAAAAGACATAAAAGACAGTTCCATGATTGTGGAAAAAAAAAATACACAAATCTCAGCTATTTTTGTGAAAATGCATGCAGTTCTAGATTTTAATATTAAAAAAACCCATAGCTACAGAGGTTAAGTGTATGGTTTCCACATGAAGCAATAGCACAAGAGATTTTTGAAGAGTAAGAATAGAAAGTATCTGGCTGCCTTTCTCTGAAGGTCTCAAGGCTGAAATGGAACTTGAGCAGGTCCAAAACAATATTCCAGACTCCTGGGACAGCTCACTTGATTGTGAGGGAGAGGAAAGTAAGCATCTTTATCAGTTCCTTGTGCAAGCTGGGGAGAGTTTTTTAAAGAAAAAAGCTGGAGTCAAGTAATTAAGTGGTTGTCACTAGGGGATCAAAATCAAAATACTTACTATTCCCAAAATTGTTTCCATTAGAAAATCAAGGAGCACTATCAAATGCCTATTTGACAATAGTGGGCAGAATTTTGTAAACCCTATGCTCTTATAAGACATGGCAAAGGAATTTTATGAGCATCTTTAATTTTTCGTATTTTAAGCATCAGCTTAAATCATAGTGATGTAGCATTGATCTCTTAGCTTCTCTTTTTTTTTTGGTAAACAGACGATTCATTACGAAAACTAAGACAAAACAACAGGATCAGGGCAATGCCTATTAAAGAGTATGCCAGAAAAATCATCCATAAACACATTTAAAATGTCCTTAGGCGGACTAAGAAAAGAAAGAAAATCAATGTCTTGCTCAGCGCCCCTCCTAGCAAGCACATCCGCACACCAGTTAGCTTCGCGATAGCAATGCTTAAACTGAATCTGGTGGAATTGAGTCACCAACTGCCTACAGTCGTCCAATATAGGAGATATGACATTGTTCTCATAATTTAAATTAAGAAAAGCATCCACAATTGCTTTAGCATCAAGCTCTACAATCAAAGAAGGTAGATGTAAGTTGCAGCAGAGAATTAAGCCATATCTTAACCCCCATAACTCAGTCATAAAGCTGTTTGTTGCACCAATACACCTGGAGAATCCAGCCATCCATTCACCCCTGTCATCTCTAACAACTCCTCCACACCTTGCTGAACCCGAGTGAGTACATAGAGCTCCATCAGTGTTTAACTTTGCCCATCCCTCTGGAGGTCTTTCCCAGCGGATTCTCTTAATGACTGTACGGGTTGGACTTCTAGGAGAGTATACACAATACAAAAATTCTTCAGTTTGCCTTATTATCTCAACAGCCAGCCCTGGGTTTTGGGTCTTCCTTTTAAACACAAAGTTGTTCCTGCTTTTCCAAACATTCCAAACCGCAAACGGAAAGATCATACTCCAAGGAGGCTTTCCATCAATGACACTCTTAAACATCCTTCCATTTGCATTTATCCACTCCTGCAGGTTTGCATTCCAAAATTCACAGTTTGTAGCTTGAATTCCCAGGTAGCGCAAACAGATTTGACAGAGGGACAATCTCTTAGTGCATGAAGAATTGATTCCGGATCCTTTTGACAAACAGGACACATCTCATCATTTACCACTCTCCTTCGCATCAAGCAACTTTTCACTCCAATACTATTGTGTGAGCACATCCAAAGAAAAGTCTTAATATGAGGCAAGGTTTTAGCTTTCCAAATCCAACTAGCAGAAAAGGGAAGATCTGGTACATCCTCCATGGCAAGGCCATAAGCACTTTTAAGTTCGAAATTGCCTCTAGGATTCCCTGCCCATGTAAGCTTGTCCCCACCTTTACCTGTCAAGGATAATGGCGTGGCTTGGATCATCATCTTAGTACCTGATGGAAGGTCAAAAGGAATTTGATCCCAATCCCACCCTATGTCCTTGATAATATCCTTAACTTCTAATACTTCTGCTCCCCTAGGTAGTGGGCCTTGAATGAGGTGCCGAAGAGGGCCCTTCTCTGTCCAGTAACTTTGCCAAAGGTTCAGTGTGCTATCCCTTCCTATTGCCCATCTACTGCCTTTAGTAAACACCTCCATGCCTTTTTCCATTGCTCTCCAAGTTTGAGAACATGGCAGTCTATTTGCACTGATGGTGTTTACTCTCCTTTGGTTGCAATACTTCATTCTAAGCACTTCAGCCCACAGTTTACTCCTCTCCATGTGAAGTCTCCAATTGAGCTTAGCAAGCAACGCAACATTTCTGCCTTTGGCTGTTTGCAGCCCCAAACCTCCTTCCTCCTTCGGTTTAGTCACCTTGTGCCATCCAACCCAATGGATTTTCTTAGCTGCATCAGAGGATCCCCATAAAAAATTCCGGTTGACCTGGTCTATATCATCCAGAATTTTCTGAGGAAGATACACACCTTGCATGACATAAGAAGGTATAGTGGTTGAAGAGGCTTGAATGAGAACCGAGCGACCAGCCAAGGACAACATGTTAGCCTTCCACCCCGCTAACTTTTGCTTAACTTTATCCAAAATGAAATTGAAGTCCTGTGCAAAGGTTCTTGAGTGTTTTATAGGGAACCCCAAGTACTTACCAAGTTTAGGAGTGGAAGTGAAGCCTAGGATGTCACAAAGCGACTCTCGGGTATCCCTATCCACATTAGGAGAGAAATACACTTTTGACTTAGACTCACTTATAGATTGCCCCGAAACACTACAAAATTCATCAATAACATCCCTAATAGCACCACAATTTGTAGAATCTGCCTTAGCAAAAAACACCAAGTCATCTGCAAAAAGCAGATGAGAAAAGGCCGGACCACTCCGGGAAGCCTTAATTGGCTGCCATAGCTTCAATCTGCATTTTTCTTGAATGAGCTACCTTAGAAGCTCCATACATAAGATAAACAGATACGGGGACAGCGAGTCTCCTTGTCTTATCCCTCTCGAAGGGTATATTGGATCTAAGGTTTCTCCATTGAATAAAATTGAAGTTGAAACTGTAGAAACACAACTCATTATAATATCAATGATGTCCGAAGGGAAATTAAATCTAATCAACATATCCCTTATAAAACTCCACTCAAGTTTGTCATAAGCCTTCTCCAAGTCGATCTTTAGAGCCATATATCCCACTTTACCTCTCTTTTTACTCAAAGTGTGAATAATCTCTTGAACAATGATTGCATTATCAATGCCCTTTCTACCTGGAACAAAGGCTATCTGAAGGGGGGAAATTAGCTTGTCCAAATGGGGTCTCAGTCTAGCAATTATGGTTTTTGTCACAATCTTGTAAACTGTGTTGCACAGACTTATAGGTCTAAAATTACCTAAAGTCTCCGGGCCTTGAATTTTTGGGATAAGAGCTATATGAGTTTGGTTCAAGTAGGTAGGAATTTTCCTTTCCCTAAAAACTCTCTTCACTTCTTCAATAACTGATTTGCCAACAATCAGCCAAAACCTTTGATAAAACCCAACATGAAGCCCATCCGGGCCCGGAGCTTTAAAGGCTTTCAAGGACCAAAGGGCTGCCTTTATCTCCTCCTCTGTAACACCCCCCACTAATGCTGTCCCTAACCTCATTCGAAAGTCTAATCTGCCATTGAGAGACTGACGGAGGCTGCCGAGAAACCAAACAGAGGGAAGAAGAATAAACATCACTAAAACCCCTTCTAATGAACTCCTTCACTTCATTTTCGTCACTAATCCACTCCCCCATAGAGTTTTTAATTGCTCTTATCTAGTTTCTTTTTCTTCTTACTAGAGTTGAGACATGATAAAAAGCTGTGTTTCTATCTCCTTGAAATAGCCAATTAACCCGCGATTTAAGGGCCTAAAGCTCCTCCGCATAAGCTTTATCTCCATTAACACTAAACAAATCATTTGAAGTTTTGAGCTTGAAACCTCAGCTTGCAAGGCAGATTTCTATTGCTCAGAGATTTTATTAGTGAGAAGCTAAGAGAGGAGTTTAAGATCTCTTAGCTTCTCACTAATAAAATCTCTGAGCAATAGAAATCTGCCTTGCAAGCTGAGGTTTCAAGCTCAAAAATTCAAATGATTTGTTTAGTGTTAATGGAGATAAAGCTTATGCATCTTATGGTTTTACTTCCCAATTTTTTATGAAGGCATTGATCATGAAGATGTTATAGCCGCTAGTGTGTCCTTTTTCAATTAGGTAAACTCCTTGGTGAGGTAATTGCAACAATCTTGTCTTTGATTCCCAAAACCCCTAACCCTTCTAAGATGCGAGATTCAAACAATTTACCTCATGCTGTAACATAATCTACAAATGTATTACTTCAATTTCAGTAAATAGATTGAAGCCTTGTCTAAGTGGTATGGTATGTGCTCAATTATGTTATGTTAACTACTCATTCTTCTCAACATCATTCAATGTGGGACTTCACTCACATGTGTAACCCAACAATCTCCCTCTCATGTGTGAGAGTCTGCCTCTTTGTAAGCTTCATGACCTCTCCATAGGCCATGAACAAGTCCTACTCGCTCTCCCTTGCGCAATAAGTGTTTCCCTTCATTAGTGCATCATTTATGAGCCTTCACGTATCAACCCCGCATGTCTTTTATCCTCCATGGGAACCTCGCACCTCTTCGTTATCTAGCATCATTGGCAATAATACTCTTTTGTTGGCCTTTCCAAGATCGTTTATGAGGGCTTTATGGGCTTACTTGGTACAATATACTATCCTTGCTCCAATAGGAAAAGGGACCTCCCCTGCTCCATTTGTGAAAGAGCTTTAAGTACACATACCTCATTCTCACTCCAATTGCGAAAGGAACCTTTCTACTTTTGCCCTACAACACCATGGGCTCTGATACCACTTGTTGGGGATATAAACACCTTGGAGAGGTTCTTTGAATAATTAATATAACATATAAAGACACATTTTAACCTAAAAGGCCTAAGTCCTATGGTTATGTACTCAATTACGTTATATTAACTTCTCATTCATCTCATCATTATTCAATGTGGAACTTCACTCACACGTATAACTCAACAATAATAACAAACCCCCATTGTCCCTAGAAGGTGTTGTGGATATTTCACAAAATAATAATAGAAGAACAAGATTAACACAAAAGACAAATAGAAAATAGATAACTTGGAGGCACTATATCATTTTCCTTAGATAATATTTCCCCCCCACACTATTGTTGCTAAAGGGTTATTGTAAATTTGTCCTTAGGATACAACCAAGATGTTGGGTTCTACAGATAGCAATTCTGGAGAATGACCACAGGATTTCTTATGTTTTTCTCAAACTTACTATTTTGTGAACATAAGCCTCCATTTATACTCATAGGGTTATATTTTATCAAAAGGCACGTATAAAGAGTTAAAATGTTTCATAAAACCGTTAACAAGGCTTGAAACCTTTTCAACTTTTCTGAACAGTCAACAGAAAATTTTGCAGAAAATCTTGTTTTATGATTTTTGATTGGTCGAATAGGAATCAAACAGCGATTGAGACATCTAGAAACTCCAGGATTTTTTCTTTACCATTTTCAATCGATTGAGCCAAAATTTTAACCGATCAAAAATGCTGTATTTTGAATTTTCACTTTATGAAATAATATTCTTTAAACTCAAACATCATTATTACAACTTATCCATGCATATACCTATATATACAACTGAAGGAATATTGCAGAGAATGTTTTGCTAACGCAAGAAACAGTGAAAATCTACCGCAAAAATAAAGACAGGCCTAGATACACTCATAAAGTGGATCTCATGAAGGGGCTTACAATATCGTTGAATGAGATATTGTACTACACTATCTTCTAGCTGTTAGTGTATCTCCAACTTTTGTCCATTGGGTGAAGGATTGCATAACAACTCCAAAATTTTCAATTGCCTTCAATGGTAGCTTGGTGGGTTATTGTAAAAAGGGAAGAGGATTAAGGCAAGGGATCGCCTCTCCCTTTACATATTAGTTCTAGCTATGGAGATTTTTTCCAAGATTTTGTAGAGAGGAGTGGGAAAATGTGCTAAGTTTAAATTTCATCCAAAGTATGTTGCGTTGAAGCTCACTCATCTATGTTTTGCTGATGATTTGATGGTGTTTTGGGGAGCTTATCTACAATTTATTCAAGTGATCCTTGAAGCTTTGAATAAGACCACAAAGCTATTGGGTTTGAGACCAAACATTGTTAAAGGCACGTTTGATATACTGTATAAAAATTAATTAAAAATAGTAATTTTTATTACTAGAAATAAAAGAAATTGTAATGAAATAAGTATTATTGTTATTCATAATATTAGTTTTTTTTTTTTATAATTATCTGAGATAGAAATCATACTCTAAACTAATCTAAGTATATGTATGTAAAACTCCTTCCTAAAAATTTGAACCTTAGCACTTACCCCTCCATCCCATAAGAACTTGTAATTTTGGAGCGACCATCAGGCCAAGGGTGCGCGATAGTATAAGTTTGGTTGTTACATATGGAAAGCTCGTAAAGATAATGCATAAGGAAAATTTGTATTTTTAAAAATATATTAACTTAAAAAACTATTGCATGCACTAAAGGATAGTTATTACAACCATTTTAGAATGTATAACTATTCTTCATTTTAAGAAATAGTTATTTTGCATAGTAAAAATGTAATCAAATAACCGAATAACTATTACACATAACTATTACACATGAATAACAGTTCGATTACAAGAACTATTACAACATGCTAAACATTTCCTTAGAGTAATTTTCATTGCTGCTACTCCTCCAAGCCTAAAACAGCAAACATTGGGCTTACTCCAATTTAAAGAAGGGAAGCTTCTTGTTAAATACCTTGGACTGCCTTTAATTTCTAGAAATTTGACAAAAAAGGAGTGCAGGTCTTTCTTCAAGTCACGTTTTCCATTTTTTTTTTTAATTTTTAATTTGTTAGTGTGTGTAAATAGCATTTTCCCATAGCTAGAAATTTATATTGTCATTTTTTGAGCTTGAGCTCTTTGTGCAATGTTTCTTGAAACTGTCTTGGTATTGTAGCTGTTTTGGTGCTGTAGTTGTAGCAACTGTACCGGTGGTCTTTCCTTAAAAAAAAAAAAAAAAAAAAAAAAAAAAAAAAACCCTGTATTGGTGGGCTTGATCGGTTGATTTGAGTTTCTAAACTATTTTCACTGTTGTTCTTTTGAAATGAAATTACTAATACATCATGTAACAAAAAAATTAAAAAAAAAAACAAATTAGGGTCTGTTTGAATACCGATTATTGCTAAAAATTAAAAACTGAAAATACTGTAACAAAATAATTTTTAAATGTGTAAATAATGCCATGTGGCCCAATTTTAACTTAAAATTTGCTGAATTCCGCATTTGTGGGTTTCGTGAACAGTGCACGAGACCTACAAAAAAATACCAAGCACTCACTTTCAGTTTTTGGCAACATCCAAACTCACACTCAATACAAAAGGGTTAAGTGTTACGCTCAAAAGGTTCAGTATTTTGTGGAGAAACTATAAGGATTTTATACAGGGTGTCTCTGTTACACACGCAATTGTACACATAGTACCCATCTATATATTACTAAAAGCTGAAGCGTAGCATTTAATGTTGCTACGCTCCCATTGAGCCACGTCAGTAGCCATGTCATTCTCAATTTTTTTATACAATTTTTTAACATTTAAAGTGAATTAAAAACTCTATTATATTACAATCAAAATATCATATTTAATTTATCTTCTTTTTAATTATTCTTATTTATTATTAAATTTTCAATTCCATTTTAACTTTTCATATCCCACTACTCTCTATCTTAACTTTCTTCAACCTTTCTCATTCCATTTCAACTTTTCATATCCCCACTACTCTCAATATTAATATTATTCTATCTTTTTATCTTCCTTTATTTTTTACTCTTCTTATTCTTATCCTCATGCTATAAAATTGTCATTCTCCCTCTTATTACATGCATAATTTCTATTTTTCCACACACAAAGCCTCTCTCTCTCTCTCTCTCTCTCTCTCTCTCTCTCTCTATATATATATATATATATATATTTTCCTTCAATTTTTGGTTTTTTTTTTTTTTTTTTTTAAATTTTAGTGTAACAGGTTGACCATCAAAACATATTGATACAGTATTGAAAACTCCACCAAATGCATCGCAGAAATCAGTTTTAGACTACTAGAAGTCAGTTAGTTTGCCAAAATTGGAATTGACAGGTAATCCAGCTTTATACGATTTAGTTTTATATTTTATGTTGTTATCTTTTTTATTCTCATTGGTTGTTAAATGTTATATTATTGCATTATAAAGATAGTATATAAAAATATAATATTATTTTATTACATAGCATAACTAAAATAATATGGTTTTTATTGCTATACATTTCATTTTTATTATTTTATTCTCATCTTATTTTATTCAACATTTAAATTTAGCAACATCCTCCATATCATAATTATTTATATATTTTCTCATTTTTTTTAAAAATTAAACGTATAATATTTTATTCAATAAATAAAAATTGTTCTTATAAAGTCTTCCCATGAAATGTTACAATGCATCAATGGAAAAATGAAATACAAAACAAATATCAATTTAGAAACACTCAATTAAAAAAAAAAAAAGAAAAAAGAATAAACAATTTTCTTATAAAGTATTCCCATAAAACGTTACAATGCATTAATAGAAAAAGAGAATACAAAACACATGCTATTTTAGAAACACTAAATTTATAATAATAATAATAATAATATCAAACCAAAAATATCATAAAATAATAAACTAATAGTTATGGATGTACTAACTTCATGGCAGCAAAATGAAATAAAATAAAAATAAAAATAAATGTTACAATATGCATATTTAGTACATTAGAATTATCATCAAATTTGGGAAAACAATAGGATGTTAACAAAGAGGGAGAGAAAGAGATTAGTAAAAGAAATTAAACGTCAATTAAATAAATTAATTAGTAACCGTTAATTGGAAAACAAAGAGAGACCAACGGCTATAGGAGTAAAAAATTAATTAAAGATGACCTTACGAATTTTATTATAAACTTTACAATGCAAATAAATAAATCGTTAAATTCATTTAATTAAATCATATAATCAACAATTAAATAAAATCATACAAAATTTAAACTTGAAACTAATCAAACTCTAATCTAGAAAATCATATTTATTATCAAAACTAAAAGGAAAACGTTCTTTAGTAATAATAGAAATATATAAGAAATAAAGATGAAAATTTTCAAAATATTTTTTTTTGACGTTTCATTTAACATTATTTATAAATGATAAAATATAAAAAAAAATTCTTTAAATGCTTATATTCTTCACACACCATGACTTTTAAAATCTAATGAAAGGTTCTAAGAATTTAACTCTCATTTAATGCCTCTATTATAAAAATCAACAGTCAGTAAAATATGATAATAGTAAGAAACATTATAAATGAGAACATAAAAAAACTAATTAGCCACTATTATTATGGAATAGATGCCTTTTTTTATGCATCTAAGAAAATGAAATGTATAGAGTTTACTTATTAAGGTATATGTAAAGATTCACGTTAAAAAAATATGTAAAGCTTTTTTGAAAAAAAAAAAAAAAGTATACGTAAGGTTTTTATTAACTTAAAAGATAATAAAAAAACCAATTTTTAATTACTACAACCATTGCTACTCTATAAATCACACACAACACTATATTCAATATCCTAAACAACATAATTAGACCCTTTTGGATATACACCACCATATTCAACTTATAAATTACAACCCAAATCAATCATACAATTACACAATCAACGCATGAACATGTAACATGTATTACCTTCTGAATTATTGCTTGGAATTTTCACAATTATTGAAAGAGAATCTCCAAATTTAATTTTTAGAAAACATCAAGACAAGGTGAATTTTATTCTTTTTAACTTCCATAGAAAAAAAAAATATTACGCACATTATTTTAAACCCTTATAGAAAAGAAGGTTTACATGTAGCATCCAAAACGTGTTTAATTGACTTAGAGATGTAAAAATTAGTCAACCAACTATGGTAGAATTAAGGTTTCAAATTTTAAATAAAACAGTTCTACAATAATAAAAAATTATTTTGTGATAAATATGATTATGAAATGCATTACTTTTCATTAAATTAGTTCAAATTACAAAATAATAATAATAATAATAATGAGATCACCATAAAAAATAATCACGCGCAACGCGCGGGTCTGCGACTAGTAATCTCTAAAAACAAAAGAAAACTCTGGCCCTGTGGCTTTAATTACGAAAGTTCAAAACTGTGATTGGGATTTTTTTTTATGTGCGCATTAAGGGGTGTACACTACTAAACATTTCCCTTTTGTGTACTTTACCCCCTATGACTTTTCTACCACAATGTCTAAAATAATGGAAATCGTGACTTGAAGTTAAGGAAGTTCAAATTGTGAAATCACAGTTTTTCTCGTTTTTGGAAATTGTGTGTAGTATGTGTGCATTAAGGGATCTTTATTGTATACTTTATCATCATGATTTTTCTACCACATATGAAAGAGATAAGGATCAAATTAAACTTACTTGGAGATCAAAGAGAAGAGGAACGTGGATCTCCACAACTTTAGCTGCTAAAGAAAGACAAGCTACAGCAGCTAACTGCACCATCCAAGGCTTCATGGGCATGTCACTCCTTGACTGAAAACTGAGTAGAAATTGATCAAGATAGTTAACTGACAAAACTGCAGTGAAGGCAGAGAAATCATGGTAAGAATTGACAGCCAAAATCCACTTTACGGCCTCCTGACGAGCTGAAATGATGATGAGAGACATATCGGCTTTTAGAAAGCAGGTAGAGAGCTTGGTATGGGTCTCGTCTTCCTTAGATAACAGAATATGTAGCCAACAATATTGCTTGTCAAGCTGCTCATCCAGTTCCACTAAAAATTGTGGCAAATGATTATTACTCAGTGGTTGTTCAATAGCACTCATGTTATCTTCGTTGCAGGAAAGGTCATTGAGACAAGCCAAGTGATCATGAGTCTTTGCTTCTTCTTCAGCCATAATTGTAATTTGTCGGCGTAACAAAAAGAGAGAACAGCCAACTGGGTTTTTTTTTTTTTTTTTTGAGTTCCCACTCACCTTGAACACTAAAGTTAAAGTCTTCAACCTTGGAAGAGAGACCTGGCATGCATAGTATATTCATTAACAAATCATAATGTGGGATTGAGATGCAATATGCATGTGTTTTGTCTAAATCTTCTCTCTTTTTTAGTGTCAAGTGCTCCTAAAAAAATCATTTTACCGCCTCCCTAAAAAAAAGGGGAAAAAAAAAAAAAAAAAGACTTCATTGTTGACTTGAACAATTGGACCTTTCAATAACCTATCCAAGTCAAGATAGAATTGTGTCACGTGTCATAATTTCCACTTTCAATAGTGGGATTCATTTAAAATTAAAAAATAGAAGAGGTAGCTACATGGTCCCAAGTGATTTATTGCAGGGGTGACACGAATTGTAAACACAATACGAACATAATACTGTTTTTTGCAAATTGATGTTTAGTGTAAATAGATTTGTGTTGAAATGGATCAACACATCTTCTCGTGATTAATAAATGGGTCAATTTTGTGTTGACCTACTTAACCTCAATCAACTCGAAATGATCCAATTAATATAAATAAATGTAATTTTTTTATCTAATATAAATTTGAATTCTAAAAACTAGAGTAATTTTAATAGTTATATTGATAAATTATTTATTAAAACTCCAAATTTTCTAACCCTTTTACCAAAAACAACAACAAAAAAAAACGCATTTCACTCTATTGTTCTTAGATTTTCTATTAAACAAGTTGAAATGGGTTGTGTTGTGTCAACTCGCTTACTAAACATGTCATGTTATACTTGAAAAGTTTTATTGACATAACTATTAAATGGGTTAGGCTAGATTTGAACTACAAATTTGAATACTCTTCCATCAACATGACACAAACACGATCCGCTAACACAAATCGCCACTAGCAATTTGTTTGTTGATTGGGAAAAACTGAAAAGAAAATAAAATGACATGTATGGTTATGTCATATGTATTTTTTATCCAAACAAAAATTTTAGATCAAACAGAATAAGTTAATTAAAATTTTTAATCAATTATATATTTTACTCTATATATCTTTCAATCTAAGAGCACTAGCATCGGGGGTGTAAACACCCCCCAATTGCCATTTTACAACCAAATCCTCAAAAATAATGCTCCATCCGAGTATAAATTTTTATAAATTTTTGCATCCCGTGAATAGTTGGTTCTTATATAAGAACCAACTATAGCACAAGATGTAAAAAAAAAAATGTTATTTTATTCCTCTCTTTCTTGTCTCTTCTCTCTCTCTCTCTCTCTCTCTCTCTCTCTCTCTCTCTCTCTCTCTCTCTCTCTCTCTCTCTCTCTCTCTCTCTCTCTCTCTCTCTCTCTCTCTCTCGGTGGATTTGGTGGTACTGGGCATAGATTTTGGTGGCTAAGGTTTGAATCAGTGGCTGGGTTTTGAATCAGTGGCTAAGCCTCGGGTTTCCTCTCGGTGGTTTTGGCGGCGTTGGGCTTTGGTTTTGGGGCAGGGGCTTGAATTGGTGGTGTTGGGCTTTGGTTTCAAGTCTAGGACTTGAATCGATGACAGGTGGTGTGAATGTGGTGGCTTGGGTTGAAATCGGGCGGCGTGGGTTGGCAGCGATTTTGGTGGGTTTAAATTAGTGGCTTTCTCGATGGCTGTGGGTTGCTGCAAGCATGAGTGTGGTGGCTTGGGTTGAATTAGTTGAATCGGTGTGGAGATTGGGTATTTTGGCTTGGGTTTTGATGGTGTGGTTGGATTTTTGGTTGGTTTTGTGTTTCGGTGGTGTGGATCAACAATTGGTTTTGTTGGTTGATTTTGGTGTTTAAGTGGTGGTTGAGTTTCAGTTGTAGGTATTTGTTAGCGACGTTGGGCTTGTGGTATGGAGTTGGTTGATGGGAGCACTAAGAGGAGAGGAAGACTCTAGTAGGCAATAGAAGATTGGGAAAAAAAAATAGATAAAAAGGAAGAGAGAGAAAGAATAAAATTTATATTATTTTAATAAGTTGTATATAAAAATGAAAACTGGGGATGTTGGGTGAGTTGTAAAATGAGATGACATAATAGATAAAGTAGGTTTTGAGGGTGTAAAAGAAGAACTTTTTTGCATCCCTGGATACTTAGAGCAACCACATCAGCCCATCTATAATATTCTAAAATAGAAAAAGGTAACAATTTTACACATTTTGAGCAAAAAAACACCCATATCAGTGTGTGTAAAAGTGTGTAAATATACACCACAGCTGTGTAAATGAACAGTAACCGTGCATATATACACTGTTACTATTCATGTGTAAACGAATTTTTTATTCTTTTTTTCTCTCTCCCCTATCAAACTACTTCTCTTCCCCAACATTTACAACAACTCAGCATGCCAGAATAAGAAGAAGGAAGAAGAAAATAACCACCCAACCTCCAAACCCAGTGCCACCACCAAACATCGCAACCTAGCATAGAGAATTAACCCAAAATCAACAAAAAAGCAATTAGAAAATCCAACTCAAAATCAAGACAAACCCACTAGAAAACCCAACTCAAAATCAATCAAAACTCAACGGTAAACCCAACCTAAAAGCAGTCCAGACCCACTGGAAAACCCAGCCCAAACCATACTTAATGGAAAACTCATGTGAAATGCCCAACGGAGTCGGATCTGCTACCACTGCTACCGCTCGATGGTCTTCCATTACTGCCGCTGGATCTTCCATTGCTGTCATTGGTTAGGGGTGGGAGGCAAAGGGTCGTCATTTAGGGGTGGGAGGCAAAGGGTCGGTGGTGGAGGATGAGAGGGAGGGGCGAAGGAAAGAGGGAGGGCGAAAGCGAGAGGGAGGCTGAATCGGCGGAGGGCTAAGGCGACGAGCTGGATCGGCGGTGACGACGGGCTGGGTGAGGCGACTGTGAGGAAGAGAGTGAGGGAAAGAGAGGAATGGGTGAGAGAGCTGATGTGGGTGTTTATGCGAGAGAATGGGTATTAATAAATAATAATAATAAAATAATAAATAATATTATTTAATTAGAATAGATTTGTAAAATAGATAAACCGATGTTGATGTTTTGGAAATGTGATAGTGTAAAATGAAAAAAGTAAGTTTTTAGTGTAAAATAAACGAAAATTTTTAGACGAACTGATTTAGTTGCTCTAATGCCCTAATTCCTTGAAACTAAAATAATGGATTCCCATGGTAGCCACCAACTCTATTCATATAAACATCTTAGTTTAAAAGTAGGTTATAATTTCTAACTTTTAATAAAGAACAAAAGAAAGTAGGTTAAAAAAGCTGTAGCATGTGGACCAATGGGGCGTTTAGTTCTTCGATGTTATATTATTTAGATCCACATGAGAGAATTAATGACGAGGTAGCATAAGCCAGCAACTGCTCTCGAAAAGTTATATATATATATATATATAGGCAGATCATTTCAGATTCGAGTAATGGAAATGAGAACGACATCTTCTTTTCTTTTTTCTTTTTTTCCTAAAAAGAAAAAAAAAGTGTGTAATGTTTGATATTACATACGTACCATGGTTACATCATATGCATGACGGAATCTAATGTTAAAAACCACGATAATATATACTAGGCTCTGCCTATTTAGTATTGAGATTTATGGGATAACAACCCACATTTAGTATTAGCATTGCTTCAGTGGTTGAGTAGATCGATGGCGTGTGAAAGAATGAGAATCTTAGAATTCTCTACACCGGTTCATACTTTTCAATTCCATAATTTCTATGAGTCAGTATTTATGAGAGCTTTTAACATCTAATGGATATTAGGTAAGGTCAAACTAATGCTATGTGAAATTTGGGGTTACATTCACATTGCAATATTGTGTCTGTACCTGCCATTTGATACAGATGTGAGGAATCAGTATCAATAAGAGGTCTTTTTTTTTGGGTCAAATTAAAGAAAACCATGGAATTCATTCTTGACACAGAAAAATCTACTCTGCTTCATGACATAAGCCTTGCGAGTTGCGACTGCAGTTATGAATATGCAAGGATCTAAAAAATCACTGAGAAGGGGGTGGTTCCCATAGGTTTATTTATTATTTTATTATTTTAAAGATTTTAATATAAATAGTAAAGTAAAACTGAGATGACAAAAAGATTATCAGAAGTCAACAGGTAAAAAAATTTAAAAAGTAGAAAAGTATTAGTAGAGATCATGGAGTTTATGATATAATTGCATGAAATTTGATGAACTACTCATGACAAGTAAAAGTCATTGCTTTGTGGCCATGACCTACATTGCTACTTGTGGGGTCTAAATTTGTTGGGCCAGGCACCAACTCTCTGTATGATGAGCCCACCAAATTTCCCACAATAAATTTGTAGAGAATGGGTTAAACAACTGGGCTAGTGGTGGATTTAGCGACGGTCCAGATGAACAAAACCAATAATGAAAGAAAAAAGGATTGAGTCAGACCTTCAACAAGATAAATCCCTGTAGTCCGAAGAGGTTTACTATTTAAAGGCTTAGTGAATACAAATTTTTTCCTCTCTCCTCCCTGTGAGACTTGCTTCCCTTATATATACAACCTTTTCCCATCTTCACCGCACACTTGTCCTCCATCTAGGCACCCACTTGAGTACTAGTCACATCAGCCGTTTGCTTTAACTTGCAGTGAGTGGTGGTGGGTGAAGACGCACTGTTCAGGTGTCTTCTCCACATAAATGCGGCCAGGAAAGTTGCTGCAGTGCATTAAATGTGGCGGTGGCAGCTTTATTGGCAAGATATTTCGTGATAGCTACGCAGTTAGGCATGCCCGAAGTTCTGCCCTGGCAGGAAGATCTTTAGCACATCTACTCGATCAAGTTTTGGGCTGCTCCGTTGGGTAGGGTCCCTTCGGCCCGACCAGGTTGTTTTCGGACGGAGCGTTTGTCCCTTATGGATTGCACTTTCACCAAGATGGCAGAGCATTGATACTTTTAACCTCTTCGGACGGGGAGTCGTATCTGAACTGGGCCATAGGCCCAACATGTGGTGTTGGGCTTTCTCACCCACACTACTATTGTTATTATTATTATTTTTTTTTTTTTTTGTGGGGAAAATGCATGCATTCTCCTAGGGCTTTAATTAGTAATTTTTTCTATTTATGGTTATTTTTCTTTTTATTATAACTTTCAATTTAAATTTGAGAATAAGGCTGGTTTCGTTTGTTTTAGGACATCTCTTATGGCCTGTTTAGAAGTTTAGATAGGGAGAAGAGCGGAGGGGAGTAATGGGGAGGAGAGTAGAGGGGAATGATTATCCTTCACCTTGTTTGGATGTTTTTAAAATTAGGATGGAAAAGAGAGGAAATGATTTAAATAGACAAATTTACCCCTATTTGAAAATTGACTTACAACATTGGTCTATGATTAATTTATTAGATTAAATAATTATTTAATCAAGATTCTCATTCCATCAAATACCACTAATAAAAGTATAATACTACTATTAACTATTATAAAATAATTTTTATTACCTGCATTCAAAAAAAAAATATATATATTTATTACCTTAAAAAAATTATAATAAAAATAAAAATAAATTTTCTTTATTGTATACACCAACAATTCTTTAACCCAAATTCAGACCTAGACTCAGACCCAAACCCAAACCTAAATTCACATTCATAGCTATTCGTCTACTCTCTCATCATCCCCCGTTGGATCTAAGATCTTCATTATCGGCCGGAACGCCATGGTCTGCTACAACACGTGGTCTGGCACCGTCATTGCCAGATCTGCTATGCTGTTCCACCGCCGTCGTTTCTGGCAAGATCCACCTGCTGTGGTGAAGATACGAATGGAGGAGTCGTCTTCCTCGGAGTCTTCGGCGTTTGCGGCTTTGGGGGCTTCCTCGTAGGAATCGTCATCGGAGTCAGTGAAATAGTGAGATTCAATTTTTTTTTTCATTCACCTTAAATTTTCTCAAGAAACAAATAAAGATTATTTATATAATCGGTTTGTAATTTTGTTAATTTAGAAAGGGTAAATTGGAGAATTCATTTGTTCAATAATTTTTCTACTCTACTCTTCCTCCAAATCTCTCCAATTTGGGGGAATTAAAAATGAGGGGTTAGAGGTAGTTGAAACCCCTCTAAACCCCTCACCTTCCTTCCTTAAAAAACTTTCAAACAAAATAATTGAATTAGTCTCCCTCTCTTCACTCTACTCCCCTTCCCTTTTTTAACTTCCAAACTGGCCATTAGAGTATGTAGGATTTGATTTGGTAATTTTCTCAATTTTGTCTTTTTTGATAATTTTCCCTATTTTCTCGCCTAAATTTGTGCTTAACACAAATTAAGGTGTATAGGCATCTTTTAGTTGCCCTATAGGTACTTTAAGGTTTTCTAAGAGCCTCCTAACAACCCTAGCACTTTTATTCCTTTTTAACTATATTGTAGACTCTAAGGCAATTCATTTTTCTCCTAGATTCCAAAATTTCTCATTTTTATCCTATAAAATTTGAAACTCTATGGGTATACCTTTCATGTGGGTTTGAAGTGATTTTTTTTTTTTTTTTCAAAAGTCTTGCAACTCAATTGGTATATTTCCATGCACAAAATGTTTGGAAATTAGATGGGACAAATTCAAGCCACAAAGTTAGGCAAAGTTTAAAAAATATATATTAAAAAAAAAAACCTTAGTATTTGAGGACGTTATGACAATGGTAACAATAGATGTATTCTTTTTCTTTTTTAAGAGTGATGTTACTAATTTTTACAAATTTTACTGCATAATGCTAGGGATAGCGAAATTGGACATGACCTACAAACCCGACATGACACGATATAAAATTAGCAGGTTATAGGTTGAGGCTTAATGGATTCGTGTCATATTTGGGTTGACATGACTGACTCGTTTAATAAACGGGTTGGGTTAGTGTTTAACACATAAAACCCATTTTACCCGTTTAATTAAATGACATTTTACCAATATACCCTTCAAACTCTTGGTATATAAACTTATTAGTTGTTGTAGTTTATTTTTTCTAACATATTGTGATTGATTAATTGTAATATTGGGATATACTTTAGTTTTGAATGATTATTTGTGATGCAGTTACTCATTAGTTCTGAATTTTATATTAAAAATATTTATTTGTTTGTTTTTTCAAAAAAAAAAAATTCTTCATTTTGATAAAATCTGGTAAACAGGTCGACACAACTAACCCGTTTAATAAATGGGTCATGTTAGAGTTGAGGAATCTTGACCTATTTAATAAACATGTCGGGTTAGTGTTGACTTATATAGTCGGATACTCATGAGTTGACACGACACGAACCTAACACGCGAACACGAATTGTTACCGCTACATAATTCTTACAAATTAATTATTATGTTGTTAATGTGATACCAAATACATTCATTACCATATTAAGTGTATTTTTTTTTTTATAGGATATTATATGTAGTTTGAATCAATCTCTTTTACTTTTGACAATAATACATAATATAACACCTAAAGTTTTATTTTGATCAAAATTAAAATGTGGATATTGGCAATAATAATATGTGAATTTAGCTTGATTGAAGACGCAAAATCTAAAAGATTTAATTTGACAATCCATGACAATTTCTCTTTTGGTCAAAATATTGTTTTATTTTTTTGATGGGACCAAAATTTAATTGGTACTGTCGTTGGTGGATTTGAGAACATGAACTACAATAAAATCTTTGGCTAAGTGTTGTCCAAGGGAGTAATACTTAGGTATTTCCGAAGCACGGAGAATGATACTCATTTCTCTTATATTCATGGTGTGGTCCACTGATTAAATTTATGGTAGGGTTCATTATGAATATAAGAGGAAAGAGCACCACTATCCATGCTTCAAGAATACCTAAGAATTTTCCCGTCCAAGGACTCATTGTTAGTACTAGAAGAGAAAGACTTACTAAATGTGTCAGAGATTAACCAGTTGGGTTCAATATAGTTTAAGGCTTAAGTTGATAAATTTAAGTGGAATATTTTATATTTAAATATTAATTAAATGAATTTATTTAATACTAACTAAATTAAGGTTAATTTAATAAATTATATATATATATATATATATGTGTGTGTGTGTGTGTGTGTGTGTGTGTGTGTGTGTGGGGTCAAGGGATTAGGCAACCCCAACCCACTTCGTACCAAGCCCAAGGCCCATGCCAAGGAGGAAGAAAACTTCCGAGGACGATGTGGGAAAGTCCGAATCACCCAGGACGACCGCCAAGGACAACCATGTCCTCGGCCAACCCCAACCAGAGGAGGGAGAGTCAATGCCTCATCTTAGGCAACCTCCTAGCGCACCCCATTAGAAAGAACGAGTATAATGTGCTAATCATGGGAGGACAGTGGAAGAGCAAATCCAAGACAAACTGTCATCTCCACAGTAAATGCTCGCTGCTGGCATTTTGGCCGCATTAATGAGGAAATGACCCCTGAACACTGTAGTCTTGATAGCTACAACTCATAGAAGGATGGAAAAACGGTTTATGAGACAAGCACTCAAGTAGTGACCTGCCTGGTCGACAAATGTAGAGTTAGGATCAACTGAAAAAAGGTATATAATGTAAGAAGTCCTCCAGAAGGGGGGGGGGGATAAAAAGCAGAAAATACTGCAGCACTCGCATGACCCTTGTAACCAAGCACTGAAGAAGTAATAAGAACTTCAGGCCCCTAAGAGGAAGGTTGAGGAGCAATTTTTCATGCTCCAGCTTATATTCTTGTCGCCCAGCCCATCCATTATCATGTTTAGTTGTTGTAATCTTTACCAGGGCCTAGTTCTTGAACCCATACTCTACAAATTCATTGTATCGGGCTAGCTGGGCTTGAATCCACTTCATCCCAGGGAAGAGTGACAAAACTCGGTCCCTACAATATATATATATATATATATATAATTTGTTAAAACAATACAAACTAAGCAATTTTTGATTTCATATAGAGAACTAAAATAGTTCAAGGATAAAATAAAACAAAAAGAAAGAAAATTTACATATTTATTTAAAAAAAAAAAGAGGTTTATTACTTTATTTTCGATATAATAAGATGCATGTTTAAGTAAAATTGTAATCTAATTTTAATTTTATATTATGCTTTTAAGAGAGAAATAGAGATTGTTTGGTATGTGGTTAACGTTGACAATCTACAATGTAGGTCTTGTAGGATATTGGTTTATAAAAATTAAAGTCTCAAGCTATTCGGAGAAATTAATTATCATTGATGATCTAGCATGTTTACAATATTTTTCCCAAAATTGTTTAGGGTTTCAATTGGGTTTTGTTTCTATTAGTCCAGTATTTGGAGGCCTTGATAAGGATGAGAAAAAGAAAATGCTAAAGTTTTTACTACAAAATGTTTACAAACTTCTTCTAAAAAAAATGTTCACAAACTTATCAGACAATGAACATTATTGGTGCTCTGTTTTATTTTTCAATTGAGGTCGAACTTAAACCAGTGCTTAAGAGATAGTTGTCCATATACTGATAAGGGGTGTATGGATTCTTGAGTGAAAGGAGAGAGGAGCAGAGAGAATCGGTGGAGATTTAGGTTGTGTTCTTAGATCATTACCACCAAGACTTGCTATTCCTCAGTTCTTGGAAGAGATGAGAGTTCTTTGAGAGAGAGCCGTTGGGGTTATGCTAATTGTGGGCTAGCATGTTAAGACAAGACACAGTCGTGGGTCCCATAAGATGAGTGAAATTACAATAGTACCATTCTAACTCATTTTCCAACTCAAAAACATCCAAAATTTTTCATTTTCAGCAACTCGTCATCACTCATTTTGTTGAGTTATGGGTGATGAAATCTGAAAATGAAAACTTGGCCAAACGTTCTTCTTAGGTGTGGGACCCACCAAAAAGGAGTAATGGGTGATTAAAACACCTAAACAAAATAGCTTCTAAATTATCTAGATTAGACGATCAAATCTTTTTTGGTCAAAACGGGATCAAATATGTAAGTGTAGAAAAATGGACCGAAGTGGACACAAATGGACTGAATTGAATGAAATGGACCGAATAGACCGAAGTGGATAGAATAGGACTGAATAGGACCAAAGTAGACCGAACAATACCAAATAAGACCAAAGTGAATAGAATAGGACCAAATAGAACCAAAATGGACCGAAATAGAATGGATCGAATAGCACCAATGTGGACTGAATAGGACCATTGTTGACTGCAAAGGACCGAAGTTGACTACAAAGGACCAAAGTAGACTGAATAAGACCAAAGTGGGCAAAATGGACTGAATAAGACCAAATTTGACCAAATTATATATTTTGGTGTTAAAAGAGAGATAGAGATTTTTTGGTATGCAGCTAATGTTGAAAATCTATAATGTAGGTCATGTAGGATATTGGTTTATAAAAATTAAAGTCTCAAGCTATTAGGGAAAATTTATTATCATTAATGATTTAGCACATTACAATTTTTTTCCCAAACTATTTAGGGTTTCAATTGGGTTAGGTTTCTACTAGTCTAGCATTTTGGAGGTCTTACTAGAGATAAGAAAAAGAAAATGTTGAAGCTTTTACTACAAAACATTTACAAACTTATCTGGCAATGAATGTGGTTGATGAACTTCAACAATCTAAATAATGAATGCTTGAATGACTTTTTGTATTTGGTGACACATTAATCTATAAGCCATATGTAGTAAAATTTAGAAAAATGCTAAAGTTACCACAAATTTTACAACATAATCTTTATAAATTGATGTCACAATAAATTTGATTGGTAGATTTCAAAAACATAAATATTGAATCAATTATTTACATTGTTGTTATTTGGGACACATTAATTGTAAATGGTGTATAGTAAAATTAAAAAAAAAAAAAAAAAATTTGTGAACTACTCATTTGGGTCTATGTAATGGGGGTGGATCATTTTTAATAATAAAGATCTTTTTGTAACGGTGCCGTGGAGGCCTTAGGCCTAGGCCTTGAGCAGTGCAGGCCTTAAAAGAAAATTTATAGAGTAACAATGTGTCGGAGGGATTCAGATTCTCTAGATTTCTTAGGGTACTCTACCACTTAGATTTCCTTAAATCCTAACAATTCCTTAATGATTTAATGGTCTAGATTCTGCCATGTTAGTATTTCACTAATAATAATCTTAATTGTTTTGTTTGCAATATTATTTTATTATTTTAAGAATATTGTTAGTGAAATGCCAACATGGCAAAATCTTAACCATTAAATCATTAAGGAGTGGTTAGAATTTAAAGAAATCTACTCGTAGAGTACTCTAGGAAATCTAGAGGATCTGAATCCGTGTCGGAGTGTCTACCTTCTTCACTGTCACTGATCTAAAGAGAGAATTTATTAGGTTTTATTAGTAGAAGTGGGTGAATTTATTAGGTTTTATTAATATCCCAGCAGAATGTGATCCTCTTCTTCTTCGGCCTAGCCCATGCTGGTGGGCTCTTCGGATTGGGCTTTAGGCTCGAGGCATCTACCCACTCCAGTTAAGTACAATTCACATCACCTTCCTTCATTTGCCAGTACCGTATTTAAGTTCAATATCGTTTGTGTGTAATCTATAAATATTTATTAATAACATAATTATCAAATTTTATTTTTTCTTTGAATTATCAATTTTCATATTCAATATTAAATATATAAAGACAACCAAAGTAAATTTCAATTAATAAGTATCATAATTATCAAAATTCATGTTTATATACAATACAAAAGAGAGATAAAATCATTTTCTTTAAGATAAAAAATAATATAAAATTGAGGATATTTGATTTTTGATTGACCCATATTAAAAATATTTTAAAAAAATTTGGTTGTCTTCATAATATTTTGCCACATAAACTCTCGAGTCCTCTTAATTTTGTGCGCGCACACATATATAATTAGTTTAATTTAAATTCAATTATATATTTAAACCCTCAATTAGAATCTTATTATATAATTATACATTTAATATTTCCATATAAAAAAAAATCATAATTTTGTTAATATTTGCTAAAAACTATTATGATTTTCTAATTTCTTATTTATATAAAAATCTAAAGATTGATAATAATAATAATAATAATAATATACTAGTATTATTCCTACACAATGCACGGTTTGATGAAGATTCATATTTAACTTAAAAAAATTTAAAATAATTAAAACTAAATTATTAAATAAATAATAAATTATAAAATAAAAAATAATTTTAATAAAAAAATTACTTTAAGTTTTGACTTTTTAGAGTTTTGTGTTTATAAGTGTTTATCTATTTTTATATTTTAAAATTCTCTTTGTTTATGTTAATTTCTTAATATAAGATATGGAATGAGTTTGATCATTCCTTGGACAGTATAAAAAATAATAAACAAAATAGTTCCTTAATACCTATTTTTCCTAGTGGTAGTCTAATTAAAAAAATCAACACACTCACAAATTAAATACAAAAACCAAAACCAAAAATCAAAATATATAAAAAAGAGTTCAAAATTGAGAATATAAAAAAATTATAAAACTTACATAAGAGAACCAAGAACTGAAGTGGGTTTCCATTATTTTGCTTATTTATAGTAAACTTTCTTTAGTATAAGAGCATCCACAGTAGATGTGCCAAATGTGCCAAATTTTTGCAACATGCTACAATACCGTTGCATTTTGCCACAGTACGAACTCAAATGGCATTTGTACTAAATTATTTTTTTATTATTCATCTTTCTCTCTCATCCCACTCAGCCACTCCATCTCCACTTCTCCAGAACCTGCTCTCTCTCCTCCCTCTCTGTCTAATCGCCCTTTCTCTAGTGAAGGATGGGTTCCGATGTGGGTATATTCTGGCGTGGGTCAAGTGACAGTGTGGGTCGTGGGTCGCGGCAGTGGTTGTTAGTGGCTGTTGTTGCGGCAATGGTGGATGTGCCGTTGCTGAGTTGAGTTTCGGGTTGCTGAGTTGATGGGTCTGGTCCTGAGGAGGGGGTTTTGGGTTTGAGTTTCGAGTTGCTGAGTTGTTGGGTTCTGGTTTGAGAATCGGTGGCAGCTAGCTGTTTGGTTGGCTGGTACTTCGCGTGGTGGTGGTTTGATGGTTGTGGGAATGAGGTTTGGGTTTGATGGATTGAGGTTTGGGTTAGTGGGTTTTGGTTGATTTTGTGCATTTTGTGGTTTGGGTCAATGGTTGATCGTGGTTTGGATCAATGGGTTTTGGTTGATATTTAGAGTTTTTTGGTTTGTTGTGATACTCAGCGATAGTTGGTCGTTGATTTTGGATTTGGTGGTTTGTTGTGAATCATGTGATGTTTGGCGGTGCTATGGTGGTGGTTCGGTTGGTTTGGTATGGGTTTTTAGGGTGGTTCTCGGTATTTTTCTATGTGAATGGTAGTAAATGGTGGTGGGTCTTTGTGTTTTGCTGGGTTTATGGTGGTGGGTCTAGGTGGTTTGTTGTGTTTGTGCTGGTGGTGGTTATCAGTCAGTGGTTGTTGGTGGCTGTTGTCGCGGCAGTGGTGGATGTGCTGTTGTTGTGGTTGATGTTGTTGATGGTGATGAGAGGGAGGAGATAATATATTATTTTAATGTATAGAATGGAATGATAGAATATCTGATAAATGAGATATTGTAAAATAATGTGGTAAAATAATGAAGTAGACTTTTGGTGTGTCAAAATGACATTTTTTTTGCAACATCTGCTACGGATGCTTTAATAACCTGCATGCAAATTCAAAAGCAAAGAACAATAAGTAAGATGAATTTAATAGATGGCTTTTGTTAACGGGTGCTGTTCAGCACCCGTTAAGATTGAATTTTTTATTAATAAAGTATAGTTGCTTTTTTAGAGTAGAAAAAAGCATAGTAACGTAGCACTTAAAGTGTCAGTAAAACATAAAAAATTGGGCATTTTACAACAGGATCGAAATATCCTTTTAAGTTCTTTCATCTTCATTTTCTTTACTATCATTTTCTCAGCTAGTACTTTTTTTTTTTTTTTTTTTTTTTTTTTTCAGATTTACAAAAACCACCACCCAAATACCCAAATTTCAAACCCAAGCCAAATTGTCAAGCTTTTCAAGTTCCAAATTGAATCCAGTCACCAAAGCAACCTGGATACAACCAAAAACAAATGAAGGAAAATTAGAACCAAAGGCAAAGAGAGAAAAAGGAGAGCGATGGCTATAGAGGTGGTGATGGTGGCGTCGGTGAGCACAGCTAACAAAAAAGGTAGTGGAGCTCAAGGCATTGGCCTTGGTTGATATGAGGGAGAGAATCGAGATAGTAAAGAGGGAGTGAGACGGATCTTGTGGTGGTGGGTGGGTTACAGATCTGGCGGTTGCGGTGGTGTTGGTGGACTTTTCTTTCCCTGGGATTGAAATGTTAGAGAGAGTGAGAGACCAAAAGAGAAGGAGGAGTGAGACGAGAAGAAGAGAGAGAAGGCTTTAGATCTTAGAGATAGAGAAAAGGGTATTTTTGTCTTATAAGTAACTGTGGGGAAACAAATTCTCCCTCAGAAATATTTGTTATCCTTGGGCATGGATGGTACACTAGCGTCCTCAGGGTTTTTGTCCTCAAGGAACATGGGAAGTCTTTAAGACTTGTCCCACATCGCCAAGAGAAGCGCCCCCCTCATGCCTTATAAACTTGAGCTCAGGACATGAAGGTACATAAAATATAACCTTATAGATCATATAGTAAATAATATCCAATTGACATAAAATTTGACATGTATATCAAGAGCATAAAGAAAATGTAATCTAATGGTTTGATTTTAAATATATTGTAATTTTAAAAGAAGCTTTTGTCTTAGGCTACAACAAATTTTGTAGCTAAATTTTTTTCATTAAATTTTTGTTAAATCTTATCCCTTAGTCAAGAGTTTTGTAGCTTAATATCCTAATAAAATATTAATGTAATAAGATACAACTTGAGGGGGGGAAAAAAAAACAAAAGCAAAAGCGTGGATTGTGTGAGATTTAAGTTTAGAAATTTTTTATAATAGACTTTTAGTTTAAATAGAATTCAAATTTGTTTTAAAATATTCTTAAATCATGCAACTTGAGGGGAAAAAAACAAATAAAAAACTTGATTATTGTTAAATCATCCCTTAGTCAAAATGTGAGTTTCTTTTTTTTAGAAAGAAAACGGTGGTTTTTGTGTGGGATTTAAGTTTATAATTTTTTTATATAAAAGACTTTTAGTTTGAATAGAATTTAAATTTTTTGAAATTTAAGTTATAAAATTTTACATAATTTAAATTTGTTGAAATTTAAATGATAATATTTTACCTAATTTAAATAGTCATTAAATATTACCCCTTAATTGATGAAATATATCCTAACAAAAACATATAATTAATTTATTAATCAGTGAGAGTAGCTAATTGGTGCAACCACGAAAAGTCATAGCTGAATATATATAAGTTCAGAAAATTTTGATAATAGATATTTAGTTGGAGTAGAATTTAAATTTCTTAAACTTAGATGATAAAATTTTATCTAAATTAAATTATTGTCAAATCTTATCCTTAGTCAAGAGCTTTGTAGCTTAATATACTAATAAAATATTAATTTAATATGATGCAACTTGAGGAAAAAAAAAAGTGTGGGTTGTGTAGGATTTAAGTTTAGCAATTTTTGATAATAAAATTTTAGTTTGAATAGAGTTAAATTTGTTTTAAATTATTGTTAAATCTTATCTCTTAATCAAAACGTAAGCCATTTTATTTTTTTAAAAATAAAATTAATTTACTAATTAGTGATAGTAGTCACTTGACCTAACCATGGCTTTTGAGTCCAACTTTTTTATACTTGCAAAAAAAAAAAAAAAAAAAAAAAATGTAGATTGTGTGAGATTTAAGTTTAGTAATTTTTTTTTATAATAGATTTTTAATTTGAATAGAATTTAAATTATTGTTAAATCTTATCCCTTAGTCAAAACATGAGCTATTTTTATTTTTTTAATAAAATTAATTTACTAATTAGTGAGAGTAATTAACCCCTTGATCCAATCACATCTTGTTAGCTCAACTTTTATTATACTTGAGTAAAAAAACAAAAACAAAAACGTGAGTTGTATAGTATTAAAGTTTACAAAATTTTTGCTAATGGATTTTTAGTTTAAATAGAATTTAAATTTGTTTTAAATTATTGTTAAATCTTATTTTGAATTATTATTAAATCTTATCCTTTAGTCAAAACATGGGTTGTTGTTTTATATATAATTGATTTACTAATTAGTGAGAGTAGCCACTTAACCCAACTATAGTTTGCAAATCCAAAATTTATTATTCTTCAGGACAAAAAACAAAATGAGTTGTGTGGATTTAAGTTTAGAAAATTTTAATAATTGACTTTTAGTTTGAATAGAATTCAATTTTTTTATTATAAATTATTGTTAAATCTTATCCCTTAGTCAAAACTTAAGTTGTTTTATTTATTTATTTTATTTATTTTTTTAAAAATATACTAATTACTAATTAGTGAGAATAGCCACTTGACGCAACCATGGCTTTAAGCCCAACTTTTATTATATAGTATGCTAGCCGCTAATCCGTTCTATGCACGGAAAAATTACTTAAAGAGTTTTAAAACAAATTAAACTAATAATTTTCAATGAATTTTTTCCCTCTATCTCTCACTTAGTAATGCTCTTACCCCTTAATGTTTAAATGTTATCAAGTTTATAATTTTCTCCAATGTTTGATTTGTCCTTGCAAACATATATTAATACAAAAAACATAATTCATAAAAAAATTTCATTGTAAGAAGACATCTATTATAATGTTGCAATTTTGGTTTTTATGATTAAATTTGTAATTTACTAAAAATACCAATTATGTTGATGGCCTAGTATGCCTGATGCACATGAAAAAAAAAAAAAAAAAAAAACTATTGAAAACTAAACTAAGAGGTGCAAACCATGAAGTTGACTTAAACTAATGCATAAGTGAAACATGTCGTCAAACACATGCTGTACTTCACAAGGAGTCAATTTTGTATCGAAGATCATTTTGGTTTAGCTAAGGAAACGAAATATTTCATTTCTGATCAATATTGATGTACCGTTTTGGAATTATCGCTACACACACACACACTATACTAATTATTTTTCAAAATGCTAAAGATACTACAAATTTATAACATACTAACATTTTGTAAATTAATGTGATAATAATTATAATGGGTAAATGGTATTATCATAATAAATAACTAGTCTCATCACACGTGCTCCACACGTGTAGTGAGACTCTTTTTTTTATTTTGAGTTTAATTTAATTTTTTAATTTGAATTTATCTATTATTAGTGAGTTTATAAAATGAAGATTTTGGATTTGAAATGGAGTAAATTGTTGGGTTTAGTATGTGCTAGTTTTTAGGAAATAAAATGTATCAAACATATTTGTGCTAGTTTTTAGATAGAGAGTGTTCTAATTTTTAGGAAAAAAGTTTCTCTAGTAGTTTTTTTTATTATTATTTTTAATTTTGTTGAATTACAATTTAACCATATTTTTTATTTTTTAAGAATAAAGATTATCTAATTAGATTAGGGGTATTTTTTACATTTTCTAGAATCATAATTAACTTTTTGAATTCTCTTAATATATAGAAATAAACAAATATCAAAATTTTTTGTTATGACTGGTGACATTAGTTTCTAAAGGTTAACCGATGAAATTTGTTGTATCTTTTGGCATCATTTATATTTTTTTTTTACCCTAACTATCCAACTAACATTTTTTTAACCTTCTTTTATTTTCATCCACTTATTCTCTCAACCTTTTAGCATTTTTTATTTTTATTTTTTGTCCTTCTAACTCCTCCACATGCTATCATCTTTGGTCCAAAATAAATAAATCCTCCACATGTTCCCACTGGCTTGAAAGGCCACAGTTGTAATAAGAGATGCCAACACCATCAATGCACTTCGCTTCCTACCAAGCCAATCAATATGTTGATGCTTAACTATGAGCCTCTTTGAACTCTCTTTCATGGTTTGTGTTGAGGTTAGAGATTTAGGTTGCGTTTGACATTGGCTTAAATAACCAGCTTTTTTTACTATTTAGCTTATTTTTGCTACGATTCAACTTATTTTTGTTACTATCCATAGGTTCTATTGCACTTTTTGATACTATTTATGAGTCTCACTGTACTATTTCAGCTACCTTTTAACTTTATCTATAGTACTTTCAGCAAAAAGTTTTTAGTTTCAGCTAAATAAACTATTCTCAGAAGGATTCTTAGTTATCTGAGGAACTTATTTTGGAATTCATGCACAATTGGATGTATATCTTTTACACTTAAAGCCCTAGCACCTTGAAGAATTTCCGCAATCTCCATATCCCTCAAATCTTTGGGTCTTTGTAGTACCAAAATGTCTAAAGTTGTAAGGCCAATGCAACCAAATTTGGAAAAGAGAGAGAGAGAGAGAGAGAGAGAGAGAGAGAGAGATCCAAGGTAGAGAAGAAATGAAGAAATAGAAGGTGGAGGAGCCCATAAAGAAAACGAAGAAAAAGAAACAACGACGGTAGAGTAAACAAAAAATAAGAAGAGAAGAGACTGAGATAGGAGAGATAGCCCATACTTCTTCTAATAGATCAAGTTAGAGATAAATAGAAGAGATTGTATTTGCACCTAGGAGAAGTTGGGACAAAAAGTGACAAAGCAGAAGGGCCTTCGGCTTTGAATAAAGACATTGAGATTTGAGACTCTAAAGAGAGGAGGAAGAAAAAGTATCGGTAACATCTATTGAAAATCAGAATTAACTAGTCGCTACCTATTTGTGAGGTAAACTAAAATAATTTTATAAAATCTTAAATTGATTAAGAAACTATACCATTGCATGATTTGCTATTGTATAACTTCAATTTGTGTTACAATTTGATGAAAAAGTCATTGCTTGAACGTGCAATGATTTATTCAAAATTTCAGATATTAAAACTTCTGAAAGACCAAAAAAAAATAAAGAATCAGATGATACACTGATTAGAAATTATTGAAACAAAACAAAAATATATATATCTAAACAATAGAGAAATATAAGGGAAAGATAAGTTACATTCAAAAGAATAATTTATGGCTATAACTATTGAAAGGAATCAAAAGATTTAGAACCTACAAATTAAAGATAATATATATATATATATATATGTGTGTGTGTGTGTGTGTGTGTGTGTGACTAAACAATAGAGAAATATAAGTGAAATATGTTTTACCAACAAAAGAATAATTTAAATGTTAAAACTTTTGAAAGACTAAAAAATATTAAAGAATTATAAGATTTACTTCCTATAAATTTTTGAAACAAAACAAAATGTATATGATTACACAATAGAGAAATATAAAAGAAAAATTGATTACCTTCAAAAGAATAATACATGGTATGGTCATTGAAATCAGCTAAACATGTTCAAATATTATAAAAACTAACACAAATTCAAATGTTAAAACTTCCAAAATGCCAAAAAAGATATATAATTAAAGAATAAGTTATTGAAACAATTCAAAAAATATATGATAATTCAAAAGAGAAATATAAGAAAAAGAAAAAAGTACATGAACCCATAAAACAATACGTTTTAAATTTTAATGAGTCTAAACTTTAAATGATGAAAAAACAATCATCAATTCTATGATTATTTAAACAATAAAATTGTAATCTTAAAAAGAAAAAAAAAAAAAAAAAGCAAATTACAATAATACCTATCACGCTTCACACGGTCCTTTTTATTTTAATTTTTTTAAACCCTATTTAATTGGCCAGCTCAATATTTTTCAAATAATTCAAATTAAGTAATAACAAAAAAGTCAAAAACAATAAAAGTATTAGAAAAGGAAATACTCTACGTGGCCAAGAAGCACACAGTCTTTCCTCTTGTGTACATAGTTTATTCATCGGAAAAGAGGAAGACAAAACTCCTACTCCTATAAGAACTCTATTTTGATTCTGTGCTAACTCCACCATAAAATAAATTTTTTTTTTTTTTTTAACAAAGTAGATGAGAAGAAAATAACATAAGAAGAGTTCATACCTTTACTCGGCTTTAAAAAAAATATATTGGAGTTTGCTTTGCTTTTATACTGTTCATGATTAACCTCAAAAATTTGGAGATAAATTATCAATATTTGAGTTTGAGTTTTGATTAAAAAAATAATAATTTTTTTTTAAAAAAATTATAATGATGAGTTTGAGTTTAAGTTAGACTTGTTAGAGAGATAGAGTTTCATTAAGTTTGGACTAAAAAAATAATTTTATTTAAATATTGTGCTAACGTGGAAAATTGTGAGAGTTCTAGAGGCTTCAATTATATATATATATATAGATTAGTAAAAGAAAAAAATAAAATAAGAATTAAAAATAACAAAAATTATATGATGTGTAAAATTGTGAGGATTCTAAAGCTTAGGTGGCAAAATATAAAAAGGTCAACAAAAAGTCAAAGGTTTCAGTTATATAGTAATACTTATTTGTAGATGATTTCATAATAGAATTACTTTTTATTATTTATATGAAATACTTTGATTTTTTTTTTTTTTTTGGTGTTGGAGAAAATGAAATACTTTGATATTAGTCTACGTAATTGTAAGTTGCAAAGTATAATTTTGTTTCATAGGGAATCAAGGAGTTTCCTTTTTTTTTTTTTTGGACTCCAAACTTGTAAGGTTGAATTTAATCAACCATCTTGTTGGTTTTATTCAATGCCAAATTTGCTTGTATTTTAGCAATTAGTAACCCTGTATTTAGGTGGGATTCATGTAAGGGTAGTGTGTGAGAGAGTGTGAAGAAATGCTCAAGATTGTGCAAGGATGCAGAGACTCGCGGCTGGGACTCGCGACTGGCAAGCCGCTAACTGCAGCACACGTGTGAAGCATGCAGGGGAGCTGAAGAGTCATGCTAGCTGTCGCACTACAGGACAAAAGTCCCAAACTAGCCAAGTCGTTAGCTCGCGGCTTGAACTCGCGACTCAGACCAGTCGCGAGGCCAAATCGCCAGACCACCCTGTTTGGGAAAAACTGACTCTTCGCATTCCAAACACACACCACTATATATAGACCCTTATACCCACGAAATGTAGAGAGCTTCCAGAGAGAATTTTGAGAGAGAAACCCTAGAGAAAAACAAGATTGATTCATCCGCAATCTTCACCTAAGAGACTTCAAATTCCTATACTCTCTTCCTCTTATTTGATACATTCTTGAGAGGTTCTTGACCAAATCCTTTTCTCACTATATCCATATCTATGAGAAGGTTTATTTGGTGCTTTGGGAAGCAGCTAGGAAGGGACCAATTCATATTGGTTGATGCTATGGGTTATAGCGGAATCCGGTAAGCTAGAAAAGAAAAAGATTCGGCGCAACCTCGTTGGAGCAAGAAGCTTGAAGGGCTTAGGTACATCGGGTAGATTAGGCTTGGAGGGTCTATTTTGTTCATGTATCCCAACTACATTTTCTAGTGGATTATTGACCGCTTGGAGGGCGGCAGAGAGGTTTTACGCCGAGGGCTTCGATTTCCTCTTCGATAACATATCGAGTGTTGTCCTTATGTTTGCATCTCTCTTCCTTTTATTTTTACCATTTAATTACTGCTGTGATTGTGATTATTTATGGTTTAAATTGTTTATCAATTCGGTTTTTAGCTTATGTTCATGTTCCGCACATTTATTGTTTGACATTAAGCTTGAATTGATATTTTTGTAATTGGGGTCTAAACATTCAAGGGTTTTTTATACACATATTTGTTAGGACATATGTGGTTCACATGTTAAGAATATATGTCATACTTATTTATGTAAATTGGCTAATCCTTTGACAAAACGCACTCTACTTGTAATTGGGTAGTTCTAGGTGTTTTTAATACTTCAAGAAACAAGGTTTCAAGATCAAGTGTTGAAGTCATCAAGTCTGTCCAAGAAAAACAAGTTGAAGTGCAAAATCATTAAATCTCGACACCTGCTTGATAGCTCCTTGACACCTGCTATCTGTCGAGAATTAAAAAGTCAGATTTTCTGATCTGATTTCTTGGGATCCATGAATATTTTTTTGGGTCTTCTTTTCTTCTAACCCTAAACATATAAAAGAATTGTTTTAAGAGCCGTCATAATAGACACAAGTTGCAAAAGCATTGAGCAATCCTTGTTCAAGCAAATTGTGATAAAAGACGAAATTCTTGACCTAGTTCATCTTCTCTGAAGAAGTTGCTGTGTATTTGCACCAAAGGGTTTTGTGACCAAGCATCTTCCTGATCTTCATCACGTAGGATGAACTGAAGAACTTTGCAACCAACCTCTCCTTCTAAGTTGGTGTTTGAAGTCGCGTACTGGGATCCGCACATCTGGTTAGTCACGTATTTGGGATCTGTGCATTAAAGGTGGAAATTGTCACTACAGATCAAGTCCAATTGGGTATTGGGGTAAGGGTTCAACTGTAGGTTGGTAAGGTACTTGAGATTCCTTTACTTGTAATCGCTTGATTTGATAATAGTGGAGTTTCAGGAGTGGTGACCTGCAAATCACCCGGTGGGGTTTTTGCCATTAGGGTTTTCCCCACTTGTGAACAAATCACCGTGTTATTTAATTTTCGCTGCATATTTAGTTATTTGGTGATTTGTTTATACTACCACGCGTTTGCATGATAAATTGATTAATTAATAACTTGGCTAATTAATTAATTGGTTTAATCACAAGGGGTCATTCAGTTTGTGGCCTATCAAGCGGTATCAGAGTAGGCACACTCTGATTAGGTTTTAATCTTTACTGTGTTGATCCATTGACCCTTGTTTGTCATGGATAGAGGACAATCATTAATTATACCTCCTTTATTTGATGGGACTAACTATGCCTACTGGAAAGTACGCATGAGAGCTTTTTTGCAGTCCTTAGATGAGAAGGTGTGGCAAGCTGTTGAGATTGGCTGGACCAAGCCAAAAGAAGCGCCGGCTGATTGGGATGAAGCCAAGATCAAGGCGGCAAACTTCAACAGCAGAGCGTTGAATGCCCTATTTAGCGCAGTCACCAATGAGGAGTTCAAGAAGATATCCTCAACTGAAACTGCTAAGGAGGCGTGGACCATCCTCCAGACAACCTATGAAGGAACAAAGGCTGTCAAAGATTCAAAGTTACAAAAGCTCACTACTAGCTTTGAAGAGATTAAAATAGAGGAGGATGAGTCGTTTGATGAGTTCTATGCCAAGCTTAAGGACATAGTGAACTCAGCCTTCAATCTTGGGGAAACCATCCCTGAACCCAAGGTTGTAAGGAAGGTGCTCAGATCTCTACCTGAAAGATTTCATGCCAAGATTACGGCAATAGATGAATCAAAGGATATTGATAAAATTCCTTTGATTGAGCTGGTTGGGAACTTGCAGACCTACGAGCTAGGGTTATCAAGGATTGGCAAGTCAAGCAAAGGCAAGAGCATGGCCTTGAAGGCAAAGAGCAGTGATACAGATGACTCTTCCGATGATGAAGATTCCAAGATGAAGTCCTACATTACAAGGCAGTTCAAGAAGTTTATGAAGAATGCCAATGGGAAGAGCTTCGACAAGGACCGCAGGCAATCTAGTTCTTCTCAGTTTAAGAGCCAAGACAAAGGGAAGAAGGATGCAAAGGAAGGTGGTCAGTACACTGTTCCCGCAGGACCTAAGTGTTTTGGGTGTCATGAGTTTGGACACATGAAGAATGAGTGTCCTACATATCTCAAGAGCATTGGGAAGAGCAAGGAACTTGCTGCAACCCTGAGTGACACTGAGCCTGAAGATGATTCCGACAATGAGGATGACGGAATCTTAAATGCCTTCACTGCCATAGTCAATCCTACTGAAGGGATTGTTGAAGAAGTGGATGAAGAAGAAGAATTGATGGACACCAAGTGTGAGAAGATGGATGATCAAGATGATATCCATTCAGCCTATGAGAAGCTTTACAAGCTTTCTGAGAAGCATGAGAAGTTGTATAGGCTGACCACCGAGAAGCTCAGTGATGTGGAACTTAATCGTGAAGAGTTGTCCACAAAGTTTGATGAGGCGAATCAAACTATTGGAACACTGAGGTTTGAGAACAACTTCCTGGCGGAGAAGACCAAGAAGCTTGAAATGGAGCTGTTTCAAGTCAGAGCCCAACTGGAGAGGACCTCAAGTGCAAAACTTCATGAGATGCTCAGCATTCAGAAATCTGCTTCAAATCAAACAGGTTTAGGGTATGATCTTTCTTCCTCTAATATTACTTCCACTAGTACTACTGTTTTTGTTCCTCCTGCTAATATTGCTAAAGTTGAGAACACTGATATTAAAACTGAATTAGCTAGTGAGAACTTAGGCAAGGGCAAATCTATATTAGGAGCACCCCCTAAGCAAGATAAGAAAGATGCTAGAAACCCTAGGGCTAAGAAGGCTAACTCTCAAAAGCCTAAACAAAAGAAGCAACATCTCTGTCATCATTGTGGACTGCCGATCATACTCGACCAAATTGCTACAAGTGGCTAGCCACCCAACACAGCAACGGCATAATAGCATTTGGAAGCCAAAATCAGCTTCAATCCTCTCTTGCTCCTCTTGGAGATCTTCTAAAAGCCCTAATGTTCCTTTCGAACTTGAACGGTCTCAATTCTTCCCCCTCACCGTTGGTTCAAGGGTTTAATCAAAGGAAAGGTTCTTCCAAGATGTGGAAGAAAAAGGATTCTAAGTGATTTCATCACTTTCTTCTCCCTTCTTATTTTTCTTATTTATTGCATTGCTTGTGTGTTTTGCATTTTTGTTGAGTCAGTCTAGTTTTATGCTTTGCTTTGTTAACATGTTTTTGTGTGTTTACTTTCAGTTTTGTTTATTTTGTTTTTGATATAAAAATAAAAAATAAAAATTGAAAAATTAGAAAAATACAAAAACAGTGTGTGTTTTGTGTACTTTGGTACTTGTGTACCCTAGATGGCCAATAAAACACAGTTTTCTAAATTTTGTATCTCTTGTAACTTAGATGAGCATCTCTATGCACAACTAAGCAAGTGAGCTTTGTGGCTCTTGTTTATGATGAGCAAGATTAAGTTATCTTTTAAAACTTAACACTCATATCACTCTTTTTGACGGGTAGGACTAGAAAATCCTAAGAGAAAGGCATAAATAACCATCTCACCACTGTTGCCCGCCAATCATTAATGACATCTGTATGTTTCAGCATAGCAAAAGTGTGATGTCAATGACATTTGTGTGCTTCGGCATAGCAAAATTGGAATGTCAAATATCAATGGGTAATTCTTTTCTCTCTCATAAGCCTATGCATGATATGCTTAAAAAGAAAATATGTAAAGAAAATAAAAAGAAAAAAGATCAAAATGCTTTAAAAATGGTTGCAAGCGTGTATTCTAGGAGACGTAGGAGTTATAGGATGTACCTCGAAGGTGATAGTCCCCATCAAACAGTTATGATTGTGTGTGAGTTAAAGTTATTTTCTCATATCTCAGATCGTCATAACATGGATACACATATGCAATCTTGCGATGTTTTTCACACACAACACGCAATATTCTTTGCTACTTTTGATACATGTACAGGTACAATGTGATTTAGCCATCACTAAGGTTTTACACGTGCTTTTGTATGCTCATTAAACTGTCCTGACTTGTTTTTAAAAAATAAAATTGGTTAGACTTGTTTAGTGTGTGTGTTTTTAGGAGATCCATGTGCTTAAATTTTTCATTGAGAGATGATTTTGAGAGCCTTTTTATGTTGATTGGATCATTGTTGAGGTGCATGTTTGATAGCATTCATGTTTATGTTTTTCACTTCTCGAAAAACTGTTTTTAAAAAAAAAATCTAGCTCGACACCTCCTCGATACCTGTCTATTTGTCGAGCTTCTCAAGCCTTTTTCTTATCGCAATCTCGACACCTCTTCAACACCTAGTGGATCGATCAAGAAAGTTCCTGTCTCCTCGATACCTTCTCGACACCTGGTCGATCGATTGAGCTTCTGTTCTTGGTTCTGGTGTTCATTCCTCGACACCTTCTCGACACCTTCAGCTGTCGACGTGCTTTTTCTCTATACCTACCTCGACACCTGTCTCGACACCTCTCGACACCTCAGCTATCGAGAATTACTGAGGTTCCTATATAAGGCTCTGTCGCGATTCTAATCTCATTTCTCTCGATCTCTCTTGATCTGTCCGCGGCTGTTCATCTCCCAAACCACCTTTTCTCACTCAAAATCTCCAATCCTCATGATTTTCGGCCATTCCTTGCTTCAAATCACTTGGTAAGATCTCATTTTTCCTTCCTTATTCATGTATTTCATGTTTTGAATCTTAGGTTTTGGGGTGTTTTGAAAAATTTTGGGGTTTTTCAAAATCAATGAGTTTTTCTTGAAATTTTGGGTTGGGTTTTCACTAAAAGATGTTCAAAATGTCATACATTGCATTTCATGTGCATTAGAATGATCTTTACATGCATTCAGATGTGTGTTTCTTGTATGTGTGCTGATAGGTTTAGATTGGGCTAAGCCCATAATGCTTTTTAAGTTTGCATGTCACATGTTCATGCATTCCCCATGCATACGTACTCTTTGTTCAATATATTTGATATTTGAACTGTTTTGAGACTTTTTTGATTGTCTCCCTCTCTATTTCTTTCTCATTGTGTTTACGTTAGTAGTGTCTATGGCACCCAAACGTAAATCCACTCCTTTTCGGAACCCTTTGCGTTCTGGAGCTTCTTCCTCTTCTGATTTTGCTTCTCTCAATCTTCGGTTCCATGATGGAGATGCCCACAAGGCATTTTCGGAGAACTTTTCTAGACGAGGTGTTCATTCGGAATGCTAAGTCATTTTGGCGGACTTCGCCGACACTGACCTTCCCTCTATCATTCATAGTAAGGGATGGGAGTCATTGTGTGACGTCTCGGTCACATGTCCTCTCGTGCTGATTCAGGAGTTTCACTCCAATATACACAGGATTGATCGTTCAGTACCTCTTTTTCATACTCGCATTCAAGGTACGCGCTTTGCTGTCACACCGCTGCTAGTTGTGGATGTGCTTAGGGTTCCTAGGATAGAGTTTCCTGACTATCCTTCTTGTGAGCGTCTGAGGACTGTGTCCGAGGATGAGCCCATTTCTTCTTTTTGTGAGTGCCCTTCTAATTGGGGTGAGTATCAGTATACATCATGTAGACCTTTTGCTAAAGGTCCTAGATTTCTAAACATGTTGATGACTTTTGTACTCCATCCACTCTCTCACTACAACTCTATCACAGAGCCTCGTGCTCGATTTTTGTTATCTCTTCTTGAGCATCTTACTATAGATTTTCCTTCTCATTTTATTTTCTCTATCATAGATGTTCATCTAGATTCGGCGTCCTGTGATAAGCTCATCTTTCCTTCCGCTATCACGAGGATTTTACGCCATTTTTTTTTATCCCTTTTCCTGTGTCTAACCACTTCACACACATTTCTGCCATAGATGCCGCTATCGTAAAACGTAATGAGGCTCAGTTTAGGTCGAGACAGACGGATTCCACTCCTCCCTCCCGTTCGGCTCCATCTAGATCAGCTCCATCTACATCTGCTCATTCTACCTCTATAGGCGATGTATCTCTTGGAGACATCATGGCGCAGCTGCAGCGCATGGATGCTCACCTCGATACACTCTCCACTAAGTTGTATCAGGTGAATGTTCGTGTTGGTCGTATTGCACGACGTGGGTGACCATAAGTGGTTTTGCTTCTGAGGCTTTTCCTCCACCACCACCTCCAGTCGCTTCTGATTCTGATGCTGAGGATGATGATGATGATGATGGTGATGACGATGATGCTTTGGATGATGATGATGAAGATGCTAGCTCTACTGATGAGATGTCTATATGACACTCTACCTTTTGTCACTCGTGACAAAAAGGGGGAGTAGTTTTGGGTTATGAGAGTAGTTATCTTAAGGGAGAGTTAGTATAGGACATTTTTGATAGGGGGAGTGTTGATATTATGAGGGATGTAGTGTGGTTTTGATGTATCTTTTCTTTTCTATTCTTTATAGATACATTGATCTTGTATATGAGGTCTTGTAACCAGTTTTACATACATTGTACTTATTTTCTCTCTATGTGAATGTATGTTTTCTTTCACCTCTCTCTTCATGTGTTGTTTTTTCTCTATCTTTATACACATGTTCTTTATACTTGTATGCAATCTAATTATTTCTGTTTCACACAAGATGCTTTGATGAGTTTTGTTTAAAGTGTTTCAGAAATACAGGTTGTCAAAATCTACTTGCCATAAACTCTTTTCTTACAAAGTTTTTCAAGAGTTTGTGTTATGATAGATTTTATTGTATTCAACAAGTGAATATGAGTTGAGTGATTTATGACTTCTCTCATATGTTCATTTGTTTGTTATGGTTTTGTCACGGATTGCCAAAGGGGGAGATTGTTAGGTCATATGTGGTTCACATGTTAAGAACATATGTCATCTTTATTTATGTAAACTGGCTAATCCTTTGACAAAATGCACTCTACTTGTAATTGGGTAGTTCTATGTGTTTTTAATACTTCAAGAAATAAGGTTTCAAGATCAAGTGTTGAAGTTATCAAGTCTGTCCAAGAAAAGCAAGCTAAAGTGTAAAATCATTAAATCTCGACACTTGCTCGATAGCTCCTCGACACCTGCTATCTGTCAAGAATTAAAAAGTCAAATTTTTTTATCTGATTTCTTGGGATCCGTGAATATGTTTTTGGGCCTTCTTTTCTTCTAACCCTAAACATATAAAATGATTGTTTTAAGAGCCGTCATAATAAACACAAGTTGCAAAAGCATTGAGCAATCCTTGTTCAAGCAAATTGTGATAAAAGACGAAGTTCTTAACCTAGTTCATCTTCTTTGAAGAAGTTGCTGTGTATTTGCACTAAAGGGTTTTGTGACCAAGCATCTTCCTGATCTTCATCGCGTAGGATGAACTGAAGAACTTTGCAACCAACCTCTCCTTCTAAGTTGGTGTTTGAAGTCGCGTACTGGGATTCGTGCATCTGGTTAGTCACGTACTTGGGAGCCGTGCATTAAAGGTGGAAATTGTCACTACAGATCAAGTCCAATTGGGTATTGGGGTAAGGGTTCAACTGTAAGTTGGTAAGGTACTTGGGATTCTTTTACTTATAACCGCTTGATTTGATAATAGTGGAGTTTTGGGAATAGTGACCTGAAAATCACCTGGTGGAGTTATTGCCGTTAGGATTTTCCCCATTTGTGAACAAATCACCGTGTTATTTAATTTCCGCTGCATATTTAGTTATTTGGTGATTTGTTTGTGCTGCCACGCGTTTGCATGATAAATTGATTAATTAATAACTTGGCTAATTAATTAATTGGTTTAATCACAAGGGGTCATTCAGTTTGTGGCCTATCAATATTGAACATTCAAAACTTGATTACACTTATCGGGTAAAAAAAAAAAAAAAGATTATATAGAATTTATACTATTAGAAAATTAAGATCATCTAGGATTCTTGTTGTAATCAAGATTAAAATCAAAAATCAAAAAGAAAAAAAAGATTAAAATCATCTAGAATTTCTTTTCATTAGGATTCTTGCAGGTGGCAACAAAACGTGAAAAAAAAAATGTAAGAAACGTGTATAGAATAAAAATGTGTAGGTTTCTTTAAAAAAAAAAAAAAAAAAAAATTAAAGATGATATCAACTCTGATAAGTGATAACGACGGATTATATATATACATATAAAAGTTGATAAGGAGTCGATAAGAACAATTATACAATCATGATCAATGAGTTAACTACTGGCAATAGAATTTAATCTGTACTGTAAACAATCTTAATAATTAATGAGAGTTTTATATGGTAGAGTAAACTATTGATCATAAAATTCTATTGACAGTAGTTATCTTGATAACTAATAATTAATAATGAATTTTCAAAAAAAAAAAAAAAAAACTAATTAATAATGAGTGTAGACACTTGTATTATGGTGTGTGTGTATATATATATATATATATATAGAGCAAGACTTAAGTACAGTATTTATGTGATGTTCCGTAGGTTCTTCATTTAAGATTTTGCCATGTGGATTTTTTCTTATGAGATGAAAATGTATTTTTTAGTTAAGTTACCACATAGCTGAATCTTAAGAAGGGAATCTAAGAAACAACATCTAAGATACTATACCTAAATTTTATCCACATATATATATATATATATATATGATTTGAATGCTTTCCTACATGTTTTGCATTCCATCATATGGTTGTTATTTTATTGCATCGTTTTGAATTGGAATATAGTATTAATGAATACAATTAACAGCTGGATATATTTCTATTACCAAAAAAAAAAAAAAACCTAAATAGTGGACATATACCTCTTATTTGCATTATTATTATCATTGTTCATAAATAACATCGCCTAAAAAAAATATCATAATTAATAATTGGATATATATTTCTCTCACGTCCAGTTCTCAACTGTAAGTAAACTACGGTTTTACTTGACGACTTCAAAATCAAATCCCATACCAACAGAGATTTTCCTGATATAAAGCATCCGCAAAAGTTGGAATGCTTTGTAACATATTGGTGGTATGAAGATTTTGGACAATCTTCAAGCCCTTTACAATTTCTCTTTCAAGATTTCCCTCTCCATGTTCAGACATATAAATAAATAAATAATATATATTATCGGTATCAAATTTGTGTTGGATATGAATATGCTGTAAGATTGAAGTGTAGTGTTTACCAATCTCTAATTATTTTTGTGCTGCTGGGACTGTGTTGTAAAGATGTCATATATAATTCGGCAAAAAGAGATGTCATATACTGTATAAGGATCTTTGTTCTGATATGTATTTTACCTTTTGATTTCTTTGAACTGACAGAGGAAAGAGAAGTAAGAAGAAAGGATCACAGCATTGCAGCAGCTTGTCTCTCCCTTCGGCAAGGTAAACAGCACAGCCACATCCAAAAAGCATATTAACAATATTTTGGCTAAGTATTTTAAGAATATGAACATTTAAAAAAAATTAAGAATATATCCATTACTATATTCCAAAACTTATGTAAGTGAAAGGATATGCTAGTATATTTCACTGGCATGCAGTGATGTTTGGAAATTGAAACATTGTGGACAGACACTATCAAAATTTATGTAATTAAAAGTATATGATAGTATATTTTATTTTGATTTTTTTTTTTTTTTATTAACAAAATAGGGAGCAAACGATTTGTTGATTTGGAAATCTTCTCATTTTCTAGTAGTGCTGCATGTAATCTCTACTCCATACTTGTTCATTCTACTAGTTTTTTTTTTTTTTTTTTTTTTTTTTTTTTTTTTTAAATTTTAATTTCCATATATAATATATTATTTTATCTCTGAATTAATGAGAAGCTGGTGGTTATTTTAACTGACAAGTATTGTTAGCGGTTAACCAGGATCTCAAACTTAAATGATCAACTCTGTCACTACTCTCTCTGTCCCTTTTACCTAGCATAGTATGAAAAGCTTCAATACAATCCAAGACGTCACATCATTATTATAACCATGTAAAACAGAACAAGGTCAACCATTGCCAATCTATATGAAGACACACTCAGTTTGCATGGAGCAATTATAAATTTAAAGAGCCGTAAATTGAAGAAAGTCTGCACAACAATCTTGCTTGCCTAAGCAAGCATATTCAAACCTGTCCAACCCAGCAGAGATAATACCCAAGGTGTCATCCATTAATAATCCAACTGATCCAAAAGCCAAAACTAATTTATCCAAATTAAAATCATTCATAAGGTTCCACGATCCATATAAACGCAAACTCCCTTCCATCCAACCAGTGCTTGACATAATTGATTGCAGTTATCTTAAAGCAACTCCAAAATTAACCAAAAGCATTACCCTCGAATTATCATGAACGCAGTGCCTTACAACTTAGAAAGCAAATATTCTCCATTGGAATGTCTACCATCATCAAATTCTTTAAAAGAAAACCACAGCTTTCAAAATTTACCTCAAGCTACTTTACCTCACAATAACTGTGAATCTCCAAGAGAATTGAGTTCATAGTTCTTCTGGAGGCCATTTGTCGAACGCCTAGCAGATATAGACACTTGTACACCCCTGATCCATGGAAGATAACATCACAATTGAATTCAAAAGGCTAACAAGAAAATGAAAACGCTGATGTTGAGACCTGAAATCGGAAATGAATTCAATTGAGTGTCATGCTATAACAGCAACAAAATGGAAGTGTATTTTGCCCCCAAAAGTTTAAGCGGTTCAAAAATGGTGAATTTTAATCATTCAATCACATAATTCTCACATTTCCCCTCATGTGTGCGCTCAAACTCCCATTTAATAGATGAAACGACCCACCATGTAGAATTTTAAATGGGAGATAGAGTAAAGAAAATATGGATTGAATTTAAGATATGTTTCCTTCTGGCCACCTCAGCTGGAAACAATAAGAAGTGTATTTTGATAGCATAGGGGATGATTGGTACATGCGATTAAACACAGATTTTCAGTTTTTAATGAATATTACACGTATTTTCATGCACTTTTTCACCCACACGTATTTTTTAAAAAACTGAAAATTGTTATTTAAGCACACGTATCAAACTGCCCCCAATTTTCTTTTTAAGTGTTTTCATCCATTGAAATTTAATATCTGATTTTATTTGAATGAGAAACAAAACGGGGGGAGCTTTGCACTTCACTAGATCATTAAGGCTTGCAGTTGCTTTTTATTTGGCTCTGAGACCAAACAGCGAAGTAGTAACAGACACGCAAACCTTGAAGAATGAGGACCACCTCCAACTACATTCATCACCATCAGGGACAACACTACCTGCTTCTTCTTCTTATTTGATGAATCTTGCTGACTTTTTGGAGAATTGTTTTCAGTGCAATTTATTTCATTTTCAAAGACAACACTCCCTGTCTCATCTCCAAGAATTGAGGAAAGAATAAAGGAAACGGTCGCTTTGACAGCAGAACAAAAGCCAACCAGAGAAGGAGACGAGCTAGACGAACAGTGATTTTTTTTTTTTCTTAATCTTGTCCATTAAGGAAATTTAAGAGAAAATCTACTAACACAGTTTATTTCACAACTTCTTTGCCACAAATGTAAAGTGGCAGAGTATGAGTAGTAGAAAAAAAATAATGGCTTCTTGTGTAATTAATAGACAATCAGTCACAATTTGTCACATTAGAGTTGTGGTAAAAAATGTTGAAATAGTGTGTGGTCCTAAAACTATTAGGCAATTTATTAACGATAGTGATAAGATTTTACAATTTTAAAAGGTATATTGTTAGCTATGTCATTTAAAATTTAAATGATGTAATTTGTAAACTCTTAGATCTAGAAAAATAAAATGGGAAGACATTGTTCCGATTTAAATGCCAAGCTTTTGCCAATTACACAAGTTTAACTCTAAATATCACTGAAAGAAAATTTCAGACAAGCACTTGTCTCTGTGATGGGCCTTGAACTTTCATTTGCTTTCATCTCCTTTCTTCTTGTACTCTCTTTGTTTTGGCTATTAAATGTATGCAGAAGATCAAAACCTCATAACAAAGTTTAGAAATTGCCACCAGGGCCAAGAAAGTTACCACTAATTGGAAACTTGCACAAGTTGATACAGGGACGGAACTAGGATTCAAACTTAGGAGGGTCGAAGTTCTTTGTTCAAAGATTTTAAAAATTGAAATATCAATACTAGAGGTTGACAACAATGCATTATTAGCATTAATTTTTTAATTATTTGTATTTTTTATTTTGAAAAAAAAATCACAAATGACAATTTATAATCAAGAGTTTTGTAAATTGTGATTTACAACTATGTTTTTTGTTGGCTTTAATTCCGTGCCAAATTTGATTGTAATTATGTTCAATCATTTCCTTGTATTTTTGTGGGATTTAATGTAAAGGTTGTGTGTGAGAGTTTGGTGAAGATTCTGTGAAAATGAGGATATCACAACTAGCTCGTGAGTGCCAACTTGCGAAAAAAGCCACGTGAAAAGCATATGCTGGAATTTGAAGAGTTTTTGACAGACTGGATTTCACGAGTCATTTGCGACTCAGGCCAAGTCATGAGTGAAATATTCAAACATTGTAACGTACCATTCAAGAAAATCAAAATCACGTAGTTCAATATCAAAATCATGTAGTTCAATATTCAAATATTTTAATTTCATTTATTTATTAATGAAAATGATGGGGATGTTAGAGCATTCACAACAGTGGAGCTAAAAATTTAGCTTTTTAGCTCCACCAAAAATTACTTTATCTATTATAACTACACACTTGCTGCAGCAGTGGATCTATTTTAACTATCAACAAAATAAAATAATATAAACATCACAATAAAATAATATACCTCTAAAATAAAATAATATATCCTACAACCCAATAAACTTCCCAGCACCGACCACAACCGGCCACCTTTACAATCAGCCACAGCCACAACCACCACTACCACCACCACCACCACCACCACCACCAACACAGACACAACCAAACCCACAAACAAAATAAAAAACCAAACAACCATCATAGTCACCAATCCACCACCACAGCCACCAAGCCCACAGGAAAAAAAAAATCAAACACCGTACCTCCAAACCATAGCCACAACAACCACCATCGCCACCACCATAGCCATCAAACTCGTAGAAGAAAAAAAAAAATCAAACATCATTCCACCACCACAGCCATCAAACCCACAGAAGAAAAAGAAATCAAACATCATCCCACCGCTACAGCCATCAAACCGATAGAAAAAAAAAAAAAAAAATCAAACATCATTCCACTTCCATAGCTAGTGGATCGACGGCGTGGATTGATGTGGATCGAACGGCGTGGATCGATGTGGATCGACGGCGTGGGCAGGGGCTTGGGCCGGCGCTGGGCAGGGGCTTGGGTCGGCGTTAGGTCGGCGCTAGGAAGGGGCTTGGGCCGGCGTTGGGCAGGGGCTTGGGTCAGCGTTGTTAGCGCTGGGTAGAGGCTTGGGTCGGCGTTAGGTCGGCACTGGGCAGGGGCTTGGGCCGGCGCTGGGTGGGGGGCTTAGGTCGGCGTTGTCGGCGCTGGGCAGGGAAAGAAAGAAGAAAGAAGAAGCCGGCGATGAGCTCTTCAAGCTCCACCGACTGGATTTTGGCCTGAGCATACTAGAGGGGAAAAAAAATATTTGAGGAAGAAAGAAGAAAGGAGAAGCCGGAGAGACAGAGAGAGAGAGAAGGAAATGTTTTATTAATGTGAGAAGAGAGAGAAGATAATAAAAAAATAATTTTTTTTTTTAGTTGTGTGCTACAGTGCACATCTATTTATAGATGTGCACTATAGCAATTCATCTATAATTTATAAGTATGGCTCCACTGCTGTAAGCTAATTTTTGTGATTTTGAAGCTAAATTTTAGCATTATAGCATTATAGCTCCACTGCTGTGAATGCTCTTACATTGATCAAGAAAGAAGAAAATAGCAATTAGAGGAAAGCTGATCAAGAAGTAAATAGCGAGCATAGAAAAGCAAGTCAACAGAAGTGTACCATACCATGAGCAATAGGGCTTATAAGTCTTGACCCAACGTAGCAGTAAGTCAAGAATAAAGAAAAAGTCTTTTGCTTGGAAACTTGGGAGGCTAGCTAGCCACAAAATATTTGGTCACAATTTGCTATTCACAATCAAATGACACGGAGTTATAACTGAGCGGGAGGCTTATGTGTGATAAAAGAACCATTTTTCTACCAAATATTAAAAGCAATTTATCAGGGATGGAATCAGGGTTCAAACTTAGGGGAGTCAAAGTTCTTTGTTTAAAGATTTTTTAAAATTGAAATATCAATACTAGAGTTTGATAACAATGCATTATTAGCATTAATTTTTTAATTATTTGCATTTTTTATTTTGAAAAAAAAAATCACAAATGACAATTTAAAATCAAGAGTTTTGTAAGTCAATTGGCACGTCCTAATATTTTCAAGGTTTGACCAAGATTAATCTGATTCTTTATTCTATCGACATTATAAATTAAAGAAAAAAAATTTATGTACTCTTTTCACATAATTCTATAACTAATAACTTCATAATACTATATATATCATTAACAGATTTTTTTAAAAAAAATACAAAAAAACTATAGTCAAAAGTTCAAATCTATATCAAGCATTATATTAATAAAACAACTAAAATAATGGTTAATAATATCATGCATTAATATTCAACGTAAATAAGGGTAAGACAATCATTGGTGTCTTGGTAAGGTTAAGCGATCAACAATATATAAGTTGTCTCTATGTCTATGAGGTGGAGTCATTTGAGAGAGGCATAGAGCTCTCAAATGAGAGGGAAAAATTAGGTAAAAGTTATTGGATTTTTGTGATTTGTTTTGCTAGAATTTGTAATTGATTTGTTGTTATTGTTTTTGCTTAGACCAAATTTATGATTTGTCCAAAAATTTTTCTTATTATCCAGATATGTGTTTTTTTTTTTTTTTTTTTTTTTTTTTTTTTAAAGATTTTTCTTGTTATCTATTTTTGAGATTTATGTGTCATCTTGTCAATTTTTTGGGGGAGGGGGGCCAAGAATATAAATTTTTGACCTTAATGTAAAATTTTTTGAGTAAAAATATATACTATAAGATTTTTTTTCCAAAGGCTTGGGGGGGTGGAGCCATGGCCCCCTTCTGCCCTAAGGCAATTCCGTCCCTGACTTGATAGACTCACTACCTCACCATGCTCTCCGAAAACTAGCAGGAAAATATGGACCACTCATGCACCTACAGCTGGGTGAAATTTCTGCAATTGTGGTATCATCACCAAGGGTTGCCAGAGAAGTCCTAAAGAAAAATGATCTTGCCTTTGCATAGAGACCACAACTGCTTGTATTTAAAATTGTAAGCTATGATGGCTCAGACATTGCCTTTGCTCCATTTGGTGATTACTAGAGGCAAATACAGAAAGTTTGCATGTTATAACTCCTAAGTGCCAAGAGGGTCCAATCATTTTCTTCTCTTCGAGAAGAAGAAGTTTGTAATCTCATCAAGTTCATTCACTCATCATCAGGAACACCAATCAATTTTACAGGAAATTTTTTTTTTCTTTGACATCTACAATTATAAGTAGAGCAACACTGGGTAACAAATGCAAAGATCTGGATGCACTTGCATTGCTGATCAAGGGAAGTGCACACTTGGGGTGAAGTTTTGACTTAGCTGATTTGTTCCCTTCAAAAAAAATTTCTTCATGTGTTTAATGGGTTGAAATATAAACTAGAGAATTTTCATAGGAAGGTTGACCAAATCCTAGACAATGTCATCAATGACCATAGGGAGAACCAGAAGAGTGCAGCCACTGGCAATGGTGAACTTTATGTTGAGATATCTAAAGCTTAGTCTGTAATTGAGAAGCCCCAACGACTAGTTTTTAAATCTCAAGAACAGAGCAACAGCAACGGCTAGTCTTCTAAATGATGTCGTTGTATTTATTTCCAGTTATGTTGTTATATAAGCCAAAACGCTGTCGTTCTACTAAGCACATTAGTGAGTTTGTTGTCAGTTGAGATTAGGTGGGAAAGGTCGTTACTTTTAGCTCCGCCTTTCACGGATCCATTCCGTGATTTCAGGGTTGGTTAATTAAGTAGTTACAGTCAATTCTATGTATAAATAGGGATAGTTGTAATGCAAATAATTTAAGCAAGCATTTACAGAAAATTCTAGAGCTTTCTTTTCTTTTTTCTCTATTTCTCTCTCTTTCTCACTCTTTCCCTCATTTTCTAGTTTCCTATGATTCTGAGTTCTTTGTTGCACTGTTGTTCTTTGTTTGCTTCATAATTGTTTCAGTCTTCTAGACCTTAGTTCAATTTCTTTCATGGTATCAAAGCAAAATACTATCCCTACTAACTCTAATTCTACAATGGCAGCTATAACTTCAACTTCTTCTTCTTTAACTATGCCTTCATCAACAACTTCATCTTCAATCAATCTAACTAATCAGCCTCTGTTGCTGCTGTCAAACATGTCAAATATGATGACAGTCAAGTTGGACAATTCCAACTACGTAGTGTGGAAGCATCAGATCTCCAAGGTGCAGGAGACTTATTCAATGATTGAACTTCTTGATGAAATTCCTCTTGTTCCGGAGAAATTTTTGAAAGATCTCTCAGGTACTGTTACAACAGTACTGAATCCAGATTATCTTACTTGGAAATCAAAGGAAAAGGCATTACTTACCTTTATCAGTTCCACTCTAACACCTTCAGTTCTTGCTATAACTATTGGCTGTTCATTAGCTGTAGAAGTTTGGAAAGTCCTGTAAATTAGGTTTTCTTTCATTTCGAGATCTCATGTGATGAATCTCAAGGAGAATTGCACAATGTAAAGAAAGGTTCAAATTCTGTAAACACATATCAGCAAAAAATCAAGCTCATTAGGAACAAATTAATGGCAGTTGGAGTTTTTCTAGATGATGAAGAATTGCTTCATGTGGCAATTAAAGGACTTCCAAGGGAATTTAGTGCATTCAGGTCTGTAATTAGGACAAGAAGCACAAAATTGATTTTGATGAGTTAGCTACTATGCTAAATGCAGAAGAAGAATCACTAAATGAAGGACTAGAGATTAAAGACTCAACCTTTGCAATGGCTGTCAACACAGCACCTAGATCTAATAACAGTGGTGGTTTTAGCAATTACAATCAGTCCACAAATTGTGGTAGAGGTAGAGGCAACAATAACAGAGGTAGAGGACGAGGCTCTTCACCTAATCAATTTTGTCTATGAATTTCAAGTTGATACAATATTTAATTTTTATTGCTTATCTATATCATTACACCTTTTGTTTATATTGGTGGTTACAAAATTATTTGATGGTTAAGATTTAAACCTAGGCATGTGTGGGTTTTTTTTACTTCTATATATATATATATATATATGCATGTGTGTGTTTTTTAACTTATGTTAATATTTCGCTATCATATAGGAATTGAACCCTGGACATTTGTCCAAAATCCTGGAGATACTGTCTTCATTCCTGGTGGCTGTCCTCATCAAGTAAGCAATCTAAAGGTAAAGTAAATTTCTTTTATATTTTTTTCCCTCTGCCCCCATTTTTTAGTTTATGGATGTATGGGATACGAGTTTAAAGTACATATTGCACCAGTGATTTGTTATACACCTTTCATGAATTCCAAGCTAGAAAAATAGTGTGAATGTTTGTTTAAATATGAGAATTTTTGGTAGCGGGTTGGTTTATCTTAGGGCTAAGGAAGACAAGTTAGAGGTATGTAATTGATATCTTTTTGGATACAAATGTTTTATGTGCTCAATTCATTGGCACCTACCTTATTGTTGTTCACTAGTGCCCAATAAATATAAATTCTAATAGAATTGTAGCATTCCCATATGGGTACATATGTTGATAGATATTAATTTAGATGGCCATTAAAATTAAATTTATTCTTGATGTGTGCTCAATGTAGCATGGTTGGCTGAAAGTGTACAATGGTAGGACTTTGTGGTATGCATGTGATAATTAGATAATGTGTGAAATATAATAATTTCTATAGAAAGACTCAAGAGAATCATATCTCACTGACAGTTATATTATCTCGATGACTATCTTACTAGGGAAAAGATAGTACTAGTATATCTTTTATTTTTTTTGCCTTCTGTATGTGTGACTGCAGGATCAAAGCAGGTACCCCCAACCAGTTATATCATTTTTTTGCCTTCTCTTTGCTGATTTATTCCTCAAATATTTTTTATTTGAATGGCATTAGCCCATGAAGGACTGGAAGGTGCAACTGCAGAGAAGGGTGCTGCAGAGTAGCCTGTATGTGTTCCTTTTTGAGATAATTGACCAATTAATGTTGAAAGTAACAGTAATCGTAGTGGAAAATCATTGAAAGTGGATGTTAAATTGCAATCTGTTGCATTTACTCTTTCCTTCCTTATCTTATCACAGTCTGTAAAGAAAATCATTGAAATCAATCCTTACATGTGCAGGAGCTGCTGACTGTCAGTTTTGGCACAGAAATCTGGTTCACCCTATGCTTATGGTGTCCTGGACAATGGAAGTAGGAAGAGTTAATTAAAACATATATTACTAAGGAAAAAAATATATAAAGCATTGAAATTTGAAAGAGTTCCTACAATTATTTATATGAAGGCAAGAATTTAGGTGCTTTGTTTTAAAATATTCTGCACTCCATCAATTTATACAGCATACAATGTACAGGATGCATGAGAATTGTGGTGTAAGTTTGTCAGGCCAGCCTCACTCATTTTGTGTATGCAAGTTTGTGAATTTGTACTTGTATGACCTCCATGAGCATAGGAGCATGCTGCCTTATCCTGCCTTATCCTATTTTTCCATAGTCCATGTGTTTTGAGTCAAATTGAGCCCTGCTTTTTTCTTCCCCCCCTTTCCCTGCCCCCTTCTTTTTCCATTAGCTTGCAGTTTGTGCCAGATTTATTTCTGAGTCAAATGTTCTTATTTGTATTTTCTGTTTTCTATGGGGCTCTGCTGCTTCACCAGCCACCAATGTGATATGTCAATTGATGAAGCTGCAGAATTGGCTAGAAGGTCTATTTATCATGCAACATCCCGTGATGGTGCCAGTGGTGGAGTTGGTAGCAGTACTCTCTCTTTCTCTCTCTCTCTCTCTCTCTCTGAACACCACACATCCATGATCACAGTATAATTTGAACTTGTTCTTTTTATCAGTTTGTTATGTGAGACCTGATTGATGGAAAAAGCTCAATGGAAAAAGCTCTCTGGACCAGTGGAACAGGAAATGGTTGAAGTAGCTGGGGCATAAGGCTCATGCTGAAGTTGGACACTCTGCTATAGATGTTCTCTCCTTTAAGAGATGGATTCCAAGACATGCTTACAAGGCCTAATCTGCCAAGCACGTGCATTTCCAGTTGGGTCTTTGAAACTATTTATAGATAGACTTGTCTGTAAGGTTATCACTTACCAGAGCCCATATAATTCATGGCTGTGTATCACAACATTAAAATTTCAAGATTGGACAAATTGAGTGCTGGCACACATTATTGTAGTGGTGATATTATATTACATTTTCACATCAGAACTATTCATTCCAATTATTGTTTGTATACCTTTTAACTGACACAATGTCTCAGCAACATGAAATTGGAATCTGCTTGGACTTTGGTTGAAACTATATGCCTGCTGACTGTGATCGATTAATTCCCCTGTTGTTTTCAGGTTCAGATTCAATACTTTGGGGAGGGAGAAATTGTGGAGGTGTCAGGTAGCTTCAACGGTTGGCATCAGCGAATTAAAATGGATCCACAACCATCATCAAGTATCACAGACCCCAATGCCTCAAGGTCTTTAATTTGTTGCCAAATTCTCTATTTACAACTCAGCATCACTGTCAAGTTATTTTAATTTTCATAACTAGTTTTTTCCAATCTAGGTTTTTCCATGAAGATTTTGGATTGATGTTGCTATCTTGTACCATGAAAATTAAGGTCCTTTAGCTTGTATGTGCAACGTTTAAGTTTAAACTCTTTTACCAAGTTCAAGTGAGAGCCTAGCAGTAATGGCATTCTTTGTACTGCACTATGTCTGTGGTTCGAATTCCACCCCTTCCTTTCCTTACCTATTAAAAAAATGTTTAGATTTCTTTCTATTTTTCTTTCCCTTTTATACTTATATTTTCCATATTCACTTGGTAAGCCAGCATATAACTTAGCAAGAAATCAGGTGGTTTCCATCAGAAATTCATAATGCTCGTGAAATATTGATCCCTGAACACAGGAGATGTTGCAATTTGATGGCATTTCTAGAAAGGTTGAGAATTCTTAGGTATTACAACCGGGAAATTTGATTTTTGGGACAAAAAGTTTAGAATGTGAAAAAGATTTTTAAAATTGTCTGTCTAATATTCCCACTTATCAAAGCTATTTTGAGCTTATTAGAATTTTGAGGGACGTAGGCAGCAAATGGGGCCGAGATTAGTCGGCCTAATGTTGTGTGGCAACAGATCAACCAATAAAAAAATGTAAAAGGGCAACAAATCAATAAAATTATATATGATCTCCTATCCAGCATGACTTAATGCTATCTTATTAAGATGTGTTAATTTATAAATACAAAATAAAAAATTACTGAATTATTATTATTATTTTTTTGTTTGGATAAATTCATTATGAATTTTATTTATTAAGTTGATGATGTGAGTTTCCAAGTACCTATATAGAATACAAAATAGCATTTATTGTTGTTATGATATTTAACAGCCACATCAATGTAGTATTTCAATCACTTCAATTAATTTCTTTTTTTGTCCAATTTGATCCCAATCAGTTTATTTCAGTCTCTGTGGTCCATTCTGATCAACTTTGGTTAATTTGGTCCAATATGGTCCTATTCTGTCCATACGTATCTGCATGCACATACTTACGACCCAAGCCATTCCCACTTTGGTATATACCCGAGTTCAGTGTTGCACTTATATAGTACTCAAGTTCCTAAAGCTCAGGTACTGCCTTACCATATTTTTTTTTAAAAATACCCCGAGCCATACCCGAGTTCAGTAGACTCGGGTACTTTATATAGTACTCAAGTTACAAAAGCTCGAGTACCAATCTGCCTTCCATTTTTATACCCCAGTGGATTGCCAACTTTTTTAAAAAAGACCCCGAGCCATACCCGAGTTCAGTGGACTCGAGTACTTCAAATAGTACTCGAGTTACTGAAACTCAGGTACCAATCTGCGATATATAAAAAAAAAAAAAAAAATCCTGAGCAAAAATCTCTACAGTACTCGAGTACACTAAACTCGAGTACTAATATGGATGCTTTTTGCATGTTATATCGAGCCATACTCGAGTTTAGTGGCCTCAAGTATTTCTAAGAAAGTACTCGAGTCCTAGAAACTCGAGTACCATGTGTCACACTTATTGCGCACCTACTTTACTAGAGCCAACCGTTGTAGTAAATGTGTATTGAATGGTACTCAAGTTCCTTGAGCTCGAGTACCTTTTAACAAAAATCCCTTCGTCAGCTTTAAGTTGGTTTTCGGTATCTCTCTCTCTTGAAGTCCATCTGTGAGTTAGAAACTCTCTCATTCCAAGTCCATGTGCGAGTTAGAAACTGGAAGCAGGAAGTTTACTGTTGGATCACCATCTGCAAGTCTACTCTCAGTGTCAGTGTCTCCATCCACCAAGGTGCTGTCCATTTAACCGTTGGGCCAATCCCTGTTGTGACTAGTACATAGAGGTAAGTTAAATGGTTAGAAAAAGATTGTGTTTACAATATGAGATTTTCACCACTGAGTTAGATGCCTAGTTTGTAGGTTGTGTTCGTAAGTCTTTTTTATGCATGAGTTTCATGTAATGAGATTTGCAATATTAATTATGTACAATTGCTATATATCAAAACAAATGGAGCACAAATAGAGAGAGCATGCATAGTAAGATTATTTTGTAAGTTACACACATACACGTAGTGGCAAACACGATAAATAAAATTATAAACAATGCCTATTAAAATTATAAACAAAAACAATAATTGTCATATAATGCCTATTAAAATTTAAAAAAAAAATTGTAAAATAAATAAACAATGGTAAAACATCTAATTCATTATTGACAATGAATCATCAAAGTAAGAGATTAATCCATATACATAAAGTTTAGAGATATAATTTGATTCCTCAAAATAAAGTGAGAAAAAAAAAATTCAACTTTTCTCTATTATTTTAATTATTTAAAATTTTGGATTTATGGTAGAAACTCAAATTTTGAAACTATGATGATGCAAGAGATGAAGGAGAAAAAAGTAATGGACATTTTAATGCTTTAGTACCATACAAGACATCATTCTTATTATTATTATTATTATTATTATTATTATTATTATTATTATTATTATGTGTAAATTAGAGCTCCACGGGCAAAACTTCAAACAAGAAAAGAAGTAAATTTAGGGAAGTGAAAAAAGAAAAAGATAAAAAGAGTTAATATTGGTCAAAAGTGTAATCAGCTTTAACAATTTCAGTTTGGTGGCATTTATTGTGTCAGATTTTTTAAAGTGGGAGGAGTTGTTTTCGTAATACCATGAAATCTCACAATATTTGTACAATAAATTAAGGTGTTAGTACATCATTGGTCAAAATAAAATAAAATAATATAGATTATTTTAAAATTCATCTCAACAAAAAACAAGAGTATTGTGAAAATATTGTGAGATTTTGTTGTGTGTCTAAACTTTCTCAATTTTCATATTTGTTATTTTATTAAGGCTGTCATGTGATGTTTGTACAGTTTGTTTAGGAAAACTGTTTCCTTGTTTTTCTATTCTATGCTAGAAGCTAACTCACTTTATATATATATATATATATATATTATATGTCTATGCAAAATGTCGAGGAGGTTGAGTTTGAATATAAATTGTTTTTTATCATACGCCAAATGTACGTAACTATTTATAGATTATGACAACTTTTAATATTGTTAATAACAAGTCAGTGATGGATTTTCACTTTTTCTACGTGTACTACGATAGAGAGATGCATTATCATGAATTGCATGGCTTGTCATACCAAGGCTCGAACCAAAAGCAAAAATGTGTTAAGGTGAAGCGTGGGATAGGCCTTATGAACTTGCAACAAAGAATATTAAAGGCGATAGGGTTAGACCAGTCTAGGCATAACATTTCCATCGTGTATCGAGCACCTCAACTGGTTGTAGGCACCCAGGTTTTCTATAATTCACTACAGTTATCGGGTGGTACCGAAGTGAAGATGATGCGGGAAGTTGTTCAACAAATGATTGTGAAAGGATTCATTGCTTCGGAGCTCTATGTCACTGTTGAGCCCACCATAGTAGAGGCTAGAGAGAGTTCACATCATACTGTTTTGGATGGAACTGTAGATGAGCACATGGAGTCAATACCATTACAGTCTTATCAAGGATGTGTAGAGAACACAAGAGATGGGTATGGCAGTGAACCGTGTCAGACATTTCCCCATGTGAACTCAACTGAAGAGGAGGAAAGGCTCCAAGAAGTGCATGAAGGAAAGCATTTATCTCATGATGAGCTGCATGGGGGCACATCCAAAAATGAAGATGATCACGGACTTGGTGATGATGCAACCCATATTGATGTTACTAAGGATGACTTCTAGGAGTTCCTAGATACCATGGGTGAACATGAGGATGTTGATCATATCGAAGATGTGGTTGTAGAAGAGAATAAAGACGCATGCCCCAGTCCCAATCCTACGTCGGAATGGTTCACCAAAAACACTTGGGATAATATGTTTGATCCATCACCGGTTATGCAAATAGAAGTATCAAGTTAGATGCCTGGGAAGCAGCCACTGAAAGGGATGGTATTCGCCACTAAATTGGCAGTGCGACATGCGTTGACTTGGTATGCATTGCGAGAGAATTTTAGCTTCAAAACTGAGCATTCAGATTTAGAGAGGCTTATGGTGAGTTGTGAGGATGATTCTTGTCCATGGTCAGTCCGTGCGATTTGTTGCAAGGGAGAATGTGTTTGGAAGATCGCAAAATGCAAAGGCCCCCACACGTGCGACAAAATTCAGAATGCTCATGATGGTCAGATGATTGATTCAGTGTTCCTAGCATACGTACTTGAGCGCTATATACGAGAAGACCCTACGTATAAAATAAAGAACTTACGCCACGTTGTTTTGGCAGACTTAAAACACGAAGTATCTCACTATAAGGTATTCTTTAACTTGCATTCTTTTTTCAATACAATGCAGAGACATCAGTTTTCGGTGAAGTATAAGCATGATATTTTTTTCCAAGACCCATGAACACTTTATATTATGAAAATTGAAATTGAAAAAGAAAGAAAAAAAGTAATAAAGAGAAATAAATATTATCTTCATCTTATAGCCTTACAAGTCTTGATTTGTTTTCTTCAACTATAATTATTTAACTTGTATTCATTTCTAACGTAATCATTATGGTTCACATACAAGGTATGGGATGCCAAACAAAAGGTCGTGGCAGCTATATACAGGGATTTTAAGGAGTCTTATGCAGAGTTGCCGCGATTTTTGGCAGGACTTACCAATGCAAGTCTGGGTACACAGTATAAGTTAATAGTGGACGATAATTATGAACGGGGAACCTGTACATTCAAGTCCATATTTTGGGCGTTTCGTCCATGTATTGTTGGGTTCAAGAAATGTAGGCCTGTGATTAGCATTGCTGCAACCCACCTCTATGGAAAATATAAAGGAAAATTGATGATTGCAATGGCAACAGATGCTAATAATAAGATTTATCCACTAGCCTTCGCCGTTGTCGAGAGCAAGAGCGAGAGCACAGAGACTTGGGGTTGGTTCTTGGCTTGTATAAGAACGTATGTTACCGACCGGAGACACCTATGTGTCATATCTAACAAACACCTTGGGATACAAGCTATATTCAGAGACACTAATCGAGACATCTCCCTGCGGCCTCCCATGACAGAACATCATTACTGCCTTCGGCATCTATGCAGTAACGTCAACACTAGATGGAAAAATGAAACTTTAAAGAATCTAGTATAGAGGGCAGCAAGTGCTACCCAGGAGCGAAAGTTCAATGCCATTTTCAATTCAATTGAGAATGTCGACTGGGATGCGCACCAATATCTGAAGGATGTGCCCAAAGAGAAATGGGCTGTAACTTTTGACAACGGTTACCGTTATGCGGTGATGACTACAAACGTCTTCGAGTGCTTCAATGGTGTTCTAAAAGGTGCTCGTAGCCTGCCCATTACGGCAATGGTGAAGTACACATGGTTCAAACTGAATGCTTACTTTGATGATTGTCGCAATAAGAGCATAGCACAGTTGAATTCGGGGAAAAAATGAACTAAATATGCCTTGGATATCTTCATGAGAAATAAGGCGAAGGCGGAGCATCACAAGGTGACGAGATTGAGCGCAAAACAACAATCATATCAAGTAGATACACCACATAATCCAGGGACTGATGGACATGGGGATCACACACATGGAGTTAATATGCTACAAAGAACTTGCACATGTCAGAAATGGAAACTGTACAAGATACCATGTTCACATGCCATTAAAGTTTGTATTAGGTATCGACATGATGCAAAGCAGTACATTGACCCATGCTATAGCGTGGACGCACTATTCTGGAGCTATGCTCCTGTTTTCCCTGTGTTGCAAGATAGATTATCATGGCCAGATCCTACAGAAACTCGAAAGGTCCTCCCTAACCCTCGATTAATCCGAGAGAAAGGTCGCCTTGTCTCAACACGAATTAGGAATGAGATGGACAAGGGCGGAAAACGGCCAAGAACCACACCATGTAAGGAGGGGGGGAGGAAGGTGCAATGCGGGTTGTGTGACCAAGAGGGGCATAACCGAAGAACATGCCCTAAGCGGAACGAGGTACCGACGAGTGGTGGTCTCACGGACTAGGTACGCTAAGTTTGAACCATGGCATACTTTTAAATGTAAAATTTGTCCATTTTTTTAATACTGATCATAGAAGTTCTGACTTCTGACTTGTTCTAAACATTGCTATGAATCAAAGGAATTGCCTAAAGAATCACAATTGAACGCTTTATTTCCTTCTAAATGTCTTTGATTGCACTAGTTCAAAACTTCAAATTATAATGCTTATGATGATGATGACTTCCTCTTTATATTTAAATTATTGAACTTGTGTATGGTTTGTGGCAGTTTTATAAATTTTGATTGACCTATCTTAGCTGCGTTAATTCCTTCTTTTATTTTTTGTAAGTAATATGAAATTTTTTTAGAAAGAGGAGAACCTAATTATATAATAGATTCAAAGGAATTGCCTAAAGAATCACAATTTAACACTTTAGTTCCTTCTAAATGTCTTTGATGATCTGTGGTTGGAGTGAAGCATGCTTGAATTGAATTGTACACAGTGAGGTAAATGAATGCTTAGTCTTTAATCAAACCTTTAATGATTGGTTGGATTTCATCCATCTATTTTGAATTATTATTGCACATTGATAATATAAGCATGAATATAGTCAATAATTGGGTTAGTGATCTGTTCTATTTTATCTAAGCATGTTTTGGTACTTCATTGCAGGTTATTTGTAAAATTATCAAACAAAGGAGTTTTATAATCTTAGTTATGCACAATTACCCCCAGAAGGTCCTGTAGGATTTGGAGGTTTGTTGAGCTATGCCTTCTATATGCATTGATGGAATGTTTTTATACTTATACACTAAGGTTGCAATATCTGATTGCAAATGTCATTATGCATTTTAGTTTGGGTAATTAATAATGAGTGAAGGCACTAATGAAGGTTTCCTTTTTTGTATGGACTGTGTCTTTTGGGAAAATTCTAACAGTAAATAATCCAATAAAATGAGTGATAATAATTGTGGACTAGTGCTACTTATCAAAAAAAAAAAAAAGATAACTACGGAGTAGTGCTGTATGTGACTGTGTAAATGTAGTGGTGAGAATGTAGGATCATTTGCCACCACATTGCACAATAGCTGAGTAGTTGTGGACTTTTGTTTTTGTGTTGGTTAGAGTTAAATGGGTGATGATGACTACTGGGTTCAGAAGTTGCTTCAACATTGGAGGAGGATACCTAAGTCTTTTAGAAAGAGTGACAGGGTTTAGACCCCTTAAACTATAACCAGATTGCGTAGCCTAGATTAATTAGCCAAGTTTTTACTTAGTCAAATTAAGCAATTCTAGGTTAAAACAATCACAAAATCATATCATGCATGTAAAACATATAAAGCAGCGGAAAGTAAATAACACAGTGATATGATCACCCAGGAAAACCAAACCGGTAAAAAACCTGGGGAGGATTTTACCCACCGATCCTCAAGGCAAAACGGAATCCACTAAGAAAGAATTGAAGTTGTTACAAAAGGACTTACAAGCTACCCCGCTTGACTTCCTAATGCTACCCACCAGTAGTAACTTCCTGACACGACCACGCGCAGGCTCCGAATCCACGGACTACTTCTTTCTTTGTCTTCCTTCAATCAGGTACAAGCTCCTCGCTTGTTAATCTTTAAGCTTCAAAGGCAGCAACCAAGTTGATAATCAAGATGTTGAATAATCTCAATCTTGAAAACCCTAAGTTATGTGTAAAGGAAAGCTCCTCTAGATCTCACAAGAGATTTACACAAAACCGCAATGTATGAGCAACAATACAACTTGTGCAACTCTGAAAAACATAGCTAGGGTTTGCCTTATATACCTAGGGCAAAAACATAAAACCCTAAACGTTTAAAGAGTTAGGGCTGAGTTGGAATTCTGCAGAAAAACGCATCTGAGCCGATTTTCGATCGATCGAGAATTACATTCGATCGATCGAGCTAGGCCGAGAAGCTCCAATGCTTCTGCAGTCTCTCGATTCCAACTTTACAATATTAAACCAACTTTGAGCAAGCCTAAACAAGACTAAATACATTGTTTTGATCATGATTTGCCAACATTACAAATTAGGTTCTAAATACATAAAATCCTAAGACCTTAAAACCTAACAAACTCCCCCTTTGGCAATCCGTGACAAAACACAAATCAAAAACTCAAAGTTTACAAGTAAAAAGCCCTTTACAAAATAATGCTCATAAACAAAAGTTCAACCTAACTACTATCCATCGGTTGCAAGTGTAGACAACAGCTTTGTTGAATCAACCTGTATATTCCTGAAATACTCAACAAACACATAAACGCATGTGTGGCAGAAAATAATATATAAACAGGTATAATATTCTTGTAAGATTCACACAACACAAAATAAAGATATATATCAATGAATCAACTCATAAATATAAAATCAATAAGCAATGAATCATAAGTCAACAAGAATCAAAAGAAAACATGTATATCAATATATCAATGTTACTCCCCCTAACATGAATATCCCCAAAAATGATATACAAAGTGAAGCACCTAGATACAATCTAATAAACTCCACAAAAATATCCCATGCTAAACAATATGTCTCCCCCTAACTACAAAATCTCCTCAAAAAGTACAAAACTCCTCTAAAGGTCAAAACTCCTCTACAAGTCAAAAATATCCACTCCCCCTTTTTGTGACGGAATGCCAAAGGGCAATCAAAAGTCGCCATCAAAAGGTGGTGGTGAAGGTGAATGAAGACGTGCAAGATCAGCTCGCAGAGCACGCATCTCGTCCAGCAGGTCCACCAAAATCTGACCATGAGCCGCCTGAACGGTCATGACAGTCTCCAAAGTACGACGAACATCAAAGTCAGCCACAGGAGGTGGAGGAACAGCAGCAGCAACAGCATCCGCATCATCACCAATTGGATCAGGAATATCCTCACCAGCAAGACCTGTAGAAGATGAAGGAGGAGGAGGAGCGCTAGAAGAGGGATCAGACCTAGAGTGTTTAGAACCAGCTCGAAGATGAGCGGCCCTCTGTCTAAGAAAAGACGCACCTATAGGACCGATGACATGAACAGGCTCAGAAGCAGGGAAATCCTCTAAACCTAGATACAATAAAATCCTATGAATGAAAATAGGATGGACAAGAGCATGAGCAGTAGATGAACTCCTATAAATTTCGTTCAAAGAACGAAGAAAAAGATGAGGAAAACTAATAGGAGCATCTGTAACAAGAGTGTACAGAAAAACACACCTCTCAAGAGGAGTGGTGTGCAGATGAGAAATGGGCCAGAGTGAGTGACATGCTATCCTAGAGAAAAGATAGGTAGTCTCAGGAAGCTCAGCAGAAGTGATCCGAGGATCAGAACCCCACTGGATAGATGACCCAGTGATGTAAGATATGACATCACTCAACTCGGGTGACTCATCATAGGGATAGACAGGATCCCTAACTAAAGATACCTCAAGAGCATCAGCCACTACCTGAGGAGTAATGGAGTACTCTACGCCTCGTATCCAACTCCTAACAAGAGCGTTGGAATCATAGACGCGGATCGAGATGTTCGAATAGAACTCTCGAATCAAGGTAGCAGGAGGAGGAGGGTCAGACACAGCAAACAAGGGAAGCCAACCCCTACGCTCAAAATTTGCCCTAATGGCAGGATCAAGCTCATCTAAAGAGACAGACCACTCAGCCCAAATCTTCCTCTTAAGGTTTAAAGTGTCATAAAGCTCTTGGTTTTTCTCACTCGGGAACCGCTCACTATCAAAGGAGGGAGGGGAAGGAGTAGGAGTGGGAAGAGTCCTACGTGCTCTAGTCTTCTAGGCATGGTACTAAGGAAAAGGACAGAGACACAAAGAGAAAACCAAAAAGAACAAACACAAAGACCAAGGGCAGACTGCAAGTTAGACAAAAAAAATATAGAATAAAATTCTATATGATGTATGAACATTAACAATGTTATGATGCATGAACTAATGCAGCAATCAGGATCCAATTAAGTTCAAATTCATAAAATTGGCTTGAACATAGAGTTTCTTAACAAAAACCCTAAAAATTTGAGAACAACTTGAAAATTTTTGTACCAAATTGATGAACCAATCATTACAAACTATTGAAAACAATTTATAATAACCAATTGCATCAATTACACAAGCCAATTTCATCAATTAAACCCAATTTCACAAAAAGCTCCAATTCGGATCAATTATAAACCCTAGAAATTTAAGTTTTCCACAAAACACAAAATTGATCAAATTAATCACTCAAGAACATGTCTATAGGGTGTCCCCAACAAAACCCATTGATCAATTGCAAACAATATGGTCTGAATCAACAAAAATCCCAAAAAGAAAAGTTCCGAAAATCTCCCTAAAAAATGCATGAAAAATGCATGAAATCATGAAAATAATTTGAAAAGGAAGGGTAAAAAAGACATACCGGCTTGAGAAGAAAGAGATTGTGCAAAAAATCCGGAGGAAAACGACAAAAGTTGACTCTTTTGGCCTTTGCCTTGTCGGAGAGAGAAAAGGATTTGAAAAAAGTTTTTGAATAGTTCTTGAAAAAGACAGAATTCCTCTTTTTAAAAAGCCTTTCCACGATATTCGATCGATCGAAAATTACATTCGATCGATCGAATGTGACAGTCAATTTTGCACATTCTGAAGCACTTTTTCGATTGATCGAAGAATACATTCGATCGATTGAAATGGGCAGAAACTCTTAAAAAATTTGGGAAAAAACACAGTTTTGAAAAATGCAAGTCCAATTTTGAAACAACTCCTCAAAGCACTTGAACAATGAATACAAAATGCATGAGTATGAAATGAAATGCTTTTTCAAAAACCCTAATTTTCAAGCCCAGTTTCAAAAAAAATTCAATTAACCTCCCATTTAATTTTCTCAAGCCAAATTATGTTGTGCACAAATCTCAAGATATTTTTAAACTTGGTTGGTCAAACCAAGGACACACACACTGACATGTACAGTGTTTAACAAAGAGTAACTTGTGTAGTGTGTGAAACTAGCAAAAACTTGAGATACATGTGAGGTGATATGTGAATAGTAATCAAGCACAAAGTCTACACAATTCATCACATAGAATTTAAAAGAGACTATCACCTAAAGAGTTACATCCTATAACTCCCACATCTCCTAGAACAAAAGCTTGCAATCATGTAAGTTTCTTGCATTATTGCCTCTTATTTATATATGAATTGGCATTCAGCCTAATAGTACACACCGGTTTGAATTAAGTGAATTGGCATTAAGCCTAATAGTACACACCAGTTTTAAGTTAATTTGAGGCTACACCTTATGTTCTTTTTGTGCATGTGCTACACTTTCTTGAGCACAAAATCTTATGATATGCACTAAGGTGTTCATGATTGGCTAGTGAACAGTGGTGAGATGGTTATTTATGCCTTTCTCAAAAGGATCAAGTCCGACAGTCAAATAACATATGACTTCAAGATCAAGACAAAGTGATTAAAAACCACACACATCTTTCCCACACAACATGCACTACAAAGCTTCAACTAGTAAAGTGCAATAAATAAGCTCATCCAAGTTAAACAAGGTACACTAGACATGACATGTGTAAAAAGAATGACCAACCTTGTTTTAAAAAAAATCAAGAAACATAGTGTTCAACAAAGATTTTGCTTTCTCCTTTTTTTTTTTTCTTTTTTTTCTTTTTTTTTATTAAAAGAGAAAACAAATAAATCCTAGAATGAAATGCATGTATGTAATGCAATGCAAGTCCTAGAACAAAAGAAAAACACAAAAACCAAATAACAATGGTCATAACAGAATAGAGCAATAAAGCACAAGGACCAAGAAAGACAACAGCTAGGGACAACGAAGCACACCAATCACTTGACGAAGTGTCTCAAACTTACTTCCATCAAGTGGTTTGGTAAAGATGTCAGCATTTTGACGATCAGTAGGGATATATTCAAGAGCAACTATTTTCTTTTCAACCAAATCCCTAATGAAATGATACCTAAGCTCAATGTGCTTGGTCTTAGAATGTTGAACCGGATTATTAGATATATCTATAGCACTAGAGTTATCGCAATAGACCACCATGATATCTTGAGGAATCCCATAATCACCCAAAAGTTTCTTCATCCAAAGAAGCTGTGAACAACAACTCCCGGCAGCAATATATTCTGCCTCAGCAGTGGATAGAGAAACAGAATTCTGCTTCTTTCTCATCCAAGCCACAAGATTGGCTCCTACATAAAAACACCCCCCAGTGGTGCATTTTCTGTCATCAGCATTCCCAGCCCAATCAGAATCAGAAAAGCCAGCAAGAGACAAGTTTGACTCCTTGCTATAAAATAAGCCATAATCACAGGTTCCACTTACATATTTTATAATCCTTTTAACAGCATTTAAATGAGAAACCTTAGGATTAGACTGGAATCTAGAGCAAACACCAACACTAAAAGATATATCAAGACGACTGGCAGTTAAATACAAAAGACAGCCTATCATGCTTCTATACAAAGTAACATCAACAGACTCACCTGATGAATCAATTGTCAACTTTGCATTAGCTGCCATCGGCGTTCTAGCATGAGCAGCCTTGTCCAATCCAAATCTTTTAACCAAATTCCTTGCATATTTAGCTTGGTTGATGTAAATTCCTGTCTCAGTTTGCTTTACTTGCAATCCCAAAAAGTAAGTTAGTTCTCCAACCATGCTCATTTCAAACATCGCCTTCATTTCATCTGCAAAAGAATGAGCAAGAGAATCATTAGTAGCACCAAAAACAATGTCATCAACATAAATTTGAGCTACGACAAAGCCTGTCTTATCCTTTCTTATGAAGAGTGTTGTATCTGCAGATCCCCTTTTGAATCCATGCTCAGTGAGATAAGCAGTCAGTCTGTCATACCAAGCCCGAGGAGCTTGTTTCAACCCATAGAGAGCTTTCTTCAGTTTGTAGACGTCATCTGGTCTATGAGGGTCTACAAAGCCTTTAGGTTGTTCAACATACACTTCTTCTTGTATCATTCCATTCAAGAAAGCACTCTTGACATCCATCTGATATAGCTTGAAGTTTAGATGACTTGCTATAGCCAACAATATCCGGATGGACTCTAACCTTGCTACTGGTGCAAATGTCTCATCAAAGTCAATTCCTTCCACTTGTGTGTACCCTTGTGCAACAAGTCTTGATTTGTTTCTGATCACAGTGCCATGTTCATCTGACTTGTTCTTAAAGATCCACTTAGTTCCAATCACATTTACATCCTTTGGTCTAGGAACTAGTTCCCACACATCATTCCGAACGAATTGATGAAGTTCTTCATGCATAGAATTTACCCAATCAGCATCTTGAAGTGCTTTATCCACCTTCTTCGGTTCAAATTGGGACAGATAGCATGAGTGAGTGATCACATTCAAAGCTTTTGATCTCAACCTCATATTATCATTTAGACTACCCAATATATTTGTGGAGGGATGATTCAGTCTCACTCTAGAGGATGGTCCTTAGACTAAAGAAGTGGAAGTTCCTTTCTGTGCAGATGAGGAACTGGGTTGACTTTGTGCCTGTCGAGTGTCACGAACTGGAATGGATGGTTCTGAACTTGAAGGTACTGAGACTGTATCATTTAACACCAACAGCTCTTCCTCACTATGTTTGACAACATCCTCAGTAAGAAGAGAGTCATCCACTTCTAAAGACGTATCTTGAGCAGGAACAGTGCTTTCTGAACACACTTCATCATTTATCACAATATTTGAAGATTCCATGACTGTTTTGGTTCTCAGATTGTACACTCTATAAGCTCTACTGGTGGTAGAATATCCTAGAAAGTATCCTTTGTCGCTCTTGGCATCAAATTTTTCTAAGTTCTCTCTGTCACGCAGAATGTAACAGTCATTGCCAAATATCCTGAAATATTTGACAACAGGTTTCTTCCCTCTCCAGAGTTCATAGGGAGTCTTCTTAGAATCAGGTCTAAAATACACCCGGTTGAGTGTATGGCAAGCAGTGTTGACTGCTTCTCCCCAGAAAGACTTTGGCAAATTTTTGTTGTGAAGCATGACTCGTGCCATTTCCTGAACAACCCTATTTTTCCTTTCCACAATTCCATTCTGTTGAGGAGTCTTAGGAGATGAGAACTCTTGGTGAGTGCCTTGCTCATTGCAGAAAGTAGCCAGCTTGGTATTTTCAAACTCTTTTCCATGATCACTTCTGATTCTGGCTATCACAGTATTTTTCTCAACCTGCAATTTCTTGCACAGATGGATCATCTTCTCAGGAGCTTCAGTTTTATCTTTCAAAAGTATAACCCAAGTATATCTAGTAAAGTCATCCACAACAACTAGAATATACTTCTTTCCACCTAGACTTTGAACTCTTGCAGGACCCATGAGATCAATGTGTAGTAACTCTAAAGGTCTTGACGTTTGAACACTAGTCACAGATGGATGCTTGGATTTTACTTGTTTACCTATCTGACATGGTCCACAAATGCATTTCTCTATTTTCTCAAATTTAGGTAAACCTATAACTGCCTCACACTTGGAAATCTTTTCTAACTGCTTATGACTGGCATGCCCTAGCCGTTGATGCCACAAATCAACTTGATCTATCTTTGCACTAAAGCACTTGTTGTTTACACTTGGTGTTATTCCATAGCAGTTGTCAGCTGTCCTCACACCAACTCTCATACAATCACCTCCTCCATCAAGTATCTCACATTCATACTTGGTGAAGAGAACATTTAAACCCTTATCACAAATCTGACTAATGCTGAGTAGATTGGCCTTCAATCCATCAACATACCAAACATCTTCAAACATTGGCAAACCTGGAATATCCACAGTACCAATGCCTCTGATTACAGACTTACTTCCATCTCCAAAGGTGACTGTCCCAATCTTTCCTTCAAAAAGTGTTTTGAACAAATCTTTATTTCCTGTCATGTGCCTGGAACAACCACTATCCAAATACCAATGACAAGAATCATGTGCCTTTAAGGCGGTTAAAGCAGTATAACAAACATAATTCTTATCACATGTGATTATGTCAAAATACTTAAGGAAAGATTTAACAAAAACAATAAATGGCAAAGACAGTAAGTAGATAAGTTGACTAATAAGCAAAAAGATTTTCCAAGACTCCATGACAACCGGGGTCAAGGATCAGCTCAGAGATGAAAATCTCAAACAAAAGAGCAACCTGCTCTGATACCACTTGACAGGGTTTAGACCCCTTAAACTATAACCAGATTACGTAGCCTAGATTAATTAGCCAAGTTTTTACTTAGTCAAATTAAGCAATTCTAGGTTAAAACAATCACAAAATCATATCATGCATGTAAAACATATAAAGCAGCGGAAAGTAAATAACACAGTGATATGATCACCCAGGAAAACCAAACCGGTAAAAAACCTAGGGAGGATTTTACCCACCGATCCTCAAGGCAAAACGGAATCCACTAAGAAAGAATTGAAGTTGTTACAAAAGGACTTACAAGCTACCCCGCTTGACTTCCTAATGCTACCCACCAGTAGTAACTTCCTGACACGACCACGCGCAGGCTCCGAATCCACGGACTACTTCTTTCTTTGTCTTCCTTCAATCAGGTACAAGCTCCTCGCTTGTTAATCTTTAAGCTTCAAAGGCAGCAACCAAGTTGATAATCAAGATGTTGAATAATCTCAATCTTGAAAACCCTAAGTTATGTGTAAAGGAAAGCTCCTCTAGATCTCACAAGAGATTTACACAAAACCGCAATGTATGAGCAACAATACAACTTGTGCAACTCTGAAAAACGTAGCTAGGGTTTGCCTTATATACCTAGGGCAAAAACATAAAACCCTAAACGCTTAAAGAGTTAGGGCTGAGTTGGAATTCTGCAGAAAAACGCATCTGGGCCGATTTTCGATCGATCGAGAATTACATTCGATCGATCGAGCCAGGCCGAGAAGCTCCAATGCTTCTGCAGTCTCTCGATTCCAACTTTACAATATTAAACCAACTTTGAGCAAGCCTAAACAAGACTAAATACATTGTTTTGATCATGGTTTGCCAACATTACAAATTAGGTTCTAAATACATAAAATCCTAAGACCTTAAAACCTAACAAAGAGTATGGAATGTAGTATTAGAGTCTCATGTGGACGTGTGGAGAATATGGAAGGAAAGGATTAGGACTTCTGAGGGGGAAGGAACTCAGTTGAGAGAATGCATCTTTAGATGAGTGTGGACCTTCTAGTCTTGTAGTTTCTTTGTGCTTTTTATATGCATGAATCACTTAGAGGAGAGAGTTGAAGATTAGGCTGGTCAATAAAGTAACCCATTGAGTCCTTCATTACCTTGACTAACTATAGATTAATTGAATCTCAATTCTAAGATTGAAAGGCAGGGTACTGACACTTGAAGCACTGAGTCAGATATCACTAAAGGATGAGTTGCTTCAAGATTTGTAAACATTTAGAGTTGCTTATTCTGGCATATTTGTGAACATTTGTAAACATTCAAAATATCAACTGTCCATTATTTTAATATCCACTTTCATCGTTTTATCTTCGGAAGCAGAGGAATTTGCTGAAGTTTTATTGAAGCCTATTAGATCTCTTCCATATGATACACCTAGACAGACTTTCGTGGCGTTTGAGAAGCCAGAGGGAGTCCCAACTGTGGGCAAATTTTCAAATATGTTAAAATTCATTGTTAAAGAGGTATAAGTACTTCAATTGCTCATGAAGATGCTTGGCGTCTCTCTCTCCTCTCTTGGTGCTTTAAAAAATATTATTGCTGCCTCTAAAATTAAGTCTGATATTTATTATCTAGTCATATTGGTTTTATTTTTTTTCCTTGTAGAATTTATGGGCTTTATGTGCTAATTTCATTTAGGCAAAAACATAGAAAATGATCTCATAAATTTTGCTTTGTGCAGACTCAAGAAGCTTATTTTCCAGTGGTTGTTGATAGTTGTAGATCTTTTAGTCACCATATCCTACTTTGTTTGGTTAAAACAACAACTTGTGCAGTATCTGAGGTTGTTTCCATGCATAGATTCTTTAAGTTATCATGATCAAAATGAAGGATGGGATATGGAAAATTTATGTCAATCATGAACATATCATAGTTGTTTTATTAACTAATGCATTTGGCGATACTATTAGGTTGATCCAACCACTGGTGAGACAGAGGATGATGGTGTTGAAGATGAATAGTAGCTAGAGGACCTGGAGGTTGTAGCAGCTGATTACATGTTGAAAGTGGGGGTCTCCAATTTTAGAAATGCATGGGAAAGCATGGGTGATGAAAATAAATGCTCTTAATCATGCAAACTAATGTACTTAGAACATGTCAATAGAGCAACAACTTGCAAATTGCAATGAAGTATGCATTACTGGATAGTTTAACAGGTTCTTTAAATTTTCTGTTTGGCTTGGAGGGATGTTAAGTTTTAAAAAAATGGAATTGTTTTGAAAAAAATAATTATACAGATTAACACTAGGATTAAGTGAAAATGCCCAAATAATACCACCTTTCAGTTCTCAAGGTTATCATATAAGTTGTGCTGAATGAGTTATGATGTTGATCATTTTATAAACAACCTTTCCATATACCACCCATTTGATCACATGTAAGTATTAAAAAACCGTAAGCATGTCATAATATAATATTATATAATAATGAATGGAAGGGGGTGTCGGGGAAGAAAATCAACCAATTGGGAAAATATATATATATATATATATATATTAAATATTGTGAATTTCTTCAAAAAGCAAAAAGAAGAAGATGAAACCAACTGATTAAAGAAACCATTGGGGCCATTGTATTTTGTTTCTAATGATTTGAGTTAGATGGCTAACCAAAACCAAAGAAAAAAACATATATGGGGACTTTTCTTTCTTCTTTTTTTTATAGAGAGAGAGAGAGAGAGAGAGAGATAGAGCATGAGCTTCTAGCCAAGTGGACCTTCCAGTGAATTTAGTTAGATGTGCAGCCACAACCCCAGAACTAGATGGACGTAAAGATTTGCGCATTCTCCAAAAAATGGCATACAGATTGATACTCAAGTTTACTGGACTCAAGTATCGTTTGGCATAAAAAAAAGGTTGCCAATACAGATTGATACCCGAGTTTGGTGGACTCGAGTATTGAAAACAGTACTCGAGTTTCATTTTCTCAAGTATCACTCTGTATTGGCCGACTTGCATGATTGCTGAAGCAATGGGGAACAATACAGATTGATACTCGAGCTTACTGGACTCGGGTACCACATTAAACAGTACTCGAGCCCATGAAGCTTGAGTACCAAGCTAAATTTTTAAAATTGCAAATGCCATGTCAGCATGCCACGGTGGAACTAGAAAATGGGGTACTCGAGTTCACCAAACTCAAGTACTTGAAAAAGTGGTACTTACTCATTTATTTTCAAAACAGTGTTTTTTAGCTAATAATTTCAAAAATTAATGATATTGGGCCATTTTGGCCCTTTGAATGAGATTCCAAATGGGGGCCTAAGGCAAGCCCATAAAGCTGACCATTGTTTACTACCCATCTCAGCCCATTACTAAATTTGGATGCAGCTTTTACACATGCAACCCAAGTACTAGAGCAAGGGAGCCCATGGCTTCCAGTAGAGTTGTTTATGTAATGCGTTACCTATTTTTTCTATAACACTCGAGCCCAGTAATTATCTCATTCCTAATTCAACCTCCAAATTCCTAATACGAATAATGAACTAGTTTATTTTGGGTTGATTGCTGTTCAAGCAGGTCAACACAGAATTAACTCATTTATTAATCGTCAAAGTGGGTTGATCCACTTTGATACAAATCCAATTATATGAAACACTATTGGCACCATTTTCACATGCTATGTCAAATATTGCCACCCATATCTTTAACTCCAAAGCAAGGAATTGGAGACTGAATTAGGAATGGGATAATTAATGGACTTGAGTGTATTATGGAAAAAATACGTAACCCATTACAGAAACAATAAGACTACAAATTTTTAGTTTGATAATTGGCTTGCCTTGGGTCCCATTTGGAATCTCATTCAAGGCCTCTTAAGTCTCAACCAAGAGGCAGACAAGTTGTGGGCCTGTAGTTTACTTCAAAATAACACGGGCAGGGACTTTAGTTTTTACTTACCATAGTTTCCACTTGACTTCTGAGACGTTTGTATTGGAGAAAAGATACACCTACAATATTTTTGCAACACTTTCATAATAAATTTTTGGTGAAAAGTTGTTATAGGTTTTTAATTTGAATCTATTATTAAAATTACTTTTTTGCTCACCAATAACAAGAAATATACATAACAACCAATTATCTAAAATTTGTCATGACAGTATTAGGAAAATGTTTTTATTTTTTGTCAATATGATGGAAAACATAGTGAAACATAGACCTAGCTAAGGCCTATATGATTTTATTGAATAAACAAACCTTCATAAGAAAAGTGTTGTTATACTTTAATTTCTCGTAAGAGATGATAGATTAGCTTAACTAGTAAGGTCTTTTATCGTCGAATAATAAATTCAGAGTTCAAACTTTGCATATACAAAAAATTTATTGATATCTTAGTCAGAAGATAAAAGTAATTATCATGGGATGAATACTGTAAATTAAAATTCTATCACATGAAAAACAAAAACAAAAAAGAAAAAGCCGATAATGAATTGGCAAATGGGCATTTGTGTGTTTTATTTATCCACACTAGAGTCTATTGAGAATAGAACCATCTACGTTATAAGCAAAGGCTCATTTTGCCACCAAAAGAAAAAGGGGGTTATTCCATGACAAAACAAAAATCCCAACATTTACTTGCAATATGGTTATAAGATCCATAAAAATTGTGAAGCTACTACTTGCATCCATCCAAGAAGGAATAGGATAGCCTCAATTTCAAGTTTCTATCCATTTTCTCCATTTCACACGTCACATTTTATATGCCAAGCCTAATAATGTATAGGTTATTAGGTTATTTAAAATTTTAAATGACATAACATTTAGTACATCTTTAGATTTATAAAAATTAATTTAAATCATAAAATAGACGAGATGAATGTGATTTGAAATGAAGATATACTTTTTTCAGGCTGAAGAATAGTGTGGAAATAAAAATTTTTAATTATGAAATGGACCCTTTCCATTTCAAATTAGATGAAAAGAATCATGTTCTCTAACTTGGTTTCTAATTTTATAGATTTAGAATTGTGGGCAGAAAGTGCAGAGTCCCAAACTTTCGTTTGGCTGGAAGAGCCAAGCTTTTATGTAATCTAACTTTCTTTTTGAAAATAATAAATAATAATTAGGAAAAAGTACATCATGAGAGAGGTGAAGCTACCTGTTGTAATCTTCTCTATACCGTTCAATTTTATCGGAAAGACTAGAAGAAATACATCTGATATGTTGTATTATGTGTAGACGACCATATCTATTAAAAAAATGAAAAGAAAAAAGGAACTAGTAGTTATTGCCATTTGCTAAGGATGTCCGGATGAGTTGATAACATGCCTCGAGTTTCTCTTTATTGAACTGAAGAATACCACAGAGTTCATTCTTGCAGGAATCCAAATTCTCACCTCCAGAACCCGTATGCTTCATCACATGAAGTGTTACGGCTGCAGAAATTACAGATGGCCGATAATGCACTAGTTTAAAATCACTGAGCAGAGAAAGAACACAATGCTGAAATAATGCAGAGAACTCCAAATGCTGGTGATCTCCCAAGGGAACCATTTTCATAATGTCGTTCATGAAAGAAAGTGGGGTGACCGGGTTCATCTTCCAATCTAGCAGCGAGAGCACCAACAGTTCCATTTTTTGGATTGACTTTGGCCTAAACACATATTCCGATTTCTCAACCTGGAACCATATAAGTTGATTCTCGTTACCCATTGTATTGTGTTGCAACTTGTAAATGCAATACTAACAGGAAAAACTCAAAAAGACATTAAAGACAGTTCCATGATTGTGGAAAAAAATACACAAATCTCAGCTATTTTTGTGAAAATGCATGCAGTTCTAGATTTTAATATTAAAAAAAAAAACCCATAGCTACAGAGGTTAAGTGTATGGTTTCCACATGAAGCAATAGCACAAGAGATTTTTGAAGAGTAAGAATAGAGAAGTATTTGGCTGCATTTCTCTGAAGGTCTCAAGGCTAAAATAGAACTTGAGCAGGTCCAAAACAATATTCCAGACTCCTGGGACAGCTCACTTGATTGTTAGGGAGAGGGAAAGAATGCATCTTTATCAGTTCCTTGTGCAAGCTAGGGAGAGTTTTTTAAAGAAAAAAGCTGGAGTGCAGTGAAGTGGTTGCCACTAGGGGATCAAAATCAAAATACTTCCTATTCCCAAAATTGTTTCCTTTAGAAAATCAAGGAGCACTATCAAATGCCTAGTTGACAATAGTGGGCAGAATTTTGCAAACCCTATGCTCTTGCAAGATATTGGCAATGGAATTTTATGAGTATCTTTAATTTTTGGTATTTTAAGCATCAGCTTAAATCATAGTGATGTAGCATTGATCTCTTAGTTTCTCACTAATAAAATCTCTGAGCAACAGAAATCTGCCTTGCAAGCTGAGGTTTCAAGCTCAAAATTTCAGAATGATTTGTTTAGTGTTAATGGAGATAAAGCTCATGCATCCTATGGTTTTACTTCCCAATTTTTTTATGAAGGCATCGTTCATGAAGATCTTATAGCTGCTATTGTGTCCTTTTTCAATTAGGTAAACTCCTTGGTGAGGTAATTACAACAATCTTGTCTTTGATTCCCAAAACCCCTAACCCTTCTAAGATGGGTGATTTTAAACAAATTATCTCAAGCTGTAACATAATCTACAAATGTATTACTTCAATTTCAGTAAATAGTTTGAAGCCTTATCTAAGTGGTGTGGTGTGTGCTTAATTATTTTATGTTAACTACTCATTCTTCTCAACATTATTCAATGTGGGACTTCACTCACGTGTAAACCAACAATCTCTCCCTCACGTTTGAGAGTTTGCCTCTTTATAGGCTTCATGACCTCTCTGTAGGCTATAAACAAGTCCTACTCGCTCCCCCTTGCGTAATGGGTGTTTCCCTTCACTAGTGCATTATTCATGGGCCTTCATGTATCAACCTTGCATGTCTTTTATCCTTCATTATGGGAACCTCGCACCTCATCGTTGTCAAGCATTATTGGCAATAATACTCCTTTGTTGGCCTTTTTCCAAGATTGTTTGTGTGGGCTTTATAGGCTTAGTTGGTGCAATATACTATCCTCGCTCCAATTGGGAAAGGGACCTGCCCTGCCCCATTTGTGAAAGGGCTTTAAGTACACACACCCCGTTCCCACTCCAACTATGAAAGGAACCTCGATAACCTTGTCATCTTTGTCCTACAACACCATGGGCTCTAATACCACTTGTTGGGGATATGAATACCTTGGAGAGATTCATTGAATAATTGATATAACATATAGAGACACATTTTAACCCAAAAGGCCTAAACCCTATGGGTATATATACTCAATTATGTTATATTAACTATTAATTTTTCGCATCATTATTTAATGTAAAACTTTATTCACATGTGTAACCCAACAATTATAACAAACCCCCATTGTCCCTAGAAGGAATATTGTAGAGAATGTTTTGCTAACACAGGAAATAGTGAAAATCTACCACAAAAATAAAGACCAGCCTAGATGCACTCATAAAGTGGATCTCATGAAAGGGCTTACAATATTGTTGAATGAGATATTGTACTACACTATCTTCAAGGGTGTGGAGCCCAGGAGATTCAAATGAACCCCCTGCACTAAAACAAATATATATATATATATATATATATAATGTGTTTTACTTTTTTTTTTTTTTTGACCCCTAAAATAAAAATTTGAACATCTTGATCCTAAATTTTTTTTTAAACCCAGTTGAAATAAGCTTGAATATGATTCTCTTAACACTATCTTGGTCTTTTTAAACACAAAAAAAAAAAAAAAAAAAAAAAAAAAAAAAAAAAACACCAATTTGATATAAAATCCAGAAAAAAAAATTAATAAGTCCAACAATAAAAGTAGAAATTTTTTAATCTTAAACCTTAGAAAAAACTCATATAGATATTAATAAATATGAAATAAAATCAATCAAATGGGAGTTTAATTGATGAATGATTGCTTGACTGTGTCCATTGGGTGAAGGAGTGCATAATAACTCCAATATTTTCAATTGCCTTCAATGGTAGCTTGGTGGGTTATTGCAAAAAGGGAAGAGGATTAAGGCAAGGGATCACCTCTCCCTTTGCATATTCGTTCTAGCCATGGAGATTTTTTCCCAAGATTTTGTAGAGAGGAGTGGGAGAATGTGCTAAGTTTAAATTTCATCCAAAGTATGTTGCATTGAAGCTCACTCACCTATGTTTTGCTGATGATTTGATGGTGTTTTGGGGAGCTTATCTACAATTTATTCAAGTGACCCTTGAAGCTTTGAATAAGTCCACAAAGCTATCGGGTTTGAGAGCAAACATTGTTGAGGGCACATTTGATACACTGAATAAAGATTAATTAAAAATAGTAATCTTTATTACTAGAAATAAAAGAAGTTGTAATGAAATAAGTATTATTCTTATTCCTAAGTTTAGGTTTTTTTTTAATTATTTGAGATAGAAATTATACTCTAAACTAATCTAAGTATATATATGTGTGTGTGTGTATGTGTGTGAGTGTGAAACTCCTTACTAGAAACTTAAACCTTGGCCCTTACCCCTCCATCCTATAAGAGCTTGTACTTGTGGAGTGACCATCAGGCTAAGAGTACGCTATAGTATAAATTTGGTTATTACATATGAAAAGCTTGTAAAGATGACGCATAAGGAAAATTTGTATTTTTTAAAATATGTTAATTTAAAAAAACTATTGCATGCACTAAAGAATAGTTATTATAACCATTTTAGAAGAAATGTATAACTATTCTTCATTTTAAGAAATAGTTATTTTTCATAATAAAAATGTAATCAAATAACCGGATAACTATTACACATGAATAACCGTTCGATTACAAGAACTATTACAACATGCTAAACATTTCCTAAGAGTAATTTTCATTGCAGCTACTCCACCAAGCCTAAAACAGCAAACATTGGGCTTACTCCAATTTAAAGAAGGGAAGCTTTTTGTTAAATACCTTGGACTGCCTCTAATTTCTAGAAATTTGACAAAAAAGGAGTGCAAGTCTTTCTTCAAGTCACGTTTTCCCCCCCTTGTTTTTTATTTTTTTTATTTGTTAGTATGCAAATAGTGTTTTCCCACAGCTAGAAGTTTTTTATTGTCGTTTTTTGAGCTTAAGCTCTTTCTGCAATATTTCTTGAAACTGTCTTGGTATCAAGGTTATCAAAATTGGGATTCTACATAGGGGTAGGTGGGATCGTAGATCGTAAAATCAGATTGTAAATTGTGAAATCCTACATATTTTCAAATTTAAAGTAAAAAAACACATTGACAATCACGTAAATTGTAATTTTATTCATAAAAAAAACAAAGATTTGCATCATATGATACAATTTACATGTCATAAATCGCTACATCTATACTGACGAAACATATATATTTAAGTTTTGACCCAATGTATCTAAAAAATTCAATAAATGTTTAATTAGCAACCAAATACCAAAATATTTATCAACACATATGGAAATATTTTCCAAGTTCCAAGTTTTAAACTCAAAATAAGTTATCAAATGGAAACTAGCTAACTAAAATATGAAATCCAAAAGAAATATGAATATTAAGGTGAAGTGAACATTTAATTATTTCCATTCTAGGGTTCTTATAACCACCATCCTAATCATCATCATCATCCAGTTCATCATCTATGTAAAAATTGTGTATTTGTATACTAGAGCTGCAAAAGAGATCAAGAAATAATTTCACACTTAACTATTCAAGTTATACCACTCAACAATAATTATAGAGCATGCTCAAAAAAATCAATCAAGCATAATAATAAAATTATATATAAAAAAAAACATTTTAGTAATATTAGAACACAAATTTGTATATTGACCAAAAAAAATTAACAATATTATAGCTTAAAAGGTAGCAAAGCAAATATAAATTCTTCATTTAGAAATGATGAAGCATTCATTCATTTTGATTACAACAAGTGAACTAGAAACTAGAAAATATTTGCTTAGGTTAATATAATTATATAAAAATAAATAAAAAGTCATATCATCACAACATAGAAAAAAAAAAAAAAAAAAAAAAAAAAAAAAACTCTTAAAGCTTCATCAAAACCAAAAAATTTATCCCATAAAAAAAATAAAAAAAAAAACCAAAAACTGATGTTTTGGTAGAATCGGTAGGATCCCATGCGATCCTATGATCCTACACGATCCTACATACGATCCTACCATTTTTACGATTCTATTGTGATTCTAAACATTTTGGTGAGGTGGGATTATAAAATCGTGGAATCTTACAATCTAAATTGCGATTTTGACAACTATGCTTGGTGTTGTAGCTGTTTTGGTGCTGTAGTTGAAGCAATTGTATTGGTGATCTTTCCTTAAAAAAAAAAAAAAAAAACTGTATCGGTGGTCTTGATTGGTTGAGTTGAGTTTCTAAACTATTGTCACTGTTGTTCTTTTGAAATGAAGTTACTAATACATCACGTAAAAAAAACAACAAACAACAAATAAAAAAACAAATCAATAGAAAAGGGTTAAGTGTTACCTATTAAATTACCGATTGTCCCAAAAGTTTAAGCTGTTAGGAAATGATGAATTTAATCATTTAACCATAAGTCTAACACTCCCCCTCACTAGTGGGCCTAAACTTTCCCTTTATAGGTGGGGGCCCAACAAGTGAAAATTTAACATTTTAAATAAGAGGTAGAGTAAAACCAGGGATCAAACTCAGCATCTCCTGCTCTATGTTAAATTGCCGATTGTTCCAAAAGTTTAAGCTGTTAGGAAATGGTAAATTTAATTATTTAACCATAAGTCTAACATTATCCTCAAAAGGTTCTGTATTTTGCGGAGAAACTGTAAGGATTTTATACAGGGGAGTCTCTGTGACACACACTAGTACACATGGTACCCATAATCTCTTAAAAACAAAAGAAAACTGTGGGCCTGTGCCTTTACGAAAGTTCAAAACTGTGACTGGGATTTTTTTTTTATGTGTGAGTGGACACTAAACATATCCCTTTTGTATACTTTACCCCCTATGATTTTTCTACCACAATCTCTAAAATAATGGAAATCGTGACTTCAAGTTTAGGAAGTTCAAATTGTGAAATCACAATTTCTCTCGTTTTTTGGAAATTGTGGGTAGTATGTGTGCTGTGTGCATTAAGGGATATGAACCAGTCATTTCTTTATTGTATACTTTATCATCATGATTTTTCTACCACATATGAAAGAGAGATAGGGATCAAATTAAACTTACTTGGAGATCAAAGAGAAGAGGAACGTGGATCTCCACAACTTTAGCTGCTAAAGAAAGACAAGCTACAGCAGCTAACTGCACCATCCAAGGCTTCATGGGCATGTCACTCCTTGACTGAAAACTGAGTAGAAATTGATCAAGATAATTAACTGACAAAACTGCAGTGAAGACAGAGAAATCATGGTAAGAATTGACAGCCAAAATCCACTTTACGGCCTCTTGACGAGCTGAAATGATGATGAGAGACATATCGGCTTTTAGAAAGCAGGTAGAGAGCTTGGCATGGGTCTCGTTTTCCTTAGATAACAGAATATGTAGCCAACAATATTGCTTGTCAAGCTGCTCATCCAGTTCCATTAAAAATTGTGGCAAATAATTATTACTCAGTGGCTGTTCAATAGCACTCATGTTATCTTCGTTGCAGGAAAGGTCATTGAGACAAGCCAAGTGATCATGAGTCTTTGCTTCTTCTTCAGCCATAACTGTAATTTGTCGCCGTAACAAAAAGAGAGAACAGCCAACTGGGTTTCTTTTTTTTTTTTTTTTAAGTTCCCACTCACCTTGAACGCTAAGGTTAAAGTCTTCAACCTTGGAGAGATCTCGCATGCATAGTATATTCATTAACAAATCATAATGTGGGATCGAGATGCATTATGCATGTGTTTTGTCTAAATCTTCTCTTTTTTTTAGTGCCAAGTGCTCCTAAAAAAATCATTATACCACCTCCCTAAACAGAAGGGAAAAAAAAAAAAAAAAAAGACTTCATTGTTGACTTGATCAATTGGACCTTTCAACAACCTATCCAAGTCAAGATAGAATTGTGTCACGTGTCGTAATTTCCACTTTCAATTGTGGGATTCATTTAAAATTAAAAAATAGAAGAGGATAGCTGTGATTTATCGTAGGGTGACAGGACTTACAAACACAAAACGAACATGATACAGTTTTTTGTGAATTGGTGTTTAGTGTAAATAGATTTGTGTTGAAATGGACCAACACATCATCTCGTGATTAATAAATGGGTTAATTTTGTGTTGACCTGCTTAATCTTAATCAATTCGAAATAATCCAATTAATATAAATAAATGTAATTTTTTACCAATATAAATTTGAATTCTAAAAAATGGAGTAATTTTAATGGTTATATTGATAAATTATTTATTAAAACTCCAAATTCTCTAACCCTTTTTACAAAAACAACGGAAAAAAAAAAAGCATTTCACTCTATTGTTCTTAGATTTTCAATTAAACGAGTTGAAATAGGTTGCGTTGTGTCAACTCACTTAATAAACAGATCAAGTGAAGCTTGAAAAGTTTTATTGACGCGACTATTAAATGGGTTAAGCTAGATTTAAACTACGTATTTGAATACTCTTCCATCAACATGACACGAACACGATCCACTAACACAAATTGCCACCGGTAATTTATTAGTTGATTCATGAGGAAAACTAAAAAGAAAATAAAATGACATGTATATGGTTATGTCATATGTGTTTTTTATCTAAACAAAAAATTTTAGATCAAACAAAATAAGCTAATTAAAATTTTAAAACAACTATATTTCTGACTCTATATATCTTTCAATCTAAGTCCCTCAAACTAAAATAATGGATTCCCATGCTAGCCACCAACTCTATTCATCTAAACATCTTAGTTTAAAAGTAGGTTACAATTTCTCACTTTTAATAAAGAACAAGACAAAGTAGGTTTCATCTCAAAAAAAAAAAAAAAGGCAAAGTAGGTTAAAAAAGCTGTAGCATGTGGACCAATGGGGCGTTTAGTTCATCGATGTTATCTTATTTAGATCCACATGAGAGAATTAATGACGGGTTAGCATAAGCCAGCAAACTGTTCTCGAAAAGTTATATCTATATATATATATATATATATTGGCAGATCATTTCAGATTCGAGTAATGGAAATGAGAACGAGATCTTCTTTTGTATTTTTTTAAGCAATGGAAATTAAAGCATGTACTATATCTATGGTAATCTAATGTCTGTGTGATGTTTGATATTACGTACCATGGTTACATCATATGCATGACGGAATCTAATGTTAAAAACCACGATGATATATACTAGGCTCTCTGCCTATTTAGTATTTTGACATTTATGGGATAACAACCCACATTTATTATTAGCAAGTGGTTGAGTAGATTGATGGGGTGTGAAAGCAAGAGAATCTTAGAATTCTCTACACTGTTTCATACTTTTCAATTCCATAATTTCTATGAGTCAGTATTTATGAAGAGCTTTTAACATCTGATGGATACTAGGTAAGATCAAACAAATATGCTATGTGAAATTTGGGGTTACATTTACATTGCAATATTGTGTCTGTGCCTACGATTTGATACAAATGTCAGGAATCAGTATCAATAAGAGGTCATTTTTTTTTTTGGAAGAAAACCATGGAATTCAATATTCATTCTTGACACAGAAAAATCTACTCTGCTTCATGGCATAAGCCTGGCGAGTTGCGACTGCATTGATGATTATGCGAGGATCTAAAAAATCACTGAGAAGGGGGTGGTTCCCATAGGTTTATTTATTTATTTATTATTTTAAAAATTTTAATATAAAAAGTTAAGTAGAACTGATGAGACAAAAAGATTATCGGAAGTCAACAGGTAAAAAAATTTAAAAGTAGATAAGTATTAGTAGAAATCATGGAGTTTATGATATAATCGCATGAAATTGGATGACCTACTCATGACGAGTAAAAGTCATTGCTTTATGGCCATGACCTACATCACTATTATTATTATTATTATTATTATTATTATTATTATTATTATTATTATTATTATTATTGGAAAATGCATTCCCCTAGGGCTTTAATTAGTAATTTTTTCTATTTATGGTTATTTTTCTTTTTATTATAACTTTCAATTTAAATTTGAGAATAAGGCTGGTTTCGTTTGTTTTAGGACATCTCTTAGAGTATGTAGGATTTAATTTGGTAATTTTCTAAATTTTGTCTTTTTTGATAATTTTCCCTATTTTCTCGCCTAATTTTGTGCCTAATACAAATTAAGGTGTATAGACATCTTTTAGTTGCCCTATAGGTACTTTAAGGTTTTCTAAGAGCCTCCTAATAGCCCTAGCACTTTTATTCATTTTTAACTATATTGTAGCCTCTAAGGCAATTCATTTTTCTCCTTAATAAAATTTGATAGATTTTTCTCCTAGATTCCAAAATTTCTCATTTTTATCCTAAAAAAATTGAAACTCTATAGGTAGACCTTTCATGTAGGTTTCAAGTTTTTTTTTTTTTTTTTCATTTAATTATTCAATATCCATCTAGAGTCTTGCAACTCAATTGGTATATTTCCATACATGAAATGTTTGGAAATTAGGGGGGATGGATTCAAGCCACAAAGTTAGGCAAAGTTTAAAAAATTTATATTAAAAAAAAAATGTAGTATTTGAGGCCGTTATGATGACGGTAACAATAAGATATATTCTTTTTCTTTTTTAAGAGTGATGTTACTAATATTTTCAAATTTTACTACATAATGCTAGGGATAGCAAAATTGGACATGACCTGCAAACCCGACACGACACGATATAAAATTAGCAGGTTATGAGTTGAGGCTTAATGGTCGTGTCATATTTTGGTTGACATAACTGACCCGTTTAATAAATGGGTAAGGCTAGTGTTTAACACATAGAACCCATTTGACCCGTTTAATTAAATGACATTTTATCAATATACCTTTCAAATTCTAGGCATATAAACTTATTAGTTGTTGTTTATTTTCTTTGACATATTGTGATTGATTATTTGTAATATTGGGATATACTTTAGTTTTGAATGATTATTTATGATGCAGTTACTCATTAGTTCTGAATTTTATATTAAAAATATTTACTAGTTTGTTTTTTCAAAAAAAAAAAAAAAATCTTCATTTTGATAAAATCTGATAAAAAAGTTGACACAATTGACCCGTTTAATAAATGGATCGTGTTAGGGTTGAAGAATCTTGACTTGTTTAATAAACATGTCGGGTTAGTGTTGACTTATATAGTCGGATACTTATGAGTTGACACAACACGAACCCAACACGCGAACATGAAATGTCACCCCTACATAATGCTTACAAACTAATTATTATGTTGTTAATGTGATACCAAATACATTCATTACCCCCATCAAAAAAAAAAAAAAATACATTCATTACCATATTAGGTGTAATTTTTTTTTTTTTATAGGATATTATATGTAGTTTGAATCAATCTCTTTTACTTTTGACAATAATACATAATATAACACCTAAAGTTTTATTTTGATCAAAATTAAAATGTCGATATTGGCATTAATAATTTGTAAATTTAGCTTGATAGAAGACGCAAAATCTAAAAGATTTATTTGACAATCCATGACAATTTCTCTTTTGGTCAAAATATTATTTTATTTTTTTTTATGGGACCAAAATTTTATTGATATTGTCGCTGGTGGATTTGAGAACATGAACTACAATAAAATCTTGAGCCAAGCGTTATCCAAGTGAGTAATACTTAGGTATTTTCGAAACACAGAGAATGATTCTCCTTCTTCTTATATTCATGGTGTGGTCTACTAATTAAATTTATGGTATGGTCTATTATGAATATAAGAGAAAGGAGCACCATTTATCCATACTTCAAGAGTACTTAAGAATTTTCCCGTCCAAGGACTCATAGTTAGTACAAGAAGAGAAAGACTTACTAAATGTGTCAGAGATTAACTGGTTAGGTTCAATATAGTTTAAGGCTTAAGTTGATAAATTTAAGTGGAATATTTTATATTTAAATATTAATTAAATGAATTTATTTAATAGTAACTAAATTAAGGTTAATTTAATAAATTATATATATATATATAATTTGTTAAAACAATACTAACTAAACAATTGTTGGTTTCATATAGAGAACTAAAATAGTTCAAGTATAAAATAAAACAAAGAGTAAGAAAATTTATATATTTATTTAAAAAAAAAAAGGGGGGGGGGGGGGTTATTACTTTATTTTCAATATAATAAGATGCATGGTTAAGTAAAATTGTAATCTAATTTTAATTTTATATTATGGTTTTAAGAGAGAAATAGAGATTGTTCGATATGTGGTTAACGTTGACAATCTACAATGTTGGTCTTGTAGGATATTGGCTTATAAAAATTAAAGTCTTAAGCTATTTGGAGAAATTAATTATCATTGATGATCTAGCATGTTTACAATATTTTTCCCCAGATTGTTTAGGGTTTCAATTGGGTTCTATTTCTATTAGTCCAATATTTTAAGGCCTTGATAGGGATGAGAAAAAGAAAATGCTAAATTTTTTACTACAAAATGTTTACAAACTTCTTCTAAAAAAAATGTTCACAAACTTATCAGACAATGAACGTGATTGGTGCTCTGTTTTATTTTTCCATTGAGGTCGAACCTAAACCAGTTCTTAAGAGATAGTTGTCCATATACTACTAAAGGATGTATGGATTCTTGAGTGGAAGGAGAGAGGAGCAGTGAGAATCAATGAAGAAATAGAGGGTAGACTCGGTGAAGATTCGGGTTGTGTTTTCAAATCATTACCACCAAGACTTACTATTCCTCAGTTCTTGGAAGAGATGAGAGTTCCTTGAGAGAGAGCCATTGGGGTTATGCTAATTGTGGGCTGGCATGTTAAGACAAGACACAACCGTGGGTCCCATAAGATGAGTGAAATTACAATAGTACCATTCTAACTCATTTTCCAACTCAAAAACACCCAAAATGTTTCATTTTCAGCAACTCATCAAGTCATCACTCATTTTGTTAAGCTATGGGTGATGAAATCTGAAAATGAAAACTTGGCCAAACATGCCTCTTAGTTGTGGGACCCACCAAAAGGGAGTAATGGGTGATTAAAACACCTAAACCAAATAGCTTCTAAATTATCTACTAAATTATCTAGATTAGACAATCAAATCTTTTTTGGTCAAAACCAGATCAAATATGCAAGTGCACAAAAATGGACCAAAGTGGACACAAATAGACTGAATTGAATGAAATGGACCGAATAGACTGAAGTGAATAGAATAAAATTGAATAGGACCAAAGTAGACTGAATAATACCGAATAGGACCAAATTGAATAGAATATGACCAAATAGAACCAAAGTGGACCGAAATAGAATGGATCGAATAGCACCGATGTGGACTAAATAGGACCATTGTTGACCGTACAGGACTAAAGTTGACTACAAATGACCAAAGTGGACTGAATAAGACCAAATAGGACTAAATTGGGCCAAATTATATATTTTGGTGTTAAAAGAGAGATAGAGATTTTTTGGTATGCGGCTAATGTTGACAATCTATAATGTAGGTCATGTAGGATATTGGTTTATAAAAATTAAAGTCTCAAGCTATAAGGAAAAATTAATTATCATTGATGATTTAGCACATTACAAATTTTTTTCCCAAACTATTTAGGGTTTCAATTGGGTTAGGTTTCTATTAGTCTAGTATTTTGGAGGTCTTGCTAGAGATAAGAAAAATAAAATGTTGAAGGTTTTACTACAAAACATTTACGAACTTATTTGGCAATGAATGTGGTTGGTGAACTTCAACAATCTAAATAATGAATGCTTGAATGACTTTTTTGTATTTGGTGACACATTAATTTATAAGCCATATGTAGTAAAATTTAGAAAAATGCTAAAGTTACCATAAATTTTACAACATAATCTTTATAAATTGATATCACAATGAATTTGATTAGTAGATTTCAAAAACATAAATATTGAATCAATTATTTACATTGTTGTTATTTGGGACACATTAATTGTAAATGGTATATAGTAAAAATAAAAAATAAAAAAAATAAAAATTTATGAACTATAAATTTAAAGTACTCATGACGTCACTCATTTGGGTCTATGTAATGGGGGTGGAACATTTTTAATAATAGAGATCTTTTTGTAGCGGTGCCGTGGAGACTTTAGACCTAGGCCTTGCGCAGTGTGCAGGCCTTAAGTCGATTAAAGAATGGAGAACAATTCTTAAAAGAAAAATTATAGAGTAACAATGTGTCGGAGTGTCAACCTGCTTCACCGTCACTGATCTAAAGAGAGAATTTATTAGGTTTTATTCATATCCCAGCAGATCCTCTTCTTCTTCGGCCTAGCCCATGCTGGTGGGCTCTTCGGATTGGGCTTTAGGCTCGCGGCATCTACCCACTCCAGCTAAGTACAATTCACATCACCTTCCTTCCTTTGCCAGTGCAGTATTCGAGTTCAATGTCGTTTGTGTGTAATCTATAAATATTTATTAATAACATAATTATCAATTTTTTTTCTTTGAATTATCAATTTTCATATTCAATATTAAATATATAAAGACAACCAAAGTAAATTTCAATTAATAAGTATCATAATTATCGAACTTCATGTTTATATAGAGATAAAATCATTTTCTTTTAGATAAAAAAATAATATAAAATTGAAAATATTTGACTTTTGATTGACCCAGATTAAAAATATTTTTTTTAAAAATGGTTGTCTTCGTAATATTTTGCCACAAACTTTTGAGTCCTCTTAATTTTGTGCACACACACATATATAATTAGTTTAATTTAAATTCAATTATATATTTAAACCCTCAATTAGAATCTTATTATATAATTATATATTTAATATTTCCATATAAAAAAAATCATAATTTTGTTAATATTTGCTAATAACTATTACAATTTTCTAATTTCTTATTTATATAAAAATCTAAAGATTGATAATAATAATAATAATAATAATAATAATAATAATAATAATAATAATAATATACTAGTATTATTCCTGTACGATGCACGGTTTGATGAAGATTCATATTTAAGTTAAAAAATTTTAAAATAATTAAAAATAAATAATTAAATAACTAATAAATTATAAAATAAATAAAAAATTTTAATAAAAAATTACTTTAAGTTCTGATTTTCTAGAGTTTAGTCTTTATAAGTGTTTATCTATTTATATTTTAAAATTCTCTTTGTACTTTGTGTTAATTTCTTAATATGAAATATGGAATGAGTTTGATCATTCCTATTTGGATTATGTTTAATTTATTCCTTAGCTAGTACAAAAAATAATAAACAAAATAGTTCCTCAATACCTATTTCCCCTAGTGGTAGTCTAATTAAAAAAATCAACACACTCACAAATTAAATACAATAACCAAAACCAAAAATCAAAATATATACAAAAGAGTTCAAAATTTGAGAATATAAAAAAAAAAAAAAAAAAATTATAAAACTTACATAAGAGAACCAAGAACTTAAGTGGGTTTCCATTATTTTGCCTCTTTACAGTAAACTTCCTTTAACATAATAATCTACACGCAAATTCAAAAGCAGAGAATAATAAGTAAGATGAATTTATTAGATGGCTTTTGTTAACGGGTGTTGTTTAGCACCCGTTAAGATTGAATTTTTTATTAATAAAGTATAGTTGCTTTTTTAGAGTACAAAAAAGCATAGTAACGTAGCACTTAAAGTGTCAGTAAAGCATAAAAAATTGGGCATTTTACAACAAGACCGAAATACCCTTTTAAGTTCTTTCATCTTCCTTTTCTTTACTATCATTTTCTCAACTGGTTCTTTTTTTTTTTTTTTTTTTTTTCAGATTTACAAAAACCACCACCCAAATTTCAAACCCAAGCCAAATTGTCAAGCTTTTTACGTTCCAAATTGAACCCAGTCACCAAAGTAACCTAGATACAACCAAAAACAAAGGAAGGAAAATTAGAACCAAAGGCAGAGAGAGAAAAAGGAGAACGACGGCTATAGAGGTGGTGGTGGTGGCGCCGATGAGCACAGCTAACAGAAACGGCGGTGGAGCTCAAGGCATTGGCCTTGGTTGATACGAGGGAGAGAATCGAGATAGCAGAGAGGGAGTGGGACGGATCTCGTGGTGGTGGGTGGGTTATAGATTTGGTAGTTACGGTGGTGTTGGTGGATTTTTTTTTTCCTTGGGATTGAACTGTTAGAGAGAGTGAGAGACCAAGAGAGAATGAGGAGTGAGACAAGAAGAAGAGAGAGAAGGCTTTAGAATTAGAGATAGAGAGAAGGGTATTTTTGTCTTATAAGTAACAAGTTTAACTTTTCAAAAATGTTTTTCTTTTTTCAATAAATGTGGCTCCACGTGTAGTTTACTTATTATTTAATTCCAATGAGTGTTGTACAGCACCCATTAACAGGACCCTTATTAGATTTAAACATTAGAGTAAATTGCATTTTGAAAAGAAAAAAAAAAATACAATTGATAGGCCAAACACGTATTGACCCCTTGTGATTAATTAACCAATTAATTTAACCAAGTTTATTAATTAATTTAATTAACATGCAATTGCGTGGCAACACAAACAAATCACCAATAAACTAAATATGCAACGGAAAAATAAATAGCATGGTAATTTGTTTACGAATGGGGAAAACCCTACGGCAAAAACCCCATCGGGTGATTTTCAAGTCACCACTCCTGAAACTCCACTATTATCACAACAAACGGTTACAAATAAAGGAATCCCAAGCACCTTACCAACCTACAGTTGAACCCTTACCCTAATACCCAATTGGACTTGTTCTATAGTGACAGTTCCCACTTTTGATGCACGGCTCCCAAGTACATGACTAACCAATTTGCACGGATCCTAGTACACGACTTCAATCACCAACTAGAAAGAAAGGTTAGCTGCAAAGTTCTTCAGTTCATACACATGATGAAAATCAAGAAGATGCTCGGTCACAAAATCCAAAGGTGCACATACACAGCAACTTCTTCAGAAGAGATGAACTAAGGCAGAACTTTGTCTCCGATCACAATTTGCTCGAACAGAGTTTGCTCAATGCTTGTGCAACTTGTAAACTCTTAGAAGGTCCTAAAAACAATCCTTTTATATGTCTAGGGTTAGGAGAAAAGAAGGCCCAAAGACAAATTCACGGATCCCAAGAAATCAGATCAGAAATTCTGATTTTATAAACCTCGACAAATAGAAGCTATCGAGAAGCTGTCGAGCAGGTGTCGAGCTTATGGGCTTGAATAGCTTTACTGAAGCTTAATAGATGCAGCTGTCAAGCCAGCTATCGAGCTTTAATGAATTTGCACTTTCAGCTTGTTTTCTTGAACAGACTTGAAGGCTTCAATACTTGATCTTGAAACATGGTTTCTTGAAGTATTTCAACACATCCTAAATCTACCCAAATACAAGTAAAGTGCGTTTTGTCAAAAGATTAGCCAATTACATAAAAGTATGACATATGTTCTTAACATATGAACCACATATGTCCTAACAATCTCCCCCTTTGGCAATCCATGACAAAACCGCAACTAACAAATGACCATATGAGAGAAGTCATAAATCACTCAACTCATATTCACTTGTTTAATACAATAAAATTTATCCTAACACAAACTCTTAAAAAAATTTACAAGAAAAGAGTTTATGACAAGTAAATTTTGACAACCTGTATTTCTGAAACACTTTAAACAAAACTCATCAAAGCATCTTTGTGTGAAACAAAAATAATAGATTGCATACAAGTAAAGAAACATGTGTATATAGAGAGAAAAGAAACAACACATGTAAGAGGTAGGTGAAAGAAAAACATACATCCACATATAAAGAAGATAAGTACAATGTATGTAAAAGTGATCACAAGACCAAATATACAAGAACAATGTATCTATATAAGAAGGAAAGAAAAGATACATCATATCAAAAAATACATCATATCCTCACTACATCCCTTAAGTATCAACACTCCTCCTATCAAAAATGTCCTATACTAACTCTCCCCCTAATATGACTACTCTCATATCCTCAAAATTACTCCCCCTTTTGTCAGGAGTGACAAAGGGTAGAGTGTCAAGTAGACATCTCATCAGTAGAGCTAGCATCTCCATCATCATCATCCGAAGCATCATCATCAGCACCATCATCATCATCATCCTCAACATTAGAATCAGAAGCCACTGGAGGAGGTGGTGAAGGATTAGCCTCAGGAGTAAAACCACCCATGGTCGCCTGAGGTCATGCAATACGACCAACACGAATGTTCACTTGATACAACTCAGTAGAGAGCGTATCAAGGCGAGCATCCATGCACTGCAGCTGTGCCATGATGTCTCCAAGAGATACATCGCCCAAAGAAAAGGAGGGAGCAGATGTAGATGGAGCAAATGTAGATGTAACAGATCGAGAGGGTGCCGAACGAGATGGAGTCGAACCAAAGGGAAGAGCTGCTGACTTCTGTCGTGACCTAAACTGAGTCTCACTACGTTTTACGATAGCGACATCTATGGCACACATGACAGAGAAATGATCGGAGGAGGGAAAAGGAACAGAAAAATGGCATAGGATCCTCATGATAGCAGAAGGAAAGATGAGCTTATCACAGGTAGCCGTATCCCTAAACACATCTATGATGGAAAGAATGAAATGTGAAGGAAAATCTATAGTGAAATGCTTCAATAAAGAAAGCAAAAATCGAGCACGAGGCTCTATGATAGAGTTACAATGAGAGAGTGGGTGCAACACAAAAGTCATCACCATGTTCATGAATCTAGGACCTTTAGCAAAAGGCTGACATGGTGTAAAACTAACACTCACCCCAAACAGATGGGTACTCACAGAAAGCAGACATCATCTCGTTTTTGGACACAGTCCTCAGACGCTCACAACCGAGGTAATCAGGATGCTCTACCTTCGGAACTCGAAGCACATCCGCAACAAGCTGCGGTGTGACAGCAAAGTGCGTACCTCGAACGCGAGTGTGAAAGAGAGGTATTGAAGAATCAATCCAGTGCATGTTGGAGTAAAACTCCTGAATAATCACAAAAGGACAAGTGACCGGGACGTCACACAGTGACTCCTATCCCCTATTGTGAATGACATCGGGAAGGTTAGTATAGGCGAAGTCCGCCAAAATGACTCGACGTTCCGAATGAACACCTCTTCTAGAGAAGTTCTTCGAGTATGCTTTACGAGCATCCTCATCACGAAACCGAATGTTGGAAGGAGTAGGATCAGAAGAAGATGATGCCCCGGAACGAGACGGAGCAGACTTACGTTTAGGTGCCATAAACACTACTAATGTAAATAGAATAAGAGAGAGGGAGAAAGAAACAATCAGAAAAGTCCCAAAGCATTTCAAATATATCCATATATATAGAAAAGAGAGCATGTATGCATGAGGAATGCATGAACATGTGACATGCAAAAGAAATTTTATCATGGGCTCAGCCCAATCCAATCCTACCAACACACAAACAAATTACACACATCTAAATGCATGAAAATACCATTATAATGCAAATGTGATGCAATGCATGAGATTTTGAACACATTTAAATGAAAACCCATCATAAAATTTTAACAAAACCTCATCAATTTTGAAAAATCCCAAAATTTTTCAAAAACCCCAAAACTTAAGTTTCAAAAATCATGAAATGCATGAAATATGAAAAGAAAAAAAGATCATACCAAGTGATTTGAAGCAGGAAAGGCCGAAAATCACGTGGGTTGAAGGTTTGGAGTGAGAAAAGTGAGTTTGGGAGGTGAATAGGTGCGGACAGATCGAGAGAGATCGAGAAAATGAGAACCGGATCGCACAAGGAGCTTAAATAGATCCTCAGTAAATCTCGATAGGTACAGGTATCGATAAGCCAAACGCATATTGACCCCTTGTGATTAATTAACCAATTAATTTAATCAAGTTTATTAATTAAGTTAATTAATATGTAATTGCGTGGCAGCACAAACAAATCACCAATAAACTAAATATGCAGGGGAAAAATAAATAACATGGTAATTTGTTTACAAATGGGGAAAACCCTACGATAAAAACCCCATCGGGTAATTTTCAGGTCACCACTCCCAAAACTCCACTATTATCACAACAAACAGTTACAAGTAAAGGAATCTCAATTACCTTACCAACCTATAGTTGAACCCTTACCCCAATACCTAATTGGACTTGTTTTGTAGTGACAATTCCCACTTTTAATGCACGGCTCCCAGTACGTGACTAACCAGTTTGCACGGATCCCAGTGCGCGACTTCAATCACCAACTAGAAAGAAAGGTTGGCTGCAAAGTTCTTCAGTTCATACACATGATGAAGATCAAGAAGATGCTCGGTCACAAAACCCAAAGGTGCACATATACAGCAACTTCTTCAGAAGAGATGAACTAGGGCAGAACTCTGTCTCCGATCACAATTTGCTTGAATATAGTTTGCTCAATGCATGTACAACTTGTGAACTCTTAGACAGCCCTAAAAACAATCCTTTTATATGTCTAGTGTTAAGAGAAAAGAAGGTCCAAAGACACATTCACGGATCCCAAGAAATCAGATCAAAAATTCTGATTTTATAAACCTCAACAGATAAAAGCTATCGAGAAGCTGTCGAGCAGGTGTCGAGCTTACGGGCTTAAACAGCTTTTCTGAAGCTCGATAGATGTAGCTGTCGAGCCAGTTGTCGGGCTTTAATGAATTTGCACTTTCAGCTTGTTTTCTTGAACAGACTTGAAGGCTTCAATACTTGATCTTGAAACATGGTTTCTTAAGCATTTCAACACATCCTAAATCTACCCAAATACAAGTAAAGTGCATTTTGTCAAAGGATTAGCCAATTACATAAAAGTATGACATATGTTCTTAACACGTGAACCACATATGTCCTAACAACAACATCGTGGGGTGTATTGTGTGAGATTTAATTATTGGGATTACTTGTTAGTTAAGAGGGATTGTATCAAAAAACCATGGCTGAATATATATAAGTTCTAAAAATTTTAATAATACACTTTTAGTTGGAGTATTTATATTTCGAAAACTTATATGATAGATTTCTATCTAAATTAAATTTGGACAAAATCATACCTAAAAAAATAGAAATGAATATCTTTTTATTGGAGGTGAATTTTAATAAATCTACCATTGAATTGCATTTTCTTTTTATATCCTGTATGATTGCAAAATTTTTAGAAAATTAAAGATCAATAGCTCTGTTATCAATAAATTATTTAAATTGTAAGTTTTTGTAGTTTAAAATTATACATAAAATATAACATTATAGATCATATAGTAAATAATATCCGATCGACATAAAATTTGACATGTATATCAAGAGCATAAAGAATATGTAATCCAATGGTTTGATTTTAAATATATTGTAATTTTAAAGGAAGTTTTTGCCTTAGGTTACAACAAATTTTGTAGCTAAACTTTGTTCATTAAATTTTTGTTAAATCTTATCCCTTAGTCAAGAGTTTTGTAGCTTAATATTCTAATAAAATATTAATGTAATAATATACAACTTGAGGGAAAACAAAAAACAAAAAAAAAAAAAAAGAACAAAAGAAAAAGCGTGGATTGTGTGAGATTTAAGTTTAGAAATTTTTTATAATAGTCTTTTAGTTTGAATAGAATTCAAATTTGTTTTAAATTATTCTTAAATCATGCAACTTGAGGGGAAAAAACAAAATAAAAAACTTGATTACTGTTAAATCATCCCTTAGTCAAAATGTGAGTTTCTTTTTTTTAGAAAGAAAACGTGAGTTTTTGTGTGGGATTTAAGTTTATAATTTTTTTATATAAAAGACTTTTAGTTTGCATAGAATTTAAATTTGTTGAAATTTAAATTATAAAATTTTACCTAATTTATATTTTTTGAAATTTAAATGATAATATTTTACCTAATTTAAACAGTCGTTAAATATTATCCCTTAATTGAGGAAATATATCCTAATAAAAAATATATAATTAATTTATGAATTAGTGAGAGTAGGTAATTGGCACAACCACGAAAAGTCATAGCTGAATATATATAAGTTCTGAAAATTTTGATAATAGACTTTTAGTTGGAGTAGAATTTAAATTTCTAAAACTTAGATGATAAAACTTTATCTAAATTAAATTATTGTCAAATCTTTTCATTCGTCAAAAGCTTTGTAGCTTAATAAACTAATAAAATATTAATTTAATATGATGCAACTTGAGGAAAAAAAAAAGTGTGGGTTGTGTGGGATTTAAGTTTAGCAATTTTTGATAATAGACTTTTAGTTTGAATAGAGTTAAATTTTTTTAAAATTATTGTTAAATCTTATCTCTTAACCAAAATGTGAGCCATTTTTTTTTTTAAATAAAATTAATTTACTAATTAGTGATAGTAGTCATTTGACCTAATCATGGCTTCTAAGTCCAACTTTTTTATCCTTGCAAAAAAAAACAAAAAAAAAAAAAACATGAATTGTGTGAGATTTAAGTTTAGTAATTTTTTTTATAATAGATTTTTATTTTGAATATGATGATGCATAGGAAATTAGTAGGCTGAATGCTCCGGGTGTCAATGATCTAGTAGTCACTTGAAAGGCCTAAAAAGAAAATACACAATCAAAAGTGACCGAAGTGGACCGGCCAAGAACCCTCTGATGCTTAAGTTAGTTTCTCTCTCAAAGAGTTTCAACTTTTTTGGGAATTGTCTCAAACTTACCTTTGTTTGATGTAGATGAGTGTTTATATAGTGTACACTAGAAGCGGTTACTTGTCTAGTAACTTCCCCTATTTTTTAGGAGGTTAAAAGGTTCAGGGTTAACTTCCACAACCGCCATGGAAGTTAGATTATTTGATCTTATTTTCCATAACCATTTTTGGAAGTATTTAGTAAGAACTTGTAGCAATGAACATCGATTTTTACTCATGCCTCAAAACAGGAACGTGTGCTTCACTTCATTAACTTGTGTAGGGAAACATGCTTGGAATTTCCGTCTAGGAGTCGTCCAAGTGTCTTTGTTGATGGACGACCTTTTCATAGCCGAGTGCTCTATAAAGAATGCCCATTCCTCTATTCTTGCCCTGGACGACTGTCACGCCCCGAACCCAACTATAAAGACAGGCACGTGACAACCGCCGCACGCTTATAAAGTAAGCAACCTACAAGTGTGCAAGGCCTTCTTAACATCTAAAATTTATCCTTAAAAATTAAATCAAATAAATCCAAAATACCTCAACAATTCCTGTATGAATAAATCTCCAATAATTTGAAAGGAAAAAAATCCAAATCTCATGTACATAATGCCAACTGGCCAATAAATATAAAACCATGGTTTTAAAAACCGAAACGGTGACAGAACCGAAAAATGTAGTGATTTTCGGTTTTCTGGTCCAACCGAGGTCGGACCGATGGTCGAACAGATAATGTCATAAATAATTTAATTAATTATTTTAAAATTATAAAATAAATAACAACTCATCAAATATATCCAAACAAATATAAAAATAAAAAAATAAAAAAAAATTATAAATGGGTTTCATATCTTATATTAGATGGGAAAGGGAAAGATAGTATAAATAATCAAAATTAACATTACAAAAATAATAGCAATGTTATATCTTTTTTGTTTTATTTATCAATTTTTTTACAACGGTATTAAGAATAAATAATTTAATTGTACTTTAAAGATCTATTCTAAATAAATAAAAGGGTGTATAATTAGATGATAGTAGCCTAAATGTTAAAATACAAATCATTCTTTTATTGTTTAAAAACTATGTTTGTATTTGTATTCCTTTGTTAATCAAAATTAAGTTATTAGCACAGTTATTCAGCGAAAAAAGAAATAACATAACCGTACAGTACACTAAAAATAAAAAATGAAACACTTGGCTAACATGCAAGATTGTACGAGCCCGTTTGGTCCTTCGGTCCAAAACATGTGTTTTGTGTTTAAAACACATAACAGTAGTTTCCAAAAACAAGAAAGCGTGTTTGGTGGGCCATTTCAGGAAAGGGATGTTTGAAAAGTATTGTTCAAAAATCGGTGTTTAAACACAGTTTTTAGGAACCACCTCAGAGCTGATTTTAAGCAACAAAACACCAATTTCAGTGGCACTTCGGTAAATAACTGCACACTGTTATGGGGCCCACCTGATCAGCTTTTTCTCAATTGCTGTCTCCTCTCTTCCTCTCATTTCTTCACGCCACACTGTCCTGATTTAAATATGTTTATTTCGTACTTTTGATCAGCTTTTTTTACAAATTTAAAAACACATACCAAACACATTTTTATGTTTTTTGAACACTAAAAACAATTGTTTAAATTATAATACCAAACACATTTTTTTGTTTTATAAACACTAAAAACACGTTTTTCAACAACACTTTTTAAACAATAATTTTCACATCTTTTTAAACAACAATTTTTAAACTCTATGACCAAACGGGCCCTACATCTCCCAAAATACCCAACCCAATTTCCCAAGTGCCAGCTGCCAAGCATTAATACTTTAATAGATGGCCTTTTATGCCTTTCATTGATACTTGACTTTTGAGTTTTTTCAGTAGTTCTGTGGGTTGGTTTTTCACTAGTGCAAGTGCGGTACTAAGATCCAAGTATTCACAGCCTTCTTCCCTCAAAACTTCATTTTTTTGTTTCTCTGTATCTCTCAAGTTGAAACTTGAAACTTGAAAGCTTTGCACAAATATCTCTCAATCAAAGATATTAGATCCGAGTTCCAATGTGCTCATTTTTCTTGAGGTGGTTGACGATGCTGGCTTGGTAATTTTTTTTTAAAAAAAAAGCAGTTTTGTAGCTAAGTTAGAGAACCGTTGGGAAACGGTTTGACCGTTCCAGTTCTGGGTTTCCTGGTTAAACTGCAGTTTTATAGGTTTTTCCGGTTTTTTTCATATTTTCAGTTTTTTATGATAACCGAACCGGTATACGTACCAGTTCACAGTCGGACCGGTTGAACAGGCCAATCCGGTCTGGTCCAATTTTTAAAACTATGTATAAAACTATTAGAAGACCATTCAATCTCAAAATCACTAAGCTTCTTTTCCTACTCACAACACAACATCAAAACTCCCAAACTTGCTATTCTTCACAATCTGAAATTGGAGAGAAAAAGGGGAGTGAGTTGACAACTTAATAAGTAACCAAAGTCCTAATAAGTTCTATCAAGCAATAAATCTGTAAAGTAATAAGATGTAATATGAGTATTCAAAAGTTATAATATACTATGGGTTTTTAAAAATAACTAAAGAAATTTCATAGTCTTAAAATAATAAGTTGCAAATAGATCACATACTTTAATCTGACAAATATATCATAGATGGTTTAGAAAGTAATCAGTTTTCCATATATCAAAACTATAACTTACAATATGTTCCCAAAAAAAAAATACATAAGCAGTTTTAATGATTCAAAATAGTTCAAATATTCAAACATTTCCAAAATCACATATGTAATTTTAAGGACTCAAAATAGTTCAAATATTCAAACGTAATTCATATTTTTAACAATCTTATGACTATAGTCATGCTATATTCCCGTGACCAAGCATTAGAATACCAATAAATAACCCCCATTGGCTGGGTATCGAAGTACCAATGAATAGCCTCCATTGGTTGGGTATCAGAGTACCAGTGAATAACCCCCCCCCATTGGTTTGAGTATCAGAGTACCTGGGTATCAGAATAAATTCATAGTCAGATTGTTCATAATCATATGTATGAAATTATAGTTTTTAACAAAAATATATCTTATTCAAATACATATATATAATTATATATACAATATTCAAATCTATTTGTGATATTTCTATAATTCTTTACTTTAAATCAATATAGCCAAAAAAAAAAAAAACACACAATTAAATAAAATAAATCTTATATTCAATGCTCATATATATTTGTGACAACTCTTTATTCTTTACTTTGAATCAGTATAGCTAAAAATAATTAAATAAAATACATTATATATTCAGTAATTAGATATATTTGTGATAATTCTTTACTTGAAATAAAAAATACAATAGAAATAAAAATTCTAACAATTATAAACAATTTTCAGTAGTTAAAAATACATTAATATAAGCAAAATAAAACTCAATTAGAACAAGGTTACTTACCTCCAAAAGCCATACCAAAAGGAACTTCTCCCTAAGACTTCTTCTAAAATCCTTAGATATCACCTAAATAATTTTTTCAAATATCATTTACTCAATAATCTAATATTTTTAAATAAAACTTATATGAATACCCGACCAAAAGAGAGATAGCTAAAAATATCCAATAATTTTCCACTATTATTCCATGGTTAAAAAAAATCCACCGTATTCATAATATATATATATATATATATTAATCTCCATTCACACCTAATTCTCTTTGAGATGAGGACAAAACTAGGAAAAATGTACTATATTCTATATTATACAAAATCAAGCCTCCACAAACGCCATTACCTTTTGATATTCGCCAAAACCCCAATTCAGTAAACCTATGCAAAACCGGACCCAAAAGCCTTCTTTTACACTTAACGCAACACAGGACACAGAGAAAATAAATCAAATTCCTTTTTCGTTTACATCGTTAATCTCATTGGATGTATAAACAGTCTCACTATTGGCCAAAATACTCACATAACAAAAATACTCTAATTTCAAATAAAGCTTAGATTTGACAAGAAAAAGATTCTTAGGCTCTTATCTCAATTGTGCAGTCCAACCTTCTTGAGTATTTTGGGTAGTCTCCACTCTCAAAACATCTGTCACTATACGCTGACTTAATTTAGACTATATAGCTAGGGTTTCAACCTTATTTTCTAAAAAAACCCTTAGAAATATTAATTATAAAATTGACCCCATAAACAAATTTACTTAAATACCTTCCTTTTAATCTTTTTTTTTTCCGGGTATTACAACGACCCTTATGGACGAGCTTCGAGTTGCTTATTTCATAGTACACCATTAGAATAGAATTTACAATTGTTTTAAATTATTGTTAAATCTTATCCCTTAGTTAAAATGTGAGCTATTTTTTTTTAATAAAATTAATTTACTAATTAGTGAGAGTAACCACTTGACTCAATCACGTCTTGTTAGCACAACTTTTATTATACTTGAGCAAAAAAACAAAAACAAAAACGTGGGTTGTATAGTATTAAAGTTTACAAAAATTTTGCTAATGAACTTTTAGTTTAAATAGAGTTTAAATTTGTTTTAAATTATTGTTAAATCTTATTTTGAATTATTATTAAATCTTATCCTTTAGTCAAAACATGGGTTGTTGCTTTATATATAATTGATTTACTAATTAGTGAGAGTAGGCACTTAGCCCAACCACAGTTTGCAAATCCAAAATTTATTATACTTTAGGACCAAAAAAAAAAAAAGAGTTGTGTGGATTTATGTTTAGAAAATTTTAATAATTGACTTTTATTTTGAATAGAATTCAATTTTTTTTATTATAAATTATCGTTAAATCTTATCCCTTAGTCAAAACTTGAGTTGTTTTATTTATTTATTTTTTATTTTTTAAAAAATATACTAATTACTAATTAGTGAGATTAGCCACTTGGTGCAACCACGGCTTTAAGCTCAACATTTATTATATAGTATACTAGCCACTAATCCATTCTGTGCACAGAAAAATTACTTAAAGAGTTTTAAAACAAATTAAACTAATATTTTTCAATGAATTTTTTCCCTTTATCTCTCACTTAGTAATGGTCTTACCCCTTAATGTTTAAATCTTATCAAGTTTATAATTTTCTCCAATGTTTGATATGTCCTTGCAAACGTATATTAATACAAAAAACATAATTCATAAAAAAATTTCATTGTAAGAAGACTACTATTATAATGTTGCAATTTGGGTTTTTATGATTAAAGTTCTAATGTACTAAAAATACCAATTATGTTGATGAACTAGTATGCCTAATGCACATGAAAAAAAAAAAAAAAAAAAAAAAAAAAAAAAAAAAAAACACACCATTGGAAACTAAACCAAGAGGTACAAACTATGAAGTTGACTTAAACTAATGTATAAGTGAAACATGTCATCAGACACATGGTGTACTTCACAAGGAGTTAATTTTGTATCGGAGATCATTTTGGTTTAGCTAAGCAAACAATATATTTCGGTTCTAATCAATATTGATGTACTTTTTTGGAATTATCGCTAAACACACACACACACACACACTATACTAATTATTTTTCAAAATGCTAAAGATACTACAAATTTATAACATACTAACATTTTGTAAATTAATGTGATAATAATTGTAATTGGTAAATGGCATTATCATAATAAACAACTAGCCTCATCACACGTGCTCCGCACGTGCAGTGATACTCTTTTTTTTATTTTGAGTTTAATATAATTTTTCAATTTGAATTTATCTATTATTAGTGAGTTTATAAAATTAAAATTTAGGATTTGAAATTGAGTAAATTTTTGAGTTTAGTGTGTGCTAGTTTTTAGGAAATAAAATGTATCAAACGTATTTGTGCTAGTTTTTAAATAGAAAGTGTGCTAATTTTTAAGAAAAAAGTTTCTCTAGTAGTTTTTTTTTTTTTGTTTTTTTTTGTTTTAATTTTGTTGAATTACAATTTAACCATTTTTTTTTAAGAATAAAGATTATCTAATTAGATTAGGGGTATTTTTGACATTTTCTAAAGACATAACTAACTTTTTGAATTCTTTTAATCTATATATATATATATATAAAACCGAAGCTTTTGAAGCTCTCACAATTTTCCACATCACTATTTTCTTTTTCTTTTTATTTTTGATTCTTTTTATTTTAGGTTTTATATCTTATAACAATAATATTAAAAAACGTATACAAACTTGGAGGCCTATTTAAGGGCTCCATAAAACTTGATGGACAAGAAAATATATTCTAAAATAAGCCCTAATTAATACCTAACCATAATAGGAACCAAATTTGACCTAAAAAAACATTAAAAGAGCCTAAAAACAAGGAAATAAATCACCTAGACCTAAAATAACGTTTTTTGCATAAAAATATCAAAATCTCTTCTCTCCTTAAAACCCTAGCAATTACCATCTCAAAACCCTAAACTCAACTTCACTTTAAGATTAAAAAAATAAGGAGAGAGACTCATGTAAAAAAATAAAAAAATAAAAACAAAAAAACGTAGGTTTTGTCTTTTTTTATTTGCTTTCATATGTACTTGAAATTTTCATTCTATCTTATTGTTTTATTATGTTTAGAATTGATTTTCTTATAAGTATTTGGGTTAATCTCTATATTTTGATAGTGTTTTTATGGGTTTGGTTTTTGGGTTAAAATTCTAATAATTATTTTATATTGTATATGGCAGATAAAGCATCTCTATTTTTTGAAGAAAAATCAAAACTGTAACCTATGTTTTCCAGCCCAAGGTGTGATAAATTTTTATATGTTCTTACTTTATTGAGAATTTTTATTGGGGTTCATATGATTTTTTGTTTTTTTATTAAAGCTTTGATTTTTGTTGATTAATTATTTGTTTGGATTAATCTCAATTAATTATTTGTTTGGATTCAACGTAGAAGATAATGGAATTAGGTGTTATAAATTTCATAATGTTCCATGTTTTGAATTGTTTATATTATTTAGACTCCTCACTACAAGAAAATGTATTTTTAGTGACGAAAAAATTCGTCACTAAAAGTCCAGTTTTTCGTCACTAAGAACTTTTAGTGACGAAATTGGACTTTTAGTGACGAAATTCGTTTCGTCGCTGTAGCCCCGTCGCTAAAAGTCCTGGCGACTTTTAGCGACGAAAAATTTCGTCACTAAAAGTCCAATTTGGTAAAAAATAAAAAACTTTTAGCGACGAAAACGTTTCGTCACTAAATGTTTTCCTCGCTAAAAATAGTATTTAGTGACGAAAATATTTCGTCACTAAAACCATTTCAGTTTATTAAATCATATTTAGTGACGAAAAATTTCATCACTAAAACTATTTTCGGGTACATATAGTGACGAAAATATTCGTCACTAAAACTATTTTTAAGAAACTCCATGCACATATAGTGACAAAAATTTTCGTCACTAAAACCATTTCTTATAAAATTCCACTGCATTTAGTGACGAAATATTTCATCACTAAAACAATTTTTTGTTGCCATATTTGTGACGAAAAAATTCGTCACTAAAACATATTTTCTGTTTTTATTATTTTCATGACGTTGATATTAACCTGTAACCTGTCATTACATTATTAAAACCTCACATTTGATTAACACATTTATTTCAACAACACATTTATAAAAAATCGATCCATACATTCCACAAGTTAAAATTAAAACAAGTATCAAATTCAAACTCCTTCCATACAATAATTGTTTGCAACACATACAATAACTTAAAATGTTTTATAACAATACAAAAAATGTCCTCATATGTCTTCAAAAAATGCAACACATACAATAACTTAAAGCCAAAAGATGTCCTCATATGTCTTCAAATAATGCCAAAGTAAATCCCCTAAAGCCACCAATAAGAAATCTGCACAAATATAAAAACACTATTACATTAAAATTGTAAAGTAAAAACATTAACTATGTTATAAAAAAATTTATAACAATTAGTTTCAAATGATACATTAAAAATGAAGTGTTACCAATAAGTGATTTAACTTGAAGATGAACCACCCCCATAGTTAAAATCGTCATCATAACCCTTGCTCCTCAAAAAATGAAGTATAAAGTGTTTCCAACATCACAACTATAATGTTTACAAGTATTGAAATCGAATAAAGGAACACAATTGCTACTAATCAACAAGTTTCATTCATATTTACAAGAAATTAAAAACACTCCCAATATAAATTTAAGCCACCTTATAACACCATGCAAGCCACCCGCTTGCTCCAACACAACAACCCACCACAAAACAAATTTCCAACATCACAACTATAATGTTTACAAGTATTGAAATCGAATAAAAGAACACAATTGCTACTAATCAACAAGTTTCATTCATATTTACAAGAAATTAAAAACACTCCCAATATAAATTTAAGCCACCTTATAACACCATGCAAGCCACCCGCTTGCTCCAACACAACAATCCACCACAAAACAAATTTCCAACATCACAAGTATATATAGAGTTTTATAAGTTTTTAACTAGAATATACTTACTTTGTTCAAACTAAGTTTACAACTTTTAGAAAAAATCCAAAGTTAACTTGTGTTCTTCACCTTGTTCCTCACAATTTCTTCAGCCACAAAAGAAAGAGCTGAAAATAAAAGAAAGATAGCTTTTAGTATGTAGGTTTAGAGCAATGCTTGGTTATATGGACAAGCAAGCAAATGCACATGCGTAAGCAAAAAAAACAAGCATGCAAGGGTACAACCAACACATAAAGTTCACACAAGAGGGCATAAAGCAAGCAAGGTAATAAGCACAAAGGAGGCAAAAGCATGCTTGTTGAGCTTGAGCTTGAGTATTTGGATGCAAACCTTGAGCTTGAGTATTTGGATGCAAACCTTGACTAGAGAATCAAGATCTATACCCTGCTCATGACACAAAACACAAAATCAAATCATAAACAAACTAATGATAGCAATAAGCACTCAAGCATGGCATCCAAACATGCAAATATGGCATAAGAAGCACAAACAAGGAATTTAGGCATATCTTAGCCAAGAAGACCATGCTAACATCATCAAAGCAATAAAAACATGCTAGGGAATAAATACGCTTATACATCAATGAAAACAACTCTTAAAACAAAAAGTTCCATAGATTCCATAAATGAGGGCATTCTTAAGGCAAACTTACACAAAGCATGGGCTACAACCGCTATACCATTTGCTTACCACATGCCCTTAATTAAAAGAAAAAGAAAAAGATATCCATAACATATCTTTGAATCTTAATGAACATAAATGAAAACAAGAATCACCAGAAACAAGAAAATTCATTGGAAAAACTATAAGAATTTATTTTTTGTAATGGTCAACATTCACCAAATTAGATAAATCACCACCAATGTTTAGGGACCACCCTCAAGCCATTAATATTAGAACATCAAAACTAGGTTAGTTTCATCGTATTACCAATGAAACTAATGTAACAAAATTTGCTTCTCTACTTATTACAATGAACAATATCACCATAATCACCAACAGTAATTACGTATTTACACATATTTGAAATCATATTTGTCATTGTTTCACAATACATAAGATTAAAAACTCGCATACCAATTCCACGGCTAGCTCCAGTAATCCAAACAACCTGAAAAGAACAACTAAACATATTATTTCAAGTACAAAAATAACACAAAAGCAAAAGATTTTTAGCTACAAAACCATATAATGTACGCCATATAAATACTAGGCAAGAAGTGCCTCACATTAATTCAAGTACGCTAACTTAACTAGAACAAAAATAATCATGCAAAAGAATTGATCTCCAACAGAATTACTAGTACTACACCACTAAAATATCAAACATTTAGACCTATAGTTCATACACACACACAAAACACCACATTTTGAAGTACGTAACCAGTTCCAATTTACATCATAACAATAATTTCAACTCATCACCTGGCTTGTGGTTGTTCCAATGGCTAACAAAACAATAGCCATCCACCGTAGATTCGACAGCTTCCTTCTCAGTCAATTAACCAACCACAATCAGCTCAGTCAATTAACAGAATATCCTAAGCACAAAACCAAAACCAACTAATTCAGTCAATTAACAGAATATCCTAAGCACAAAACCAAAACCAACTAATTCAGTCAATTAACTTATGGCGAAGGAATAAAGTCATAAATTAGATTACAGAAAATGCAAAAACTACTAAGAATCTTACCACAAAAGACTTACAAACAACATAATAAATAAATTTTCAAACTACTTTTTGTTTTGTGTTTGAAAGCTTAACGCATCAGTTTGTAAAGCCTATTTAATAATATACAATGTAGGCACCTGAACAAAATGCTAGTGGTGACAATCTTCAAACTCAACTACATTTTTAAATTTCAATGAGAGCATCAGAACAAACAGTTGGAATTTAAAACTAAGAAATCAATTTAAAAAGATAATTTAAAACTAACAAAAAAAAAAAAAAAGAGAATTTAAAACTAAAAAAATCAAAAAAAAAAAAAAAGGACCTGAAGCGACGCTTAGATCGTACCCGTCGCTGGGAGCGTCACCGGTGGGAGCCGAAGCGTCGCTGGGAGCATCGCCGGTGCGCCGCTGAAGCGACGCTGAGTGCGACGATTGGAGCGTCGCCGAAGTGGGCCGATGAGCACGCCGCTTCTTGCGTCGAAGGAAGCGTCGCGAAGGTGGGCCACTGAAGCGACGCTTAGATCGAAACCGTCGCCGGTGAGTCGAAGGAAGCGTCGCGAAGGTGGGCCGCTGAAGCGACGCTTAGATCGTAACCGTCGCCGGTGAAGAGATCGAAGCGTCGCAAAGGTGAAGAGATGAAGCGTCGCCATTGCTGGATGCGTCGACGGTGAAGGCATCGCCGTTGCTGGATGCGTCGCCGTTGCTGGAGGCATCGCCATTGCTGGAGGCGTCACCGTTGCCGGACTGGGTTTGGCTCTCTCTTTTTTGAAGGTGTGAGCTTTTTTTTTGGCTGAAGGTGTAAGTATTTTTTTTGGCTGAAGGGGCTCTGAGAATCGTTGGGAATATATATAGTGGGAAATAGCGACGAAACCATTTCGTCGCTATTTCCCACTTCTAGTGACGAATCTCCATTTCGTCACTAAAGGTGGTCTTTAGCGACGAACTACTTTCGTCGCTACAGACCACTTTTAGTGAATATTTATAGTGGGAAATAGCGACGAAACCATTTCGTCGCTATTTCCCACTTCTAGTGACGAATTTCCATTTCGTCACTAAAAGTGGTCTTTAGTGACGAAATATTTTCGTCGCTACAGACCACTTTTAGTGACGACTTTCTGTTTCGTCACTAAAAATACCATATTTTGTTAAGATTTTTACCGACGAAATTTAAATTTCGTCGCTGTAGCTTACTTTTAGTGACGAATTTTGATTTCGTCACTAAAAACATGTAAGTGCAATACTATTAGTATTTTTAGTGACGAATATTGTTCGTCACTAATTCTTCCTTATAGCGACGAAAGGATTTTCGTCACTAATACTATCCACACAATACCTACAGTGACGAAATATTTCGTCACTAAAAATTTTCACTTTTAGTGACGAAATATTTCGTCGCTATAAATGAATTAAATTTGCGCCAAAATTTCCCTCCATGGCGCCTATTTTTCAGATAGCAATAGTGACGAAATTTATTTTTCGTCACTAAAAGTTATAATTTTTTTAACTTTTAGTGACGAAATTCATATTTCGTCACTAAAGCTGTATTTTTTGTGACGAAAAATATTTCCTCACTAAATTTCGTCACTAAAAATACATTTTGTTGTAGTGTCCTGGTAGGACTCTCTCTTCTCTCCTTAAAACCCTAGCAATTACCATGTCAAAACCCTAAACTTAACTTCACTTTAAAATTAAAAAAATAAGAAGGAGAGAGACTCAACTAAAAAAACAAAAAAAAAACGTAGGCTTTGTCTTTTTTATTTGCTTTCATATATGCTTGAAATTTTCATTCTATCTTATTGTTTTGTTATGTTTAGAATTTATTTTTTTCTAAGTATTTGGGTTAATCTCTATATTTTGATAGTGTTTTTGTGGGTTTGGTTTTTGGATTGAAATTTCTAATAATTATTTTATATTGTATACAGCAGATGAAGCATCTCTATTTTTTGGAGAAAAATCAAAACTGCAACCTATGTCTTCCAATCCAAGGTGTGGTAAATTTTTATTTAGTATATTATATATGAATTTTTTGAATTTGAAAGGTTTTGTTTGGTTTTGAAGTAGAATTTGGGGATTCTATAATATGCATATTATTAACCCAATTTTCTATTTCTAAATTTCTTAGATTTTATTATATCAATTTTTTTTTTCTTTTAAATTCTTGGTGGGCAAATCAGTCTCTCACTAATTCTTTTACCTTAATGTGATGTTGGTTAATTATCATTTTATTTAACTATCCCGTGCATCGCACGGGTTAGCGACTAGTATATAGAGATAAACAAACATCAAAAAAAAAAATTTATGACCGGTGACATTAGTTTCTAGAGGTTTTTTTTTTTTTTTTTAACGAAATGATAGTAGATCTTATTTATTGTTGTACAATTGGAAAGATAAAAGAGGGACATTCTTCTATCCAAACAATGGCCTCATCATTTTCTTTTGCAGCATTAGCAAGAGCTAAGGCAGCACGATTACATTTCATAGGAATAGACACAAAGGATATACTAACAAATTGATCACAAATAAGCTTAATATCCTCCAAAATCCAAGCCACTTCTAAAGAACAAACTCTATCTGAATTTAGCAGGTCCACCAACTCAGCAAAATTGCACTCCACTATAATGTTTGAGAAGCTCGTGCTTTAACAAAAAAGTAAACCAACCCAAACCACTAATGCCGCTGTCCACAGAGCATGAAGTTCCTTCTTTACCCTTTCACAAGATGCTACCATTACTTCTCCCTTTGAGTTCCTGATAAGCAAACCCAGCCCAACAGTTGAAGACGCTTTGGATTGAGAGATTGCAATGTTCAGCTTGAAGGATGATTCCAAAAAAGGCGGTAACCATCTAGTAACCGAGTTTCCAGCAAGAACTGTGTTCCTTTTATTAATCTCCATGAATTCCAACGTTTAAGTAGTTGCTCTATTCCATATACCTACATGACTAGGCTCCTTGTTCTCAAAAATAATTTTTTTTTTGGAAGCTCCATACCATCCATAAAGCCACAAAAAAATATCTCCAATTTAGGGGTATAAAGTTTCTGTGTAGCCACATTTATTACTTCTATAAATGGAATATGCAGAGGTAGTCTAAAGGAATTCCCGAAAGGTGCTTGTTGCCAATTGGCTTGGGCAAAGGAGCATTCCCATAGGAGATGAGTACATGATTCAGCCGCCTCCAAACATAATACACAAGAGAATGTATTCAAGATCTTCCTATCGAAAAGTTTTGTTCGGAAAGGAAGACTATCTGTGCACGCTCTCCAAATGAAGTTTTTAATCTTAGGTCTGATCATCATAGACCAAACATGTTTCCAAAATGAATGTCGCCTACCAGCATCACATGTTGAAGCTGTATTCCCATTAGCAGCTTCCTCAATTTTCTTTTGGAGGAAATATGCACTTCGAACAAAGAAGACTCCTCTTTGATTTTTGGTCCAAAGCAAAGAATAAGCAGGCCTTGTGACACTTAGAGGAATAGATTTAATTATATCAGCTTCAAAAGGGAAGAAAATAGAGTCTATTAAAGTTCCTTTCCACCTTGGTTGAAAATTAGACCTATCTATCAGATCAGAAACCCGAGCCTCAAAAGGAAGAATAGTCCGTGGTGATAAAATTTTCTGGTTTGAGGACATGGGCAGCCACTTATCTTTCTAAATATTAATTGAAGATCCAGTTCCAACTCTCTAGCGACTACCTTGTATCAAAAGGTTTCGACTCTGGGCAATGCTAAGCCATGCATAAGATGCATGAGATGGTATGGCTACTTCTAAAAAGGATCCATTGGGGAAATATTTAGACTTAAAGACTCTGAAAAACAAGGAATCCTAACAATGTAATAATCTCCACCCTTGTTTAGCAAGAAGGGCGAGATTAAAACATTTCAAGTCTCGAAATCCATGCCGCCATCCTTCTTTGCAAAACAAAGATGCTTCCAACTAAGCCAATGCAGCTTCTTCTCCTCTTCCTTTTGTCCCTACCAAAATTGACCCATCATAGAATTGAGTTTATTGCATAGCCCAGTAGGAAGCATATGTAGGAATTGCTTGAGCCACTGATTTAATTAACACTTCCTTCCCAACTTGAGATAAAAACTTACCTTTCCACCCGCTGAGTTTAGATTGAATCCTAAGTTTAATTTCAGCAAAAGCTTGCTTCTTACCTTTACCAATAATAGGAGGCAACCCAAGGTATTTCTCAACAGATGCATCAGAGGTGGCATTGAAGTAACATCTAATCTCCTCCCTTAGGTCCATACGAGTGTTCTTACTGGAAAAGATAGCAATCTTATCACAATTAACCTTCTATCCCAATGCCAACTTATATGAACTAAGGATTTCTTTGATGGTTTGACACTCTGCAATGGATGCCTTGCAAAATAACAGACTGTCATCAGCAAATAGTAAATGAGTAATCATCGGAGCACCCCTGGAGATACTCACACCATGAAGTCTGTTTATTTGAACCGAGTTTCTCATAAGAGTTGAAAACCCCTCAGAACAAAGCAAAAATAAATAAGGTAACAAAGGATCGCCCTGTCTAATCCCTCTAGATGGTTTGATAAATCCAGATGCCTCACCATTCATAATTACAGAGTAAGAAACTGAAGAAATTCCAACCATAACTAGATTAAGCCACCAAGGATGAAAGCCCATTTTCAACATCAAGGCTTTAAGATAGTCCCATTCAACTCTATCGTATGCCTTGCTCATGTCAAGCTTAAGAGCTATGTGAGTAGATGTACCCCATCTCTTAGTCTTCATGTAATGCAAAGTTTCAAAAGAAATCAATATGTTATCAGTGATTACTCTTTCTGGCACAAACGCACTTTGACATTTAGAGATAATCATCCCGAAGATCTTCTTCAGTCTGTTAGCTAAGACCTCAGAAATAATCTTGAAAATTACATTACACAAACTAATAGGCCAAAAATGAGACATGTACTTCAAATTTTTCCTCTTAGGAATAAGAGTAATGTGAGTAAGATTGATGCTTCTTAAAATCTTCCCTAAGTTAAGGCAATCCATAACAACACAAGAGACATCATAACCTACTATATGCCAAAAGTATTGAAAAAAGAAAGGATTCGTACCATTAGGGCCTGGGGCTTTAGTAGGATGCATCTGGAAAATTGTTGTTTTGACTTCATCCTCTGTGAACTCTTCAAGTAAAATACTATTCATAGCTGGAGTAACAATTCTGTCCATGTGCTGAATGACTTGATGAAAAGAATTAGATAAGGCCAAAGTAAATATCTCTTGGAAATATTGCACAGCAGTAGCTTCCAAATCTGATTGTTGTGTTATCCAACTCCCATTTAAATCTTTTAGCTTCGAAATCTTATTACTTCTTCTTTGCTAAGAGGCCACAGCATGAAAATTTTTTGAATTGCAATCCCCATGTTGCATCCAAGAAACCCGAGATCGTTAGTGCCAATACATCTCTTCCTCACAAATAAGCTCATTTAATTCCACCCTCATTGCATTCCTAAACTGAATTCTTTGAGGATCAGATGGATTAAAGTGGCACTCCATTTCTAAGCTGGACAACAATTTCCTTTTAGCTGCAATAGACTTCACAAGTCCTCTAATATTCCTTCCATCCCACTAAAGCAAAGCAACCTGAATTGCCTCAATCCTTTGTGTCAAACGATACATTGGAGTGCCCCACTATGGAGTGTCCTAGCTAGATCTAATAACAGCCTCGCAATCTGGATTCCTAGTCCATAAGGCCTTGAACTAGAAAAATCTGTGCTTCGGTCCTCTAGGCAGATTAGACCATGTAGCTAGCTTTAACTTCAGTCAGTAGGGCTAAGTGATCCGAAAAGCCAAAGGGAATGTGAAATAATTTGGAATGAAGGAAAAAATTCAGCCATTCTTGATTACATAATCCCCGATCTAATCTCTCATATACTAGCTTCCATTGAAATCTGTTGTTGCACCAAGTAAATCTAGGGCCTTCAAAACCCAAGTCCATAAGAGAGCAATCATCCATTGCATTCTAGAATTCAGCTCTTTGAGTATAATGACGAGCACCACTACCCCAATACTCATCAGCATGAAGAATTTCGTTGAAGTCACCCATTAATAACCAAGGATAAGACATCCTAGCATGTAAATGGCGTAACAATTCCCAGGATTCACCTTTTCTTACTGTCATTGGATGACCATAAATACCAATAAAGTGCCACTCCACTCCTTCAAACAATACAAGAGTGTCAATGTGATGAGGTGAATAAGTTTTAACTGCCAGATCAATATCTTCATGCCACAAGAGTGCTAATCCTCCACCTAGGCCAACGCATGGAACATCCAAACCTTGTGTCATTTTTAGCTTTTCCTTCAGTTTAGCAAGGCCTTGTTTGTCAAGTTTAGTCTCACATAGAAACAAAACTTGGGGAGATTCTTTTGTTACTAAACAACGAAGTTCAACTACTGCTTCTAGGATCCCAAGCCCACGGCAGTTCAAGCTTAAAACTTTCATGGATTGAAAAGGGGCTGAGTACCAACCCCAGTGGTGGGAGCAAATGACTAATATCAGGTTCTGTGATGGTATCGGCTTCTCCAACAAGCCACTTTGCATGTACTAGCATAGAGGTGGATGAATCCTTAAAATTCAAACTTTGCTTATCCCTAATAATCCGCTACCAACTACGTAAAGATGTAGTTTTCAATTCTGGAATTTCAATCAACAACATCATATGAGGATTCCATCTCTATATCCTCATAAATATCGGGCAGTTTTTCAAGAGGAATTTCGAAATTCCTAGCTTCTTTCTCGAAATCCCAACAACTGATATGAGGGGCCTTATTGGATGAGGATAACTCAGCTATCTCAGTGACATGAGTTTCTGCCTTATCACAATGTTTAGATTCATGAGAATTATACAAATTATTCCTTAATTTCAAATTTGAATCCGAACTGAGATTAACCAAATCTGATAGGATAGGATAATCACCCTTATCAGAGTTTGAATTGGATGCAACTTCTGTATTCTTAGCTGTTCGATCCATTTGAGAATTCAAACCTTCCACGGAACTAGGAATCAAAGCTTTTTCCCGCACTAATTCTCCACTGTCTCTTCCTGAGGTTGTACCAAACGGCATCGATTTCCCTAGATTAACCATCGACACCGACAACAAAGGATCCATTTGAAGTTGCTGTTGTTGAACCAGAATCTCATCATCCTTCGCAAGAGACTGAATATCATCTTCCTCATCATCCCGCATATCTGAAAAAGAATTCCTTGTATCTTTTTTCCTATTTCCTTTCGATGCCAACAAGCGAAGCCATGGTCCGAATTGAAATCCATCCTCATCTACAAAAAAAAAATCCCTTTTTCAACTGAGGACATTCTCTATCTTGATGACCAAGAATACCGCACCTATAACAGAATATAGGAAGCCTTTCATATTTAAAAGCAACCCAACTAGCCTCAAAATCATCAATCTGTATCATCTTCCCTCGCATAAAAGGCTTAGTAATATCAATGTTCACTCTGGCTCGAAGGAAAGGACCCCAAGCAAGCCCACTTTTAGGTGCATCCACCATTATAAGCTCCCCCATTTCATTACCAATCCTAGTTCCAACAGTCTTGTTCATACTTTTTATGGAGATATTGAAAATATGGATCCAAAAAAGAGAATGGCTAAATGTGACGTTAGCTGGGCTAGAATCATCCAGGAAACGCTTCATCAAAATCAGTTTCTTATCAAAGGACCATGGACTTTTATTGAGTATTGTCATCAAATGATCTTCTGAACCAAAAAAAACGATAAAGAGGTTTTGTCCCACCTCTTTGATGGTTACACCCTGATTAAAGCGCTAAAGATCACCACAAGTAGCTTTAAATGCTTCCTTATTGAACTCCTTGTTAGTTTGCAGCTTGAACAAAATACTATAATGTGCCTGCTGCTTAAAGCCAGCAACTTCAGAGGCTTCCACTGTTGTAACTCCTTTTTCCTCTTCTGAAAGTTTGAAGTTTCTCCAAAGTTCTTCCATCGATGCGTCCATGATGAATAAACTACCAAAAAAAAGAAAATGAATTGCGGTGAGAACCAAAACCTTCTACAACAATCTGGATACACAGATTGGAGAAGTTGTACCTCACAAGAGACAATGAGTTTTTATCTTCTACAGTCCACGACTTCACAGAGCCGAGAGAGAGAAGTTTGTTGTATCTTTTGGCAACATTTATATTTTTTTTATCTTCTAGAGGTTAAGCGATGAAATTTGTTATATCTTTTGGCATCATTTATATTTTTTTTACCCTAACTATCCAACTAACATTTTTTTAACCTTCTTTTATTTTCATCCACTTATTCTCTCAACCTTTTAACATTTTTTCTTTTTATTTTTTCTCCTTCTTTTAAACTCCTCCACATGCTGTCGTCTTCTAACCAAAATAAATAAATCCTCCACATGTTCCCACTGGCTTGTAAGGCCACAGTTGTAATAAGAGATGCCAACACCATCAATGCACTTCGCTTCCTACCAAGCCAATCAATATTTTGATGCTTAACTACGAGCCTCTCTGAACTCTCTTTCTTGGTTAGTGTTGAGGTTAGGGATTTAGGTTGCATTTGGCATTGGCTTAAACAACCAGCTTTTTTTATTATTTAGCTTATTTTTGCTACTATTTAGCTTATTTTTGTTACTATCCATGGGTCTCATTGCACTTTTTAGTACTATTTATGAGTCTCACTGTACTATTTCAACTACCTTTAACTTTATCTATAGCATTTTCAGCAAAAAGTTTTTAGTTTTAGCTAAACAAACTATTCTCAGATGGATTCTTAGTTATCCGAGGAACTTATGTTGGAATTCATGCACAATTGGATGTACATCTTTTACACTTAAAGCCCCAGCACCTCAAAGAATTTCCCCAATCTCCATATCCCTCAAATCTCTAGGTCTTTGTAGTACCAGAATGTCTAAAGTTGTAGGGCCAGTGCAACCAAATTTGAAAAAGCAAAAGAAATAGAGAGAAGCAGTCTCAGAGAGAGAGAAAGAGATCCAAGGTAGAGAATAAATGAAGAAATAGAAGGCGGAGGAGTTCATAAAGAAAACGAATAAAAAGAAACAATGACAGTAGAGTAAATACAAAATAAGAAGAGAAGAGACTGACATATGAGAGATAGCTCATACTTCTTCCAATAGATCAGGTTAGAGATAAATAGAAGAGATTGTATTTGCACCTAGGAGAAGTTAGGACAGAAAGTGATAGAGCAGGAAGGCTTTCGGCTTTGGACAAAGACATTGAGATTTGAGAGTCTAAAGAGAGGAGGAAGAAAAAGTATTAGTAACATCTATTTGAAAATAATAATTAACTAGTCATTAACCTGTGCTATGCACGGGAATCTACCTATTTGTGGGGTAGACTAAAATAATTTTATAAAATCTTAAATTGATTAAGAAACTATACCACTGCATGATTTTCTCTTATATAACTTCAATTTGTGTTACAATTTGATGAAGAAGCCATTGCTTAAACGTGAAATGGTTTATTCAAAATCTCAAATATTAAAACTTTTGAAAGACCAAAAAAATTAAAGAATCAAATGATACACTAATTAGAAATTATTGAAATAAAACATATATATATATATATAACTAAACAATAGAGAAAGATAAACTACATTCAAAAGAATAATTTATGGCTATAACTATTGAAAGAAATCAAAAGATTTAGAACCTACAAATTAAAGATAATATGTATGTGTGTGTGTGTGTAAGAGAGAGAGAGAGATAGACTAAACAACAGAGAAATATAAGAGAAAGATGTATTCCCATCAAAAGAATAATTTAAATGTTAAAACTTTTGAAAGACTAAAAAATATTAAAGAATCATAAGATTTACTTCCTATAAATTTTTGAAACAAAAAAAAAAAATGTATATGATTACACAATAGAGAAATATAAAAGAAAAATTAATTACCTTCAAAAGAATAATACATGGTATAGTCATTGAAATCAACTAAACATGTTCAAATATTGCAAAAATTAACACAAATTCAGATGTTAAAACTTCCAAAATGCCAAAAAATATATATAATTAAAGAATAAGTTATTGAAACAATTCAAAAAATATATGACTATCCAAAAGAGAAATATAAGAAAAAGAAAAATGTACATGAACCCATAAAAACAATAAATGTTAAATTTTAATGGGTCTAAACTTTAAACGATGAAAAAACAATCATCCATTCTATAATTATTTAAACTGAAAGCTCGAAAATGTGTTGAAAACACAAGAGCTATTTAGACCCCCAAATAAAAATTACGGCTCAATAGATTTTACACGTACTTAATACTAAGTATGGAATGGTGTAAATGCGAGCGGATAAATAAACAAGCTACTCTAATACAAAAACTAAGCAACACAACAGTATAACATAATGTAAAAGAGTAGGAAAGAAGGATGCAAACACAAGATAATATGCCGATGTGTTATCGAAGAGGAAACCGAAGAACTCGGCAAAAAACCTCTCTGCCGCCCTCCAAGCAAAAATCGATCCACTAGACAATCAGTTGGGATACATGGGTTAGGAAGAGACCCTCCAAGCCCTAATCTACCCGATGTACCTAAGCCCTCCAAGCTCCTATTCCAACAAGGCTTCTCAGCACCCTATCTTATCTAGCACTCCAGATCCCACAACAAGCTCCATGTTACATCTGCCATCCTTGGCTTCTTCCAATACTTCCCAGCAACACCAAAACGTCACTCAACACTCTCAAAGGATGTAATAAATGTTTGGGCTATCAACCTCTCAATGGTATGGAAAATGGAGAGGGAAGAGTTGAGGAAATACCACAAGCAAGTGTATAGAGAAATGTGGGGAGGACAATCTCTAATTCTCAATGTGTTTGGCTAGGGTTTTCTCTTTGAAGTACTCCTCAACATTTGTGGGTAATAAGGGTATATATAGTGTAGGTACAGAAAATGTGACTCAAGCTAGACAGGCTAGCAGAACAGATTGCCTCGCGGGTGTCTCGTAGGAAGGCCTTACCCGCAAGATACTCGCGAGACACAACTGTCTCCACCTGGCCTGACCCTTCGCATTCTAGTAGTGCATGGCACATGTGTCACTTCGCAGGAAGCTAAGTCGCGACATACCCACGAGAAATCTTCTATCTTCAAATGCTTGAGTCTTCACACATTCTCTCTCTCTATCACACAACCCTTACAATGAAATCCCACAATAATATAGGGTATAAAAGATTGAAAAACAATTACAATCAAATTTGGCACGAAATAAAAGCCAACAAAATACATAGTTGTAAATAACAACTTTACAATCTCCCCCTTTGGCTGTTCCATGACAAAACCCTAAACAAACTCTAGACTTAAACGTGAGTTTGGGAACAAAGGCAAAACTCACTCACACCTAATCTAGAAGCTGTGAAGCGTTTGCATGTATATACTTGAAACCTGAAACACTCGTACACAAACAAAACTTTCAGTAAGCTTATGACAAGTTGAACACAAGGTACGTACGTGAACAAGTAAAATGCGATCAAGTTAAATGGGATAAATGAATAAACCATGGCTTGACCAAACAAGCAATCATTATACAAAAGTGATCGCTGTGCTCATTCACACAGGGAATGAACATCCGGACATGCAAGATGATAAGCTCATTTGAAGAGTATCATTTGCAAATCCAATACTCAACCAATGCAAAATACACGAAGTATTTGCATCTAAGAACAATCCTACTAGGACACAAGCGTGATGTACTTAAGAAAATGCACAACATTAACAAGTACATAAGCATAACGCATAAAGGCTACATAAGCATGGTACTGCTTAAACATGGTACAAATCATAAAAGCCTACAAATTGCATGCAAACAAAGCATAGAGATAAACACAAAATACTAAAATTAAACTCAAGTTAAAAACAGAGTATCAAAACTTTAAACCAAAAGCAGTAAAAACAGTTATAAAAACTACTAAAAGTAACTAGACTTAAACCATCTGTGAACCAATAACCAATGTTTCTAAGTCTAAAGATATGCTCCCCCTAACGCTGTGCAAGCTCTTCCTTAGCTCTCCCTCAAAATTTTCTCCCCCTTTTTGACCGGAATGGCCAAAGAGGCTAGAACTGATCCGACTCGAAGTCTGATCCATGTGCAGAGGACAATTCTTGTATCTGAGAAAACAATGCAGTGATCTGTCCTTAAAGGTATGCAAACTGGTTTGCAGTGTGTTGCACATGGGAATCAAGCACTGTAGCCATCTGATCCATTTTAGCTAGTAGTTGACCAAGTTTGCTTAAACCTTGTGTTAGAGCAGAAGACGATGGGTGTGCTGAAGTCTCTGGAGCAAAAGTGAATCTATCAATTTCCTCCTCTGTATCTCCACCCTCATCTTGCTCAACACGAGGTTGTGGATGGTATGCACACCAATCCTGGAACCTCTGATGTGGGCTGTGCTCCTAGTCAAGGTATGAGCACCAATGGGATAGTCCCTCTGAACTACTGTAAGACCACTTGGAAGTTTGAGCCTCTCTTTTGCAATAAGGCCCATAATGAGAGTAGGGAAGGGCATGATAGTTCTGGAGTTCTGCTTACTAATACTCTTCTTCAGTAAGTGAAAGATGTGCCCACAGATATCAATCTCTTTGTGAGTGAAGAGATCATATAGGAAGAAGGTCCTCGGAGCAGACAGTGTAGTTAGGTTTGTCATTGGGTACAAATTGTAAATCATCACATAGGCTAAGGTCCTCATCTCTAGTGAAAACGGTATTATGTTCATGGCATTCTTAGTCATTGTCCCATCAAGTATTCTCACCATTTCTGCAATAGAACCCAATCTTTCGTCATATTGAACTGACATTGGTTATGAGGGAGGATGAATCTCCAGAAAATCTTGAATGCTATTCTTCATAATGACAAACTCTTTCCTTCTCACCCAGCAGTTGATGTGATCATCTTCTACAGTGGCGTTTGAGAAGAATTCTCTGATGATTTCTGAGTACACAGTCCCAACCGGGTTTAACAGCTTGGTCCAAGTTCTCTCTTTGAGCGCGTCAGGAATGAATGTGTGCTCAATAGCCTCTAACTGAACCACCCTTTCCATGATGATTGTTCTGTGCTTGTAACAGTCATTGAACTTCATATCAACTTCCGCTGATTTGAAATGCTCAAAATCAGTGTGTGCATGTTTAGAAGACGATTTCTTCTTAGCTGCATGCTTGGTGGGAGACATCTGCACAATTTCACAAAGCAGAAAGGGAATATGCGCACAAACACCAAAAACAAAACACAGAACTTGATTAGATTCAAGTTAGTTCAAACCAAAAAAGGAATAACTTAAAACAGAGCATAACGAACTCTAAACAATATGCTTGCACACATAAATCAAGAAAATATAAACACAATGCATGTGTGTGCGTATGCTAATGCATGAGGGGTGCCTAGGTGTGTGCATTGTGTGTGCAACATGGCACGGAGTGTGAAACAAAGGCATAAAGACCAAGACAAGTTAACAAGGGTCAAACACATGAAAGCCCATAAATTGGAATTCATTTGAATCCAATATAGCACAAAAATGTCATTCAAACATTTTGTCAAACACTTGGCATGCAAAACAATAAATCTAACATGAATAATGCATGAACATGGTAAAATCTTGCCTCAATACATGTTAAAATGCCACAAAGGGGCCAACACATATGCACAACAAACAAATGGGACTCAGCCCAATCAAAGATTTGACAAATTTTCACCCAATTTAGAAAAACAACCCTTTTTCGAAAAAAATCCCCAAAATTGAAACCCTAACTCAAATTACTGTAGAATCTAAGAAAAACTTGAAGGAAAATGCTTTAGAAGACATACCTTGAAGTTGACAATGCAGAAAAGATGCTTGAAATTGATGGGTTTTGAGTAAAATTGATTTTGGGTTGAAAGGGGTTCGAGAGAGGTTGAGCGAGGGAAATGTTTGTGATTTGAAAAACTGTCACATCTGCTATATAAAATTGAAAACACGCATTTTTCACGGGTTAGAGAGTAGCAAGATCGTTGCGAGACATTCGTGAGAATGGCCACTGAAGCACAAAAGCTTTCGCGAGAAGCTTTAGGTCGCGAGACAATCGCGATACAGTCGCGATACTCTCTGTGTAAATTGATAAAAACCAATTTTTGCCAAACAGCATTTCGCAAGAAACTGTTGGTCGCGAAATAGTCGCGAGACAGTCGCAATAGTCTCTATGTAAATTTGTAAGAAGTTTATTTCCCTCAAACACTTTTCACGGGAAGCTCTAAGTCACGAGATTCTCGCGAAACAACCCCTAAACCAGATTTTGATGAAAATCACACAAAATGCATTTTGACCAAAAACTAAACACAAGAAAGTATAAAATCACTTTCAAAAACATATAAAACACTTAAAAATCTTTTTGGGTTTGATCAACAAGTTCTTGAGCATACACATCACATTTGAACATAAACAATCACACAAATGAGATAGGCATTGATTGAATCAAAGTCTTGTGTGTTGTGTATGAGTATCAAATGTGAAATAATCCTTAGATCAGAGCGAAACTTCAATGATCAATTCAAATGAGTCATACACAACTTATACGAAATCAAGTGGACTCTCTCCATTATAGAAATGAGTATATATGACCTCCCACACATTGAATACATAGCTTAGCTTTTCATTTGGCTTCTGCATAAAGCATAACAATTGATCCATTTTTTGACAAAACATCTCTTTTTGAGATCGGTGCTTGAAATTTTTTTTTTTTATTTTATATATTTCAATATTGATGATTAGCCTTTGGCTTATTCAGCACCATACAATTCACATTAAAATTGTCGCTTTCCCCTTTTTCCTAGTCGAATACTAGTGTGTGCGACAGGCTTTTGCAGCTCAATATCTCTTTTCATTTGGAAATTTACATTTGGTGAGCTCTTTTTGCAAAAACATAAAAATAAAGTGGGAAGAGATATAGACACAAGTCTATGCAAGTATCAAGACCAACAAGACTATTGACCAATCATTCATGACAAGCTTAAAGATCTATTTACAACAGTCACACATAGTTTTTAAGATTTCTTCCACATAGACAAGAGTGCATACATAACAAGTCAAGATCGTAAATGTACTACGCCATTAGTACGAATGTACTTGGCCAAACTCACATGTAACATACACAAAACAAGTGATCAAACTTTTTGAGATTTTTCAATTTTTATGGGTTTTTGAATTTTTGAACACACCCAAAACAAAACAAGAAAAGTAAGATCAACAGAAAACAACTGGTACAAACCAACCAGGTAAAAGAAACATGCTAAAAACAGTTTTCAGAGCATGATATGATGCATGAGAAAATGTCTCTAAACATTGGAAGAATTAATGCATGGACATGTTATAGTGCTTATGCATGAGTACCCCTCTTCACCCACACGTCACGTGTGTTTGGGGTGATATCCTTGACAGATTGGGTATAAGAGTTAGGATTTTCAAACCTTCTGGTGAAACTCTCCAAGCAAGTGGTAAAGGCACCGATCATCTTCATCACGTCCGTCATTCCGAGATCACGGTTTTGACTTCTTGGTTGCTCACCACCCTAAGACCTCTTGTCATCTCTTCTTCCTCGTGATCAAGGAGCGCTTGCATTGTTCAATGCTCTCAGCTTGTAACATTTAGGTCTGGTATGCCCTTGCATTCCGCAATGGTGACAAACACAATTCGTTCTAGGACCCCGTTGTGATCTTGGAATTGATCTTCCTCTGGCTTCATGTTTGACCACAGATTGATTTCGGGGCTTATTCACCTTCCGCTGTTTAACCACATTCTTCTTCTTTACATCCTCAACTTTTTCAGGAATGGGCTTTTCTACAACCGTCTCGTTTGCCTTTACAAACTTCACTTCTTTGGTGACATTGACTGATGAGCTATTCCCTCCGGTATATCCCAAACTAGACTTGTCCGAGAAATGTTTTTGGGATGAGATAACATCTTCCAGCTTCTTGGAGGAGACTCTTTCTATCTTAGCATGCGCTTGCACTACCTCTTGCTCAAGAAATCTGATCTTTAAGTAAGCTTCTGACAGCTCACCATTCAGCTTTTCTATCTCGCATTTGGCCTCCTTATGTCTAACTAAGAGACTTTTATAATCCTCTTCAGCTCTCTTCATCTTCTTCACAGCTACCTTCGCCACCCTTGTATACTCTCCCGATTTCTCAAGAAATAAGGCATAATTCTCTTGAAGGTTAGCTGTATCTTTCTCCTCTTCAGCATCTGATTCCTCAACAATCCCCATAGATTCTTCATTTCTGTGCTCTCCAAGTTCTTGTACAAGTTGATGCAAGTCCTCAGAGGCTTCAACATGATTAATGGCCATAAAGGCTGAGTAATTTCCTTCTCCGTCACAGCTCTCTTCTGAGTCAGAATTGGAAGAATCTGTATCACTAAGCGTTGTGGCATAAGCCTTACCTTTTCCTCTCAGAAAATTTGGACATTCCTTCCTTAGATGTCCATGGCCATTACACTCATAGCACACAATGCCTTGGGGTACTTGAGATTCCTTCTCTTCCTTCTTCTTATACTCTTTTTTGTCTCCTTTTAAGGATGAGAACTTCCCTTTACTGAACTGTCTTCCATTGTTCTTCATTCTCAGGAATTTTTTGAAGTTTTTCGCAAGAAATGCAACCTCCTTCTCCACACCATCTTCTTCAGAAGAATCACCCATTCTTTCGGCGATGGTTTTAAGTGCAAGAGATTTACTCGTCTTATAAGAAGGAAGTCCCAGCTCATACGTTTGGAGAGACCCTATCAACTCTTGGATTTTAATCTCATCCAAGTCTTTGCTCTCTTCCATGGCTGTAACCTTTGCTCTAAAACTTTCAGGAAAGAACCTCAATATTTTTCTCACCACCTTAGTATCTTCAATCTTCTCACCAAGATTGAGTTTAGCAATTACAATTTCATTGAGCTTCCCATAGAATGAATCAAACAGTTCATCATCACCCATCTTGAGCTTTTCAAATTTGGTGGTAAGCATCTGAAGCTTTGTGTCCTTGACTTTCTTTGTCCCCTCATAGGTAGTCTCCAAAATCTCCCAAGCTTCCTTGGCTATTGTCATATGAGAGATCCTGTGGAATTCATCAGGAGACACACTACAAAAAACAGCATTTAAAGCTTTACTATTAGCATTGGCTGCCGCGAGAGCTGCCTTATCCCAAGTGGATTTGGCTTTCTCCAGCCTAGTCCAGCCTATTTCAATCGCATCCAAAACGGTATCATCTATAGAGCATAAAAATGCTCTCATTCTAACTTTCCAGAAAGCATAATTGTTCCCATCAAAAAATGTTGGAACATTGAGCAATTGAGACCGGTCCATCTCAAAAAGGGTTAAGGAACACACTCAGGTATTTAAACCAAAGCGAGTGTACCCGCTCTAATACTAATTGAAAGCTCAAAAATGTGTTGAAAACACAAGAGCTGTTTAGACCCCCAAATAAAAATTACGGCTCAATAGATTTTACACCTACTTAATACTAAGTGCGGAATGGTGTAAATGCGAGCGGATAAACAAATAAGCTACTCTAATACAAAAACTAAGCAACACAGAAGTATAACATAATGTAAAAGAGTATGGAAAAAGGATGCAAACACAAGATAACACACTGATATGTTATTGAAGAGGAAACCAAAGAACTCGACAAAAAACCTCTCCGCCGCCCTCCAAGCGGAAATCGATCCACTAGACAATCAGTTGGGATACATGGGTTAGCAAGAGACCCTCCAAGCCTAATCTACCCGATGTACCTAAGCCCTCCAAGCTCCTACTCCAACAAGGCTTCTCAAAACTCTGTCTTGTCTAGCACTTCGGATTCCACAACAAGCTCCATGTTGCATCTGCCATCCTTGGCTTCTTCCAATGCTTCCCAACAGCACCAAAACATCACTCAACACTCTCAAAAGATGTGGTAAGTGTTTGGGCTATCAACCTCTCAATGGTATGGAAAATGGAGAGGGAAGAGTTGAGGAAATACCACAAGCAAGTGTATAGAGAAATGTGGGGAGGACAATCTCTAATTCTCAATGTGTTTGGCTAGGGTTTTCTCTTTGAAGCACTCCTCAACATTTGTGGGTAATGAGGGTATATATAGTATAGGTACAGAAAGTGTGACTCAGACTGGACAAGCTGGCAGAACAGATTGCCTCGCGGGTGTCTCGCGGGAAGGCCTTACCTGCGAGATACTCACGACTCTTCGCATTCCAGCATGTGCATGGCACATGTGTCACTTCGCAGGAAGCTAAGTCGTGACATACCCGCGAGAAATCTTTAATCTTCAAATGCTTGAGTCTTCACACTCTCTCTCTCTCACACAACCCTTACAATGAAATCCCACAATAATACAAGGTATAAAAGATTGAAAAACAATTACAATCAAATTTGGCACAGAATAAAAGCCAACAAAATACATAGTTGTAAATAACAACTTTACATAAACAATAAAATTGTAATCTTAAAAAAGAAAAAAAAAAAAAAAAAAAAAAAAAAAAAAAAAAAACAAATTACAATAATACCTATCACGCTTCATGCGATCCTTTTTTTAAAAAAAAAAAATTTCAACCCTATTTAATTGGCCGGCTCAATATTTTTCAAATAATTCAAATTAAATAAAAACAAAAAAGTCAAAAACAATAAAAGTATTGGAATAGGAAATACTCTACGTGGCCAAGAAGCACACTGCCTTTCCTCTCGTGTACGAAGTTTATTCATCGGAAAAGAGGAAGACAAAACTCCTACTCCTATAAGAACTCTATTTTGATTCTGTGCTGACTCCACCATAAAATAAATTTTCTTTTTTAACAAAGTAGATGAGAAGAAAATAACATAAGAAGAGTTTTTACCTTTACTTGGCTTTAAAAAAAATATTGGGATTTGCTTTGCTTTTATAGTATTCATGATTAACCTCGCAAATTTGGAGATAAATTATCAATATTTGAGTTTGAGTTTAAGTAGGACTTGTTAGAAAGATAGAGTTTAACTTCTTTTTAAGTTTGGATTAAACAAAAATAATTTTGTTTTAAAAAAAATGATAATGATGAGTTTCAGTTTAAGTTGGACTTGTTAAAGAGATAGAGTTTCATTCTTTGTTAAGTTTGACTAAACAAAAATAATTTTATTTAAATATTGTGCTGATGTGAAAAATTGTGAAAGTTTCAGAGGTTTCGATTTTTTATATATAGATTAGTAAAATAAAATAAGAATTAAAAATAACAAAAATTAGATGATGTGTAAAATTGTGAAGATTCTAAAGCTTAGGTGGCATAATATAAAAATGTCAACAAAAAGTCAAAATTTTCAGTTATATAGTAGTACTTATTTATAGATGATTTCATAATAGAATTACTTTTTATTATTTATATGAAATACTTTGATTTTTTTTTTTGGAGAAAATGAAATACTTTGATCTTGGTCTACGTAATTGTAAGTTGCAACAACAACCATCCAATAAATCCGGGACAAAGTATAATTTTGTTTCATAGGGAATCAAGGAGTTTCCCTTTTTTTTTTTTTTTTTGGACTCCAAACTTGATTTACACTTATCGGGTAAAAAAAAAAAAGATTATTTAGAATTTACATCATTAGATAATTAAAATCATCTAGGATTCTTGTTGTAATCAAGATTAAAATCACAAATCAAAAAGAAAATAAAAAAGATTAAAATCATCTAGAATTTCTTTTCATTAGGATTCTTGCAGGTGGCAACAAAAACGTGAAAAAAAAAAATGTAAGAAACGTGTATAGAATAAAAAAGTGTAGGTTTCTTAAAAAATTTTAATTTTAATTTAAAAAAAAAAATTAAAGATGATATCAACTCTGATAAGTGATAACAACGGATTATATATATACATATAAAAGTTGATAAGGAGTTGATAAGAACAATTATACAATCATGATCAATGAGACTTGAAACTTTTGGGAACTTTTGGTTAAAGTAGAATTTTAAGTTTCTGGAAATTTAGGTAATAGTGTTAACTCCTGGCAATAGAATTTAATCTACTGTAAACTATCTTAATAACTAAAAACTAATTAATGAGAGTTTTATATGGTAGAGTAAACTATTGACCATAAAATTCTATTGCCAGTAGTTATCTTAATAACTAATAATTAATAATGAATTTTCAAAAAATAATAATAATAATTAATAATGAGTGTAGACACTCATTGTATTATGGGGTGTGTATATATATATATATATATGATTTGAATGCTTTCCTACATGTTTTGCATTACATCATATGGTTGTTATTTTATTGCATCATTTTGAATTAGAATATAGTATTAATGAATACAATTAACAGCTGGATAAATTTCTATTACAAAAATAATAATAATAATAAAAATAAAAAGTAAAGCTAAATAGTGGACATATACCTCTTATTTGCATTATTATTATTATTATTATTAATCATAATTAACATCGCATAAAAAAAATATCATAATTAATAACTGGATATATATTTCTCTTACGTCCAGTTCTCAACTATAAGTAAACTACGGTTCTACTTGACCACTTCAAAATCAAATCCCATACCAACAGAGATTTTCCTGATATAAAGCATAGAGTTGTGCGTCAAATATATGGTATATTCCTCTTCCTTGATTTCCTCCAAAGCTTATGATGCTAACAATGAAAAACAAAACATGGTTTTCCAAGCTTTCACTTTTCTTACTTCTGTATATTATTTGGTCTCTGTTGCAAGCACCTACTTTGGCAATCAAACAGGTAATTAATAAGCATTATATCTCAATCTCCATACATTTATCTGTTAAAAGCTTTCTTTTCTATATATATATATATATATGCAAGCATTTTCACAATTAACGAAGTACAAAAACTAATCTGTTTTCTTTTTCTTCATTCTGAAATAGTCTTATATAGTGTACTTAGGATCACATGCACACGGTCCAGACGTTTCTGAGGCTGATTTTGATCGTGTGACTGATTCTCATTATGACTTCCTTGGATCATTATTGGGAAGGTAAGCAACGTGGTACCTAATTTTTGTGTTTAGAAAAAAATTACTTTTATTTTTTATTTTTCATTTGTTTTCATGCAGTAAAGAGATTGCAAAGGATGCAATTATCTACTCGTATCAAAGACATATCAATGGTTTTTCTGCCAACCTTGAAGAGGAAATGGCAGCTGAAATCGCAAGTGAGTTTATAGAAGCTTGTAAGCAATTTCATTCTCTATATATGTGTGTATATATATATATATATATCGTGCTAATGAGGTATATATTAACTGCCATGCAGAGCATCCAAAAGTTGTGTCGGTTTTTTTGAACCAAGGAAGACAGTTACACACAACCCATTCATGGGAATTTATGTTAATGGAAAAAGAGATCGGGGGTGTGATACACCCCAGTTCCTTGTGGAAAAAGGCCAATTTTGGTGAAGACATAATTATTGGAAATCTTGACACAGGTAATTTCTTTTCCGGGCTCCTCATTACTAGTATTTGTTTTGCCACCCAATGTCAGCATTTACTGTAGCCTGTAGGTCCTACTAGGTCCCATAAATCTTGGCATGGGACAATGTCCTTTCGAATTTTGATCTTTTGAAATATAATAAGTCTACCCCTACAATATTTTTCACAAACTGTTGGCAAGTTAATTGTTAATGTGAAAATCATTGACAATTTATCATCTTAAAAAAGTGTAAGAGAAGTTGTGTCAAACTCAAATTTTCAATCTATTAAGTCCCGGATTTGGTGGTATTGTAGGTGTATGGCCAAAATCAAAGAGCTTCAGCGGCACAGGTTATGGACCCATCCCATCAAAGTGGAAAGGAATCTGTCAAAATGATACAGTCCCTTGCAACAGGTCTGCTCTACTTAATGATTCAGTATCTTTGCCATATTGGCTTAGTACTGACTACTGATTGTTTGAAATTAATCCTACTCTGCTACTCATGAAGTTTTACTTGTATATGTTTTTTACATCACACAATTCCTCTTAAAATGGTTGAATGTTGTTTAAACTATACAGCCGTTTTTTATTTTTTTTTTATTTTTTTTTATTTTATATATATTAAATCTTAACTTCGTTTCCAATGAATAAATTTGAATGTTTCTTGTAAGTCAAATTGGTAAAACAGTAAATTATCAAAGAAACCATTAGTTCAAATTCCATTATTTAACAAGACATGATCTTATACCATTATGCTGGTTACTTTGGCATAAATTCAATTTCACTTTCTTACTGTCATACATATATGTTGGGATGGCTGTAATCTTGTACTAGCATTAGCATCATTTGCTTAGAATTGTACATTCAAATGCACAACAATAAGCTCAAAGGTCCAATATTCATTCTCCAATGAAGTGCAAGCATTCCTAAGAACTTAAACCCTTTTTTTTCCTGGTTGATTTATGCAGGAAACTAATTGGAGCGAGATACTTCAACCAAGGCTATATTAATTTTACTGGGCCACTCAACTCTGCACTTAATAATGCACTTGACCATGAAGGCCATGGTTCTCACACACTATCAACTGCAGGAGGGAACTTTGTTCCTGGGGCAAGTGTACTTGGTGTGGGCAATGGAACTGCCAAAGGTGGTTCCCCAAAAGCCAGAGTTGCGGCCTACAAGGTCTGTTGGAAACCAATTAATGGGAGTGAATGCTTTGACAATGATATAATGGCAGCCTTTGATATGGCCATACATGATGGGGTTGATGTGCTTTCTATGTCACTTGGTGGCAATCCAACTGATTACTTTAATGATGGTATGTCAATCGGGGCATTCCATGCTGTTAAGAATGGTATTGTTGTAATAAGCTCAGCTGGAAATTCTGGACCAAAATCTGGAACTGTAACAAATGTTGCACCTTGGATGATCACTGTTGGAGCTAGCACCTTGGACAGAGAATTCGAATCTTTTGTTAAACTTCGAAATGGGAAGCAATTCAAGGTTTATCTTACTATTCCTTCCCTCTTTTTATGCAAAAAAATTCTTAATTCTATCATTTGTTTTAAGACTTTATGTGCTCATTTTATACTAGGGCGCAAGCATGTCTAAACCTTTGCCAGCTGGGGATAAATTCTACCCACTTGTTAGTGCTGCACAAGCTAAAGCTGCTAATGCATCTGCCAAAGACGCGTAAGAACAAATTTTTTGACAGATTTCCTCTTCGAAATTTCAATTAAAGGCTTCCTAATTGAAGCTTGTATATGTAGTGACTTAGTATTAATTGTTAGTGTAATTGTTATCGTGTTTGTGCTATGCAGTATGCTCTGTAAACCAGGTACATTGGATCCGAAAAAGGCTAAGGGTAAAATTCTGGCCTGTTTGAGAGGGGAAACCGCAAGAGTAGACAAAGGTGAACAAGCAGCTCTTGCTGGGGCAGTTGGGATGATTCTTTGCAATGATAAGCCCGATGGTAATGAAATTATTGCCGATCCTCACGTACTGCCAGCAACACAGATTAACTATAAAGATGGTGTAGCAGTCTTTGCCTACATCAATTCTACTAAGTACTTTCTCTTTCCCTCTGTATATTTCTCTCTCCAACACCAAGCACTTTTGTCAATTTACTTATTAGTTTTTTGAATTAACAGTGATCCATTGGGATATATTACGGCCCCGACAGCAAAAATTAACAAAAGGCCTGCCCCATTTATGGCCTCATTCTCGTCCGTAGGTCCTAGCCAAGTTACACCCGAGATTCTTAAGGTTTGGCTATGACTAATCTTGTTTTCTGTGTTGGCTGAAGTAATATTTTTCTTACATTTCACTACCAAGTAACCAATCATTTGCTTTTCTTAATGTTCAGCCGGATGTGACTGCTCCTGGAGTGAACATCATAGCTGCCTACACTGGAGAAGCAAGCCCTACAGAAGAAAATTTTGATAAGCGTAGAATTCCTTTTATCACCATGTCTGGCACATCTATGTCCTGCCCTCATGTTTCTGGAGTTGTGGGTCTTCTTAAGAAACTCCATCCTGGCTGGAGCCCATCTGCCATAAAATCTGCACTCATGACAACCGGTAAAACCTTTGAATTTGATTCAATTCATAATTATTTTAAATATCGGATATATATATGTATGTATGTATGTATGTATCTATCTTCTCTTTTATTGGAGGTGGTATTGTGTGCGAGTGCGAATCTCTCTTATGGGAATATGTCATTCACCGGTAGAGTTCATCTCCATGTGAGAGTGAGAGAGATGTTGCATACAACTATGAGTCTGACACAAAATAACAAATTCTCTTACGTGAATTGTGAAAGAAATGATTCATATGCATGGGATATGACTGTGCTTTTGTTACCAATTTTCTCTTTGGTGTATCCACTTTTTAACAATATCTTGTACCTGCTTTTTGGTGTGTGTGAATGTTTTCTACAGCTAGAAGAAGGGACAACACTAAGAGTCCAATCCTAGATGGATCTTTTAACAAGGCAACGCCATTCAGTTATGGTGCTGGCCACATACGACCAAACCGTGCCATGGATCCTGGTTTGGTCTATGACTTAACTGTCAATGATTACTTGGACTTTCTTTGCGCTTCTGGTTATAACCAAACTTTACTTGAACTCTTCACCGAGGCTCCTTATAAATGTCCCAAGTCAGCTAGTCTTTTGGACTTCAACTATCCATCCATAACAGTCAATAATCTATCTCGGTCAGTGAATGTGACTCGAAAGCTCAAGAATGTTGGCTCACCAGGCACCTATGTAGCTCGTGTCCGAGAACCCATTGGAATTTCAGTTCATGTTGAGCCTAAAATTTTGAAATTTGAGAGTATTGGAGAAGAGAAGAGTTTCAAGTTAACTGTGACCAAGAAAACTGCTGGAATGGGAACTGAAGACTATGTATTTGGAGTGATAGTTTGGTCAGATGGCAATCACTATGTAAGGAGTCCAATAGTAGTTGGTATGCCTCTTGGCTACTGATTAGCAAGATAGGCTAGTGATTAGTAATTAGGAGTCAACCTCTGGTTAGTAGCACAGTAATAGATTCATTAGATTTGCTTTCTTCAATTGTTTTAATATTCTTGTTCTTTGTGTCATTTTTTGGATTAGTAAATGTGATTCTTGACTAAGAACAAGAGAGAAAGCTGTGATTGAATCTCTTGGCATTGCTCACTTCTACGTAATGGCTTGTAATAATAATAATAATATAATAACTAGTGTAAGAAAAAAAAGAATTAAATAGGCTGTGTACTCTTTTTCACACCTCTAAAAATGGCATAGAATATTGGTTTAATAGAAACCTAATTCAATTAAAATTTTAAATTGTTTAAAAAAATGTTGTTAGTGAGTTGGATTATCATTAACAATTAATTCCACTAATGATTTGAGACTGTAATTTTTGTGAACCAATTTTCATATGGTAGGTACCAATAATAGCCACTTAATCTCTCACACAAATCCACACCAAACAATCTCTCTTTTTCTCTCTTATTATCATTTTTTCCCCCAATGGATGTATCATTTATAAAATCTTTCTCTTTTATTGTCATTTTTTTCCCAATCGATGTATCATTTATAAAATTTTACTAATAATACTTAATGGTTTATGTAGAAATAATTTTTTTTTTCAACTTTCTCAAATATATATATATATATATATATATTTTTTTTTTTTTTTGAGAAACACACACACACACATATATATAGAGGAAGGGGGATGAGATAAGAGAATACACTCACACGTCAACACCAAAACTGCATACGGCAGTTAGTGTCGCGGAGCAAGTGATAAACCCCTTCTCAATATCACACCTTACCGATATGAGACAACTCAACAACATTGAGTATCTTTTTTTTTTCTTTTTTTCTTTTTTTTTTTTTTTTTTTTTTTATGAGAAACACACACACACACACACACACACACACACATATATATAGGGGAAGGGGGATGAGATAAGGGAATACACTCACACGCCAACACCAAAACTGCATGCGGCAGTTAGTGTCGCTGAGCAAGTGATAAAATATTTTGCTATACTTGTAAAGTTCATTTATTCCAGGGTAAAATATTTTCATTAAGACAAAAGTATTTTTAGAGAAAAATGCTTGGTTTCCAGTGTTTGGTTGTATTCTTATATATTCTTTGAACAATACTAGAGATACAAACTATTTTACAAAATCTTTTACAAACTGTTGATGTGGTGAGTAATTATTAGTAAATAAAAAAGTAATATTAATGGTGAGTCTAGATGAAAATCAATAATAAGTTGACCACATCAACATTTTGTAAAAATATTGTAAAATAGTTTGTGACTGTAGCAATACTTATATTCTTTTGAAAACTTTTTAAGATGATTTTTTTTTTTTTTAATTTTCCTATATTTTTTACATGGAAATTATTATTATTATTATTATTATTATTTGACGAAATTTATATAGACATTAATGATGGCTACTTTTGCCAGAGTCCAATAATCCCAATGCAAAGCAAAACCCAGTTCCCTTTGGGTTTGTTACACATATTTTGTAGCATATTTTACTCTTTCATGTGTGGCCCAAGCTCATGCAATTTAAATGAGGATTTAAGGGAGTGTGGTATGGTGGATAAGATTGGGCTCATTTGTGTTTTTTCCTGGGTCCTAAGCATAGATTTTGCTAAGTGGGTTGGGGTCACTATCAAAATCTAAGGACCCTTATTGGCCACTTTCATGGATGGATCATCTTGTCTGGTCTACCCTTGGGCTCATTTGTGTTTTTTCAAGGGTCCGAAGCATAGATTGCTAAGTGGGTTGGGGTCACTTGCAAAAATCTAAGGACGCGTGAAAGGTTTCATGTATTCGCCACTTTCATGGATGGATCATCTTGTCTGGTCTGCTCTATGTGATTTTGAAGGCACCACATAACCTTTTTTAGCCTAAGAAGCATGTTGTTGCATTTAGTGTTTTCTGACGAGGCTTGGCACAGTTATAGGTTCCCTAGATGCCGTTTTGGTTCAGAGGGGTTAGCTAATCAACCTCTAGTTAACGAAATTCCTAAACCATGACCAACCCATCCAAGCTAACACAGATGTGAAAGCATACTTTCTCTTTAGCACTATATATAGTAGCTAAAAGCTTTAGTCCGTAAGCAAAATCGAACCTTAGGGATGTCCTAACCTGCTATAGATCTTTTCCATCTTTTCCATCACTCCTTGCATTAACGACAACTTCTTCTACCTCAACTACCATACTTACTTCACTCCAGGTTTCTGAGTCACATAAGAACATCAGGATATTAAGGGTGTTTTGTATACATGGCAGGGCAAAAGTGCCCCCTCTCTCCGCCTTATCACCTCTCTTAACTTTCACTTTAACAAGTACCATTTAAAAGCAGCATTTGGTAGCAGATGAAATGACCAAGATGCATGTATTCCATCACCTGTCATGTGGAAATTTAAGGCTTTTAAAACTAGTTTTCGTTCAACCTTTTCTGTTTTTCCTACATTCAATCAAATGAGGATTAGCCGTGTCATTGTAAGTCTGCAGCATTATCAACTTGTCATAATATGACATTATGACTAGAGGGTGGCTCATGTACCTTAAATTTGGTTTTCAACAATCCATTTGTTTGGTTAATTAAGTGATCATGATCTATAGATTATTGGAATATATGAATTTCCTACATATACTTTATTTGAGAAAAGACATAACAGATATACCAGTGGAATATAGAGGCACATATTAATTGCTCCCAAAGTAGTCATAGAACAAAATTTGGGATGATGGCTTCTGCAAGTAGACAAGCACATTGCTAAAATCAGATGGGATTTGATGGATGATGTTGTTATTGAAGGATAAAAATTGACGCTAATTAAATGACTTCCTTTTTCTTTTTCCTTTTTTTTTAGGGGGGCGGGGAAGAGGATAAAAAGAAACAATTTGATGACAGTACATAGTACTAAATGACTGCAAGACAAAATTCTTATAATAATCACCCTTCAACCTTTAAGAATGAATTTTGGAAAAATTTAGCACAAGTGAGGTCTAGTTCTGAATGTGAGATCACTGGTTTTCGTGATTTATTATGCAAATTCTGCCGTGTGAAGACTTTAGTTAAGACTGAACCACAATTTTAGCTGCATGAGGCAAGTGCCATGTTGAGAAGTGAAGTCCAATGCCACAACGCTTACAATTTGGGCAGGCTGTGTAATAGTTTAGTACAAAAATGGAAATAGTATGTCATGGGCCCATGGCTAATCCTGGCTAATGCTCAAGTATTCAGGATCAATTTATTTTTGATTCATTGTATTCTTGATCCAGAAATCTTCAAGAAAAAAAAAAGGGACTATGGCTACCAACCAATCACCTCTTTCAAACCACACAAAAGTGGAAGTTTTGTACACTAGGTATGACCTTTTTAGTATTCTTGATCTTAATTGGCTCTACAAGCTATTGACCCTTCTAACTTCACAAAAAGATTTGTGCTTTTTCATTGTTCAAAAGAGAAGCATATTTTCTTTAGTTAGTATAAAGGCTAAAGCTTCAAAACATGGGAAAATTCATGCCACTAATATTGTGTGGAGTCCCCAATAAGACAGATAATATTTACACCGGACTCTCATCCAAATTAATGACATCCTTTAGCTCATTAGAAAAAATTTTGTAGTTGCACATTTAGGTTAGTAATTGTTAACTTCAGATGGAGATCTTTTGGTAGTTAAGTTAGTAACAACTTTAAGAGTTTTTCTGACCTAATAATAAGTTAGTGGATTCAAGCATCCGTAAAAGTTGGAATGCTTTGTAACATATTGGTGGTATGAAGATTTTGGACAATCTTCAAGCCCTTTACAATTTCTCTTTCAAGATTTCCCTCTCCATGTTCAGACATATAAATAAATAAATAATATTTATTATCGGTATCAAATTTGTGTTGGATATGAATATGCTGTAAGATTGAAGTGTAGTGTTTACCAATCTCTAATTATTTTTGTGTTGCTGGGACTGTGTGTTGTAAAGATGTCATATATAATTCGGCAAAAAGAGATGTCATATACTGTATAAGGATCTTTGTTCTGATATGTATTTTACCTTTTGATTTCTTTGAACTGACAGAGGAAAGAGAAGTAAGAAGAAAGGATCACAGCATTGCAGCAGCTTGTCTCTCCCTTTGGCAAGGTAAACAGCACAGCCATATTCAAAAAGCATATTAACAATATTTTGGCTAAGTATTTTAAGAGTATGAACATTTAAAAAAAATTAAGAATATATCCATTACTATATTCCAAAACTTATGTAAGTGAAAGGATATGCTAGTATATTTGACTGGCATGCAGTGATGTTTGGAAATTGAAACACTGTGGACAGACACTATCAAAATTTATATAAGTAAAAGTATATGATAGTATATTTTATTTTGATTTTTTTTCTTTTTCTTTTTTATTCACAAAATAGCGAGCAAACGATTTGTTGATTTGGAAATCTTCTAATAGTGCTTCATGTAAACTCTACTCCATACTTGTTCACTTCATTCTACTAGTTTCTTTTTTTTTTTTTTTAAATAATTTCCATATATAATATATTATTTTATCTCTGAATTAATGAGAAGCTGGTGGTTATTTTAACTGACAAGTATGGTTAGTGGTTAACCAGGATCGCAAACTTAAATGATCAACTATGCGACTACTCTCTCTGTCCCTTTACCTAGCATAGTATGAAAAGCTTCAATACAATCCAAGACTTCACATCATTATTATAGCCATGTAAAACAGAACAAGGTCAACCATTGCCAATCTATATGATAAGACACACTCGGTTTGCATATAGCAATTATAAATTTAAAGTGCCATAAATTGAAGAAAGTATGCAAAACAATCCTCTGCTTGCCTAAGCATATTCAAACCTGTCCAACCCAGCTGAGATAATACCCAAGGTGTCACCCATTACTAATCCAACTGATCCAAAAGCCAAAACTAATTTATTCAAATTAAAATCATTCATAAGGTTCCACGATCCATATAAACACAAACTCCCTTCCATCCAACCAGTGCTTGACAGAATTAATTGCAGTTTATAAGAAAGTACAGAGAGCTTCGGAGGAAGAAGAGAGGAAGGTCAAGCTAGAGAGAGTATTTGGAAAGAAATATCTGAATTGTATTGAATGAATGTATCTGTACATGATCTGGTATAAATACCGAAAAACAGAGCAAAACAAAAATTCCCAAATGAGTGGAAACGGTTACAGCACGTGTATTGGTTAGTTGAAACACGTGTGAATTACATAACACTAAACTACAAGACTAAACTACAAGCATTTATAATGTACAACGAAAAACTACAAAGCTAAGCTGTCGTTTTACATCACTGCACTTCCTTCTTCTTCTGTTGCCTTGCTTTCTGATTGGAATCATCATAGTTTTGATACAGTTATCTTTAAGAAACTCCCAAATTAACCAAAAGCATTACCCTCGAATTATCATGAACGCATTGCCTTACAACTTAGAAAGCAAATATTCTCCATTGGAATGTCTACCATCATCAAATTCTTAAACAGAAAACCACAGCTTTTAAAATTTAAATCAAATGCAACAAAACAGAAATGATTAAATTCCATTATGCAAATGACTTCTACAATACTACATGGAAATCCCACCATGGAAGACATTCATTTTTTCAGATTCTATCCGTGGGAATATGGAATCAGAATTACCTCAAGCTACTTTACCTCACAATAACTGTGAGTCTCCACGAGAGTTGAGTTCAAAGTTCCTCTTGGGGGCCATTTGTCAAACACCTAGCAGATATGGGCGCTTGTAAACCCCTGGTCCTGGAAGATAACATCACAATTGAATTCAAAAAGGAACAACAACATAATGAAAACGCTGATGTTAAGACCTGAAATCGGAAATGAATTCAATTGACCGTCATGCTATAACAGCAACAAAATGGAAGTGTTTTTTGCCCCCAAAAGCTTAATCAATTGGAAAATGATGAATTTTAATCATTTAATCACATAATTCTCACATTCCCCCTCACGTGTGGGCTCAAATTCTCGTTTAATAGATGAGGCGACCCACCACATGCGATTTTAAATAGGAAATAGAGTAAAAGAGATATGGATTGAATTCAAGATATGTTTCCTTCTGGCCACCACAGCTGGGAACAATAAAAAGTGCATTTTGATAATACAATTTTCTCTTTTAAGTGTTTTCATCCATTGAAATTTAATATAACTTAGAAATGTTTGGATTTTGACTCCCTAAAGTTTTGAAGTGTTTGAATTTTACACCCTAAAGTTTCAAATTTTAAAGGTGTAAAATCCAAACAACTGTAAACTTTAGGAGGTAAAATTTAAGTTCTAAAACGTTAAGGTGCAAAATCCAAACACTCTAAACTTCAGGGAGTAAAATCTAAATTCTAAAACTTCAAAATGTAAAATCCAATCACTTTAAAAATGTAATTTGCAATTTACCCAAAAAAAAAAATTTCTCTTTGACATCAATAATTGTAAGTAGAGCAGCATTTGGTAATAAATGCAAAGATCAAGATGCATTTGCATTGCTGGCCAAGGAACTTTCAACCTAGACGGGAGGTTTTGACTTGGCTGATTTGTTCCCTTCAAAAAGGTTTATTCATATGTTTAGTGGGGTGAAAACTAAGCTAGAGAATGTTCATAGGAAGCTTGACAAAATGCTAGACAACATCATCGATGACCATAGGGAGAACCAGAAGAGTGCGGCGACAGGCAACGGTGAACTTTCGAAGGAGGATCTTGTTAACGTTCTTTTAGGCCTTCAGCAAAGTGGTAGCCTTGAGTTCCCCATCACAACCAACCACATCAAAGGAGTCATTTTGGTTATTATTCCTTCTATAAATCCTACACATTCAAAAACAATAAATTCCCAATTACTATGACCAGTCACTTTTATCGCTATCCTCATTTTTTTTTCTTTTCTTAAGAATAATATAAAATCGTTCCAATTTTTTTTGCAGGTCATATTTGTTACTGGAACTGACACTACATCAACGACAATAGAATGGGCTATGTGAGAAATGATGAGACAACCTAGAGTTCTGGAGAAGTTACAAGTTGAGATAAGACAAGCCTTTAAAGGAAAGAAGCAAATACATGAGAAAGACATTCAGAACCTTAGTTACTTAAAGTTAGTTATCAAAGAAACTCTAAGGTTTCACCCTCCTGCTCCTCTGGTACTCCCAAGAGAATGCAGAGAGCCATGTGAAAATTGATGGATATGAAATACCCCTCGAAACCAAAGTCATCGTTAATGCATGGGCAATTGCAAGAGATCCAGCATATTGGCATGATGCTGAGAGTTTTATACCAGAGAGGTTGGCCAACAGTTCAATTGAATGAGACCGGATGATCTGGATATGACTGAAGGCCTTGGTGCAGTTGCCCACAGGGAAAACTTGTATTTGATTGCTACGCCTTATACTCCCTCACTTGACCACCGCATATAACAGAAGATCTCAGAATAATGGATATTCAAGTCAGGAAATTCATTCAAATGCTCCCGGAATTCCTGCCTCACTATATTAATCAATGTTGTAATAAAGTAAGTCTACTCGATCAAATATTTTCTGGAACAACTGTATTCAGATTGCCTAAACAATCTTATAGCCAAGATCCTTTCATATTTCATGTGTGTTTGTCATCATCTTTTATATATATATATATATATATATATAGCTTATTGCTAATTGCTTTTTGTTGAAAGTTTACTGAAGGATACTCTATTTTGAAAAAGTGTGAAAAAAATGAAGTTTAAAAAAACTATATTTAAAAATTAGCCACTGTACACAAACAGACACTTCATGTAATCGTGCATTGTAAAATTGAAATCGACCAATGTTATAGTTATTTGAATCTTTGTACTCAAAAGTTAATCTACTCTGGCAGTGCAATATCAGTGAAGAAACACACTATTTTTTTCAGATTAAAAAAAATAAATAAATAAATAAAAATAAAATGCGTCATACGTGTGAGAAGAGCAGTAGATGGGATGTGATGGATAATGATATTCTTGAACAAATAAGATTTTGAAACTAATTGCATAACTTTTCTTTTCTTTTTTGTTGAAAAGGATAAAACGAAAACCATTTTATGACAACCCAACAGTATAAATGATTGACTGCAACACAAAATCCATACTCTCTAAACATTCATATGAACATCCTTCACAAATCAATTTTTCGAATGTAGCACTAGTGTGGTCCAGTGCTGAATGTGAGATCTCTGGATTTCATGATTTCTCTGAAAATTCTATTGAGTTGAGGATGTTAGTGAAGATTGAAGACTGATCAACAATGATCTTAACAATACTAGTCACAAACCAGCACAATGCATAGGAAAATGATAATAATTTGTGATGGAGCATAATATGTACTACTTGCGGATCCGCACATTACGCATAATAATATTTTTAGGGTAGTCTCACTAAATTTATTTATTACAATTTGGACTAATTTAATAAATTGTAATGTATTTAATAATCATATTTTCATTTATTATAAGGACAATCACAAATGTTATATATATATATATATATATTGTTGTGCCAAAATGAAAATAAAACAAGTTTTCTTAGGAATTCAATAGGCAAGTTAGCAAAAATATTAATTTTTTAATAAAATTTACATATAACAATTTGTGTATCATTAAAAAGTATATAGAATTTGGAAATTTTTTTTTAGTTTTAAACAAACTTTCTCAAACTCACTTTTTTCTACCGTACAATCAAAAACATCGAGAAATGTATCTAAAAAATTAATAGAACTCAACAAAACTACAATTCAAAATAAAAAAAGAAAGGGAAAAATAAAACTCCTTCTCCCGGATATGTAAAACATATCAAATGTGATGTGATCAATCCAAATATCTAATGCATAATCAAATTCAAAATTTTTAATAATGCTTTAGAGTAACACAATAGAAATATGTTGTTGTTCCAAGATAAAAGTGATGGTTATAGCTTTACACATGTAAAGGGGAATATATATAATATTCGTAAATGTTTAAAACAATTATTCAAGCATCTAAGAATATCATATAACAAAGACATAACAATTTGCTACTAAATTGATAAAAAAAAATATTTACTAGTAGTGAAAGAAAATTGCACAAAGACTATCTTCTTCAAATGTACTAACTGTTTTTTATCATATTGTTCAGACTATCTTATTATTTTCCAAATAAAATAAAGCTGACAACAACATAACATATGACATATTATAATATGATTTTTCCCTAAATCGGGTCAACAACAAACATTATTCATTAAAAGTATTTAGTATTGTAAATAAAATGATAAAAAAAAAAAAAAAAAAAAAAAACATATTTGCATCAAGGAACATATCCGAATTACTCAATAATAGGATAATTGGGGGTACAAACCTCTATTAGGAGATCCTCCTATGGGACAGTTGTCTAGTTATATCTTTTCCACCATTAATGATTAAGCAAGACCTGTGAATACCATTTTATAGACAATTCTAAAATATATATATATATATATTTTTTTTTATTCTTCATTGATTTCATTTTTCAGTTATTAAAATCCAAAAGTAAAGTTCTAAAGAAAAAAAAAATAATCATCAATTTAAGATAGAGATGCAAAAATAAAACAAATCCAACAAAAATGAAAAAAAAAAAATGAGAGAGGAATAGAGAGAAAAATAACCTTTTTGTGTAAGAAAAATATGCATAGAATGGGAGAGAGTGACAACTTTATAGTAAGAAGATAAGAATAAAAATAACCAAAATAAAGGAAGATAAATGGGCAAAATTATATGTAAATTTAAAACTGCCCAAAATGAATATGTATAGACAACACTTTGTTTTTATTTTCATTGATTAATTATTTAGTTATAACTTTAAAATTAAAGTAGATGAATATGTAAATTTAAAACTACCTAAGATAAATTTGTAAAGCCAATATATTTATATATTTAATATTTTCAAAAAAATTCAAGGTAAAAAAATAAATATAAAAAAGAATAATGATGTGGCAATAACGTGGCGAATGAGGTGGCTCAACCGAAGCGTAGCAATAATAAATAATACATTTCAGCTTTTATACATACATATATATATTGTAGGGACTGGGTTTGAGCACTTCTTCTATTGGACGAGTGGACTTAGGCCCAACTAGCCCAATACAATAAATTTGTAGAGAGTGGGTTAAAGAGCTAGGCTTTAGCGCATGAACAACGGTTAATATGGTGTTTATGACAATCAAACAGAGATGAACTAAGTATATCTAAGAAAAGTGTTCTCGACAGAATCCGAGGAGCTTTGTTCTAAGAAATGTTGAATGATTCTGATTACAGGAGTTCTTGAGATTGTTACAGTACTATTTCCCTTCCTTCTCTGTGGTAGGTTTCTCCTATTATATAGTCCTCTTTAAACAATCTTGGCCTTCCACTTGTTGGTCATCCAAGCCTATATTTGAGTGCATGTCCCATCAGACACTCTCTCTGGCGTTCTGTGAGTTGTGATAACCGAGGTAGCACTATTCAGGGGTCATTTCCTCATCAATGCGGCCAGGACGTTAGTTGTGGGCATTTAATGCGGATATGACAATTTCTCCTTAAATTGCTCCTCCACTATGCTCCCTTGGCTCACTCATTGTACTTGTCCCTTTTCATGGGATGCTTTGGGAGGCTGCCCTTGATGGCGTGCCAATCGTCCCTTCTGTGATTTTGAATGGCCGAGGACAGGATCGTCCTCGGTGATGTTTCTTGGCACTTCGAACTCCCTTCGTTCGTCTTCGGACATTTCTTCCTCCTCAACGTGAGCCTTGGGCTTGGTGTAAAATTGCCCGGGGTTGCCAAACTCTTCGGCCCCACACACACACACACACACACACACATATATATATATAAGTTAAACATGCTATTTGAAATTAGTGTTCCTAATTTGCATTATCTTTTATATTATATTTTGTTAATAGAAATAATTGAATAAAAAGTTTTAGACTGCATGCATAATCATACGGCAATATCACTTTACATAATAAGTTGTGGAGTTATATTTTGAACGCTTTATAAATAATTGGTTGATTAATTGAACATCTCTAAGTCAATGGGGGAACACATTGCACGTTAAACCATGAGCAGAACTACGTTGTAAGTTAGGGGGTCATCGCCCCTACAAAATTTTAAAAAATCACACTAACAGATGAAAACTTAAGTCCGAGCTCCGACTTTTAAGAGATGCCCCCCCCTACATGTTAGCGATCAGCCATTTGGATCTGGCCACCCCAAATCTCAATTCCCTTCACTATTGACATAAGAACTTGTTCAGACCCCCAATTAAAAATTATGACTAGATTTCTTTTACTCTACTTAGACTTAGTGCGAAACAAGAGTAAATAAGCGCAATGAACTAATAACACTACCCTAAGCCATATTCATCCATTATCAACAATAAAATGAAAGCTTAAAGAGTAGGGAAGAAAGATGCAAACACAAGATTATACCGAGACATGTTATCGAAGAAGAAACCGAAGAACTCAGCGAAAAACCTCTCCGCGACCCTCTAAGTTAAAATCGATCCACTAGAGAGTAAAGTTGGAGTACACGAATAATAAAAGACCCTCCAAGCCTAGTCTATCCCATGTACTTAAGCATTCCAAGCTCCTGCTACCAACTGACTTTTCGGAGCCTTGTCTTCTCTAACTTTCTAAATCCCGCAATTCGGCTCAATTGCATCCGCCAATAAATGGCTCCTTCCAATGCTTCCCAGCAACACTAAAATCTCACTTTACACTCAGAATATGTGTGGTAAGTGTTGGTCTAGCAACCTCTCAAAGATCTAGAGATGGAGAGGTAGGAGTTAAGGAAAACCACAAGGAAATGTGTAGATAATTATGGGTATAACAATCTTAAACTCTTTAGTGTATTTTCTAAAGTTTTCTCTCTAAAAAGCATTCATAACAATTTGTGGCTAATGAAGGTATATATAGTGTGGGTAAAGACTTAGTAAAGCAAAACACAACTTTTTGCCAAACAAATACTTTCGCAGGTCCTTCGCGAGTTGGCCCTTCCTGCGAAAATGACAGCCTGGCACGACTCTTCATCTTCCAATCATGTGCTCTACACGTGGCTTTTTTGTGGGTTGCTTCTTGCAAGCTACTCGCAAGCTAGTCGTGAAATCCACTTGTTCATCCTTTAAAGCTTGATTCTTTACCAATCTCTCACACTCATCCTTTACAATTAAACCCACATACATATAGGAAAAATGATTGAGGAAATTATAATCAAATTTGGCACGGAATTAAAGCCAACACAATATAGTTGGAAATCACAACTTTACACAGGAGGATGCTTTCTTGTAAGGTTGAAGATATCAAGTTAAGTTTAAAGTGATAGACCTCATTAGTAATCGAATGAACCCTTTCCTCCTTAAACCCCAAAGCACTTTGTACATGGAAATGTGCCAATTCAGTTACAAGAACTTTGGCATAACTTTTACTATTAATTTCCCTTAGAAGCTTCATATTGGATTTGTTCATATTTTACTATTAACTTATGTGATTTTATTAGTATTTTTAGTCCCTATAAGAACTACACCTATTAAAATTTTGTAACAATAATTTTGCAATATATATATATAACCAGTGCCGGCTGAACAGTAGAGCAAAAAATGCGGTCGCCTAAGGCTCCAAGTAAAAAAAAGGCCCGCAAATTTTAACCAATAGGGTTATTTATAATTAATAAATAAAATCATTTTTTTTACCAGATGAAAAACAAATAGAAAATAAAGAAAAATGCAACGTCCACAATATTTTTTACAGCACTTTTACAATTATGCTAAGTAGCAGGTTGTTGCAACCTGTTATTGATGGCAAAAAAATAATTATAGTGATATTTTCAAAGAAAAAAAAAAGCAACTTAAAACTTAGGATTTGTTGTAAAAAAATATTGTGAACGTTGTACTTCTAAAAAAAAATAAGAATAATAATAAGAGTTTAGTTAGCAAACTTTTACTAGTTCTCACCTAAGTCCACTACTAACACCACTATTTTACTTACTATTATCAATCTACCATATTAACAAGTATGAAAAATTTTGTTAAATTTTTTTTGTTTATAAAATTTCTAAAAAAAGAAAAAATTCTATGTAGTTTATGTTAATTAGTAGTAATTTTGCATCTAAAATAAAATAATCAATTTTCACCTTAGGCCCTCAAATAAATCAAACCACCCCTGTATATAACTTTGAATTTTTTTTTCTTGAATTGCATATCAACATGATAGTTATACTTGGCCTCCCAAAAAAAATTCTGGTTCTGCCCTTGCATTTAGTTTTTCGTAAACAACTTTGGCTCCTATTTTACAATTGTTTTTCCTTCCCTACCCTGAATACACAACTTATTTTCTAAATAAATTAATGATCGCACACACATGTAACCATAGAGTTTATCTTCTACCAACTAGTTACTACCAATTAATGACTGCCATAGATTTCTTTTTTTTTTTTTTTTAGAATCCAATCTATAATGTCTTATTAACTCACGAAAGAGGCATATCTGCCAATACAAATTGGTGAAACAAATTAACACAAAATTTTTTTTTTTTTGGCGAAACTACAATATTGGTCCCTCAAGTTTGTCCTGTGTGAGCAATTGGTCCTTCAAGTTTGAAGCATGCGCAATTGGTCCCTCAAGTTTGTAAAATGAGCAATATAAGTCCTTTTACTAACTGCCATTAACGGTATTACTTATGTGGCTAATGAACAATGACTTGACATTTTATTTTAATGATGTGGCAAATTAAAAGTACACATGAGAAACATTTTTTACAACGGTACCAAATTAAAAAAACTCTCTTTTTTTCTACCAATTGTAAATATATCGGATAGTCCTGATTTGTTGCATGAAAACACGGGTGTGGAGTCGGGAGAGGAACTACAAAAAAGGTGCTCTCTGGCCTTTGGGCTTGTAGCAGCAGGTGCGTGTCTTGCATTCTATTGCAAGAGTTAAACTGGCCTTCCCCAGGTAAGGCCATTGGTGGTTTGGTGAGCTGTGGGTGAGGAAATCGAATCTTTGCCTTATCAACGGTAGAGTGGGGTTAGGAAAATATGGCGGAAGAGCTGGAAGTGTTATGGCAGAAACTATCTTTTACGGAGGAAGAGATTGACGACGTGGAGCTCGGGAGTAGTAGTACGAAAGCGGCAAAAGCAAGAGGGAAGAAGTGTGCTGTACTGAAGGTCCTTACACACAGAAGCATTAGCTTGGATGCTCTGAGGAAGAATCTGAGGATGATGTGGAAGCCAAAAAAGGAAGTGCAACTCTTTGAGATAGAGGAAGATATTTTCTTGGTGGAGTTCGGAGACGAAAAGGACAAGAAGAGAATCCTTGACATGAGCCCATGGAGCTACGAAAAACAACTAGTACTCATACAGGAGTTTGAAGCCGAGCTGACCCCAAAGGAAATAAAACTGAAGTGGTCTCCCTTTTGGATTCAAATGTTCAACCTGCCTTTGAAGAGCAGAACAAGGGAGACCGGGATTGCTATAGGCTCCAAGTTAGGGGAGGTCTTGGATGTGGATGTCCCTGAATCTGGAGTTGTCTAGGGGAAGTGTCTGAGGGTGAGAATTCGAATTGATGTCACAAAGCGCCTGGTGAGGGGAAAACAGGTAACCATAGAAGGAGGGGAAAAAAGGTGGATCAATTTCAGGTACGAACGGCTACCAAATTTCTGTTACAGCTGTGGTATGCTCAGTCATGGTATCAAGGAGTGCACGCTTGGTCAAGCAAATGCCCTCCAAATTAATGGAGAGCTTCAATATGGTGCCTGGATGAGAGGGGAACCAATGAAGAGGGGCAATAAGGAGTTTCATAATACAGGCATGGAAGGAGGTCTAGGAGATGGAGGGGTCACCGGTGCTAGTTCGGAGGCGGAGAAAAACCCCTATACTGATCCGATAGGGGCTAGCGTGGAGGGTAGCTTCCACGCGCATAGTTTGGTTGATAAGGGTGACGATAGCCCTACCTGGGTTGAAACAAAACTAACCAACCCAAAGCAATTGTCAGAAAACTTACACAAAGAAGGTAAGGTCAGTCTGAGAGAGGAAAAGGGATTGGAAAAGGAAGCTCAAAATGGTGAAAAGGCATCAAGCTTGAAGTCAACCCAAACCGAGGTGTCTGAATGCATGCAGTGGGAGACTGCTATAATACAGGGGAGCGAGCCAAAATTTAAATTCGAAATGGCACCAACTCAGACCGGGACAACACATGAGACAAAGTCAGGAAATGATGAGGGCCCACAAAGCCCAGTGGCAATGGTGTTTGACGCCAAAGTGGGCTGGGTCACTGAAACAATTGGCCTAACAACCAAACATTGGAAACGTTTAGCTAGAGAATTGAAAGGTAAGAGTACTGAAGAAGGGCCCGGTCAGGAAACTAAAAAACACACGGGTCCAACTCCTATACAAGAGTTGGATCCAAACGTGGTTGACCAGAAAAGACGAAAAGGAAAGAACCAGAGGAAGCTTACCTCAGAGAATGAAGCAGAGATGGTTGGCGAAGAGGCGGAGGCTGCGACGTAGCCCTGCCGAGCTCAATGAGTGTGTTGGCGTGGAACTGCCGAGGTATGGGGTCTACCTTGGCGGTTCAAATTCTCGCCGATGAGGTGAGAACGCGTGAACCCCTGCTGGTCTTTCTAATTGAAACCAAGGCCAGAGCTAGCAGAATAAAAGGGCTTCAAGCAAAGCTGAACTACACACAGGGCATCATCGTCCCAAGCGACGGCAGGAGCGGCGGACTGGCTCTTTTGTGGAGGGAGGGTGCGAAGGTGAGTTTCAAGAGTTGTTCAAATTCCCACATTGATGTGGTTGTGCGTGAAAGTGACTCTTCCCCCCCTTGGAGAGCTACCGGTTTTTATGGCTTCCCGGAAACAGAGAGGAGGCACATATCATGGAAATTATTGGAAACTCTACGAGATCAGTGCGACATGCCATGGATCGCCTTTGGCGATTTTAATGAGATAGCCTACTCTTATGAGAAATCAGGGGGATCGGAAAGAAACGGTAATCAAATGGCAGATTTTCGAGATTGTTTAGATAAGTGTGGCCTAATTGATCTGGGTTATGTGGGTCAACGCTTCACTTGGTGTAATGGAAGATATGGGAATCAGAGAACTAAGCTTAGGCTTGATAGAATGGTGGCGAATGGAGATTGGATGAGGATGCATCCAGAGGCTAGTGTGCATCATTTTTCCATGTCCATTTCCGATCATTGTATGTTGGTTCTTGCTTTGAAACGCAGTCAACCAAAAAAGCCAATGAAAAAAAGGTTTATGTTCGAGGCTATGTGGACGAGAGAGGAAGGATGCAAGGAAGTAATAGAGTCAGTGTGGGATCCTCTTTGTTGCGATTCAGGAATAACAATCATGGATAAGCTGAAGAGGTGCCAAGATCAATTGCAGAAGTGGAACTGAAACGTATTTGGGCATGTGGACAAGGTGCTGAAGCAAAAACAGTCAAGACTTCAACTTCTTGAAGCAACCGAAAGTGAGAATGAAAAGGCAGAGGAGATTAGGAGTTTAAAGGTAGAAATAAATGAGTCTCTTCTAAGGAAGGAGATTATGTGGAATCAAAGGTCTAGAGCCCTCTGGTTAAAGTGGGGTGATCGGAACACAAAGTTTTTTCATGCCACTGCCAGCCAAAGACATAGGCGGAACAGGATTGAGAAGCTGCAAGATTCGGAAGGGGTGTGGCAGGAGGAACAGGGAAGGGTTGAGAGCTTAATCCTGGAGTACTTTGCTAATATCTTTAAGTCGGATCAACCCTCCTCCTTTGAAGCTAGTTTGGGCGCAATTAATACCCGTGTCTCTTCAGAAATGAATGATGTGTTACTAGCAGAATTCAAGGCAGCCGAGGTGGAGCGAGCTATCAAGCAGATGCACCCTACAAAATCCCCAGGACCAGACGGTATGTCCCCTATTTTCTATCAAAAATATTGGGACTTGGTGGGATCTGATGTGATTAATTGTGTTTTGAATGTGCTGAATGTTGGGATTTTGCCTAGTAATCTTAATGAAACTTACATTTGTCTTATCCCAAAAGTTAAAAACCCTCAAAAAATCACTGAATATAGACCGATAAGTCTATGCAATGTCCTATATAAAATCATAGCTAAGGTCCTAGCTAACCGTCTGAAAAGAGTACTTGCAGCTGTGATTGACGAAGCTCAAAGTGCCTTTGTTCCTGGAAGACTTATTACAGATAATGTGCTAGTAGCATTTGAAACAATGCATTGTATAGACCAAAGGAGGAAAGGTAAGGAAGCTCTTATGGCCTTAAAGCTTGATATGAGCAAGGCCTATGATAGGGTTGAATGGGGTTATTTGGAAGCAATGATGAGAAGAATGGGGTTTCATGATAGGTGGATTGCTCTCATAATGATGTGTGTGACTTCGGTGAACTATTCGGTCCTTATCAATGGTGTTCCCAAAGGAAAAATCTTCCCATCAAGGGGTCTTCGACAAGGTGACCCTATTTCTCCTTATCTCTTCCTTCTTTGTGCGGAGGGACTGACGGCTATGTTGAAAAAGGAAGAGGAATTGGGGAATATAAAAGGGGTTGCGGTGTGTAGGGGTGCTCCAAGAATTACCCATCTCCTTTTTGCGGATGATAGCATAATTTTTTGTAGGGCTTCCTTTGATGAAGCGAGAAGGATTATGAAGGTGCTTGAGGACTATGAAGGGGATTCGGGGCAAAGGCTGAATAAGGAGAAAACTTCCCTATTTTTCAGCAAGAATACAAGTAGAGAAGTCCAAGACCAAGTCAAAGATTTATTTGGAGCTCAAATTACTAGACATCACGAGAAATATCTTGGGTTGCCGCCGTTAGTAGGAAAGGGGAAAAGGAAAGCTTTCAATCGCATTAAAGATATGGTGGGGAGGAAAATTGGGGGGTGGAAAGGAAAACTTCTATCCAATGCAGGGAGAGAAATTCTTATAAAAGCAGTGGCCCAAGCTACTCCTACCTATACTATGAGTTGTTTCAGACTCCCGGATTCTTTATGCAAGGAGTTGAATTCCATGGTGAGGAACTTTTGGTGGGGGCAGAAGGACAAGGAACGAAAAATGGCGTGGATCTCTTGGGAAAAACTTTGTTCTCCGAAGATGGAAGGGGGAATGGGCTTTAGAGATTTAAAGACTTTCAACCTTGCGCTCTTAGCTAAGCAAGGTTGGAGAATACAACAAAATCCAAACACCCTTGTCCATAAAGTCTTCAAGGCAAAGTACTTTGCGAGTGGTTCATTTGGGGAGGCGCAGTTGGGATCTAGACCATCCTATGTCTGGAAGAGCATTATGGCAGCGAAGGATTTAATTGTGAAGAGCTCTAGATGGGTCATTGGAAATGGGGAGAGGGTCCATATTTGGGAAGACAGATGGATACCAAATCCGGACTCATTCAAAGTTATTAGCCCAAAAGACCCCTCAAGTAATGTTGTTATGGTGGCGGACCTCATTAACCAGGCGACCCGTGGATGGGATGCTAATCTGGTGAGAAACTCCTTCCTTCCCCATGAAGCTGAAACTGTGTTGGGAATTCCTCTTAGCCCAAGGCTTCCTAATGATTCCATAGTGTGGGCTTGGACACCCAATGGCCTTTTTTCTGTTAAGAGTGCATATAGGGCAGCCCAGAAATTGATGCCAAAGCCAAACTCGCATGGAGATAAAGGGGAAAGTTCAGATGGGTCGAAATCTAGAGCCATTTGGAAGCTTATCTGGAATTTGGACTGCCCCAACAAAATTAGGCATTTCATGTGGAGGGCATGCAAAAACATTCTGCCAACTAAGTGCCGCCTAAAGTCAAAAGGTCTGAAGGTGGAGATCAGCTGCGATGTGTGTGGAGGAGATGAAACTGTTAGTCATATTTTATGGGGATGCAAATCGGCGGCAGAGGTATGGAGTGCAACAAAAGTGAAGCTTCCCATGCTTTATGATGCTCATTCAGATTTTATGGACTTAATTTGGGAAATTAGGGAGAGGCGCCCGGAGGTTGACTGGGAGTTGATTGCTGTCACGGGTTGGAGTTTATGGAGTAACCGGAATAAACTCAAACATGAAGGGAAATGCAAAACAGCTGCTGAAGTGGTAAGGTTTGTAGCAAATTATGTGAAGGAAGTGAGGCAGCCCAAACCAATCCTTCCACGCTCTTCCAATTCAGGTATGCTTTCCTGGATTCCCCCCTGCACTAGTTGGTATAAAATAAATACAGATGGAGCAGTTTTTGGGAGCATAGGTTGTTGTGGTGTAGGCGTTGTGATCAGGAATGAATGGGGCCAGCTGATGGGTTCGATGAGTAAACGCCTGGAGTGGCCGTTGGGTGCTCTAGAGACGGAAGCTAAAGCTGTGGAAGAGGGGATACAGTTGGCATGGGATCTTGGACTCAAAGAAATTATCATTGAGAGTGATTCACAGATTGTGATAAAAGCACTAAAAGGGCAAGGTCCTATTCTGAGTTCCATTAGAAAGGTAGTTGAAGGTATTGAGATGTCATTAAGGCATTTTCACTCTTGGAAAGCTGTCCATACCAGAAGGAGCAGCAACAAGGCAGCTCACATTTTGGCTAAACTTGCCAGTGAGGTGGATGATTGTATTGTGTGGGTAGAAGATACCCCCTTAGTTATTAAGGATCAATTACAATGTGATGTAATCATTTTGAACTCTGTTTCATTTTAATGAACGTTTATCTTATGTTGATTATCAAAAAAAAAAAAATTGTAAATATATCAAAATTTGTGGGACCCACTGATGTGAACACAGACAACTTCTTCTTCTCTTCTAAATGACTTTTTTTTTTTCCAGCTCTTGCACGAAACTCACTGATTGTCTTCTTCTTTCTTCTTTTTCTTTTTATTTCCTATCTCTCTTACACGAACCCACACACTAGCGGTCTAAGGTCTTCTTCTTCATTTTTTTTTTTTTCTTTTGGTGTTTACTATTTTACTATTTTGATGGTCTTTTTGTTTCAAATAAAATAAAACCCAGTTGAATTTAACCCCACTAACAAAACAAAATTCATAAAAATAGAATCTCAAACCCAGAAAACAAAACCCATTTGAGTTTAACCCTCACCCACAAAACACAAACCAAATCAAACATTTAAAGAAAATAAAAGAAAAAAACAACAAAAGAGAAGCAAAGATGCTGCGAAGTGCTATATGATACATGCCCTGCTTTTTTGTTGTTATGCCTCTACTGGGATTCCAAGGGTTTTGTTTCATCCCGTGGAGTGTCCGCAAATGTTTAGCTATTTTAGTTTACTCTGTTTCTGTATTTTGTTGCAGTTCTGTGTAGTTGTTGTGTTAATATATGTCAAAAAGATATTGGGACCTATTTCTGTAATTTTAATTTGTAATTTTTTAATTAAAATATGCCACATCATTAAAATAAAATGCCAAGTCATTGTTTGTTAGCCACATAAGTAACACCGTTAATGGCAATTAGTAAAAGGACTTATATTGCTCATTTTGAAAACTTGAGAGACCAGTTGTGCACACTTCAAACTTGAGGGACCGATTGCGTACACATGGTAAACTTGAGAAACCAATATCATAGTTTTGCCTTTTTTTTTTTTCTTTTCCATCCTGCATACACAACTTATTTTTATAAAAGTCAATTGTTTTTATTTTTTACCCTGAATACACAACTTATTTTATAAATTAATTAATTAATTAATTAAAGAGCACACACGTGTGCAACCATAAAGTGTAGTTTCTAACTAGTACAGTACTAATTATGGTAGTCATAGATTTTACTAAAATTGATGAGATAACTAAGATAAATCAATTATTGCTGAATTTCCAAATGCCCTGGAGCTAAATTTCCAAAGTGCTTGAAAGACTAGGAGGAAAGGATTTGAATTGTACAAGTTAGCAGCATATTGTAATTATCTCTAAAAAAAAAAAACTAAGTTAAATCAATTTTTTTTAGAGGAAGACAAATCAATTCATATGCATAATACACATGTGTGTCCATTGTGATTTGAGGCCTTATTTTGAGGTTTTTTTTCAAACTCATCATCCACAACCACAACTTTAATAGTATCAACGGGGAAGGGTTGAAATTGAGTTGGAAGGAAACAATAAAAAAAATCAACACATATATCTTATAACTTAACGAAAAACCAATCTAAGTTAAGAAAAGACAAAAAAAAAAAAACCAATTGCATCCGTTAAGTTTGTTCGGTTGTTATTTTAGTTCTTAAAGTTTCACTTTTATCATTTTAATCCTTTAAGTTTCATTGGTGATCACCGGTAGTCCTTCCATCTTAATCGACAGTTAACTACTAAAAAAAAATCAAAACCACATAAGATATAGAAGAACTCAAACACATACAAACCCAAAAAAAAAAAAAAAAAAAAATCAAATTCAAAGAACATCTAAACCCAAAATTGAATTCTTAAAATAATTTTTTTAATTAAAAAAAAAAAAAAAGCAAAAATTGCACCCCTTAATGTCAATGTTCCATTTTTGTTCCTACAAGACTAGAGTTATTATCACCACTCTCGCTCCTTCGTAGCTCCAGCAATTCTCCACATCTCCCTCTCAACTTGAGTTGTCGATCAAAGTTTGGTTGAACAATTTTGGGTTCAGATTGGTTCTTTGAATTTGGATTGGGGAATTTTTTTTGCATTTAGCATTAATTTTAAAACAATTTCATTAGCTGTCATGTTTCAAAAACGATTTGGAAAAACAGCATCTCGAGTTTGGTGAAAAATCGAGCATTTAAGACTCAAGTCTTAGTGTGCTAGCACACAGCTGGCATGGAGAATGTTCCATGTGGAGGCTCAAGTTCAATAAAAAAAATATGGGTTTTTACTGGGTTTGGGTTCTTTCTTCATCTTCATGTGGGTTCCTCTTTAGATTTTCTACGGGTTTGGGTTCTTTCTTCTTCTTCTTCATGTGGGTTCTTCTTCAAATCTTCTTCCTATAGAAGGTTTTCGTGTGGTGGTCATTGTTGGAGGGGGGAACGAATTTGGTCTATGTAAAAAGTGAAATTGTGGATTTCACAGTGAAAAACTTGGTGGGTCTGGTTTGATTTGGGTTAATTTTGTGGAATTGAATGGTGGGTCAGTTATGATTTTGGGGTTTTATGTGTAATCATTGGTGGGTTTGGTGGATAATTCTTCTTCTTCCTGTGGATTTTTCCTTCTTCTGTTTTTGGTTTTTCTTCTTTTCCTTCTTTCATTTCTGGTTCTTCTTCTTCTCTTGCGCTTTATGGAACTCGAGTCTTAGAAACTCAAGTTCCACGTGGATTTACTTGTCCATGTCAACTTCATTGAACTTAAGCCTTATAGGCTCGAGATGCTGTATTCTTAACTAGTTTTAGAGAGATGCTTACTAACGAAGTAGTTTCCTCAAATCGTGCTATGTTGCAAATATCTCCTTGGATTGGATTTGTATATGATTTGTCTTTTTTTTTTTTTTTTTAATGAATTTTTGGGGTTTGATATTGGATTTGCAGCATGGTTTTGAAATCCGAACCGGACCATACGGTTGAATCGGGTTAATCGGAAACTGGTTACTAATCCGGTTTTTTAAACCTACAAAACCGAAAATTTTATTTTTGCAAGAAACCGTTCCAATCGCAGTCAAACTGCCCTGTTGCCGGAACCATGCACAAGTTTGCCGGTTTCTTTCCTTAAATTTTTTTTTTCTAAAAATGCGATGGTTGTCAAGAGTTAAAAGCCGAAGTTACCTCTTTTTTGCCGAATCTATTCGTTTGAGGAGAGACTGACGAGATGGCTTGAAATAGATTAGAGACTTTTCCAGATCTTCTTGTTTGGAGGGATTATAAGTGAAGTAAGAGAAATTGAGGCTGGCTTGGGTTCTAATCGTGAAGTGAGGCAGAGGTAGAAAGAGAGAGAGAGATGATTGAGAAGTGAGAACTGAGAGGAAGCAAAAAAGAGAGAGAGGGAGAGAGGGTCAGTGAGAGACAGAGGAAAAGTGGGGTTCTTTTTTGGGGAAGAGAGGTAGAACGTGCTAGTGAGATTATTTTATTCTAAAACTTAAAAAGCCACGTTGACTATTCAGAAAAAAGGAAAGAACCATGTGGAATACTGGAATGTTCTTTTATTTGTATTGAACGATTTTTAAATAAATTAGTTTATTAAACCTTTTGAGATATTATCTATCTTGTACAAATTTGTTAAAAATTCATAAGAGATATTCTACTTAGTCTTTACTTTTTATTATTTAATCAAGATATATATATTAAATCTTTTTAAACATTATATTATTTTAATAAATATTGCTAAATTTTGTACATTTAATTTATTTATTTTTATATTATTAATTATTAAAATAATTATTACATCATCACAATTCTACCTTGGTTGAACTTCGGTTTGACCTCAAAAACTTTGAACCTCTCTCTTTTACGGTTTAATAAACGGTCCGAGTCTGAAAACCATGATTTGCAGTGAGTTGGTATTCCTTGTGTGAAAAAATGAAAATCTAGGAAAGATATTGGTGGAATCATGGGTTTTTTTTAGAGTGAGACTTGTGTCTAGTGACCCGTTCCACCAAACATGCTAGGATACGGATACATGTTCAAAACTGGACAAGTGTTCGCATTTCAACGTGGCTAGTGGAACTGGCCACTAGATACAAACTCAACCCTTTTTTTTAATTTATATTTAGATAATAATATTTTACTACATTTTAATATTAAAAAATGTTTTTTTTTTTTAATAGTCTACTATGGATTCAGACGAAAGGACTAAAGGCGAGCTAATGTAAACTTAAATAATTAAAATGACAAAATGAAATTTTAAGAACCAAAATGACAATCAATTAAACTTAAGGGTTGCAATATATATTTCTTGTCAAAAGTAAAATATTCGCTTATGATAACAATGTCAATGCTGAAATGAAAAGAACATTAAAATGAAGAGAAAATCCGAGCATTGTTGGAATACTAATCCAATCCCAATATCAGCAGTAAACATGCATTTTCCCAACACTAATCCAATACCAATATTCAGCAGTACACATGCCTTTTTTCCTTGAGATGGGTCTTTCCAACAGTTGGTTTACTAGAGTTAATTGTAAGATATACCAAAGAAATCGCAAATATATATATATATATATAAAAGTTGAAACTTAGCATTTATTATTTCTATATTTTTGTTGAACTACATTAGTGGCCACATCATCTACTTATTTCCAATGATATCTCTCTAATTTTTTTATCTTTTTTTTTTTTTCCTCAAAAAACTATTCCCAACTAATTGTTACACTTTCTCCAAATTTTTCCATCTTTTTTAGCTTTTTATTTCCCCACTAATATCTACCTTAATATCACTTTTCCTCTATCTCTTTATCTTCCTTTATTTTGGCTTTTCTTATTTCTATCCTTTTACTATAAATTTACGATTCTTTCTCTCATTCTATGCATTCCATTTTTGCTATATTTTTTTATTTTTTATTTTTCTTGCATCTTTACTTTAGGTTGATGTATTTTTGTATTATTTGGAACTCTACTTTGAGTTTATGTGATTAAGTTTTGTATTTTTTTTTTTTTTTTCTCTTTGGTTTCATAGATGTTATCATATTGCATTATAAAGATAGTATATAAAATATATAAAAATATAATGTTATTTTATTATATAACAATACTTAGATAATTTGGTGTTTATTAATATATTTTTTATTATTATTAAGTGTTCAGATTTCTAAGAATTGTTCAGTGTTCAATTGTATTTCAGTCTCTTTGTTTTTGTTTAGCATAGTAGCTTTATCAAGTAGAATTGTTATTCATTCTCAAAAAAAAAAAAAAAAAAAAAAAAAAAAAAAAAAAAAAGGTAGAATTGTTATTATTTTATTGATTCATTAGTGATCACCGATATGATGTCATGTTGCTTGTTGACCAGTTGATTCATGATTTTTTTTAAACTTAATAATTCATAATTGAAATGCTATTATAATGTTTCTTTATATTTTGATTAACTGCTAGTAGTAATTAAATTAAGTTTATTAATTTGAGAAGTAATGTTTCTTTGCCACTGATTGGTGATAATTATAGCCGTGTGAAACAAAACAAGGTCAACCATTGACAATTCCAAATTTTAAGTGCAGTATATTGCACAAAGTCTACACAACAATCTTGCTTGCCTAACCCAGAGAATACTGAAGGTGTCACCCGTTACTAATCCAACGGATCCATATAAACACATAATTAATCGCATTCCCCTCTAATTGTCTGAAAGCAAATTTCAGACAAGCACTTGTCTTGCTATGGCCCTTCAAGTTTCATTTGCTTTCACCACCTTTCTTATTGTACTCTCTTTGTCTTGGCTATTAAAGGTATGCAGAAGATCAAAACCTCATAGCAAAGTTCAGAAACTGCCACCAGGGCCAAGAAAGCTACCAATAATAGGAAACGTGCACAACTTAATAGGATCACTACCACATCATGCTCTCCAGAAACTAGCAGGAGAACATGGACCCCTTGTGCACCTGCATCTGGGTGAAATTTCTGCAGTTGTGGTATCATCACCAAGGGTGGCCGGAGAGGTCATGAAGACACATGATCTTGCGTTTGTGCAGAGAGCACAAACTCTTGGAACTAAAACTGTATTCTATGATGGCTTAGACATTGCCTTTGCTCCATATGGTGATTACTGGAGGCAAATGCGAAAAGTTTACATTTTGGAACTCCAAAGTGCCAAGAGGGTCCAATCATTTTCTTCTCTTCGAGAAGACGAAGTTTGTAATCTCATCAAGTCAATCCACTCATCTTCAGGATCACCAATCAATTTTACTGAAAATATTTTCTCTTTGACATCAAAAATTGTAAGTAGAGCAGCATTTGGTAACTAATGCAAAGATCGAGCTGCATTTGCATTGCTGGTCAAGGAAATTTCAACCTTAACGGGAGGTTTTCACTTGGCTGATTTGTTCCCTTCCAAAACTTTTCTTCATGTGTTTAGTGGGTTGTAAACTAAACTAGAGAATATTCATAGGAAGGTTGACAAAATGCTAGACAACATCATCGATGACCATAGGGAGAACCAGATGAGTGCAGCAACTGGCAACGGTGAACTTTCGAAGGTGGATCTTGTTGATGTTCTTTTAGGCCTTCAGCAAAGCGGTAGCCTTGAGTTACCCATCACAACCAACCACATCAAAGGAGTCATTTTGGTTATTATTCGTTCTAAATCCTACTCATTCAAAAATAGATTAATTAATTACTCCCAATTACTATGGCTGGTCTCTTTTGTAGCTGTCTTTATTTTTTTTTTTTTTTTTTTTCCTTCTCTTAAGAATATATAATCGTTCCGGATTTTTTTTTCAGGACATATTTGCAGCTGGAACTGATACTACATCAACGACAATAGATTGGGCTATGTCAGAAATGATGAGACAACCTAGAGTTCTGGAAAAGGCACAAGCTGAGATAAGACAAGCCTTTAAAGGAAAGAAACAAATCCATGAGAAAGACATTCAGAACCTCAGTTACTTAAAGTTAGTTATCAAAGAAACTCAGGTTACACCCTCCTGGTCCTATGTTACTCCCAAGAGAATGCAGAGAGCCATGTGAAATCGATGGATATGAGATACCCCTCAAAACCAAAGTCATTGTTAATGAATGGGCAATTGGAAGAGATCCTGAATATTGGCATGATCCTGAGACTTTTATACCAGAGAGGTTTGCCAACAGTTCAATTGAATTCAATGGGACTCACCATGAATATATTCCTTTTGGGGTAGGAAGGAGGATTTGCCCAGGAGTAACATTTGGTTTAGCTAATACCGTATTTCCTCTTGCTCAACTACTGTACCATTTTGATTGGGAGCTTCCAGGCAGAATGAGACCAGAGGATCTGGATATGACTGAAGTCTTTGGTACAAGTGTCTGCCGGGAAAGCAACTTGTATTTGGTGGCCAAGCCTTATACGACTCCACTTGAGCACCAGATATAACAGAAAATCTCAAAATAATGGATATTCATATCAGGAAATTCATTCAGATGCTCCTCAAATTCCTGCTTCACTATATTAATCAATGTTGTAATAAAGTAAGTATACTCAAGCAAATATTTTCTGGAATAATTGTATTCTTATTGCCTTGATAATCAGAAAGCCAAGATCCTTTCATATTTCTTCTGTGTTTGTCATTAGTTTATTTAGCTTATTTTTAATTGCTTTTTGCTGAAATTGTGCTGAAGTGAGAAAAAATGAAGTTTTAAAAATTTGAACTGAACGTAAAAGCTAAAAGTTATCCAAAAAAGCTGGATGCAATTGTAATATGCATTGTATAATTGAAATTGACCAATGCTAGAGTTGTTTTAATCTTTTTACTCAAAGTTAATCTACTCTGGTAGCCCAATATCAGAGAAGAAAATGGTACACTATTTCATTCAGTTGGTAGATCAAACCAAGGGCTTAATTTTAGTTCAAGAGCACCAACAATGCAGTAGATGATAAACTACAAGTTTCATTTTTTACGATCCATTTGTTTGGTTAATTAGGTGATCTTGACTAATGATCAAGTTTATTGTTATTTGAATTTTCCTATACATATTTGTAAGGTTGAATTTAATCAACCATCTTATTGGCTTTATTCTGTGACCATTTTGCTTGTAATTTAGGACTTAGTAACCCTATATTTAGGTGGGAAACTTGTAAGGGTAGTGAGTGAGAGAGTGTGAAGAAATGCTCAAGAGTGTACAAGAAAACAGAGTCTCGCGACTTGATCTCACGGGTAAGTCGCGGCTTGCAAGTCGCCAAATGTCTGTACACGTGCCAAGCATGCCAGAAGCTGAAGAGTCGCGCCAGCTGTCGCACTACAGGACAAAAGTCCCAGGCTGGTCAAGCCGTTAGCTCGCGGCTTGAACTCGTAACTTCACCCAGTCGCGAGGTCAAGTCTCCAAAATGCCCTGTTTGGCAAAAACTGACATTTTGCATTCCTTTCTCACCCTACTATATATATACCCTTATACCCACCATATTGAGAGAGCTTCCAGAGAGAATTTTGTGAGAGAAACCCTAAAGAAAAACAAGATTGCCTCATCCCCAATCTTCACCTTAGAGACTCTACAAATTCCTCTTCTTTCTTCCTCTCCATTGATATACCTTTGAGAGGCATTTTACCAAATCCTTATCTCACCACATCCACGTCTGTGAGAAGGTTCATTTGGTGCTGTTGGGAAGCAGTTAAGAAGGAACCAATCTACATTGGTTGATGCTATGGTCTAGTAGCGGAATCTGGGAAGCTAAAGAAGAAATAGGTTCGGCGTAATCTCGTTGGAGCAAGAAGCTTGGAGGGCTTAGGTACTTGGGTAGATTAGACTTGGAGGGTCTTCTGCTGTTCATGTATCCCAACTATATTCTTTAGTGGATTATTTGACCGCTTGGAGGGCGGCGGAGAGGTTTTACGTCGAGGGTTTCGATTTCCTCTTCGATAACACATCGTGTGTTATCCGTGTGTTTGCATCTTCCTTCCCTTATCTTTGCCTTATATTTGCTGCTGTGGATGTGTTTATATTTGGCTTAGAGTATTTATCAATTCTGATATAAGCTTGTTATCATATTATGCACATTGATTGTTTGATATAAAGCTTGAATTGATATTTTTGTAATTGGGGTCTAAACGTTCAAGGGTGTTTTATACCCAAATTGAACTTTCAATATTTGTGAAAGATCTTCCAGATATAACAGTGGAATGTAGAGGCATATGTTTCATTGCTCCCAAGGTTATCATAGAACATAATTTGGGGAGGCGGGCTTCTGCAAGTGGACAAGTTCATAGCTCAAATTAAAAAAATTTGCGTTATAAGTGTGAGAAGAGCATTAGATTCATAAGTGTGAGAAGAGCATTAGATGGTATGTGATGAATATTGATATTCTTGAACAGTCTAAATGATTGACCGCCAGACAAAACCCTTACTTTATGAACATTAATATGAACAATCATAAGAACACCCTTCACAAATCATTTTTTAGAAAATGCAGCACTAGTGACTAGTGAGGTCCAGTGCTGAATGTGAGCTCTCTGGCTATCATGATTTCCTCTGCAAATTCTAGTGAGTTGAGGATGTCGGTGAAGATTGAAGACTGAAGACTGTACAACGTTCTTTACAATATTAGTTGCAAATCAACACAAAAATGGATATAATTTGTGATAGTCCCAAAAAATATATGCTCATCCATACGAGAAAGACGAAGGTCGAAGACGATCCTGGCCTCAGCCCAGATTGAATGAAAATTGCCTGATGAAGACTTAACCGTCATCCTTTAATCAAGACGAGATGTTATAAAGAGAATAATGAGCTTCAATACCATTGGAAGCTTATCTGTCCATTTAACACTCCGCAGGGGGTGTTACAGATTCTGTAATAACGTCCTCATTATTGCAGAACCAATGGCTAGAAGGAAGAGGAAGTAGCTTATATATATACATGCACAGAACTAGGGGGAGGTATGAAAAACAATCATATACAGATAATCCTAATATCTTCATTTCTTTTCCTTTACATCTCTCAATCCTCTTCTCTGACTTTGGCATCAGAGACTCTGTGGCCGGCGCCACACCGGTGACCATCCTTTCTTTTTATAACTAGCCTTGTTTCAAGACCCGAGATAGTTGTGGGCGACCCTATCTGGACGATAGCTCGTGCTGACGATCTAAGCATCATCATTTTGGCGCCGTCTGTGGGAAATCTTTAGATTCACTAATTGATACAAAACAATTCTTGGGCATCCAGTTCAAGAACACCGTTCTATTACCAACTATACGTTCAGATGGAATCCAGCACTAATCCAAATCCAGTAGCATTGGCTCTACAAATTCAAACACTCGCAGCCACTGTAGAAGAACTTACCAGGCAGAACCAGGAAATGAGACAGAGGCTGTAACAAGGAGATAACCGCCCCGAAATCAATAGGGATGATGATGAAGACAATCACAAGAGGCAAACCAGCACCCCCGAGGAGGCGAATTCAGATCTCCTTAGGGAGATGAAAAAGGAGATGGACTAACTCAGAAACGCTATTAAGGGAAAAACGGATCAAAGTTTGGACAAGATAGTTAGGAAGACAGACTCGCCTTTTACAGTAGCAGTTCAGGAGTGTCCAGTGCCTTCTAAGTTTCGTCTACCTCAACTCGAGCCCTTTGATGGACTAAAGGATCCGCTGGATCACTTAAATACGTTCAAGACAACCCTGAGTCTCTAGCAACCTCCTGACGAGATTCTGTGCCGTTCTTTTCCTACTACCCTCAAAGGAGCGGCCAGGGAATGGTTCACCAAACTGCCAACCTCATCTATTGATAACTTCGAATAGCTAAGCAATTCGTTCGTCCGTCATTTTGTAGGCGGACAACGACCAAAAAAAACAGCTGATCATTTGCTCACAATCAAACAAGGAGAAAAGGAAACTTTGAGGTCCTACATGACCCGCTTCACCCAAGGAATGTTAGAAGTAGACGAATCGAATGATAAAGTGCAACTCACAACCTTCAAGGCGAGATTAAAATCCAGAGATTTTGTGGTCTCTCTGGCAAAGAATCCACCCAAGACGATGGCAGAGGCACTATTGAAGGCGCAAAAGTACATGAACGCAAAGGATGCTCTAGCAACCATAGATGGAGTAGAAAAACCAAAGGAACAGAAGAAAGAAAAGGAAAACGATCGAAGGGGACGAAAAAGAGATCGAGCAGATCGACGGAATGATAAAAGAAGTAAACGAAGGGATGACAAAAACCCTCAACAGGCAAAGTTCACACCTTTGGTGATGCTGGTTGACTAGATTTTGACAGAGATTAAAGACGAACAATACCTTAATGGCCTAGACCATTTCACTCACTGCCTAACATGCGCGACAAAAAGAAATACTGCCGTTTTCACAAAGACCATGGGCATAATACAGAGGATTGCCGAGACCTGAAAGAGCAGATAGAAGAACTTATACGGAAAGGGAAGTTACAAAAGTATGTAAGAAGGGGAGAGTCCAGCAAATTCAGGGATAGTAAGAGGGATCAACATGGAAGTACTCAAAAGGACGAAGACCATCTACCTCCTCATCCACAGAGCGCAATAGGGGAAATAAAAACCATCACAGGAGGACCGACCATCAGAGGATCATTCAGATCACTCAAAAAATCTCATCAAAGACAAGTAAACACTGTTCATAGCCTGCCTCTTTTGAAATTAAGAAGGACAAACCAGGATATGTATTTCTCGGAGGAGGATGCCAGAGGAATCAAGCAACCCCATGACGATCCACTAGTTATCATGGTCATGATCGAATGATTCAATACAAGAAGGGTCTTGGTAGACAATGAGAGCTCGGCAGACATTATCTACCTTTCTACCTTTCAATAGTTAAAAGTAGACCCGAAGAGACTTCGCCCTTTTGAATCCCCCCTCGACAGCTTTAGTGGGGATAAAGTATGCCCCTGTGGAATAGTAACATTGACGGTCACGGCAGGTTCTTACCCCCTCCAGGTAACAAATAAACACAACTTTTTGGTAGTTGATTCACCCTCGTCCTACAATGTGATCATAGGACGACCTACCCTCAACTGATGGAAAGCTGCTACTTCAACATACTGCCTAAAAGTGAAATTTCCTACAGAACATGATGTGGGGGAGATACGAGGAGACCAGGTATTAGCGAGGGAATGCTACTAGGCAGTCTTAGCCTTGAAGGAGAATCACACTTGGATAATTGAAGATAAAACACCAGAGATCATCGAGAGGCTAAAGATGGTAGAGTTGGTCTAAGGAGATCCAGCAAAGACAACCCAAGTAGGGACAAATCTAAATCCAAAAACAAAGGAAGAGATTATCAACTTCCTGAAGGATAACCTCGATGTATTCGCATGGAGTCATGAAGACATGCCAGGTATCCCAGCAGCTATTATCCAACATCGCCTGAATGTGGACCCTGAAAAGAAGCCCGTCCAACAGAAAAGAAGAGTGTTCGCCCCTGAACAGAACAAAGCAATCATGGACAAAGTAAACAAGTTACTGGCTGCTAATTTTATCCGAGAAGTCTACTATCCTGAGTGGTTGGCAAATGTCGTCATGGTAAAAAAGTCCAACGAAAAATGGAGAATGTGCGTTGATTTCACAGATTTAAACAAAACTTGCCCAAAAAACAGCTTTCCGTTACCCAGGATTGATTAGCTAGTCGATTCAACGGCTGGGCACAAATTGCTCACATACATGGACGCATTCTCAGGGTACAATCAAATACAGATGGCTGAGGAAGACCAGGAAAAGACAGCTTTCGTTACCAGTCAGGGGTTATACTGCTATAGGGTCATGCCTTTTGGTCTAAAGAATGCAAGAGCTACGTACCAACGTTGGTAACCAAATGTTCAAAAACAGATGGGGAGAAATATGGAGGTGTACGTCGATGATATGCTCGTTAAGAGCAAAGAAGAAGAAAACCACCTGGACGATCTTAAAGAAACATTTAACACACTCAGGCAATATAGCATAAAGCTAAACCCATCCAAGTGCACTTTTGGAGTCTCTTCAGGAAAATTCCTTGGGTTCGTGGTGTCACAAAGGGGAATAGAAGCAAATCCTGAGAAAGTGAAAGCTATCCTCGAGATGTCCTCTCCTAAGACAGCAAAGGAAGTACAATCCCTCACAGGAAGAGTAGCTACCCTCAATAGGTTCTGATAATTCCTCAGATATCAGTGGACTGAAAGCTCCGGGCGTTGGTAATTCGTTGAGTGAATACTGAAACAAAAAATGAACAAACAAGAATCAAAGGGGACCGGTGGGGGCCGGTCAAGAACCCTCCGATGATAAAGTCAGTAAATGTGGATTTCCAGTAAGTAATGAGAATTTCTCTTTTTGGAAGTGTCTGAATCTTTACCTTCATGCAGAATGACCTTTATATAATATCGGTGGACTGAAACAGTTATTTCTCCAACCATCGTGAGGTTTTAGAGAATTCAAAGATAACTTCCATAACCACCGCGGAAGTTACCTTATTTGTACCAATGCATCGCAATGGTAATATCAGAAAACACCGTTCCGTTGCAAACTGATGTTTATGATATAACGGAGTCGTCCGTCCATTACTATGGACGGACTAGCTTCGTCCATCCTTAACGAGGATGGATGAATGTACCTGCAAATTAAAGGACGAGTAGATTTTACTTGAGGGACGAGTAGATTTCTTTACTCGTCCATTCTTAATAAAGAATGGACGAGTGAACTTCGTCCATCCTTTACTCCTCTCGGACGGCACATACAGACGAGCTAGAACTTAGTGTTTTAATTGCACTATCAGGTTCGTCTCAAGGGCAACGAATAAATGCCTTCCTTTCTTCAAAACCTTGAAGCGAGCCTTTGTCTAGACGAAAGAATGCGAGACAGCGTTCCAGGAGCTAAAGAACTACTTGAGCAATTCTCCTCTCTTAAGCCAGTCCAAAGATGGAGAGGATTTATTTCTCTACCTGGCCGTATTCATTACTACAATTAGTGCAGCCTTGATTAGGGAAGAAGACCGGATACAACGACCAGTGTACTACGTTAGCCAAGCCTTCAAAGGAGCAGAAGCTCGGTATCCAAAAATAGAGAAGATCATTTTTAACCTAATTATTGGTTCAAGAAAACTTTGCCCATACTTCGAAGCGAACCCCATCATTATAATGACAGACCAGCCCATCAAGAAAGCAATGACCAAGCCCGAGGCCGTTGGACGAATGGTACAGTAGGCCATCGAACTCAGCCAGTTTGATATAAAATACCACCCCCGAACAGCAATAAAAGCCCACGTACTGGCAGACTTCATTGTGGAATTCACAATCCCCGAGCACAAAGACGACTAGGAAGATCTTTGGACGATTAATACAGATGGATCGTCCACCCAGAAAGGGGGCGAAGCGGGAATCGTTATTACTTCCCCTCAGAAAGATGTCCTTAAATATAGGGTTCAGCTCAAGTTTCCAATAACAAACAATGAAGCGAAATATGAGGCCTTGCTGATTAGGCTAAGAATAGCCCAGACACTCGGAGCTAAAAACATCGTGATTAAAAGCAACTCACGGCTCATCATAGGGCAAGTCAGAGGAGATTTTGAAGCAAAAGAGACAAGAATGCAAAAATACCTCAAATTGACGAATCAGTTGATAAGCAATTTCGATCGTGCAGAGTTCATTCAGATTCCCCGGGATCAGAATGCAGAAGCAGATGAAGTAGCATGAAGTGCCTCAATAGATGACCAGGACAAGAGAAATGCTTGGAGATTGGAAAAACAAAGCTCTCCTAGCATTAAAGAGTTTCAGACATTCAATGTACATACCCGTTCAGGTTGGACGAATCCAATTCTATCCTACCTTAAGGAGGGACGACTACCGCCAAATCCCGAAGAAGCCAAGAAAATCCAAAAGCGAGTCGCCCAGTTCACAATACTAAACGATGAGCTCTACAAAAGAGGCTACTCCCAACCCTACTTGAGATGCATAGAGAAGGATGAGGCTAGATATGTCCTGTAAGAGGTGCATGGAGGAATCTATGGAAATCACTCGAGGCCAAAATCCCTCGTCAGGAATATAATGAAGGCAGGATACTTTTGGCCCATAATGCAGCAAGACGCAACGGATTTTGTGAAGAGATGTGACAATTGCCAAAGGTACGAAAATATTCAACGAATGCCAGGCGAAAAGATGAGGACCATTTCCTCACCCTGGCCATTCGCATAGTGGGGTATCAACATCATGGGCCCCCTACCACAAGGAAAGAAACAAATGAAGTTCCTGCTCGTCGCAATTGACAACTTCAGAAAGTGGGTGGAAGCAGAAGCTCTGGCAACAATCACCAAGGCAAAGGTACAAAATTTTGTATGGAAAAATATTGTTTGCAGGTTTGGGATACCAAGGACGATCATCTCAGACAATGGTCGTCAGTATGACAGTCACGGATTCAGGACGTTTTGCTCAAGCTTAGGCATCAAGAACAAGTTCTCGTCACCAGAACATCCCCAGGCCAATGGATAGACAGAGATGACAAACCGGACCCTGCTCAAAATTATCAAGTCCTAGTTAGTAGGGGCGAAGGGAGCATGGTCTGAGGAGCTACCAAGTGTCTTGTGGGCTTACAGAACGACAGCAAGAACACCAATAGGAGAAACACTCTTCAACCTAACATACGGCATAGAAGCAGTCATCCTAGTTGAAGTAGGGCTCACTAGCATCAGGAGGGAGTTTTTCGACGAACAATGCAACAACGATCAATTGAAGCTAAACCCGAATTGCTTGGACGAAGTCAGAGATCAAGCCTCCCAAAGAATGATCAAATACCAGCAGAAGATGGCGGAATACTATAATCAAAGAGTAAAACTAAAAAGATTCAGCATCGGAGATCTCGTCCTCTAGAAAGTAACACCTGCAACAAAAGACCCAGCACAAGGCAAACTAGGCCCAACCTAGGAGGGACCCTACAAAGTCATCCACTATTCACGATGGGGAAGCTACCATCTAGAAGACCTGGAAGGAAATAAACTACCTCGTCCATGGAATGCAGAACACCTAAAAAGGTACTACGAAGAAACATCCATAAACTGACTGTAAGCAGTTAACATGATTCCATACCTCCTAATACAAGTTATGTATTCAAATTATATTCTGAATTGTATTTCATGCCTTCTAATGATCATTCAACATTTCACAAGTATCATTCAGCAATCCATGTGCTCTAACTATTTCTTTTTCAAAAGTCTAAAAATGGCTGTTCGGCCTCAAAAAGACAATAAAAATCCTTAAGAGGATGTGCATCGTCTAGATCAAAAAGACAATAAAAATTCTAAAGAGGATGCACATCGTCCAGATCGAAAACGACGATAAGATTCGTCCAGATCAAAAAGGAGATAAGGCCCCCTAAGTGGATACACCTTGTCCAAATTAAAGTAACAGTAAAAGGATACACGTCAAAAAGGAAGGGGGACAAGAAAGACGAAGAAAGAAGTCTAACGAAAATTCTCTAAGTCCACAAAGAATTTTTCAACAAAGATTCTATAAGTCCCCACGGGGACGACAAAAATACTTCCGTAAGTTGAAGTGAGCAAGGTAACAATAAATACGTTATATATAGAAAAATGCAAATTGTTTCAAAACCCCAAAACAGACGAGGACCCAAAAGCTTATTCATCCAAAAGCCCCAAAGCATATAAGGCATATACATAGAAAATCAGAATAAAACTAGAGATGGTCAAACTGAAGGGGCATCATCACCACCCTTGTCCGCTTTAGGAGGGTCCTCACCAGAAGCTATGGAAGTCTGAGCTGTCAGGGCGGCCTCGTCCGCTTCAATCTCCTTGTCCACAGCCTCAAAATCCAGGTCATCCAGATTAACTCTTGTCCCATGCTTCACCAAGTACCTCCTCAATAACTCAAAGCCCTTGAAGTACCACTGGAACAAGATGGTGTTGTACTCGTCTGTTGTCTGGAAGACAAGAACGGCCTTAGCTACTGCAGCCTTCATCCTCTGGCCTGCTGACGTGAGAAGCTCGTCCTTTTGCTTTACTAGTAACTTCTCAACTCCAAGTTGCTCAGTTAGAACCTTGACTTGCTCCTTGGAAGTGTTGTGTGCATCCATCGCAACAATTAAGTCTTTCTGCAAGCCTGAAGCCTCAGCCTCTAAAGCCTTAACTTTCGAAGTGGCCATGACGATGTTTTCTTCGTTCACCAAAAATTGTGAAGTAAGATGCATCGTCTCTCCCAACACCTAACAATAAAAGCTTGAGTTCAAATATATATATATATATATACATATCTTTTGACAATAAAAGTGTACCTGCACGAGCTTATGAATGTGCTGGTTCACCAACTCATGGGAAGGCACAAGAGAAATCTCCTTCATCTCCTCAGGAGTTAATAACTCATTTGCCCTCGTCATGGTAGCTTCAGCCTCAGCCCAAATGTTGGAACCTACTTTCTCCCTGCCCTTATACCCCACCTTCCGCTTCTTAGGGGCGGGGACCTCCTCGATAAAGATTACTGGAGAAGCTATCCATCCTTCTTCCAAAGTAGGGGTGGACGAATCCCTCTCAACTGTTTCTTTCTCCTTCTCCTTCTCTTTGTCGATTATCCTTAATGTTCTCTGACCAATACTGGAAAGGGGCTTATTCTTCTTCCCCTTGATCTTCGCATACATATCCTTGTTAAATTTGCTCGTCATTTCTACACTAGAAAGTAGAGAAAATCCAACAGTAAAAAAAAAAAAAAAAAAAAAACAAAACAAAAGAAAGGGGAAGGGAGTGATCGAGTATAACAAGGCAACTCATGTTTCCTTTGTTCTCGGTCAATTGTTTGGAGAACGTACACTGAAGGTTCAAGCCCCAAACAATGACGAGCCAAGGTGCACAGATCTATCAACTCACCAAAGTCGTCAATCGTTTCAGCGTACTTAATTGCTTCCTGTACTCTTCTTTCAAACTGACTCTCAAGGTCAGGACGCTTCTTCACTACAAAAGAAGAGAAATTCGAACAAGGTTAGAAGGGCGATCAAAAATGACCAAAGTACCAAACAGAAAAAATACAAAAAGAAAATGCACGAAGACTAGAGGTCTCCCACCGGCGCAGCAACCTAGGGACATTCCCCTAAAAATCGTCAGATAAAGTCTCCCAACCATCGCCTGACATGAAGAAGTATCTGGACTTCCAATAACGGAAGGACGAAGGAAGGTCAGCGACGAAGCGAGATCTCCTATCCCAGGGGATGAATTCATAATAACCAAAACTCCTTGGACTCTTTTAAACGGTAAAGATGGGTAAACTTATTAAGGGTGATCATGTCTCCGTCCGCTATGGTCATCCAGATCACCATATAACTTATCACGATCCTCCACGAATTTGGCATAAGCTGCCCGGGGGCAATATGCAGGTGATTTAGGAGTTCCATGATGAATGGATGAACAGGGAATCTTAGGCCACATGTGAAAGCCGCTTCATAAAAGCAAACCTCACCATGAGTGAAGGCATAGGCTTTCTCTCCTTTCTTAGGAAGACGAACCCTAGTTTCATTGGGGAATTGAAACCTGTCCCTAAATCTATTGAAGACGTCTACCTTCAGGGAACACCTCTCCTTGAGAGCATGAAACAGAGGAGGAGTGGCAGAAGTAGAGGGATGGACAGGCGAAAGAGGGATAACGAAGATAGCTATATCTGCAACTGCCCCATCCGTAATTACCCTAAGAGACGAACCATTCTCCTGACTGCCTAATCTCGCATCAAAACCCATAATTTCCCTCCTAAGATCCCTACGAATGGATTTAAACCAAGAAAGAGATTGTTGCAAAAGTGGGTATAGATCACCTAATGCCAACTCTAAACCACTGCCCCCTACCACAAAATCCCCAATTTATGGATATAGGCCACCAGAAAAGTCTAACAACCCCCCCCCCCCAAGCGAGCAAAAAGGAAGGCAATGGAGGGAGAAGTATGCCTAAAATCAGTATAATCCACCATTAAGGAAAGTTACGCAGAAGGAAAATTAAAATGCGGAACAAAGAAATACAGAACAGCCAAAAAGGAAAGAAAGCATAAAAAGAGGAGAAACGCACCTGGAAATAAGGAAGAAAGTTGGAAAAAGCTGGGGACAAAGCACGCAGTAGCAGCAGTGAACTCAGAAAAATCGCAAAGAAAATGGAGAGGAAAAGTCAAGAGTCAGCCAAATGCAGAAGGAAGGTAAAGAGATGAGGATAAAGAAAAGCAAAATAGTTAAGAAGGTCTACCTAGAAAATTGAGGGAAACTAAAAAGGCACTCAACGGAAACGAGACATTCCCACCAATTAGAACAGGACACATGGCCACGATGCGTGCCACGCCGCCACAGAACAGTTAATGTAGAGAACATATCACCAAAAAAAAAAAAAAAAAGTCTCACATTCCTAAAACCGTCCAAATTATGGACGACCTTGGAATAGGGGGCAGTTGATAGTCCCAAAAAATATATGCTCATCCATACGAGAAAGACGAAGGTCGAAGACGATCCTGGCCTCAGCCCGGACCGAATGAAAATTGCCTGACGAAGACTTAACCGTCGTCCTTTAATCAAGACGAGACGTTACAAAGAGAATAATGAGCTTCAATACCGTTAGAAGCTTATCTGTCCATTTAACACTCCGCAGGGGGCGTTACAGATTCTGTAATAACATCCTCATTATTGCAGAACCAACAGCTAGAAGGAAGAGGAAGTAGCTTATATATATATACATGCACGAAACTCGGGGGAGGTATGAAAAACAGTCGTATACAGATAATCCTAATATCTTCATTTCTTTTCCTTTACATCTCTCAATCCTCTTCTCTGACTTTGGCATCGGAGACTTTGTGACCGGCGCCACACTGGTGACCATCCTTTCTTTTTATAACTAGCCTTGTTTCAGGACCCAAGACAGTTGCGGACGACCCTATCTAGACGATAGCTCATGCTGACAATCTAAGCATCATCAATTTGTAATGGAGTATAATATGTATTTGGTAGGTTAAACATATTTGCTATTTGAAAGTGTTCCTAGTTTGCATAATTTTTTTATAAAACAACATAATGTATTTTGTTTTTAGAAATAATTGAACAAAAAGTTTTAGACTGCATAATCATATGGTTGACAATGTTACTTTACATTTTTGAATAAGTTGTTGAATTATTTTGTGAACGCTTTACCTAATTCAAACATACTCAGTTGATTAATTTGAACATCTCAAAGTCAATGGGGAACACATTACATGTTACATGTAGACATGTAGTTCTTCGCCAACAACTTTAACTCCTATTGTACAATTGTTTTTCCTTTCCTGTCTTAATACACAACTTATTTTATGAACAAATTAAAGATCATATGTGCATTGTCGAATTGTGAGTTGTGTCATTCAACATCAAAACTAATTGGTGATGAGGAAGACATACTCAAATCTTTTATGGCATTCGACATCATGTCACGCGGGCATGTTTTTAGAGTGGTTGTAGAAAGTTAAATTGTAGTCCCCCAACAATCCCTCCCTCACAATGACACTCCTTTGACTCGAACCCATGACCTTGGCTTTCATACCATTTGTTAGACCATGAGCTGTATTATTCCACCACAAAACCAATTGGTGATGAGGAAGACACACTTAAATCTTTTATGGCATTCGACATCACACCACACGGACCTGTTTTTAGAGTGGTTGTAAGGAATCAAATTGTGGTCCCAACATGCATCATGCAATCATAGAGTTCATTTTCTATTTACTACCAATCAATGCCTATGAATCAATTGTTTTTCCTTTCCTACCCTCTAAATACACAACTTATTTCATAAAAGTCAATTGTTTTTCCTTTCCTACCATGAATAAACAACTAAATTCATAAGTAAATTAATTAAAAATCATACATGTGTGCAACCATAGAGTTTATTTTCTAAATAGTACCAACTAATGGCTGTCATTGATTTTATTAAAAGACAAATCAATTATGTAAGCATAATTATCACCGCGCACCCTTGATGTGATGTTTACTTGACAAGTACAGAGTTTTTGTCCACGCACCCTTGATGTGATGTTCATTTCACAAGTACAAAGTTTTTGTAGGATGGAGAAAGGGCAAAGGCCAAAGTTCAAGTCTCTAAAAGGGAGGTTCACACACATATATATTTAGAAGATTGGACTAGAGTAGAATTTATATCTTGTATAAAAAAAATAAAAAATAAATAATTAAATAAGCACAATACACACACTCGTGCAGGCATAAAAATCCACACGTTTCCGTTGTAATTTGTCTTTATTTTAAGGTTGATTTTAAACTTTTTCTCAACCCACACCAAAAAAAAAAAAAAAAAAAAAAAAATTGAAGAAGGTTGTTTTCAAACTCATCAATCATCATCCTTAAACACAACTTTATTAGTGTCATCTGGGGAGGGTTGAAATTGAATTGGAAGGAAACAATAAAAAGTCAACACATATTTTATAACTTTAGGAAAAACCAACCTGAGAAAAGAAAAGACAAAAATTTATAAATAAAAAAATTGCATCCCTTATGTTTGTTCTGTTGTCATATTTTGGTTCTCTTAGTTATATTGTTGTCATTTTAAGCTACTAATTCACATTGGTTATCACCGTTGGTCCTTCGTCTTAATTCACCGTTAACTATTAAAAAATAAATCGGGAAGAGAACCGATTGGAGCTCCTTCAATAAACCAATTCTACGCTAGATGTCTTGGCATATATAAGTTGGAGTGAGGTTTCCAAACTATCTCAGATTGAATCTGAAAGAAAATAGTTGATTGCTTAATGTAATGCTTGAATAGACCTTTAGTTTTAGTACTCAAGGAATTGTATAAAAAAAAAAAAAAAAAAGTACTCAAGGAATGGAAGAGGGACAAAATTCAACTAATCATAGGACACATTCACCCATTACACATGGGGCTGGCCCAAATGGTTAACTTTTCTTTTCTTTTCTTTTTTAAGAAAGTTTCAACCTATGGCGTCCGCTCCTGATTATATCTCTTTAACATCAAACTAAGACACCAATCAATTTTTTTATATAACTTTTGCAAAAGGCTCTAAAGAGCTACCCAGTGTTAAAGTGGACTTCCTTCACATTTCAAAAAACAACTTTTAAAACCTTACCAAACGCACATAAAATTTTTTTGGTTTCAAAAAGCGCTTTTTAGTTTTTGCCCTCTGAAAATGCGAACAAACAGGCACTTAATTCATCGTTAACTATTAAAAAATAAATCAAGAAAAGAACCGATTGGAGCTCCTTCAATAAACCAATTCCACGCTGGATGTCTTGGCAAATATAAGTTGAAGTGAGGTTTCCAAACTATCTCAGATTGAATCTCAAAGAAAATAGTTGATTGCTTAAGGGTAATGCTTGAATAGACCTTTAGTTTTAGTACTCAAGGAATGGAAGAGGGACAAAATTCAACTAATCATAGCTGACATTCACCCATTACACATGGGGCTGGCCCAAATGGTGATCAAAGTAGTGTAGGTAATAACCAACATTCAGGCTTGAACACAATTAGAAAGCCTGAATGTGTAGTTGGGTCATTAGAGGTTACATAATTAGAAAGCCTGCTCATAATTGGGCTCTACGCTATAAGGTCCAATCTGATATAGATGGCCTAAAGGTTAAAAGCTGTTTATAAATGGTAGAATAACCCAAGTCCAACACATCCACGATGGATTGGACTATTTTGGGATGTAAAATCTTTGGAAATTGTTGTTGCTTAGAAAATTTAAGATCTACGTGGTGGACAAATGGTGGCTTAAAATTGTTAGTTAGAAAATTTTTTTAAACAGAAATTAATTACTGACTCAGCAATTTTAAACAAGTAGAAGTTTTTCAGTGGAATATTAGACAAATAACGTAGTCTACCAGAAGACTTTATAATATCTCGTGTTTGATATTGATGAGAGAATGTAATTAAGTACGTGTGTTTAATAGTTAGTTTGTTTCTTAAAAATAATAATAATAATAATAATAAGGAGATAAACCATCCAAAGGAATTGCTGCATATTGAATTTTGGTTCTCTTTTTTTTCTTTTTTCTTTTTTTAAATTTTGGTTTGTAATTTTGAAAGAGTAATTTTCAAGTTCTTTCAGGACACAAAAAATTATACTTCCCCCCCTCGTATTCAAGTTTAAATCCTAATTTTATGCCTCTATTATTTTAGTTACCTAAATTATATAAATAAAGAAAATAAGAAAAACCCAAAACTAAGATATCCCTGCCAGCTTCTCCAATCACGGCCATCCACCGCCGGCAGAAAACTTTGGCCGTTATTTTCCACATCACAGAGAGCACACCTCAAAATATAGATTGATAAGAAACTGAAGGCCAAAAAAATATAATTTTTTATGAATAAAAGGCAGGGACGGTTGTTATAAGATCAATAGAACAATGATCTTTAATATGGTCGAAAGACGAAATAAAAATAAAAGTAATTTTAGTGGTGCAGGCACGCCATGGCGACCTGAAGCCTAGACCTTTGAAAATCTATAATGTTTAGTTTCTGAGGAAGCCTAGACAAGAAATCACAGAATATTGGACTTTGTTGGGTTTTGAAGGTACTAGATATGGCTTGGCTTGGCTTTGTTCTGTTCTGTTCCAAGACGGTATCTTAGCTGGATGGCTAGAGGAGTTGGTGGCGCCGGCGAGTGATGGTGATGGTGCAGCTGGTGGGGATGTGCTGACTGTTGGGTTTTTTCTATTTTCTTTATTTATCTAATTTAGGTAATTGAAATAATAGACGCATAAATTAAGATTTAATTAATTAGATGAAAATGTGGCAAGTTTTTATTTGTAGAGCATAAAATGGAGCAAGAAGAATGAGATAAAAGATTTAGCAGGAAGAATGCTAAATGCTAATCTATTAACATTGATTTCGCTAACTAATAAGATTGTATATAATGCATCCTTGAGACATTATGCATATTTAAGAACTTGTGGAGTGTGGAGAGAAAGATTAGATTCAAGTTTTCAGGAGGGAATTTCATACATATATATATATATATACACACACACTTAGGGCGTGTTTGGATACTATTTATTGCTGAAAATTGAAAACATTGTAGTAAAATAATTTTTAAATGTGAGAATAGTGTCATGATACTTAGTTTTGAAGTTGTTTTTGCTGAAAAAGTACTTGCAGGTCTCGTGAACAATGCACGGGACCCACTGAAAAACGTGAGACGCAATTAAAAAGTGCTTTTTAGCACTATCTAAACATACACTTAGATAAGGTTAGTGTAGAAATTCTACCTTGTCAATATATATATATATATAAAGAAGATATTTTCAAATAATTAATACTATTTAAAGATATTATTACTTGTATTTTAATTTCAATTTAAAAAAAAAAAATCAATGTCAATGGATAACAAACTGAGTTTATTAATTCACTTAAGTGAGCATTTAATCAATATTGATTTTTCTTTAATGAATAATAGATGATTTTCAACATAGTGGGTTTCAGTTAGCTCAACAGGTAAAGTCTATGATGGTTGAATAAGAAATTTGAGATTCAATTCCCGCTTACACCAAAAACCGATGGTGTCTTGGTCTGATAATAAAGAACTATCATTAAGAATGGATATCATAGGTCGAAACCCTCTAAAAATAAACTAGATGGCTTTCAAAGCAGACTTCTTTGCCAAGGGTAGGATTTTAAGAGTGAGGTTTGCTTATTCAGATAGGATATGGTTTATTATGGATTGGAGAGGCAGAAAGATAACTGAAACTACTTTTTGAAAAAAAAAAACCAAAGAGGAATCAACATTTCATCATCTTTTTTATATGAAACGGATGGACTTGCTCTTGTGAGGTCTAGCAAACAAGATTTTGAATCCATATATCTATTTTTAAATTTAAAAAAAAAATGGAAAAGATTAGGTTTTTAGTTTAAAAAGGTTTATATGCAAAATCACGTTTTAACATTAAATTAATTAATTAAAAAAGATGAAGAAGAAAGGTCTGGCGGGTCAAACTTGGGTATCTGCATGCAAAAATTTCCAGTAGGGCTCGGGTACAAGCAATAATTGGGTTTTGGGGTCCAGGCATCCTCAAGTAAAGATTTTAGGTCAGGTTCAGGTATACTTGATCCAAACCCAGCCCATAACCATCCCCAATTGCACCTTAAACAAAGTTAAAAGGCTTTTTTTTTTTTCTTTTCTTTTATATATGATATAAATTATACTCTGAACTAATCTAAGTGTTTATATATGTGAAATTTTCTCATGAATACTTGAACTTCAGCCTTTACCTCCCACACTTCACAAGTATTTAATATTTGTAAAATGACTATCTCGTCAAAGGTACGTGGTGATAGTTAAAAGGCTAATTGATTCAAGGTTAAGGAACTATGGTTTAGGAGAGGTTAAAGGGGTGTTAAAAGTTAAAACTAAAATATGCATTTGATAATATTCTCAACCAAAAAAAAAAAAAAAAAAAAAGGAAGAATAAGAAGAGAGAGAGAGAGAGGACTCATTTGATAAATAATCTTGTCCAATTGAATAAAGTTTGATATCTCATTATCATAGTTTGAATCGATCAATGTATGATTGCAAATGACAAAACAAGAAAAGGTCACTAACAAATATAAAAATGTGGTCAATAAGCAAAGGCTTAAAGGCTAACCTCATCACCCCATCAATTTGGAACCAACCCACATCCACATATACTTCTACAGTTCCTCCTTCACATGTTATTATAGTTTCCTTATAACGGTCGAATTCACATATCAAACAGTGCTTTCCAGTGCTATTTGCTATGCTTGCAAACACAACCACCATGTTTTCTTCACCTACGACTACGAGGTTTCTACAACTCAACTCTCCATTCTCCCCCTTCTTACTGCCTTCAAACCAAAGGGTTCTCTATCATGGCCATGGCGGCCACCGCCTTGGTCGGCTTCAGACATGTAGACAGTCCATGTTTCTCAAAACAAAACCTGTCCTTAAAGATGGTACTCTTAGTATCAATGGTAAGGAAGCATTGACGAGTGTGCCTGACAATGTGGTTATCACGCCATTGACGGATTCATCAGCATTTGTTGGTGCCACTTCCACTGGTGATGCTAGTTCCCGACTTGTTTTCAAGCTTGGAGTCATCGAGTATGCATGTTCTTCATTTCCTTTTATTTTTATTTGTAGCATTTTAACTTTACAATCGGATTGTTTTACTTTATCTAGTTTCACCCATTTGGAAAATATAGTGTTGTATTCTAGTTATGTGCTTATTTTTATTTCAATCAAATCAAAGTGAGACATATTATTTTCGTTCTCAACATCAAAGTTAGTTGTGCATTGCTGTTACCTTGACCCGTTAAGTAGTTTTGTTGGTTGGTTAATTGGTCACATTTATTCGTGAAATGGGTTGGATTGGTATTAGTCTGGATACAGCAAAATAATTATACTCTTATAGTTGAATAAGTGACCTGGGTTTGAATCCCATCTACATAAAAAAAGGCCATAGATTTCAATCCTATTGTGTCTATCAAAATAAAAAGATCAAAGTTTGTTTTATTTGTTTTTCACTCTGTTTCATCTTTCACATCTATTGATAATTGTGGTTACCAAAACACAGCTTTATGGCATACAATTGGATAATTAGTCTTTTGATGCTCTTAGTGTATTCTTAGTTTTGAAATTGGTCTTTAACTTGTGTCTCAAGCTTTAAACTTTAACCGGTTCATTTCTTAATCCTCTGTTTAATCAGTAATGATATCAGCAAGGGGAAATGTCTTTTATCTCACATTCAATCATGTCCGTTGAAGATCCAATTAGTATTAATTCCTAATGATATTTTCTTGATGCAGGGGTGTGAGGTTATTGTGTATATTTAGATTTAAAATATGGTGGATGATACCTCGAGTGGGGAATTCAGGCAGTGACATTCCTATTGAAACTCAGATGTTGCTCCTGGAAGCAAGGGAAGGACCAGAAATTGATGCAAAAAATAAAGCAACTTCTTATATCATTTTCTTGCCTGTGCTAGATGGTGAATTTCGAAGTAGCTTACAGGGGAATTCATCAAATGAGCTCCAGTTCTGTGTTGAAAGTGGTAATATTCCAAAGTTCTGCTTATCCGCTTTTTTTAATTTTTATCACATTTGTTATTGATATGAAGCATAATGGAAATCTGGTGTAAAATTTTTCTTGCCATCCAGCACTCGTTGTGCCATATAATGTTAAATAAACTTACTGAGAAAATTTATTAGAGAAGTTGATGCTACTGGATAAGTCTGACTTGTCATTTGCACTAATCTCACTATGTATAATGTACCAAAAAACCAATAGATTATGTTATAGGACCATCTAATTCAGCTGAGCTAGGTTAAGGCTTTGCACTCAGTTGGGTTTGAATAAAAACAGTATGCAGCCACGGGTATATTATGTCTGAAGGTTGATAAGGATGAACATTTTGTCCCTTCTAGGAGGAGACAAAAGAAAAAAAAGAAAACCAATTTGTTCCTACTCACCAATTGTCTTCTCAAGTTTCTCATATTCTATTATTCTAATGATTAGAACGTTCTATGTATTTTGACAGGTGACCCGGAAATTGTTACATCAGAATCCCTAAAAGCAGTTTTTGTGAATTATGGAAACCATCCATTTGATTTGATCAAGGAATCTATGAAGTAGGTTAGCTCTCCAAGAAAGTTTTAGGTTTCAAGTTACGTAAATTTCTGAAATTACTTAGGATTATGGCACTTATAATGTTAGCTTTGTAGCATGGCAGCTCCTGACTTTTGTGAATTCAAGCAGCAGACAGAGGACATAAACCATATGAGATTGTGAATTCTAAGTTTGCATATTGTCGTTAGAAGCTGGTAATCTATTTATCATCACTTTTCTCATATGAACTTCGAACCATATGCAGGATTTTGGAGCAGCAGTTTGGAACTTTTTCACTTAGGGAAACCAAACAGGCAAGTCAGCCAACCAATTTTGTGTAGCAGACCAAGTAAATTTAGTCAACTTGTGCTTGCAAGAAACAAAAGAAGAAAAGTAGAGACCTCTATAACTTTTGTTTCTTTGGTATGATTTTATGATGCAGTTGCCTGGAATGTTAGACTGGTTTGGTTGGTGTACCTGGGACGCCTTCTACTTTGAAGTTCATCCTCAAGGAATCAAAGATGGCCTTAAAAGGTTAGTTCAGTTTCTCACACATTTTCTCTTTATATTCAGGGATTTACAATGATATGCAAAACAAAGCTCTTTATTACAAGTTCTTTCATTATGTATGTCAGGATTGTTCACTTACATAGTCAGGGATGTTAACCAAGACTTGACATATGCCTATTGGTGAGGAATTGAGTTATGATGAAAAATTTTGAGGGGGATGAAATTGAACTCTAAATAAATTATTAATCACCATTTTTGGGGATACTGTGTAGGATTTAAATATTCCCATATATGTAAGGTTAAATAGAAAAATCAAGTAAAATAAGCATTTTGGATGGTTTTGCGCCTTACAAAAGGAAACTACTGATATGCTATCATAACGATGTTGCTCCTAATGTATTCACATATCTCTTAAGTGAGATGTGTCTATTATGTATCATCTTTGTTTGCCACACAAATATAAGGAGGAACTGATGATATCTGATTCTCACATTGGCACTGCAGTCCATGATTCACTTATTTCTCCATATATCAAAAGTTGCTTCTATGAGCTTGAGCGGAAGCTTGTTTTGCCCTTAAGAAGTACTTTTTTGGATTAGCTATTTCATGTTTTCTTTTTTCTTTTCCACTTACCTCTGTGGGTTGCTTGAAACTATTTTTATTTAATTTTAAATATGTATCTGCCAGTTTATCCCAGGGAGGCACTCCAGCAAAGTTTTTGATAATAGATGATGGCTGGCAAGATACAATTAATGAATTCCAAAAAGAAGGGGAGCCATTTGTTGAAGGGTCACAGTAAGTTTACTCATTATTCTCTTGTGCATGACAGAGTGCATATTTACCTTCTGTATTGCTTGAAATTGCAGGCATGGTGGCAGATTACTTAGCATTGAAGAAAATAATAAGTTTCGGAGAACAGAGAATGAGCCTCAAAGTGAGGCACAGGCACCAAGTGGTCTAAAGGATTTTGTTACAGATATTAAGAGAACTTTTGGCCTTAAGTAAGGTTCCAAGACTGACTTTTTCCCCCCTTTTTAATTATGATAGAAATCTTCAATAAGTAAGATTGTAGCATAAGGTTGTTGAATAGTAGCTCATCCTCAACTCCATCTACAAATACCACGTGTAAAACTACCAGTGTGGTCTCCATATTTGATTGTCTTCCTTACAAGTATCCTAATTTCTTCTATACATTTTTTTTTTAGTTCTGGACGTTTCATTTTCTTTATCTTCTTGAATTTCTCAGGTATGTATATGTATGGCATGCCCTGATGGGCTACTGGGGAGGGCTTCAGCCAAATGCATTAGGAACCAAAAAGTATAATCCAAAATTAAGATACCCAGTACAGTCGCCAGGGAATTTGGCAAACATGAGGGATGGATCTATGGATGCAATGGAGAAGTATGGCGTTGGTACAATAGATCCTGCTAAGATATCTCAGTTTTATGATGATCTACACAAATATCTTGTTTCACAGGATGTGGATGGAGTTAAGGTTGATGTTCAGAACATACTGGAAACTATTTCAAGTGGTTTAGGAGGTCGAGTTTCTCTTACCAGACGTTTCCAACAAGCACTTGAGAAGTCTATAGCCGCCAACTTTCAAGACAACAGCATTATCTGCTGCATGGGTCAGAGCACGGACTCCATTTACCAGTATATAACTATTTCACTACAATGTCCTGCCAAATTTATTTTTTAAACAAACCAAAGTGCAGTCTGAAAATTTTTCGTGCACATTAAATTTCATGAATTGCAAAATGCATGGACCAAATAAGAGGGACTATGCAAATCATTTAATAGGCCTCTCCTATAGCATTTCTATTGAATTGTTTTAGCAATCTAACAAGTTACACACCTCCATAAAATTTAGGAGACTATATGTATAATTGTATAAAGCAATTTAAGACTTGAGAGTAGATTACTACAATCATATGAGCCAATGAAATTTTGCATTGGGAGATATTTTTCCAGCATTGACAATTAAATAATGGGATATCAATCATTACAAGTGTGCAACTTAACCTGAAATGGTTTTGGTAAGATTTCCCTCAAGCATCCGCACATGTGACACCTTGAATTTCATCTTAGTGTAGGTATTTTAACCAATATAATGTAATTTATGTTCCAATTGGACCAAGTGAACCTTTCAGTCATCTTGGCATATCACTTCTTTATAAATATTATGCCATCTTATGAGTGCTACTTTAGGAGATTATTTTATATGCCAATATTTCTGCGTACAACATAATTTCCTCCCCGCATTTGCTAATGTAGTTCAAAAAGAAGTGCTATTACACGAGCATCCGATGACTACTACCCAAGCAACCCAACCACACAGACACTACACATAGCTTCTGTGGCTTTCAACAGCATTTTTCTCGGTGAAATTGTTGTCCCAGATTGGGACATGTTCTATGTATGGCCTAGCCTTCTCATCATTTTATCTACTGCTTTATTATCCAGTTTTTAATGACTTTATCTTTCAACTTTCAGAGCAAACACTATGCAGCCGAGTTTCATGCAGTTGCTAGGGCTGTGGGAGGTTGTGGAGTCTATGTTAGGTAAGTAAGAAAGATTACCATGGAGATTCAGATGCTTGTTGAAATATACAAGGCACCTCTATATGAGAACAACCACCTCCCACCCTCCTTTTTTTCCCACTTTTTATTGTAAAGGATTTATATATGTCATTTCTAGCCAATCACTACATATAATGCACAAAGAGAAACCCACAGTCAAACCCTACTCTGTTATTTATACATGTATTATGTATGTCTCTTTACATTGTATTGACGCATGTATTATTGGGGTGAAGTGTATTTTTATCTGTGCTCTTCCTTTGAAACGGTTTTGCAACAACTAATTTACTACATTTGAAATTTGATAACAGTGACAAACCTGGTCAGCATGATTTCAAGGTACTCAAAAGACTGGTACTTCCTAATGGGTCGGTGCTCAGAGCTAAATACCCCGGTAGGCCAACACGTGATTGTTTATTCGATGACCCAGTTATGGACGGGAAAAGGTATTTACCTTCCACTTAAGTTGTATAATATTTGATAATATGTCATTCCTCCTGACCAGCTTGTGTGAATTCTGATCAGTCTTCTGAAGATTTGGAATTTAAACAAATGCACTGGAGTTTTAGGCGTATTCAACTGCCAAGGAGCAGGAATCTGGCCCTGCTCAAAAAGTAATGCTCAAGGAGATCTTAGCTCTGAGTTATCTGTCAAGGTCTCTCCTGCAGATATTGAGTACTTTGAAGAGGTCTCTGGGAATCTTTGGACTGGAGATTGTGCAGTATTTGCCTCCAGCACAGGTTCTTTCGTTTTCCACACAACATTTTAGTACATGCAACTCATACCATTCTTAGTTTTCTTAGATAACAGATTACAAACACACTTTACATATGGGGATAGAACAATTTCTCATCAGTCTGTCTATTTCCTATACATCTGTTACAATTTCAGGGTCTTTGCTGCGATTACCAAAGGAAGAAAAGTTTGATGTCACATTGAAAGTTCTGCAATGTGATGTCTTTACTGTATCTCCAATTAAGGTTAGCTTCTTTTACTGGCTCATCATTATTTATGAGTTATGAAATATGAAATCTTTTTGGGTTTTGTGCAGGTCTACAATAAAAAGATTCAGTTTGCACCAATTGGATTGATAAATATGTACAATTCTGGTGGAGCCATTGAAGCAATTGACTTCTTTAGTGATTCTTCTAGTTGTGACATACATGTCAAGGGCAGAGGATCAGGTAATTTTGGAGCATATTCCAGCACAAAGCCAAAGTCATGCTCGATAAACTCAAAGATTGAGGAATTTGACTTCAGAGATGAAGACAATCTTTTGACATTAATAGTTCCTGACAGAACCAGTTCTTGGGACATTGCTATATGTTATTGAGGCCTTATTTGTTTAGCCAGTCTCTCACTTCAGTATTATTTACTATTCTTAAAATTTATAATAAACAAAAGAGAGAAATAATCAATAAACGAAAATGTAATTCTCGAACTACCAAGTTTTTTTTCTGCAACATTTGAGAAAATGGTGACAGATTTTTGTTTCTGAGTTGATGAACATTAAAGAAAGAATTATTAGAAAAGTTTGATGTGGTGTTGTTCTAATTGTTTAGCCTGAAAATAAAGAAGGAATAGAATTTGCTTGCACATGAGACATGTTACAAGATGGTGGATGGTGACAGATTTTTGTTTCTGTGTTCAATAATTTTTTGTTCTTTTTGCCAAGTCATGTGCAATCATTTTGCTTTTAAAGAAATGGTTTAGATATCCAGCTTGAGGAGTAACTTGGCTGCACCTTGAGAGACTTTCTAAACACTATTTCTGTGTTGCATTTTTTTTTTTTTTGGCTTATTTACTATTGCTAGTTAGACTGTGTCGTCTAATTTCAGGCATTAAGCTTTGTGTATTTTATGTTGTTCTTGTTCTAATGGTGTGTACTTGGGATGTGGAAATTTTCCTCAGTTTTCTATATTATTTATTAACAAATGACTCAAAATGGAAGTTGTGTTTTTCTAATATGCTCAAGTGGAGTTACAACTTTTATTTTGAGGATGCTCTAGACCCTTACAAAATAATTCTTGTAACTTCTCGTTAAGTGAAATATATTAAAAAATGACAACTGATGATTACATCAAGTGAACAATCGTGTGATTTGTTCTATTTTTTTTTTTTTTTTTAAGTGGCTTGTTCTTTTTTTCAAATGTGAAGCCATAATGAAATGAAATGATAGTTTAGGTGGAAAAAGCATTTTGAAAAAAAAAGCTTTAAAATAATAATTACAACTAGCTACCTATAACTAACAAGAGGTGCTACGTTCACAATATTTTCACAATAAATCATAATTGGTTAGTTGTTATTAGTTCAAATTTGAACCTAACACTAAAATTATTTTTTTGCCCCAACAATAATAACCAGTAACAACCTGTAACTTCGGATTTGTTGTAAAAATATTGTAAACATATCATTTCTCATAACTATAATCTCTAGTTCAATTGATACCTTCTCCCTATTTAAGTGCATAAAGAAAGGGGATTCAAGATCCATTATTGTAACTTACTAATATAATATAATATAATAAAAACATATTAATTACAACCATGTAGCTTCTTTTTTTTTTCTTTTTTTCTTTTTTTTTAATGAGAGTCAATTACAACATGTAACTTGACAATATTTTTTGTGGAAGAAAAAATAGCATAGTACATATTCCTCCATTATTCAAGGGATAGTCTTCAAATAACATGAAAAACACGAAAGATTAGTTAAGAAAAGTTTTGAGTGACAAATACATGTGAAAAATTATAAATTATGTGAAGTCAAGTGATCCCTGTGATGGACACAGGTAACCGTAGTTTCTGATAGCTTATTTATATAGTATTTAATATTTATTAAGAAAATATAGTTTTTAATAACTTTTATGTTAAATCTATGACAAAAAATTAGCTCATTTATAAAAAGCTAAAAGTTTGACTATTTGCAAAAAGTTAAGACAAAAAACAAAAAGTAAAAAAAAATTAACTATTCCCAAACACACTTCTAAACTTCAAATTAGCATGGATGAAAGATGTTACACCAAAATTCATAGATGTAATTACGGCCGATTTGGCCTTTTATAGTGAGAGTTCACAAACCAAAAAAAAATGTTATGTCAAGTGATGGTTAAAAAAAAACGACAAGCAAGGTGAGGCAATTCCCAATAATGCATTAGGTGGGCTTTGGGGGAAAAAATATTGCTCTATGGAAATGAGTTTAATTTAGTTATTATACTTAGAGCATTCTCATCAACAATTGTAAATGCTATAAATGCTATTTTTTTGCATCTGAAACCCCAAAAACCCACTCCATCAAAACTTGTATATACTATAAAATTTGCAATCTTGGTACAGTGCACTCTCATTATTGAGAGCGCACTGTAGCAAGATTGTATAATATTTTATTATTTCTAATTCTCTCTCTCCTAAGACTCTCAGACTCTCCCTCTCATTCTCTGGTTCTCCCTCATAACCTAAGCATCATCTCCCTTCCCTTTTCATCATGCTGCCTCCATTTTGAAAGTCATCTACTCTCCGTTAAGCTTCAGGAGTTTGTGGTCAGCGATTGTGGTCATGATTTGGTGGGTTTCGTGGGTCTGATTTGATGGATATCGGTGGTGCTCAGCGACGATTTTGATGGGGTTGAGATCAGGGTGGTGGGTTTTGGCTAGGGTTGAGATCTAGTTGGTGGGTTTTGGTTGCGATTGAGAACGAGGTGGGTGGGTGGTGGTGGGTTTTGGTTGGGGTTGAGATCAGGATAGGTGGGTGGTGGGTTTTGTGGTGGTGGAAATGGAGGTTTCTCTCTCTCTCTCTCTCTCTCTCTCTCTCTCTCTCTCTCTTTTTGCTGTTGTTTGTGTTAGTGGTTTTGGTTCGGCGTAGTGTTTGGCCATGGGTGTGGTTTTTGGTGATGGGTTTTTGGCTGTGGATGATGATGGGTCATGGGTTTGGTTATTGGTTAAGTTAAGTTGAGTATGAGGGTGGTGGGCTTTGGTTGGGGTTGAGATTGGAGAGGGTGGGTGGTGGGTTTTGTGGTGGCTATTGTGGCTATTGGTATTGGGGTGAGGTTGAGCTGCAGTGGTGGCTAGCAGTTGCTAGCATTGGGTGTGGGTTGTGCCGTGGGTTGAGAAAGATGGAGAGACAATGGAAGAGAGAGATAGAGGGAGGGTGAGAAATAATTTAAAAAAATGAATAAAAATATTAAAGAAAGAATATTTAAATGAAATTGTAAAAAAAAAAAAAAAAAAAATGTTTGATGTTTAGTATGTTGTAAAATGAGGTGTTAAAATTGTAAAATTAGTGTTTTGAGATTGCAAATGCTAAAATTTTTATAATTGTTGATAAGAATGCTCTTATGTGGTGTTTGGTACGGGAAAATTCACATTACTCTTAGCATCCAAATTCCTAGGAATGTGATTCTTTGCAATCTGGATGCCTAAGAATGTAACTATTCCTATTTTTGGTTTTATTGAGAATCTTTTAAGATTCCTAGGAATGTGAAATGATAATTTTTTGGTTTATTCTTATGAATCTAAACTGAATTATTTATTTTTCTTATTTTATCCTTATATTTGAATGTGACCTACTAAGTCCTTAAAAAAAAAATTACCATCTAAATAAATAATGAAAAACAAAATATAAATTATTAATTATGACAAATTTATTAAAACTGTAGTCTAATATTTCAAAATGACATGTACAATACAAAAATAATTATTTAAATTTCCAAATGCTTTATTCTTAACAATAATTTTTAAAAGAGCTTAATTCATACCTAGCAATAATGGAGGATCCCCTTCAAACTTTTTTATTCCACATGTGAAACATAAATAGAATTTTGTTAAAGAATATATCAACATAGTTGTCTATCATGTTTATGTTTTTTTGGCAGGAAAAGATATTGATGATTTGCTTTATATTTTATTTTAATTGCTTAAATGATAAGGAAAAATGATTGAAATTGTTAATTTCTAAAAAATACCATTTTTTTTTAAACTTGGAAATTTGGATACCTACCTGTTTTAAAGGGAATTCACATTCCTACTAAGAGAGGCTTAAAGGGAGAATTCAGATTCTCCTAGCATTTGATTCTCTAACGTGATTTGCATTTGCAACCAAACATGGAAATCTTTAAACATTCCTAAGAATCTTAAAATATTACCCCATACCAAACGCTTAGGATAAAGTTTAACTATAAAATTGGTTGTAACCTAAGATTACAACCTTACTCAATATCTTTTTATTGAAGGTGAATTTTGATAAATTCATAATTGAATTACATTTTCTTCTTATATCCTCTATACTTGCAAAATCTTTAGAAAATTAAAGATCAATAGTTATATTATCAATAAATTTTTTAAATTGTAAATTTTTGTAGTTTAAAATTATGCATAAAATAAAAGCTTATAAATCATATAGTAAATAATATCTAATTAACACAAAATTTGACATGTGTATTAAAAGTTTAAAGAACATGCAATTCAATGGTTAAATTTTCAAAATATGTAGTAATGTTTTTTTTATTAACCAATTTTGTAGCTAAATTTTGCCCTTATATTTATCCCAAAATAAATTTAGTTATTATATAACTCACCTAAATGGCAAAAAAAAAAAAAAAAAAAGTACAAAGTCTACTCCAACTAAAATTCTATTAATAATATGCTCATTATTAAGATAATTTAATTTAAGTACCTTGGTTTTTGAGCAAAGTTTGTAGTATGCCTTTATATTAAAACCTCTTTCCCCCTCCCTTGTGTGTTTGTATCTCTAAAAAAAAAAAAAAATTATTTCTTAAAAAATAGTTTCAAGAAATTTCAAAATAAAATTTTATCACACAAAATTTCAAGAAATTTTTCATAAATTTAATAGTAGTAGTTACTATTATAATTTTTTTTTTTAAAGAAAGTTTCAACCTACGCCAATCAGTTTTTAATGTAGATGAGGATTGAACCTTAGATTTTTTATACAATCATTAGAGATTTTACCAGTTACTATTATAATTTATCTATCCTAATTATATATATATATATATATTTTATAGGAATTTTATATTTTAATACAATTAAAATATTTTTTTTGAGAGAATAATATAATTAAACTTGAATGTTTATTTTACGCAATACGTACACAATACAAATACAAATACTGTATTATATTATACATAGACTACCTTTTCAGTGTTCACCATCCCAAAAAAAATATATATATATATAAATAGCAGAGAAAAGAGGGACGCGTTTGCCTTGCTGTAACTTCCTTCGCCTTGGTTTTTCTTTTTCTTCTCTCTCTCTCTCTCTCTCTCTTTCACTTTCACTTCAATTCTATTCAATTCCATTCGTTACTTTTTGCTTCCTTCGGAAATTCAATTCAAAACTATAAAGCTGCCTTTTCTTTGTTTGGTTTCATTCACTCATTGATTTTGATTTCGAAATTGGAGAAGAGCGATCCAAAAGGAAAAAGGGAAATAAAAATAATTCCTCTCAGTATTGGGAATGTCATACGCTTATCTCTTCAAGTACATCATCATCGGCGATACTGGTACTCCTCTCTCTCTCTCTCTCTCTCAAATTCGAATTTGGTTTTTTTGTTTTTCGAATTCAGATCTCAACAATCAATCGCATCGAATTACTTCGTTTAATTTTATCCAATCACCAACTCTGATAGGATTTCTGATTTTGTACTTATGTTTTTTTTTTTTTTTTTTGGATATGATTCTCGGCATTATTCTATGTTCCAGCGTGGCGGACATATTTTCAAGTGGAATTGGAATTCTTTTACTATGACTTTTTTTTTTTTTAATTTACGAGAAAACGAAATCCCTGAATTTTGAATTGAATTGAAATTGTGGCTAACTAATGAGACTTTGAGTTTAATAAAACAAATAATGAGTAGTCATACAATGATGGATCCACCACTTTTTTCTCTATTCCTCGTCGTCAGAGCAGAGTTGCGGTAAAAGTCGTGGCCTCTGGAGTTATTTGCTTTAACAATTGAACATATTGGATGGAATCAAATATTATTATGAGTTTGATGCGAGTGAGTGAATTTATGGTTAATTGTTGTGCAGGAGTTGGGAAGTCATGTCTTCTTCTTCAGTTCACGGACAAGCGGTTCCAGCCGGTCCATGACCTCACCATCGGTGTCGAGTTTGGGGCTCGGATGATCACCATCGACAACAAACCCATTAAGCTCCAAATCTGGGATACTGTAATTTTTCTCTCTTTCTTTCCTTTCTGTTTTGCAATTTGCACTGAATTCTATGTTGAACACAAGCACAATATAACTATAATTAGTTCGTCATCAGAATATGGCTTGATGATTATTATGAAATGGGTTGCTTATTTATCAAGTGTATATATGAGCTGTAATGACCGAAATTTTTTTTTCTTCTCATTTTCCTGCTGTAATTCCTTAAATTTCTGTGAGCTTGTGGAGGAATTCTATTTTGTACCTTAAGTGACTAAAGTTGTAGATGCTAAAGTTTCCTTGGAAATATTCCAGGCGGGTCAAGAATCATTCAGATCTATTACGAGGTCCTATTACAGAGGGGCTGCTGGTGCATTGCTTGTCTATGATATAACCAGGTACTGTTTTCATTGAAATTTGATCATTCGTTTGCTTATAGTCTTATACAGAAAAAATTAATTGTTTTAAGTTTGTTCTATAAGTGGGCTTTTCGCTCATACCCAGTGAATTTAATATATCTTGTTGTAAACCTTACCATCATTAGGAACACATCATTGTGTGGTGCCCTTATAATTATAACATTCCAATAATCATTTTTGAACTAGGGAATTATCAGAACTTTTAGATTTCATTTCAAAACACTCTACAAATCAATGTCTAGTGAAAACAAAATCAGCATTGCCAAAGAAAGTTGAACAAAAATTCCACAATTTAGTGGAAACTAAAAAGTTTTTGCCTCAGGCAGATTTTAGTGGCTGACTATATGTTACATGTAGAAGCATACATAAAAGGAGCTTTGAATTTTTCTAATGAATGTACTTATTGGGTACTCTTTAAATTTTATAGTTATCTGGTATCATTTTGTGCCATGTAGTTGAGATAAGGCACTAGGATGACATTTTCGATTTTGTATTTGTAGGAGGGAGACTTTTAATCATTTGGCTAGCTGGCTGGAAGATGCAAGGCAACACGCAAATGCAAACATGACAATAATGCTTATTGGTAATAAGTGTGATTTGGCTCACAGAAGGGCTGTGAGCACAGAGGAAGGGGAACAGTTTGCCAAGGAGCATGGTCTGATTTTTATGGAGGCCTCTGCTAAAACTGCTCAGAATGTCGAGGAGGTAAGAATAAATATTGCTGATATGTTGGAAAGTGCCTTGGAACAAAATCCTCAGATTCTTCAACAATATATGTGAATTGAGGTATGGTTTTTTGCCGCTGCCTTTCTCAGTTTTTAATAGTAAATAATTTTTGTGCAGGCATTCATAAAAACAGCCGCTACCATTTACAAGAAGATTCAGGATGGAGTATTTGATGTGTCAAATGAGGTTAGCTTTTGTTCTTTTCTTCCCTCTTCTTCCAATTTGTTCTCCCCCACCCCGTACTTTTTTTTTTCCCCAATTCAGGAATTTCATTGGATTGTTAAAATGATCTTATTTTCATCTTAAAGCAGAAATAAATAACTATTTAAAGCATCGCCCTTTTCAAAGTACAACTGTATTTTTGCACAACAAAGAAAATAAGCTTATGAAAGAAAGCTCATCAAAACACACTATTTAGTTTACATTATATAGCAGTGAGTAGTTCCTTTGGATGAGAAATGCAAGTTTATCCAATTTCACTTAGTATTGGTACATTTTCAGATTTTTATTGTAAAACTAAAGGTATTGAAGCGATTATTTATTAATTCCTATTTGAGACATATTGTTGTAGATATTTAATATTTCTTTGTGATATGCTGACTTGTGTTTAGATTAAGTTTACCTTTCCAATGAAGTGGTTATAAATTAAAATCATTGGAAATGGTACATATTACACAGAAATATAGTTTTGTTGAATTGATGACAGGTGTAGATGGTGTTGCTGATGCTCTAGTCTTGTTCTTATTTTGCAGTCTTATGGAATAAAGGTTGGATATGGTGGCATACCAGGACCATCAGGAGGCAGAGATGGTGGTTCTGCTCAAGGTGGAGGCTGTTGCAATTGAAGTTTGAGATCTCGTCTACTAAACTGAAAGCATCGTGTCTAGTGTCTACTTGTTCTTTTTCATTCTTCCTTTTTTCTTGTTTTTTCCTTTTTATGGGTCTGAATGTTACGACTCCCCCCCCCCCCCCCCCCCCCCCCTCCTTTGCAACTTGTCCTATAATACATCCATGCTCAAAATATGAGATATTTGTATAATCCTTTCTGAAGTCTTGGGTATTTGATTGTAAATTTAACAGTTATTTCATTCGTCAGTAGTTGTGTTGAAGAGGATTACAAATTGTGATAACTGTAAGTAGTGAGCATTGTTCTTGTCTGATGATCTATATATTGTATGTTGGGTTGCATTTACACTCTCATTTGTTCTATGAAAGGGCAACTTAGGTGCTAGTATAGATGGTTAATCTGTTTTGGTCCTATCAGGAGTTTGTGAAAAATTTATTCAACTGGTGGCTTGACTAGGAAAGAAAATTGTTTAGCAGTCAATTGATTTTGTTGGTGGCCTTGTGCTATAATGGTTCGTTTTGAAAAATGTCTTTCATAGCATTTGAGATTCATTTTGATGCATTGCAGCCTAGCCTTGGTGTATTGAAATTCATCACTTTTTGGTCTTTGGAATTGGAGCAGCTAATTTATCTTAATCACCAATAGGGTTCTTGTTTTTTTTGAAAATTAGAATTGATCAAACCTCGATTACCTCCTAGGCGGTATGGGAGCTGGTGGAAGCGTCTGTGCACCATTCCCTTAAGTTCATTGTGCAAGCTAACATGCGTGCGAGCTTAGGCCATCAGAGTGATGTTACACAAAACACAAAATTGATTGATCCAATGTAAGAAATCTGAATACGCTACCCCACTTTTTGAATTGAAAAGGAAAGCAGTGGTTGATTACTGTTTTCAAATTGCTTTGAAAACTTGTGAATCCTTTTAAAACAAAAGGTGCGCGAACAGTAATACAAGTGAGCAGCTAAAAAAGCGGTGAACCTGTGCCAATGAAAACAAACATCTCCGCCAATTACAGAAGGTCAGAAACAGAGTGATGGATGATGATGATGCTAATAGTAAATATCACATCAATTTATACGTTTTACCTTAGTTAAAAAAATAATAATAATAAAATACAAAAGAAAACTGCAAAATCGCTAATTTCAACTTAATTAATTTAATCTCTTCAATCTGGCAAGCCGTCTCTGTTGCAAAAGAACTGGTATGAAATTGAGATTTTAATCGTATCAAAAAAAAATAATAATAATAATAATAATTGAGATTTTAATAATAATTTCTGTCACATAGGGTTTCAGTTTTTGGACTAGTGGTCCATTTCATTTGGTGCAATCCTGCCCATTAACGTGCTGGTTTTAATTAACAATAATTAATTATTATTGTCCAGCTCTAGTATTTATTTAATTTTTTTTTTAGAGAGTCTTCTTAATTTAGATTATCATATAAATGGATTAAAGAAGAAGATAAGAGATAAATCTTGATCAATCATCAATAGTACAATCTTTTCCTTCTGCTAAAGAGAATAACTAGATAGATCTTAATGAGTTGATCCATCTTTCACAAAAAGTTGTGAACTCAACTGCTGTATATAATATGTATATTCTTTCTATATATCAATTATAAATTTATTGACTAATAATACTATATTCCTATAACTGTATATGTTTCATCATCAGCCTCATCAAAAGCCATAAACAAAGCAAGCTCTCATCTTTTACCCCCTCTCTGTCTCTCTCTCTCTCTCTCTCTCATGGCTTCCCCTGTAAATCCCAATCTCCAAAACCAAAATCAAAATCAACAAGGAACACAATTTGATTTGCAAAAACTCTTCAAACCCACATCAAATCCTGGTAATCTAAACACCTCTCCATCTTTCCCAACTCCCACTTCTTCTCCATCCTCTTCATCCCCTCCATATCTCTTGCCTTCTTCTTCTTATCCTCCACCGACTGGTCCTTCATACCCTTTCCACCACCCTCACTTTCTTCCATACCCTCCTCTACCAACACCCCTTGACCATTTTGTCCACCAGTTTCCTCAACCTAACCTCCATGCCCCTCTCAGAACCATCTCCCCAACTGCAACAACTAGTACCACTACAACAACAACAACAACAACAACAACTAGTGCCACTGATTTCACAATGACCCATTTGCCCATTACGCCTTCCACGCCTCCCACAAGGTTGCTCAGCACAAAACTCCCAAGGGGTCGCCATTTAATAGGTGATAAACTTGTCTATGACATTGATGTTCGCTTGGAAGATGAGGCTCAGCCACAGCTTGAAGTCACTCCTATCACCAAGTATGCCTCTGATCCTGGCCTTGTGCTTGGCCGTCAGATTGCTGTTAATAGATCTTATATTTGCTATGGCCTCAAGATGGGTAATATCCGTGTCCTTAACATTAACACTGCCTTAAGATCTTTGCTCCGAGGCCACAGCCAGGTACAGTCTGATATGACTATCTTCATTTTTTTCATTTGTTTTTGAATTATTGCTGCTATTTCAGTGTCCATCATTTCATTCAATGCCATTGCAAGTTTGAATCTTTCATGTTCATAGATTGTAACTGCATGCCAGGCATTGATAATAGAACCTGGGATTTAGATATTACGACTTCTCATTATAAATTTTTGTTCAAAGGTCACATTTTTATTGGTCAAATCTCCAACTTTTATCCTATGTAGTGCAGCAATTGGGTTTACCACTATTTGTATTTAGAACTTCTCTTTATACATTATTGTAGAAATGTTCGACTGTTATTATCAATTCACATTTTTAAGGCACAAGTAAAAGAATTCAAGTGGCATTGCCTGTAAGATGCAGTTGTATTACATGGGTGAAACTTTTAATTTAAATTTCAAAAATTGACTGGTGTTCCATATATTTGGGTAGCCTATTTATATTTTTCCTTTAGGTAGGCCTAAATTCGAGTACAGAGTTTATAAATTGTACGTTCAGTAAAAATAGAAACAAAGATGAAGGGGATAAAGGGGTTGTAAGACTTGATGTTCAAGAGATACCAAATAGTGAGTGCTTTCAATATCTTGTATCAACAATTCGTAAGGATTGAGAGATTGAAGAGGATGTGAATCCTAGGGTAAGAGTAGGTGCTGAAATGGAGAAGCGCATTAGAAGTATTGTGTGATTGTACAATACATATCAAGTTAAAAGGAAAATTGTATAAGACTATTGTAAGGCTAACTATGCTGTATGATACTAAATGTTGGACTATTTAGAAACAATCTATTCATGAAATGAGTGTAGCTTAAATGAAAATGTTAAGATGTATAAGTGGAAATACAAGTCAAGATAGGATTCAAAAGTAAAGGTAGCTATGGCCCCTATTGATGTAAAGATGAGAGAAACTTGCTTGAGATGGTTTGGTTAAGTGCAGAGAAGAATAATTAATGTACCAATGAGTATGAGTAAGTTGATTCAAGTCGAGTGAACCAAAAATTGGAGGAAGACCTAAAATAACATTAGTGGCAGTAGTAAAAAGGAGTTGTTAATTAAGGGTTGATAGAGAGTATGATTTAGATAGGATGGAATGGCGAAAAAGAATACACATTTCTGGCCCTGATTAATTTGTTTTGAGAATCCATAACCGACTCCAAAATTTTGGGGCTAAACTTGGTTTTTTATTATTATTTTTATTTCCCTATGGTTGTATGGAATTTGGATCTTATATATAATTTTTTCCTATCAATATTACTCTCTTACTTGTTATGTATACATTACTGATGCACCATTCAATATTCAGTCATCTTTTAAAACTCCTCCCTCATCTCTCATTTATGTATATTAGTATTTATTATGCAGAGAGTAACTGATATGGCTTTCTTCGCTGAAGATGTTCACCTTTTGGCTAGGTAGATCTTTGTCCTGATTTTCATTTGGCCCTTTCATTTAGTCTTCTTCTGGAAAGTTCTAATTTCCATTTTCTGCAGTGCTAGCGTTGATGGACGGATTTTCATTTGGAAGATCAATGAAGGCTCAGATGAGGACGACAAACCTCAAATCACAGGAAAAATTGTTCTTTCTATTCAGATAGAGGGAGCAGGGGAGTCAGTCCACCCACGAGTGTGTTGGCATCCTCACAAACAAGTAATCATGAATTTGTGTTTTATTTCATCAAATATTTATCCCCTAAAGTGTTCTAAAGTTGTTTTAAATTGTGCATTTTCTCCTTGTTTTCCTAGGTTTTTAGTTTTATTGGTCTTCATAGTTGATTAACAAGAATTGCTTTACAGGAAATTTTGATGGTTGCAATTGGAAACCGTGTCCTTAAAATCGACACCACAAAAGTTGGAAAGGGTGTAGTGTTTTCAGCAGAGGAACCTCTAAAGTGTCTCATTGATAAACTAATTGACGGGGTCCAATCTGTTGGTAAACATGATGGTGAGGTTACTGAGTTGTCAATGTGCCAATGGATGACCAGCCGTTTAGCTTCAGCATCAATGGATGGCACGGTCTGCATTCTCTCCCGATTGGCTTTGTGGTCTTCCAGTTTTTATTTTCCTCTGTTGGTGCCTTCCATAAGGAAATGTTCCCACAAAACATTGAATGTTAATGAAAAACAGTGTGCTTGTCGCATGCTTATGCACCCAAAAATTGGGCACTTGTCTGATGTCTCACTCTATGTGATATTTTTCATTACATGGCAATTTATGACTGTTAGAATTATGGTTAAGTGATTAAATTCACCATTTCCTAATAGCTTAAGCTTTTGGGACAATTGGTAATTTAACATGGTATGAGAGTAGGAGATTTTGAGTTTGATCCTTGTCTTCACTCTACCTTCCATTTAAAATGTTAAAAATCCCACATGTTGGGCTCCATTTATTAATGGATAGTTTCGGCCCACATGTGAGATGAAGTGTTAGAATTATGGTTAAGTGATTAAATTCACCATTTCATAATAGCTTAAACTTTTGGGACAATCAGTAATTTAACAATGACAATAATAAAGACCCATTTTCTAATGAGTTGTGGCAGTCTTTTTGCTGTTGTACAATGCCTCATAGAGCCCAAAGGTTACCCTTTTAAGTAGAATGTGATTCATGAGCCAGTTAGTATGGTATTGGGAATCATTGATTTATGTGGGCTTGGAATTTCATTTTTCATAGTTTCTTTATTTATTTTTATTTGTTAATTATTCCTCTTCTGCAACAGGTGAAGATTTGGGAGGACCGTAAGGCATCGCCACTTACAGTATTGAAACCACATGATGGCAATCCTGTTAATTCTGTGACATTTTTGACTGCCCCTCACCGTCCGGACCACATTGTTCTTGTTACAGCGGTATCTACTCCTAATTTTTCCCATTATTTGACATGGGTGCATTATCATACTAGACTTTCAGGTGTCTTTGGAGTATCTGCTATGTAGCTCCTTTGGTATTCACTTCTTGTTAGTCTGGTATTGAAGATCCACTTAGCAATAGATGTATAATCATCTGTATTTTTTTTTTCCCTTTTTCCAGGGGCCACTTAATCGGGAAGTGAAGATATGGGCCTCTATGAGTGAGGAGGGCTGGTTGTTGCCTAGTGATACTGAATCATGGCGGTGTACTCAGACTTTGGATGTAAAGAGTTCCTCTGAACGTAAGGTTGAGGAAGCATTCTTTAATCAAGTCATAGCATTGCCTCGTGCAGGCTTATTTCTACTTGCAAATGCGAAGAAAAATGCTATATATGCTGTACATATAGAGTATGGGCCTAATCCAGCTTCAACCCGCATGGATTACATTGCTGAGTTTACAGTCACAATGCCTATTCTGTCTCTAACTGGAACTAGTGACAGTTTACCAGATGGAGAACATATTGTACAGGTCTACTGTGTCCAAACACAAGCCATTCAGCAGTATGCATTGGACCTATCTCAGTGCCTGCCACCGCCCCTGGACAATGTGGGGTTGGAGAAATCAGACTCCAATGTTTCTCGAGCTTTTGATGCTTCTGATGGTTCTGCAACTTTTGAATCACCTCCTGGAACTAAACCCACTGAGATACCCGAGGTTAATGCAACCACCATAGCACCTATTCTTTCAAGCAGCTCTGAAAATGCCCCAGAAGCAAGCCGTCCTGAGAACTTAGCTTCTTCTGAGGTTACTAACTTGCCAGAAGTTGCTATTTCTGGCATGGAAACAGTTGCAAGTGATTTGCCTTCTCATAGTAGTGCCGAAAATATCCATGCTGCATTGCCACCTCTTCCTTTGAGTCCAGGTTTATCTCGTGAATTTCGTGGTTTTAGAAGTCCATCAAATAGCTCTGAGACTAGTCCACCTCTTACTGATTATGGGGGTGATCAATCACCTCTTGAATATACGTCTGATCGGAGAATGGACACTGGGAAAGATAGCATGACTAATGTGCCTCCCTCGGTTGACAATTTGATTAAGGGTGATAAAAATGCTGTACACAGTGACATGTCTAATGTTCCCAGTCCTCCTATAGTATTTAAACAACCAACGCATCTGGTAACTCCATCAGAATTGTTATCTACAGCTCCATCATCATCTGAGAATTCTCAAATTAATCTTGGTGTGAATGTGGTAGAGGCAAAAGTTCAAGATGTGGTTGTCAGCAATGATGCAGAAAGCACTGAAGTAGAGGTTAAAGTTATTGGTGAGACAGGAACTAGTCAAAATAATGAGTTTGACAGTCAGAGAGATTCTCACATTATGGTTGCTCAGAAAAAGGAGAAATCCTTCTATTCCCAGGCATCAGATCTTGGCATTCAGATGGCCAGAGATTGTTGTGTGGGAAATTATGGTGTGGAGAAATTTCGGCAAGCTAATGATGTTAGTATTACTGAAGCACCAAACCAACCTCCTAACCCTTGTGCGGAAGAAGCTCAAGATATGATGAAAGATATACCTGCAAAGGTTGGCGAATCAGAAACTCCTATGGGAGTTTTGCAGTCTCCAGCCCCAGTGCTGAAGGGAAAAAGACAGAAGGGGAAAAATTCTCAAGTGTCTGGTGCATCTTCTGCTTCTCCAAGTCCTTTTAACTCTACAGATTCGTTAAATGAACCAAGTGGTGATTCAGGTTCCCCATCTTTAGAAACTGCTTTGCCCCAGTTACTGGCTATGCAGGTGATGCTTGAACAGGTGATTGCTTTAAATTTTTGTGTATGGTAAGTAATAGATAGCTACATCTGGTGAGCTTAATTCACTCAGATCATTTAACCAGTATGATATTTTTGGCCATGTCTTTTTCTGGGTTGACTTTGAAGAGTTCTGCTTGAATCATGTAACTTGGTTAGTCTCATGTTGTTGGGAGATTATTTTTTATTCCTGTGTATGTTAGAATTCATGTTGATTTTGGCATTTAACCTCATCTGTAGACATTTTTTTTTCCATGTCAAATACTGTAGCTTTTTCAGAAGTTCTTTTTTTTTTTTTTTTAATAAAAATGCCAGATTGCTTCTTATATTAATCATATTACAACCTGAAACAGATGACTTGTCATGCAAACTGCAGACAGATCCTTTACTTGCACTTCTTGATATTTATTATATCTCTGTGTTTTTCTCCTACTATCAGTTTTGATGTTGAATATCATTTTTCGGTAAGTTAAAAAAAAAGTGAGAAAGTCATGATTTTTTATCATATGGTATGCTTGCTTTGGATGCTTCCTTTCATGTAACAAATATTAGTTAAGGATGTCATTTTATAGCGCAATGAACTAGATACTTATAAGATTTATGATATTAGATTATATACTGATAACATTCTAATTTTGACAGATAATTTGTCTTCCATAGATATTTCTCACATGTTATATACTCTTGGACTAATGATTTTTCATATTTCATAGTTAATGAGCACGCAAAAAGAAATGCAGAAGCAGATGAATGTGATTGTTTCTGGCTCAGTTACCAAAGAAGGTAAAAGACTAGAGGGATCCTTGGGCCGGAGCATGGAGAAAGTTGTCAAGGCTAACACTGAAGCTTTGTGGTCTCGTTTCCAAGAAGAAAATGCAAAGCAGGAGAAGCTAGAACAAGACCGTATGCAGCAGATGACAAACTTAATCACAAATTATATGAACAAGGACTTGCCAACCATGCTTGAGAAAACTTTAAAGAAGGAAATAGCTTTGGTTGGACCGGCTGTAGCTCGTGCAATTACTCCAATTGTGGATAAAACAATGTCATCAGCTATTATGGAGTCATTCCAGGTTCTAATTTTTACAGTTGTCAAAATTTGGATGTCTTATTGGCATTTTGAATGTTCATGTTTTATGTTTCTGTTTTTTTTTATTGGAGGAATCTGCCTTTATGAATGGAACCATTACACGAAATATAGTAAATGTCACAAATAATAGAAAATGGCATAAGGATTGAAGTTGTGACACTTATCATTTATACTAATTATTGTTATAAATCAGTAGATAAAAGTCTCTGATGTAGCAGGCTTTATAAATTGCTATGACAGTGATTGCTAAATGGGTTCATTCTGAACAATGGATTTGCTTCAAATAATGCAGCACAATATAGCCTCTAAATTAACAATAGGCTGCACTAACACAACTTAATTTGTCTGCAAAATAAATGTGGCTGAATAAGCTTTATATTGTGTACCATGCAGAAAGGTGTGAACCAACTTGAAAGATCAGTTAGTTCAAAACTTGAAGGTAGCATGACTAGGCAAATTCAAACACAGTTTCAAACTTCTGGGAAGCAAGCTCTTCAGGTAATTTTAAGTTTGGTATATATATCAATAGTATCCACTAGAGCTATAATGTGAACCCTATCTTCTTCACCTGAACCTTCTTATATAGCTCACTGTACATGTTAAGAATCTTACAATTATGCTCATGATTGTGTTTTTGTAAATTATCGAAGGCATGGATATTCATGTGTTGGAAAGCTAGAACCATTGAGCAGGACGTAGTGATGATTAAATTTTTTTTGGATAAGTTTTATTGATATTAATAAATAGAGTTGCCCAAATATACAGGGAGTATATGACTAGGGACCAAAAAATTAATCACACAAATTACATAAATCTATCAAATCAACAACAAACCATAAGGACTGATTATGCAAAACTGACATCCAATCCAAAAAAGTTATAAAGAAAAGTAGTTTGAGATTAGGCATAGTTCTCTCTGCATCTTTGAAACTCCAGTTGTTCCTCTCCCTCCACAAACACCACATCAAATAATGCAGGGCAGCCATCCACAAATGACCATTCCGAAGACGCTGAAAACGACCTGGCCAACAAGCTACTAACTCAACAACAATCTTCAGCATCACTCAACAAACTCCAAATAAACCCAACGCCATAGACCAAAATTCTGTAGCAATAGGGAAGTAGAACCCATCATTAATCAATTCAAAACCCTATGATTGTTGAAGCATGGGTGAAAATTTAGATAATTTGTCAAGTTTTACTGAAAAAAAAAATACAACTCATCATTAATCAATTTTATGCAGATATGACTACTTTAGAGAATCAATTTATATCTAAAATAATTTCCAAAAAATAAATATAAAGATCTAATTGATACAATTCTCTAAGAAGTGCATATCTTGATTGGTCTTGTCAAAAGTCTGGATTCATTTACATGGTTTTCTATTTTTGGCATCTTCTTGGGTCCTAACTCATTGGACTTGCCATTCATGAATCATGACAAACTTTCACTCTTTCTGCCTTAGTATAGACTCCAATTTCATTGCCTGTGCGGTAATTGTACATGCCATTTCATTGCCTGTGCTCTATGGGTTATACTAAGCATACCCTTGTTCTGGATAATTAGATGGATCATAGCAACAGTGGATTTTTCTTTCAAGTCACCCGAGTCTCCATCAAATCAAGCCTTTCACCCTTTAGTAGCTCATTCATTCAGAGCTTGTTTGAGTTAACTGTATATATATTAGTCTATTCATATCTCATATCTGTAATCTATCTCAACTAATGTTGGATATGATTAATTAGGAGGATCTGTAAAAGCCTTGCTTTTCCTTATGGTGTTATTTTGGGTTTTCCAAATTAACATTTTTCTTATTTTGTTTTTTTTCTCTTTAGCTTGGTTGTTTTGTTGATTTTGTGAAATGAATGGTCACATACCCATATTTTGTGTGTGTGGGTTCAGGTTGGTTCTGATGATTGATAATGGTTTGTACATTGCAGGATGCACTGAGGTCTAGTCTGGAATCTTCAATAATCCCTGCATTTGAGATGTCATGCAAAACTATGTTTGAGCAAGTTGATACCACATTCCAGAAAGGGCTTGTCAAACATGCATCTACTACTCAGCAGCAGTTTGAATCCGCACATTCTCCATTAGCCGTTGCTTTAAGGGTAAATATAGCTTAACATGATGATTTAGTAGGAAGTAGGTGTTTTTTTCTTTATTTTTATTTTCTTGATCACCATTCATTCGTGCAAATTGTGCTGGAGTAATTGGGAATATTTCTCACTGGATGGCATATTTATTGGATGTGAAACAAATCTCTCAACAGCACCTAATCTTCATCTTCTGAATTATATGTGTTCAGAAGACTATGATTTGCTCCTCTGTGCCAGAGAGGGGGGGGGGGGGGGGGGGGGGGAGGGGAATTCTGTATTATTTAGTTAGAAATAGTGTGTAATTTATAATAATGATATGCATTTTGAAATTGAAACATGTGAAGGACGTAACCCATATGATTCATTTAATAGATAATCTTGAAGTTGACTGCATGAACAGTGGTCTCACTCTCATCCATGCTTATGTCCTTCTATTCTTGAACTTTTTCTTGTCATCGGTATGCTTTTAAAATATTAACTAAGAAAAAAATGCAATGGACATTCTCTACAATAAATTTCAACCATATTTTATGAAAATTTCTGTTGCAACAGCTAATTCCTAATCTGGTTCATGGTAACTTGAATGTAGGCTATTGCTCCTTTAACAGTATTTGGATGTTTTGGTCATTTGAGTGTGCTTCATGGTATTATCAATGCTCCTTTTTGGTTGTTTTGTTGTTTGTTTTTTGTTTTTGTTTTGTTGTTGTTGTTTTAAAAAAAAAAAAAAAACTGATATAATAGTGTAGAGTAATTCTGTGGGATAGTTAATGCAAATTCCAACTAGTAACAAAAGTAGAGTCAGAGATTTTATTTTGTGATTATGGGCATTTGTTTTAAGCTTTGATTGTCACAACATAATACCTGTAAAACTATATATACTGATAGTATGATGCTATGTATGGATTCAAAGGATGCAATTACTTCGGCATCAGCAATCACTCAAACCTTGAGCGGAGAATTGGCTGATGGCCAGCGAAAGCTGTTAGCCATTGCAGCTGCAGGTGCTAACCCAAAAGCAGTAAATCCCTTGGTGACACAGTTGAGCAATGGGCCTTTGGCTGGTCTTCATGAGATGGTACCTGCATATAAGCTTCCTTCTTAATCTGCAATTTTGTCCATTTACCCCTCTTTGGGCTTTATAACATTTAGAGGGTCATGTCTGTAGGCTGAGGCACCTGTGGATCCAACTAAAGAACTATCTAGATTGATAGCTGAGTGCAAATTTGAGGAAGCATTCACTGGAGCCCTGCAGAGAAGTGACGTCTCAATAGTTTCATGGTTATGTTCTCAGGTATGTTCTGCTCTGCACGCACCACCACATATTGTTACTCTCATTTCAAAGCTGAAGATTGCTAGTGGAAGATTATATGTGCTGCATATAGAGTTAAGCATTTGTTGCATGCAAGTCTCTTTTCTCAAGGCCCTCAGGACCCAACAAATGCCTTTTAGTTTGAATATGAGCAATATTTGCAATATGGGACTGAATATTCCTCATCAAAGACCAACATTCATATTAATGAGTTCTGAGTGAGGAGTTGATATGAATGAGCACTATACAACAGAGATTTTTCTTATTTATTTGGTTCTACCGCACAAGTCCTTTAAGTTCCACCAATCTCTAATACTTGATGGGTGGAGGGTAGGACATGCCTATAATATACAATTATTGGCTTTTCCCTTATACTTGCAATAATACCATGTTGAGCCGTGCCACTCCTTGCTACCATGATTTTAAGTACTGTTCTTGCTATGTATCATTGAGTTAGATATGGCTTGGGATTCACATTTTTTTTTTTTTTTTTTTTTAATGTACTGAAATTGTGACATGCAAGTGCAACATGAACAACCGTCCCTGCCTCTCTTGCCACAATTAAAAAAATAATAGAGGATAAAAAGTAAGAAAAAAAAATGTCAAATATGATGGATCTTCTAGAGTTGCTAAACTTAAATATTAATCTGAGTTTATTTTTCTTGGGTTAGTCTTGTATACTTCCTGTGTACTAGGGTTATGATGCACCTTTTTGTTCTCTAATAAATTTATTACTTTTGAACAAAGAAAAACTATCTGCAAATTTAGTTAAACTAGTCACAAATTATGCATGTAATAAAAAAACGAAATGGCAATTGATGGAGTAATAGAATGGAGGAAAAAAAATACCCTAACTAACCTGTTAAGGATCCATAGCCAACCCCAAAATTTTGGGACTAAGGCTTTGTTTGTTGTTGTTGTAGTCGGAGATCCACGCATTGTGCTGGAAATATATAGTTATTTGGTAATGTGATATCATGTATAATTCGTTCTCTGTAATTTACTGAAGATAATATATTAAGTTTAGTTGTCTTTAAAAGAATTAAACTCACTTAGACCAAAAAAAAGGGATATGTTAATACTAAATGGGAAAGAGAATAGTAAATTTATAGAAAGAAAATGGGAACAAAAAAAGGATATGAAAGGTTGGAGGAAGAGTTACAGTAAGGTAGGGAATAATGGGAAGAAAAAAAGACATAAAGGAGAAAGGTTAGCGGAAGTGTAACGGTAAGGTGGGGAATAATAGGGAGGAAAAGAGCCAAAAAGGGGAGAGAAAGGTTTGGAAATAGGTGGCTGATGTGGCATAATGAGAGATGAGCGAAATTAATTGCTAAGCTTCGATTATTATATATAGTATAGTATAGTATAGATGCATGTAGATATGGATATACATGTCTAGCATAATGCATAGTTAAGAAAGTTATGAATGTGGACTTTAAGAGTCTCTTAGACTTCTTACTTGAAAATCAATAGTTGGTATACGGTTAGGCCTAAAATTTCTCGAAATATTCTGGTCTGGCGTATGTATGAATGCTCCAGGACCTGGGGTGGGTGAGGGAGTGGTCCTTTGTGTGTGTATATGGAGTCCATTTGGTGTTTGAAGGATTTGAGTTGTATTGTGTATGCTAATTATTGGCTTTTGCTATGCAATGCAAGGCTTATATAGTATGAAGTCAACAACATTCATATATTTTATGCTCTTCCGCCAGGTTGATTTACAAAGAATTTTGTCGACAATGCCACTCCCTCTAAGCCAAGGAGTTCTGCTGGCTCTTCTCCAGCAACTTGCTTGTGATATTAGCAATGAAACATCTAGAAAATTGGCATGGATGACGGACGTAGCTGTTGCCATAAACCCAGCAGATCCGATGATTGCAGTGCACGTTCGTCCTATCTTTGAGCAGGTATATCAGTTACTGGGTCATCATCGGAACCTACCAACAACCTCTGCTTCTGAAGCAAACAGCCTCCGCCTTCTTATGCATGTTATTAACTCTGTGCTAATGAGCTGTAAATGATTCTTCCCACTTTGTCTCTTCTGTAATCTGTGCCAAGTTTTAAGTGGAACATTGGGTTGTATAGAAATCTAGGAAGGTCCAGGAAAGAAAGCATAGTTTATGTAACAAGTTAGTATTTTGACAACATGTGTGAAATAGGTTTTTTAGTCCCTTTAATTTTTTGGTATATGCTTGCAGTCCTGCATCTCTCTCTTTTTATTACTATTTTTTTTTTCACTTTTTAAATGCATCATATGAAAGAACTGCACTTTTCATTTTTTAATTAATTTTTTTATCTTGTTACCTTTTGTTCACTTTTACCCTCCTGAAATTCTTAGCCAACACACGATGATGTGTCGTTGAGTGCACGTGGAGACAGCAGAAACGAGTAGTTAAAATGTTTTACTTCTAGCTTGAACAATATTACATACACAAGTTTTAATTTGTATGACATTTGAATAATGCGACATCATTTTTATATGGGATCACTCCTTACAATTTTTTTTTGTACACCAATCATATAACTTGTTACTTCAACCTTTGTGAAAAAAATTGTGAAATGTGTTGCATCTCTAGAGTCATCAAAGTTCAAATAGCTGTTGTAAGAGTGTGTGCTTTCTTTTATTATTAATTGTAGTGAAGCCTGGAAAAGGGACTTATCCCGTGTTCCATCATGTCTATGCACAAACTTGGAAGAAAAAAAAAAGTTTTAGGTCTCATGTATTGTGGAAAATGATTGAGAGAAACCCAGCAGCTGATTTTTAGTAGTGATACATTCTGTCATTTGGATTGTCTATCAGCTTTGGTTGCTGAACATTAAAAGCAATGACCCGGAGGAAAATGAATTAAAAAAAAAAGGAAAAAAAGAAAACAAAAGGAGGAAATGACTCATTTCTCTAGACCTTAATTTGCCTTAGCCATGCAACCCTCAACTTGTTCTTTGCAGGTTCTACCAGCACTGATCTGTTTCCCACCTCCTTGTGGGAGTTGGGAATCCTGCTGCTGTGTACCTATATCCACGACGTGCAGCAGTAGTAGTAGTGACACCAATTGACAAATCGTAGCGAGCCCTGGCAATGGGGTTAGAAAGTGTTGCATACGCCTTGTGAATCTCTATGAAGTCTTGGCCATTGGGATTGGAGGAACTCATAGCGTCTGGGTGGTACTGCTTTGCTAAACCACGGTATGCAGCTTTGATCTCAGCTTGTGAAGCAGTTTGCTTCACACGTAGCAATTGGTACAATGTAGTAGTAGAAGTAGTAGCAGTGCCAGTTATGGCTGACAATAATGATGATGATGATTTCATTGTCCTCTCAGAACCATCTACAGTACTTTCAGTTGCAGTGGCATCAGATAGTGTGATAATGGTCTTAAATTGGGTTCTTCTGAATCTAATACAAGACTTTCTAGGCCATATTCCCCAATCATTTTCATTGTTTGGGTGTGATATTTTGAAACCAAGTGAGGATATTGGTGTGACAAGGGTGTAGTTTCCTAACATGTCCTCCCTCAGTTCTTGCTACTGACTCTGAATGTGTTAAGTAGAAGGAAACTGATGACAAAATCCAACGTGAATGTAGGAAGCTTATGTAATGGATATAAGTGGAAATGGAGTATATTGGGGTGGGGACTTGAGAATCTAGCATCTGGGTTTGGTTTTGGACAGTGCATATAAGTATAGCTAGTTAATAATATTATAAGGCCTTTTGGGGGAGAGAGTGAGGCAGTGGGCGCCTACGTTTTTGCTTTGACAGTTTTTAGCTTTCAGCACACCTGTGCGGTTAAAGATTATGGAGGTACACATACCAACCATCCAACCAAAGGGTGTGTCAGAGATTCTTAGTAGGTAATGTTCACCAAACACAACTCAGTCATGTGCTTGCACTTCATACCCCCATGGTGTTTTGAGTTTGATCTTCCAGAAGATGCTCTACTTCACGTTCTTGCATTAGCTGTAGCATTAAAATAAGAAACCTACTGGTACTTTTTTTTTCAATTTTAATATTATTAAAACCACAGGATCTTTCACATTGTGTATATAATTTAACATTCTTCCACAAATATCAATTAGAATAAGTAACATGAAAACCTCCTTAGTCTGTCTCGAAGAGGGCATTTTACACATTATAATATGACTCCCCTATTAAATTGAAACATAGACTTGTAGTTACAAAGTCTTGAGGTTACCTTAGAGAAGTATTATCTTTTTTCAATATAGGTCAATCATATTATTATGAAATAACAATACACAAATCATCCCCTACCAGTACCACTAATTTCCTGGTCACTTAAGCAAGAACAATGAACTGCTAACCATGATTGATTTAGACATTATATTTCAACCTCGTCTATCTTGATTGTTCACACCACCACCCTAGACCTATAAGTTCTTTTATTTGTCATTAGTCAATGACATATTTGAGTTTCAATGGCAATCTAAAGTTGGCACTTCGATTGGTCTCGTGAACATTTGAGTTTCAATAGCAATCTAAATTCGGCACTTCGATTGGTCTCATGATCAGATTTTCACAAAAAAGTGTTGTTTGGGCTTTCAATAAACCAGTTTCACATTAGTATTTATTGTGTCTCACCTACCTTCAGTCACATTTAATGCGATTGAACTTGTTCCCTTTTATCTGCTCAAAGACATCATTTTAAAATAAAAATACACCCAATCAATAGATGAGGAAACTGGCTTCAAACACATTGAAAAACTTGATCTAGGGGTTTAACTCACGCTAAAAAGGATGGTAAAACCTCTTTATATGAGCTATGCTCATCCATTGACAAGAGGTATTTGATATTTTCTGCCCAAAGAAGAACAATATTTTTCTGACTTATTCATTAGATTGTCTTCGGCCAACCCCACTAGGTTGGCCCAAACTACTAAGTCGGACCTCTTGTTTTGTTTTGCAGATACACATTCAGTGTCTCATTGGGCCCAATTCGATGGATCCTAATGCCTTGTCAACCTGGTCCCATTTGTTAACCTGTACCTACCCATTTACAGAGTTACAGTTCCTTCACCTAATTTCTCAATTCTAGACAGATCAGATCATTGAACCAAAAGCCCATGTTGATGCAATTGTTCAACCTTTCCAAATCTTCGTCCACGCCTAATTATGAACAACAAAGAAATCAACAAGGATACCTTCATCATACTTCCTCATCCGATAAAAACAAAGTCTCAAAAAATAAAATTAAAAAATCTGAAATTATGTTCACCTCAAGAAAGCTGGAAAACCAATATCTTCTTGAAATTTCAAAGAAAGCAAATTATCTAAGTGAAAAATTTCCTAACTGTGCTAAGAAAATCTCCAAGAAAGAGAAGTTTCTTGGGAGGAAAACTTTCAATTCTCTAGACCAGTTGCATCTCCACAAGAGCCAGACCCTGCATTCCTATACATAGCCTCATTTTCTATGCGTGTAGTTACAGTTCTCTTGAAGCTGACCATACTCTACACAACAAGTTCCAAAACAAATGCACCCATTTGGGAAAGGGAGAGATCAAAGAAAGAGAGCGAGAGAAAATGCCCATTGAACCCACAACAACAGTCTGGAGAGCATTGCTTGGTGCTTGTTCTAAAAAGCCTCAAAGTCACCAACTTCTAGCTCTTCAAGGTTTGAGTTGGCATAGGCCTAGCAATGAATTATTAAGTTTTAAGTTTTAACATATAAAGCACAGGCACAAGTACGGGTAGGGTATGATACTGTGACACAACAATTTTTGAAAAATTAGGACATGGGTATAACAGAGATACATAATTAATTAATTATTAAATATATTTTTTATTTTTAAATATTGTTAAGCATTCATTTTTTCATATAATGTTAAACACATCAAATTAAGAGAGATAAAGGACAATAAAATAAATTCATAAATAATATATAATGTTTAAAAATTAGAATACAAACCAAGAATAAGATCTAAAAGAGTACATTCTCAAAAAAAAAAAATAATAAATAGATAAATCTAAAAGTGTAACTAACATAAGTTTTCAAGGTTAAAACTAAAATGAAATAAAAGATAAATATCTCTTCTGTAAGGATGCAATTTGGGTCCCTAGCCCAAAGAATGAATGAACTTAGGCCCAAAAAGCTCAATATAATGAATTTGTAGAAAGTGGGTTGGAAAACTGGGCTTTAATGAATCAAACAACAAGTAAAGTGGATTTAGATGACAAGAAAATGAAGATAGACTGGTTTAATCTAAAGAAAATCGTCATTGGCACAGTCTGAGGAGATCAATTCTTATATATTTCTCTCAAGTTTGATTACAAGTTCAATTCTTGATTGTTACAGTATTTTTCTCTTAATTTCTCAATCCCCTTCTCTCATTGTCTTCTTCCTCTTTTATACTATCCCTCTGCCTTCATATCTGCCTTCCACGTGCAGATAAAGTGTTGGTGTTGATCCCTATCACATCAACACCTTCCTGAAATCTCTGAAAAGTAACTGTAAGGCTGAAAGTTACTGTTCAGATTTCAATTCCTCATTAATGCGATTAAAGAGTTAGTTGCAGAGTATTTAATGCGATGGTAGCAGCTTTCCCTTGAGATATTTCATGGCTTTCCTCTATCCTGTTTCTTCTTAATACTTATCATCATTCATAGAAAGATCCAGAACGTTACTCTTGATGGCAGACCACACCTTCTGACCTCGACTTTACTCAGCTGAGGAGGGATTCTTCCTCAAACCACCCTTATGGATGGTTTTAATCGGATTTCACTTCTTCGCTCACTAACACAGATCTTTATGAAAGTGTTTATCCGTTCTCGAATTGTTTAACGTCCTCGGATTTGGACCATGACCCAATATACACAGGTATGTATGGGCTCTTGGGCCTATCACCCCTACACCTTCTATATCCCACAATTTTTCAAAGGGAAAAAAGACGCATGGGATATAAGTGCAAAAATATCTTAGGCACGTCTCATATCCGACGTGAGTACAACACTTCATACAAAATGTTAGTATTTTTTGGGTTTTAACTTGGCTGTACTGGTTCTTGATGAGATAATATACAGAAATTGAATTAGGAAGAGCTTTTTTATTTTTTTTTGGCTTATATGATTAGTTTGTAAAGGCCAAGGAACCCTTTGAAGCATCCACAAGGACAACTGACTTTGACACCCATATGTAATGGCTCACGAGAGGGAAAATCCACGCAGAGTTGAGAGAATTCATGAATTGCACACAAAACAAGGTCAAATGTGTGGCCTCTTCTTCTTTGAAAACAACTGTCAATCACTGCCGTGACTGCATGTATAAGGTTTTTTTGTTGCTTAGCGTTCCAGGGCTCAAGTTCAGGAAGATCCTCTCAAGGTTGTCTTCTTGGATATGAGATTGTATCATATTCACAGATCTGTTACAGCAAATATTATGCAGAAATTACTACATTTTTTTCCCGCCTGTCATCGATGATGTGAAAACCAATGTCTGAGTACCAACTGCGAAGAAACTACCATAAAATGGCTAGCTTTTCTTGCTGATGAAGAGCGGATATTCATCTGCATGCAGCTGTAATTTATTTTTTTTATAGAAAGACTAGAATTTCATTAAATAAAATGAAAAGTAATTACATCATTTGAGAGAGAGCATAATAAATGATGTTGTTTTTTATTATTATTTTTTAAAAATAGGTAGATCGATCATGAGCAAGGGAGGATGGGGTTAAATCTAAACAAAGATTATTAAATGATGTGTTTATTAAATAATAAAAGTTGGTGTTTATTACACACACAGACAACACGTTTTTAGTTTGATAAATGCTATATATGTTCACAATATTTTTATAACAAATCATACATGGTAGATTGTTATCGGTTATTATTGGTGAACAAAAAAGTAATTTCAATGATAAATTTAAACTAGAATTAATAACAACTAATTACTTATAATTTGCTTTGAAAGCGTTATAAAAATATTGTGGGCGTAACACTTCTCTTTCAGTTTATTTATGTGACACAATTTTAGTTTAAATCTCAAGTGTGCATACATTTGTGTGTTCTAGAATGTGCCTAAGAGTTATTGACTTATTTCCCAAAGATCTTTCATAAAGAATTAAAGGTGGCATTCATTCTAAGGAAAAAAAAAAACAACTAACCTCCATTATGCTTGCCACATCTACGATTTTTCCAGTAAGCATTAATGTCTTCTTTAATTGTTGGGTGACTTGTGTTTATTGATTGGGGTGATGTGATTTAATGATGCCTGATAAAATCTTTAAACGTAGTTCTGAATTCTGATTTCCCCACATTTAGAAGATCACCTCCAAACCTAGGAAGCTAAGGCATGTTTTCAGCCGGATATGGGTATAAAATGATATGGGATACAACGATATGACAATTTAAAAAATAAATAAATAAATTACAATACGAAGATGACATGTATTTATTAATATTAAATTTATTTTTATTTATATTTTTTATATTATAACTTTATTTTTCATATATTGTTAATTATATAGCATAAGAGCAATATAATAAAGTGAATTCAGCACTTTATTATCAAGTCGGATAATGGGTTAGGTTTTGCTAGTGTTTGGACCATCCTAGTTGTGATGGTTTCAGCACCAAAACCCACATCATCAACTTGCTATAGGTTAAATGATAAACATAGAATGAGATTGGTTTGACAGTTGATTTTAATTTTATACTAATGTAATGTATAAGAATAATCATTTTTTTGTCCTTTTCATTTACATAATATGCTACTAACAAAACTTATTTTCACATTAAATTTCATAATAGATAAAGTGGTTAATTGTGAGTGTTGAATACAATTAATTAACATTCCTAAATAGATAAACCCAACACCATTTCTCTCCCAATCACAATCGATTACTTTGGAAATTAATCATGAAATTTGTTAGGAAAAAGTTGTGTCCTTGTACTCGTGATTCTTTTATATTGAAATGCATGACATGTGTGGGTGATTTCTTAGGCTGCGTGCTTGGGGACAAATATAACGTGGCAAAACGAGGTATAGCTAGAATATATAGGTACGTAGTTGGTACATGGTGGATGCATATCAGAGAAGAATAGCCATATAGCCCGTAGGAGAGGCAAATCAAAGAGAGACAGAAGTGAACGAAAAAGATGGTATTGCCAATGCCTGGTGGTCTTTGGAAACTAAAAATAGAGAGGAGAGAGAGAGAGAGAGAAAAAGAAGGGACCAACGCAACCCATCTGTTTCATTTTAGTTCATCATGCTGGAGAGAGAGAAAGAGAGAAAGGGGAGATGGGTAAAAAGCGTGAGAGAAAGTGTGCATACGTATGTGGTTGGAGACGGTTTTAGCTTAGAATCGCGTAGCGTGTCAGCAAAGTTCTCTAATCTAAATCTAATCATCATCATCATAGCAAAGCAAACGTTACCAGCAGCAGTTTCAGATATAACAAAAGTGTCTCAGCCTCTCAGCCTCATCAGTCATAAGGTAACAAACTTTTCTGTATTATTATAATATATTCTTGACCGAATAATTTGATATTCAGTTTGATTTCAAAACCTCCATTAGAGTCTTCTCTTTCTCACACACGGTAGGCTTTAGTTTATTATATATTTTACTTATTCTTTTGATTTCTCTTATTCTTATTGCATGTTCTGTCTTTTCAGTTTCATGTAAGGCTCTCTTGCTTTTTGTAGATGCATGCATTCTTTCATGTCAAGCTTTAGGTCCGATTGTTCTGTAAATATATCATTTAAGAATTATATAATGTTGGGGCATCTCAGTCCCAATCTCAAACCATTTCGGCTAGGTTCTTGTTTTGTCATTCTTAATACGACATTTCTATCTCTTATATAAAGTTCTAGCCCCTAATTTTATTCTTTGATACCTAGCTGTTCTTGATCTTTCAAGGAATTTATTGGTTCACGAATCAGTTCCTTACCTTGCATAGGAGTATTAATGCACAAGCTCATTCCATAAAGACTAGAACCTGTCTCCCAAAGAAGAGTAGAGGACATTCTACGCAGTTTTTCTTGCTTCTCTCATAATCGATTGGGACATAAGTAGGCGTGTGTATCACATTGTAGAATTATTCCTTTATTCCCTTTCTCTCATAATCAATAGTCTCTATTAAATAATGGGTTTCAATTTGCTCAATAATTGGTAAAAAAATAATAAAAGACCTCAGCTTGAATCTCGTTTATACAAAAAAAATTGTTTGTTAATTAGTGTTTAGCGTGATGATAGATAGCATAAAGCAAACACAATATATTTCAATTCCTATAGTATCTATTTTAAAAAAAAAAAAAAAAAAAAAAACAGCTCTCTATTGAGTCTTAGAAATGTCATATGCAATGTGTTCTTATGAGCTCTCTCAATGTAATCATTGTATCTAATCTTTGACAGTTGACAGAAAGGCCAACTTTTCACAAATAATACATGGAGCGAGAGTACCAGCATAAGAGAGTAAGGGAAGGTGACGATGAGGAATACCAAAATTGTTCAAAGAAGATCTATGCAGAGAAGCAAGATAGCAGCAAGGGTGTCGACTTAAACGACGTGAACGATGACAAGGACAGTGAAAAGACATCATGCGATTCCTCCTTGGCATTAGATGAAGGTGTATTTGATTTCCCTTGGCTGAAAGATAGTATGATCTCCAAATCAGAAGACTGGAAATTGGAAGACACCTTCTCTTCCTCACTCTATGACACCTCTTCCACCAATGAAGCTGGTATTGATGAGTTTCCTGCGGGCCAGTGTTTGTGCCAGACTCCGGAGCCAGCACTCCTAAACAAACCCGATGATCATGAGGAAAAGTTTGATGATAATTTACGGCGGCCACAAGAAGATGATGGTTTGGGTTGCATTTGGACCTCTCTACTCAGTGAGCCTCTTCAACAGGGTGGTATCTAATTTTTCGCGTAGACTTGTGAGCTTTGTGCACCGGATACAGTCTTTTTATATATGTCTTCAAATTAATGTGTGATCACAAGCCTGCGTGGGAATCAATCCACCCCAACTTCACAGACTAAGCTTAATTAGCTATATATGCTCCTCATGTTCATCTCATGTTGATGGAGCACACCATGTGGTTATTAATTGTACATCGACATGGTAAAACTTCATTCAAGCTACCTTCTTATAATGTTGATCATCTTCCAAAATTTTTTGCTTTTTCATTTTTTTTCCACGGGTGCTCTTACTTAATTAGCAATAGGCACACCTTCACCATTTTCGTTGCATCTGTTTCTTGATGATCCATGTTAAATATATAAAATGAGAGATCTCATATAAGAGAGTATAAGGTTCTACATCAGGATATTAATGTTTAACATGACTTACGAACACAACATAGGTTTTTACAAATTAGAGTTGGCTCTTAGTGAGTTTGGGTCATAAACGAGCCAGTTGACTCGAAAGTAACATGATAAGAAATGTGTCATAAACGAGCCAATTTATATTTTAAACTTTAAAAAAAAAAAAAAATTTGAGTGATTACAAAAATATATAAGTGATGTAATCATTAGCTGAAACATTACAAATCCTAAATCTCTATAAACCTTTATATAAATATTTAATTTCATTTTTTTATTTTTATTTAAGCCGTCCTCACTCCCTCTCACTCTCAAACCCTAAATCATCCCTCTCACTCTAGATGGATGGTATTATATTATTGACTTAATATTTACTAAGTACTTTGACGTTGTTATTTTGAATTTTTGGATGATGTGTTTTAAATATTTGATGTTATTATTAACTTTCAAATTGTATGCTTAATAGGTATTTTGATGTTATGAGTTTGTATTAAATTTATTGTGTATTAAATTAATAACAATATTAATTAGGTGTTTTTTTAAATGGGTTAAATGAATTACATTTGTGTCAACCCAATTTGTTTAATATTAAGTGGGTTGAAATGGATCATATCACATTCGTGTCAACTCAACACAACTTGTTTATTAAGCATGTCGTGTTAATTCTCTTCATCAACATGTCTTGTTAAAATTGAAGGGTCATGACACGATTATTAAATAGATTAGATTCAGGTTGAACCATTTAGCCGATTATTTATATTAGAGAGATTTAAATGATTGTTTTTATAAATTTTATATAAGAAAATATTTTATGTTTATAATAATAATAATAATAGTAATAATAATAATTGATTAAAATATAACATTCTTTCTCATGTTTAGTTGCTTTAACAACAATTAACTCAAAAGCTATGAAAATTTTTATATAACCAACATTGTAGTATTTATTCTTTGTAATTTAAAATATTATTAATATGATATGATATATATTTTTATATTAATTATTTTAAGTGGCGCATTAATTATTTAAATATAATGAAATTTTGATGTCAGTTTTATAAAATTGATATGAGAAAAAAATTGGTAAAAATATGGTATTCGTGCTCAAATTTAGTTACTTTTGCAAAAGTGGAAACAAAGTTCAATAAAAGAAAAAAGAAATTATAACACACAATCAAGAATGTAAGCTTCCTCAAACTAGTAAATGAAGTTGAGGTCGTGGCTGTAGTTCGAGCACTCCTTTTTGCTAAAGATTGGTACCTCTTCTATCATTCTTAAAGGTGATTCCGAAGTAGTCTTCAATGCCTTGATAAGCAAAAGTATTTCATTTGCTTCTTATGGTCATCTCATTTATGAAGAGAAAATTCTAGCAAAATCCTTTGTTAATGTTGTTTTTTTCCATACCAAGAGACAAGAAAATTATGTTGCTCACAACCTTGCTAGGCATGTTAGACATATTAGTAGTTTTTCAGTGTGGATGGAGGATGTTCTTCTATACCTCAGTGTTGTAATTTTAGCCGATTTGGTTAGTTTATCTTAATAAAATTTACAGCATTTCTTCTAAAAAAATATATAACAAATTATTGAAGGATATTTGCATTTTGTTTTTTTTTTTTTTAGTAGGCATGCCTATTTATATCAGTCACAATATCATGCATTTTTTAAATATGTAAACACACACACATACACACACACACATATATATAGTATGATCAAATCACTAACCACTCTCTTTCAAAAAAAAAAAAAAAAAAATCACTAACCACTCTTATTGTCTTTCTATTTTGTCTATAAAATAGAACACTAAAACTTATAATTTTTTACATGAAAAATTATTGAAATATTGGAAGAAACAAATAATAAAATGCACTGTACGGTAACTCGACTAGGATCACATAATTGTTAAGTATTGTACTCTTATATGTATTTATAATAATTTTTTAGTTAAAATGCAAAACTGACCTTCTAAGTTTCATATTTTATCATTTTAGTCTTCTAAGTTTCAATTTTGTCATTTCAATCCTCTAAGTTTCAATTTTGTCATTTCAATCCTTCGTTAGTTTTTTGTTAAGTGCTTCTGTTTACTAATCAAAGCAACACTGTTTTGATTTTTTTTTTTTAATTTCTTAATTAAAAAAACTTAAAAATGTTAATTTAAAAAAAAAAGAAGAAGAAGAAGAAGAAGAAGAAGAAGAAGAAGAAGAAGAAGAAACTAAGGGCTCAGTGAACAACGTTGTTCCCCTAGCCACTCTCTCTAGGCTGGACCCAAGGAGCTCCTCTCCAAGCTTCGTTCATGGCCAACCACCAAGATCAACCAGTCTCTGCTCCTCACCGGTCACTGCTGACTATCCTTGCTTGGAGGTGGTTGTCTTTCTCTTTACTCGGTTCAACTAGGCGAGTCTCCCTCTCTCTATGTTTTCTCATCAAACCCTCATTGGAGTGCCAACCCACGGTTGGGCTATTGTGTTTGGTTGGTTTCAAAGTCTTTTGGATTTGGTGACCAACTCGATTAAGCTTCCTCTCCAATTTGGTTTGGGCCATTGGATTCTTTCTCTCCAATCCAATATGGGTGTCTTCGGATTCTTTCTCTCTCTGATTTGATTTGGGTTTTCAAGTTTAGTTTTTAGTCAAATCTTTTCTTATTTCTGATTTTGTTTGTAAAAACCAAATGAACCAAAAAAAAAGAAAAACCTAGAAACATTGTTTCATTGTTGAATAAATAATCATTGTTTGTGGGTAGGGAATTTGTAAATTGTATATTTTACTGATGGTTGATGTTAGATCATTGTTTGCTGTGCTTTGTTTTGAATTTGTATATTGAAATTTTGGGTCCGTTTGGATGTCATTTTTGGTTGTGAATCTCATGATCAATGTAAAGAAATTTTTTGTTGTTTGTGTGCTAAGTTTGTTGTGTATTATGGGATTTTTTTTATTTTAAATTTAAATTAGTTTTCTGCATTTTTTAATATAAAAAATTGAAGAAGAAAAAAAAATGCACTTAATAGTAGAGCATTAACAGAAGTTAGTGAAAGGCCTGAATTGAAACACTTTTGAAATTTAAAAGACTGAATTGAGCGAAACTAAAGTTAAAGGACTGAAATAACAAAATGTGAAACATAGTATCCGTTTGGATACTAAGTCTGCATTTCAACGTTTGCGTTTTGGCTTTTATTTTTTATTTTTTATTTTAGAAGCGCATTTTTGTCTTTTCTAGTGGTCCCGTGCACTGTTCATATAACCTACAAACCTCTTCTTCACCAAAACTTTCATTAAAAATGGGTCTCACGATACTGTTCACATATTTAAAAATTATTTTGCTACAATATTTTCAGTTTTCAGTTTTCGGCAAAATAAGCGGTATCCAAACATACCCTTAGAGGGTCAATTTTGCATTTTAGCCTAATTTTTTTATGATATTGTCAACCATTTCTACGTTTATTGCTGTTGCATCTATTAACTTATTTAAATTGCTCAGGTGGTGAGGTCGAGTGATTAATTGAACAGTTAAAAACTAAAACGTTACCGCAAATAATCAAAGCAGGACTTTGGTGTAACATGATTGATTCATCCCTATTTTAGGAATACTCTGCATCTCTATGGACTTCAAAGTAGGTGAACGATTACAAGTCGTAAAAGGTAGGATTTCTGGAATAATTTGCCAATATCCTTAATTTCACAATTGAATGGGAATCTGATTATGAATTGAAAAGTTTTGAGGATGCTAACCAACATGTTGATTAGCCCAAATGTTTCATTTTGATTTTGAGTATTCCAAATCTATTTCACTGTTAAAATTTTATATCTTAAACCAACTGTACCGTGTGTACAGTATCATGTTATTTAAAATTTTGGTAAATTACTCCCTTAAACATTTATATAAATTACATTTCGTTTGTATAAATGTAAAACTTAAGTTCATGCCTTTTATAAATTAAGCTAACAGAATATTCTATTTAAAAAAAGATTCTTATTCATATAGTGGATAAAATACACTCATCTCCCTAATTAATTATTATATTTATACAAGCATAGAAGGTGGAAGTATTAAGTATCATTTAACAAAATATTTAGGAGAAGTATTATTTCCGAAAACCTTATTTTAAAATATAACATTGAATACATTTTTAAATTTGTAATATTTAATTTGAATTATGAAATGAATCTATGATACATGATACAAGCTAATGTGACCAAAGTCTACTCATGATAATGATCATTAAATAAATTTTAAAAAAAAAACATGGGATGAATTTGGGTAAGACTATTCGTAATCTTTTCTTGGCAGTTTTCACTTTTTTATAATGAATTTTTCTTGATAGTTTTCACAATCCAGTTGGGATGAGGACTATAATTGACGTTAATTATCCTTAATTTTCTAGAGTTAGTATCAATTTTAAAATGAAATGAAATAAAATTTAAATTAAAAAATACATATGATAATTCAAGTAGCTATTATTAGAAATTTTTTTTCTAATGAAACTAACTAAATTATAGATTAATCAAAGCTACTAAAAGATTCATCAAACACATGGAAAGGAATGTGCCCAGCCTAAACTGAGTCTGCAGTTAAAAATGTGGTTGGGCAATGGGACCCACTTTATCTTTTCTTTTTCTTTTTTGGGTTGCTGAATTGGACCCATGCATTTTATTGTTAAGCCCATCCTTCCGAAGTGCTTTAAACCTTTAACATATTTACGTTACCCACCTTCTGTGCTTTTCGTAAATGTGGTCACGAAATAGGACCCTTCCTTATTACTCTTGCTACTTTATAAGAGATAACTGAAATGAAAAAATAAAAATAAAAATATTGAAATTTCAAGCAGAAAATAGAATAATGTCAAAAAAAAGGAAAAGAAAAATGTATTATTTACATTTGAGATTATCCTAATAATTAAATTATTATTTTTTAAAGTACTTTTTAAATACAAGATATAATTTCTACTTTAGCATAATCTAAGTGTATATGTGTTTGAAGTTCCCTTTTGGAGACTTGAACCTCAACCCTTGTCCTCCACACCCCACAAGCATTTAAAATATCCACTATGGATATTTTAAAATCTTATTCACTAATTTTGAAATCGGTGGATTATATAGTGTTGTATTACAAATAATTTAAATAAATATACTAGAATAGTGATAATTAATTTTAATTAAAATGTTGATAACATAATAAAATCTAATACACTCATTTCAAAATAAATAAATATAATTTTAAGAACTACAAAATTGATTTATCCTAAAACTCCAAACTAAGACTCTAAATTTGAACTCTCAAATACAAAAAAAAAGGAGATACCCAAGCTCTATCGAGGATAGTCCTACAGAATCCTTTCTTAGCCCCGTTATTCTTCTAAGTTCTAACTTCCCATCTATATATTTTCGGAATAGCTTCTGTACGGTTTTAGATCCCTTAAAAACAACCAGATTGGTTAGCCTAAATTAATTAGCCAAGTTGTTACTTAGTCAAATTATGCAATACTAGGTTAAAGCAATCAAATAATTATATCAAAAGAATAAAGCAGCGGAATAATAAAAGACATAATGATATGATCACCCAGGAAACCACACAGTAAAAACCTGGGGAGGATTTGACCCACCGATCTTCAAGGCAAAACTGTATTCACTATGAAAGAATTGAAGTTCTTACAAAAGGACTATAAGCTCCCCGCTCGACTTCCTAATGCTACCCACTAGTAGAACTTACTGACACGACCACGTGCAAGCTTCGAATCCACGGACTCCTTCTTTCTTGAATTCTTCAATCAGCTACAAACACCCACGCTTGATATTCTTTAAGCTTCAATGGTAGCAACCAAGTTGATCATCAAGATGTTGAAGCAATCTCAATCTTGAAAACCCTAAACTTTGTGTAAAGGAAAGCTACTCTAGATCTCACAAGAGATTTACACAAAACAGCAATATATGAGCAACAATACAACTGGAGCAACTATAAAAACGTGGCTAGAGTTTTGCCTTATATACCTAGGACAAAAACATAAAACTCTAAACGTTTAATGAGTTAGGGCTGAATTGGAAAACTGCAGAAAAACGCAATCTGATCGATTTTCGATCGATCAAATCTATTATTCGATCGATCGAGCCAGACCGAAATGCTCCAATGCATCTACAGTCTCTCGATTCCAACTTTATAATAACTAAACAACTTTGAGCACACTTTAACAAGACTAAACATATTGTTTTGATCATGGTTTGCTAACATTACAAATTAGAGTTCTAAATACATAAATTCCTAAACCTTTAGAACATAACAGCTTCCTCAATTTGGATTTTACCACAATGGATCTCAACATTTTTTTTGGTTGCCTAATGTGCATTTTTAGCCCCATAATGCTTCGATTTATATATTTTCGGAATAGCTTCTATTTTACCATGATGGACCTCAATATATTTTGTTGCCTAATGGTGCTAATTAGCATTCTACATAGTATGCTTCCGAGACACTAGAACATGAGGTTTTTCTAAATCCCCAAAAAAAAAAAAAAAAAAAAAAAAAAAAAAAAACGCTGTGAGTGTTATTTGTGTGAGTAAGTAAGCTTAGCTTATCATATTTAATTGAGAATAGTTGTAACTCATATAGTTGCTAATAGATTTCAATTCATGTTGCCCTTTCAGTCCTTTAAAAAATTACCTCTAAAGAATTGTGATGGTTACTTGTGATGCATTCCTCGACCCAAGAAACAAATCTGTGAGACACCCAAATAGAGAGAGAGAGAGAGAGAGAGAGAGATATATATATATATATATATATATATAGCAAAATGAAATCCCATTTTACTAAATAATATCCCTTTATAATGTCTACCTTCAAAACGCACATTTAAGTAACTTTTATCCTTATGATAATTTATGACCATTTCTTATGCTAAAAACACATTTTTAGCAATGCTTCCTGTAACAAGTGTGGCTTGATATTGGCCAATCAATGCATTCAAGTTTGGCTTCAACCTATTGGTTAGGAATTTAGTTATACACTTACAGAGGATGTTATATCATGATATCAAGCAAAATATCCCCACATTGGATGGACTCGGAGTCTTGAGAAATGAGAACCGGTGCTAGAGTGTGGTGGCATTTACTTTCCCTAAGAACAAAACAAATTAGAAGAGAGATTGCACATCCTCAAATAACATTCTAATCAACTAAAGACCACGCTTTCTTGTATAACTGTGCTGTAAAACCATGTGGACCAAATGCCTTTATCACCATCCATGCTGATTTAAGACTTCTGAATTTCTTCAATCGTAACCTCAACTTGCATTAATATTTCTTTCCTAAAGTACCCAGAAGTTGCTCGTATAATTTGACTGCCATTTCGTGAAGCTTTTTTTATTTAGGTAAGAGTGGAGGATTGAATCTTAGTACAAGACTATAGGGATATAAATGCCAATCTTTGGCTCATCAAACAATGGAGTAAAGTACAATTTTGGCCAACAAAAGTTTAGAGTTGTTTTTATTTTGGTCTTTTATGTTTGAAAATTTTTATTTTGACCATTTCTTTAATAATTTTGACAGCATGACCAATATAAAAAAAGAGATCAAACATAGAGGGTCATACTAAAAATTTTAAGACATAAAAAGTTAAAATGAAAATAATTCCAAACTTTCAATATAATATAGTAATCAACAACTTTCTAACTCTCTCACTTACGTATGAAACTTGTTTGGATTCACATTTTTCTCTCACGTATGCCTTTTTTTTTTTTTTAGCGCTTATGAACAGTAATCGCACTGTTCATGCACATAAATTTACTATGCAGTAGGCAAAGTGCATTGCTCATACACTATTTATGGGTCTCATGACACTATTTATACATTTAAAAATTATTTTATTATAATATTTTTTATTTTTAATTTTTAACAAAATAAGTTATACCTACACAGATCTAAAAAGTGGTTTGATCACCACCCCATGTTTTATAGAAAAACGACATAGATACAAGGGTTTTATGTGAAGACAAAGAACCAAAAGAAAAATGAAATGTAAAGTATTGAAACCCTAGTCCGGAGCGGGTTGTAGCCATTCTGCCGACACTTTTGTTTTGTTTTCCAGTGCTAGCTAGTAGCTACCATGAGATTCTGATCTTTGTGGTGTTGATGTGACTTCCATCCATAACACACCGATATGGGCTCCATGAAAGTTAATGAAATGTACCTCAACTCTATGCTTGCTAGTACAACGTTCTTTTTGGATGGTGTTTATATTAAATTCAGTTACTGGAATAATGAGATTATCTTATCTTATCTTATACATGCATACTTAATTAATTTCAGTAATCCAGAAAAATCTTGCTAGTTGCTAGCAACTCTAGAATGAGTATAAGAGTATCTCCAGTAAATTCATCAAATTTTTGTACTGTTTGAGAAATAAACAATGACTTTTACCTTTATTTACCAACTTTTTCAAATACACTTTTCAACAGATTCTTTATTTTATTCTCTATTTCATTTAAATATTATTTATTCATTCATTATTTATTCATTTTTTAACAACTACACATCTTTCAACATTTTGTTATTCAATACCTAATTATTATAATAGGAAAAAAGCATTTGAAGAATGAACAGTAAGGCATTTGAAGAATGAACAGTAGCCCATCAAGTCTGATGGGCTACTATTTATGAGCCAAAATAAAATTGAGGTATAGAAAACCTGTTGGAGCATAAATAATAGTATATATTCTCTATATTTTGCCTATGCAAACTCTATTGGAGATGCTCTAAAGCTACCTAGCTTATGAAATATATTAATGGGTGGCCAAGTATTCAACAAATTTGCAATGAAATGGTAGTCGGTATATGACTTTGAGTTGAGGAAGAGAAAAGTACATTAATTAGGACTTGGATTGAGAGAATGAGACCCAAAACAGGAATGATTGTCTGCGACGTATAAAAGGCAGATAAGCCTGATTAATAAACATGATTATTATAATATTGGATAACCAATATATATATATATATATATATTGTAGGGACCCGTTTTCGGGTGACCCTCGTACAATAAATTTGTAGAGAGTGGATAGAAGGGCCAGACACTTAGCAAGAAAAACAACGGTCGGTGTGGGCTTACAAGGAAGATAACTAAAATTTTGGCTAAGTGTTCTTGAGGAAAGTTCGTCCTCGGCCCATTCCGAGGACCCCTTTTCTTTAGAATTAATAAATACAAGGGTTGTCTTTTGGACACCCTAAGAAAGGAAAACTCTCCTCCCCCTTTTCTCCCATTCGGGGGCAGAGAAAAAGCCAGTTCAATTGATCTCTGCCATCCATTTGTCGGCTATCTGGACTTGTGTCTGAAGGTTTGTCCCATCAGCCGTCTTTGCACGCTTTCTGTTAGTTGAAACAACCAAGGTATCACTGTTGGCTAGTCAATTCACCATTGATGTGACCAAAGTGTTGGTGGCGTGTATTTAATGAGTAAGTGACAGCTCCTTGCCTTCAATGTCGGTTTGCCAAGGACGTGAGCATTCTCGGCGAGGTCCCAGAGGACTTGAGTTTCTCCCACTCATTCTCAGACTTTATGCCATTCTCGACACGGACCTTGGGCCAGATGTGGAGTGGGCCTGGGTTGCTTAATACTCGGGCCCTACACACACACACACACACACACACACACATATATATATATATATAAAGAGGACGGACAGACTATAATTCTTAAATATTATTATTATAATTTTTTTATAGAGTTTTAAGTGTCTGTTTATGTGATAATTGTGTTTTTTATTATTAGATTAAAATATCAATCGATTTTTGATATATGTGAAAATTGAATCTCAAATCTCTTATTTAACTATTAAAGATTTTATTAGTCAAGCTAATTATTAGAACCCACTAAATTATTATTTTTTATTAAAAGATAACTCTAATATAGCTTCTATCCAATGTCTTATGACACTAAATTCACTGCGATCATAACATGTGCCTATTTCACTGAAGACACGGGACAAAAACTACACCCTTTTACGTGTATGGGCGGTCAACATCGATGTAGGAATTAAGAAATATATTTTTGATAAAACGATAACTCTAACGAGGAGACAAATTAATTCAAACTAGTAGGTATTTTTATGTGTATGAGAGGTCAACATTGTTGTAGGAATTAGGAAATATGTTTTTGATAAAACGAAAGCTCTAATGATGTGACAAATTGATTCAAATTATTTGGTATTTTTATGTCTATGGAAGGTCAACATTGATGTAGGAATCTGAAAAATATAGTAAATTAATAGAAAAGTAGTAGCAGTAGCTGGGAAAGAGATCTGGGTGAGCAATTGGGGCTTAGGCTCGTGATACACTCTGTCGGGTACAACTACAAGTGGACCCTAAATAAGTACGCAAAAAAGCGAGTAAAACCGCAGGGGTTGGGAAAGGGAAAGGAGGAGGAGGCATGGATTTAGTCGTAAAACGCCATCATAAAAAGAGCCGTCAATCACGGGCGTGCACTGTCCAGTTTGCACTGCAACAGTTCAATCGGTAGTCGTACCCATTACAGCATCACAACAAAAGAAAACACTGTTTGAGCAGTGTTGGTTAATGTATTCATGGATTTTAAAGTAATTGGGGTTTATATTTGAATTTCAAATTATACTGCACTTGTTCTTAACCAAGAAGCAGAGAAATTAAAAAATTATTGTTGAAAGTATTATAAATAAAAGTAAAATTTAGTTGAAATAGTAAAAAGTGTAGTGGAATCTATAAATAATAACAAAAATAAATTGAATAGTAAAATAATTTTAATTTTTCATTTCAATCCAAACGCACATTTAGTAAATTTTAGATATCATTCAAATAAATTGATATTAAATTTTTAAAATTCAAAGTATTTTATTTTTTAAAATTATCTAAACAACGTATTTTCATAGGTCTAAATTATGCTATCCAAATGTAATGTAATTACATAATTGAAATAAATTCAACCATATCATTCTTCATTATTAATGTAACTAGTCGCTAACCTGTGCGATGCACGGAATAATTAAATAAAAGGACAATTAACCAACATCATGTTAAGATAAAAGAATTAGTGAGGGCAAATAAATTAAGATAGAATGAAAATTTCAGGCACATATGAAAGCAAATAAAAAAGACAAAACCTACGTTTTTTTTTAGTTGAGTCTCTCTCCTTCTTATTTTTTTAATTTTAAAGTGAAGTTAAGTTTAGGGTTTTGAGATGGTAATTGCTAGGGTTTTAAGGAAAGAAGAGAAAATCCTACCAGGAGTCTAAATAATATAAACAATTCAAAACATGGAACATTATCAAATTTATAACACCTAATTTCATTATTTTTTACGTTGAATCCAAACAAATAATTAATTGAAATTAATCCAAACAAATAATTAATCAACCAAAAATCAAAACTTTAATAAAAAAACAAAAAATCACATGAACCCACATAAAAATTCTCAATAAAGTAAGAACATATAAAAATTTACCACACCTTGGGCTGGAAGACATAGGTTGCAACTTTGATTTTTCTCCAAAAAATAGAGATGCTTCATCTGCTATATACAATATAAAATAATTATTAGAATTTCAACCAAAAAACTAAACCCATAAAAACACTATCAAAATATAGAGATTAACCCAAATACTTAGAAGAAAATCAATTCTAAATATAATAAAACAATAAGATAGAATGAAAATTTCAGGCACATATGAAAGCAAATAAAAAAGAAAAAACCTACGGTTTTTTTTTTTTTTTTTTTTTTTTTTTTTTTTTTTTTTTTAACGTGAGTCTCTCTCCTTCTTATTTTTTTAATCTTAAAGTGAAGTTGAGTTTAGGGTTTTGAGATGGTAATTGTTAAGGTTTTAAGGAGAGAAGAGAGAGTCCTACCAGGAGTCTCTCTCTTTTTTTCTTAATCCTAAAGTTTTTTTTTTTTTTTTTATAAGTTGATGTAGGATATTGTTATTTTGGTATTTTTATGTAAAAAACGTTATTTTAGGTCTAGGTGATTTATTTCCTTGTTTTTAGGTTCTTTTAATGTTTTTTAGGTCAAATTTGGTTCCTATTATGGTTAGGTATTAATTAGGACTTATTTTAAAATATATTTTCTTGTGCATCAAGTTTTATGGAGCCCTTAAATAGGCCTCCAAGTTTGTATACGTTTTTCAATATTATTGATATTAATAAAAATTCAAATCTAAAATAAAAAGAAAAAGAAAATAGTGATGATGTGGAAAATTGTGAGAGCTTCAGAGGCTTCGGTTTTATATATATATATAGATTAGTTATGTAGGGTCTAAATTTGTTGGGCCAGGCACCAACTCTCTGTATGGTGAGCCCACCAAATTTCCAACAATAAATTTGTAGAGAATGGGTTTAAACAACTGGGCTAGTGGTGGATTTAGCGACGGTCCAGATGAACAAAACCAATAATGAAAGAAAAAAGGATTGAGTCAGGCATTCGACAAGATAAATCCCTTTAGTCCGAAGAGGTTTTCTATTTAAAGGCTTAGTGAATACAAAATTTCCCCCTCCCCTTCTGTGAGACTTGCTTCCCTTATATATACACCCTTTTCCCATCTTCACCGCACACTTGTCCTCCATCTAGGCACCCACTTGAGTACTAGTCACATCAGTCGTTTACTTTAATCTGCAGTGAGTGGTGGTGGATGAAGATGCACTGTTCAGGTGTCTTCTCCATATAAATGCGGCCAGGAAAGTTGCTACAGTGCATTAAATGTGGTGGTGGCAGCTTTATTGGCAAGATATTTCGTGATAGCTACGCAGTTAGACATGCCCGAAGTTCTGCCCTGGCAGGGAGATCTTTAGCATATCTACTCGATCAAGTTCTGGGCTGCTCCGTTGGGTAGGGCCCCTTCGGCCCGACCAGGTTGTCTTCGGACGGAGCGTTTGTCCTTTATGGATTGCACTTCCACCAAGATGGCAAAGCATTGATACTTTTAACCTCTTCGGACAGGGAGTCGTATCTGAACTGGGCCACAGGCCCAACATGTGGCGTTGGGCTTTCTCACCCACAAGTTACATCATTGAAATTGTTATAAATAAATATGAGGACCTTTTATTATTATAAAATTAAGACATTAATATATATATATATATATATATAAATAATAGTTAAAATCTGAATTAATATCTCTTATTTGATTACAAATAAATTTTAACAAGTGGATTTAATTAGAACCCACCATTAGATAGTTGAATTAAATTGAAGAACTGAAGACATGTTACCAAATTGTACCTAAGATTTATCTAATTACACACAACTTAGTATTTAATTATTCATTCTCAACAAATAAATTGTTTAAATTATACTGAATGAAATTATCATTAACTTAAATAATTAGTGAAATAATGTTAATTGATATTTTTTATGAAAAAAATATGCTGTTTTTTTTATAAGACAAAAATGTTGTTGTTTTTACTTTTTTTTTTTTAATTTTATTTTATGAAATAATATTAGTTTTTTTTAGAATATTAAATATTTTTAACACACACACAGGAAAAGGGAAGAAAGTTTTTTTAAAAAACTTACAATGGTATATATCCAAAAGAGCCTAACTTTTAGATACACAACACAAATTTTAAATCTCTTAAACTTACACTCATTTTTCAATATGAGTGAAATAATGTTAATTACGTGGTATAAACACAAATGATTGCAATAAACTAATAATAAAATCTAAATCACTCTTCTAAGTAAAAAAATATGACACATGTCTCGAATACGTACATCTACTAAATTGCACTTAAGTAATTATATACAAAGTGACACGTTATATTTTCCAACCATTATACTCTTTATTCCAAAATTAGAAACTCTAGAAAGAGTTTAATAAAAAAATAAAAAAATAAAAACTGTCGGAGAGGTTTTTTGAAAAACAAACACATACACAAAAAAGAGAAAAAAAAAGTTCTAATGCTCTAGAAGAGTTTGTTTAAAAAAAAAATAGACAACTCAAAACTCAAGAAGAGTTCAAAATGTTCGAAACACGGCTAAGCCGCGTGTTTCATTTATTTATTTATTTATTTTGGTAACCGTTTTTTTTTTTTGATAGATTGGATACCGTTTCATTTATTGATTATATACCATAATTAATCACGCCACTTCTTTCTCTGATTCTCTCTCCAAAAAAAAAAATACACACACACGCGCGCCACAGCACAGCATAGCACAACACAACACAACACAACACAATTCTTTTAACCTATCCTTTTCTGGGTTATTACTGCCTCTCTGTCTCTCTCTCTTTCTTAATCATCATTATCCTATTGCTATTATCAAATCCTGCTCTCCCATCTCTCTGTTTGTTGCGTTGTAAGTATTTTGTTCACTTCTTGTTTTCTCTCTTGTTAGTACTGTGACTAGCATTAGCAAGGTGTTGTCTTAGGTAAAAAATTAACATTGTTAGAGAGCGAGTCCGAGGTTGTCTTTCTGATTTTTAGTTCTTCTTCTTCTCTCTGCCTCTTCGCTTTTCTAAAGCTCTAAGAATCACAAAATTGTCTGATGTGAGCGAGCAACACACTTTTTTTTTTCCTTCTTCCTTCTACAGCAAATCTGTCTGTTTTATTCTGTGTTCAATAGATAAAAGGGTAAAGCAACGGTCTTAAATTTTTGTCAAAAAAGTATCCAAAGAATAAAGTGGTTTTCAATTTTTCTTTCTTTCTTCTTCTTTATACAATAACAACATTAGATTTTGTAAAAGAGATTAGAGAGAGAGAGAGAGAGAGAGAGAGAGAGAGAGATATGGCGGTGAGGAATTTGGTGTTGGTTTTGCTGTTTGTGACGGTGGTTGCTCCGATTGTTCTGTACACCGACCGCCTCGGCACTTTCAAGACCTCTTCTTCTTGTAAGTTTTTTTTTTTGTTTTTAGATTTGTTTCAAGTTTTCTCTTTCTGGGTTTTTTCTCTTTTGGTGATTTGAACATTCTTTGCTTTGGTTTACAATTTCTGCAGCTAGAGACGAATTTGTTGAAGATGTTACAACTGTTGTAAGTAGTATATACTTTACTTTTATTTGAAAACAAGGGCTTTTCTCTTTTGGGTATATCTTGTATTTTAATTTTTCATTAACCAAATCTAAATCTATGGTTAACTACACAGACTTTGAATGGCCATAACGAGCGTCTAAATGTGCTGCCCCAGGTAATACTTGTTCCTTTTTTGGGTTCTCTTTTGATGATGCATCCATATTAGTTAATTTGGAGTGGTAAATTTCAGATCTTTACTCTTCAAATTATTTGATTTTTGCTGTACAGGAATCGGCAACCACCGTTAAAGAACCGATTAGAATTGTTTATTCAGATACCTCAACCAAATCTCTTCCAAATTCAGATGATTTAGACCTACAGGACACCCACATTGCAGTTTCAGGTCAAGGTACTCCTTAAAAAGTCATTTTTTCTGGTTCTAATTTCTGTAAAACCAATATTTGCACAATTGTTCTCATCTTTATAATTTTCTGCTTGGTATTTATATCATTTATATATGCATTTAGTAGAATCAAGGTCTACCAGAGTATTATCTACTACAGATGAGGAAGAACAAGATCAAAGAACTAACCTCATCAGGGAGGTCACAGATTCACTCGAGGAAGCAAATGACTCAAATGAGCATGATACTGACACAACCACTCACACAGACATTGGGGAAGATACAATTGATGCAGATGACCAGGCTGACCAGTCATCAGATAATGCCTCTCAAAATACTCAAACTATGGTATACGATATATATATTTTTTCCCTTTAACTTGCTTTTTTTTTTTTTGATTGTCAAATTTGTACTGGTTGCTGCTGCTCCTATTTGTAAAAGTCTTTTGATAGCTCTGTTTTATGTTAGAAATAGAATTGCATACATTACAAATGCTGTGATATTTCTATGCTCCTCATCGTGCTTAGGGTGCTCTTTTGTTGACTTGATGTTTGTTAGTGGGTTTCAGCATCTAACATATTGTAGTAAAATCTACTGTGGGACTTGTCATTCGGATGTTGGAAATAGTATGTCCTAATAGTCAGCACCCCACCCACCCCCCCCCCCCCCCCCCCCCCCCCCCCCCCCCCCCAAAAAAAAAAAAAAAGGGGTTCATTCTGACTATCTTGTGTAGTGCTTGGATGCTGCTCATCCCTAGCTTGAATGTGACTTAGTATTTGAATTTTTTTTTTTAACATGTTATATCATATCTCCTTGAAATAGGGTTTAAACTATTACGTTTGATATTTATTTTGATCATTATCATTGTTGCCTATTGTTATTGAATTATTTTATCCTAATCATTTGATGAAATATGCTTTCTTTGCGAACTTCTTATCTCTGATTCATGCATATTATCTTGAATAACTGCCTCCATGCCAAACTCCGGGCCTTTTTGTCCCCTTTTCCCCCTATCTACCATGTGGAAATTTGGAATATTTGTTGTGCATTTTAATCTTCTTTTTTTATAATCATTTTCTATTTTTCGTCCAGGAAATAAAGCATGAGCAACAATCCACTAAGCATGAGCAACAAACCACTCAAACTTCAAGTAAGGTTAAAAAGAAGGAACGCAGAAAACCTGACACTAGCATACAGAATGACCAAACAACTATGCCAGATGCTCGGGTGCGGCAGCTCAAGGATCAGATCATCAGGGCAAAGGTTTATCTATCCCTCCCAGCCACAAGAAACAATCCTCACTTTACAAGGGAGCTTCGGGGTCGGATGAAGGAAGTTCAGCGAGTACTTGGGGATGTGAGAAAAGATTCTGAACTGCCAAGGAAGTAAGTCTTCTCTTTTAACATATTAATATGCCGACAACCAAATTTTCTCAATTTTTTCCTTCAAATATTGATCTTATTATTAGGTTCTCTATTTGGCTTGCAATTGTTTAAATTCTCCCATCTTTCTCTGCCTTAAATTGTTGGTATGGTTTATTTTTATGCAGTGCCTACGACAAATTGAAGGCAATGGAGCAAACATTGGCCAAAGGAAAGCAGCTTCAAGATGACTGTGCTTCTGTGGTGAAGAAGCTGAGAGCTATGCTCCACTCAACCGAAGAGCAGCTCCGAGTGCACAAAAAGCAGACTATATTCTTGACTCAATTGACAGCAAAAACGATTCCTAAAGGTCTGCATTGTCTTCCATTGCGCCTTACAACTGAGTATTATACCTTGAATTCTTCTCAACATGACTTTCCAAATCAAGAGAAGTTAGAAGACCCTCAGTTGTTCCATTATGCATTATTCTCTGATAACGTATTAGCAGCAGCAGTTGTTGTAAACTCAACTATAACACATGCTAAGGTAATTTTCACTCTTGATATGCTTGCTATTTCCTTTAATTGCTAAGAAAGAAATTTTGGAATGGCTGTTCGAAGACTCTTGTTCCCACACCCTTTTTCTTTTGTTGAACTTCCCCACTTGCAAAAAAAAAAAAAAAAAAAAAAATAATAATAATAATAATAATCAGCTATTTCAATGTTTGATATTTTTGTTTGACATCTCAAATTTATTGTTTGGAATCCTGGCAGGAACCTTCGAAGCATGTTTTCCACATTGTTACTGATAGGCTAAATTATGCAGCAATGAGGATGTGGTTTTTGGCAAATCCACCAGGCAAAGCTTCTATCCAGGTTCAGAACATTGAAGAATTTACATGGCTAAATGCAAGTTATAGTCCAGTTCTCAAGCAGTTGGGTTCGCAGTCCATGATAGACTATTACTTCAGAGCTCATCGAGCCAATTCTGATTCAAATTTGAAGTACCGGAACCCAAAATACTTATCTATCCTCAATCATCTTCGATTTTATTTGCCAGAGATCTTCCCAAAGCTCAACAAAGTGTTGTTCTTGGATGATGATATTGTTGTAAAGAAGGATCTCACTGCCCTTTGGTCGCTTGATTTGAAGGGGAATGTTAATGGTGCTGTTGAGACTTGTGGAGAGAGCTTCCATCGTTTTGATCGGTATCTGAACTTCTCAAATCCTCTTATCTCAAAGAATTTTGACCCTCATGCATGTGGATGGGCATATGGGATGAATATCTTTGATTTGGATCAATGGAAGAGGCAAAACATCACAGGAGTGTACCACAGATGGCAAAAGCTGGTAATGATTATAATTTTAGATCCTTTTTCATGGATGATGCTCTTGTCTGGTTTTAATACTTGTGTTTGGTTGACAACTATCTTGGTGCATGTGACACCTAAACATAACATAGAATCAAAAACATCAATCTAAATTCTAGAGCTTTATAACCATTTATCCATACACTAGCATGAATTTCAACCTAATACCACATATATCATGGCCATTTGGGTGGGATTCATAATTTTGTCTCCAATATACTAAAACTAGGGCTAAATGTAACTTTAGTCCAATGGGATGTCCAAAGGCCCCACTTATGTCTTTAAGTACAACAAGGGCAGATGGTTTTTGTTTGACATGTTACTGTTGGGTATAGGTATAGCATGCGCTTGTGCTCTGTTCATATGGTATACATATGCATTCAGTTACTTGGTGTTCAAAGCTTTACAAGAGATTTTGACATCAATTCTTTTAATCTTTTCCCTTGCAGAATCAGGACAGACAGTTGTGGAAGTTGGGAACTCTGCCACCTGGTCTCATAACATTTTGGAAGCGCATTTATCCACTTCATCGATCTTGGCATGTGCTAGGCCTTGGTTACAACCCTAATGTAAATCAAAAGGAAATTGATAGAGCAGCTGTCATACACTATAATGGCAACATGAAACCATGGCTTGAGATAAGCATACCCAAGTATCGAAACTATTGGACAAGATATGTTGACTATGATCATCTTTATTTGCGGGAGTGCAACATTAATCCATGAAATGGCTCTTCTTAATCATTAAAGTTTCCTCTACAATATCACTGTGGCCACAATTTTTCAGGTCTGCTTCTTTCTCTATGTAGTATTTTTTTTTTCAGTTTAATTCTTACGCCTTTTAATTATTAGTATTATTTGTTTTTGTTAAATATTGGCATAGAAGAACGGAAGCCCCAGTGGATGATGTATTTACTTTTGGGATCTTTAGTCACACGCATCTGCAGAATTGGAGGTGTTTTTGTAAATGATTTGAAGCTTGATTTTTGGCTGTCATTAGAGAGTATGTCATCGTCTCATGGTAACGTATATTAGATTCTTTTAGATTTGCAGTACTTCCCGCAGAAAGCAGCATCCAGTTTGCTATCTCTTGGCATCAGTAATGATGAATATATATAATTTTTGTTTTTCTTTTGAGTTTGTTGAGATAAATTTCAAATGCAGCTACGAATTGTCATATAGTCAGGTCATTTGTGTTAGTTGGTTGTTGCTAACTGTGGTTTCCATTGCAAGGGTCTGCAGCTGTCTTTTAATTGCTGTGCTTGTTGCTTTCATATGTTGTAATTAAGACAATCAACCTATTTTGGGCTATCAAATCTTTATTTTTTGGTTCATGGTGATAAGTATCTTTTTGACAAACTTTGCTTGTTAAGTGATATTGTATCATATTTAAAAGACTTGATTGTTATCTAATATTGTGGTGGTTAACAATCAAGAGGGAGGGACTACAATAACTTTTTATAGGGTTGGTATTGATTCGCAATCCTTTGGCATGCATTGCATACTTTAATGCCTTCCTTTTTCAATGTTTATTTTGTATAGTCAAGTACAGATTTGTTGATTCTTTGCATCTATTTTTTTAATGCTTAAAGAGTGTGATTTAAAGAAAGTGTTAGTAATGGTGGTGGTGGTGGTAGTTGTGAATGGATTGGCATTTAGCAATAATAAATAAAAAGAAGAAGAGGTGAGTGAGAGAGCATGATATGAGGTGGTTACCCAAAAAAGAATGCTTTGAAAAAACAAAAGAGCGTAAATGGGAGTGTTACAGCAAAGCAAAATACCTTTTCCAAATAAACGAGTAAAGTTGGATGTTGTATCTTGTATGGCATTGAATCTTGACTATGGTTTGGTTTGGTTTGGTTTGGCCTCGAAGGAGGTACAGGCTGTCGCAATTACTAAGATTTTTTAGTATATGAATAATGAATCATAATATTAAATTTTTTTTTTTTGATGGGTATGAAACATAATAATAATAATAATACTTTAATCAATAATAATGAATGGCAACTGGCAAGGCAACTAGTGAGTAGAGTACAGAGAGAGAGAGAGAGAGAGAGAGACGTAGTAGTCACGTGGTGGTGGGAGCACATTTTGTCCACTTTCAACTAAATAGGTATTGTGGTGTGGTCCCAACACATTATTTATTTATTGATAATACATTTCGCTAGAATGGTTTCCGTGGTCCCCATGAAAGAAATTTTGAGCTATGCATGCGCATCTGTCTTGCATTTTCACATGGTTGTCAATTCCGTATCAATCGGTAATAAGATTATATATATATATATATATATATTTCGTTTTGGTCGGTAAAATTGGTGTTACTACTTTAACACTTTTTTCTTCGTCTGTAGTCTGTACACGTATTTTGGTCGGAACACGTTTCGCGGCTTGAAGCTTCACTTTCACGTCACACGACTTATTGTCTCATATATTATATAAATCAGTGCTTCTTGTCTAGGAGAAACTGTTTGTGCTGAAAAGTGAAAAGTATCAACGTCGGTATATGTTAGCCCGTTTCGAAATCTTAAAAAGGCCTGCTAGGCCCATGTATGATATTTAAACTACGGATAGGCTGAGCTCACAATCACTCCAAGTATTTAGTGGTAGGTATGTGGTCTTAAAGTGTTTATAACGTCTAAAGTTCTCCCTGACCCATCAACCCTGAAATTATTTTGTTATGAATTTTGGGCAATGAGTTAGGCTAATGGGCTGGGCTAAGCCCATGGGTAAAGAAATCAACCAATAATCTGCCCCATTGGGCTACTGAGTTACCCACAGGCTTCAATATTACCGGGCCGGATGGGCTACTGTGCCAGCCCATGGGTCATGGGCTATTTGATGACCATTAATAATGGTGCATGGTATTGTTACAATTTTAAATAGTTCTGGACAAGGGAACAACCAGACTAATATAACCAGCGTCAAAGAAAATCATTTATTAAAGTCAGCCCTCAGTGCTGTTAATCCGAAAGCACGAAGCCGAAGGCACCATTTGTTTGGCCTCATTGCTGGTACATACTATGTTTTGGGCAGGTAGTGTGGGCTTAAGTAGAATAAGCATAAGGAGACTAGTATGCACTCAATAGTCATTGCTTGATTTTACACAGCCCCTCTAAAATTGGCTAGACATACAAATTAGTTATATCCAGGCTCTCCTCCCCAGTGTTGGCATAAGACTTGTTAAGACATTTTACAACAATTCAACCAACAAAAGAAAAAAATAAAAGTACAAACAATTAAAACTAACAGTTAAGAAGTGAAGTGTCTGGGGTTTATAGCTGACAGACATGAAGCAAGTAGGTGATCACAGTGAGTCTACGCAGTAATTATCTGCTAAGGCTTACATGACAGACGGATGGGAACTAAACAAGTGATCTGGTGCTCAAAAGAGTCCTGAAGTCTCATCAAGAAAATAAAATTTGTAAATGTATACATTTTGAATAAAAATGGAACATACAAGATGTGGAAAATATATTGGTTAACTACAGAATAAATAGTATTGACCTTGTTTCTGCACTACCATACGATGCTTTCATCTTTCCCTGTGTATTCATGCTAAGTCCTACATCTTCTCTCCATGTAGAACTGAGAGCATAACACATCTATTTTTGTACTAGGAGAATCCACCCCATATGAGAACACTGATCCTACATTCTAACAATAGATGGGATGTGTTGGATTTTATACCAATCATCTCCATTGTCTTGTTCAATCCTATCTTCAAATGTTTCAGGCATATCCTCCACGACCAATTCTTTTAGACTAGTCACATACGGTAATCCTTCAGGGAGCATCTTCAGTTCTCCGCAACCGCTGACAATTAAGCGTCTAAGGCTTGGCAGTGCTCCTTCCTCCACTTGCCATTCTTCTAAATTATCCAAGTCCTGGAGTTCCAAGATATGGAGCCTTGGAAATCCATCGGAAGAGCAAACCATTTTCCTTCCGGAAAAGGAATTGGATAACAATTTGAGCATCCTAAGATTAGGTAGTCTCTCCAATGTTGTGAATGGGTCATGCACGAGTTGTGACATTTTCAGTGACAGTTTGCTGATATTTGGCTGAATATGTTGTGGTTCAGGGAGCTTCTCTATAGGTCCAGAAAGATACAGCTTATGAATATTTTGACTCAAAATCAACCTCAAAGTGGGTTCCAAAATTGGATCAGTGCCAATTAAACTAAAATTTTCAAGATTGATTAATTTGAGAAGAGACTTGGACAATGCCTCAGCTTGTGAACCAAAACAACCATGGATTCCAAGTTTTCTAAGACTTGTCAACTTCCCCAAGAAATTAGAAATCCATATATTACCATAAATAGATACAGTTGATAAGGTTGCAAGGTTCATTGAAGAGACATAAGATGGTGGATTACCTGTTATAGCAGTCTTATGCAAATACAAGTGCCTTATACTTTGCATCTTCCAAATTTCATTTGGAACTCTGCTGATCTTTGTGCCCCTTATATCTAGTGTTTGCAGGTTCCTTAAGTTATCAATGGAGAATGGTATTCTTTGCAATTTAGTATTCTTCAATCCCAAATATCGCAAATGAATGAGTTCTCTCATCTCTTTCGGCAATACATGGGCAGTCACACCCTCTAGATCTACCACCCTAAGCAACTTGTGGCTTCGAAGTAGGGATGTCCATTGGTCTCTCCTATGAAATTCTTCATATCTTGAGAAGCACAACATTGAACGAAGGTGAGAATTGGACTGCCTAAAATACATGTACGTCTCAAGAGTTGTATGGACTGCAATTCGACGTGTTGAAGTCATAGAGGGGCAAAAATTAATATTCTCAAGGATTTGAAGAAACTTACATTCTTTTGCCTCAGACAATGCAAGATCTCGTAAAAGATCATGGATGCGGCAAGTCTTGATTTTCCCATTGTGCCTCTTTTCGGCCACTTGAATCATGCTTCTATCAACCAACTCCTCCAAAAAATCTTCAGCAACATCTTCCATAGATTCGTGACCCCTTTGTCGAACAAATCCTTCAGCTATCCACAACAGGATTAGTTTTCCCACTCGGATTTCAGAATCTTCAGGGAAAAGTCCAAAATAAAGGAAGCATGGCTTCAAATAATATGGCAAGTCATTATAACTGAGAGCCAATATTTCCATCAGTTGCTTTGGATCATGAGTCAGCTGCCAGTCTACACTTTGCAACACCCTCAACCATACACCAGGGGCCTTCTCTTTTCTAGAGAGAAGCCCTCCAAGAATAACAACTGCCAAAGGCAAGCCTCCGCATTTGGCAACAATCTGTTTTCCCAATCCCTCCAACTCGGGGGGACAAGCAATAGAGTCACCTTCTTCTAAAAAGGCCTTCTTTGTGAATAGTTTCCAACTCTCAGCATCGTTTAGAAAACGTAATTCATGGATAGGGCTCCTTGGATCGCCGTGAATAGCTACATCCCTATTGCGAGTTGTAAATAGAACTCTGCTGCCATTCATTACATCTGGAAAGATGGCTTTTAAGTCATCCCAGGCCTCAATATTCCATATATCATCCATGACAATCAAGTACCTCTTCTTGCTCAACACTCTGGATAGTCTCTCCTCTAGATCGTCTCTATTCATTGCTGCCAAAATGCCTTTCTCGATCATCAGAACTTTTTTACCAATCTCATTAAGAAGCTCTCTCCCACTGTACTCTTGAGAAACATAAACCCAAGCACAAACATCGAAGTGTCTCTTAACATCGTTACAATTATACACTTTCTTGGCTAGAGTTGTTTTGCCCAAGCCACCCATCCCAACAATCGAGATAACACTTCGCCTTTGTGTTTTTGGATCAAGTAACCTCGTCACCAACATCTTGATGTCTTCATCGAAGCCAATGATATCATGATCATCAATACGAGGAGAGGATCGCCTCCGCTCAATCAATCTATCACATGCATAACTACCCCTCTCTCCACCTATATTTTCAATCCCATATCTTACTCTACTGGTGGATATCTCTTGGATTCTTATCTTGATATTCTGTATCTCCTTGGCAAGTTCACGCCTAGCAGCCAAATCACTGAAAAAGAATCTAGACCTCTTGATGAACCCAATGAATCCTGGTTTTTTGGGTCTGCTTCTTAACTTGAGGATGAAGATGTCGATGACATCTTCAACATCATAAGCAACATCTCTTATGTCTCTGACCCAATTCTTCACTCTTTCATCTCCCTTTCGCTTCACATCTGCATCTTTTAGGAAGCACTGTATTCGTGTCAACTCCCTGTCTATTGATTCAACTTGTCCATGGACTTCATACAGTGACACGACTTCTTCAATGAGCAAATCAGAAAGCTTTCCTGTAACAAATGAAACAATAGCTTCTGCCATTTGTTGGGTTCTGTTTGCTTTAACTTGGTGCTTTGAGTGCTGAACAGGTGGATTTAGAAGCCAGATTCTGATCAGTATTCTAAGCTATTGCAATTGAGACTGAGTTTTCTTGTGGCAGCTCTCTCAATTGTTAGCTTTTTCACATTACATTTTCCATGAAATTTCCCAGCATCTTCTTCTCTATTAGGACAAAATTCTTCAATATTGTCAATTAAAAGGGAGAGGTGGTCAAAATCGGGATAATTAGGATAGGGCGTTTACATTAGAATCATATAAAAAGAGAATCCCACCGACCATTTCAACTTTTTAAGGAAGTCACACCATTTAGTCTTATTTTTTTTAATCCATTGATTTGCTTTTACAGTTTGGGTCTGGTTAATATGTGTCCTTAGGGCATACATTAACCATCCATTTTGAAAAAATTTTATGAGGAATTGAAAAATCTATTAAAACAATTAATTATTTTTTGTTTTTTCATAAAAAATTTCCTAAAATGGTTTACTAATGTATGCACTAAGGGCATACGTTAGTAAATCCCAAGTGTTTACCTTTTACAATTGAAACTTCATGATCATGCCCACATCATTTAGTTGAGCCATTAATTTGGTTTACTTTAGAAACTTTTGTTTTTCCATTCCCATTTTCTACTAGTCTAACAGCAGTCAATTATTAAAATCTGTCCATGACAAATTTCTCATCGATGGTCCAATGGTCTCTTCAATAATGAATGTGGCTTGAACAATGCTTGTGCCATTGTCTATAGTATACCAAGGCATAAGAAGATCTTATGAAGTTAAGAGTTAGAGTGACGGAGCTAAGTCGTTGAATTGCACCAAGTATTATATACGCACAAAGTCTTATTCTCTCTCACATTTCTCTCGAAAAAGTAGTTATTCTCTTTCTTTTGATTTTCTTTATTCTATCTTGCAACTCTACTTTATTTTGATGAATTATTGTGATTTTTAAAACTCTATTTTGGGTTCATACGTTTTGGAGTTGTATTTTTTAATTCCACATCATGAGTAGTCTCTCTCTCTCTCTCTCTACAATAAAATTTAGAGAATAAATTATACATATTCAGTATAAGTTTGATACAAGTTTTGATTATCAAAATAATCTCTGTTAAGAAAATGAATAATTTGTTTAAATAAAAATCTCTCTCTCACACACACACACACATATATTTGTTTAAATGTATAATCAACCTCATGCAATTCATTTAAAAGTAATGACGTTAAAATAAATGAATAATTGCACTAAATATTACATTTGTATATTCATAGTTTTTATATTTAGAAAGACTTTCATTTAAATTTAGCCGTATCAAAGTGGACTGAAATGCTATATTAATGTGGTTTAATAAAAGTGTAGCAATAATAAATACTATTCTTAAGATTTTAGATATTACAAGTTTAAGATATATATATATATATATATTAATAATTTTGAATTTAAATTAGGTGCTTTCAACCTAAACATGTCTTTTCCCATTATGTAAGTGCCCAAAAATAGATAGTAGTGGACCTAAATAAACTGAAGTGATCTAATTGGACCAAATGGAACAAAGTGGACCGAATAGACAGAATAGGAACAACATGGACTGAATAAGGACGAATGGATTGAATAGGACCGAAATGGACAGAATGGCTCAAACTTGATAGACTGGACTAAATAGAACCAATGTGGACTGAATAGAACTGAAGTGGATAGAATGGACCGAATAGAACCAAAGTGGAAAAAATAGACCGAATAGAAGCAAAGTGAACCAAATGGCATGAATAGGACTGAAGTGCATCAAAGTAGACAAAGTGGAGAAAATAGGACCAATGTGGACCGAAATAGGATCAAACAGAACTAATGTAGACAGAATGAAACTAATAGGACTGAAGTGGACTGAATAGGACCAATATAGACCGAATAGGGCTAATGTGGACTGAATTGATCGAATTTTATTGAAGTGGACTGAATAAGATTGAATGAACTGAATTGGACCGAATAGAACTTTAGTGGACAGAATGGACTAAATAGGACCGAATAGAACAAAATGGACTAAATAGAACCAATGTGGACCGATAGGACTTTTGAGTATTTATCATTGATATTGCATTTTTAGGGCTCATATTTTTAATTTCTAAAGTCTATTTTAGTATTTTCTTTGTATTTTTTAACTCAAAACTAAAGAGTTTAGCTCAAATATAATAGAATTTCATACTTTTCAACCCAAAAACTAAGAAAAAAGAAAAAGAAAAAGAATTGAGCTAAACTTGAAAATAAAACCTACAAAAAATCAATTTAAGGCCCCATTAGTCTAAAATGGATTGAAGGGGGATCGAAATTGACCAAATTGGACCCAAGTGGAATGAATTGGACCTAATAGAAATTGTTTAATTTTTAGAGGGAACAAATTATCTTTAAAAAAGTTTAGAGAAAAAATTATACATTATATTACAATACAAAATAATTATTTATTCCCACGCATCGCGTCAGTTTGTGACTAATATGTCATTACACATGTCATTCTAGGATATATTACACATTTCATCTTGACATTTCATCCTAAAATAGATTATACATGTCCTCTTTATGTGTCAACCTACAATAGATTTTACATGTTATTTTAGGTAGATTTTACAAGTCATCCTAAGATAGATGATACATGTCATCCTAGGATAAGTTACATGTCTTTACCTTTGTGTCATTTCACATGTACATGCATATGTTTTAAGATCCTAAAATTTCAAATGTTTCAATAGTTATTTAAATGTTGAAATGTAAGATTAAATTCTAAACAAGGTATATCCTTTTGGATATGCGTTGTGGGGTGCCTAACACCTTCTCCACACGTAACCGAATTTCCGAATCTATAACTTCTGGCTTGAGATGTTCTTTTCTAGTTTAGCTTAGGAGCCTTAGGATTTTCTTAGATAAATTTAGGAAATAAAATTTATTAGACTTACATGACTAATCACACTTTACAATTCTAATAGTTGGTAGCGACTCCTTAAAATGAACGTAGGTAAAAATATTCATTTGCACACATCCTACTCTAGTATTGTACACATGTCACACACTTGTTTGTTTTTATAAACAACACGCACGTCGCCAAGTGCAAAATGTCCCAAGCAATGGAACGTCGTTGAAACACGGTGAAAATCCGGGCATATATTACAAAGGAGGATATAATAAGAGTATTTTTTTATATGATTCCCATGCACAGATTTTCAAATGCAACTTATGTGTCCAATTTGTTTCTTCTTTTCATTATGATTTGACTCTGTTGTCATCAAGAGTTTAAGACTTAGTTGAGTTTTGGCTATCAAGCTCATCACCTCCATCCTATACAAATTTCTTCTTCTCTTTTTTATTTCGATTTTAATTTAAATTCTATTTATTTATCTTATGGTTTATGATTTAATTTTTCCTCTAATTTATTATACCTATTAACAAATCACTATGGTTACTGGTTGGTAGTCTATAATTTGGTTGAATTTCAATTTTATTTATTTAACGGTTGCTTAATTTAAAGTGATTTTGATATATTTAATTTCTTTTAGTATTATGTCTTCTTGTATATGTAGTCTAGCTTTGTTATATACTTGTATTTAATTTTTATGAACATTTTGGACTTATTGTTGTTCAAGGGAATTGGAGAACTCAAGGGACAAATGACGTCAAGGTGCTAAATTGTCATTTAGTTTTGTCAATGTTTTGAGTACTAATAAGATTTTTTTTTTTTTTTTTCTCTTGCATTGCGAATAAGTATGATAGTTTAGCTTCAACAGACAAATCTTTTTTAAAAATCATATACTATATAGTAAAAGTTGTGTTTAATTGCCAAATGGTTGCAGCAATTTTTTAGATAGAAAAAACCACTCAATTTGTATTTATCTACTTTTCCTCTAGTACTGCAATTATTTAGATAGACACAAAAGCTAACCACTACCAATTAATTACGATTTTTTTCTTAAGCATATTCAAATGAAAAGCACCTAGCTAGCCTTATTTTCAAAACCCCATTAAACCACTTCCGTTTTCAACCCATCATGTGGGATAAAAATTCACTCTAAGATCAAATTTCTTTTTATAACAATGGCCACAATATCCATTCATATCAAATGGAAGAACAATGATTAAAGAAGGTGTTGGCACCTCCACTTCCACCACAGGCAAAACCAATTGTGTCATTGGTCTTTGTTGATCACCTTCAACAGTAACCATTGCACAGCTGTTTGAGAATTACTTTTTTTTTGTAGTTTATTTAAATAATGTAAGACGAAAAATTAAAGTTAAAACCTAGTTTTTTTAGGGCTTCAAGGATTGAATTATCTCCAACTCTACTTCTAACGCGAGTAAAAAAAATGATTTTTTATTTTATTTTATAAATTTTAATCAACTAATTCTCTCCAACTCATACTTCTAATTTTTAAAATTTTTATAGAAATTTAGATGGTTCTTCATTTTATTTTGCATTGTAAATTTGAGTCCATTTTAGGGCTTTAAAAAGGATTTTTCGGGTGACTTTTCTGATTGACAAAAGTGCAATTTTTATACGTTAAATTGTTTTCCCCAAGGATTGTATTATCTAAATTAATATGGACATGAATTCTGTTATAAAAAGAACATTTATTTTTACAAATGTTTATGTCCTATGGATGGTTTGCACTGATAGAGAGTTTACTTGAGAGTCACAGGAGTATATGATAGCAAGTCATCCATTATTGTGTCTGATGTGTTCTCGACAGAGTTAGATGACAAGTTCCCATTGGAATTATGCCGAGTCAAGTTGAATTGACATTCTCTACTCACACCCAGACTATTTATGTTGTAATTTGGTATTTGAATATCAAGTACTAGCTAATTCAGAATTAACAACAAAGCTTATATATAGATATTGCAGAACTTTCCGATAAATCAATGGGTATGTGACATGCATGTGTGTGCACTCATGTTAGTTTTTCTTTTTTCATGTTTCAGTGTATGTGTTAAAAATACTTAGTATTCTAAAAAAAAAATAAAAAAAACCCATGGTTTTTATTTTTTTATTTTTTATAAATAAATATGGTGTGTGGTTTCTTGAAGCTTAAAAAACAATATTTTATGTAATTTATATTAGTTACATAGCCATAACTTATTTGCAATTCAATTAATTTAGGCTTGTGAGAAGCACCATAAATTATCTTCAATTCATTATATCATGTACAAATGTTATTATGAGAGAGTCGGTACTTTATATGATAATTTTATAATTATATAATAATTATTCAATTAAATGTTTTACCATTTTTTCATATTAATAATGAGCTGAAATGTATTGGAGCATATATTAGATTAGGTATGCATATAGGGAAAGGTGAAAGGAGGACATGTTGTCAAAGAAGGGTGTACCTCAATCCAAATTGTGTTGTGTGATTTCTTCCGAATAAATATTATTCTTTATTTTTATTTAGTTAAACTATTTCCATTTTTTTTCCTTAAATTTTTTTTTTCCGTTTTTCTAGTATTTGCACCAATAATTAGTAATTGATTTGTCTAAGCCAAACCGTGCAAGGGACAAGCAACAATTTTTATTTTTATTTTATTTTTTTGAGAATCACAAGCAACTAGTCTATATATAAAAAGAGTCAATCTGCAAAGCAACAGTAATTTTAGTTTATTCAATTCACACTGTTTCATCGGGTTTTTTTTTTTTTTTTCTTTTTTGTGTGTGTGTGTGTGTGTGTGGAAATATCGCATATTGAACAAACTTTTATTATTATTATTTTTTCTCTACATATGAGCTTGTGGGGGTGTAAAGCCCAAATTTGGGTATTGGGCTTTGGGCCTTATCCGTGGACGTGAATATGCTCGAGGAGGATTACATAGTTGGAAGAGGCCCCAAACTTGAGAATTATGTAAGGAAAGAATGGATGGATATAGTCCGAGGGTCCTACCCCTCATCGGATACGGTAAACACCAGTCAAAAGCGTACTCAAACAACGTTGGTGATCTTCCAAGAAGTTCCCATGATAAGGACGAAACTCAGACACGTGCAAGGACAATAAGAACCCAGAAATATCTAGAAGAAAAGCTGTTACCTCCGCATTAAATGCTCAGCAACCACTTCCCTAGCCGCATTTATGTGGAGAATACTCCTGAATAGTGTTACATTGGCAACTACAACTCATAGAAGACCAAAGAAGGTGGTTGATGGAACAGGTACTCAGGTGGCAACCCAGATGGTTGACAAGTGTATGATTAAGATGATCTGTAAAGAATTATATAATATAAAAGATCCCACTATGAAATGGGATCGAAAAAAATAGAAAGGGATAGCTATAGCACTGATATTGTCGAAACATAAAGTTTTACTGAATAATATCAGAACTAGCCCCCTCGGACATCGACTTTGGTCAATTACGCATGTATTAACTTGTTTGTTCTTCTTTCAACCTGACACTAGCCGTTGTTAAATTCATAAGAGGCCTAGTTCTTTCATCCACTCTTCACAAATTTATTGTTTGGGCTCATTGGGCCAATTTCCCATATCTTTTGGGCCTAAGCTATCAACCGTGACCCTACAATTGGCGCCGTCTGTGGGAAGAGCTTGTGTCTGAATTGAAAATAACGGCCAGTAATGGCAGAACCAGGTCCTCACCAAGCAGAATTGATGGGATCTCAGCATGGGGACCCCTTTGTTATCCTTGAGCAACGAGGTGATTGTAAGGGAAGTGTACACACCACACATATTGATAAGAGCCAACCTCAGGATGGAGGTCATATTTCCCATGTGAAGAGTAACAAAGGCATGCAGTAGGAGATCGACCAACTGAAGAGGGAGTTACGTCACGCAAGAAGGAGCAAAGCTTCACCTAACCATGATGTCTCTTCTGAAGATGAAAGGGATTTGAATTACAGGCAAAGGTCACGAGCCCCGCCTAGTGAGCCTTTCTCCTACGAAAAGAAGTACCACCATGAGTAGCGTCGTGGAAGCCTGCCTCGTAGAGGCGTGGGTAATGATGCCATGAGTAGGGCCCTTGACCAAATTTCCAAGTCGCCTTTCACGCATTGGATAGAGGGAGGGAGACTTCTTCAGCGATTTCCACAGCCTACCTTCATTATGTACGATGGTAGAACATACCCTGTGGAGCATGTCAGCCATTTCAGTCCATACACTCTAAAAATGAGCCTTTAATATGTAAGGTTTTCCTGTTCAGTTTGAGGCCTATGGCGATGAGGTGGTTTGATGGCCTGAGGGCAAATTCTATTGATTCTTTCAAAGAGCTTACGCAAGCATTTGGCTCTCGGTTTGTTAGTTGCAGAAGAGTCCCACGTCCCCTAGCTTTGTTGTTATCCTTGTCCATGGGCGAAGAAGAGATCCTGAAAACATACTCGGATCGGTATTGGGAAATGTTCAATGAGATTGAAGGTAACTTTGATGACGTGGCCATTAGCACTTTCAAGCTCGTCCTCCCAGCCGAGCACAATTTAAGGAAGTCCTTGATCGGTAAGCCTGTTACAACTATGTGTCAGCTCATGGATCGGATTGATAAGTATAACAGGGTAGAGGAAGACCAATAGCAGGGAAAGGGAAAAGAGAAGGTTATCCCTCAAGAGCACAGGGATTTCAGGTTGGATAGATACAACAACTAGCCACAGAAAGATCTTTCAGGACAATCGGGCTCTGCCATTACCCAGGCAGTTAGTGCAATTTTCCAAGAACTGGTGCAATATGTCTTGGAGAAGATCAAACATGAACCATACTTCAAATGGCTGAACAAAATGGTGGGAAATCCCGAAAGGCGCAATCAAAACCTTCATTGCCATTATCACCAGGAGCACGGACATATCACGGAGGACTGCAGAAATCTGTGGGACCATTTGGATCAGCTTATCCGAGAGGGAAAGTTGAAACATCTTTTGCATCATTCCAGTAGCCAAAATGGTCAATCTACTCCAGAATCCAGGAGAGATAACTCCAACAGGCCTCCTTTGGGGATAATCAATGTCATCTTCGTTGCTCCGGGAAGAACTGGTTTTCATCCCTTTAGAATCATGTCAATTGCTCCTCTACGTGTTGAGGGCTCTAGTTCAGAACCCAAGAGGGCCAGAGCAAAATTGCAGTCGGTCATGGGTTTCTCGGATCATGATAAAGTTGGAACCATACAACTCCACGATGATACTCTGGTGGTCACCCTGAGGATTGTGGGCAACGATGTGAAGAGGGTAATGGTGGATCAAGGTAGTGGCGCCGAGATCATGTACCCCAATTTGTACAAGGGGTTAGATCTAAAACCCGAGGACCTAAGAACCTATTCTTCCTCGTTGGTGAGCTTTGATGGCAAAGTTGTCATTCTGAAGGGTCAAATCAGATTACCCATACAGACAGGCTCAGAAATAGTAGATGTGGGCTTCATAGTGGTGGATGCTTATTCCCTATATACGGCCATAATGGGCAGACCTTGGTTACACACCTTAAGGGCTGTCCCCTCTACTTTGCATCAGAAGGTGAAATTTCCATCTAGGGATAGGATCGAAGAGATTATTGGAAGTCAGTTTACGGCTAGGCAGTGCCTGGTAGCTGCTATCCGAAATCAATCTGAGGCCGAGTCCTCGACCCATGCTGAAGTGTTTAAACTTAAATACAATCATGCCTAAAGTCCTTGGACCAGATGATATGAATTCGTTAACACTTGCAATTTTCATAACCGCTTAAACTTAAATTCAATCATGCCTGAAGTCCTCAGACCAGATGATATGAATTGATTAACACTTGCAATTTTCATAAGCGTTTAAACTTAAATTCAATCATGCCTAAAGTCCTCGGACCAGATGATAAGAGTTAATTAGCACTCCCTTATAATTTTTATAAACATTCGAACGAATCCTGGATTATGTTAGGCTTTTCGGATCCCATGTTTGGGCTAGATTAGCACTTACTGTTGTTCTTCGTAGGCATTAGACAGAATACAACTCAGGTAAAGTACTAATTATTATACAACCTGATTTTTGCCAGTATTTAGTTAAGTTATCTGCGTCATAGGCAAAATATTGTTGTTGATTTCACTCAAGTTAAAATGGCAACATATTTGCAATAACAATAAACCTTATGGTGGGTATGGTGAAGTTATAGAATGCAAAAGAAAAGTACGTCCATTGATTAAAAAAAAAAAAAAAAGAGTAATTTACATTCATTTAAAAAAAAAAAAAAAAAAAACCTAATATCTAAGGCTTCGCTTTGGAGCCAAGAGGGTCGATGGTTTGGCTGGGCAGAGAAGCAGCAACGTCCTAGGCTTGGTCCTGGGACTTGGGATGAGTTTCTTTTTTCTCATGGCCCTTGCCCTTATCCTGAGGAACCTTAGCTCCCTGTCCCTGGCCATAAGCCTGGGTCAATTCCTTAGAAATTTCCAAGGGAGCAGGAGGGGTTGGGTTCACCAGAGCCTTTTTGGATGCCTTTGGAGATTGCTCAGAATGAGAAAGGTCAGGACTTGGGAGTTCACGAATATCAGGATCGTAATAAACGCTCTAAGGTCGCCTCAAGTCAGAATCAGCAGGGACATTCGCAGCATCAAGGGCTTTACCCCAAGATATATCACAGTGTTCCTTGCATACTACAGAGAATTCCTCCGTAAGTCTAACTTGAGTCTCCTCCACCCCAAGCTTATATGCTGTCTGCTTCTCAGCCTCAGTTGCCTCCTTGGCCAATTGGGCATCCTTCTTGACCTTTTGAAGCTCGGCGCGAAGGTCTTTCACAAATTGCCTCTTAGTAACGAGGTTGATTTCAGTCAAGTGCAGCTACTTGCATTGGTCTTCGGCCTGCCTCTCTGCGGTCTTGAGGCCAGCATCAGCACTGTCCTTCTGTCGAATAGCTTCTTTCAGCTCCTCAGAAAACTTGGCATGGTCCTCCTTGACACTACCTAAGGCTTTCTCTGCCTCGGACCGATGATGGGCTGCCGTCCTGGCTTCATTGCGGGCATCCTCATTCCACTCTTCGGCTACGTAAACTTGCTGGGTAATCTACATAATAGAATGGAAAAGTTTAGTATAAAACAATGAAGAGAGATGAGTAAATATGATCAATGATTTACTTGGAGAATCGGAATAAGTCACTTACCATGGCTAGGTCCCTTTTAAGGGATAGGAAGAGCTCTTGTTGGTTGAAGCGCCTGTAAGCTTCCATATCTCTTGGTTTGAGGAGTGGTTACTCTAGGGCCTCAGCAATAAAACCTGCCTTTCCCCCTTGGTAATTCCTAACTAAAGTATCCCAAGGAAGTAGAGCACCATCTAGCTCCATCTTAGGTGACCATACGCGCGATGGTTGGTGCACATCAACTTTGAGGAGATCCTCTCGGCTTTCAACAGAAGAGGACCTAGTGCCTCGCTGGTCCTTGGACACCTTCTACTGTTTATTCCCCTTCGAAGGGCCTACGTCGCCTTCTTTAGGGACTTTGTGCTGCCTCTTCCTCCTCAGCTCCGGGATTGGCTTTAGCCCAAGGTTGGCAAGAAGCTGAGGGGGAGGAGGAGGGAGATTTGCTGAAGGTTTGGATTTTTTGGCTTCTGTAGGGGTGGGTGCCGTGTTCCTCCCCTTCAGTAGTTCCCTCAAATTCTTGTTCTCTGTCTTTGGAGACATTTCTTCTGCCTCTTCGCTTGAGGAATCCTCTAAACAAGTAATTACAGGTGCGGAGGCTTGAACACTTGAATAGCTATCCGGTTCTTCTTCCGCCTCCGAGGTTACAATTGCTCCTACACTTTGTGCTTCCCCTTCTTCGAATTGAAATTTGTCAATTTCTTCTTAGAGCGAGGAACTAGAAAAGGCAACACCTTCTTCGACTGCTACCACTCCGAGGGGAATTTATTGAATTGGGGGGACAACTAGAGGAGCACCCTCTGGGATTGGATGTGGTACAGGTGGAAGATCGTCCGGTGCCAAGAAATTAGGCTAAGACACGTCAATCCAATGTATCCGTGGGTCACCTGATCTTATGGTGTTGCCGGGGTCTAGAAACGTGTCCGAGATGGGTTTAAAATCCAATATTAGGTGTACAGCCTGTAATTGCCTGTCCGTGCTCACAAAGATCTCGGATCTCAACAGGTAATTGAGGGCCTGAACGTTGGTCAAGCTCAGCCTGGGGGCTACATGCTTTCTATCTGCGAACATAGCCGAGGGTAAAGATGGTTAAACAATTAAAAGCCTTAATCTTGAAAGACTAAAAAAAAAAAAAGGAAACAAGACAAGATCGGGGTATTGAGTTCAAATCTATCACTAAGGAACCTAAGCCTACGACGTCCCACTTGGTTCTCTCTCTCGGACTGGACAGTGAACTCCATCGTGCCACGCACCTGAAGCTATGAGATAATCATCTTTCATACCCTTATTTGATTTGGGCAAACACGATATCATCCTTACCACGTCCGAGTGGGATCTCAGGTAGTATCCAGCAGTTTTTTGGGAATGGCACTCGTACATGTGCACCACGTTGTGCCAGGTGAGTTGCAGACCCAGATGGTCGTTGAGAGCATCAACGCTACCCAAAACTCTAAATAAGTTGGGCACGTATTGGTCGGGACATAACCTATGGTTAAAAAGGTAATCTCTAGTTACGGTACCCATTGGGAGGGTCATCCCCCCCCTCTATAAGGGCTATCATGGGTATAACAACCTCTCCCTCCTTTCGGTCGGTTGCTATTCTTTTTGTGGGACAATAGCGTAGATTGACCCCCTGGGGTATATGGTATTTCTTCTTGAAGGCCTTTATTTTGGTAGGAGAGTCCACCAAGTTCACAAATCTACCCATTTTTGCAAACTAACAAGAGAGCTACTATAGGTCGGGTGGGGAAATAAAGATTCGAAGGCCGAGCAGACCGGCTAACAAGAAAACAAGAAATCCAAATGAAATTATGACTTACGCAAACTAAGGTCTGAAGTGACCCACGAAATCCTGTGTAAGGAGTTCTAAGATTTCCTGAGAGAAAAGGAGCGAGATGCTTAGCGATTTAATTAGTTTGACGAGTTTGAGTGCTAGTGATCGCTAGAGGGCCTAAGAGTTTCTAAGATAGGGGAGAAATGATTTCCTCTGAAACTTTATATAGAAGGTGAAAAGGGGGATTGGAGTTATCCTGCCCAAACCTAAGGAAAATATCAACCGTTAGATTTGTACCTCACCGTTAGATGCAAGGGACATGACGCCGCCTGGAAAAATTAATGAAGCCTCATGATTTTCGAAACGATTGATTACCATTATGATGCGCGCAGAACCACCCCCATGCACTTGTAAACTCATGGCATTATGGCATTTTTTGCTTTTCATTTTGGAGCAAGTCAAAATCCCACTCCTTCTCCTCAGATGTGAGGGAAAACTTGGAATTTTGAGGGGCTATTATGGGGGTGTAAAGCCTAAATTTAGGTATTGGGCTTTGGGCCTTATCCAAGGACGTGAATATGCTCGAGGAGGATTATGCAGTTTGAAGAGGCCTCAAACTTGAGAATTATGTAAAGAAAGAATGGATGGATATAGTCCGAGGTTTTTACCCCTCCTTGGATACGGTAAACACCGGTCAGAAGTGTACTCAAACAACGTTGGTGATCTTCCAGGAAGTTCCCATGATAAGGACGAAACTCAGACACGTGCAAGGACAATAAGAACCCGGAAATATCTAGGAGAAAAGCTGTTACCTTCGCATTAAATGCTTAGCAACCACTTCCCTGGCCGCATTTATGTGGAAAAGACTCCTGAATAGTGTTACATTGGCAACTACAACTCACAGAAGACCTAAGAAGGTGGCTGATGGAACAGGTACTCAGGTGACAACCCAGATGGTGGACAAGTATATGATTAAGATGATCTGTAAAGAACTATATAATGTAAAAGATTCCACTATGAAATGGGATTGGAAAAAAATAGAAAGGGATAGCTGTAGCACTGATATTGTTGAAACATAAAGTTCTACTGAATAATATCAGAACTAGCCCCTTGGACATCGACTTTGGTCAATTACGCATGTATTAACTTGTTTGTTCTTCTTTCAACTTGACATTAGCCGTTGTTAAATTCATAAGAGGCCTAGTTCTTTCACCAACCCTCTACAAATTTATTGTTTGGGCTCATTGGGCCAATTTCTCATATCTTTTGGGCCTAGGCTATCAACTGTGACCCTACAGAGCTGTTACTCTAAATAAATAAAAATTAGCACAACACATTGTCACAATATTCACAATATTTTTATAATTGTTGAGGTGTTAATTCCTTATAAGCCAAAATAAAATAATAAAAAACATACTCGAACCAACCACAAATAAAAATAAAGGTATTGTTAAAAAAAATATGACATCTACAACATTTTTCATAATACTTTCATAACAAATCATGGGTAATAGATTGTTATTGGTTCTAATTTAAGCTTATACCAATGAAATTATTTTTTTGCCTACTAATAACAACCTGTAACAACCTACTACTTTATGATTTGTTGTGAAAATACTGTAAACATAACATTTCTCTTGTGAAAATATTAAGACAATTTGTTGTCATCATAATATTTTCACAACTACTAAAATGTCAATTCTTTATGAGTCAAAATAAAATATAACAAAATTATAAAGATATTACGAAAATGTTGTACCATTATGTTGTGTTTCTAGAAATTTTTTTTGGTTTAGTTAGGCTTTTTTTTTTTTTTTTTTTGAGAAAGTGGTTTAGTTAACTTTGTTTAGCCCAAATTCACTATTTTACATATAGTTTTTTTGGATTGACTTTTTGTATTTTCTTTATTGTATTTTTATCTTTATGCACCATTTTAAGTAAAAACACATAGTTTTACTCAAAAAATAAAAAAAATAAAAAACTTAAGATAAAATCACTTTTTATTCTTTATTTTCGAGGTAGTTTACAATTCTTACTAAAACTTTAAAATCAAACAATTTTCCTTTTATTATTTTGGAAAAGAGCTAATATGTCATATTGTTATTCTCTTAGTTAAACCCTAATAAAAGCTTATGATTCTTAAAATATAACACTGTGTAATGTCTAAAATACTCCCCCTAAATTTTAACAATCCAAAAATTTATTTCTTCACTTATTTTGAGTTTTAGATGGTGGTAATGCTTAGAAAGTTGGAATTGTGATATAAAGTATTTTATTTATTACCTAAAGAATATTATTTTTCTAGGTTTAATGCTTCAAAATTTATAATTTATCTAATGGAAAATTCAATGACACATGCCTTTTGTTTTTGTTTTTGTTTTTTTTTTCCTAAAATGGGTGTTCATTAAAAACTATGTAAGCTAAACATTGCACCTAGACTCATGTAGAATGACAAAGAAGAAAGTATGAATGAAAAAAATTTCATTGTGTATGGTTGAAGATATTTGATGAAAAGCTTCAGTTGTAGCATATGACATCATTCATTATGAAAATTTAAATATTGTGACAATATCTTAGCAAAACTCAGTTGCTTATTGTTAGAAGATGATAATATTTTTTTTTTTTTATTCTTAGAAGTTTTTAGTGAGTGGATACTGCCTTTAGCAAATAAGTACTAAAAAACTATTATAGTAAAATAGATATTCATATATTGAATAGTTACCATAACTTTGCGTGTGACATACATTTTTTATGTATATAGTTTCATACTTCTTCAAATAGAAAATTTATCTTAATTTTTTCACTTAAGAGATAGCACGTGCCTCGCACGTACCACCATAACTAGTTTATACTAAAAAGCCTATCTAAAAAAAAATGTTTAACTAAAAAGGAAAGTGGACCCTTATCTCTTTTCTGCCCCAGATGAAAGAACCAAAATAAGATTTCTATATTCATTGGTGTCGTCCTTTTCCTTCAAGAAAAGTTGAGCATCTTGCTTTGGAAAAACCAATGGTCGACTACTTGACAAGCTTAGTTATATTATCTACTTCAACAACTTGTGCCAAGCTTATCCACGAAACTGATAAGCATTTTTTTTTTTTTTTTTTTTTTTAACTTAGTTATATTATCTACTTCAACAACTTGTGCCAAGCTTATCCATGAAACTGATAAGCCTTTCTTTTTTTTTTTTTTAAAGAAAAAAAAAGAAGAAAAAGTGATAAGCCTTTATCCACACAAATGATAAGCCTCTCCAATTTAAGTAACTTCGATCATGGTAAATTTTAAATTATTTAATATGTTTTGTTAGGTGTAATTAATTTTTTAAAAATTATAATTAAATTCAGTTACGTGGTTATATTAACTAATACAGTAAAAACATTATTCTATTTTTCAAGAACTACTAAATTCAAGCATGTGTTTCATTAGCCAATACAATGCATTATTAAATTTAATTAGACAATCTAAGACACAATACTGAAGGAATTGCATCCAAATTTTTTCTTAATTTGATATATGATGTGGACGCTTGTTATGATAGGAAGCTAAATTTTATTCTACCTTTCTATTTCTTGCCTAGACTTGTAACTCAACTGACATTTCAAGTTATTTTCAAAAAATTCTTCTCAAAATTTTTTTTCCCAAAAAAGTAACGTTCTTCCTTCTCATGGTAATCCGTTACATGCAAAAGGACAAAATTGGCAAATGCTTTTTTCGGGCAAATTATGTAGCATTTTGCCTTATTTTCCAAACTAATTAAGAAAATACTTCTCTTTTGAAACTCGATTTTCTCAAAATCGAGTTAAGCTCTATAGTAGCGTTTTCAAGGAGCCTATAGTGACGTTTTAAGGACCTATAGTGGCGTTTTGGAACTTGAGCTCCATGAACTCGAGTTATAGGTAAAATTTTTTTTTTTTTTTTTTTAAATTGCCTATAATTCGAGTTGATGGAGCTTGAGTTTCAAAACGTCACTATAGGTTCTTAAAACGTTACTATAGACTCCTTGAAACGCCACTATAGAGCTCCAGAATTTTTTTTTTTTTTTTTTTAACTCGATTTTGAGAAAATCGAGTTTCAAAAGAAGAGTATTTCCCTAATTAGTTTAGGAAAGGGGGCAAAACGCTACATAATTTGCGCGAAAATGGCATTTGGCCATTTTCTCCCAAAATTTGGGTTGACCAGAGTGCATAGCTTCCATGGCACTGTGGTGAACTTAAGCTATTAGATTCATTTCACACTGCAATGAACCATCTAAATAAATTTGCTCGAGCTGTGCAAGTCTGTAGATATGCACTCTTGTGATCTTTGGCCGCTTAGCACTGGACTAATAATGCTTTTGTAATAGAGCTTATAAATAACTCAAACTTGTAATGCAACAAAAGGCTTTTGATTTACTTAATTAAATGACTCCTCGTAAATTTTGTTTTTTTCACCATGAATTTACTAAGAGTCGTATGATTTAATATTATCTTGTTCTCTCCATTTGGCTTGAATGGGAAGAAGGAGCGATATCTATTACACATTGTTTGTTACACATAAAGTTGTCAGTAAAAATTTTTTAAATAGAGATTGTGACTTGTAACATAGTTGTGTGTAATCAGTGGGAGGACAAGATTTTAGTTTAGATGGGGCAAGAATATATGACAAACTTGAAAGAAAAATTAATTCAAAAAAAAGGAATTAACATTAACAAAAATAAATATAACAATTATATAATATTGTATTCATCAATACAATTTATTTTTCATAAATCTAAAATTTGATCTAGACTTAATTAATGACTAATAACAATCTGTTGGAGCATTAAATAAATAAAATGAATAAATGTAATAACATAAATGAAAAGATATGGGAGTGAATATGGAAGATGAGGAGTTAGTGAAAATGTTTAATCCCACATTGAAAAGGAGAGAGACTTTTTTATTCTTTTTAATTGTGGTGATTAATGGGCTAAAATGTATTGACTCAGATATTGGGCTAGATACGTGCGCAAGGCAATTAATCTTGTAACACCCACTACATCAGAATAATGGACCTAATTAATCAGAATAAATTGGGTAGTAATTTCGTGAGGCCCATTGAGCCTATAAATAGACTCATTTAGACTTAATCCAAGTTACTACAATACTCACAAAAAAAAAAAAAAAAAAAATACACTAAAAGATAGAGAGGTTCTTGGCAAGGAAGGGTGTTCTTTCTGGTGGAGCTTTGGGCTTGAACACTTTGTGCAGAGGTTGTTCTAGCCATACGACACTTGTTGGGCTGTTGTATCCTGGGGGAGACAAGTCAGAGAAGGTCTGCACCGGTTACAAAGTTTAGCCAACCAAGGGCTTGAATCTCCTTAAAGAGAGCGAGTGCCGCGCCTCAGTCCAAATAGTATTGTGTAATTTCTCTCCTTAAAGTAATAAAATTCAGTAGTATTATTCAGTTTCTCTTTGTATTATTTCCATTATCTTTGTATTTGCACCAACAATTTTAAGGAGATTCAATCACATGGAGCCTACACAAGAGAAACCAAATGAGCCTATTGGAGATCTTAACAAGCCATTTCGCTTTAAGGGAGCCCACTTCAAGAGATGGAAAGGAAAGGTCCTCTTCTACTTGAGCCTTCTCAAAGTCTCCTACATCCTCACTGAGAAGAACCCATCCAAAGTTCCTACCGATGAGATGAGTGATGAAGAATATATATTCTTCATCAAGAAAAAATAGATAAGTATACAAAAGATGAGTATAACTATCGCTCTTATCTTTTGAATTGTCTTGCTAATCATTTCTATGATTATTATGATACAACTTACAATTCTGCTAAGAAAATTTGGAAAGCTTTACAAAGCAAGTATGATACCGAGGAAGCAGGTGCAAAGAAGTATGCTGCTAGCAAATTTTTCCGTTACCAAATGGTAGATGGAAAATCAGTGGTGGATCAAGCACAAGACTTCCAAATGATTGTGGCAGAATTGAGATCCGAAGGCATAAAGATTGGGGACAACTTGGTGGTAGCTGGCATAATTGACAAACTACCACAATCTTGGAGGGAGTTCCAAAAGACTTTGCGGCACAAACAGAAGGAGACATCCTTGGAAACTTTGATCACACGCATCCGTGTGGAGGAGGAGGCTAGAGGACAAGATGCACTCATGACACAAGAGGGCAATGGTAATTCCACCACAAAGGTAAATCTTATTTCAGCTAATAATAATATGCCCAAAAATCATTTTCCTAGAAATAGTCAATTGAAGCCTAAAAAGAGAGCCTTTAAAAATAATAATAGACCTCAAGGAAGGGGAAACCCGAATAAAAATTACAATAAGAACCAAGGACCCCCTTCACAAGATCAATTTAATAGATCCTGTTTTGTCTGTGGCAATTAATCTTGTAACACCCAATACATCAGAATAATGGACCTAATTAATCAGAATAAATTGGGTAGTAATTTCGTGAGGCCCATTGAGCCTATAAATAGACTCATTCAGACTTAATCCAAGTTACTACAATACTCACAAAAAAAAAAAAAAAAAAATACACTAAAAGATAGAGAGGTTCTTGGCAAGGGAGGGTGTTCTTTTTGGTGGAGCTTTGGGCTTGAACACTTTGTGCAGAGGTTGTTCTAGCCATACGACACTTGTTGGGCTGTTGTATCCTGGGGGAGACAAGTCAGAGAAGGTCTGCACCGGTTACAAAGTTTAGCCAACCAAGGGCTTGAATCTCCTTAAAGAGAGCGAGTGCCGCGCCTCAGTCCAAATAGTGTTGTGTAATTTCTCTCCTTAAAGTAATAAAATTCAGTAGTATTATTCAGTTTCTCTTTGTATTATTTCCATTATCTTTGTATTTGCCCCAACACAATCCATTTGAATGATTAATCTAAGTACATAGTATGTACGTAGTTTGATTACTGAAAATAAATTGAAATAATTAAAACAAAGTAAAAGGATCAAAAGTATAGCATTATACCAGGAAAATTGTATATCAGTTCATTGCCTTAAATGTTTCTAAAAAAATATGTAAATTTTGAGTTTTTAGCAAAAACTTAGAACTTGAAACTATGTACGAGTTCATAGAATGACAAGGAAAAAATATTCAGTGGAGGAATAGAGGCCTTGTGTGTGTTGTTATTATTTTTTATTTTTGGATTTATTTTAAGTTTAAAATATCGGTCCACTACACAAAGTCTTTGGATTATAATAAAATGAGAAAGATGAACTTCTATACGTGTAAGTTAGATTTGCGCTTATATAGGGGAATAAAATAAGTTATCTAACAATTACATCTACATGAAAAAGCTTGAAAAGATACTAGCTTTGACATAACACTTGAAAAAGAAGAAGAAAGTGATAGTAATGACATAAAAGGATACAAGATGTACGTAGAAAATCCTAGAGAAGGGATAAAAAACCACGATTTGAGCAATAATGGAATGTTCTTGCTCTGCTCAAATTATATTATGTATGAAAAGAGGTCACTCCTGTACAATCAAGGTGTTCCTACTTCCTACCATCTCAACTTTTTACTCTCTTCTCTAAAATATCTCTTTGGGTTCTTGCCTAAGACTATAGCTGCATGTCCCTCTTATAATATGAGGAATATGGCTAAGCACAAAGACAGGTGTCAAGTTATCATTTCTTTATTTTAGACCTTTTCACAGCTGTGATGTTATTTGCTAACTAGAGGATAGGAATTGAGCCAAGGTGGCACTGAGACTTGTGGGTAGGTTGTAGGAAATTTAACCCGAAATCCCAACCTGTGAGAAATAAAAAAAATAGAGAAAACACATGCCAAAGAAAACAATCATAAGCACAAGACAGTATTTACGTGGTTCGGCAATTTGCCTACATCCACAGAGTTGCAGGAATTTCACTATTATCAGGAAAAAGTACAAATTGCGGCTACAGAGTTTCTCTCCCTCTAAAAACGACAACAACCAAAAAACCCTAATCATCGGGTTTCGTTTTTCTACCTCTTGCGCACAGGATACACAATAGGCTAAAAACGAGCCAAATTTTTTTTTCCCAGGGCCTGTTGGCCCAAGCCTCCGCTCCATGAACTAAGCCTCAGTAAATCTTCCATTAAAAACCACACAACATTATTCGGATCGGGTCGGGTCGTCACCCAGATCAAACATAAACTAGACTCCACAAAGCCCAACAAATCTCCCATTTGGAGACTAGTTCAATCACCAACATCAACCGGTATCCTCCAAAAGCAATCCCTCATCCCTGCAACTCATCCTCCTGTCCTCAAGCTAAAAGGCCAACTGAAGCTGCACACAGCTTCAGCTTCTTAATAGTAACACTTTTAGTCAACATATCTGCTGGGTTCTTAGATCCACAGATCTTCTCAAGTATTACCAGTTTATCTTTAACAAGGAATTGGATAAAGTGGTATTTTGTCTGTATATATTTCAACTTTGAATGAAAAGCCGAATTTTTAGCAAGAAAAATTGCACTCTGACTGTCACTGTGTAGAATGCCCATCTCCTGCTTCTTACCTAATTCATCTAAGAAACCGTGTAGCCAAATCATCTTCTTTCCAACTTCAGTTGCTGCAACATACTTAGCTTCTGCAGTAGACAAGGTAACAATATTTTGTAGATTTGAAACCCATGATATAGCTGTACCACCCAAAGTAAAAACAAACCCAGTAGTACTCTTTCTACTATCAATGTCACCAGTAAAATCAGCATCTACATAACCTTGCAATTTCAAACTTGCACCTGTGAAGCAAAAACATGTATCTGATAAACCCTTCAGATATCTCAGAATCCACTTGACTGCCTTCCAATGCTGCTTTCTAGGCCTACTCATGAATCTGCTCACAACTCCCACTGCATGTGCAATGTCTAGCCTTGTACACACCATAGCATACATCAAACTGCCAATAATTGAGGCATAGGGCACATTGCTCGTATGATCCCTTTCTTCTTCTGTCTTCGGTGATTGTTCTTTGCTTAGTTTGAAATGGCTACCCAAGGGTGTGCTTACTGGTTTAGTTTCATTCATGTTGAACCTGCTGAGAACTTTCTTCCCATACTCTGACTGTGAAAGCTTTAATGTATCATTAGCCTTGTCTCTAATGATTCTCATACCAAGGATTTGCTTTGTAGCTCCCAAATCTTTTATTGCAAACTATTTTGACAATTACTTCTTTAGATTATTAATCTCCTCAATAGTAGACTCTGCAATGAGCATATCATCCACGTACAACAGTAAAATGATATAAAATTTGTTAAAGAATTTAACATAGCAACAATGATTAGCTTCACATCTCTTGATCTCAATTTATGCATAAAACTGTCAAATTTCTTGTACCACTGTCTTGGAGCTTGTTTTAGGCCATACAAGTTCTTTCTCAATTTGTAGACTAGATTCTCTTGTCCTTGAACAATGAACTCTTCTGGCTGAATCATGTAAAGGTCTTCCTCCAAGTCACCATGAAGGAATGCTGTCTTCATATCTAACTGTTCAAGATGTAAATTTTCTATAGCCACCATTCCCAGTATCAGTCTAATTGTTGACATCTTCACAACTGGAGAAAATATTTATGTGTAGTCAATGCCCTCCTTTTGCTGGAACCCTTTAACAACTAATCTGGCCTTGTAACGTTTGCTACCATCATACTCATTCTTTATTCTATATACCCATTTGTTGTGCAAAACCTTCTTTCCTACTGGCAATTCAGTTAGTTCCCATGTTTGATTCCCCAACAAGGAATCCATCTCATCCTTCATGGCTAACTCCCACTTGCTTGAATTCTTATCTTGCAAGACTTCTTTATAACACTTTGGCTCACCACCATCAGTCAACAAGAGATAATTTAGAGTGGGTGAATAACATTGTGCAGATCTAATGTTCCTGGAAGATCTGCGGACTTCAGTTACAAGTGTACTCTGATCTACCTGTGAATCTGCATTCTCCTTATTTTCTTCACCCCTTTTCTGGACAGTACTTTCAGTCAATCCATCTAAGTTGACAAACTCAGATTTCTTTTGATCTATCTCTGTAACATTTGATATTACAGTTAACCTGTCCTTGTACATAACCTGTTCATTAAATATCACATTTCTACTTCTGATGATTTTCCTATTTTGTTCATCCCAAAACCTATAGCCAAATTTCTCATCACCATAGCCAATGAAAAAACATATTTTAGACTTTACATCAAGTTTACTACGAGCATCAGAATCAATATGAACATAAGAAATACAACCAAAAACTTTTAAGTGTGAAAACTTTACCTTTTTACCGCTCCAAACCTCCTCAGGAAGTCTGAACTCCATGGGAACTGATGGCCCTCGGTTTATCAGGTAAGCTGCAGTGCTAACAGCATCAGCCCAGAAAGTTTTTGGTAATCCAGCATGCAACCTCATACTCCTAGCACGCTCATTGAGTGTTCTGTTCATGCGCTCAGCCATACCATTCTACTGTGGTGTTCTAGGAATGGTCTTTTCCATCCTAATTCTCTGTGTAGCACAATACTCATTGAACTCTCCATCTATGTACTCTCCTTCATTATCTAACCTCAAACATTTTACTTTCAAACCTATTTCTATCTCAACCATGGCCTTCCATTTCTTAAAAATTTCAAATACATCAAATTTATTTTTCAAAAAATAAACCCATACCTTTCTGCTTGAGTCATGAATGAAAGTGATGTAGTACTTTGAACCTCCAAGGGATGCAACCGGAGAAGGCTCCCACAAATCAGTGTATACTAACTCCAATTTTTCAACCTTCGGTGTCTTGCCAGTTTTCAAGAAGCTCACATTTTTCTGCTTTCTTAAGATACAACTTTCACACATGTCAAAATTAATGGACTTCAATTCTGGTAGTTTTCCTTTTGATAGTAACATCTTCATCCCTTTCTCACTCATGTGACCAAGTCTGTAGTGCCATAAGCTTGTATCAGTACTTGCATCAGCAACTACAATTGTGTCTCTTGGACTTGAGGTCATATATAGAGTACCAGTCATCTTTCTACGAGCCAATACTCTAGCTCCCTTTGTAACCTTCCAAGTACCACCAACAAATAGTATTGCATGCCCTTCATCATCAAGTTGTCCAACAGAAATCAGATTCCTCCTCAGGTCAGGAATATGTCGAACCTTCTCCAGTAACCAAACAGACCCATTGGGCAACAATATTCGGACATCTCCCATACCCACAACATCCAAGGCTAAACCATCAACCAAATACACTTTACCAAAATCACCTGCAACATAATTCTGTATGATTTCTCGGTATGGAGTGGTATGAAACGAAACTCCTGAGTCCAAAACCCAATCATCAATTGGACTGTCTACTACAAGAAGTAATGCATCATGTACCTCTTCTGTTACAGCATTAGCAGAATCATCTTCATTCTTCTTCTTAGGACTTTTGCATTGGTTCCTAAAGTGAACTATTTTCCTACAATTCCAGTATTGTACTTGTTGGCCTGATCTAGATTTACTTCTATTCCAATTAGAATTTCTGGATTTTGATCTGCCCCAATTTGAATTTCTGTTATTACCTCTGCCTCTTGTCTCAAGGTTTAGGCCAGAACCAGATCCTGAGGTTTCACCTGCATCTCTTCTGCGAATCTTCTCAACTAAAATTAAATCTCGTATATCATTGTACTTGAGCTTTTCATTTCCTGTAAAATTGCTCACTACCATCCTCATTGCCTCCCAATTGTTTGGCAAAGAAGCCAAAACGATCAGTGCACGAATCTCATCATCAAAATCAATTTCGATAAACGACAATTGATTTGTGATAGTGTTAAATTCGTTCAGATGTTGTGCTACTAATGCATTCTCTAGCATCTTCAAATTGAACAATTTTTTCATCAAATGCACCTTGTTGTTTGTTGACGGTTTTTCATACATACTAGACAAAACCTTCATCAAATCTACAACGTTGTGTGCAGCAGACCTAGACAAAGTTAACCTGATAACTGCCAGTACCTGTCTGTCAAGAAGAGCCCATTCCTCAGCCTTCATCGCCTTAGGTTTTCTCCCCAAAAGAGGCAGGTGCAATTTCCTCTCACAGAGATAATCTTCAATCTGCATCCTCCAATACGCAAAGTCTGTGCCATCAAACTTTTCTATTCCAAATGCCTTTCCTGCTTCCTCTGCCATTGCTCCCACTTAAACCTAACCCTAAGCTCTGATACCAGTTGTAGGGAATTTAACCCGAAATCTCAACCTGTGAGAAACGAAAAAATAGAGAAAACACACGCCAAAGAAAACAATCACATGCACAAGACAGTATCTACGTGGTTTGGCAATTTGCCTACATCCACGGAGTTGCAGGGATTCACTATTATCAGGGAAAAGTACAAATTGCGACTACAAAGTTTCTCTCTCTCTAAAAACGACAACAACCGAAAAAACCCTAATCATCAGGTTGCGTATTTCTACCTCCTACACACAGGATACACAATGGGCTAAAAACAGGCCAAAATTTTTTTTTCCCGAGGCCTGTCGGCCTAAGCCTCCGCTCCATGGACTAAGCCTCAGTAAATCTCCCATTAAAAACCATGCAACATTATTCGGGTCGGGTTGGGTCGTCAACCGGATCAAACATAAACTAAACTCCACAAAGCCCAACATAGGTAACTTTGCCATTGCTTGGGAAACAAGTCTTAGACATTGAGAAGGACATCAGGAGTACTATGATTGATACACGTGTCTCTAAGGTGGTCCAACATGTATTCAACTAATAAGAGATGTCCTCATAGCTTTGACCTTAGAAAGTCACTATCTCCCTTTTTGTGAGTGCTTGAGTACCATGTTAAGTGCATATCTTACTTCCTTCCCAAGGCAGTCACGTCTTTAGCACGGACCAAGAACAAGATCCCTTAGCCAATGCTTCTTCTTCCTTTGCTCACCGTCGTTCCACGTGTAAAGTCTATAATCAACCACATATGCGTTCTCCCATTTCTTAGTGGTGTTATGTACAACTTCTTTTTTAAAAATTTTGAATCACAACAAGTCTTCTAATCCTTTGTCCAAAATAATGCCTTGATTCCCTTGTTACTTATATATTAGAGTATAGTCTCATGCATATGCACATGTATAATTAAAAATAATCACAATTATACGATTCAAATTATATATATTATTTTTAGAAAATGTTTAAATTATACATGATATTAGTTTACACTTTTTTTAAACCAAACATTTTTAAAATATATAATGGTTTCTCATTATATATATATATATATATATATATATAAAGTTGTTACTGGTAGACGAGAAAGTAAATTCAATGGTAAATTTAAATTCAAAACCTATAACAATTTGCCACCTAAGATTTGTTGTGAAAATGTTATAGGCGCAGCACTTGTCTGTAACATACAAATCTTTCTTTTTTTAATAAACCTGTCATACCTAACTTATCTGTTAAAGAAGGAGGGGAGACGAAACTAATTATTGTTGAGCAAACTTATCTCCTATATTAAAGTTGTTTTTTGGGCAGGGTAACTGTCCCCCTTCCCACTCCTCTTTTGCCTCCACCCGTCTGTGTAATAATTATTTTCCGGGAAGGTTTGAAAGTTGAAACCCACCTTCCTTCTTCCACTAAAAATCTACTTATTGAAAGTAAGACTAAGATCACATTTATTTCAACCAAAAATGGCAGCAACTTAAACAGAAAAGGAAAAAAAAAGAAAAAAAGAATTGCATTCACTTACACGTTCGAATTGAAAAATAAATATTCAAGGGTAATTATACAATGACAACTCAGATTTATCCTTGATTGAATGATTGGCTGATGGTTCAATTTCCCCATTTAACTGCTCATGTAACAAGGAAGATATATATATATACACACCAACGTAGCTGCCACAAAATACAGCACATCTATTCTACTCTGTTTTTTCATCCCAAAAAAAATGAAAAAGGTCACATATTCTTATCTTTGTCTCTCCTTGTTACTTGCTATCTCCATCTTCATCCAACCCTCCTATGCTGCTGCTACTACTGCTATTCAGCCAACCAATCTTGTGCAAAAAGTATGTAGCCAAACCTCCAATTACAACTTCTGTGTTGAGACCCTATACGCCGATCCACGAACCCCAGAAGCCGATCGCTATGTGCTGGCCTATGTCATATTTGGCTCGGCCTACCAGAGCGCCACCACCACTCACGACCGAATAAATTTGCTGCTAAAGAATGCCACCGCAAGCCAAATGCCACGTCTCAAAAGGTGTGATCGTGATTACGCCAAGGCCGTTTCGAAGCTACTAGAGGCTCACGATGACTTGGACTCTGAGACCTTTGAGTCCTTGGCTAAGTTGTCTCGTATTGCATCTTCTGCTGCTGATGATTGTGAAACCTCTTTTAAGGGAACCCGTTCTCCACTCACCACCAATAACAAGGGTTTGAAGGCTCTCTGTGAAATTTGTGTAGTTGTTTCTAAACTGTTTGTAATGTCCTAGTTTGTGAGAATGAGATTATATATAGTCATGTAAGATCCATATGTGACTTGGCTACAATGTTAACAAGATAGATATTCCATATAGTATGGCTTTGTTTTGTTGGGTGTTCCTTTTTTCTATGAGGAAGTTCAAGTGAAATGGATTTTATCCATCTCATGATTGAACTTATTTTTGTTTTTAATTATATGAATTCTTTAAATTGATCATATTTGATTTGGATGATGAAATTAATTCATTCCAAATTGGGAGAACCTGAGTACACTTTTGGCAGAGATGTAATTGTTTACTTTAACTGATTAATATCATGCCAAATACCATTAAGGGCTTCTAGTTTAGTTTGTTGCATCATGCTAACATCACTAGGAGTGAATACCGGTCCCACAAATCAATACGTTTTGGCAAGAAATGAATATAATTTGTGGCGTAAATCAAGCTCCCTTTTCTACGGAAAAATTTCTGTCCAATCCTCTAATGTAATAGATGGAATATGAGGTTAATAAGTGACTAAACTTGGATCTTAGACATGTGTCGTGTCCAGTACACTAAAGTATTGAATGTAAACCAAAGCCACTTTTAAGACTACAACTTGTCAAATATTAATTAAAAAAAAATAAATTGTTATCCAAAATAGAATTTTTAATTAGAGAGGGTTATTTGTATTTGTTTATTATTTAATTATTTATTGATATGATGGAAGTTGAACTAATAGCATATTTTTACCAATTCAGCTAATTTGAACTCACATGATCATGCTCTATTTAGTATTTTATGAGGAGAACTAATAACTCTTCATTGTCTTTTGATATGCCCGAATTCTATTGAAATGATTGTAACAAAAAATCAAATATAAGAGGTCACATTTTTCAACTCTTTGTGTAGATCACAATAAATTAAAAGAGTAATTCTACCTGGCCTAAGGTGAAGGCAAAAATGGCCACATAGCATTATTTGGGAAAATATGTATAGATCTACCACTGTTTGTGAAATATTTAGCAATCTACCACTTTTTTGAAACTTGATTTTGTAAAAATCGAGTTTTCTATGGTACTCAAGTTCCATGAACTCGAGTACTATGAAAAATTTTGAAATTTTTTGATGGTTAGGAGGTCATGGTACTCGAGTTCCATGAACTCGAATATCATGAAAAACTCGATTTTCTAGAAATCGAGTTTCAAAAAAGTAGTAGATTACTAAATATTTCACAAACAGTAGTAAATTGCATTATATTTTCAAGAAAAGTAATATTTGGTCATTTTAGCCCTAAGGCGAAAGTTTCCACCAAAATGTGCACTCACTTACAAGAGTATAGCGAATGGCAATGGGATCCGGTTGTCTCACAACTTCTCAGACTTTACATCACCTAGACCTCACTGGCAAGTGAACCTTCAGTAAAAAAATTTGGTCTACCTAGCATTTTCGAAAGTAAAACTCCTCCAATGGACGACTGAACAAAAGAGAAAGTTTATAAAACAGAAAGTTTCATGACTATTTACGTGGCAAATTATTAATAATAAGTAAAAAAAAAAACAAGGTTAATGATGGACCCAAATGAAAACTAGTAGAAAGTGTTTAGACACAAAATTTTCACAACAGCTGATGTGGCAGACTATTAGTAGTAGGTAAAAAAATAATGTCAACAATAAGTCAAATGAGAATCAGTACATACTTATCAACTCAACTATTGTGACAAAAAAGTTGCATGGAGCCAATTTTATTGCCACAGCTGGCGCCTTAATATTACATACACAAGTGATAAACCTCTCCAATTGAAGTAATTAACTTTGATCATGATATTTTCCTCAAAAAAAACTTTGATCATGATATAATTTGAAAGGGTAAAATTAATTACAATTTCTTAAGTATAGTATCTTAAATTTTCAATTTTCAATCTCATAAAATTATATCGATCCATGCAACAAATAAAAAATTTTATTTTCTGAGAAAAAATAAATTACACCATGTCTTTCATTTACTTAAATGACTATTCGTATCAGTTATATTAAATGAATATTCTTGCTAAGATTTCTTAAATGTTTTCAGAAACTTGTTTTTAAGAACAAAAATTAAAAATGATTTCTTATATTTTCAAAGTTTGAAAAACATTTAGTCAAAAAAATGGAAAAAATAGATTTCATGAACAAAAAAAATACTTGTTTGGTTTTGAGATAAAAAAATAAGAGTGGTAAGGTAGCTAGACCTAGAATCAAGATCCTAGGTAGGATTGATGAAATGGTTCCATGGATCAAATCGTAGAATCAAATCGAGAATTGTAACTTTTAATATATAAAAAAAAGAGTATAGATAATGTATGTCAAGCAATCATTTTAAAAATATGTAATCATAGTTGCACTCAATGCTCTCTGTACACTCTTTGATTGTCGAAGTCCGAGATTATCCACAATTTTTGCAAGTTTAGCAAAGTTATTGGATGCAAGGGCAATACCCCCAAAATACAACACGACCTTTGGGTAATATAAATATGCCAGAGACAGTAAGAATTGTATATATTGAAACGTCAAGTGTGATTGTCATTCTTCCCATAACTAAGCTACCATTTTTTTTTTAATCTCTTGACCAACACATAAGTGCTTTCCTCAGTTCACAGCTGTGCCAAGCAGCCCAAAGTATTGTAAAAGAAAAAAAAATTTATATGAATTTTTTTTAATACAAATGTTTATGTTTACGTTTATAAATTTTTTTAAAATATTTTAGTAAAAAAATGGTTCTTAATCTTTAAATTCCTAACCCTTAAGATTTTTAAAATGGTATATGAAAAGTAAACATGATTTATTACAATAAAAGAAAACAACAAAACATTTAAATACATAAAAATAAAATTCCATTAATGAAAAGGAAAATGCTAGTTACAAACTATTTTATAATATTTGTCACAAACTGTTAATGTGGTGAGTAGTTATATAAATAGATATAAAAACTAAATTCATCAATAATAAATATTTAAATGACAATAATGAGCTTCTAATTTTGTATTTTTAATGACTAAAAAATTAAGTCTAGTTTCCTTCTTTTGTTTTGCTCTCACAGGGCTCAACAATATATTATGTTTATATAAATAAATACAAATTTATATTTGTAAAATATAATTTAAACCATGAAAATAAATCTATTTCAAATAAATACACAACTTTGCACATAAAAGAGATAAAGAGTAAGAGGTTATATGCCTATATATGTGTTTTTTTTTTATAAAAAGGAATAGAAAAACTTACACTGATCTCTAAAGTGACCATTTTGCAAAATTTTAAGGGTGTACGGTGTATGCCCTTTTACAGTTATTATAAAACTTTTATGAGCATACATTCTACGTAATCCAAGACAAGCAAGAGTTGCATGATTAGCAACCACAAGCTTATCATTCTTTTACAATAGTGAGCCTATTGGGTGTCTATTTAAATATGTATATATATATATATATATTTTTTTTTTTTTATTAACTTTATGAGATTTTTTAATGAAATAAATAAATAAATAAAAAATCAAAACTGTGGGGCCCTAAATGTTAACATTCAAGGCCCATTTCGTAGTCGGCCCAAGGCCCGTGCCGAGGAGAGTACAGAGGCTGAAGATAGAAAGGAAGGGCCCAGATCCTCAAAGGGCCTCGCCGAAGACTTCCAGGTCCTCGGCGAACCGACGTTAATGGGGAAAATATCCCTCACCCATTAAAATATATTCCACCAACATTCTGGCCGCCTTAATGACGAAGTGACTAACAAACCTAGATGCCTCAATCACTTCAACTTAAAAAGTCTGCTAATACGGCTGAGAACTAACATAAAACCTGCAAAAGCAGATGATAAGACAACCCTTATGCAGAGAGTTCAGACAACCGACAAATGGACGGCTAAGATTAACTAAAACGAGGCTATATAACCAAAAGTATTCCCATTAACAAAGGGGGGGGGGATTTTGGACCAGTTGGAAGGAACAGAGTCCTCGGACTGAGCCGAGGACGAGGAAATCCTTATAAACACTAAACTAAGATCTTCACCGATACTCAATCAAGATCATTACCAAGACCCTCGAAAAACCCTTTGCTTTTATCAAAATTCCTAGAAGTTTTGATATTAACCATTCATTGCTTTGTTAGTGCCTAGCTTTTTTACCCATGCTCTACAAATTCTATTGTCTAAGGGCCATCACAAAATATGTCCCTACAATTGGCGCCGTCTGTGGGAAGGGATTTGTGCGCTAGCAAGTGCGGTGGTCGGTGTAAAGAAATCAAGAGCAATACTTTCGAAAACAAAACACCAAAACAGTACAATCTACAGCAACAACATTCATTCAAAAGTCAGCAATCGCAAGAACAAGAGTGTGCGAAAAGTAAAAAAATATACAAAACAAATCTACTCCTTTATTAATATATGAAGAAAAAGTTACATCTCTTACAAGTGATGCCCGTGGGGCTTGTTCTAAAGCTAACTACAAAGACAGACGCTTTACAAAGCTGGCAGAGGAACAAAAGATAGAAAAGAAAGTTGGCAGAGGCACAAAAGATAGAAAAGAAGGCTGGAGGTGAAGGAAGAGAAGAGGAAATAGAAGAGATAAAAGGGAAAAGAGGGAAGAAGAGCTACACAGAAGGCGGAAGAGGTCGCGGCACAGGACGGTTCCATTTCTGGGTTCCGCCTGATTTCCCTCCCACCCCCATCGTAGCTAGCTTGGAGGGTTAGAGACCCAAACCGAAGGGAGGGAGGTTACGTTCTCTATGGATCCTCCTCCAGATAGCGAGGAGGGCTCCGTCTCTGATTAGGTTGAAAAGAAGGAGAATCTTCGGATCTCTTCTACCCCAACCCCAACTAGATGCCCAGGGTCGGAGTGCCATCCTCGGCTCCTGATGGGGGCTGTGCATCCCCGGGACTGCCCTTTCCCAGGGCCAATTCATTCGAAGGGGCTCAAACGGCTACGTCTTGCAGAACCTTTGGGCAGTATTTTTGGGAGAAATTTAGGACAAGTGTTTGTCAAGTGTGAAGAAGAAGGTTGCCCTAGAAACGCCTTATATAGAAGGCGGAATATTGGTGAGGGCCAGTCTGCATTAGATCTCAGGGAGAGATTTCCGGAGGCAATAATACCGCCCCAAGTTCCAAGGGGCTTGTTAGTCGTTAGATCCTCGCAGATCCATGACTGACATTAATGAGGCGGCGCCTCATTAACGAGAAAGCACCGAACCGTCACAACACGTTACCCGGACAACCCAGGAGACGCCTCGTAATCAGAATAGTCCCATCAAACAAAGAGGCGGAATAGGGCAGGGTCTTATCCTCCACCGACTCCAGCCCGCATTTATTATTATTTTGCTTAAAAGTGTATTTATTTAATGCTTATTGTAGATTGTAGCAATGTAAAATTAAATGGCTACGGATAAATAGATAAGCTAGTAAAAGGTCAAAGAACTGGGTACTGGATAGAACCTAGGCATTGCATGGTCTTCGGACTCAAGCCTCTGGGGAAACCAGCTACTTCGGACTGTGAATGAAGAGTTAGACAGAACCTAGGCATTGCATGGTCTTCGGACTCAAGCCTCTGGGGAAACTAACCACTTAAAAAGTCAAAGAACTGGGTACTGGACAGAACCTAGGCATTGCATGGTCTTCGGACTCAAGCCTCTGAGGAAACCAGCTACTTCGAACTGGGTACTGGACAGAACCTAGGCATTGCATGGTCTTCGAACACCAGCCTCTGGGGAAACCAGCTATTTCAGACGAGAAAATTAAGTGTTAGACAGAACCAAGGCATTGTATGGTCCTCAGACACCAGCCTCTGGGGAAACTAACAAACTTAAAATAAGGAAACTGGGTACTGGACAGAACCTAGGCATTGCATGGTCTTCGGACTCAAGCCTCTGGGGAAACCAGCTACTTCGAACTGGGTACTGGACAGAACCTAGGTATTGCATGGTTTTCGGACTCAAGCCTCTAGGGAAACCAGCTACTTTGAACTGGGTACTGGACAGAACCTAGGCATTGCATGGTCTTCGGACTCAAGCCTCTGGGGAAACCAGCTACTTCGAACTAGGTACTGGACAAAACCTAGGCATTGCATGGTCTTCGGACACCAGCCTCTAGGGAAACCAGCTACTTCAGACGAGAAAATTAAGTGTTAGACAGAACCAAGGCATTGTATGGTCCTCGGACACCAGCCTCTGGGGAAACTAATAAACTTAAAATAAGGAAACTAGGTACTGGACAGAACCTAGGCATTGCATGGTCTTCGGACTCAAGCCTCTGGGGAAACCAGCTACTTTGAATTGGGTACTGGACAGAACCTAGGCATTGCATGGTCTTCGAACTCAAGCCTCTGGGGAAACCAGCTACTTCGAATTGGGTACTGGACAGAACCTAGGCATTGCATGGTCTTCGGACACCAGCCTCGGGGGAAACCAGCTACTTCAGACGAGAAAATTAAGTGTTAGATAGAACCAAGGCATTGTATGGTCCTCGGACACCAGCCTCTGGGGAAACTAACAAACTGAAAATAAGAAAACTGGGTACTGGACAGAACCTAGGCATTGCATGGTCCTCGGACGCAAGCCTCTGGGGAAACCAGCTACTCCAGATGAGAAAATTAAGTGTTAGACAAATTTTGTGCACCGCATGGTCCAAAGACTCAGGCCGATGGGAGGACCACTCCACTAAATACTGAGTGCTATAACAGCTAAGGTCTTGTATGGTCTTCGGACCCAAACCTATACGAAAACTAGTCACTATGGGGCGATATAAGCGCAGGGCAGAACCAGGGCCTTTGAAACTGACCACGAACCCAAATCTACGGTTACGCCCACCCCTTTTTATGCTAAGTAATGAGCCCTACTAACGACGAAAATCACAAGAAACTGAGTGCCAAGAGAAAAATTACAAAAGCCGCTGAAATAACAATAACACTAACGGAGAGGTAACGCTCAACAGGCCACGAAAATACACCGGGAAAGTCAAAATCCTCCTCCCTGCCCGAGGGGACAGGCAGCAGAATTTTGAGGGGCTATTGTGGGGCCCTAAATGTTAACATTCAAGGCCCACTTCGTAGCCGGCCCAAGGCCTGCGTCGAGGAGAGTACAGAGGCTGAAGATAGAAAGGAAGGGCCCAGATCCTCAAAGGGCCTCGTCGAAGACTCCTAGGTCCTCGGCGAACCGACATTAATGGGGAAAATATCCCTCACCCATTAAAATATATTCCACCAACATTCTGGCCGCTTTAATGACGAAGTGACTAACAAACCCAGATACCTCAGTCACTTCAACTTAAAAAGTCTGCTAATACGGCTGAGAACTAACATAAAACCTGCAAAAGCAGATGATAAGACAGCCCTTATGCAGAGAGTTCAGACAACCGACAAATGGACGGCTAAGATTAACTAAAATAAGGCTATATAACCAAAAGTATTCCCAATGAAAAAAGGGGGGGGGATTTTGGACCAGTTGGAAGGAACAGAGTCCTCGGACTGAGCCAAGGACGAGGAAATCCTCATAAACACTAAACTAAGATCTTCACCGATACTCAATCAAGATCATTACCAAGACCCTCGAAAAACCCTTTGCTTTTATCAAAATTCCTAGAAGCTTTGATATTAACCATTCGTTACTTTGTTAGTGCCTAGCCTTTTTACCCATGCTCTACAAATTCTATTGTCTAGGGGCCAGCACAAAATATGTCCCTACAAAAACTAAGCTATTTTTTTCACATAATGAAAATTAATAGGAGGACTAAATTGAATGAAGTTAAAAAGTTAGAGGATTAAATTGAACAAAATTAAAGTCAAAGAATTGAATTCAATTTTAGTCAAAATTAAATTGTATAATTTTTAATTTACGCTACAAAATTCTATAATATAAATGTGTGTGTTTTTGTTGATGTTTATGTTTATGTTTATAAATTTGTTATTTTAAATATTACTTTTAAAATAAATGTATCTTAATTTTCTACATTTCAACCCTTTGGGATTTTAAAATTTGTATATGAACAATAAACATGATATATTATAATTAATTAAGCATCTTATGAAAAAATGCAACAACACAAAATTAAAAATTGAAAAATAAAAATTGGATGGAGGACTTAATTGAATGATGTTAAAAGTTAGAGAACTGAATTGGCAAAAATTAAAGTCACATAATTGAATTCAATTTTAGTTAAAATTAAATTGTGTAATGGGTAATTTATCCTATAAAAAAGTATAAAGTATAAAGTTTATGTTTATTTTTATGATTATGTTTATAAATTTGTTATTTTATTATTGTATGTAAAACAAATAGTTCTTAATTTTTTTTTTTACATTAGTAACCCTTTAGGTTTTTAAAATTTGTATATCAACAATAAACATGATATGTTATAATTAATTAAGCATCTTATGAAAAAAAAATGCAGCGACACAAAATTTAAATATTGAAAAATTAAAATTCATTGAGCATAGATATAGTTAGAATGGTAATGAATGAAAAGTAAACATGATTTGTTAGAATTAATTAAGCATCTTATGATAAAATACAACAACATATTTGAATATTGCAAAATTAAATTAGATTAAGCACAAACCTAAATAATAAAAAAATATTAAGCTTATACAAAAATATAAATAAAATCTAACTTTGTCAATAATGAAGATTTAAATGACAACAATGACCAAAGTTTGTACTTTTTTATGGCTAAAAAATTAAGTCTTGTTTCTATATTTGCTTTGCTTTCGCAAGGTCTCAAAATCATAGTTTTCTATACAATTTTTTTTTTTTTTTTCTTATAGACAAAATTTAAAAACTCACAATCATTAATGTTGAAAGACCGCACCTCCTAAGTACAGTAGTGATTTGTCGGAAAGAAAACCTAGTGGGATAATTCCAGAATTAAGCTGAATTTTCAGATCAGAACATGTTTCAGTATTCATCAATTCCTACAGATATAATATGTTTCAATTGATTCTCAGATGCATTAGTTGTATATAATATACATTTAGTTATTAGATCTAAATATGTAATCTATCGACATGTAAAAATCCTACCAAGGTGCACACACATTCCAAAACAAGTATGATAAACGTGATTAGAAACCTAAGCCTTATCTTCTTTAACAATAAGGAGTCATGCAATATACTTTAATGCCATTTCAAAATATATATATATATATATATATATATTTATTAATTTTTTGAATTATTTTAATATAAGAAATTCAAAAAACTAATTAAAACAATGTTGTTTTCAATCACTTAACAAAAATTAACTGGAGGACTAATTGAATGAAGATAAAACCAAGAGGACTGAATTGACCCAAATTAAAGTCGCGTGATTGAATTCAATTTTAGTCAAAATAAAATAGCGTAATTTTAATATATATTACAAAAATAATGATGTTTATGTTTACGTTTATAAATATTTATTTAAATGTTGTATTTTTTTTAGTAGGTATTTAAATGTTGTATTTAAAACAAATGGTTCTTGATTTTCTATCTTTATAACCCTACAGGATTTTTAAATTTTTATACGAACAATGAATATAATATGTTATAATTAAGAGAAATGCTATGTCCACAACATTTTTGCAACACTTTCACAATAAATCCTAAGTGGTAGGTTGTTATTGATGGTAAAAAAAGGTAATTTTAGTGGTAGATTCAAATTAGTTCCAATAACAATTAATCACCTATGATTTGTTATGAAAATGTTGTGGACGTAGCATTTCTCCATATTAGTTTAAGCATTTTATGAAAAAATGTAACAACACAAAATATAAATATTGAAAAATAAAAAATCACTGAGCATAGATATAGTTCGAATGTATGTCAATTTTTTTCTTTAACATAAATTTTGGGCGAAAATGGCCATATACCACTATTTGGGAAAATATGTATGAATCTATCACTATTTACAAAATATTTAGCAATGTACCACCTTTTTGAAACTCGATTTTGTGAAACTTGAGTTTGCTGTGAAATTCAAGTTCCAGAAACTTGAGTTCTTTGAAAAAATATCCTTCAAATTTGCCGTGTTATTTTATGGAACTCAAGTTCCCAATTAGTGGTACGTAGATCCCTACATATTTTAGAAATAGTAGTAGATTGCAAAATATTTTCAAAAATAGTGGTATTTGGCCATTTTGGCCTAAATTTTGAGAGTTTGGCTAAAAACAATTTCAAAATTTAAAAAACATAATTTACTTACTTTTGTCATATCCAATGTTCTTATCTCTAGCTCTTCTAATTAGTCTATCATCATTGTGTGTGTGTGTGTGTGTAGAGAGAGAGAGAGAGAGAGAGAGAGAGAGAGAGAGAGTCAAGCTACCGAAAAAGGAAATAATTATTGATAACCCCAAACTTTTTTGATAAGTTCATTAGTGATCTATTTGCAAAGAAGATGATACTTTTCATTTTATAATTAAAATTTTGTTTTTTTTGGATCTAATAGTGCACAAACTATTATATTCTTTAAAATTTTAAAGGATACCATATAACTTTATATATGTGATTAAAGAGTAAATAAATAAATCAACTTTCATTAATCAATAAAGAAATTGTGGGGGGGCGAGGATCCAAAACAGCTGATAGGATAGGTAATGGCATTTTCGAGGAGGTAAACTTTATGGAATATTGGCGGCATGCCCTTGGAAAGTGCTCACCTAACTTGTGAAGAGGTAAACTACTACAATTGACAAAGGTACCGAGGACTCCTACCTAACCTCGGAAAGTCAAAAGTTAGGGGTAAGCGAAGCACGACGCAACTCGAGGGAGAAAAAGGGTGACTTGGCGCTAAACAAGGAAGAGAAGAAAAAGGAAGGAAAAAGCAGTCATCCCCTCCACATTAAATGCACTGTAACCACTAAGCTGGCTGCATTAATGGGGAAATGACCATGAATAGTGCTCACACAGCTCACACCTTGGTGTAAGATCTTCTAACAAGGCCTTAATGGGACAAGTATCAAGAAGGCCTGATCCTAACCCTCCAAATGTAAAGTCTGGATGCATTTTGGCTAAGCTATATAAAGCCAAGAAACATCTAGATTAAGGGTGTAATACCCCACATATCTTTATTTGAGGTTATTATATATTTTTTTTTATATATACATAGTTGATGGGCCATAAGTACTTTTTGTTAGTAATTATAGTCCACTACCCCACTAAGCCCACATCTTTAATGTGTTAAATATAGCGTAGAGGAAGAAATAAATTAGGGTTTTCATAAGAAGGGTTTCATCACTAAAGAGACTAAGAGGTGTATTTTTCCTTAGAGTTAATTAAAGAGGCAACCAAAGAATTCCAAGTATGATTTCTCATTTGTTAGAATCAAAGAATTAAAAGGATAGAACCTTATCATGGAATTGGTAATGATGGGGTAGATTGTTTAAAAGGGGATTGTTATACCATAACGTTAAGTTGCCTATAATTGGTATTCAAGAACAAAAGTCATGGTTTTAAATCTTAATTCATGTAGATGCTTTTACGTTCTTCATTGGGTTATATACATATTAATTCCTAGATTGCAAATCCTACTTCAAGCAAAACGTGGCTTTTACGTTTCCTGGTGGTTATATATAGATTAGATGGGCTTAACGTTTTTTACTTTGGGACTATAAAGCCTACGGATGACATTTAAGATCAAAGCCACTGTGTGCTGTCTAGACTAAGCCACGGATCACATAAACTTGCTAGAATAAAGCCACGGATTACAAAGTTTGATTATGTACATGGCTTTTACGTTTTCTTTGGTTTATATATATACTAAATTCTAGAATTGGCCACCATGTATATCCATGAACAAGTCGTGGATAAAATCTTTAGTCATGAGGCTTTCACCTTTTCAATTGTGGTTACATATATTAGGATGGCTGTAAGGTTTCCAATTGTGGTTATCTATATTAGGTGGCTTTAACATTTTCTTTGGGGTTATGTATATTAACTTAAATCCTAGGTTTGCCCATAGTGTGTATTTTAGAACAAAGTCATGGTTCTAGAGGCTAATTCATGTTTAAGGTTTTACTTTTTGTTTAGGACATATATTAAATCCTAAAGTATTGGCTGCTGCCTCTGAGTTTTGATAAATTCAAGGAAACATATTTTGGGTAGAGATTTCCTTGCATCAGTGTTATTAATTGGTTCATCAAAGTACAAGTCTCTTGAAACAATTTGTACAGTTCAATAAGCTTTATATTTTGTGGAGGATATTAAGTAATTTCCATAATTGAATATAGGTCCTATTTAAGAGTATTTTGAGGGTGTTTTAGCTAGACTTTCAGAGTGATTCAAGTGCTGTAAGTAATTATGCATAATATGAACAAGTTTTGTTCTTTAGGTTCTTAGAAGTTAAAAGTTTTCAAAAGTTATGTTTTTAAACTTACGTTTTTTTAAGTTTATCAAAAGCATTTTTACATCATTGTAAGAGAAACTTCAACTTTTAAATAATGTTTTAAAGAGAAACTTGGAATTTTAAATAATGTTTTGAATGTTTGAATCTCATTTAAAAGATGATTTCTAAACTAAACTATTTTTCGAAAAAAATTGAGTTTCAATGTAAGTTTTCTAAAAATGTTCTTGTTCTTTAAATTTGTGTAAAACCAAGTGATTTCAAAGTCATATTACTGTTCTCCAAATGGTATTTAAAATGTTTCTTTAAGCAAATTGAATTTTCAAATTTACTCAAGAATTGTAAAATACTTGTATAAACCCCTATATTCCTACTCATTCCCTAAGAAAGTCAAGCATCCTTTGATTTATGTTTCAATTTGATATTGTGATATTATATGCTTTTATATTTGGAATAATTGTTAATATTAAGAAAATTATTCTATTTTGTATAAACTTTGTTTTTGTGATATGTGATTCAAAATAAGTGTTTTTAGAATTGATCATGTATATGTGTAAGCCCGCTCATAGGGTTGTATGTGAGAATAAGTGTTGATCCCTCACCAGCAGAGGTTAGATGTTGGTATCCGCTCACAAGATTATATGTGAAAATATGTGATATGTGTATATGTGACACTGTGCTTTGACCAATTATTTGTATGTGTTTTCGAATGATTTTAAGATTTGATTACATATGTGATAAGTGGTTCATTATATGTTTGGAAAACTATATTTGATATCATTGAGTGAATTTGTGAAATCAAAATACTCGTGCTTTGCTTCACTCTATTCTGTTGTGTATTGTGTGTACTTGCTTACTAAATGTGTGGCTCACCCCATCAATATCAATTTTCATATTAAAGTTTAGTTGGGAAACAAAATCTTTGAATCTCTTTGTAAGGTGCAAGGTAAAGCGTGAGATTTTTTAGACGACGTCAATAATGCTTGAAGTCTTAAAAGATTTTTAGTTACTTTTATTTCGCTTTAGATTTACAGTATTTGGGGATTTTTTTTTTCTTTCTAAATTGTGGATTTTAGATATTGTAAAAGGTTTATTAAGAGCATTGTTTATTTGGAGTTTTAATTAAATTTGAAATTAATTATGTTTATTGAGTTATGTAAGATCAGCAAGTTAGTCCTGCGTCTAAATTCATGTTCCATGGATTTGGGTCGTGTCAAGGGGGATTCTTTTTGGAAGTGGAAAAGAGAAAATAGAGAGATATTATCCAATTGTAACCTCTTCCTCGGATCAAACCAAAGGACAGACACTTAGCCATTTCAGAGCTTTTTCTAATTGAATATCTTTTACTATACACATAATACTGGTCTAACTATCAATTTTTTTCATAGAATGGGTACTTAAAGGTTGACCTTGCATTCCACCACTAAAAATTAATTATGTGAGCAAATAGTAGTACAATTAAGACTTGCTTATCTTCCTTGTTCACTTTTTGCCTGCCATAGAGATCATTATGTAAAATTTTTAAGGGTGTACGGAATTTTTTTTGAGAATTTTAGGTTTATATGCTAGATTGTGATTGATGAAAAACAAAGGCCAACTATTAAATAGTAATGAGATCAAAATAGTTGATAAAAGAGGGATAAGAAACAGGTGTTTAGAAAAAAAATCCAAATCAAGTTTTGGTTAAACTTATTTGAAAGTAAAAATTTTATAATAATGTTCAAAAAGAAATTTATAATAATAAGTGATTAAGGTTCATTTTGTGAATGGCCAAAAGAAAAATCTTAACTTCATAAACTACTATTACTTTAAAAACAACCAAAGATATATATAAATTGGGGACTCCGGTGTGTGCAAATCAAACCTGTTGTCAAGGTTCATGAAGAACGATTTTAGCCTTGAATCTAAGTCTTCCATTAGGGTCCGTATTTGTGTCAATGAAAAGGTTCTCAAGGCTCAGATTTGGGACATTGCTGGCCAAGAAAGGTTCTTACTCATCTGAATCTCACATGAATTTTTTTCTTCTTCTTTGCTTTTAAGTTTGGATCTTTAAATTACATTCAGTCCAAGAAAGTTTCTTACCCATTTCATATCTTCCTAAAACTTACATGAATTTTTTGTTTTTTTCTTTGTTTTTAAAGTTTAGATCTTTGAATTGCATTCGGTCTTCAATTTTGGGTTCGATCTTCAATGTGGATATGTGGCTAAGTTTGGATCTTTAAATTGCAGTCGGTCTTCAATATGGCTTTGCGGGTTTTATGTGTTTGTTAGGGCATCTGGTGCTAAATAGCTATATTGCTATTTTTAGCCCCACCAATACTTAAAGAGCATGCTGCAGTAGTGGTATCATAGCTAAAAATAATTATAATATTTTATTAAACTTCTCTCTCTACTCTCATTCAAAAAATATTTTCTCCTCTCTCTCTCTCTCTCTCTCTCTCTCTCTCTCTCTCTCTCTCTCTCTCTCCAGCTTCTCTTCTTTCTTCTTTTTTTTTCCTTCTCATTTTTTTTTTCTCTCTAGCGCCTCCCTCATCTCCTATCTGCTTTGCCGGCTGGGATTTCCACCTCCAAGGTTCTTGTTCTTGCCGGGGTAGGTCAAACCCAGTGTTTTCATTTTTTCTTTGGTTACTGTATTCTGGGTTTCAATCTTAATTTTTTTTTGTTCTGGGTTTTTAGTTTAGATTCATCTCCCTCATCTCCTTTCTGCTTAGCCGGCCAGCTCGCCGGCCGTGGTGGTGCTCGGGTCGATCGGCCTTTGGGTCTAGTGGCCACAGGTCGAGCGATTCTGGCGGGTCGAGTGGGTCCTAGACACCCCTACCATCGAGACCCCATCTCCCCAACCCATCTCATCAAGCAATTGTGTGCTGAGTTTGTGTTTGTGTTTGTGCTAGGTTTCCGCCTAGTTTGTGTTGGGTTTGTGTTTGTGTTTGTGTTTGTGTGTTGAGTTTGTGTTGGGTTTGTGGTGATTTGGGGTTGTTGAGTGCTAAGTTTCACATTGCTGGTGGTGGTGGTGCTTGAAGATAGTGAAGAATGGGCAAAAAATAATAAATAAATAAATTGTTTAATGTAATAGATATATTATTTTATTGTGTTGAAAGTTAAAATAAAACCACTTATGTTGGCCCTTTTGTAAAGTGAAAAGGTAAAATAGATAAAGTAACTTTTTGTAATGCCAAATAGTTAAAAAAATAGCTGGACTTTTTGTAAAGTGAAAAGGTAAAATAGATAAAGTAACTTTTTGTAATGCCAAATAGTTAAAAAAAATAGCTTCACTATTGTGGATGCTCTTATAAATGTCAAAGTTGTTGACTGTGTTAAAATTGCTAAGATGGTAAGTGAGGTGTCTAGTTTTTGTTAAGGTGGCTTGACACCTGCTCAGCCACATAATGATGTAAACTTACATCATTTGAAATAGAGTAAACCTTTAGTCCAGAGCTGGCGTAAATGGGCTAATTTATGCCCCCAATAAATAAATGCCACATCAGATTTATATTAGAAAGCCAATACACTCTAGCACACACAATTAGGCAAAAATTGCACACTACCACTATTTAGCAAAAAATTTAACAATTTATATTGTTTTGGAAATATGTAGGGATCTACCACTTTTTTGGAACTTGAGTCTATGAAACTCGAGTTTGCTGTGAGACTCGAGTTCCATAAACTCGAGTTCTTTGAAAAAATATACTCTGAAAAATTTTGAAAATCTTTTATGGTACTGGAGTTTATGGAACTTGAGTACTATAAAAAAATTTTAAATTTTTTCCATGGTACCTGAATTCCATAAAATTGAGTACCATAGAAAACTCGATTTCGCCAATTCGAGTACCCAAAAAGTGGTAGATTCCTATATATTTCTGAAACAATGGTAGATTGAAATATAGTTCGCAAAAAGATGCTATTTGACTATTTTCGCCCACACAATTATATCTCAATTAAACTCTGTTGATACCCATTTTCTCGACACATTTTGTACAAGCCTGATTCAACCAAGCTTGACCTTCTTGTGGGCTCAATTCATGTATTATATTATATTTTATTCTTTTAAGTATGACCTAAGCCCACGCAACTTATGGGAGAAATTGAGGAAGTGTGGTTTGGAGGGTATGTGTTGGTTCCTTTCGAACCTTTTGCATGAGCCCAGCCCATGCGTGCTACCAAGTGAGACTTGAGTTCCATAAACTCAAGTTCTTTGAAAAAATATATTCTGAAAATTTTTGAAATTTTTTCCATGGTACTCGAGTTCCACAAAATCGAGTACCATGGAAAACTCGATTTCGCCAAATTCGAGTACCCAAAAAATGGTAGATTCCTATATATTTTTGAAACAGTGGTAGATTGAAATATAGTTTGCAAAAAGATGCTATTTGGCTATTTTCGCCCACATAATTATATCTCAATTAAACTATGTTGATACCCATTTTCTCGACACATTTTGTACAAGCCCGATTCAACCAAGCCTGACTTCCTTGTGGGCTCAATTCATGTATTATATTATATTTTATTCTTCTAAGCATGGCCAAAGCCCATACAACTTATGGGAGAAATTGAGGAAGTGTGGTTTGGAGGGTATGTGTCGGTTCCTTTCGGACCTTTTGCATGAGCCTAGCCCATGCGTGCCACCAAGTGGAACTCGAGTTCTATAAACTCAAGTTCTTTGAAAAAATATGCTCTGAAAAATTTTGAAAATTTTTTATGGTACTCAAGTTTATGGAACTCAAGTACCATAAAAAAATTTTAAGATTTTTCCATGGTACCCGAGTTCCATAAAATCGAGTACCATGGAAAACTCGATTTCGCCAAATTCAAGTACCCAAAAAGTGGTAGATTCCTATATATTACTCGAGTTTATGGAACTCGAGTACCATAAAAAAATTTTAAGATTTTTCCATGGTACCTGAGTTCCATAAAATCGAGTATCATGGAAAACTCGATTTCGCCAAATTCGAGTACCCAAAAAGTGGTAGATTCCTATATATTTCTGAAACAGTGGTAGATTGAAATATAGTTTGCAAAAAGATGCTATTTAGCTATTTTCGCCCACACAATTATATCTCAATTAAACTCTGTTGATACCCATTTTCGTGACACATTTTGTACAAGTTTGATTCAACCAAGCCTAACTTCCTTGTGGACTCAATTCATGTATTATATTTTATTTTATTCTTTTAAGTATGGCCTAAGCCCATGCAACTTATGGGAGAAATTGAGGAAGTGTGGTTTGGAGGGTATGTGTCGATTCCTTTCGGACCTTTTGCATGAGCCCAGCCCATGCGTGCTACCAAGTGGGCAAAAGACACTGGTAGTACCTCAGGCTCATGGAGGAGGCCTTGTATCCAAAATTTCCACCCCAAAACAACTTTTATGCTTTGGATGACTGTGACCAAACTTTTCTGCTCTACCATTTTTTTGCCTAAAACACAAAGCTGACCGTAAGTGGCTGGCCTTGTCTACTGCAACAACCAAATGCAATCTCCAAGGACCTGCTATGTCTAGGAAACATCAGCCCATGAGTTTACGCTACTTTATTTCCCAAATAATGCAAAAAGCAAGGCATCCCTCTTACCCAATTAAATCAAATCTGACCATAGTTTCTTTGATTAATACCTTGGGGTTCAAAGCCTTTCCTATTGACCAAAAACAGTCACTTAGAGCACCCTAAGTTTAATACAAAAGGTCCCAATCAGATTTCAAAAGGGAGTAACCATGTTCTACCCACATACCTGAAACTTCTGAGCAAAAACCCATTCAGCCAGTCAATAATCTCACAATTTTGAAGCTTGGGGGTGGAAATATGGGTATAGGGAAACCTTCCTTCTTTTCCTCACAGCCTCTCTCAATTTCTTCTTCTCAGTGACTGTGGGTCGAAGTTTCAGACCTGTTGAACCACATTTTCCCTATAAAGCTAAAACTTGATTGCAAAAACTCACTAAGCAAGGAAACATTCTCACAATTCTGAACTTAAGGAGTGGAAATATGGGTACAGAAGAACCTTCCCTCTCTTCCTCACAACCTCTCTCAATTTTCTCTTCTCGGTGACTGTGAGTCGAAGTTCCAAGCCTATTATGTTTTTATGCTTTTTCTGCACTTTTGTTATTAGCATTTTGATTCTCTCTTGTCAAAGCACCATTAGCCTTTTGTTCATTATACATTTGGAATTTTGAGCTTGATTCTCCACAATAAACATTTCTAAAGAACCCAATGGGAGATTTGGGCTAATATCACATTTTTGGCCCTTGTCGGAAAAACGCCCCTGACAAACTCAAAATCCTCCAACACGTATACATGATTTAGACCTGAAGAACGGCTCCTCCAATGCTAAATCCATTCCATCTCCTCCTTTCCTCTGACCACCGGAGCTCCACCCCGCCGCTAGCGCTGCCACACACGTCGTCTCTGGAGTTGACACCACTGCACCGAACCTAAGGTTTGTTCTTATGATTTGCTATTTCCCCAAACTTTGGATTTCGTGATTTTGATGGGTTTTGGATAATTTTTTGGATATCAATTTGTTTATATTGGTATGAGTTTTTTTGATTTGGCAAGGATTTTTTTTTTTTTCATGGGTTTTGATTAGATTCTTAAGTGGTAGGCTCAAACCCTTAAAAAAAAAAATCTGATTGTGGGTATTTATTTATTTATTTATTATTATTATTATTATTTTTTCATCTAGCCTAGATTCTTTTTTCATATATGCAAAACAAATTGCTCTGGTGTCTTTGACTTAACTATTCCAAAACTTAAAAACCAGAAATTGAATGTTTGTGCTGTAATGGGTTAATATATCTGATTACTTAAATTGAATTTATCTTATGATAGGTGGCTGTAGTTCGGGAGAAGAATGGCAAATTCAAAGGAATAGGCGTGTGGAAGCTTCCTACTGGGTTTGTTAATGAAGTGAGTACACCTTGAGTGCAATTCTTTAAATATTCTTTAGAAACTTTTAGAAAATGTTTTAGTCAGTATTGAAATTTTCCAGACACAAGGTGAGGACCTTTGTACATTTGTAATTAGGGAAGTGAAAGAAGAGACAGCAGTAAGTGATTAAAACACAATTTGTGACTTAAATGAGTATGATATTTACATATGTGTAGGGTTAAACATGAAACAGTAAATCTAAGACTTTTGCTTTTATTTTGTTTCAGGTTGAGACAGAATTTGTTGAAGTTTTAGCATTCAGGTTAAAAAATTGCCTAGTACTAGCCAATTCACCTGCATATGAAGATATTATTGTTTTAGATGTGTGAATAGTCTTCCCTGTAAAAGCAAGTCTACTGATGTTGCATTCTGAAAATTTATTGGAACTTGTTACACTAAAAGTTAATGTTATTATATTGATTGTTTTTAATAAAATTGTATGTACCCTAATCTAACCAATAGAAAAAGAAATTGAGTGGTAGTATATTCTGGTCTTAAGGAAATAAAGATTAAGCTTTTTGTTATTCTTAACGATAAAACTTACCAAAGAGTTAATGAGTCTCTTCTGATATGATATACTCATTTTCAGGCGCCCACTACCGAAAGTCCAGGCTAAACAGGAAGCCCCTAAGAAAAGGAATGGTGACAAAGATGATAACTGAGATGACTATGAAGTAGATCTTCCATCCTGTAAAAACCAGAAGAAAAGAAGAAGAAGAAGAAAAACAAGAGAGAGGGGGGGGGGGGTTGGAGAAGCTATATCAACCACATTTTGGAATGCCACATCTGTGAGGTTTCTGAAGAAGTGAGGTTTTCACTGTCTTGTTTTACAGGAAAGTGTTTTGTCACATGCTGTATATACTAACTTCAACCTATTGATATTAAGCCTTTTTTCTTTCTTTCTTTTTAATGCTTACAACAAGCAAAGAATGGAGATTAGAAACCTCACAGGTGTCACTGAACCATAAACCTCTTATTGAAATTTAGTCTTGTTTTTTGGGGTACTAGTTGTGTAGAGCTGGTTGTAAACATTACTAGTAAGAGCATTCCCATCAGGTGTTCTATAAATATGCCATTTTGACACATCAAAAAATCTACTTTATTATTTTAATACACCATTTTACAATTCACCGTTCATCACATCTTCTATTTTTCATTTCTATATATTAAAATAATATAAAAAAATATTATAAAAAAACCATCAATAAAAAAAATATAAAATAAAAATCCACCACCATACACAAACACAAGCACAGAACTGTAACAAACCCACCACCATACACAAGCACAGCCCGCCACCACCACCCACATGTACAACCTGCCACCACCACTCAATACTACAAAACAAAATCCCCAAAATCAACACAAAACTCTAAAAAAAAAATGAATAGATGAATCAACTCCATTTATACAACCCAAATCACATGGAATCAACCCAGCTCCACCACCACCCACAATCACGCAGAATCCACAACCCAAAAAAAAAAAAAAAAAAAAATTGGCCAAACCCACCACCATACACAAGCACAACCCGCCACCACCACCAAAAACCACAGGTACAACCCGCCACCACCAACAACAATCCACCGGTCGCAACCACCCAATACTACTTTTAAAAAAAATCTTCAAAATCAACACAAAACTCTAAAAAAAAAATGAAGAGATGGATCAACTCCATTTATACAACCCAAATCACATGGAATCAACCTAACTCCACCACCACCCACAATCACATGGAATCCACAACTGAGAAAAAAAAAAAAGGAGGGGGGGCCCAAAACTTACATGCGATCTCCACCAGTCGACTACATTAGTGAGGCTGAACTCCACAGCAACTGCAGATCTCAATGGCAATGGTCTAGGAAGAGAAAAAAGAAGAAAGAGAGAGAGAGAGAGAGAGAGAGGCGTAGAGAAAGTAACAGAAAAAAGAAAAAATGAAAAAAGAGGAAAAAAAAACGGGAGAAGTGAAGATTCTGGAGAAGAAAGAAGAAGAAAAAAGGAAGAGAGAGTGACAGAAGATGAAGGGAGAGGTGGAGAAAGAAAGAAGAAAAAAGAAAGAGAGAGAAGAAAGAAAGTTATAAAGGAAGAGAGAGAAAATGAATAAAAAATGATTTTTTTTTTTTAATAGCATTTTCGTCCATACCGTTCCAAAATTGGAACGGTACTATTCATGTATGCCAAATATTATAGCATTTAGAACATCTCATAAGAGGGGTTTTTTCGTATTTAGTGTGCCAAATGCCAAATGGCACTTGGCACACCTAATGGGAATGCTCTAAGCTTGACAAAACTGAACTCATCTTACTCAATCAAGCTTAGTCCATTGAGAAAAATCCAATGAATCACTGAATCATCAAAATATAACCAAAAAAAGTGTAGGAAGACCCACTCAATTGAGCCATGTCAATGAGCATGCTGTTGGGAGCATAAAAATTCTCCATAAGGGCATCCTAATCTTTGCTACTAACCTTTGATATGTAAAGATTCTATTTTATGGTTAAGATTTTATTTCTTGTATCTAACAATATACATGATGTTACATCATTCAACGTGAATAAATATAACTTAAAATTTATAAGATATCATTTAAAGTGAATAAATATAGCTTAAAATTTAAAATATTTAATGAAAGCTATGAAATAAAAAGGATCATAATCCTCATAGGAATATGTATAATCTTAAATGGTGCCTTCTTTTATTCCCTGACTAGTCAAATGGAGCATAAATTTTCTCGGGGGGTGTTGATTTAAGAATTACATAACATTGTAAAGTCTTTAGCAGTGACTTTAAGAAGGAATAAAAAACAATACAAAAATTATCCAAATATTGAGAACTCCAAAATAGGTTTGAGAGGGATCACTTCCCACCTTTCTCCTTATCTGTTTTCATCATAATCATCAAACAAAGTTTTTTACCTTTAAAACACCTTGCTTGATCAAAAGTTCTCAACGGTTTTAAATTAAGTCATGTAGCAATTAGAGACTGCTGTGCTGGTACTGCAATTGGTTATGGCCTCTATTGCCATCGCTTAACTTTGAGACCGCTTATAATTACTCATCTCCAGCTGCAGTAACATTATAGGTATGGAGCGTCTTCATACTGTATATCAGTTTAATTCCCGGGAGAGAGAGAGAGAGAGAGAGAGAGAGAGAGAGAGAGAGAGGAAACAAACACAGAAGAGGAAGAAGGAAAGAAGAAATCTAAATAGCCAAATGGTAAATCAATCATTAATTAGCACCTTTATTTACCTATATACATGCATCATTGACATAAACACATCATAAAAATTAAATATATGGACAAATTGTCATTTCCTAATACACTAACAACAACCTAGCTTAAACCTATCAAGCTGTCAGAAATCAACTACAGAAGCTCATCAACATCACTTTTCTCTTTCAAGGACTCAATTTTCTCGCAGAAGTTTTTCAAGCCTTCAGGGGTAAACCAATTATCTTTCGTCTGCAGGAAATTACAGAAAGGTTAACTCCAGCACAACATCTACATATTCGTTTTGGTACTTCATATAATAAACGAGACAACAAGGAGAAAACTCACGAAATAGGGAAAATGCTGAGTGCTAAAATCCTCTGGAGCACTCTCCATGAACAAGTTAATGAAGTAGAGAATAAAACTGCCGCATTCCTCACCATTTCTCTGTTGTAGCACCTAAAATTAAATAAAAAAAATTCCACTTTCTTGTTGTTCTGGATGAAAATACAAGTGAAAAACAATAGGATTGAGGTGGAAATTAATCAAGAGCACGTATTAATGATCACCTTAGGCACCAAGAGAGGAATTTGATAAATAGGATCTTTACTCTCAAGCCTACCCTCTGCTTTATAGATGTCCAATACAAATCTGAAGGAAATTTATAAAATAAAAAAAAAAAATCAAAACATTGAATAAACAATTATACCAACACATGGAGGCAGGTTTTGGTATACACACTTTCTTATATCTGGTTCAAGCTGCCTTGGGTTTGCCTTCTCAAGTGAGTCCAGCAACAACATGCACGGTGTTCTTGTTTCTGATTTTGTGCTCTCACCAAAGCGGCAGAAGATCAAGAGGCTCCAGTGACGCCTAAAGAAATGGTATTTGAAACAATAAAATCCGATTATATCTCTAGGACAAAGAAACAAGGCAGCATCATAAAATCCCATCCATTGACAATAAACAAAATGTTTACAGTCAAGTTAATGGAAAGAAACCTACCAGCAAACAATAGGAACCAAAACATATTTCTTTGAAAAAATGTCCTTCTGAATCCATGTTAGCACCTTGGCTTTATAGGCCGATTTCCTATGTAACTCAAAACATTAGCAATCGAGGTATGTAAAGGATGTTTTCTTATCTTCTGAAAAGCTCCTTCATTAACAACCCCAGTAGGAAGCTTCCACACGCCTGTTCCTTTGAATTTGCCACTATCTCTTGAACTACAACCACCTATCAGAAGATAAATTCAATTTAAGTAGTCAGGTATATTAACCCATTACAGCACAAACATTCAATTTCTGGTATTTAAGTATTGGAATAGTTAAGTCAAAGACACCAGAGCTATTTGTTTTGCATATATGATAAAAGAATCCAGGCTAGCTGAAGAAAAAAAAAAAACACAATCAGATTTTTTTTTAGGGCTTGAACCTACCACTTAAGAATCTAATCAAAACCCATGAAAATACCAAATAAAAATAAAATAAAAAAATAAAAATCCATGCCAAATAAAAAAAAAAAAAAAAAAATCATACCAATATAAACAGATTGATATTCAAAAAATTATCTCAAACCCATCAAAATCACGAAATCCAAAGTTTGGGGAAATAGCAAATCATAAAAGAACAAACCTTAAGTCTGGTGCGGTGACGACAGCTCCAGAGATGACGTGTGCGGCGGCGCCAGAGGTGGGGTGGAGCTCTATTGGTCAGAGGAGAGGAGGAGATGGAATGGGTTTAGCATTGGAGGAGCTGTTCTTCAAGTCTGAATCGTGTATACGTGTTTGAGGATTTTGAATTTAATTGACATATAATTGTGTGTGCGAGAGTGTATTAGTTATTCAATACAAATCTGACGTGGCATTCATTTATTGGTGGTGTAAATTAACCCAATTATGCTAGCTCGGGACTAAAGGTTTAGTCTTTGAAAGAAGGTAAACATATAAACACCCATTTGTAAAATATAAATTAAACTATGAAAATAAATCTATTTTAAATTTATACACAGCTACACACTCAAAAAAGAAAGTAGATAAGGCTATATAACAATATGTGCAATTAAAAAGTAAAAAAGAGTTTTATACCTAACCTATCGAAAAGAACACAACCACATTAAGGATCCCATAGCCCACACATACCAAAACAAGCATGAAAAATGTGATTAGCAACCTAAGGTTATCCTTCTTTCACAAAACTGAGCCATGCAATATTTGGATGTCAATTTCATAGAATTTTTTTTATTAACTTTAAAAAAAATTTAATGTAAGAAATAATATATATATATATATATATATATCAACACTGCATTGTTTTGGGAACTTAATGGCAATCACTTAACAGAAATTAGATGGAAGACTAAATTGAATGAAGTTAAAAGTTAGAGGATTGAGTTGACCAAAATTAAAGTCACATAATTGAATTTCATTTTAGTCAAAATTAAATTATGTAATGTGTAATTTAGCCAAAAAAAAATTATAAAGTATATGTTTATTTTTATGTTTATAAATGTTTTATTTAATTATCTTATGTAAAGCAAATGGTTCTAAATTTTTTTACATTTGTAACCCTTTTGGATTTAGAAAGTTGTATATGAACAATAAACATTATATGTTATAATTAATTAAGCATCTTATGAAAAAAAATGCAACAACACAAAATTTAAATATTGAAAAATTAGAATTCAATAAGCATAGATACATTTAGAATTGTAATGAAAAGTATACATAATTTGTTAGAATTAATTAAGCATCTTATGATAAAATACAAAAAAATAAAAAATAAAATTAATATTGCAAAATAAAATTCCATTAAGGACAAAGCTAAATAATACTAAATATTGTGCTTATATAAAAATATATATAAAAGCTAACTTTGACAATAATGAAGATTTAAATGACAATAAAGACCAAATTTTGTATTTTTTAAGTCTAGTTTCTATATATGCTTCGCTTTCACTGGGTTTTAGCCTCGTCGTACCCTATGCAACTTTTTCATTTGTTATTTTGGATAGCAACAAAGAAGAGAAAAACATTAAACTATTTAAATATTAACTTTACATTTCACTTAAAATTTATTCATACATCAATTTAGTAGCTATTGAATTACGGTAATAGAGGGAGAAAATAGTGGGGAAATAATTATCAGAAAATTCAGGTAACATATATAACATGCAATTATTTTTGCACTAATATTATTCAAGTGCCTTGTGTAAGTGCTACTATAAGCCATAGGGTATATACTAATAAATTTGTTAGTGTTATGGAATTTACTATTTCAGAGGTTTCAGTAGAAAAGACTGCGCCTCCTACGTAGAATAGCTTATTAAGTCAGAGAGAAAACGTAGTGGGAAAGTCCTAAAAAAAAAAGAGATTTTGGATAGGAATTAAGCCGAATTTTCAGAATTGAAAACGTTTTCGTGTTCATCAATTCATGTAGATATAACATGTTTCAATTGATTCTCAGATGCATTAGTTGTATATAACATACATTCAATTGTTAGATCTAAATTTGTAGTCCATCGACATGTAAAAATCCTGCCAAAGTGCACACTTTCCAAAACAAGTATGATAAATGTGATTAGAAACCTAAGCCTTTTCTTCTTTCACAATAAGGAGTCGCACAATATACTTTAAGGCCATTTCAAAAAAAAATATTTTTTATTCATTTTTTGAATTATTTTAATGTAAGAAATTCAAAAAAAAAAAAAAAAACTAATTAAAACAACACTGTTTTTAATCACTTTACGAAAGTTAACTTGAGGACTAATTGAATGAACATAAAAGCAAGAGGACTGAATTGACCCAAATTAAAGTCACTTGATTGAATTCAATTTTAGTCAAAATAAAACAGCATAATTTGTAATATTGCCTACAAAAATAATGATGTTTATGTTTATGTTTATAAATATTTATTTAAAAGTTGTATTTTCTTTTAAGGTATTTAAATGTTGTATTTAGAACATATGGTTCTTAATTTTCTACGTTTACAACCCTTTAGGATTTTTTAATTTTTAGATGAACAATAAACATAATATGTTATAATTAAGAGAAATTCTATGTCTACAACATTTTTGCAACATTTTCACAATAAATCTTAAGTGGCGGGTTATTATAGGTGGTACAAAAAACTAATTTCAGTGGTAGATTCAAATTAGTTCTAATAACAACTAACCACCTATGATTTGCTATAAAAATGTTATGGATATAGCACTTCTCCATAATTAATTAAGCATTTTATGAAAAAATGTAACAACACAAAATATAATTAAAAAATAAAAAATCACTGAGGATAGATATAATTCGAATGTATGTCAATTTTTTTTTCTTTAACATAAATTTTGAGGGTTTGGTTATAAAAAATTTCAAAATTTAAAGATCATAATTTACTTACTTTTGTCATATCCAATGTTCTTATCTCTAGCTCTTCTAATCTATTCTATCATCATTGTGTGAACATATAAAAATATCTAAAAATTGTGATATATATATATATATATATATATATATAGTCAAGCCACCGAAAAAGGAAATAATTTTTATTGATAACCCCAAACATTTTTGATAAGTTCAGTAGTGATCTATTTGCAAAGAAGATGATTCTATTCATTTTATAATTAGGATTTTGTTTTTTGGATCTAATAGTACACAAACTATCATATTATTTAAAATTTCAAAGGATACCCTATAACTTTATATATGCAATTAAAGAGTAAATAAATTAATCAATAAAGAGATCATTCTGATTTTAAGGATGTACTGAAAAAAATTTGAGAATTTTAGGTTTATATACTAGATTGGGATTGATAAAAAAAAAAGGCCAACTACCAAATTATAATAAGATCAAAATAATTGATATAAAAGCTAGCTTATGAGGATGCAAGTATCTATGGATGGATATGGGTTGTTGTTTTCTTCTAAATAGTTCTAAGAGAACTACTAGGAGGATGAAATGGCAATGTTAGGAACACTATAGGCATATATATAAACATTGTTGTAATGTTACATTTAATTAGTTAATTAGTTAGTTATTTAGTTAGATGTAGGATTGCAACAAGTTGAGCCAGGTTAGTTACAAGTTATTAGTTGGTTATTTGGCTAAGCAACTTGTATAAATTTTGTAATCAATAACATTTTGAATATTGAAGAATAAACCAATTGTTTAATGCATCTCTTTCTCTTAATCTCTCGTAATCTCTCTATTTCTCAATGGAGGTCTAGGTCCCTTGGACGTGACCTACAACAACTACTATTCTCAATCACCATTCATATTTTTTCACAATTCAAATTCATATTCTAGCAAGTTCTTATCAGGCGTGAAAGTAGAATAGCAGGGGCCATCACATATTCTAAATTCAACTTTTAATCTTAGTCGAATAAAAATGAATAATGTTAAATGTTAAAAGCCAAGAGAATTTTGCTTCATTTGCATTTCTCCATGCACAAAGTGCTTGGGGGGTCTAGGGGGAAAGAGTTCGAGCTATGGGTTTTGTAGGTGACATATGAATGGCTGTGGGTTAGATGTTTTGGACCGAACCTAATACCTCATGGATTTCATGAGAACTTGGAAAACTAGCATAAACCAATTCTTGAGGTTAACTTTACATTGTCCTTACAACAATAGCAATATTCCAAAAAAAAAAGGTAAGACCCTCACTTATTTAAAGAAAAAGAGGGGGGAATTTCTTAGCTTTATTTATTTAGTTAAATGAATGATAGCTATTTCATAAAAATTGAGATTTAATAGTACAATGACTAGATAATAAGTGGCATTCCTTTAACCAAATTTGAGGAGCCATTTTCTCAACAACAACAAAAAATCTGAGGAGCCCGACCCCTACCCAAAGAAGAATTTGCTAACATCCTAGCAGCTCTATTACATACTTTTGCTCCCATATGGTAAATACATGTTTTAGATTTTGAAAGTGCGATAAACGTATACTCTTACTTTTCACATATTAATGAGTCTCACTAATTAAGTTTCTAGTGGAATCTACTGTCCATAGAGGAGAGGAGAGTATTTACTATATTGCTAGAGTATTCTATAATTTTCTCATACTAGTGATAAACTCGTGAGTTGCAGAATTTTTTTTTTAAAAAATTGTAAATTATTATTATTATTATTATTATTATTATTATTGTGAAGCATGGAAACTAATGTAATTGTACCATTAGTTTAATGACCCATTATTTGCTGTTGGAATTGTTTGAAATCAAGTGTACATGATTGAATTTGATGAGGTAAAGTGCTCTTGATAAAAATCCATGAGTACTCCGACTATATCATCCGGGTTTTCTCTCCAATGGCCATGAGAATCATTGACACCCATCATCACTACAAAAAACGCGGGCTTTAGCCGCGTTTCAAAAACGCAGCTATAAACCCTAAAAACACAACTATAGGCTATAGCCGCGTTTACAAATATGGCTTTTACTGCATAACAATAGCCCCTTATAGGGTCTATAACCGCGTTTTTTAAACGCGGCTACAGGTCCCCCTATAGCTGTGTTTTGTAAAAAACGCGGCTATAGACCCGCTTTGGGCCATGTTTAAAACGTGATTATAGGTACAGTCTTGGCTGCATTTTAAAAATGCAGCTAAATCCTCCTACAGCTGCGTTTTTGAAATGCAGCTATAGTTTTTTTTTTAAAACAAAACCAAAAAAAAAAAAAATTCTGGGTTTTTTTTTTTCCCCAAAAAATTCAAAATTAAACACAAACCCAGAAAATTCAAAATAAAACACAACATATTCACAATACAAACACACCCAGAAAATTCAAAATCAAGCACAACATACTGACAAAACAAACACAGCGTGCTCCAAAATATAAGAACACAAACCATGAATCTCCTCTCATTCAACAAAACCAACCCAAATCTAACACTAAATCCATTCAAGGAACACAATTGCACAAGCTCAGAAACACAAAAGAACAAGCTCAAGAACACAAACCCATTTAAACATAAGCACAATATCAGCAACACAATAGCACAAATTCAAGCACAGATCCAAAAAATTCAAAATCAAAACTCAAATCCAAATCAAGACATAGACACAAATATTGCTAGAATATCCACTTCATTCAAAATTCTCAGCATTTCCTCTATTTTCTTACTAACTAAACATTAAATAACCAAAAAAAAAAAAAAAAAAAACTAGATCTATACACAAATCAGTGTGCTTGAGATAAAGAAGAAAAGAAAGAAAGAAAGGAAAAAAAGAAGAAGAAGAAGAAGTAGCTGCAAAGAAACAAAGAAAAAAAAAGTTGTGCTAGAGTGAAGAAGGAAGAAAAAAAAAAAAAAAAAAAAAAAGAGAAAGAGAGAAAGAAAGAAAGAAAAAGAACCCGACGTGACTTGTAGAAGAAAGGAGCAAAAAAAGAAGAAGCAACTCCAAAAAAAAAAAAAAAGTTAAGCTGAAGCGAAGAAGGAAGAAAAAAAAAAAGAAAAAAAAAAGAAGAAGAAGAAGATGAAAGTAGGGGTAGGTGGGGAAGTGGGGAGTACGTGGGAAAAGAAAGAAACAGTTTATGAATCAGGTTACCTTGGAGGAGTGTGATGTGCTGCAAGAGGTTTTTTCAGTTTATGAATCAGTGTCTGGGCAACAACTGAATAGGAGTAAAACTTCCTTGTTTTTTAGCAGAAATACTTCAAGACCGATTCAGGAGGAGATACAAAGGAGGTTTGGGGTTCCAGTGATCCAGCAGCATGAAAAATACTTGGGGTTACCTTCTTTGGTGGGGCGATCCAAGAGGAATACCTTCAATGATCTTAAGGAGAAGTTGGGGAATAAATTATCTGGCTGGAAGGAGAAGCTTTTGTCCAATGCAGGCAAAGACATCTTGATAAAGTCAGTGGCCCAAGCTATTCCAGCCTATACCATGAGCTGTTTTAAGCTTCCTGATGGCCTGTGTGATGAACTTGCTAGCATGGTGAGGTGATTTTGGTGGGGGCAGCAGGAAAACCATAATAACTTGGCATGGCTAAGCTGGGATAAGATGTGTGCACCAAAAGAGGAAGGAGGTATGGGCTTTCGAGATTTGAAGTCTTTTAACATTGCTTTGTTGGCTAAACAAGGGTGGAGGCTTCAAAATTGTCCAAACTCATTATTTCACCAAGTGTACAAAGCTAAGTACTTTCCAAATGGTGATTTTTTGAATGCGGCGTTGGGGAGGCATCCATCTTATTCTTGGCATAGTATTATGGAAGCTCAAAAAGTTGTTAAATTAGGATGTCGCTGGCAGATTGGTAATGGAGGTTCGGTAAGCCTGTGGAGAGATAAGTGGCTAGCTTCCTTGCCATCGCATAAGCCTGCTACTGTCCCTCATTTCTTTCCTGAGGATGCCTTAGTTTCTGCTCTCATTTATTTAGAGACAGCAACTTGGAAATCAAACATAATCCATGAGGTCTTTCTTCCTTTTGATGCCAAAGCTATTCTTTCTATTCCTCTTAGTACATCGCTGCCCGCTGATAGGTTGATTTGGGCTTACACTCCATCAAGTTGGTTTACTGTGAGTAGTGCTTACCGTGTAGCTCGCCAAGTACGGATGAATGATACTCATTAGGGAGAGAGCTCGACCTTACAGCCTGTGGTGTCCTTCTGGCGATGTATCTGGAAGTTGCCGCTGCCCAACAAGATCAAAAGTTTTGCATGGCGTGCTTGTAGGAATATCTTGCCCACGAAATCCAATTTGTTTTCTCGAAAAGTAACCCAGAATGATGTTTGTGAGGAGTGTGGGATTGCTGTGGAATCCACAGTTCATGTGCTTTGGTTTTGTGCTAAAGCAAAGAAGGTGTGGACAACTGCGAATATCGATCTCGGTCTAGAAGTGGGAGAAGTGAGGGAGTTCATCGATCTGGTTTGGTATGCTCGAAACGTGAAACAGTGGTCTATTCAGGAGTTGGCTCGCTTCTTCTCTGTGGCTTGGGGCATTTGGTCCAATAGAAATGAGATTCGGATAGGGGGGCCTCGCAAATCAACTTCTGGTATTGTTGGCTGGACGTTGGACTATTTGGAGGAATTTCAAGTGGCAAACCATCGTATCAAGATCAAGACTCCAGAGGTAGATGTTGGTTGGGTTCTTCCTCAGCTTCCGTGGCTCAAAGTCAATGTTGATGGTGCAATCTTTGAGCGACAACGAGCTGTGGGTGTTGGTGTCGTTATCAGGGACCATCTCGAGTTGGTGCGTGCTGCACTGAGTATGAAGATCCGTGCTCCCTTGGGTTCTCTGGAGATTGAAGCCAAGGCAATGGAGGAAGGAATAAGGTTTGCTTGGGATCAAGGTTTCCGTTCAACCATTTTTGAAGGCGACTCAATGGTGGTTCATAACTCTCTCATTGGATCAATCATTTCTTCTGCTAGCATCTGCAATCTGATTTCTGGGTCTTTAATGTTAGCTACTCGGTTTAGAAATTGCTCTTTTTCTGTTGTGCCTAGGTGTGGTAATAAAGTAGCACATGGGTTAGCCCAGCATGCTAAGTCCTTACCCGAGTCTGTCATGTGATTAAACACTTGCCCTCCTTTTGTGGAGCATTTAGTGTCCTCTGATGTACTATTTTCTTCTTCTTAATACAATTGTCGTAGTTCACAAAAAAAAAAAAAAAAAAAAAAAAAGAAAGAATTTTTTTTTTTTTTTTCATGTTACATATAGCCGCATTTTTAAAAAATGCAACTATAGGTCACGCTTTAAAAAAAAAATTATTCAGCTGGACCTATAGCTGCATTTTTAAAAACACGGCTATAGGTCCCCCTTTAAAAAAATTATTCGGTTGGTTCTATAGCTGCATTTTTTGAACGCAGCTATAGGTTAGCTATAGCCGCGTTTTTAAACAACGCAACTATAGATCAGTTATAGCTGCGTTTTTTTGTAGTGAGAAGAGACGAGAATGTTGATTCCACATTCTAGTTTCTCAGTCTAGCAATATGTTGATCTCAAGTTTCAGCTCTTTGATTTGTTGATTACTACCACTTCTTAGTGCTATGGCCTCCTCCTCAATTAGCAATTGCCTCTTTTTGTTAAGTTTTTAACGAACATTGCCAAAGACATTTTGGTTCCACCAAGTCAAATCCTTGCCACATTTATCTCATCTAGCCAATTATTACACTATCTGAACCCATAGAAGCACAAGAACACCATGATGCTTCTACCACTTCCCCACATCGACTATCGGATAGTCACATCTCCTCAAAATGGAGTGGTTTCTTGCTAGTTGGAGCTTTAATGCTAGTCGGGTTAATGAGAAGAGGGCAGTGGTTTAATGATAGGCAAGGAAGATGGTAAACCCATGTGCCAGGGTACCTCAAAACCATGAATTTGCACTCATCAAGGACATCCCGAAATAATTGCATTTGGTGATTTCCACGAATGGTGCCTCCCAATTTTTCATCTTGTCTTGCAATCTCGTTGAAATCCCTTGCACATAGCCAGGAAATGTGTGGCTGATCATTTAGAGTTCGAAGTTTAGCCCATGCTTCATGCCTTTTTGAAGTGACAGGTTCTCCATAGAAACCTATAAAATGCCATTCTTGAGGAGTATTTTATTCTATAAGTGCGTCAATGCAATACTTTGATCAATCTTCCACCAAAAGACATATGTTATCCTTCCGCAACTGAACCAAACCACCTCCACGGTTACTGCTAGGAATAGTCCATCTATTTTTGAAATCAAAATTACATAAAAATCATTCTAGCCTTGCATCATCTACCCATGTCTTGGCTAAAAACACGACAAAAGAATCTTTTGCCCGGATGTAATCTCCAAGCTCTCTTTCTCTAGACATGGGTTTCCAACCCCACGACTATTCCATACTAAGAGACACATTGTGACTGGCGGGGCTAATCAACAACCTCCACCAATATGATAGGATTGATCTCTTCATCAATGACAACCATACGTTTTTTTTTTTTTTTTTTTTTTGGTAAGCCATTAGGACCAGAAAAATCCACTTGAACTCTTTTTTATGGTAGCAATGTATTCACTGCATCCAATCTTACTTCATTGCCTCATATAACCCAGTGAATCATACCTTTATAAATCTTATCCCTAAAAAGAAAATTCCTAAGTTTGTGTTTGAATATCACCCCATTAGTTTGTGCAATGTTCTCTACAAAATTTTCTCAAAAGTTCTAGCAAATAGGCTAAAACAAATTCCTCCCATCTGTCATAATTGAGCATCAATTTGCTTTTGCTAAAGATCGCCTCATAACTGATAACATCCTGGTAGCCTTTGAAACCTTACATTGCATCAAAAATTACAAATTAGACTCTTCTGGTTATATGGCTCCAAAACTCAACATGAGTAAAAGCCTATGATCGGGTTGAATGGAGTGTCTGGGAGAATTTAATGAGGAGAATGAGTTTTTGTGAATGATGGATTGGGCTCATCATGGTTTGTGTGAGAACTGTTACTTATTCTATCCTAGTTAATGGGGAGCCAAAGGGTTTGATCTGCCCCTCAAAGGGCCTTAAACAAGAGGATCCTATTTCACCATTCCTCTTCATTTTATGTAGTGAGGGCTTATATGGGCTCATTAAAAATGCAGCAAGCAATGGAGATATCACTGGGTTCGGTCTTTGCAAAAGAGGCCCTAAAGTGACCCTTTTTTTTCCCAAATGATAGCCTCATTTTTTGCATGGCCACTTCGGCAAAATGTAGCAAGGTGATGGATCTCCTATCCTTGTATGAGGAAGTGTTGAGGCAAAAAGTAAACAAGGAGAAACAACTTTATTCTTCAGTAAATCTGTTATAGAAGCTACCAGACATATTATAAAAGGGATTTTAGGGGTTTGTGAAATCCAACACTATGAAAAATACTTGGGGTTGCCTTCCTTTATTGGAAAAGGAAAAAAAGCTAGTTTCAATTACATCAAGGAAAGGGTATGAAGGAAGTTGCAGGGATGGGAGAGCAAACTCCTATCGTAAATTGGGAGAGAGCTGCTCATCAAGTCAGTAATTCAAGCTATCCCAACTTATGCTATGGGATGTTTTAAACTACCTTTAAGGTTGTGTAATGAAATTGAAGTTTTAATAAGGAAGTTTTTGTGGGGACAACGTGGAGATAAACGGAAAATACATTGGCTAAAATGGGATGAAATGACCAAATCCAAAGTGGCGGGTGGAATGGGCTTTCGTGACTTATACAATGACTCTCTTTTAGCCAAGCAAGCATGGCGTTTATTGCAAGCTAGAAGTTCGTTATTCTAAAAATTCTTCAAGGCCTATTTCTTCCCAAACTACACTATTATGGAGGCCTCTGATTCAAGAAATAACTTGTATGCTTGGAAGAGCATACTCAATGGTCATGATGTGATTAATTGAGGCGCTTGTTGGAGAATAGGTGATGGCCATTCAGGCAAAATATGGCAACTCTCATGGTTACCAATCAAGTACCCAATCTATGTGTCATCCCCAGTGTTAGATGGCTTGGAGGAAGCCACTGTGGATTTATTAATTGATGCTCAGTCACAGACCTGGAACACTGGAATGATCGATGGGCTATTTGTTCACCACGATGCCGAGCTCATCAAGAGCTTACCTCTATCACGACACTCCACCGAGGATGCTTTGCATTGGACATGGACACAGAGTGGGAAATACTCCTACAAATTTGGATACAGGTTCTTGAAGAATGAGTTTGATAGGGTTGGAGATAATGAGGGAAGTTTCTAGAAAAGCATTTGGGCTTTGCGGATCCCAAACAAAACCAAAAATTACATATAAAGAGCCTGCCACAATTCGATCCCTACAAAAGAGAATTTGATATGACACCATATCATTGACAACGCATTGTGTGAACACTGCTCTAGCGAGGTGGAAACTCCAATTCACCCATTATGATCATGCAAAGAACTCAACATTGTATGGTCAATTTCGAGTGAGTGGAATTTTCATCTCAACACCAGCTTTATAAACTTCAAAGAACTGCTATCTAAGATACTCAAAAACCATGCCAACCTGGAGATCTTTGTGATAACAGTTTGGGGAACCTGGCATCAAAGAAACTAGGTTCAACTTTGCATCCCTTGGTGCAATTCTGACCAGCTTGACCTCAGGCCAAAGAAAAACTAGATGAATTCCTTGTAGCCCTTCCACCGAAGCCACCAGTGTTGCTGAGACCAAGAATGACCTGGAAGCCGCTGAATCCCAGCATGTTCAAGATAAATTTTGATAGAGTTGTCTTTAAGAATGACAATAAGAGCAGAATAGGAGTAGTTATTTGAGATCATCAAGGACTGGTAATTGCTTCCCTTGCCCAACAACTCTCCCATGCATTTTAACCACTCAAAATTAAAGTCCTTGCTGCGGCCCAAGCCCTCGAATTTGATGTGGAAACTGGTATTGGTAAAGTTATGCTTAAGGGAGACTCCGAGCTTATCATTACAACTTTGAAGGCAGGTGGTCACACTATTGCTTTGGTGGACCCTCTCATTTAGGATGCCCTTGTTTTATCTGGTTTGTATTCAAAATTGCTATACTCTCATTGCAGAAGAGATGGCAATAAATTAGCCCATAGTTTAGCTAGACATTCCATTAATGTCTTTGACTATGTGGTGTGGATGGAGGATGTTCCACCACCTCCAAGCTTATCATTATAGCTTTGAAGGCAGGTGGTCACACTATTGCTTTGGTGGAACCTCTCATTCAGGATGCCCTTGTTTTATCTGGTCTGTATTCAAAATTGCTATACTTTCATTGCAGAAGAGATGGCAATAAATTAGCCCATAGTTTAGCTAGACATTCCATTAATGTCTTTGACTATGTGGTGTGGATGGAGGATGTTCCACCATCTCCGTTTTCCAGAATGATTTAGCAAATTTGGCCGTTTGGAGAGATAAAAGAGAGATAAGAAATAGGTGTTTAGAAAAAAAAAATCCAAATCAAGTATTGGCTAAACTTATTTCAAAGTAAAATTTTTATAATAATAAGTGGTTAAGATTCATTTTGTGAATGACCAAAACAAAAATCTTAACTTATGCCAAGTTTGGAAGTTTGGAGGGAGAGGAGAGCAGAGGGGAGAAGAGTAATGGGGAGGAGAGTAGAGAGGAATGGTTATCCTCCACCTTATTTGGATGTTTTTAAAATATAGTAAGGGGGGAATAATTAGTCTTTTCATAGTTTGTAATTTTGTTAATATGGTAAGGGTAAATTTGGTTATTCATTTGGTCAAGCATTTCTATTCTCTACTCTCCCTCCAAATCTCTCCCAATTCAGGAGAATTAAAAATGAGGGGTTAGAAGTAGTTAGAACACCTCTAAACCCCTCCAAATTCCTCCCCTTCCTCCCTTAAAAAACATCCAAACATGGTCATTTAATTTACTCTCCCTCCCTTTACTTTACTCCTCTTTACTTCCCCTCCATCCAAACAAGCTATTAATGAACTACCATTACTTTAAAAAAATAACCAAAGTTATACATACATATATATATATATATATATATATATAAATATATATATATTGGGGACTCCGATGTGTGCAAATCAAACTTGTTGTCAAGGTTCATGAAGAACGATTTTAGCATTGAATCTAAATCTTCAATTAGGGTCCATATTTGTGTCGATGAAAAGGTTCTCGAGGCTCAGATTTGGGACACTGTTGGCCAAGAAAGGTTCTTACCCATCTGAATCTCACAAGAATTTTTTTTTTTTTTTTTTTTTTTTTTTTTTTTTTTTTTTTTTTTTTTTTTTTTTTTTTTTTTAAGATTGGATCTTTAAATTGCATTCGCAAATGTTCCAAGAAATTTTCTTACCCATTTTATATTTCCCTGAAACTTACATGAATTTTTTTTTTCTTTGTTTTTAAGTTTAGATCTTTGTTTGGTTACAAGAATATGCTATAAATTAATGTAGGAGTTGTTGACTATGTTAAAATTGCTGAGAATGTAGGTGAGGTGTCTAGTTTTTGCTGAGGTGGCGTAACACCTGCTCAGCCACATAATGATGCATGTAAACTTACATCGTTTGAAATGGTGTAAACTTATAAACAACCCATTTGTAAAATATAAAATTAAACTATGAAAATGAATCTATTTTAAATTTATACAAAGCTTCACACACATAAAAGAAAGTGGATAAGGCTATATAACTATATGTGCAATTGAAAAGTAAAAAAGTGTTTTTTTGCCTAACCTATCAAAAAGAACACTGTAAGGTTGAATTTAATCAATTATCTTGTTGGCTTTATTCCGTGCCAATTTACTTGTAATTTAAGTACTTAGTAACCCTGTATTTAGGTGGGATCATTGTAAGGGTAGTGTGTGAGAAGATGTGAAGAAAAGCTCAAGTATGTGCAAGATGGCAGAGTTTCGCGGCTAGGACTCACGGCTGACTCGCGACTGGCAAGCCGCCAAATGCTGGCACGTGAGAAGCACGCAAGGAAGCTGAAGGGTCGCGCCAGTTGTCGCACTACAGGACAAAAGTCCCAGGTTGGCCAGGCCGTTAGCTCGTGGCTTGAACTCGCGACTCAGACCAGTCGCGAGACCAAGCCGCCAATCAGCCCTGTTTGGCAAAAACTGACTCTTCGCATTCCTTTCTCACCCTACTATATATATACCCTTAAACCCACCAAATGAAGAGAGTTTCTAGAGAGAATTTTGTGAGAGAAACCCTAGAGAAAAACAAGATTGTCTCATCCCCAATCTTTACCTTAGAGACTCTACAAATTCCTCTTCTCTCTTCCTCTTCATTGTCATACCTTTGAGAGGACTTTTTACCAAATCCTTATCTCACCACACCCACGTCTGTGAGAAGGTTTATTTGGTGCTATTGAGAAGCAATTAGGAAGGAACCAATCTACATTGGTTAATGCTATGGACTAGTAGCGAAATTCGGGAAGCTAAAGAAGAAATAGGTTCGGCGTAATCTCATTGGAGCAAGAAGCTTTGAGGGCTTAGGTATTTGGGTAGATTAGGCTTGGAGGGTCTTCTGCTGTTCATGTATCCCAACTACATTCTTTAGTGGATTATTTCACCGCTTGGAGGGCGGCGGAGAGGTTTTACGCCGAGGGCTTCGGTTTCCTCTTCAATAAAACATCGTGTGTTGTCCGTGTGTTTGCATCTTCTCTTCCTTTATCTTTGCCTTATATTTACTGTTGTAGATGTGTTTATATTTGGCTTAGATTGTTTATCAATTCTGTGTTTGGCTTATTTTCATATTCCGCATGTTAATCGTTTGATATTAAGCCTGAGTTGATAATTTTGTAATTGGGGTCTAAACGTTCAAGGGTGTTTCATACCCATATTGAACTTTCATTTGGTATCAAAGCGGATGCACTTGTTGTGGTTTAATTACCTAAGTGTGATCCCTGACCCCCTTTGAGATGGATAGATTTCAATCTCTTAATGTACCACCGTTCTTTAACGGTAACAATTATGCTTTCTGGAAAGTCAGAATGAGAGCGTTTTTATGTTCTATCGATGATACCATTTGGGATGCGGTTGAGGTAGGTTGGACTAAGCTAGAGGCAGCCAAATCCACTTGGGATAAGGCAGCTCTCGCGGCAGCCAATGCTAACAGTAAAGCATTAAATGCTATATTTTGTGGTGTGTCTCCTAATGAATTCCACAGGATCTCTCATATGACAATAGCCAAAGAAGCTTGGGAGATTTTGGAGACTACCTATGAGGGTACGAAGAAAGTTAAGGACACAAAGCTTCAAATGCTTACCACCAAATTTGAAGAGCTCAAGATAGGTGATGATGAACCGTTTGATTCATTCTATGGGAAGCTCAATGAAATTGTAATTGCTAAACTCAATCTTGGTGAGAAGATTGAAGATACTAAGGTAGTGAGGAAAATATTGAGGTCCTTTCCTGAAAGTTTTAGAGCAAAGGTTACTGCCATAGAAGAGAGCAAAGACTTGGATGAGATCAAAATCCAAGAGTTGATAAGATCTCTCCAAACATATGAGTTGGAATTACCTTCCCATAAGACGAGTAAATCGCTTGCTCTTAAAACCATCACCAAAAGAATGGATGAATCCTCCGAAGAAGATGGATTGGAGAAGGAAGTTGTATTCCTTGCTAAGAACTTCCGAAATTTTTTGAAGATGAAGAACAGTGGAAAACCGTTTAGTAAAGGGAAGTTTTCATCTTCAAGAGGTAATAGAAAAGAGTTTAAGAGGGAAGAAGGGAAGGATTCTCAACCTTCTTCAGACATTGTGTGCTATGAGTGCAATGGCCATGGACATCTAAAGAAGGAGTGTCCAAATTTTCTGAGAGGAAAAGGCAAGGCTTATGCCACAACACTCAGTGATACAGACTCCTCCGACTCCAACTCTAAAGAGAGCTGTGACGGAGAAGGAAATTTCTCTGCATTTATGACCATTGCTCATATGGATTCATCGGATGACTTGGGTGCACTTGTGAAAGAGCTTGGTGAGCATTCTGATTTGGAGTCTATTAGGATTGTGGAAGAATCAGATGCCGATGATGAAGAGAATATGGCTAATCTTCAAGAAAATTACTCCTTACTCCTTGAGAAGTCGAGAGAGTATGCGAGGGTAGCCAAGGCTGCTGTGAGGAAAATGAAGAAAGCAGAAGAAGACCATCGGAGTCTCTTGGTCAGACATAAAGAGGTCAAATGCGAGATAGAAAAGCTGAATGGTGAGCTGTCAAAAGCTTACTTAAAGATCAGATTTCTTGAGCAAGAGGTAGCCCAAGCCATTGCCAAGTTAGACAGGGTCTCTTCCCAGAAGTTAGATGATGTTATCTCATCTCAAAAACACATTTAAATATTAAAAAAAAAATCTAATCATAACAACTTTTTTTCAATCGCTTAACAAAAATTAACGAGAGGACTAATTGAATGAAGATAAAAGCAAGAGGACTGAATTGACCCAAATTAGAGTCACTTAATTGAATTCAATTTTAGTCAAAATAAACCAGTATAATTTGTAATATAGCCTATAAAAATAATAACGTTTATGTTTATATTTATGTTTATGTTTATAAATATTTATTTTAATGTTGTATTCAGAACAAATGGTTCCTAATTTTCTACATTTATAACCCTTTAGGATTTTTATATTTTTATATGAACAATAAACTTGATATAAGCATTTTATGAAAAAAAAAATGCAACATAAAATAAAAATATAGAAAAATGAAAATTCACTAGGCATAGATATAATTCGAATGTATGTCAATTTTTTTCTTTAACATAAAATTTGAGTGCTTGGTTATGAACAAATTTCAAAATTTAAAGATCATAATTTAGTTATTTTTGTCATATAGTTTGGATATATGTCAATTTAAATATCATATTTTACTTACTTTTGTCATATCCAATGTTCTTGTCTCTGGCTCTTCTAATTTTGTATATCATCATTGTGTGAACATACAAAAATATCTTAAAATTATGATAAGTATATATATATATATATAGTCAAGCAACCAAAAAAGGAAATAATTTTTATTGATAACCCCAAATTTTATTGATAAGTTCAGTAGTGATCTATTTGCAAAGAAGATTACTTTTCATTTTATAATTAAGTTTTTTTTTTTTTTTTGGATCTAATAGTGCACAGACTACCGTATTATTTAAAATTTTAAAGAATACCATATAACTTCATATATGCAAATTAAAAAGTAAATAAATAAATCAACTTCTCAAAAAAAATTAAATCAACTTTCATTAATCAATAAAGAGATCATTTTGTACAATTTTTAAGAATGAACAGAAAAAATGTGAGATTTTTAGGTTTATATGCAAGATTGGGATTGATGAAAAACAAAGGCCAACAACCAAATAGTAATGAGATCAAAATAAAAGCTGGCTTATGAGGATGCAAGTATGTATGGATTGATATGGGTTGATGTTTTCTTTTAAATAGTTTTAAGAGAACTACTAGGAGGACCAAATGACATGGAAGAGTAGAATAGCAAGGACCATCAAATATTCTAGTTAAAATTCAACTTTTAATCTCAGTCGAATAAAAAGGAATAATGTAAAGTGTTAAAAGCCAAGAGAATTGTAGATTAATTTGCTCCTCCCCATGAACAAAATGCTTGGGGGTCTAAGAGGAAAAAGATTCGAGTTCTGAGTTTTGCGAGTGCCATATGAATGGCAATGCATTAGAGAAGTTTTGAACCAAACCTAATACCCCATGGATTTCAATACTTGGAACTAGTATAAACCAATTCTTGAAGTTAACTTTACATTGTCCTTACACCGATAACAATCCTCCAAAAAAAAGTAAGACCTACACTTAGAGAGAGAGAATTTCAGCTTTATTTATTTAGTTAAGGGAATGATAGTTATTTCATAAAAATTGAGATTTAATACTACAAGGACTAAATAATAGGTGACATTCCTTTAACCAAATCTGAGGAGCCTTGGCCCATACGTAAAGAAGAATTTGCTAACATCCTAGCAGCTTTAGAGTATGTTTGGATACCGCATATTTTGCTGAAACTGAAAAATTATTGCTAAAAGTACTGTAAATAAAGGTAAAAGTTAGTTGAAATAATACAGTAGAGCCCATGAATAGTGCCAAAAAGTGCAGTGAAGCTCATGAATAATAATAAAAATAAGCTGAATAATGAAATAATTTTAATTTTTAAGTGCAACCCAAACGCACACTTATTACATACTTTTGCTCTATGTGATAAATACATGTTTTAGATTCTGGAAGTACAATAAATGCATATTCTTGATGGAACCTATTATTCATATAAGAAAGGAGAGTACTTTATGTATTCCTAGAGTATTCTATAATTTTCCCATATGGTAAGAAGAATCAAAGAAATAACAACTCAGATTTATCGATCCTTGATTGGCTCTGTGGTTCAAATTACTCATATAGTTACTCAGGTAACGCTAAAGTTATAAATACTAACATGGCTGGGCAAAATAGAGCACATTGATCCTACTTCGTTCATTCATCTTCAAGTATCCAAAAATGAATGTGGTCACATATTCTTCTCTCTGTCTCTCCTTGTTTTTGGTTACCTCCTTCTTCATCCATCCCTCCAATGCTGCTGCTACTACTACTATCCAGCCATCCAATCTTGTGAACAAAGTATGTAACCAAACCTCCAACTACACCTTCTGTGTTGAGTCTCTATATGCCAATCCAAAAACCCCACATGCTAATCGCCAGGAGCTAGCCTACATCATATTTGGCTCAGCATATCTCGATGCCAACAGTACTCAAGAGCATATAGCTAAGCTGCTTAATAAGAATGCCAACACAAGCCAAAGGCCACTTCTCCTAAGGTGTGCTAGAGATTACACCAAGGCTGTTTCAAAGCTCGCAGTGGCTTACGGAGACTTGGATTCTGAGACCTACAACTCTTTGGCTAACTATTCACGTACTGCATCTGCTGCTGCTGATGACTGTCAGGCCACTTTTAAGGGAACCCATTCTCCACTCACCACCAGGAATAAGGATTTGAAAGGTCTTTGTGAAATTTGTGTTGTCGTCTCTAAACTATTTGTCACCTCTTAGTTGCGAGATTATAGTCATTTAAGATCTGTATGTGACTTAGTTGCAGTGTTATAATAAAGACATTTCATATTTGATACTAAATGTGTTTTATTTTTTTATAATTGTATTGAATGTTTTTGTTTTCTGTTACATTTTTATTTCACGATTAAGATTTTATTTTTTTAATTAACATTCATACTTTTAAATTTGTAATATTTAAGATAAATCATGAAATGAATCTATATGAAATTGAGAAAATACAAAACTTTTAGGAGAGACGAGGTTGAGTAATTGACAATTAACTACAAACAGAAATACTTGTTGAACAGAAACAGTTTTATACAATATTACACCGTTCAAAAAACAACCGAGACCGTAACTTTAAAGTCACTTGAAAATCATAGCTGGAAATCCCAACTTTAATTCACCGTCTAAGTTATTTGTTGGGCTGTGAGTAAAATTGTGTAAAACAATATGTGCATACCATGTGAAAAACACATCTATTCATAGACGGTATAAAATTCTAAATCATTATCACATGTGGAAATTAGAAGCCAAGCATGCAACAAGAAACCTTTTTTTTTTTTTTTATGAATGAAAGGGGGGCCGGGGCGACTATATGTGACTAAACTCCTAGGGCGTGACCAAATAGGGAATCCCCCTGTTAGGGAATGTTGAATTGAGTCATAACTACTGTGACCGGGGTGCCACAGACCTTACCCTAGCACCCCAAGAGAGCCAGCGGATGAGGCGCAATGCATGCGAGGAACACCCCTCCCCCCCCCACATGGTACCCACCACAACTCGAACAAGGGACCTCATGCATGCACGCAGGATCTCACACCAACTGGGTCACCCCTCCTGGGGCATGCAACAAGAAACTTAAATTTTATTGTAGTGGCCATATACAGGCCAACTTGGTAAATACTTCCAATGCATATGCCAGCATTCAATTGCAAAAAATTGCAAGCGATTGTTATAGCCTTACAGGTCCTTCCTCAATAAGTTTGTTGTTTTCAATTCACGGGCATGTCATAGTATGAAATTATAATTGTACTATTTTATAACGCAAATAGCCATAGACAAATAATTTATGCCATCAATTAGCATCTTACAAAATATTATTATGGCCTTGTATGAAACGTTTTTTGTTCCATCGTGCCATTATCACTAGGGGTGCATACCGGTCCCACTAATTAATAAGTTTTGGCAATACATGAAAATAATTTGTCGTAAAAGCAAGAACACCTTTGACAGGGACAGCTTTTGCTTACTACTCTAGTAAATTGGATGAATATGAGGCCAACACATTACTTGGTCATGGTGGAGTCCAATGTATTGGAGTACTAAATGTAAACAAAGCTAAAGCTACTTGGTTAAGATTACAACTTCTCAAATACTAATAAAATATTGAATGGTTGTCCATTTTAATTACCAAAAAAAAAAGGTTTTTTTTTTTTAATTATTGAATGGTTTACTCATGCTGTTGTTTTTGTTATTATTATTACTGATAGGACTTGAACCAATGGCATAACTATACAAATTGAGTTAACTTGAACTCAATTCTATAAAAATAAAATAAAATAAAATAAATATGTTAACTTGAACTCAGGCATTCATGCTCAAATTATGACCCAGGAATTCATAATAATTAGAGTATTCACAACAACCTCACAGCCCTCGCCACACTTTTAAGTGAAATTTGGTCATTTTTGTTACTTTCACTAATTTACTATTAACAAACAACTACATCAACCTCAATACTCTATCCCTAACTCATTTAAACATTATTTTTTTCTCTTACCAAAAATCAATCTAAATCCAAATCAACCACCGTATCCACCTCACAAATCAAACCAAATATCAACATAAACCCACAAAAAAAATCAACCTTTAAACACCCAAATCAGCCACTGCAAAAACCAAACCAAGCTATTCTATTTTATTGAAAGCAAGGGCAATACCCAAAATATAGCACCACCTTTGGACTATATATATGAATAGGACAACAAGAATTGTATACATAGAAGAGTCAAGTGTGATTGTCGTCCTTCCAATAACATTTAAATATTGAAAATAAAATGCCATTAAGCACAAACCTAAATAATAATAAAAATTAGACTTATATAATTATATATATATATAAGCTAACTTTGTCAATAATGGAGATTTAAATAAAAATAATGACCGTATTTTGTATTTTTTATGGCTAAAAAATTAAGTATAGTTTTTATATTTGTTTTCTTCTCATAGGGGTGCTCAGCCTCTTAGTAGGCTTGAAATAATATACAATTTCAATGCGTATGGACCTAATCCATAAATAAGGAAAACACAAAACAAGATGCCCATACACTCCAAAACAAATATGAAAAAAAATCTGAAATTTTCATTCTTTCATAACATGGAGTTGTGCAATACTATAATGCCCATTTCAAAAAATATTTATTATTAATTGTTTGAAATTTTTTAATGTAAGAAATTTTTTTAAAAACATAACTACGTTGTCCTGGGCACTTAACGACAATCACAACAAAAATTAATAGGAGGAATAAACGATTGAAATAAAAAATAATAAATAAATAAATAAATAAATAAAGAGGATTAAACTTACTGAAATTAAAGTCATTGAATTCATTTCAATTTTAGCCAAAATTAAATGTTGTAATTTGTAATTTAGCCTATAAAATTATTATGTTTATGTTTATAAACTTTTTAATTTATATGTTGTATATTTAAAACAAATAGTTATAAATTTTCTCATTCATGATCAAAATGCTGGACAAAAATATTTGCCTTATTTAAACCTATGAATTTCCTATTATTATTTTCCATGTATAAAATGGTGAACTAACAAACTTTTTTCAAACTACAAGAGCATGAAACTACTGAAAGATAATTATGCTTGGATTAAGCATGAGACTTGGCATTTCTTCTTATTGTGTTATAATTTCATGCTTTGAGTAATATCCCTTGTTGAAACGATCATCAATGGATGATTTACTAAACAAAAATTTTCTCCTAATCTAAACCCAAATTATATGTTGGACTAGGATTGATGAAAAACAAAGGCCAACTACCAAATAGTAATGAGATCAAAATTGTTGATATAAGAGCTGGCTCATAAGGATGCAAGTATGTATGGATGGATATGGGTTGTTGTTTTCTTATAAAAATCAACCTTTAAACACCCAAAATTTTCACCGTAAAAACCAAACCAAGCTAGTCTCTGATATGAAAGTTGGTGGCGGTAAGATAGAAAACCCAAATCTCCAATATGCGACCTTCAAGCGTGGCAATTCGTGACAGTGACAACCACTGCTAGATTGCGACTAATTCCACCACCACCACCAAGATAGAGCTAGAACTTTGGGTTTGGGGAAGCTAGCATACAATGATAGAGCCAAAAAAAAATTCACAAATGACTAAATTAAATATTAAAAAAAAATCTTTTAAAAAAATATTTCATGATAAAATTCTTAATTAACATGACATTCTCATAATATGTTATTCAATATCACACATCTCTAAAGCCTCGTTTGAGAGGAGGGAATGGAATGGAATGGAAAGGAATGAAAAGAATAATTTTAAAATATTCTTCCCTTTCCTTGTTTGGGAGTTTTAATGGAGAGAATGGAAAATCTATTCTCTTGTTTGGGAGTTTAAGTGGGAGAGAATAAAATGGGTAAGAGGGAACCCACATGGTAGGAAGTTCATTATGCCATGTCCTGTCCTACCTATGGAATTTCATAGAGCAAATCTTGCCTAAGAGCTTTATTGATAGATCTAGACTTCATGGCCCAATAAATGGATTGGAATGCTTCCTTATCAAAACCTATTTCTTCAAGAATGTGACCTAATGGAGAGAGACACAGGGAGGTGGACATGGACATGAAGTGTTTGAGGATGTATTGTTGGACCCCTCTAGTGTAACATCTGTCACTCTAAACAATATGCCAAAATTCCAGCCCACCATGCATGCCTACTATTTGTTGCACTTCAATGTCTTCATCACTACTTGCTAATCACTAGTAACTAGTAAGCCACTAAGATAATGTTTGAAGCTTCTCTTTAAGTTGGGGCCCTTGCCTTTTATGTTCCCTCATTATACTATAATGGTCTTTAAGAGCATTCACTAGCACCCCAAATACTAAAAAAATCTACATCTGGTGAGCCATAGCTACATTTGCTTTTGCTTGTTGCTACACTAAACATTACAAAATTGTTCTTAATTCAATGTTCTCTCTCTTCCAAGCATAAAGAAATACTAATAAAGAATAAAATATATATATATATATATATTTAAATGAAATGGTATAAGAATAGGGTATGGGATGTAAGGTATATTGTTAAGTGGTATACAAAAATAAATAAAGTAGTTTTTTGGCGTGCTAAATACTAAATTATTTAGCAAACCGTGCTAAATTTTTAGCAAAACGGATGTGAATACTCTTGCTCCATATTGTTGCTAACCTAGTAGGAATCCTCATTGATTATTATGTTATAATTTTTTTGGTAATTTTTTTTTTTTTTGGTGTACGTAACATTTTTGAAAATATAAATCAAACTAGCTTTTTGTCACATATTTAGCAAAAAAGCTACCAAAAACTCTATCTTTTGATTAAAATAAATAATGCAAATAAGCTACTGAAAATTATAAAATACAAAACAAGTAACGTTGAGTCAATTTTGTTGACACTACTAGCACCTTAATATTTCATTACTTAGCAACGTCTCAATTGCAACTTGCAAGGGTGATTGTAGGCTAAAGTATACTTAAACTTAGAGTTTTTTTAATTTTGGTCATATATGTTTTAAAATTTTATTCTGGTCTTTAATGTTTGATTCTATTTTTGTTGTTGTCCATTTATGTTCATAATATGCTCATCCATAATATGATTTTCTCATTACAATAATGAAATTCTTCTATTTCACAACATTTTAGAGGTACTATTTTTTGAAATAGTTAACATGAAAGGAATTTAACGACTAGATTAGATTACTAACAAAAATGTCAAGTGCCTTATAGCTCAACTAGTTAGTACTTCCTAATCTTTCCAAGACCTTCAGAGTTTAAAAACCCTGTCCCTGTTATAATCGAATTATCAAAAAGATTACTAAAAAAAATAGATCCAATATGAAATCATAATAAAAAAATGAAAAGCCAGAATAAAAATTTTTAAATGTAAAAAATCAAGGAAAAAAAAGGATAAGGTTTCTCTTCAAATTAGATGTGAATTTTGAAAAACTAACCATTGGATTGTATGTTCTTTATGTTCTTAACACGTATGTCAAATTTCGTTCAAATCATAAATTATTTACTATTTGATCAATAAACTTATTTTTTAAGCATAATTTTTTACCACAAAAACTTGAAATTTAAATATTTGATGATATAACTATTTATCTTTGATTTTCTTATAATTTGTAAGCATATAGGATATAATAAGTATATGCAATTTAACGATTAGATTTTTAAAATTGACATATAAAAAAATATAGAAAGAGTTTGAAGGATAGATTGGAGAGAAACTTAAAATAAAATAAAATAAAAAAGAAATTGTAAGGGAACAAATTTTCTTTTGTTTTCAAAAATTGGATACAGTTTTTTTTTTTTTTTAACTAATCTGAATATATCTGCAAGTGTTATTTTTAGCCACGCGGTACTTCTTCTTTCTTTTCTTTCTTTTTCATGTTTTGGTAACTTGGTTGTGCTGAGCAGCTAAGTTCCCTTTGCGTGCTCCTATGATTTGAACATTGAAGTAAACTAATAAAAATCATTCTATTATCTACGCAGCTCACTCACTCGTTGCTAAGATTTCAAGAGAATCAAATCAAAGACTTCCACTTCACAGTTGTTAGCTTTTGTCGCTTGGTATGCTCTCTCTCTCTCTCTCTCTGTAGTCTGTACTCGAATTTATACTTGGTACACTGAACTCCGAAGCATGTAAATATGTCATTTGTTAAGAATCGGATGGACCCAATACCCAAAAATCGCTCTTTCTCATTCATACTTTTGCATGGATTTCTTATTCGGAATTGCACACCACGTGTCTGAGGAAAAGCCAAGGGAGGCCCTAGACATTTTGGGGCCTAAGGCGAGAATTAAAAATGTATGTGTATGTGTATGTGTGTTTATGTATGTGTATGTGTATGAGTGTGTATGTGTATGTGTATGTTTATGTGTGTGTATGTGTATGTTTATGTTTATGTGTATGTGCATGTGTGTTTATATTTATGTTCATTTATGTTTATGTATGTTTATGTATGTGTATGTGTATAAATGTGTATATGTATGTGTATGTTTATGTATGTATGTGTATGTGTATGTACATGTATGTTTATGTTTATATTCATTTATGTTTATGCATGTTTATGTATGTGTGTATGTTTATGTAAACATAAATATAAACATAAACACACATGCACATAAACATACATGAACACAAAAACAATCAAACATACACAAAAACAAATAAACATAAACACACATACACATAAACATGCATAAACAAACGTAAACAAAAACAAACAAACATAAACACACACACATAGACATAAATATACATAGACATAAACACACATACAGACTGAGAAAAATTAAACTCTCATATAAACTGGAAAAAATTAAAAACTAACACCAATCCTCAAACAATTTCGTTAGTTACTTTGGTGTGCTAAATCGAGCTTTTATGTGTGTTTAATTTAAATTTGTGTGTGTGTATATTTACGTTTATGTGAGTTTATACGTGTTTATGTGTATGTGTGTTTATATTTATGTATATGTATATTTATGTGTATGTGTATGTATGTTTTGTGTATTTGTATGTGTATGTGTATGTGTGTATATGTATGTGTATGTGTATGTGTATGTTTATGTTTATAAATGTGTGTATGTGTACTTATGTATGTGTATGTGTATGTGTACTTATCTATGTGTATGTGTATGTGTTTATGCGTACTTATATTTATGTATGTTTATGTGTATGTGTATCTGTTTATGCATGCTTATGTATGTGTATTTGTATGTGTATGTGTATGTGTAGGTCTCTTTGTCTTATTCAAATTCAGGTGCAATACCCTGATGCAATTATAATTAATGGCTAAGATTAAAAGTTGAAAAAACAACTTTCAATCTCAATCATTGAATAAAATATATTAAAGGAGAGTTAAAAAGTTTTTTTAAAAAAATGTAAAAAATGTATAATAAAAAAATACCTACGACAGTGCACCTGATCTCAGTCTGTCTTTCTTCTCTCACCATTTTTCGTTTCTTATTTTTTATGTGGTGCTTTGTTCTTCTTCATTTTATTTATCTTTATACGTTGCTTAAGCTGATAGGAGAGGAGCGAGCGAAAGCCACATCAAAAAAGGAAATCGAAAATTGTGCTGCCAAGCCAAAGACTATGAAAATCTCTTCCTCTCAACTCAGACGGTCCTCTTAGGTGAAATTGTGGCTCACGAGGCTTCACCGGATTATGGTGTGTGATTTTTGGTTATTTATTTATTTATTTGAAATTATGTAGCAAATAATTTTTATATTTTGTTTACCCTTTCTATTTTCTGAAAACATTTTTCTGGGAAATACTATTTTTTTTGCTTTGCTATTAGTCTATCATTCTTGCTTGTGGTATGTGTTTGATTAATTTGGATCTAAAATTAGTTCAAAAAGATGATTCTTCTTCTAAAATATAATAACAAAACCAATATATGTTTTTTTAACGGTGGGTTCACTTTTAGTGTTTTCATTTTGTGATTTTGGTTGTTTTGTGGGTTTTGTACTTTGATTTTGATGGGTGTGATTTGATTTGTGATTTTGTGGGCTTCTGGGTTTTTGTTGCGATTTGATTTTGACTGGGTTTTGGCCGTGGTGGTGGTCGTGATTTGATTTTGGCTGGGTTTCAGCAATGGTGCGTGGTTGGAGGTGATGAGCTTGAAAAGCTCCGGCCATGGAAGTTTAGAAGGAGAGCTTGGTGGTCAACCATAAAGCACGGTGTGACGTGGGTTGAGGCAGAGAGAGGATGAGAGGGAAACAGGGGCGGCCCTAGACATTTTGGGGCCTAAGGCGAGAACTAAAAATGGGACATTTTTTATACTTATATATTAATTAAATTAATGTTTATTTAATATTTTTTATTATATTTTTCATCATTATTTTCATTTTCTTCTAAATTATTTTGAAGTTCATTATCAAGATTTGTTGTATTACAAAATTGAACATCATTTTCTTCTAAATTATTTTGGTGAATTTTTTGCTCATTTGTGATATTTTTATCTAAATTTTGTATTATATTTTGTTTATTACTAATAACAAATTTATCCATTGATCCTTTTTTAGACTTAATTAAATTTTTTTTTTCTTTTTTTAAGTTTTTCATATCCAGATGCATATTTTCTAGTAAGCATTTCTAATCAAACAATATATTTATAAAGACTAAAATAAAAAATAACTTTCAAGCGTAGAGCAAATGAGAAATAGAACTTGATTTATATAAAAAGTATTGTTGTAGTTTCACTGAACAATAACAAATTTTTAGCAATCTCAATCTGCATAAATTAAAAAAAATAAAAAATAAAATAAGCACAAGCATAACAAAAATTTAAGTACAGTCATAACACTGACATAAGACTTACTAATAAGACCAATCCAAAAAAAAAAAAAAACAAAACAAAACAAAACAAAACACAAAACACAAAACAAATCCTATCTATAACCAAAAAAAAAAAAAACTTGAAGGCCCAAACTTAACGCCCAGTCCAGGGAGGGTCCAGGCAGCCATAATGATAAACTGATAAGTGATAAACAAAGTTACAAAACCAGCCTAGCCAGGGAGGGCCCAAATAAACAAAGTTATCTTAACAAATAAAATGGAGTGCCCTGTGCCCAAATATTTATAATCTTATACCTTTGTTTATCAAAAAAAATTTATAATCTTATACCTGATTCCTGAACCTCACAACCTGATACGGTGAGGTGAGGTGAGCAGTTGAGACTTGAAAGAGGCGGAGAGCAGAGAATCAGAGAGAGGCTGAGAGCTGAGACTAGAGAGAAAGGTAAAATTTTTAGGGTTTTGAGTGGACTTATTTGTTTTGATTTGTGATTGTTTTGTGGTTAATCTCTTAGACCGGATTTGTAGTTTATCTGGTTGATTTTTGGTCAATGAGTTTGTTTAGAACCAATGTTTAATAGGATTTACCAAAATTTTTGTTTTTTTGGTTAAAAGGATGTGCCAGATTATTGCCTAACTCGCCTAAGGGAAGGGCCGGCCCTGGGAAAAGCCTCATCGAATTAGTACCCAAGTATGATTCATCTTAATAATGTTATCAAGGAGATGGTTTGTAGTTTGTATATGAAAGCACACCATCTGTTTGCACAAATGACTCAACCAATTGGTTCTAGAAAGAAGAAACCTGTTAGAGAATGAAAAAAAGTAGCTCTCTTATTTATATTACCCATTTGGTCTTCAACCATGACTTCACTCTTCCCTCGTTCTTGTTGGAAGAGGAAGTGCCAGAGCTCATTGTTTTGTTGCTGATAAAAAGTGACTACTTTAATTTCCTCTTAAAAAAAAAAAAAAATTCTAGAAGATAATATATAAAATAATGGACAAAATACAGTGTTGGTCCTTAAACTACCCATGAGCTATTTTAGTCCTTAAAGTGATCACTTTTATTCCCTAATATATCTAACAGAGTAATGTCGTGTTAGATTTTACTTTGGCCACATCATCTAAGGGACTTAAAGCAATCACTTGAAACTTCAAGGATTAAAATCGTTTGTCAGCAAAAGTTTAGGGAGAGAAGAACATCATTTGCATTAGTCAAATATCAACTCAAGTATATTGATGTCAGCAGGGACTCAGCGATCACACAGGATACAAACATAGATAAATGGTCTTGAAGCTGCTACCTGTATCATCTGCATTATGGGATCCATCTCAGAAGGGTGAACTTACTAGTCGTCTTATTTCTTTTCAGTTTGTATTTTTACTCTTACACAAATGCTCACATGGGTGCAGTCTACGACATAAAAGATGACTTTCCTGACTCTATAATATCATAATCAAGCAAATAGTTAAACATGAATTTACACTGTAGAGTTCGACGTGCCACAAAAAGGCTAGACAACAAATGCCCTAGTTATATGGTAATCTCCTCACAAATGCATCTTGATTTGGCTACTACTTTGCAGGTGTTTGCCTGGGCATAGTGGAGTTCAAGAGACCACAATTATCAGCTTTAAGGTCATATACTCTTGGTTCGAAGGTGTAAATTCTCTCATTGATGTACCTTTTTTTTGTTTAATTTCTATTTGTAAACGATTAGAAATCAATTTACTAATGTGTATAGGAAATGATTTGTCTATTATGTGTTCTTGTTTGCCACCTTTAGGGTCTTGATGAGTCAATTGAAATGGTCTAATTTATACTTTTGAAACTTCTTTGTTGCATTGAGGTGATATGGGACCATACAAATGCTATAACTGAGGTTTCTAAATGGAACGTGTTTTAGGGGATTAGCATATATCATTCATCCTTCCACAATTTATTTATAATAACATTTTTTTTTTAAAAGGATGCTATAAAATGTCCTTCCTTTTAATGTTGTTGAAGTGTTAAAATATTTGTGAGTTTGAGTTTGCAAATAGTTGTTCTAAAACCTCAAATGTCAGTTTTATTCTTATTGCAGTTTGGGCATGAACAGCTTCAGAAAGGTAGACCCATAATATTGGGCACCTTCCTTTGTGCCAGTCAAAGGCCCAAAAAATCTCCGTCATTCAAAATACAAGAAGCATCTTTACAGAATGTAGACCTTCCACAGAGACTACCCAAGAACAAGAAGAAACCCTATCCCATTCCCTTTGAGAAGATCAAGCAGGCTGCAAGAAAAGACAAGAAACTTGCACAAATGGGCATAGAGAAACCCCTTGACCCTCCAAAAAATGGATTACTTGTTCCTGATCTGATCCCTGTTGCGTATGAAGTAGTAGATGCCTGGAAAGTTTTGATTAAAGGCCTTGCACAGCTCTTGCACATTATTCCTGTGTATGCTTGCAGGTAATTGTATCCACCCCCCCCCCCCCCCCCAAAAAAAAAAAGTATATTAGTTTTAGTATTTTTGATACAGTTGCAGTTGTATTTTTTTTTAGTTCTTCCTCTTTATTTATATTTGAGCTTCTGAGGGCATTACTTTCAATGTCGGGCATATTCCATAAAATGTTCCTCATAATTCTATTAGCAAATTTTATGCAGTTAGGTCTAGATATTGGAGTGTAATTTGTTTTAGCCCTTTTGCAGTGAATGCTCCGAAGTTCATGTGGCCCAGACTGGGCACCACATTCAAAACTGCCTTGGTCAAACCAGTGCATCACGTCGAAGCTTCCACTCATGGGTCAAGGGCTCTATTAATGACGTGCTTGTTCCCATCGAGTCATACCATCTCTATGACCCTTTTGGTCGGCGTATTAAGCATGAGACTCGATTTGAATATGACAGAATTCCAGCTGTTGTTGAGCTATGCATCCAAGCTGGTTTGGATATACCAGAGTACCCTTCACGCCGAAGAACCTCACCCATTCGAATGATTGGGAAAAGAGTGATCGACCGAGGTGGATATGTTGAGGAGCCTAAGCCATGGCGCTCTGCAAATTCATATTCACTCGCTGACCTTGATACATATGGGGCATGTGGACGGTTTCCACCTCCGACATCATCAGATGTAGCAAGGATTGCACAAGAGACAATGGATGCATATGAAATTGTTAGATTGGGTGTGGAGAAGTTGATGAAGAAATACACTGTGAAGGCATGCGGGTATTGTTCAGAGGTTCATGTGGGTCCTTGGGGTCACAATGCTAAGCTGTGTGGGGAATTCAAGCACCAGTGGAGAGATGGGAAGCATGGTTGGCAGGATGCCACAGTGGATGAAGTTTTCCCTTCAAATTATGTTTGGCATGTTCAAGACCCAAAAGGGCCCCCGATGAGGGGTGCACTTAGAAGATTTTATGGGAAGGCTCCTGCTGTGGTTGAAGTGTGCATGCAGGCTGGTGCTCAAATCCCTAGAAAATATGTACCCATGATGAGGCTTGACATTGTTGTCCCTGATAGCGAGGAGGCACGTTTGGTTGCCTAATGGAGTCTGTCAAAGATAATTTGCCGACTGTATAGTTTTTGCAGATTTTCTAGTTTCCTCATCTTGACTCTTGAGAGGGGCAGGGTGAGTGTTATCTACCTGTCAACATAATAGCATCTTCAGTAAGTCAATATGATTTAATACCGTTCTAATTATTGACAGTCTGGAATTGCTGTATATAATAACACTCAAATTAGTAAAAATTAATGTTTGCAATGTTAAAGAATACAAGCCTTCATTGAAATGAATTAGAAAAGTTCTCTCTCTCTCTCTCTCTCTCTCTCTCTCTCTCTCTCTCGAAGCTCTCTTTATTTAAAGGTTAATGATTAGTTAATATGTTTGTAGGGTTTGAGCATTATTTCTACACTAACGCTATTTTGAAGCGAAAAAAGTTTAGATCCAGACCAGTCTGGAACTATCTTCCTTTAACCCAATATGTGGCAATTGAAAAGACCATCCATGTGTGGTTTATATGACCTTTTTTTAATGAGTCGTGTGACTTGTATAAATAATACACATGAATAGTCTTATAAATCACCATGTAGTGGGTTGGAAAAGGTAACTCCAAACCGGTTTGGAGCTAAACTTTGTCTTTTGAAGCCATGTGGAATTGTTGTTAGATGAATATTTTTTGATCTCATTTCCTAGAGTTTAGTTCAACGTTTGGGGGCACCATTGATTCAATTATTGCATTACTCTAAGTGAGAGTTTGAGCCTTACGTCTAGTGGTCTTCCAACCCATTGAGAAATGGATCTGCTCTCACCACATTAGTCTTGGTTTGTAATATAACAAGTCAATTTGTGACAGTATTAGAGTTTCCATGGATTTTTAGCTCATGTTCTTTTTTTCTTTTCTTTTCTTTTTTTTCTTTTCTTTTCTTTTTTTTGATACATTGATAGTTGGAGGTGGTGGGATTTGAACCCTGGATGTCATTGTTGGAAACACCATGTTCTTAATTCTATTTATTGTACCCCAAAGATCTCTTATGTTTTATTGGTTGTGATACCCCAACACTTGTTCTTGTTCTTGTTCTTCCTATTTCATACTACAGATACTAGGTTGTTGGAATCATAATTGTCAGGAGAAGAGGTGGTTGGAGTCGTCGTTGATTGTCCATAGATTTTGATTCATGGATTCTGTTGTCATGACAATTCAAGGTACGAATTGGTGAAATTCCTAGGAAACACTTTCACCAAATGATATGAACTTTGTACTTCTGAGTTCTGACTTCATTTCAATGCTGGGAACTGGTATCAATATTTTGAACTTAATTTTGCTTTATTGGATTTATCATTTAAGGAAGACTATTTAGTTCATTGTTACTTTTGTACAGGAAAGAGGTTGATTTGTTATGTTGTTCTTATTATTGAAGTTGTGAGTGTTTGTTGAACTAATGCTGTGTGATAAATTATCACTTGTCTCAAAAATTTGAACTTTAATTAAATTAATCACTACGTGTTTTGACAATCCCCCTCACATGTAGATTCGAACTCTGTTTCAATTAGTAGGACTTGACACACACAATTTTAAATTTTCAAATGGAAGGTAGGGTGGAGACAAGGTTTGAACCTACTTTGATAACATGATAAATTACACTTGTCCCCACTGGTTGAGAGTCCCGTCTACAACCTTTGCTACTTAAACCTTTAAAAGCTAGGAAGGGGTGAAGAGTTTATTGGCAAAAGATGCTTACAAAATAGTGGGAAGCAGAGACTCTATTTTAGTTTGTGAGGATCCCTGGCTCTCTAATAAACTAGGCTTCATTTCAATCCATAGCAATCAAGGTGCTAAATAGTATATAGTAGTATCTCGAACGATGAATCTGTGAAGAATAGGTTGGGATGAAAAAAAGTTGTATTGTCTGTTTGATTGGGAGTCCTTCAAGGCAATGCTGAAGCTTCCATTGTGGCAGCGTGGCCAATTGGACAGGTAGGCATGGTTAAGAACAGAAAGCGGTCAGTTTATAGTGAAATCTGCATATAATTCACTCATGGAAAATGATATTGGTGCAATCGAAGATCCTATAATAAGCAAGATATGCTAGTCTAAACTCCATTATAGGCTCAAAATGCATCTATGGAGGATAACCTTGGATATTCTACCAACTAAAGAAAAAACTGAACAGGTACGTTTCTAATCTTGATTTAGATTGCCCTCTTTGTAGTTCTGAATTGGAAACAACCAAACACCTGTTTACTCATTGCCAAATTGCTTGGAACTTATGGTTTGCAAGCTGTTGGAGCCTTAGAATTGATAATCTTCGAATACAATCTCCTTCACAATTGATAGCAGCACTGTTAAACCCTCTTTAAGCATTCCAGCTTGATAAAAGAGCGAAAGGATTAATTCTTACTGTTAAGTGAACTGGCGCTTGACCTCATTTTGAATGTTAGAAATCAAGTAATGTTTGAAGGTTTGGTTCCTTTGGAGGAAGCATTTTGTAAAAGGCTTCATAAACTTTTCAAATACCGTTGGGGGATCAGAAGAGGCTATGAACTCAGCAATTCCCAAAGAAGTACCTATAAGTGGCCAAGACCAGCTCAGGGGACTTTGAAGCTGAATTGTAATGCTGCAGTGGGAACTATGCCTGTGTAGCAGTATTTTCTAGAGTTTGAAGATGGAATTTGGTGTTTGCTCATTCAAAAAAGGTGAATACCAATGTCCTTGTCCAATGTCCAAGCAGAAGCAAAAGCTATATTGTCAATAATCAATTAGGCAAGCAGAGCTAGTTTGAGTGTGATTGTTGAAAGTGACTGTCAGCTATGTATTGATACTTTGAAGGTTCCAAAGGATAGGATTGCTCCGGTTTGGCTCTTGGTCCTCTTTGAGTTTTTCTGAAGTTATTTCCTCGGAGGCTGGGGCTTAGTATTTGGTTTCATTTTGCTTTTCTAGTAAAATTCTTACTTTTTTAAAAAAAATAATAAGAAAGAAAACGCTAGAGAGAGATTGATTTCTTATGTTCTTCCCATTGAACTTGTTAATGTTTGATGTGAGACAAACTGTCATTTGTTCCAAAAGTTTAAACTTTAAGCTTAAGGTTTAATAATTACTAGTCACAAACACATAGGAAAATGTAATATAATTATTTTATAAAAATATAATGTAAAATTTGTGAGTTAAATAGTGCATGTACTATTTAAAAATATTTTATATTTTTATAAGTTTTATTTAATGGAATATATAATGTATTTTGCATTCAACAACAATACATAATGATATGTGTGTGTGAAAACGTAATTTAATATAAAGATTTTTTAAACTACATAATTATAATATTGTTTTATATAAATGGAGAAGATGTTATTAAAAAGACTTTTATTTTTTAAATATACTATAATCAGTTGACTAATTTGAACATATTCAAGAATTTAAATTTTAAAAAAATTGCACCATCATTCTATGGAACACATGTAACATGTTACATTAACTTTAAATTATTATATAAGTTTAGAATTGTAACATTTTTTTCTTTCAAAATATAACCTTTTTTTTTCAAGAATTCTTCAAAATATAACTATAATGCCTATATTATTGAAATTTGAATTTTAAAGCAATCTTTTGAATACTTATCATTTTTATAATGCTTATTTTGTTTGTTTGCTTTCAGCTCTAAATTAAAAAATTTGACTCAAATAGAAAAAAATTTCATACTTTTAACCCAAAAATTAAGAATAAAAAAATAATTTTTGAGCCCAAAACTAAAAAAATGCAACTTACAAAAAAAATCAATTTAACATTCAATTAGTCCAAAAAGGACCGAAATAGACCAAATTAAACTAAGTGGACTTAAGTAGTCCGAATAGACCAAAGTTGACTGAAATGGAAGGAATAGACCGAAGTGGACATAAGTTGACCGAAATGGACCTAAAGGAGCGAATCAGATCAAATGTACTGAAGTGGACTAAATTAAACCAAAATGGACGAAATAGACTGATGTGGACTGATATAGACTAAAGAGGACTAAAAGTACCGAATTAAACCAAATGAACCCAAGTGGAAGGAATGGACTAAAGTGGACCAAATGGACTGAAGTAGACTGAATAGACACAAGTGGAGCCAAGTGAAAGGAATGGACCAAAGTGGACATAAGTGAACCAAATTAGACTAAAATGGACCAAAGTAAACCAAATAGACCAAATTTGACCGAAATACTACATTGATATGGCTCAAAATGAGCATAGCAAAAATAAATTATACGCTTTAACCTTTAGGTATTATATATATTAGTAAAAATTATATGTAGTAAAATTTGTACTAATTAACTACATTACAAAAAAAATTAATTAGGAATTTGTTTAATATGTTGTTGATGTGAAACTAACCAATCATATCACTTTATGTAAAAATTTTAGTTAATAAAAAATATCATATAAATGTTCCTTTTACTATTAAAAATTAAATGAAAGCATTCATAAGATGCATTATATAAAAGATCTTATTGTTTGGTTAATATTAATTAAAAAAAAAAAAAAAAAAAACTTAAATGACTTCTTCTTCTTCTTCTTTTTTTTTTTTTTTTTTTTTTTTTTTTTTTTGAGAAGCTTAAATGACTTTATCTACTAATGGATTTGGATAAAATAATTAAATTAACTCATTAATTATTTACTAGTAGATTTTACAATTGAAATGGATTGAATGATTCAAAGTGGACCAAAATGTTAAGTTGATGTGGCTCAACAGAAGTATGATAATAGTTGATGTGGCTCAACAGAAGTATGATAATAATAAATATTATGTTTCAACTTTTAGATATTATATAGATTTCAAATACTATCCCTCAAATGTGGGTCCAAACTCCCCTCAATAAATGAGACAACACGTAATATTTTATTTTTAAATGATAAATTGATCAGAAACAATGTCTTGAACCTTGTGAGAGTGCCTTTTTTCTTCAGCACTATGGCCCAAGGATTCTGGGCCGTGTGAGATGTTTTTGGTGAACTGGGATTGACTCTCCGCAGCTAAAGGGCTGTTTTAAGAATCAATTGGTGCACAAAACATACTTCCTATAATACAAATAGCCAACAAAAAGAAAGCAAAAATATTTGTATTGAATGACATTTATGCAGTAAAGGAAAAAAAATCGCAAATGACAAAAGGAAATATATAACATAAGAACAAACTAGGGATCCTCTAATTACGTGAGGTATATTTCATTGATTTTTATTAAGTTATTATTACAATGCTCACTAAGACATGGTGCAAGGTTCAACTGAGCTCATAAGTTACAGACTTTGATAGCTATTCAAGCTTCAAAGACTTGCAAAGTTTGAACTTGTTGAATCCGAGCATGTTCAGTAGTGGCTGTCTCTGGGATACCGGGGATGGTTCCTCTGTTTTCCCCTCAAATTACAGAGTATTTTTTTACCACTCTCTAGGACCTTTGGGAAAACAATGGTGAATGCTTAAGATGGTCTGATTGTTTTTTGAAGATGAGTGAAAATGCCTGAATGCCCCGTAGCATGGATCCCTCCCCCATTTTATAGCACAACTTCGGCCTCCCTGGTGGACTAGCGATTTCCCTGTTTTGCCCTTTGAAGCCTGCACCGTGTCTGGTTGCTTCAGGATCATGTCGTTTCCCTTTTCTTCATGGTTCCTTGCTTTTTTGTTCCGACCAGGTGAAAGTCCCTCAGCTCCTTTCTATTTCTAGATTTCCCGTTGGCTGGCCTGAGGTCCTTTTTTGGCTTTTCTTCTCAGCGTCCCAGCCTTTCCAGTTGTACTCTTCTTTGTCTTTATCTTCAAACGGTTGAAATCAGGTTCCTGCGTTTTTTTGCTCTGTACCTTCATTGCGTGACTGGGTCACAAGGTCCGCGTGCCCTTTGTCTCTTGTCCTTCTTTAATTTTTCTGTTATGATCCTCCTCTGCGCGCCCGAGGATCCTCTACCTCTGGGAGGCTTTTTGGGATTTCGGCCCAGCTTTTCCTTCTTGGTTTGGTCCAGTTTGCTGGCTGGGCCTTTCCTCTGAATCCCAGTCCTCTGGGCTTTTTTTTTTTTTTTTTTCTTTCTTTTCTTTGTTGTGAGAGCCCACCCTTTATTTGTGTGAAATGGGTCTAATATTTTTTCTATCTCTTTGAGCCTATTTGTGGGCTGTTTAATTCTTTTTTTTTTTTTTTGAACCTCAACAAACCTACTTTGATACCATGTCAAATTATTATTTGTCCCAAAAATTTTAAGATAAGAAATGATGAATTTAATCAATTTAATTACCATTATTTTCTAAAACTAGGTATTCCGTCCATTTCATGATAGCCTTTTTTTTTTTTTTTTTTTTGGAAGAGGTAGCCCAAGTTGATAGCTTTAACATTAAAAATCATTCATTTTGATCTTTCATAAGTTTTATTTATACGCGATGGTTTGAATTATTGGTAGCCCGAGACGGACATTGGTAGTAATTGCAAATTTAAAAGATGAAATTGAGGAAATTAAAACTTCAGTAACCAAACTGACTATCGACCCAAACTTAAAAGGATGTAAAATCAACCTTAACAATTAGTACTCGAACAAAGTATAAGTAAGATTTGGGTTTTAGGAGCACTATCTCGTTTTAGAATTGAATCAAAGAATTAAAATATTACGTTAAAATACCACTTCATTAGAGATGTTACATACAACTGTTACATAAAATATCATATCGTATGAAGTCTTCATACATTGGAAATAAGTAATATAAAATTGAACTATCAGCTTTGAAGAAATGCAGAGGGAAACACAAAGCGTATTGTGACAGATAGTGTAAGATTTCAGGCTTTTCTGTAGGAACCATCAAATCTGGTCCCAACTCTCAAGACCTCTTATAATTAAGGTTATCATATATGATACAGCAAAACCATTTTTATTTCTTTGATCCTCCGTTAAACATGTTCAAATCCTTATAAAAGATACCAAAGCTAGACCAATCAATAAAATATTTTTATATACAAAAAGGAAGATGATTGATTAAGAACAAAAAGTATAACTAAAGAAAGATAGAATAAAATAAAATTAGACAAATAACCCAGCTTCTAAATAAGCTAATCATTCAAAAATCTACTTCGAACCCCTTTAAATTGATTTGACTAAGTCAAAGATGCACAAAGTTTATGCACTTATTAACTAAGTAATCAAACATATTTTTGATTTGTCAAAAAAAAAAAAAAAAAAAGAGGATCAAACACATTTCTGCTTTGTGGACTAGCAAGTTGTTGCGGACACCATGAAACCTTTACTCTTTTACTTCTTTTGATGTATAGAAGAGGATCGTTGAGAGCTTTTCCCATATGTCAGTCATAAAAAGAGAGATTCCCCTAAGGTCTCAATATGGTCAATACTATCCTTTAATGCATTAGGCGTTTTCTAGGACTTTTGTTTTGGAAGTTATTTGATCTTAATTTGGTCATCCTTGCCCTTGGACCTTGGGCAGGACCTGACCATGAAACATGAAAAACATATATATAATTTCCCAACGTAGGGACCATAATTTGTCATTAACATATTAAACTATTTCTTAGTTCAACGATATTATTTAATTCTCCTTATTATAAGAACTTGGATTTGAATTCTCCATTCACTTTTGTTATAAAGAATGATGAAAAAAAAATATAAAAAATACCTCTTAAGTTTTGAATATAACATTCAACTTGCATGTAGTATTGTGTATGCCGTTAAAACATTCATGAAAATAAATTATTAATGGTCAGTGTGATGATACATATCTATATTCAAAACTACATTTCCATGTAAAATAGTGTCGCGAGATATTTTGTGTTATACTCAAAACCCCCCAAGAGGTTAAATGTTACACTCAAAAATCTCAGAGAATTAAGTTTTACATAATTAATAGTTTACACATAAAACAGTATCATTTGAGTAATAAGTGTTATATACAGGTTCCATTTTTTTTATTTAAAAAAAACAAGGAATTTTGTGTGTTTTTCTCAAATATATATAACAGAATAAAAAGACAAAAGAGTATTCCTAGGTCGGCAAATATGATTGAACCCTAATGATTGTCCATGTTTGACTGGTGGGATGTCATTGTTTAAAACTTTAAACTATGTGCAAGTGCAAATAATAAGAGTTGGCTATGAGTTGATAAATAGAAGATATATATTGGGAAAGGGAGCTGAATTTGTGGGAGTATGCACTATGCTGATAAGATATCCAGTAACCAGTCCACACATATATGTATTTGTCTTGAGCAAAATACATTTTGCACGGTAGGAATATTTAGTACAAGTTTAATTTCTTAATTTATATTGGCAAAGTTGCATTCATTTAATCAATTGCCAATAATGTAGGAGTTGTCCCATTTATTAGTCTTTTATGTCTAATCAACGTCATTAACAGTGTAAACCGCCCTATTTATTTTGTATATATTGCACTGATCACCATTGTGACCCACTAATTTTGTTGTTTAAGTGCAGGAACTTATTCTTAATTCAAGGTGTTAGGAAGAACACTTATATTGTCAATCTACATTAACCGCGTAAATCACTCTATATATTTTGTTTATTAGTGATCTTTTATGTCTAATCAACATCATTAACCACGTAAACCACTCTATTTATTTTGTATTTATAGCACTGATAATCACTATTGTGACCCACTAATTTTGCTGTTTAAGTGCAGGAATTTATTCTTAATTCAAAGTGTTAGGAAGGACGCTTGTATTATCAATCTACATTAATCTTATCATATAAGGAGCTATCACTTATCAGCACAATAACTTGGGGTCCCATGACCCTCACAATTCACACCTTCATAGATAGAGAATCCCTATTTCAAAATGAACACATTTTTTGTAAAATTAAAGTTTGCAATTCAAAAAGACAAACTCATCTTTACACTAAAAAGGGAAAATGCAAAGCAACGAGCCTACAAAAGTATCAATACAACCACTAGAATTACCAATTAATCTCAATGATATTTTCTTTCTTTTATTGGAAATAATAAGTATAAGCATGTAATTTCTGTGTAAAATTCAAATTAAAAATTTGTTTTCCCATCCCTTGCGCAATCTTACTTGTGTAAGCCCTGATCATAGAGAATTGTTAATGAAAACACTACTTTGTTTGGTGTATCTTTTGCCAATCACTAGTTATTGTTAGTGTTGATTTATATCCATTCCAAACAAATTACTCTCCTTTCCATCATCTGCATAACATAACAATGTGTGGGTCGATTCTAATGTTCATCCTTTATATACATAAAAGGAAGTGGTGTTTCAAGTTTTCAACTATTACCTAGACTATTCGTCTACTCCACTCCAAGAGCACAGCCACATTAGGGCCCAAGAGGGTCCTAGCTCCCCTGAGTTAAGGGGGAAAAAAAGATATATTAGGGCCTTATTTAAATTGGGTCCAAAAAAATAAAACTTAGCTTCCCTCTTTCCAAAATCTTGGCCCCCCTTCACTGATCAACCAAAACAATATCACAAATCAACCCATGGCTATACTTCGGCTCCGCTAACTCAAAATCTTGACTCTGTCTCTATTCCACTCTCTTTCTAATTTTATGATTTATCCTAAAAATCTCATGAACCAATAAGTTGGTGGATGGAACTTGAAACCTTAGAATTTATAGCACACCTGAATGAACAATATTCATCTATTAACCGGTTCTGTGGTCTCTAATTCAGCCCCAAACAAAATACCATGTATAAGTTTGAAGTCCATGGATGTGGTTATGTAGAAGCTGTTTGTTTCAAACCATTTCGATGCAGTTAATTTTATGTACCAAGTATCAAATTTTTGGCCAGCCAACCAGTCGCTATGCTTTTATCCCTTTTTTTTTTCATCTAATCTTTTCCTGAACACTTTGCTTTAATCTGGCTAGTATGACATATGCCCAAGCTTTCAAAAAAAGAAGTAGAGACCACATGCCATTTTTTAATATGTTTTTTTGACAAAAGGACCGCATGCCATTATGGATTTTGATTTTCTTTAAAACTTTCAAATTCAAATCTAACGGTCTCTTTCCCCACCTTTTTGGTTTTTTCCTTGAAAGTATTTTCTTCCTCCTTACCTTGTTTTTCATACCGTTATACATTTATACTATAATCCAAATGGTAGATAAGTTTTAATTCAAAAGAGTTACATCTCACTGTCCCACCAAAGAAAAAACCTTTTTTTTTTTTGTGGGCTTAATGTATTAAATTCAAAATTTTACACTGATTTTATGGATTAATTATAGCTATCAAACTTAAATTATGACAATAAAACTTAAAGTATGATCTTCTCAACAACAAAAAATTAATTAATTATGAGGTTTTTCCTATAGTTTAAACTACATAATTTTATAATCAACATCCTAGTTCAAGATTAATTTGTAATGCTCATCTTACCCTTGAAATCAATAGTTATGGTAGAAGCATTTGTCAAGTACATCCATCTTAAATAAATGAGAAATGCTAACGGATGCCCTTAGGACAATGATTAATAATCTATTTAAAGAAAGTTTTTATGGGAAAAAAAAAAAAAAAAAACAAAACAAAACAAAACAAAAAAACAACAACAACAAAACAACTACTACTAATATTTTGACAGCATTTTTCATTTCCCATAAAAGTGGTATCAAAATTTTCCTGAAATGGATTATTAACCATTGCCTTAAGGGCACTCGTTATGAAAAATGCTAGTTCAAGATTAAACTACATAATTTTATAGTTTAAACTACATAATTTTATAATCAACATCCTAGTTTAAGATTAATTTGTAATGCTCATCTTACCCTTGAAATCAACAGTTATGGTAGAAGCATTTGTCATGTACATCCATCTTAAATAAATAGAAAATGCTAACGAATGCCCTTAGGTAATGGTTAACAATCCATTTAAAAAAAGTTTTTATAAAAAAAAAATTAAATTAAAAATTTAAAAAAAAAAAAACTAATGTTTTGAAAACTTTTTTCATTTTCCATAAAAGTTGTGTTAAACTTTTCTAAAATAGATTGTTAACCATTGCGCTAAGGACACTCGTTAGCATGACCCTAAATAATAAGAGCATTTTTTATTTACTCTTTAAAGTCTAAAATTGAGATTATCAAGCTTTTTTTTTTTTTTTTTACAAGAATAATTATCAAGCTAATTTTAGATTAAGCTGTCAATACAAAAGTTAGACAATTCCAATTGAGTAGTAAGGATCTGAACAATAAACATCTTTATTCAAAATACGAGGTATCAATTGAGTAACAAGACTCTTAATAGACATTAATTAATGTTAAACTACTCGATGTCCCTTGCAACGTTTGATGCATTTTGAAATATTTTGTAAGAAACCAACCATCTTATGGTTTATGTATATTTAAGAGATCGACTTCAATTATACTACATGCCATTAGAAAGTGGAAAAACAAATTGATAAAATTAAAAAAATTAAAAATATGAACATGGTGCTTGAGTGATTAGACAAATCATTAATTATTTTCCCCTAACTTAAGCATAGAGTCATTATTATTTTTCATATTCTTTGATTTTGTGTTATTAAATTTGCTTTGTCTTTTCCATAAAATAAAATGGCTTTCAACTTTTAATGGACTCTGTTTCAATTATTTCTAATGCAACAAAATATGGGTAAGATTTAGAGTATGAGTAAGATTTAATAACACATGCAACGGATAATATGTTTTGCATGTGTTATCAAATCTACTTTTGCCTCTAGATGTTTTTTGTTTCAAATGTTAGGAAAATAACTAAATATGAGGAAGCATATAATATTCCAAATCAATTAATTTTTCTGTTCAAAATAAATTATTTTTATATAAACTCCTTTGATATAAATCACACGTGGTATGCATGAGCTCAAAGACTCTAATTTTGTTAATTAAAATATAACAATTTTTGCGTTGTCAGTGGACTCAGTTTTAGTTTTTTAAGAATGAAATTTGTCCTAGTTTTATGAAATTTGAACTTGAATTTTAAACCTTTATATTCTTAACTTGTCTTATTGTCTTAATTTTAAACCTTTAGTTTCTTATTGTTAAGGCATTTTTTAATTAGATAATAGAGTTCTTTTTCTCTTCCTTTTTTTTTTTTTTGAGAAATTTAAATAATAGAATTAATTTTGAAGATATGAAAAAGTGGATACCGAATTGTGTGTAATTAGTGCACCAAGATAATTAATACACAGTAATAAAAACATTTATCCCATTAAAGCATGACAATTTTTTTTTTTTTTTTTTTTTTTTTGCTAGGTATTAAAGCATGACAATTGATTAGTAGTAACACTTTCACATAAACGCAAAGTTTAGTAGATGAAGGGCTAATTAAAGAGAATTATAACGGATGTACTACATGACATAACCTTAGACTATTTTAAGTTTTTATATGAGGTTCTTTCTTTCTATATATATATATATATATATTTTTTAGGGGGTATATATATTTATTTATTGATTAGGATATTGATTGTTAATTTTTATGTAAAATACATATTACAAATGTTCCAATAGAATTAGTGATAGATAAGTGAAATTGACCATAATTATGCGTCATAAATTTCATTTAAATGTGGAAAAATCAAAATGTTCATAATAGTTTGTTTCAACTCGGGAAAATTCTTATTTAAGTTTTTTTAATAGGAAAATAAGTTAATTGTTTTGTAAATAATTTTAAGTTTGTTTGACCCCCCAAAAAAAAAAAAAAAAACCTTATGTTTAAACATATAATCCAACTTAAATGTAGAATTCAAACACACTTATTAAGTTTGAACTAAAATTAAATAAGCCAGTCTTGAACTATTAATATCCACTTATTAGTTATTAATTATGACAGCCATGAGAAGGAGGATTGGTTTGCAGGCGAGGCAAACAACCCTGCAATTAATAAGAATAAATAGCATCAGCATACACGCATAAATGTAGTACAATCATCGGGTGTAGAAGTTTTGCTTGCTCTGTAATCAACAATGAATCAGGTGGCAGTGAAAAATTGTTTTTGTGGCCCCCTCAAAAACAGTGTCCCTTTTTTTTTTTTAATCTTCCGGTGGCCCCCTTCAAAAAAACAGTGTCTTTGAGAATTGAGAGAACCATCTTTATCTGCATGTGCTGTCTTGCCTTGTGCCCCATCAATTCAAAATTCTTTATTATTACATTTAAAATCTAGGCAAACTTAACACCTCTTTCAAAAACTATTTACCACCACACATTCATGGGTCATGGCAACATCCAACTAGTTTATAGAAACAACAGTATTTGAATAATGTCATTGTTACAAAAATAAATTATAAAATATGCAAGCAATGCACATGGATATAGATTCAAATTGTGTCTATATTCTATATTTGTGCAAGCAATTCACCAGGATTAATTTGTTATCACTGTAATTGTGTATATACGCTAGGATCCAACCAATAAAAAAATAAGGGTATGTTTGGTTGAGATAATAGAATAATGGAGGATGAAAAATATATAGAGAGGAAAGAAAATATTTTTGTTTTTCCACATCATTAAGACTTAAGAGAGATGGAAAAGCATAATGATAGAAATCAAATAATTATTATGCCCTTATTATAGTTTGAAGCAATTGGGGATAAGGGGGTTAATTTTGTAATCACATTATTTATGATCATTTTCTCTCCTATTATCTCCTCAATTTGAAAGGAGTGGAATTAGTGGCTTTGGTGGAAAATTTTAATCTATTCTCCTATTTTATTTTTTTCTCTTCTTTTTCTATCATCTCCCTTTCCATCCTAACCAAACATACCCTTAGATAACTAATATCAAAGTATTAAGTAAATTAAAAATAAATAAAAAGTGATATAATCATGGTTAAAGTTGTAGGTATGAAACAATTTGAAAGGAATGGAATTAGTGGCTTTGGTGGAAAATTTTAATCTCTTCTCCTATCTTATTTTTTTCTCTTCTTTTTCTATCATCTCCCTTTCCATTCCAACCAAACATACCCTTAGCTAACTAATATCAAAGTATTAAGTAAATTAAAAAAAATAAAAAGTGATATAATCATGGTTAAAGTTGTAGGTATGAACAATGATATCAACAAGCAAAGCAAAGAGGTAATTGGTTTGAAAGTTCTAGAGAGCTTTTACTAAGCAAAGAAAAATAAAGCCAAAATATTACATTTTTTTTTCCCTATTTTGGGTAAGAGGGGACTATTTAGTGCATAAAAAGAGGGAAAAGGAAACCCTTAAAGAAAAGAAGTAAATGGTAGAAAACAAAAGAGAAGTGGTAAATGTGGAATATGTGTTGATGCACTAGTTAAGTTAGAAGCCAATCAATTTATTAACCATATTATTTTTGATATTCCACTACTTATAATGGAGAATTTGCTTGCTTTTGACAAAGCCAAACTATTTTATAACAAATTTATTCATAGTTAATATATTTGCATAGTCATATTACCCAAAAAAAAAAAAAGAAAGAAAGAAAGAAGAAGAGTGGAATATAAGTTTAATCCAAATTTTTTCTTCATTAATCCAAATATATTTATTGGTGAAATTATTTACTATTACTGGTACGATTTAGTATTGGGCTGAGGGAGGGGCCAGGTAGTAGTTGTGTGTATATATATGGGTGGTAGTGGTAGGCATGGTTTTTAAAGGAAAAATAAAGTAAAGAAACAAAGAAATAAAGAAAGAAAGAAAGGGCAGCATTCATTCAGCAATAGCAGCAAAGAGCTGAGAGGTTGGGAGAGAGAGAGAGGGACAAATTGCAGAATTGGCAGAGACCTCTGTCTGCTCTGCTCTTCTCTGCTCTTTCCACCCCCACCCTCTTTTATTTTCTTCAAGCCATTGATAGAGAAAGAGAATTTCAAAATCAGCTGGCACTTGAAGAAGAAGAAGAAGAAGAAGAAGCAGCTATATATAACAAAAATAGTACTAAATAGAGAGAGAGAGAGAGAAAGAGAAATGGGAGAAGGAGGAGGAGGAACAACATCAAAGCTGAGAAAAGCAGCTTGGAAGGTGGTGGTAGCAGCTGCATATGCATGTGGGTCCTTGTCCTTGTCCAGAAGTAGTAAAGCTCTTATGGACCTTCATTCTGTAAGCTATACCATACCACAATGCCTCTCCAAAATCTAAAATTTTACTTTCACCCCCCAACCCATTTCTCATTTTCTAATCAAACTCCCCAAAATCTAAAATTTATGCGATTTAATTACTCATTCTTTCCTGCATTGCATCTCTTTCCATCCAAAGTCCAAATATTTAGTAATTAGTAAAAATGTTGTTGATGTTGTAAATTATAATCACAGCCTTATTTGCCCATCTTTTTATTTTTTGAGAATCTTTTATTTTTCCCAGAAAAGAAAGAAAGGGAGAGATGAATTGTGATTTATGACAGCTGATTCTGCTTTCTTTGACAGATCTCAGATTCTTCATCTGTGTCTCCAACAAAGGCAAAGAATATCTCACTTGGAGATGATATTGCAGAATGGTCCAACCACAACAACAACGCCCTTGCTTCCAAGGTATGTATCCCATTCCCACAATCAACAAAAGGCAAAGAAACCAATTTTCTGGTTGCTAAATATTGTGCCATAATGGTCTTTTTCACTACAATTTAATAGGTTCAAATTTAACCACGTTTTTTTTTTTCTTTTTTCTAATATATTAATTTACCTGACAATTTCAAATAATTGTATTTGCTTCATTTTTCTTAATGTACTGTTTGATTTTTACTTTATGGAAGAAAAAAAAAAAACACTTTATAAAGTATCACGACACTTGTTAACAAAATCTTTAGTTACCTAAATGAAATAAGGCACCACATGACATGACCAGTGTTTGATTTAATATCTTTAAACACACTTTTTTTTTTTGTTTTTGAGAAACATCTTTAAACGCACTCTAATCACGAGTTAGGATAAATAATATCAAGTTGGGTTAATGCATGTGAAATCTAACATGTGGTGTGTGTGTGGATGCCCCCAAATATAGCGGCTAGCGTAGCCCATTAGTGAAGCCAAGAATCCACACCACTATTAATTTAAGACTACACAACACACGGCAAAGAAGACCCCACTTTTGAAGCTCCACCTACCCAAAACACTCCTTCATTATTACATTTTCAAGCACTATTGAATAAAGTGTCAAATTCTCTAACCCAAAAAAATAAATAAATAAAAATTTATTTACCCATTTCAATATGATGATCTTAAAACAGTCAGATCTCCCAACTAGAAAAGTCACTTCAGCTTCAAAAAGCTTTTACCATTTTCCATTCTTCATGTGGATAAAGCTTTGATGCATGAAAATTTCAAACGAATGGGACAATTTGAGTGGATCTGCACCAAACACAGCAATCTATAACTTGTACATGTGGTTTAAAACAAAACAAAACAAACTAGTAATGATATCACTGGCCCGTTTTTGCTGAAAGTTGAATTATCTAATCAAAGCTTTTGGCATCACTTGTATTTATTTTATAATAGAAGGGCTGAGTTTGACAAGGGGTTTGTTATTGAGGAACCATCATTAATATTTTCCAAATATTAACAAGTTCTTTTTCTTTTCTACTTTTTTTTTTTGGATGGAAGATATTAACAAGCACTTGATTGCTTCACTAGAACATCCTGGATCTCTTGCTGTGTATGTGAAATCACTAAATATTGGTAGAGATAGTGGCCCATATTCTGAAAGAGAAGTAATACTAGTCTCTAATCTAGAACTGTGATGATTTTCTCTTTATTTCACCAATATTGCTAAGATCAAAAAACTTCAAAAGCATGCCTCAGACCATCCAAAAATTGATATGATCATTTTCATTTTAGAAACTTGCCAATGAATTTTGGAATTAGACACAATAATTAGAGCTACATATCAGATTGTCATTATTTATTTCTAAGTGGATTCTATTTTAATGAGCTAAAATGAAATTCTTTCATTTTTGGTCTTGTCATATTCATCTGTTTATTACTTCAAAATCTGTCACCCTTGCTTTAATTAATACCTTCATCTTTGTTGATTCATGTGGCAGAGCTTATGCGCTATATGTTTAGATCCTTTGAGTAACAACAGCAGGGATAGCAGCCCAGGGCAGGCAATATTTACAGCTCAATGCTCTCATTCTTTTCACTTTACTTGCATCTCCTCCAATGTTCGCCATGGTAGTGTCACTTGCCCCATTTGCCGTGCACATTGGACCCAACTGCCCCGCAGCCTGAACACTCCTTGTGCTTCACTCTCTTCTTGCAACCAAAATGATCCCATACTCCAAATCCTTGATGACTCCATTGCTACTTTCCGTGTCCACAGGCGGTCCTTCTTGCGTTCTGCCCGCTATGATGACGATGACCCTATTGAGCCTGATCACTTGCCTAATTGTCCCCGTCTTTCTCTCTCTCTAATACCCATCCCATCAGGTGCACCTCCCAGCTTTCGTCCATCCATGCAAATGGCTAGTCGTAGCTCCTACCCATACCATCCGTCCCTACATCAATTGACATGCAGTTCCTCATCACTACTACAAGCACCAACTGGGCAAGCACCTTATCTCATGTGCACCTCCTCAAAGAGAGCTTTTCTTTCAGTAAAATTGGCACAGCAACAAGCAACCGACTTGGTCCTGGTTGCGAGCCCCAATGGACCACACCTAAGGCTTCTCAAGCAAGCAATGGCATTGGTGGTTTTCTCCCTTCGACCTATTGATCGTTTAGCCATCGTTGCTTACTCATCAACTGCAGCACGTGTCTTTCCCCTTAGGCGCATGACAACCTATGGGAAGCGAACTGCACTACAAGTCATTGATCGTCTTTTCTACACAGGGCAAGCAGATCCTCTTGAAGGACTAAAGAAAGCGATCAAGATACTTGAAGATCGTGCCCACAAAAATCCAGAGTCACGTATCCTGCATCTGTCTGATAGTCCAACACGATCTTACCATGCCTTCAACATGGAAGTGCCCATTCCAATCCATCGGTTTCATGTAGGGTTTGGATTTGGCACTTCAAATGGGTTCGTCATGCACGAGTTTGAACAGTTCCTATCAAGACTGCTGGGAGGTGTTATTAGAGATATCCAGTTGAGAATTGGGGAGGATGTTAACTGCGGAATTATAAGGATCGGAGAGCTAAAAGGTGGTGATGAAAAGAGGATCTTATTAGACTTGGAAAAGTATGGACATGTTTATGTGGGATATAGCTACATTGAGGGCGAGGTTGATGAATGCATCAGAACAGGGGAAACTGTAGTGGGTATAGGGGATAAAAGTAATGCTACAGAAAGTGGAGGGAGGGATGTGAGCATTGGAGGGAGAACTAGTAGTGTTGAAAGTTGGGATTACCATGATCCTCACATGGCTAGAAGATGGGCTAAGCATTTACATGGCTACAGACTTTAAATTGATCCGCAAGTTGTCCAACAAAATTTTTATGTGATGATATCTATACGAAGCAGCATCCATTAGATGATGATTTCAGTCATCCAGGACCAATGTTGATTCTGGTTAAATTGACTGGCCTTCTACTCCCAAACACTGCTGAGAAAATATGTACAAGATACTATTACTTACCCAAGATTTACCATTACAATTAAGGATTTAAATTTATTGAATCATACCTCATGTTGTCGTACAAATATCAACTGTAACTCATGTTGCTTTTGCTTAAGGTGACTATCATCCTGGATACTAAAACAACTTGAGTAGATGCAACAGCAATTCTATTAAAACAAATGAAGGTTTCAGTTGGTTTCCTCAGAACCACTAGTGCAGTAGGTAGATGTAAGTAAACATGTTTTTTAATGTTTTTGAAACCAATTATAATTGGAGAAGATGACATTAAACTATTAAAAAAATATATTATAAAAAGTCCAACAGTCAGAAGGCCTCTAAACCAACTATTATTACCTAAGTACGGACACCTAAAAAGTACGGACACTTCATTTAAGGTACTGTATTCATGTCATACCCATGTCTAACGGTATCATTCTGGTCATTTCATGTTCTAATTTTTCAAAAATTGCTCATGTCACTATGTCGTACTCATGTCCATACTCCAGTATGGGAGTTTGAACCCAGAGGTAAAATAATTTTCTTTTTCTAGAAGTGGTGGAATCATTCTCACTTTCTCAGGTTCAATTGGTTTTTTATTGCAGCAATAGCATTCTTTACAATGTTATGACCTTGCAGAGTAATGAAATAGAATAAGACAAACTTAGCTCTCACGTGAGTTTAGTAGTCAAATCCATTTCTTTTCTTCTTAATGTAGATGTTACTTCAGCTACTGTTGAGATCCATGATACATTTCTGAGTAGTTTGGCTTTACCTTACCCATTTCATTCCATTATAGATGGATGTCATATATATTACAGCAATAACATAAATCAATAGTTCATAAATACCTCTTACTATCATATGCCCAGATGGGCATCGGCAATTAATCATGTAGATAATCGTACACTGAGAAGTCACTGTACAGTAGAGACTCGTCCTTACCATAGTGAAGAAGAAAATAACAGTCTTTACAAAAATAACAAGGATTCTTCAGGGCCCACTTGTCATTGACTGTGACTTTCGTAGCTCTATATATCTTACAAACATTGCATTTCTGAACACGAAATTTTAGTTGAAATAAGACTATTGGGTAGCCAGCCCGGTTGTGCACGTCCTCTGGATGAATTAACCTCATGTCTCTTATCACAATTGTATGCTTGCAGTTTCCCTGCACCAAATTTCCCAACAAAAGAATTATAATAGCCATGCATATGCTAAGATAACTTTGCCAACTCCACAGTTCATCATGACATCAAAAACAACTAACAAATAATGACATACGATTTTCATGAAGCTATTTCTTTTACCAGTGCAGCATATTGAAGGAAAATCACAAAGAACACAAAATGTTTCCACTTTCTACCATCAAATCATGAATCGTGGGAACAGAAAATGATACCTGGTGACAGTAGAGATATCCAGCACCAAGTCGAAACTTCAGATCACAAAACCGTGTCATGTGCATGTTAACAGCTTTGAAGTGAGGCAATTGCAGGCCTGTTACATCACCTACAATTGCTTTCTGCTTCTGTTGTAATTCCCCATTTATGATGCATTCCCATTTTTTAAGAGCTTCATCCTTGGAGTTTCTGAGCCAATCAAATATAGGTTCGCTATAATCTATAGCAGAAGGATCCCTCAAATCGTTACAAAATACATCCTACAAAGAATTAGCCTTCTATTAGATTTGGTAACAAACTATCGTCCTCATGAAAACAAACAGTTAATGCATTGAGCTTCTTACTTCTATAAGGAAATATCCAGAAGGATCATGCTGCCCGGCCTTCTGCATCATTTGGTCAGTTAAGCAATAGATTTTGTCCCTCAGTTCAGTCAAGGTTTGTCGTCCTAGGACCAAAAACTCTTGAGTCTACAAAAAATTTCACAAAAATGTAAATAGCAAATTAGCTATAAATTGATAGACAATTTTTCTTCCGGTCAATGATCTACTTCAAATATCAAAAGCCCAAGATAGAAAGAAGTTGAATGATCTTGCCTAAATGCATCCAAATACAATCATCAAATACAGCCAATGAGCTTTAGCTCAATTGGCACCTCGTCCCCTTGCAAGTGCTGGGTGGAGGGGAAGGTTATGGGTTCAAGACCCATAGAGTGCATGTGTACATTACCCATTTAAAAAAAATTAATTAATTAATTAATTTTTTTTTTTAAATCATCCAATAGAGACCAACATTGACTGTTTTCAAAATGATATTAGATATACCTTGGCCCACTTCCGTGAGTTATGGTAAACCTCAACAGAGAGAACAACTTCTGGATACTGCACAGCAATTTGTTCCCCAGTGCTTGGTGATTTCACCTGCAGGACATTTGTACAAAAGTATAGAGAGGATAAATGTGAAATTTTTTTGATAAGAAAAAGAGGATAAATATGAAATTTCAACTGTTTAAACAATCAGATTCAGCATATGACTAGAAGTTATCTGTATGAATAACATTCATGTCTAGGCTTAAAGAAAGGGTTAGGTTAAAAAAAAAAAAAGTGCAAGCTTTAGTAGTTGAAGTCAATTGACTTTAAAAAACCCTTAAATTATGTGTTGTTTTGTTTCCTTATATATAGAACCAGCAAGCAGCATGGGCTTCTAAATAGATTTGAGGATTGTGAAATTAAAAACATATAAATACTATTTTTCTAACTCAGAGAGAGAGAGAGAGAGAGAGAGAGAGAGTTTGTGTTACAATCAAGTGTCCCACATGGCTTAAATGCAAGCTTAACCATGTGTATATAAGCTCTTGGGCAACCTTCCCTTACAAGCTGGTTTTCAAGGGTCAGTTTTACCCATGGGTTTGTATCAGAGAGAAACTAGCGATGGAGAGGAGGTTAATTGTAGTAGCAATACCGAATAAATTCAAGAAAAACTGTGAATTAAGAAGAAGGCAGCTATAACACTACTCTAAAAGCATTTCCAAGTTAGATTTCCATATACTTTCTTCAAGATAAAATGATAAATCAAAAGAAAAGCATCTGCATTATGCAATAAATATTAAGAATAGGCATTTTTCAATCATACCTTTGTTGCAGAACGTGTAAACCTGAGAGATTTCATCCTTTCAGTTCTTTCTGATAACGTAATGGCACCTTCAGTTATCTTACAACTGGCACTGGACCAAAACAAGAGAAATATAATTCAAAACCACAATAATTATACCAGTTAAAGAGATCGTAGATATCTAATGATACAAACTTGAATGAATGCAGTTTTGCTGCAGCTTTGTCCTCGTCCTGCTTTTGTTTGATTTTCACAAGTTCCTCCACCTTTGCAGTATAACTATTCTGGACAGATACCAGAAATAAATATTAAATTTGATTGACAACGGATGAAACATTTACAGAAAAAATGACAAAAATAATGCACCCATACAGCTCAACAATATTTGGTTAACCTATATATATAGTATCACCCAAGTTTATTCTAAACAATAATAAATGTAGAGACTACAAAGTAAATTGTTAATAGGTCCACAATCAGCACTAAAAGCATGTAAACCATATGCTAAAAGAATACCAAACAACTACCATATGCCAAAACACTTAAATTCAAACTCTATTGGAAAATAGAGTTTAATGTGCTCAAGCCACATTTCCACGACTTAAATAAAATTTGAAAACAAAGCCAAGAAACAAAAGAATTGAAAATTGAACAATGTTATATAGCACATTCAGACAACATATTCTCAACTGGAATGGCCCAATAGATAAATTTTGATAAAATAGAGGGCAATAGGAGATTTAAGTGCATAAAATTATACTACTGATTGAGTGACAGGAAGAAATATATATTAGCAATAGATATGGAAAGGCAGAATAAATATAATTCATGGGAAGCATACTTCAATGGCATGATTATTCGCCTTTCTTTTTTTTCTCTTCCTTGAGTTGTTATTTTCAATGCAACCACTTGCTGACGGAGATCCACTTGAGGTCTCCAAAGAAGATGAAACATTTTCTCCTCTGGTAATACTTTCTGGAGATTCATGTTTATTGCGTGATCTCCTGCGATAAACTCGTTTCCTGGATATAAAATTCAAAACAAATAAGTTCCAAAAAAGTTTAATCTCTTGTATAAACACACCCATATAGAATTAAATCTGTGATCTCACCCTCCAACCCTTATTTATGAGTAAAGGAGATGGCATTTGGTGCAAGGACTAACCATCAATTGAATCACATAACAGATTAACAAGTATAGGGTGGATGAGAAATATAAGGGTCGTAAATCAATAACCTCTAAATGAACATTGAATGTGATAAAAGCCTTGTAAAAATTCATCGAACCATTTATTGACACATTATGTATTAGTGACTAAGGATCTACATCTGGAAAACACAAATTCATTCATAAAGAGGAAGCCCTAACAAATCACATGGACTTAGTAACATGCAATTTTTGAAGGGATTCAATTAGAATCATTTTTGAAATCATGGCCAGGGGATTCTATTGTTAACTGCAGTATCAGACATGACTCATGAGTAAACACAAACACAGATGATGAGCACCTAACATTTTCCATGAAGAGAAAATGTCTAATGGTGAAGCTTCACTTATCCATCAGGAATATTGCAATATGATATTCAATAGAAATAAATAGTGTTGAAACACAGAAACTGTCCATGCAGATTGAAAGCTTTGCTTAACAAGATTTCAGGTGGCTTTCCCAAGCTTATCAATAATGCAAGGATTAAGACAAAACATGTAGATTTTTAAGTGTGCCTTTGGGTTAAGTGGTATCTCTATATGTTATATTAACTAATTAAGGAGTCTCCCCAAAGTGTTATATCCCTAACAAGTGGTATCAGAGCTAATTGTTTGACGTAAGGCAAGCGTTTGTTGGTGGGTCCCACCAGGTAGAACAAGGAAGACTCCTATGTACTCTCACCCATGGTTGAGTAGGGGTTCTAATGGTGGTGAGTCAAGGCGATTGTGTATTGGTGACTTCCATAGTTGTGCAAGGAAGACTCCCATGTCTACCCCAAGCATGGTTGAGTAAAATGGCACACTATTGGTGCTAGTGATGCATGACACTTGAATTGCTAAGAAAAAGACTAACATTCAAGGGGGACACTAACCAAAGTGCCACAAGTGACTTGGTAGAAGGCTCACATGTGAAGAGGAGATTGTTGGAATATTCACATGAGTAGTGCGGTTGGTTAAGTAGTGAAGTCCCACATTGGATACTAATGAGAAGAAAGAGTAGTTAATATAACATAGTTGATCTCATGCCCATTGGGCTTAAACCTTTTTGGTTAAGAGGTGTCACTATATGTTATATTAAGGAGTTTCTCTTGCCAACATTAATGCTATCCTATCCGATCATAATTTTGGTATTCTCAAGGACAATGTGATGCCATAGACAACAAAAGAAGTATGATAACAACGTTGTAATGAAATGAATTGAACTGCAGCCATATGAACTAGAGCTAGGAACATCTAAAGCTACAAAATTTACATAATACAAGTCCAAATTAAAAGCAATGAAAACAACATACATATACATATTTGAAAAATAAGGAATTGCATAGCATAGCACATTAGATTTGATTAGGACTTACTCTCGCGCGGGCTCTTGTGAAGGCTGCGAGGGACAATCATGGTTCTCCCCCTGCTGAAACAATAACAAAAATTTGTGTTAAAGAGTGAGACAAAAGTATTAAACTGCACAAGCAGTAGAGTTTTGGTGCACATCAAAGATTAGAGCTTTAGAAGGATACCTGTAATGCTTCCTTCATAGCCATATCCACTAATTCTCCTTCACTCAAAATTTTAAGCTCATCAACCCTACATTAATTAATTAATTAATTAATTAATTAATTAACAAGGAATTATAAGAATTAGATAGAGGGGGAAAAAAGAAAGAACATACGAAATATCTTCATCGAGTGGTTGCGATGAATCCGAAGTACATAGTTCTGCCTCTAGATTCTGCATAGATGAGATACATAACCAATCAACAAAAACAAATTTATAAAAAAAAAAAAAAAAAAAATGATTGCTTTATTAATTTTGGAGTGAGGAGAGAGAGAGAGAGAGAGAGAGAGAGAGTACCTGAATTTGAAGGAGAAGAGAAGACTCGAAGTTGGGGACAGAAGAGAGGGGACCCACCAGATTGGGTACGTAAATGGGTCCGCCCCTTGGAATTGAATTCGACAGCTCTCTTCTTCCCTCAATCTCATTCTCAATCTCCTCCTCCATCAACGCCTTCTTCTTCTTCTTGTTAAGAAACTCTGAGAAAGAAAGGCGGCAAGCCTTCTTCTAAGCTCCAATAACTCTCTCCTCTTACGTAATTCACGGGCCGGGTGGGTTTGTGGGTATCTCCCTACTACTTTATATTTTGCATACAGCCCACTTATTTTTCTTCTCTCTTTTTTGGGCCACAAAGCAAGAGCCATTAAATCTTCCTTCTTCTTCTTTTTTCCCCAAAAACATGTGTCTAGGAGTGGATAACATTAGCATCAAGACACCTTTTATTCTATGGGTATTGATGTTCCTATTACCTTTAATTCTCTTGTTCATTAATGAGGCTAAAAACCAACCAAACAAAATATGGCATGTAACTCAAAGTTGGCACTAGTGTGATATCAGCTAAAGTCTTTTTGGTGCTTAATTCAGCACCCACAATGATGCGATGTTTTCTGTATACATAATAGGTTAGAAAATTTTTTCGTGCCTTGACATATGCAAGGTCTAGGGTTTATATAGGGATTTTATCGTTTTCCCTTTTATTTATGTCTTATCCCATTATTGGGGTAGTGGAGCATGTTTGTGCAAAAAATTAGACCAGATGCCTCGAGATCATGCATCCATGTTTGAACATGACATGGTGTAAATATTGCTAATGTGGTCCAATAATTTAGCTTTCCTAAGTGGGGTTAAGTCGTCCAAAATTCATCATGTCATCATCATTCTTTATCTCTTCTATCTTTAAGTTGGATGAGCAGTGTAGACGAACTGAGAGATATGTGGACAATATTAAGTGGATGAACATGATACTATATACTAGAAAATTTGATATTCTTGGTGTTACAAGTAATAGAAATTAGGTCTTAAAGGCTAAAACACCAATGATTGTCAAATTGCAAAATGTAATCAGTAAATCGAATAATGTACCATGTCATTGCAAATAGGGATGAGCTACCTCCCTCTAGATGACTTGGATTCTTGATTAATAAGGAATGGGGGGTAGTCCACCAATCAAGGATGAGCCTACACCGAGATTTAGGGGCCTGTTTGACTAAGAAGGAAGAGGTCTGATCTAGAAATTTGAGCATAATATTCGAAAATCATTATTTATATTTATGTAAATATGTGATTGTAAACATAGAATCTTCCTATGTAAATGCCAAACTTGTTAATCCCACCTATGATGGCAACAATTACACCCCTCTCATTAAGAGATAATTGTGTCTACTGCCAAAAAGTAACTATAATAAGTGAAAACAACCCTCCAATAAGGCTATAAAATGAAAGTCTCAAATTTGATGAAGGTATCCAACTATATAACTCACAACATCCTAGTAAAAGCATGGTAAAAAACACCTACAATTAGGCATCAAAGCCATTAAGCCAAAACCACATAAATGCTACTTTCAACTATTTTTCTCCTTGTAAACACATTGTCGAGCCATTAGTTATGTGACAATGGGTTCATTAACATATCATATTCCTAAGGTGTGTGCATTTTTTTTTTTTTTTGGGATATTTAATAGTTGCAATACAAGGCCCTTGACTATTTTTAAACTTCTAAATTTATGCCCAATGACCCAAGTCCACTACATTTTTCCTCATTATATGAATTTCAAAGTCCCTTTTCTTAAAAAGTATTAATAACAAAAAGCAAAAAAAATCAACTTTAATCCCCATAAAATTAGTTGTTATAGTTAAAATGAGAAAAGAAATAAAGTGGGTGTGGGCTATGGCTCCAACCCTCGAAAGTCTAAATGGGCCTATTGCCTTTCAACAAAATGACAAAGTTGATTATTTATTTATTTATTTTTTTTTTTTTTGAGAATTCAAGTTGATTATCTTAGGTGAGAAGAAGATGAGCAGAGAGAAAGAGACAAAATAAAAAAGAAAACAATGAATAATAAAAATAAAAAAGCTTGTGTCACCAAAAGCCAATGCCAGTGGTACTGGTACGGTGTTATTCTTTTTCAGTTTTCACCCCTCCTTGGAACACCCAACAGTCCATTTTTCCCTTTTCACCGTTAAAAAAAAAAAGTTCTTTCCCTTTCATTTTTTATTAGAATCTGTATATTCTATTGTATACCCTAGCTGTTCTTCTTTACTTTTTTTTTTACCGTGCTCTTGTCTGGGTTTTTTTTCTCTTCTTCTTTTTCTCTTTCTGGGAAAATTTAGACGAAGAAGAAGAAGAAAATGTATCCAAGAATGATTCAACCCCACCATGAAGGAATAGTTGTTGGTCAGGAAGAAATAGCAATACAGAGTGGTGGTGGGTCCAATCATAGAGGAGACCCATGTCTTGTTTTGACTTCGGATCCCAAACCTCGTCTCAGATGGACTGCTGAGCTTCATGAACGCTTTGTTGATGCTGTTACTCAGCTTGGTGGTGCCTCTAGTTAGTATTTTCTTTTACTTTCTCACTTCTCTATTTGTGTAAGAAGTACTTAAATTTGTATAATTTTATTATTATTATTATTAATTGCTTTCCTTTTTCTTCAAAGTTTTAATCTTTATTGTTACATTGATGTCCCCAGAACCCAAAATTGTCTCTCTTTTTTTGGTGGGTTTTCCGTTCTTTGCTGAATGCACCCATTTTTAAAACATTGTGCTTGTTACCAAGTTATTTAAGGATGTCAAATTTGTTGATTCTCTTTGAGATTTCAGAAATTTGTGTGTGTGTGTGTGTGTGTGTGTGTATTGCATTGTTGCATACATGATGTTTGTTTGAATCTCTAATTTAGAATACATTCACAAAGAGTCCAACTTCGTGTGCCCGTTTGGTACAGCTTTATGAAGATGTTGTTGTGTGGTTGTTTGAAAAAAATTGTACTTAAAGAAGAAAGTGGAAGTTTTAAAAAGTGTGGTTTGAAACCGCGGTACCTGCACTTTTGATCTTTGTTTTGGATGGGTAGATAGTGGGGAAGTGGGGAGGTCGGATATGAAACATAGACATGGAACTCCGCAAAGAACGCCACTATGATTAGCTGTCATTTGAAACCCAATACCTGTACTTTTGATCATGATTTCTGCATAACAAGTTCAACTAGTCAACTAAGGTTTGCTGGATTGGGTTCATGATTGAATTGTTTTGAAAAAAAAAAAAAAAAAGACTCCCTAAATAGCTAGTCTTGGAGACATTGAAGTGGGGAAGTTTGGCACAAACTAGATTCATTTGGAATCCATTTCTTGGATAGTATGCGCTAGATTACTAATTTATGCCATAGGTTTTAAGTCAGAGGTTTGTTTCCTTCTTGACATAATTTATTTTTTATTGTCCTCACATTGTCTATCAATTAGGATTTAGGAGTACAGGGGAAGTAACTTTGTGCTACATTAACTGAAGCTTTTGTTTTTTAGATCTTCAAGAGGAATCAGCATGCCTCTTAGCTTTGTAGACATGTTGGATGTGGCAAACTATAAAAGATAAATTTTCAGTGGTTTGTGGGGTTCTTTCATTTGTACTTCTATATCCTGTGTTGTGCCTTTTGTTTTTGCTGCACTTTATTGTAGATCGATGTTCCTTTATTGCACCCTTTCTTTTTTTTCTTTTTTTCATGCATTTCATTAAAATTTATTACTTGTTAAAAGAGAAGTGAGATTGTTTTTGGTGTAAAAACCTTTGTAATATTGTTTAGTTCTTGGTGTGTGTTTGGATGAGGCTTAGTCCTTAGGTTCCTCTTCACAGAGGAAGTTTACTGTAGTTTGATGGCTGAACATTGGTTACGATAGATGGTCCTCGTAAAGGTCGTAGAGTTTCTATTACTTTTTCATTGTAAGTATGGCTTCTTTGGGCAACAATTGACAATTTATGCTACGTTTGTTTCAGTGTAATATATTTTCTGGGTGTAAAATATTTTCAGGTGAAAATATTTTCGGGAAAGGAAAATATTTTCTAGTGTTTGGTTGTATTTTAAAAATTATATTAGAAAACAATTTTCAGTGTTTGGTTACATTTTGAAAATGCTATTTTCCTACAAATTTTTTACATTTTCTCAGCCATTTTCTCAGCTTCCAAACAAATTTTATATTACAAAATCCACCACCACCCACACATCAGCACCCACAGAAAATCCACCAGCACCCACAGAAAACCCACCACTATCCACACAAAATCCACCACCACACAACACAGAAACCACCAAAACACCACCACCCACACCACCACAACAACAACAACAACAACAACAAAAAATCAGAGATCAAAGAGAGAAAGCAGATCGACGATGAGATCGACCTAGAGGAGGAGATAGATCGGCGAGTGGCGGACGACGAGATCAACCTAGAGGAGATGATCTGACCCAGAGGAGGACGAGACCAGTCAAGCGGCGGCAGGCTTCATGTGGCGTGATCTTGGCGGGACGATCTCGGCGGTGCGATCTCGCCGGCGTGTCTGGGGTTGGGGTGCGATCTCGCCTGCATGTTTGGTTGTGTGAAGTCGAAGGCTCTCTACTCTCTCTTCTTTCTCTCTCGCTCTCTCTCTCTTTGCGCATCTAAGTCTGGAAATGGTTTGAAGTGAAAATAGAAACGTAAAACAATTTCTAGGTCAAAGCCTTTTTTTACAGTCAAATGAAATGCTTTTCCGGAAAATTCTATTTTCCATGCGCAACCAAACACACGATGAGGTGTAAAATGATTTCCTGAAATGGTTTGAAGCCAAAACAAACGCACCCTTAGAGATGGGCCTTTTTCGCCTATTTGTTGAGTTGTAAGATTTAGGACATTGGTCGTTTCTTGTTGTCTGGGAGAATTAGGCTGTGTTTGGTTCAATGTAAAATATTTTCCAAAAAATAAATATTTTTCGGAAATGCTATTTTCAGGAAAGGAAAATATTTTCAAGTGTTTGGTTGCATTATGAAAATTGTTCTAGAAAATATTTTCATGTGTTGGGTAAAATTCTGAAAATGCTATTTTCCACCACCAGCCACACACAACCCACCACCACACAACAGAAAAACCACCAAAACACCACCACCCACACCACCACAACAACAACAAAAATCTACCACAACCAACACCACCACAAATCCACCTCAACAGCCCATCCACATCAAAAATGGCTATCAACAGACCCACTGCAACCCAATAAAAACCCACACAACCGGCCACAGTCCACAACCCAAGGACCCACACCACTGATCCCCACCACCACCGACTCACAGGCCACAACCCAACGATCCATTCTCTTCAAATCAGAGTGATCGGAGCCATCAATTTCGTCGGAAGAGAAGGTAAAGATCGAAGCTTTGGAAGAAGAGATCGCAGTGCAATCGGTGCGATCTTGGCGGGACGATCTCAATGTGATTGGTGCGAATCTTGGTGGACGATCTCGGCGATCTCGGCGGGACGATCTCGGTGCGATCCTAGGGTGCGATCGCAGTGCGATCCTAGGGTGCGATCGCAGTGCGATCAGTGCAAATCTCACCGGAGCTTGGCGGGCTTGGCTTGGTTGGGCGGCCGACTATGGGCTCTCTCTTCTTCCCCTCTCTCTCTCTCTCTCTCTCTTTGCACATGAGTCCGGAAATGGTTTGAAGGTAAAATAAAAATGTAAAACCATTTCCGGGTCAAAGGCTTATTTTACACGGTCAACTGAAAAGCATTTCCGGAAAATTAATTTTCCATGTGCAACCAAACACCCGCATTTACGGAAAAGCATTTCCGAAAATGGTTTTCACCCGAAACAAACATAGCCTTATACTCATTTCATAAGCAAGATTATCAACCTTGCTACTGCTACTCATGTATCCAATGACTTAGGCAGACTTAAGCCAATAGAGGTGCACTAATTCATGATTTTTTTTTTTTTTAATATTTTGCAATTCCCATATGTTGGATTTCTTCTTTCTTCAGATTATGAATATTCTCGAGGAGCTCACATTCTCCTTTATGTTCATTAATACTCTTATTCCTCATATCAGTAGTAGAGAGTGAACACATTTTAAATTATATAGTATTTCAGTGTTATATGTGAGGGTCCTTACAGTTTCCGGGGTTTGATTAAGTAAATTTTACCCATCAGCATGTTACCTGAGTTTTCAACTTAAAGGGCTAACTTAATAGGAGATTTGAGATAATTAAGACTTGGACTCGGTATGGTTAGGCTTGCGTATGAGATTGACAAAGCTCATTAAAGAGCCAAATTTCAGTTGCTGACAAGTTGCTTTTTTGGTGACCAGCTTATGAAGAACTACATTCTGTCGTAGTTGATTAGTTGGGAATCTTGTATGTTTTGTTTATCATTTATAGTATCCTAATGGAGAATGCTAAGAGTTTTGTAGCTCAACTGGTTGGTACCTCTTGGCGTTTCTAGTGGAGACATCTAGGGTTCATATCCCCCCACCCGTAACTATTGAACTATCAAAAAAAGAGTATCCTAATGGAGCATAAATAATATTTTCAGAAGCTACGCCAAAGGCCATCATGCGGACAATGAATGTGAAGGGACTGACACTCTTCCATTTAAAGAGTCATCTCCAGGTTGGTTTTTGTTATTTTAATAATTAATATTCTTGTGACTTGTGATGTTGCAAAACTGAGCAGGCTGAGCTTATGGTGAAATGAAATTTTTATGGACTTATTATTGATTTTAGATGCTTCTTGCTGTGCTGCAGAAATACAGGCTAGGTAAGCAATCAGGGAAGGAGATGGGTGAGGCATCCAGAGATGGTGGGTTTTGCTGTAACTCTCTCTCTCTCTCTCTCTCTCTCTCTTTCTGCAGTTTCTTTTAAAGAATGCTGCAGGTGCTCCCTCTGCATATATATGTGTGCACATGCAAATAGGTTAAATCTGGAAATTTGACCTGTCTAGTCAATAGATATTGAATTATACCCTACCAACTTATCATATTTGAACTTTCCAGGAGGGAGGGAGGGAGGGAAGAAAGAGAGAAATATTATATGGACAAAGTTTAGTTATAAAATTGGTTGTAGCCTTAGGCTCTACAACCTTGTTCAATATCTTTTTATTAGAGGTGAATTTTGACAAATTCACCATTAGATTACATTTTTTTTTTTTATATTCTTCATGCTTGATTGTAGCCTTAGGCTCTACAACCTTACTCAATATCTTTTTATTAGAGGTGAATTTGTCAAAATTCACCATTAGATTACATCTTTTTCTTATATTCTTTATGCTTGCAAAATTTCTAAAAAATTAAAGATCAATAGTTATGCTATCAATAAGTTGTTTAAATTGAAAATTTTTGTAGTTTAAAATTATTCATAAAATATAAACTTATAGATCATATAGTAAATATCATCCGATTGACACAGAATTTGACATGTATTAAGAGTGTAAAGAACATGCAATTCAACGGTTAGTTTTTCAAAATATGTAGTAATGTTAAGGTTACAACCAATTTTGTAGCTTAACTTTGTCCATATTATATTTGAGTACATATCTGTTAAATCACACCATTAGAATCTCAATGATTAAACTGACTTCTTTTGCCACTTATTGAAGGGATGCCATCTGCTTACCTTTTAGAAAGTCCTGGAACTGGTAATTCTTCTCCGAATTTGCAAACTTCTGATAATGAGTAAGATAGAATTTTCATCCTTTCTTCATAACTCTTATGGTACCTGAAAATTAACAGATTACTAAATGGAATTAATGTCATGTTCAGAGGTTATGAAGTCAAGGAGGCCTTGAGAGCACAGATGGAAGTTCAAAGCAAATTACACCTGCAAGTCGAGGTACATTTCCTCTTGTGGGTTATTTTAATGAAGAGCAGACCTTAGTTGTGAGTAATTGGTGGTGGATTTGGTTAGGTAACCTATGGATATTCTTTGAATATGGAAGGCATAATTGATAACTCTGACTTTTATGTATTTTATTGCCTTGTTTGGTATCTATTGCCTTGGACAAAGCTCAAAAACTTCCTTGTGCACACAAATATGTTAAACTGAGAGTAAGAATTCATTAGAGTAGAGATCTGGGTCCAAGATCTAGCTTGCTGATCTTCCTACCATTGTTGTGTAGGCTGAGAAACACTTGCAGATCCGACAGGATGCAGAGCGTAGATATATGGCTATGCTTGAAAGAGCTTGTAAGATGCTTGCAGATCAATTTATTGGAGGTTCAGTTATTGACACAGACAGCAATGGTCAAGGATTGGTGAGTAAGACACCAAGAAATTCCTCCATAGATCCACTTGGCTTCTACTGCTTACATTCTCCTGAGGTGGCTGGAGTACATGGCTCAGAAGAAGAAGTTGCACCTAGCCTCCATGCCCAGAGGGCCGACTGTTCCACTGAAAGCTGCCTAACCTCACATGAGAGTCCTGGAGGATTGACTCTGGAAGGATCTCCTTGTGGAGGGAAGAGAAGGATGCTAAGCATGGACTCAAATACTGCATCTTTGCTTTGGGAAGCCAAGATGAAGTCCCAAGACATCAATGTAGCACAAGTTAATGGCCATGCAATCACTGGGTATGGCATGTAGCACTGAAAACTCTGCTCAATGTTTCATCATGTTATCACCAAGTGAGATTCATATTTTCACTCCTGGCATTACAATCGTAAGCGGAACATAATTGTAAAATTTCCATCTGTTCTTGTCCATAAAGTCGGCAGGAACTGAGGCAAAAACAGCTTGTCCAACCTGTAAATTCAAAATACCAGTGCCTTGGAGATTTAAAACTATTTGTCCATGATTATACTAAATCATGTATTCTGTAAATCCGTAGAGGTTGGCCTAACTCCAAATTATAGTGCTGTCTAATCAGTTCTTGCATGCTTAAGATCAGTGATTGCTTCTACAGGCCTTGTTAATGTCTCATTCACAGTTAGTCTCATAAATGGAAGAAGTCATAGTTCTGATGTACTCAAAAGGTATGTGAGCTTGTAGTTGTGTCGTAATCTTTGAATGACAAATGCTAATTAAGGAAGGAGAAAGTACCTCACGCGACCGGTTAAAGGAACACCCCCATCACAACATGTGGATCTCATACACATGTGAGAAGAGTGCTCCACATGCCAGTCTCATAAGTCATAAGATAATTATGCCTGTCTCGTAAGTCATAAGATAATTTTGCCTGAGAATCCCATAGTAGTGCATTGATATTATTTTGAAACTCTCATGGACAGCTCTTCTGTCTATTTCCTGGGGAAAATAATAAACAAAACTCTAATAGACCTATGAGGTTGATACTTAAATACAGTTGTGGAGTAGGTGAGGATTGTGGAAATGCCGACTTTCAGTATTATAAGGGGGCATCTCCAGTGACTTGATTGCAATACTTAAACTGCTATGGGGTTTGGTATCAGGAAAAAAGGCCAATTGGAATTCTCCATGTCCAATTGTACATGGTCATGAATATACTATAGCCCAAGAAACTTGTTAAATGCTAGTTGTCAGACTGAATAAATTGATCAGCTGGGCCAATACCAGTTGTTTAGCAGGGTTTACTTTGATTCAATAAAATTAAGATTTGCAAGCCAATAAGAACTTTGATACAGCTTATCTGTTTTGAAAAGCTGTACCTTTAATCCTTTAAAAAATAAGTTTTAAAAATTGCACTTTTTTAAGTGTTAGTTTCAAATCATTGGCGGTTTGGTAAAGTGGTTTCGAATTCCTTTTTGCAAAATACAATTTTTTTTTTTAAAAATTAAATTTAATAATTGGGTAGAGGATTTGAATTTAAATGTCTGCGTTGAAAACACCTAAAAGTGCTAACCAGTTAAACTACAGTGTTCTTGATTTAATTTAATTTTTTTTTTAGGTATAAACAGTTAAACAAACAATCCCATTCTCAAAGTCAATACGTTTTGTACAGCTTATTTTTTCAACTTTTAATAAACCACTGAATCAGTCTCAAACCACTTATTAATTAAACGAGCTAAGTAGCACCATAATGTATATAGACGTCCTTAAAGGATTAGTACTCCCATGCCTTGTTCCTATCAATCCAAGTGGTGAAGTTCTTGTGCATTACCAATTTGGCTTTGACTTTTTGGATTACATAAAAGGTTTACTTTGTTTGGATAGGAATATACTTCCGTTTGGTTTTTTAGCATTTGAAGTCAAAACATACGATTTTATTGATGAGTGATTTAGAACCCAAATTAATTTTTAATTATTCTCTAATTTTATATTATGTGTATTTTAATTTTCTTAATTTTGGTGCCAAGTAACTTAATTATATATACTCATTGCAAATGTGAGATGACCATCTTATTATCATCACTATTGTTTAATGTTTCCATAACAAGAATTATAAACTAGTTGTATGATAACAATAAACCACAGATTATTTAAGATTAAAAACAAAGGAATGAGTAGGAGATATTCATTCCATTTGGATCAAGATCTTCTAAAATTTAGAGAAATTTCACTATGAAATTCTTAAAATCATATTCCTTTCATCTTGAAGCATTGTTGGCAATCTATGCTGACTGTGTTTTTTAATGATTGTTGGTTGGAAGACTTGATCACATACCATGTTATTTTTTTATTAATAATATATATTTCCAATTTTTTATAATAAAAAATAATATATATATATATATATATATAAAATATAAAATTTGGGTAAAAACTTGATTGTAACCAAAGGTTGCAATAAAATGTAATTTAACAATAGATTTGTCAAAACTTATATTCAATAAAAAAAAAATACTGAGTTGAGTTATAACGTGAAGCTACAGCCAAAAATTTATAAATGGATGGAGAGAATTTTATATGTTTTACAGTATAGTTATCCAAAAATTTTTAGATCCACTAATTTCAAAATTATGAATAGAAAAAGGGAGGAAAACAAAACAAAACAAAAGAAAAAAAAAAGTAACATTCAATTAGGTCCAAAAAAACGTAATTTTCAAAAGGAGAAAAAGAAAAAAGACGAAATAGCCGGAAGAATTGTAAAGATAGTGCAGTGTCGGAGAAAGGACGGAATATTTACAGAGCAGATTCTGTCAAAGCCGGACATCAAGTAAAGTTAAAACTCAAAACAAAGATTTAAAGATCATCTCACCTGTGTCCAAAAATATTGTAACGTTAGTATCGTCCACGCCAACATACATTATTACATCACTTGCTACTTCCCCTGTTTTGATGGGACTGCCTTTTGTTTTCTACTACTATTTTTTTTTAGATATTTGTTAAATTTAGTATCAATTTTTATATTTTTTATTAAATTTTTGTGTGAAATTGATATTAGTAGTTTAGATAAAACAATATTCCAAAAAAAGTTGTGTCTTATTTTTTTCAAATTTAAAATTTTATTTTAAAGTATAATAACCTTTTTTTAGGAAATTAAAGTATTAAAAAAAAAAGAGACTTAAAGCATACAAAGAAATTAACAATAATTCTACTACAAGTATAGTTATAAAAACTATACTAAACCACTGGTTAAACCGTGAACCAAAGTATTATCTAGAATGGTTCAGTGTAAAATACCGAATATGCAATGACCCATTGTCAAACAGGGTAAATCGACGGATTGCATAGGTTAATTTTTTTAACCTGTGGATAAAACCAAAAAATTACCATGTGTATTTACTAAACTACTGAATATTGAAAAGATGACCTAATAAAGACATAAAGTAATAAAGATTAAACACTAAAAGACTAAAGAGATAAAATAAGAGTTGTGCCATGAGATGAGAGTTGAGATTAAAGATATTAAGAGATAGTTAGAAAGTAATCCTACGGCCTGCTCCAACGTCTCACAAATATGTAATCTTTAAGGTTTAATGATTAAGCTAAAAATTTATTTTGAATTTCTATGAAATATGTTGTTTCAAAACTTTTGAACTATATAACTTGGTTGTTGGATGATTTATGTGAATGACGTGTTTTTTTTTTTTCCCTCTAAATTTAAGTCATATGATGTAATTTGTTATTGTTATAATTATTAATTTACCTAAATGAAGTATTTTTATTTTATTTTAATTACTTTTTATAATGATAAAATATATTATTTAATTAATTAATAAACCTACAATTCAACCAATGAACCACTCTTTGAATCAATGAACCAGTAAATCAATCCTTAAGCCGAGTCAACCTCCGATACGGTTTTTATAACTAGTTATTAAAAATAGAAGACCTTTTTTAAAATAAAAAAAAAATTCTCTTAATAAAAATAAGGATATTAAAATACTAAAGCTTTTATTACGTTAGTAGATAATATGTTTTTTTTAAAGATACTTAATCAAGATTCGAGAATGAGAATAACACTAAAAATATATGAAATGAATAAGGTATTGCTTAGGTTTTTCAAAACCTAATTTCGAATTATTGTCCCCCACTTAGAAATGAATATACTTTGTGTGATAAATTCACCCAACAACGTAAGCCATATAGTGATATACATAACCTAACAACTAAAAATTTATCATTTTGTTTAAATAAGGTTGTTTCAAATGATATTTTTGAAACTCAGCTTAAATCAATTAAATAATAGACATATTATTGACTAATTTTTTATTTAGACCATTAGCCATATCAGCAATTTTCATCAAAGAAATAACGTAAGAGACTAAATTGACTTTCAATTGGATAAATAATAGGAATAAAATGTGTAATTTACCAATTTATAAACTATTTTACAAACTACTAATAAAGTGAGTAATGTGGGTTCCAGTTAAATCAATTGATAAAGTCTCTGATAGTTGAATAAAACTAAATAATGTTTTGTCCTTATGATAAATAGTTATCATTAGAAACGAATACCATAACTGGAAACTTTCTAAAAAAAAAAAAAAAGTGAGTGATTACTATTATTAAGTAATTAATAATGGTCTGTAAAAAAAGTGTCTAGCATTCCTCTTTTAAAATTATTGTAAAAATGTCACTTACTTTAAAAAAAAAAAAAAAGTTATATTATAGGAAGAGAGAGAACAGAGCACAGAATCACACAAATACGAACAGAAACAGAGTGAACAAAAACAAAACAGAGAAAAACTAAAAAGAAAAAAAGAAAAAAAAGAAAAAACAAACATAGGGAAGGGAGGACTGTGGGTAGTCAAGTCAGGTTCGTGAGTTTTCAGGTCCTTTTAAGACTCCCCTTTTGCGTCTGAAGAGAGATCCTATTCCTTCTGAAAAACACTGACACCCAGAGAGACAAGAGACAACAAGTTCTCCTAAATTTTCAATTTTTTTCCTGAAATTCAGACACAGAGACAGAGACAGAGACAGAGACCAAAAACAGGGATGGTGTGAGTTTGAATTGTAGATCTGGGTATGTCTCTTCTCTTCTCTTCTCCATATATTAATTGTTCATTTACTTTGACTTTTTTTTTTTTGGGGTTTAAATTTTTTGTTTTTCATGTGAATTCACATTCTTAGATGTCCAATTATCTTGATGTCTGAATTCAATTTGTGTCTCAAACCCTAATTATCTTTGTTCTGGATGCTTTGATTGTTGTTTTTGTGAAATGGGTCTTCTTGTTTTGCTCTTAATTTTCCTTTATTCCATGTCAAATCTCAAATGCTTGGCTTTCTTTGCATTTCTCTGCCAACAATATTCAATTTTGTTTTTTTGCTAGATTTTGTTGTGCCTATTATGTACAATTACTCACTAGAAACTGTGAGCTGGCTGCTTCACATACGTGCAGAATATTCATATTAAGGCTAATTAAATAAATAAAGCTGAGTATTCCTTAAATGGCTTTTAGAAATCAAAATCAAAAAAAGAAAAAAAAAAAAAAAAAAAAAGAATTGTGATGTTCATAACTTGGTGTCGCTGACTGTTTTCGGTTACTTTGAGTAACAGATTTCTTAAGTCAAAACCTTATTCTGAACAGTTTCTAGCTCATTTCTTTGTTTATGTTGTATATCTGACACAACATAGATTATGAGGTAGTTTGGTTTCATATTTATTGCTCAGTATTTCCGTACCTCAGCTCTTTTGTGATTTTGTTGTTATGCGGTCGTTAAAGATGTTTGTTTTATTGTGTAGAAACGGTGTAGCAGTTTTCTTTGGCATTGTATTGATTTTTGTATGTTGGAATCAAATAACGCATTTATCTCCAAAAGAGGTAAACTATTTAGGTGATCAAAATCCATGTGTATGTCCTGTAGTATTCCAAGTGTAAGTATTGTGAAATTATGATTTGCTGGCTTCTTATTATGACCCTGTATTATTAACCTTCCCAAATTGTTGGTTAATTTTATCATTTCGAGAGTTTGATTTATTGAAGAGAAGATCGTACCTTTCCCCTTTAGAGGTGGTACTGGTGAAAATACTACCAATCAATGATAAAGAAGTATGCATTATGGTGTTTTTTATTTTTTGAGAATCTACTGTGTACTGGGAACTTATTTTTCCTTGTCTGTCATCATGTAAGCCATGTTCTTTATTATTATTATTATTATTATTATTTTACATTTAAGTGTCAAGCTTTGAATTTTTCTAACTGAACAGAGCGTTATTTTCATGCATTGTGCATGACTGAGTAGTATGGTCTTCATAATTAAAAATTTCTAATTAGGATGAGAGGAAGTTTCATAGAGATCTTTGGACTTTGCCTTCCTCGCTTGTGTCTCACCCTAGAGAAAATATAAGACTCTTCTCAACAACACAATAAGGAGAGAGCCTCATCCACTAGTATAATACTGTCCACCCACATCACACACCCCCCCACCCCCCCCCCCCCCTGCGCGCGCGCGCGCGCGTGTGCAGCAGGGGCCTGCTGGTTTCCATTCAATCTGGTCTATTCTTCTTGCTCGTTTATAGTCCGTCCCATCCAACATTAATTTGTTTGACCAATCAGTCAACTTGGGGATTGTGAGTAATTGCTAAATGAAATATAGATGCTTTTCTTAAATAGAGTTTTTAATTTTTAAATTATAAATTTCTTCCTTAATGGTAGGTATATTCAGTATGGGGGTAATTGAAGTGTTTGCAATGACATCCCTATATGACATTAACTCGAAGTGTTTACCCCATCATCCAAACGTGTTTAAACCAATAGATTAGTGAGGAGCTATTCACCTTAAAGTATTGGGGCAACTGCAATATACACTGTAAATTACAAAAAGTATGCTATATGATTACTAATTTCAGATTAATTTTCATGCTAATCTATTAATTTAAGTACTAATTTGGATGTAGACATTGCAAATTAATTTCTGTAGTGTAGGATGCACATTGCAAATGCCCTCATGGTTCAGGGTGGATAGGTTCAATTGATATATTTAACATGGATTAGTCATGATCAATTCTGTATAATTTCTATTCCCATATGGGGTGAAAATAAGTTGAAGGCACCAAAAGGAGTAAAGGAAAGCCAAGAACAGAATGATTGAGGTGGTAAAAATAAAAATGATAGTCAAGGATCTAAGTGGGGATGTGGAGTTGGTTACTGTGGGGCCAACTATTGGATGGGTTTTGTGGGATTTAGGGTTCTATGTTTTACTAAAAAGAAAATAGAAATATGTGACTCTAGAGAGAGCTGAATGGCAAAGCAAGATTGGTTAATTTGGTTTTGCTGACCCAAGTGGTTAAGATTCTAGATTGTTACATAAATTATGGAACACAAGTTGAGATTCAGGACTTGTTGAGTTGTGGGTAAAACTGGAGGAGCTGGGTGATGAGGCTTTGTTGACTTGGTTGTTATTGAATTGATGTTGGCTAGAGGAGATTATAATTTTCCTGGTTGGGTTGGGTTGAATGTGGTGTATGACTGTGGCTAGAACAGGAAATGATCCCCTTTACTGAGAGGGTTGGATTCAGAAGTTTAGGTTACAAGCTTTGGATGGGTGGCTAGATCAGGGAGATTTTATCTGAAATACTTAAGGAACCCCTTCAGCTTCAGAAAGGGGGGAGTCAAAGCCAGTTTTTATACTGGCTTTGATAATTACCTCATTGATAAGATTCCCTCCCCCCCCCCCCCCCCCCTTCTTTTTTTTTAAGCACCTCATATTTCTCAATTCATGTTATCGTTAGATATGAAATGTCTTGATTTTTCCCCCTTTATCCTCTTGACAGCTCCTTGATTTCTTCTGTTTAGATAAATGACAAATGTATCAGCAAAAGAGTGTTCATAGTTCAAGCTTAGTTGGAAACAACTCATTAGTTCATGGTCAGCATTTAGATTGTGTTGCCAGCGCGATGGACCCAATCAACGGAGGTAACAACCTCAACAATGCTAGTCTTGCCTCAAAGCAACGGTTGCGTTGGACACATGAGCTTCATGAACGTTTTGTTGATGCTGTGGCACAACTTGGTGGGCCAGACCGTGAGTTTCCTCAACCTCTATCTGGTTTATTGGGTTTTGCTGTTCTATTTCTCCTAATTTGAGCTGTGCTGTTTATTTGGCAAGATGCAGCGTTCATCTAGCAGATTAGAGATGTTTTTCTTCATTACTCATAGGAACTAATACTTCTTGTACACACGTGCACACATACATATTGTACAATTTTTTTTCCCAGTCCCTTGTGTCATAGATAATAACATGAGAAAGTGGAAAATTTTCAGGCCGTTTTTGTAAGTTAAAGGTGACATGAGGATAGGAGAAACAAGGAATAAAAGTGTTTGGTGTTTTGTTAATGCTGTATGACTTGAACTCATCATACACTGATCTAGGGCTGCAGTAGCCCCTACTTTTTCCCTTTCTCTTTCTAATAGATAAAAAGACTGGACTCAGAATGGGTTCTTTCAGATATAATCCTGTGTACAACTTGATAATGAGGGAGATGATTCTCAATAAGTCATTGCTGGGAACTGTAGCAAGCTTATTTACATAAGATGTTATTCAGTTGAGAAGTAGAGAATGTGTGAACTGCATCAAAATCTAAATAAAATGCTCCTACACTTACTGTTGAGGGAGTACCAGAATTTCAATGAAGAAATTCATCAACTCCTTTGTAACTGGAAATGCTGTAAAAGTTTTTTATTTATTTATTTATTTATTTATTTTTAAATCTAAATAAAATGCTCCTACACTTACTGTTGAGGGAGCACCAGAATTTCAATGAAGAAATTCATCAACTCCTTTGTAACTGGAAATGTTGTAGAAGGTTTTTATTTTTATTTTTTTTATTTTTATTTTTTTTTAAATCTAAATAAAATGCTCCTACACTTACTGTTGAGGGAGTACCAGAATTTCAATGAAGAAATTCATCAACTCCTTTGTAACTGGAAATGTTGTAAAAGTTTTTTATTTTTTATTTTATTTTTTACCTTTTACTTTTACTTTTTATTATTATTATTAGTTTTATTTTGTGAATTCTTTTTCCAGGTGCAACACCTAAAGGTGTCCTTAGAGTAATGGGTGTTCAAGGTCTAACAATATACCATGTCAAAAGTCATTTACAGGTACATAACTGTTGATTCCATCCTATACAAAACAAACTTCATCTATTCCTCTCTAGTACTTTTTGTTTTTTTTGGAGGTTGAGGGATAGGTTTAGGGAATTCCTAATATAAAATTCATTATTCACATATGTTATTTATGTTAACTCTGCTTTTGTGATGCATTTAGAAATACCGACTTGCAAAATACCTTCCTGACTCCTCATCAGATGGTAAGTTAATCGATTTCTGTTGTTCAATGTTCATTTTACATCAACATAATAGACGTTGATCAGAGCTCCCTCAAAATTATTGTTACTGATCCTTATTTAAATTTTAATGCAAGGAAAAAAAGCTGATAAGAAAGAAACAGGGGATATGATTTCAAATTTGGATGGTTCATCGTAAGTATATCTGCCGATTTTACTGTTTTTTATTCCAGTTTCATGTATAGATTAATTGATCATGTCATATTTTTCTGGAAGTTGAAGGTTGAAAAAATAATGAACTCATGCCATAATATATAAGTAAACTTGCATTAGGTGATTAAACAGTGATAGCTCCCTCATTATGCATGCAAAATTACATTAATTAATAATTATATAGTTTTTTTTTTCTGTTCAATATTTACGTAGAAACATAAATTTGTGAATTATGTTCATGTTACAAAACATCTGACTGTTAAAATGGATTGTTAGTGGGTTACTTGGTACGAGAATAAATGTTTCCTTATTGCAGTGGGATGCAAATTACTGAAGCACTCAAGTTGCAGATGGAGGTGCAGAAGCGGCTGCATGAACAATTAGAGGCATGGTTTCTTTTCACTATCAGTATCAAATTAAGCATTACATAATTATTTGGTTTTTCTTTCATCATTATCTTCGTTAGCATCCTGTTGTTCTGATTTTTTTGAGGGAGACAGAATCACCCTATTTAATTTAAATTTGAGTAGGAAAATAGCACAGAGCTGCTGTTAGTCCCTTTCATTGTAATTTGTGGTGCCTTAGTGTAATAGGTAATCAGTTTAGATTAGCTGAATGCTTAGCAAGCATGTAATTTCTGCATATTTAAATTACGACAGGTCCAGAGACAGTTGCAGTTACGGATAGAAGCCCAGGGCAAGTACTTGAAGAAGATAATCGAGGAGCAGCAACGACTTAGCGGAGTTCTTTCAGAAACAACAGATTCGGGGGTCCCAGGTCCAGCATCAGGTGACAATTGCCTGGATTCTGACAAGACTGACCCAGCAACCCCTGCCCCAACCTCTGAGGCGCCCCTACTAGACAAGGCTGCCAAGGAAGGTGCCCCAGCCAGCCTTTCCATTGATGAATCTTTCTCATCTCACCATGAACCATTGACTCCAGATTCTAGTTGCCATGCTGGTTCCCCTACTGAGAGTCCTAGAGGTGAAAGGTCAATGAAGAAGCAAAGAGTCAGCATGGGTGGAGTGTATGCTAAATCAGAAATGGTGCTTCCACATCAGATACTTGAGTCAAGCTTAAGCTCCTCTTACCAGCAACCTCATTCTGTTTTCCTGCCTAGAGAGCAGTTTGAACCCTCATCAGGGATATCAATCAGGAATGAAGATCACATGGAAAAGGTTGTAGGCAGTGGTGATCTGTGATTATGTGCAGGCTATAACAATTTGTCTTGTATTTGTAGTTTCTTCAGAGGATGTATCTCTAGTTAGACTTAGGCCAAACAAACGTCATGATGTATGTTCTGTTATAATTAAGTTTTGGCGTCAAAGAACTTCAGTAGAGGCATGATGTATCATTAAATTTAGATAATTATTGTAAACAGGAGTGTCGGGATTTGGTCCTATTATCATGTGATATTCATACCATGGAACCCTACAACTATTGCATTGATGTGAACTAGGAGATACCCAGATTTCTGATTATCTGATCCCTCTCTAGTCAAGTGAAAATTGTGGTGTTGAGGACAATGTATAGCAAAAAGAATGGCAGCTGTGGCAAAAACATTGTACTCTAAACCGAGGCTCTAGGCATATTTTTAATCATAAACAACTTGGTGGAAGAGTTGGCTATACTCGAGCTTGTACGCCTTCCAAAATTGTTATTCTGTTCCGTGATGAATGATTTCATTTGTCTTCAGACTTGGTATTTTGATTATATAGAAACTCCCAAACATCAAGATACCCGTTTAAGAGTTATTATACTCAAGCTTGCTTTTGCTTCTGCAGTTCATCATGTGTGGTTGCAAAGAAATGCTGGGGTTCTTGATGGACAAATAATAACAGCGACTGCTTATTTTGATTAAAGATGTGAATGAGGTCGAGCAAGTGTATGCAAGAAAGCTCAGAAGTCAGAACGCCACTCAAAATAGAGTTCTTTCCAGTAAGGTAGAGGATTTCAGTGTTTCTGATAGCTGAGTCTAGTTTGAATTGAGTTGCTGTGTTTGCAGCCTGGAGGCTGCTTGTAATATTGTTGTGCTTGTACTGATTGCACACTTTTTTGCTTCTAGAAATGAAAATAACTCATTCATCACCCTCCAAAAATAATAAAAAAACAACTAAGGAATCGAAAGAGTTTCCAACTCGGAACAAGCTTAAAATTTCGCATTTGCTTGAAGCTCGAAATAGGTCTCTAATTTCCAACTTGAAATAGTATTGTATTTCATGCCATGCCCGTAACATATATATTGTGATTTCACAATCTGCGTACAACCATCATAATAATGGAGGTTGGCTTGTGACATGTCTATCAGATATATGAGGAGGTTGAGAGCAATTCGAGCACAACGTAAGTAAAATAAGCATTTTGCGTGCAGCCGAAGTGCATTCAGCTGTTTCCTTGACCAGCCATTCAGCTACTTGCATCAATGCATTCACACATAAGGACACTTTTGGCACATTTGCAATCAATGACGCTGACACTTCACATGATTTACGTGACAGATTGGAATCCGGTGCAATTGCACACTTCATATGATTTATGACATGACAGATTGGAATCTGGTGCAATGGCTAAACCGTGCAATTCACCTAATCCTCTCACAATTTTTTTTTACTTTTTTTCCTTTTTTTACTTTTACTTATTTTTTATATTGAATGGTTGAGATTTAAAGTTGCTTTTTGCAACTATAAATCTCAATCATCCATACCAAAGTGGACTACCCAAAATGATGTCCAGTTTCCAGCTTTTCATAATGACAAACTCTGAATCCTAAGAAATCTTTCCTATCTAACATCCACAACACTTCCATGCTGCATGAAAGTTTGCCACATGACTTATAAAACAGTGTGCATATGTGAGAGAGAGAGAGAGATTTAAGAAAACATATCCCCAGAAAACCCCATGTTAGATGAAATGGCACCAAGAAAGAACAGCAACACTCATGCCTCAATGCCTTTACAGAAGAAGCTAAAAAGGATACCACCTAGGTTACAGTTATAAACACCATTTTATACTACAGGAGTCATGAAGAGCGTTGTCTCCGATGGTTTACCCGCCTCAGAAAGCAAAGCCGTAGCCGTTTGCTAAGGGCCTCTAACTTTTCAAACTTCTCACTTTTAGGTTTCTTCGGAACTGGTGTAGTTTTCTTCTTGTCCTCTTTTGATGGCTCCGAGGATTTTTTCTTCATGCTTCGAAGAGGTGTTGCAAACACCTTAAGAGTTTTCTAAAATATATATAAAAAAAGACTTGTTTGTTAACAAAAAGACAAAAACATCTTTAAAAAAAAGGACAGGACCATTAATATTTGAGCACATCTATTATATAGACGAGTGAAGAATGCAGGGGTAAATTACCCTAGTGTCTCTGTAATTATCTTTTTAAATACTCTACAGCAATTCTCTTTCTCATTGAGAAACTTTTAATGCATAATTGCTAGGTGGGATCCACTAACCAGCAGAGCCCTTAAAGGTATAAAAAAGTATAAAAATAATATAGAAAATTTAACAATAAAAATATGGAAAGCTTTTAATCAAAGAAACTACATTTTTGGAGAAAGATTTTTTTTTTTTTTTATAAATTTTTTGGTGGAGAAAAACTGTTAATATATATAACACATGGATACATACATTTTTGTGAACTCCCGTCTTTTTTCAATACTTATGCCAAAAGATTAAATCAATGAACAAGAACATATCAATCAATTAGTCTTCCTTCTAGCAGTGTTATTTATGTTTTTCAAAAAAAAAAAAAAAAGTGCTAATTGTGTTCAAGCTCAAGAAGAGACTTCTGCACTATAACCCCCACAAAGCTTGCTATCTAAGTTAGCATTTACACGGCTCCTTTATCTTGGCATTCTAATTAGACACGTCCACTGGTAGCAATACCTACCACTGTGAAGACTTTATTTATATGATTGAAATTACAGAAGGGGATACAAGATTAATGATTTTGTTTTTCAATTTTTCCCATTCCATCTGTGCAGCCTAACATTAAAGATGAAGCAGAGAATTACTGCGACTATTCCAGGTCCAGACATTAATGAGGTCCTGATGCATGCACATACTGTACCCCTAAAATCTAGAATTAATTATTACCCGTTCCAGGAACCCAACTTGATGGGTGTCAACATGGAGGCTTTGGTCTATACATAATATGACATACTGGCAAAACATCTTTCGTTTGCATGCTAATTCATTTATAAGAGAGAGAGAGCGAGAGACCTGATGGCCATTATCGGCCACTGTGCAGTCTGCAGAGGATTCCTCATCACTGCCTCCTAAAGATGAGCACCTTCCCCAACTTTCTCTATTTGAGCTTGTATATGAGCAACATTCTTCATTCTGGCCATTGGGCTTATCCTGTAAAAACGCACAGCAGAGTTCCAGTAAAACTATATAGTGAAATCGGAAAACTTACAAGTAACAGTCAGACACCTCGCATGGGCATCTCGGGGTCCCGGCCACATTGCGAGGACAAGAAAAATCCATACTGGAGGGGGGCGAGTATCCTTAAAGTTAAAAGTATTGGTAAGTCCCATGCTCATTGTTGGAACTTAGCACAATATGATATTGATAGGTCAAATTTTCCAACTTTCATTTATGGCACCAAACAAAATCACCTGTAAGTGTGATGTCTCAAGACTGCCAGGTGTATTATTTTCATTTAGCATGGAATCCTGCATGATGATTAATAAATAAATAATTAACAAAATGCTATAACACAAAAAGAAGAAAGATGAAGTGAAAAGCTCGCCGAAACTACAAAAGAAGATTCATACAACGGTAGTCACTGGTGCAATTTCAGAAAGAAGTTTGTCCACAGATTTTGCGGTTGAAACACTAGGAGGAACAGAAGATGAACTCGCAGCATCAGCGCGCGCAGAATGAAGACCAGTGAATATCTCATATAAGAGACTCTGAAAAGAGAGGCAGGCCCAATTTCATATTAATCTCTATGGCAGATACATAACATCATGATGACATAGCAAAGCCCATATAGTTGTTATGAGGAAATATTGATGGTAATGTTATACTTGCATGATATGAATCAATCACAATACAAAATAATAACATGGTTCAGCACAAAATGCATATAACATCAAACGTGATTCAGAAGCCACATTGACACATATTTTTGATCTTCAATTGATCTCATCACCGAATGATCAAATGTAACACTTCTGTCAGTTGTACAACAGAGGAGGCCCTAAGACACCCTAATGTGTAATTAAAAACTTTTATATATATATATATATATATATAATTCAATGGCATGGAAGGGGGAACTTGGACCTTGGTTCTCCAAATAAAGGAGCAAGCGATGCCACTAAGCTGCAAGGCTCCTGGCCTAATATGCTATGTTGCACGGACACGGACACGGGAATACGGCAATTTTTTAAAAATAAGGACACAACACGGCAGGGACACGGCGGTTAAATAATTAATTAAATTTTATATTTAGTCATATTTTTAAATATTTTTAGACATAAAATACGTTTATGTCTAGAATTTAAATTATGTAAGAACTACAAATAAGTAAACTAACACCCAAAATAGTACAATAATTCACATAAAATGTTTAGTAACATATTTCCATAGAGGAGTAGCTGTCTTGGCTGATGATTTTTCACTTTCAGTATTCATTTTAGTAAAATCTCCTACAATATTTAACTTTAATAAATAAATAAATCTATAGCAGGACACACAAAAACAAAAATCACTAAATTCATAATAAACATTATAATTTATAAGGCAAAAAGGCTGAGTAAAGAAACATAGTAACAGTGACACTGGGACAGTGAGACTGAGAGTGGGATTAAAAAAAAAAAAAAAAACAGAGAGAAGAGAACTAGAGGAGAGGTCGACTGGTCCACGCCGAGAGAGAGAGAGAGATCGGAAGGGACAGGGCACAGCGTCGACCGGTCGGCCTCTATGGAGCTTGCCGATCGGCCCGATCTAGCTCCAGTGAGGGACAGAGGGCAGCGGCAGGCTGCGGTTGAGAACTTGAGAAGTTGGGATGTGGGTTTCTCAAAATGACTTCTCAGACTCTAAACTTGCTTTTTTGTTCTAGGGTATATCACAAAATCAATGGTATTGGTAAGTCCATCTGTCAAAATTTGTGATTATTATTTTTTTTCACTACTGGAGTGTTGGAGCCATGTCAGAGAAGCGAGAGAGCGGGAAAAAAAAAAAGGACACTCCCGGACACCAGAATCCGGTGAGTCGTACCCGTTCCGGTGTCCGACACTGACATGACGCCAAAAATGGCGAGTCTGTGCAACCTAGCTAATATGTAATTAAATCTATGACCACGACTATAAAATGTGATTTCCTATTCCTTCTATACAAAAAAAGAAAGCTTTTTATATATAATGTGTTAAGAAATGTGCACAAAGGGCGCAATCCTAGTACATGGGAAATACAAAAACAATAAACCTAAAATGAATCTAACTTCTGACAACTAAGAGGTCAATAAACCCCAATGAATTAGAAGAGGAAAGACAAGTAGAAGCCATCCAATCATACAAAAACTATAAAAATTGAAGCTTCAGTTTTATAACAAACTTCCAGAACCTTCCATTGAAATCAGTAGGATGCACTATGGCTACAAATTAAGCTGCAATGCATTATTGGCATGAATAGAGGTGTACTTACACATGCGATACTAACACAAAACAGATAAAAATGCCCTTTTGACTAGTCAAGTACCGATGCTAACAATTGAACATAGAAGGATAATACTCTATAAAAGTTTTATAAGTAGCTATATAAAATTGAAATTACCTCATCCATACCAGCACCAACCTTCAAATCCCCCAAATCATAATATTTCTCAAGTTTACTTGAATGAGCAGTAGAAATTTGAGGAGGATGAAGGACATTGTAGAAGAAAATGGAAACAGAATCATAATAGAACTGGGGTCGTGAAGAGTTGTGATCACCATCAAATTTTATAATATTTTTGTCCCCCTGCAAAGAATCAGGGATATGGTCAAATGTGAAAAATTGAAAATTTTTACTTTCAACAAAAGTAAAATATCTCTGGAATAAGAAAATACCGCATAGGACTTAAAAATGAGGTCTGAGTGGTGGTATTGAATGAATCTATCATCGCTAGCATGTCCAAATAAAGCAGGGATATATGTTTTGGGTGCAACCTGCAAGTATTCCAGACCATTAACACAATACATAACTGCATATAATTAGCTTGTTATTACATATCGTGCTGGGAAAGGGCAAAAACCATAATTTGTTGTTTCGAGTTCACAGTCAAAACTAGTATATTGACAAACAAAACAACATACCAAGCTAAATATTTAATGAGGCTATCTTAAAAATTTCAACTCAACACAGTAAGAAAGCTTAGAAGCACCTGTAAGCAATTAAGATCCATAATATCAAACTTTGCCTTCTTTTCAATTACCCGTCGCATGTACTGTACTGCCATCTTAACCTGATTGGAGAGGACGGGGTAAAAGTCTCAATGTATAAACAAGATATAGAAACATCTCAAAATCAACTTCTAAAAGCAGAAACCAAATAATAAGTCTAGCTACATCCTACGTTACATGTGCTCAACAGTTACGAGGTTAGTAAAACCTCCATTGAAGCGCAAAAAGTAACCAAAAAGAAAAAGAAAAACAAACAAACTGAACAAGCTAGTAACCTTCATCCACTGGAATAGTTGAAAAATGCTAAAAGCAGATATGGCTATTGACACAAATCAAGTAAACAACAGTAGAGCTTTTCAGAGCAAAAATCTAGAGAACCACCATATAAGTAAATGTGTGCATAGAGATAATTCTACAAATTTGAAAACTTAAGACCTCAATTTTAAGTTCATGAAGGAGTTTCTGATATTTTGATATATTCATCAATATTATTTAGTTTAATAATTTCTTAGTATATGGAAGTCAGCAATGAATGTGAAGTTATTATGTAGCATTGGAATGTTAAACGAGAGGGGCCTACACATTCAATAAAAGTCAATTCAAAGAAATATGCTACCTTTATACGTATATACATAAAAAAGAAAAAGGAAAAATCAAAATCAAAACTATGCACTTACTTTGGAGGTTTTTTGGGTTCATTACTTTGGAGGATGGATATGGTACACAGATTGCTATAGGATGATAGCTGGTGCAGGGAAAGGACACTTTCCTTTTACAGAGACCTTCATGATTGGGAGCAGGGGTTGATGGCAGATTTCTTTGCTCTAAATTAGTCCAGTAAGTTTCGCAGGGATGAAGATATTATCCGTTGGATGCCAACAAAAAGAAGACTTTTTGAAGTTAAATCCTACCATAGAGTGCTGAGTGGTGATGGTGTAGATGCTTTCCCTTTGAAGAGTGTTTGGAAGGTCTTTTTATGAAAACACTTCTAGGTTGGATGACAACTTCAGGGATGTTTTCTTTTTCCAATTTAGTTGAGCTTATTGATTTTTGTAATTTTAGAGATTTAGTCTGATGTGCTGCGTGTTGCTAGTATACTTGCATTCACTTTTATTACCTAAAAAAATAGCGTTTGGAAGGTAAAAGCTCCCCTCGAAGTGGCCTTTTTTGTTTGGTCTGCTGCATTAGGAAGATTCTCACTTCTGAGAACTTATGAAGACGAGGCATTATTTTAGTAGATTGGTGTTGCATGTGTAAGCAAGAGGGAGAGTCAGTTAATCACTTACTGCTACATTGCTCTATGGCCAGAGAACTTTGGACATTAGTCCTTTCTTTGTTTGGGGTTCATTAGGTCATGCGTAAGCGTGTTGGATTTGTTGGCTTGTTGGAAGAGGCGGTTTGGTAGACATTGGAATGGAGACATTTGGAATGCAATTCCTCTTTGTGTGAGGTGGATCATTTGGAAGGAGAGAAATTGCTGGACATTTGAAGGCATTGAACAATCTATGATGGCAGTGAAGTTGGTTTACTTACGCACCTTATATGAGTGGATGGTCTTTTTTTTTTTTTTTTTTTTGATAAGTAAGAATGTTATATAAACGAATGGCTACTCTATGCATGAAAAACATAGAGCAAACCTAGAAAATACAAGAAGAAGAAAACAGAAAAAACAAAAAAGAAAACCAAACAACGAAATAATTACAAAAAAGAAAGAGAGCTAAGAAAAGAGAGGAGAGAATCACAAGTCGTGAGTCTCCATACCCGAGACCAATCAAAAAGAGTTCCACTAAAAGAGGCAACCATCTGAACACCTGAACTATCCAAATCCTCAAAAGTCCTCTGATTCCTTTTCTTCCAAATACACCAAAAGATGCACAACGGAACTAAGTTCCAAATCTGAGACGAATGCTTCCCCAACCAATTCCACCAGCCAAAAAGCAAATCTGGGATCGATCTAGGAATAACCCAAGACAAACCAAAAGTTATTAAGACAAAGCTCCACAACCAATAAGCCATCTCACAATGAAGAAGTAAGTGGTCTACCGTCTCTCCACAATGCCGGCACATAATGCACCAGTCTACAAAATCCAATCCCCTCAATCTTCTCAAGTGGATGGTCTTTGAGTAGTCATTTATTCCCTAGTTTACTAGATTTTATGGAGTCCTGTACTTTTATGAAATCCTGTTACGCTACTAGTACACAACCTGTGTACTGGTTTCTGTATATTTTCCTTTATGTTTAATAAATTTTACTTACCTATCAAAAAAAAAACAAAACTATGAAAAAATGCCCCCAAATTTTTTTAAAACTTACTATTTGTATGGGTGTCATGTCAACACTAATATGGTAAGTCCATAATATTTTAATGTTGGTATCAAATATATTTGCCGTCTGCTAAGTGTGAGCAAACAACAAATATCTTCCCACTTGAACAACTGGTACTTGAGCTCATCCCCTAAAACTGCACAAATCAGATCACTACGAAATTTTCTAATCTTTGAGCTAGATATAAAAGAAATCATCTCACAAGCCTACACGTTAGGCAGGTGGGAATAAGATTGTTGTTCTAATTTTGTTTGTTAGACTTGATTAGAGGCATATAATTGATGGTGGCTTTGGAACCGTTGCGTGATAGCATAGTTAAGTCATATCTTCCAAGTCCCTAGCATATGATATGCATCAAGCATCAGCTAATTGGTAACAACAACTAAGCCTTAGTCCCAAAATTTTGGGGTCGGCTATGGGTCCTTAAAAGAAGTATAATCTAGAAAAATTAGGAGGGAAAAGCCCCCAATAATGCCTTGCAATTTTGGTTCTCAATTCCAGATGGATAAGATTTAATGCACTTGGGTAGGGCTGGAGTAGAAGTTCATATCCAAATCAGGAGAAATGATTTTTTTTTTTTTCTTTTAAATAATCGTTAGTTGCTAAAAGATTAATAGTAAATCACTTTTTGGATCCATAAGCCAGAAGTCAAATGAGAAGCAAACGTTGATGAAAACCAAATTTACGTATGCAAATGGGAAGTAGCATTTAAAAGGTATGATTTGTCTTTACATGTCTATGTGCAGAGAGAGAGTGAGAGAGAGAGACTTTACAGTAAATTTAGGAAGCCGAATTTTATACACATCCACAAGCTCCATCATTAGATTATATAAGTTTGAAAAGGCACTATCCAACACCATTCCAGCTATAGAAGGGTCTTCCGCTCCATAAAGAAGGCTGCATCATGTTATAAAAAAGCTGATGGTTATTATTTCAAGAGTTTATATAAACTTATTTAAAATAACAGCTTTTACTATCTTGTGGATTTTCCAAAAGATGAAAAATCCAACTCATCTCAGAGCATTCAGCTCATAAAAATTTACAACTTGACAGTAAGTCAAGAAAACCTAGTGACTGTAAAGACTTGAACTCTTGAAAATGCAGAATACCTTAATGATCTAACTCATAATAAGTCAGGAAAAGATGAGTACCTAGTGACAGCGCCCATAGAACGTCCCCAAAGACCTATCCGTGATATATTTTTGTTGCTTCTTAAATATGACACCACAACCTTGAGGTCATCTCTCTGACAAATGAAACAAATTTATAAGCTTTATATGCAGGAAGTCAAGTAATAAATGATGATAAAGAGGCAACATACCTCATGCCAACCAAGGCTGACATAGTCACCATCAGATAAGCCTGAGCCCGAAAAATCAAGAGTAAAAACTGTTATATACGATGGAAGAAGAATTACAGCAGCCTCATTTGCATCCGCCCTACATCCACTGCATCGTAGCCCACATGAAAAATATCAGTAAATTTTGACCTCTTAGCACATAAAGCACTTTTCAGTTATAAAAATTCTTCCAGATACTGATCGTGCAATATTAAAATGAATATCCCACTAAATATTTAACCAGAATATTAAAGAAAAGGCTTCTTTATCGTTTTAACAATCCATACATATCACCAAAATATACAGAACTGTATTAGAACTTTATTTCCTTGCAACAGAACTGTCCCTGCTGACCTGTTTCCATGGCAGTATATAACACAAGGAAGAGGTGTATCTTCCGGTAACGGTGAAGGTAGATAATGACTACACAGCAACGTATGGCCCCTTGCATTCTTAAGCTGTAAATGTTGAGAAATAAATAATGCAGCATGTCAGAACCCATAAAAAAAATGGACAAAGTTCGTTGCAAATTAGGGAAGAAAATTATAGACTACAACAGTGTGGTAACTGATGTCCATACTTGCCTCCAAATCTTCTCGTTTGTAACTTCTTCCTGCAAGAGTGAAGTCCTTTTCCCAAAGATACTGATCAGGGTTATACTCAGCCCTGTATATCATATCCAGCAGCATATTAGATACAGAGAAAATTAAATCTTTTATAGAAAGATCAACAACTTGAGTAGGAACAACAATATACAGCTAGCACAACATGATATCACAATACCAGTCAACAAAGTGTTTTTAGAAAACTACTAATTAGCTATAGAAAAGGATAGCAACTAATATTTAACTAAAACAGTGTTTTTGGTAAACTAATTAGCTATAGAAAAGGTAAGCAACAAATACGAAATATATAGAGCTAAAACAGTGTTTTTAGTAAACTATAACTGACTGTAGAAAAGGAAAGCAGATACATATTATTATTTATTAATACCTGGGAGGGCGTATGACAAAATTGATGAATTGATCAATCATGTTGATCCTAAATATAGGCATAAACAAAGCCCCTCATAAGAGAAAAATCCAACTGTTCTGAGAAGTGAGAATCTCAATTCTCAAAGCAAAACCAAATCTTCACCAAGGTTTGGGCCTTTCATCCTGATAGGTACCCATCTTCATTTCCACTTGTAATTCCCCAGAAGCTAACTCCAATTGAAATTCTCAGACCAAATTAATAGCAAAGATTTCAGCTTTTGTCAAAAAAGTACACTTAAAAAGCACCAAAAACCCAAGAACTTCTTCAACTTCAACTTGATGGAAGGCACAGAGTGAGCTAAGCTATTAGCTAATACTCCTTCATATATGAATATCGAGAGTGAAAGACGAAGACTTTTCAAAATATTGCCAGATCCAATGCTGGAAAGAGAGTGCAGCTGGAAATTCAAGATACAATTTTAGTTCCCAAAAAAATAAAAATAAAAATAAAAGAGCAAACCCTAAACTCTAACTCTCTAAACGTGGTCCCAGCTACCAACATTATCAAAAAAAAAAAAAAAAAAAAAATCAAAATCAAAACTTCGTTAAAGAAAAATGGAAAACTTCATTGAAAAAAAAAACCCAACTTGACCCTTCACCATTTACAGATCTCAAACCCAGAAAAACTAGCCTACATATTTAGTTAACCATCTATCTTAGAAGCCAAAATTTTCAGTGCATTCATGGTCTCATTATTAATTATTGTAACCCAACAAAAATAAAAAATAAAACATGGGAAATGGGAAATTACCTTAAACGAATGAGGAAAAAATAGAAAAGACAAAATCTTTTCTTTTTTAAGAAGGGATTATTTGAATTTCTGAGTCCAAGGTTGTGAGGTAAAAAAAAAAAAAAAAGTAACTTTCTTTGGTGTCCGAAGAGGAAAAAGCTGTCAACAAGACATACTAAAATACATGAAAATTGTATGTACTAACAAAACAAAACAAAAGTGTGGGAATTGGAAAATGGGAAATGGGAAGGAATGAAAAATGAATGAAGGACGAGGTCGAGGAGGTCGCTGGGGACAGCTAAGATGGACTTTCCTTTCCTTTCTTTTCCCTCCTTTCCTTTCCTTTCCTTTCCTTTTCTCTCTTTCTTTTTTCTTTTTTTTTTTCTCTAACTTTTCTTTCCCACAGAACTATTCTTCTCACACAAACAACAAGACCCCGGGAAGAAAGAGAGTACAGAAAAGACAAAAAAGAAAAAGAAAAGAAAAACCAACTTTTATTTTAATGTGTTAAATCATCTTTGGTGTAGGCAATTCTCTATTTTCTTACTTTATTTATTTATTTTTTAATTTTTGGTAAACGTATTTTCTTACTTTAACATCCTTACAAAAACTTAAATCTCCTGGACACAATTTAATTCATGGTTTTTTTAATTATATTTTATCTAAGTTATGAGTGGTTGGTAATCAATTTCGTTTTGATCTATTACTAATACTACCTTTATTTCCACCTCTCACTCCTTGTCAACAAATCTATGTTTATAAAATATGGCATGAGATCCTATTATATGATACTCTAATTTTTCATTTAACATTTTTAACCTCTTTTTATTAAGTTTTTTTTTTTACCCAATAAATCATAATAATTTCTTTTTACTATTGTATAAAATATGGGCTACTCTTAACAATTAGCCCAAATGTTATTCTCTACAAAATGAGTTACTTTTAAAAAACAAACTAAATCTTATGAAAAGTCCAAGCCTAGTTATTATTTTACATGTTAGAACCTAGGTCTAACCCTTCTTACGTGTAGATCAAAGCCAAAACTTTTACCCACTTACAAACTTTCTTTCGCCTCTCCAACATGCAAATGATACTTTTAGAAAATCTCATGCTCATGAAAGCACATCTTCTTTTTTCTCAATTTCAATTCAATAAATTTTTGTTTAGTAATAATGTCCAATGCAATTTATGTTGGCAAATTCTCTTTGTCATCAACCAATGCAACAAAAATATATATAAATCTTAAGATTCCCGAGGTTGCTGAAATAATTGATATATGCATTTTTTTAATTATTAATAATAAAAAAAATTATGATAAATAGCATATACTATCTCACAAAATATCATTTACATAATATTTTCTTTAAAAAAATTCAATGATAGGAATGGTCAAAACATGATTCTATACAAGAATGAACAAAATTACATGCAAAATAATTTTCATAGGAGAATTTATCTTTAAAGAATATGAAAACAATAGAAGAGAACAAATGCATTGAATGGGATCCTACAAAACATGTTTATTAATTATTTAAAATTTTACTCATCATTTACATGAAAAAATAATAATACACCATACTATTTGCATTAAAAAAAAAAAATCATATTAACTTCAAAGTTCATTACAAGATATGAATTGCTACGATATTGCAACAACTAACACTGATACGACAAGTTGGTATAATATTTCACGTGTGCTTATGGAAGAAAGGTTAAACCACAATTAGGATCATTTTGGTGTGCAAAATGTGAAATAAAAACAAATCTCCCTATCCCAAAGTTAAAGACACTCACCTTAACTACATACTTTTGTGATATTTAATTGAAATGCTGAGAAAATTTTAAATAAATATGCAAGAGATCTTGCTGAAAAATAAACTGAAGTACAACTTATTTAAATTATTAAATTATTGTAAAATTTTTGATCATAATATATATTAAATTTATTCCTCATATGCAGATTGATATTGGAGAAGGAATCTCACATGATCTGAAGAAAATTTTATGAAGAAAATACATTTTCCTACTTTATTTGAATGAATTCATTCTAAAGGATGGTTTTGAAAATTACACAGTTGCTAAGATTTTTGATGCACCTTTAAATTACAAAAAGGTATGGAAGAAAAAAAAAATACACAATCCAATATGCTATATTAATTCTTTTGTTACACTATTCATTATAAAGTAACAAAACATTATAAAATCATTTGCAAAAAACAGTCACATCACTAAAAATTTAATATGAATGCAAATATCTACGCAAAATCTTAGTGATAAGAAATTCACACATCCAAACTTTGTAAGATCCAGTCAAGAATCTTCCAATGTCAATTCATTAATGATTAGCACAAATGATGCAACAAAAGAAAAAAGTGATGAAATTTCAAAATTGAATAGATAAGGACAGACCAAACTTCAAACGTTGAAGATGAAGAAACAAATGTTAATAATATACTCCTCAACAAGATTCACAAGCATTGCCATACTGCAAAATCAAAGCATTGAAGAAACAAAAAAAAAAAAGGATTTCACAATGATGCTCTTTATTACATTATATAATAAAGATCAATAATATCGAATAAATAACATGCTTCTATCATATTTTATTATACAATATTACTCCAAAGTTTTTATTATTATTATTTTTTTTATTGCTCATTACTTGAATAGAATATTTATAATGGATTTGTGTGTGCAATTTATAATTATTGCTTCTTATGATGAACTCATTATTAACAAAGTTTTTACTATAACAAATATGTTATAATATACGTACAACATTCTCCAAATTTTTTTTTACATAAACTATTACAACATTATCCATGCATTGCACGATAAACTTACTAATTATGAAAAAAAGTGGCTAACAAATTGTCCCTAAACTTGTTCTTCAAACATAAATTGAGAAAAAAAAAATATAGCCATTAAAAACAATTATTTTCAAGAGATCAAATTTATATTATCTTAACCTTAAGAAATTGGCTTAGTGGAATCTTATGGCGTCATGACGATATCCATGAGAATCTGGATTTGAAACTTCTTGTCAGCATCTTGGAGCACCCCTATGAGATTCTTCATTGTAATAATCTGGTGTATGTGGGATAAGGGCATACACATGAGGAAATAGTGAGCTACTCAAAAAGGTCTGGACTCGTTTGTCAAAAAAGAAAAAAAAAAATTTATATCATCTTAAATCACTTATATTATATTTGATGGTTCTACTTAAAAAGGCAAATTTGTTACTACCATTGGGAAAGAGAAAAATGGCCATCAAAACTTGTTGCCCTCCCTGCAAACTCTGCTCCAAATTGGATCCAAATTATTCTATAACCAGCCTGGCTACTTGGTCTTGAGAAAAATATTGAAAAGCAATTCTCCCTCTCGGTGGCAATTTCTCATGATCGGTTATGGTGGAGTAGGAACAAACTTATATTTGAGAATACTTCAAGCCCCTTACCCGTACTTCTTTCAACTTGACCAATCTCACAAAGCAAACAATTTGGAATCCACCCTCAACACAACTGGTTGGCTAAAGTTCAATTTCGATTTGGCTTCTCCTAGCAAAGGCTCCATTGCCTCTGTCAATAGAGACTCCAGTGGCACCATCACCTCCATCATTACAACTAGTGAATCAACAAATTCTCTGGCATGGGCTGAAGCTAAAGCAGCCCTCCTTGCTGTAAATACAACAAAAGATATTGGGTGCAATCTCTTCATTTTTTTAAGGGGATGCAAAGTTGATTGTTGACTGCATTAACAACACATCCTTATCTCCAAGCTAGGAAATGAGCCCATTTTAGATGACTTTATAGAAATGTTATGTCCACAACGTTTTCATAAGAATCACAACAAATTATAGGTGACAGATTATTACAAGTTATTATTAGTGGGCAAAAAAGTAATTTAAGTAATAGATTTAAATTAGAACTAATAAAAACTTACTACTTATGATTTGTTGTGAAAGTTTTTATTAATTTTTATTTAAGTAGTACTATGGAAGATTTAAATTAGAACTAATAAAAACCTTATCACTTCTCAGCTCTTTTATCAATTTTCTTTTTTATAGTTCCAAAATGTTGTAATGGGCTTGCCCATGGCCTATTTTTGTATGGCTTGGAAACCCCTACTCGTCTCACCCCTCCCCTCTTGGGTCTTTCATGATGTGGGTTGGTTACCCCTAGGTCTCCGTCTCTTTCAACCCCCATTAATAAAATCTCACTTTTACCCCCCCCCCCCCCCCAAAAAAAATATAAAGTCATTAGAAAAGGTAGACCACTTGTTCTTTATGATGTGCACGAACAATATAGTGATGGTTACTTTGATCTCTCTTCTTCTTAATAGTCATCTATTCTCTATTATCTTATTACATTTTTGAAGTGAACCGTTCTTCTGAAAAAAGGAAAAAAAAAATTCTTATAACTCGAGAAGGCCTTAGCATTTAAGCATTGATCGTGGCTTTTCCTAATAAAAATTGAAAGAACTCTTTTTTTTATAGTTCCATCCAAAATAGACACGAAGAATGATTCTTATGTGATCGTGATTCTGATTTGCAAAATGACAAATTTTTTTTTTAGTTAATGCTTATGTTAGACTCCTTTTGAAGGACTGACATTATACTTTGCTTTGCATCATCCACATTCTATGATGTTTGAAATTTTTTAGCACCAGATTTTATCTGGTTTGAAAATCATTTAATAGGTAGACTACGACTAAGAATTCAAAAAGAGAGACATACTTCCCTCGTGAAAGTCATAAAAATAGTACGCCTCAAATGACCACAAGATTTGTGTGCGCGCGCGGGAAAGAGTCACTATTAGAGTCCAAGGCACACAAGATCAATCAGGATTTAAATTCTCCTTCAAACAAAACAAAAACATAATAATAGAAGATGAAGATGAAGATGACGCAAAGTAAATGGGGTTGCATTAGAACTCTTAATACATATTCAAAAGCTAGTAAAATGTTGGTTCTTGAAGGGTTTACGAACTCGATGAGTATACTGCAAATCTATTATACCATAACTAAACTATATCCAGATCTCTCAAGTAAATGAAAAGAACTTGAACCTTTCTCGCTCAAGAACAGAATCCCAATCATATTTTCCATTGGTTACGCCAATATTAAAAACCCAGAACCTTAACTGCCTGAAGTAGGAAGAGCCAAACCCGCCAAATACAAAACCCGAAAGAAAATGCTTTAGAAAGAATAAGTCGGGCTGATCAAAAACAAGGACAAGCTCAGGCAGGAATCTATGACAGAATTCCCAAAGCATTTTTGCACACACCCTGTTTATCACTGCACCCACCAACAAATCCAATACTATATTATCACTGCGAAGCAAAGCCATCACCACCCTTTTAATTCCCCTCCATAGCATCTCCCAATGGCTAGCTTTCACAAACAAAAACAATACTACATATACATGCAACAACATTTTTGCTCTTCAACCCTTGGTGAAAATCTGTATTCTTCTATGTGTGAAAATGGGTTTTAGATGACTGGGCTAGAAGTGAAATTATGCAGAAGATGAGGATATTAATATCTATATATATAAGTTGAGTTAAAATAAAGAAAAATGCTACTTTCACAACATTTTCATAACAAATTATAGGTAGTAAGTTGTTATTGATTCTAATTTAAATTCACAACTTAAATTGTTTTTTTGCCCACCCATAATAACTAATAACAATCTGCCATTTAAGATTTGATGTGAAAATGTTGTGAATAATAGCATTTCTCTTGCAACAAATGTCAGTGTGACCGATTATATTGGGTTGATTAGTTTACATTAGAACAGGACAACTTGGGTTGTATGGATGGAGGAGAAATTGTAAAGAGTAATTGAAAATTGCTATTATTACCCTAGCATATATTTAGAAAATCACTTTTAGTTAAAAACAACTAATGTACCAAATGTAAGTTATTAACCATTTCCATATAACAATCCCTTTCCTTCTTCCTTGTGTGTGTGTGTTTGTTTCTCAAAAAAAAATTTCCATATAACAAAAGTAAGGCTACTATAACCAAAGCATATAAATAGCAATATGAAAATAAGGTAAATGAAACCAAACCAAAACTAAACACAAGGAAGTGTTTAGGAAGAGAAAAACCCAAAGCCAGGGTGGAAAAACCTAAGAAAGTTACAGTACAAAGGAATACTATGGAACCTACAAGCTCATAACTCCACTGTACTTGAACTCTCTAAGCTCCAGCTAGTAACTAACTTTACTGACTCCTTTCTCATCCATCAACTCTAGTAGCGATGAGGTAAATAAGATAGCGTTTTTTAAGCTCACGTCTTATTGTGCACTGCCCTAATAGGATGGTAGTGATATACATTCCTTCGTTTTTTTATTTATTTTTTTTATTTTTTTACCCATTAAAAAAAAATTACTTTTTCATTTTTTCTCTTTCTTCAGTTATCCATCCTAAATTCTCACCTAGTCCTAAAAATCGTAATTATATTCCAGGTTGCATGTGAGCTTTGAATTCAATTTTCGTTTTTTTTTTTTTAATTACCATATGATTTTGATTTTGATTTTTTTTTTCCAGTGTAATCTTCAGGTCCCAAAAAAATAACATTGGCAATATTGATTACAAGTTACAACCTTATACACACTGAATTGCGGGAGATGGTACCAGTTGAAAGAATTGCAGGTAATGATATCTTCTTCCATGGCATGGGAAACAGTGGAGTGAAGTAATTTAACTTGGTTCTTCAATTGGCAGTCCCTGTGTCATTGCTTTGTAGAGATAGTCTATAAAAATAAAACATCACACCTGGCCACCACATAAAGAAAGTACCATCTCTTTGATGTTGGCCATGGACTTTGCAACTTGTAAGGCCTTGACCAAGACCTCAAATTTATCACAACAAACTATTGCATGCAGAAGTAGATGTATCTTTAATGACTGAGCATTGGTTTCCAATATTCTGACCTTTGCAGAAAGCTTCTCAGAAATCAGATGAGGTCCCACCTAACTTTTTCAAAACCTTCACTTATGGAAGACTTCAAACAGAGGAAAGGGAATAAGATAATTTATAGAAGACCAAAACAAACAACAACCTTTTTTTAAAGATATATACATACGTAATACAGATTTTATTAAAAAAGAAAGAAGGGCAAAGCCCTAGTACACGGGAAGTATACAAGAGCAGCACCAAAGTACTAATATCTAATTTTTTTTATTGGAATTTTTTTTTTTTACTTGAACTAACATCTAAATTCAACAGCTAGACAAAGCAAATAAGGGGGTTGGTAAGGGTTGATATTGATGCAGGGTGTTATTGCTAGTATTCAAAACTTCACGAGATTCTACAGGCTGCTACTTGGTTTCACTATTCCCTGAAGCTTCCACCCACCAAGTCCTGCCAAAGCAAATGCCTGTGCATACCAAACAGGGTTAAAGAGAGATTGAGGAATATGGGAAAGGAAACTTGTTTCGTATATCCCAGATTATGGCCAAAGAAAATCCGATAACATGGAGTCTATAATTAAAATTAACTCGTACAGAAACCCCATTTATTTAGAGACATCTGATTTAACCAACTCAGGGTCAGGGGGAAAGAAAGGTACATGAAATGCTGTGTTTTTGGAGATATCCAATTAGGGATAAAGCAAATAATAAATAAATTCACGAAGCCTGCAATATAGATGGAAAAAGTGAATTATAAATAAATTCCTGAAGACGGCAACATAGATGTTAATTTCTATTTTACCTCATAAAAAAGCATCTTTTTCACTCTCCAATTCCCAATTAGAGATACTATAGACTTTTCTTTCTATAGTCAAGAATGCATTGCCTATAAAAACATTCTAAAAAATCTGTCCTCCAAGAATGAAGGTCACATGCAAAGGAATGATGACCTTAGGGTTAGGGAGAACTGACATCAATTCATAAGAACCCAGCCATTTAACCCATTTCTTATTGGCACTGCTAATGGACTAGGATGAAATTTGCAAAAATGTTACTTTTCTCCTTCAGAGTGGACATTTAAGGCCACTCCACCTTCAGTATAGAATTCATTTGCCACACACAAAACTGCATCTTAACCATAACCCCATATTTCCTGAGAAAGGCCACAGTGAAGCAGTTAGAGCCCGCACTAAAAGGTCTATGTCATGAAAAACTATAAAATCCTCTTCCTAAAAAAATTGAACTGCTAAACTTTTAGTCACCAGTCTTTTACACCTAGTACATGGTACGCTCCTTTTTTCAGGTCCTACATAGTAAGCTGATTACTTCCCCACACACCCATGATCTTTCCTCACCCACCAACCAAAAAGAAATCCTAAGCCTAACCACTCATTCAATTACCAGATTTCACTCAATGTGGCTTAGTCGGTGCTAATTGGTTAAGAAATTTGGTGATTTTATTGCATATTTATGACACCCAAAAGAACAAAGAAAAAGAAGAAGAATAAAAATTTACACTATGTAAATGTTTGGTTGGAGGGATAGAAAATAGGCGGAATCAGAAGGGAGGTGATAAGCAAAACAAGGTGAAAGTAAGAGAATTCCACCTCTCCATCATGTTGTTTGGTGGAAAAGAGGAAAAGTGAAAAGCAGGCAATGCAGTAAAGATTATAAGTTACAGCTACACCATATTTTAAAAATAATTTGAAGAGGGGATAAAAGTGAGTTTCTACTCTTCTTTCTAAACAACCCCTCCCTTCCCCTTCCATCTCTCCACCAATCTGCCCACTTTTGGATAGGATTGATTTGATCGGTCTAGAGGGTTATTGATTCCCCCTCTATTCCCACTCTATCTCCTTTTTCCCCATATCAAACATATGGATTCTACCTCTCCCTCCCACCCTTTCCCCTTCTCCATTTTCCCTCCTACCAAACATATGGATTCTATCTCCCCCTCCTACCCATACCTGTCTCACTAGATGCATGTGTATGTAACCAATAATTTTTTTCTATTTTCTGATGAATAAGAAAAGCCTAAATTTCTTGATGCCTAATTTTTTCCAATCTTGGAGAATTCCTAAGTTCAACTTTATGGTTACTAGTCCTACTGGCTTCAAGTCTGAAAAGACCATTCAGCTCCCCTTTCTTATCTTCCATCCTATTGTAATATCTTTACCTCTTACATTCTATTCCAACAACATATTCTCTGTTAAGCTTTTGATTGCCACCTTAAGAGTGTTTTTTTTCCTGCCCACTAGCTCCAGACCGTTCCACGAATGAAGGATAGAAAACACCCTAAAATCAGGATGTAATCCTTTTTTAGTATACCTTTCCACCGCAGCCAGAGAAATTAAGAGAGGGAGTATTTATTTAAAAAAAAAAAAAACCAACTATGCAAATGGAAATGTAGTCAAACAATTTAAAAGTACTAATATTAACAAAATTTTCAATACATGTTAGCTGATGATGTTTCCAATACACTTCATCCCATTATGGCTCCCTCCATAATGGGATGAAGTGTAAGGTCATGGATTCAAGACCTATGGGATGGATGAGGGACTTATCAATAAATATTACCTAATGATGTATATCCATTAATGGTAAATTTTCCAAAATAAGGCATTTTCAATTGATTTCTATTTATCTCCTAATGTCAAGATATAAAACATTCAGTTTTCAGTGGAATAATAGCTCATTGTATGTCATTACATATAAATGCATTACTGAACCTATAACACAAATAATGATACCAACAAAACATGACATTCTTCAAAAATATATTCATTTGAGAAAAGAAGCCAAACCTCTTCCCAAGATTTCCCAGTAGCTTCGAGCAAAGCAGCATTGCATGTCTTCAATTCTATTGAGGCACCTGTGAACATTGAGGCTGCCTCCTCCCATCCTCTATTATGTCCCATACACCTATATAATTACTAAATAATCAAATATCAAATTATTTTCTGGATAATGACATAGTAGCATGAGGTATTTGAGATTTTTCAGAGTCAGTATTCGTAAGCTTGACATACATTGTTAGTCTTAAGCTTTTGGGCTAGATAGTTTGATGCAGGACATCCTAGGCTTCCCACCTAGATTAGTCCTACCAAAGAACCTTAGGCTTCCCACCTAAGGTGTTTGGAATCACCACCAAACAATTCAATGAAAATAATCTCAATAATAATAATAATAATAATAATAATCTGTAATATACAAAAGGAATCATCTGGAGCTTTATATACAGCTTCCATGAATCATAATGATAAAGATAATCTCTCCTAAACAAATCCTAAACAATCTCAAATACTAATATGATAATCCTAAACAATCTCAAATACTAATCTAATACTAAAGATAAACCCAAATAAAGATAACATAAATGATAAAGATAATCTCTATAGATGTGCCATCATGTGGTGTCCGCACCAACTCCCTTGGGGTGGGAGAAACTCGACCCCGTCGAGTAAAGCTCAAAGGATCAAGTGACATCAGAATAAGCTCCATTAAGCCACAAGCTCACTCGGTCAGCATGGCGCCTCCGTCGACGCTCATGTGTGCAGGTGATAGGAGGTAGAGATGAAGTGGTAGCAAGTGAATCCAGGTAAGCCTCCAAAAGAGCAGGATCAAGTTGCTGCAACTCCTTTCTGATGATCCATGTACAGTCAGAATCAGGCCGTCCTCGCCAGCGAACCAAGAAGCGCTGAACTGTTCCATCCCTAGTGAAAAGAGACTGCTCATCCAAAATAACATCAATAATATCTTTATGTGCCTTTTGGAAACAAGATGGTGTAGGGCTAGGGACATGGTTAGTCAAAGAAGGAGAGGGTGGAGCATCAAAAAGGTCATAGGGAATAACTGTTGGACCTTTAAAAGCAATTAAATCAGCAATATTAAAAGTAGAACTAATACCACAGTCTGAAGATATATCAATCACATAAGCATTAGGTCCAAGTTTCTTTAATACCTTGAATGGGCCAGCACTGCGGGCCTGCAGTTTCTTAACGGTTCCTGAAGGATACCGTTCAGGCCTGATACAAATCATAACATAATCTCCTACATCAAAGTCTAAATGACATCGATGTAAATCAGCCTGAGTCTTATACTTAAGATTACTAGCATGAATTCGTTTGTTGATCTCTTTATGCAGCTCATGCATGTGACTAGCAAACTCTACTGCAGACACAAAAACCCTATCATGTGAGGACATTGGGAGAAGGTCTAAAGATCTCCTAGGTGTATAACCATGAACAACTTCAAATTGGCTCATACCTATGGACCTATTGACTGAGTTATTGTATGCAAATTGGGCTACAGGGTGTATAGATTCCCAAGTCTTACCATTCTCACTTATGAGACACCTCAAAAGATTTCCTAAACTCCTATCGACAACCTCAATTTGACCATCGGTTTGAGGATGATATGCTGTGGAGAATTTCAACTTTGTTCCCATCATGTGCCAAAGGGTCTTACAAAAGTAGCTCATGAATTTAACATCCCTATCTGACACAATTGTTTTAGGTAACCCATACAACTTAACAATCTCATCAAAGAAAATCTTGGCTACCTTGGATTCATCAGAAGTCTTAGAGCATGGAAGAAAATGAGCCATTTTAGAGAACCGGTCTACCACTACAAGGATGGAATCAAACTTCCTAAGGGTACGAGGAAGACCTAGTATAAAGTCCATGCTAATATCCTCCCAAGGAAGGTGTGGAACTGGTAGAGGAGTGTAAAGGCCAGTATTTTGCTTGCAATGCTTAGCCAATTGACATTGACGACATTGACCAATTATCTTAGCAACATCCCTTTTAAGACTTGGCCAATAGAACTGCCTCTCTACCTTTTCAATTGTCTTATCACGTCCAAAATGTCTTGAAAGTCCTCCCGCATGCACTTCCTAAACCAAAAAGTCTCTAACTAATGTGCGGGGGATACAAAGCTTATTGGCTTTAAACAAGTAGCCATCTCGGAGGATAAAATCATCAACAACCTGAAAATGCTCAGTCCTAAGTGTAGTGTACACTTTTCCAAAGTTTGGGCAAGATTCATACTCCTCTTGCAACTTCTCAAACCCTATGACTTTTGTGCTAATCACAGAAAGTAAGGTGACTCAACGACTCAAAGCGTCAGCTACCTTATTCTCAACACCAGATTTATGTCTCAAAACAAAAGAGAATCTTTGCAAAAACTCAACCTAAGGGACATGTCGAGCATTTAATTTCTTTTGGGAATTGATGTGGCGGAGAGCATCATGATCAGAATAAATGACAAACTCATGGGGTGTCAAATAATGGCTCCAATGTCTTAAAGCTTGTACCATAGCATAGAGTTCTTTGTCATATGTTGAATACTTCTTCTTAGTCTCATTTAATTTCTCACTAAAGTAAGCTATAGGGTGACAATCTTGGCTAAGAACTCCTCCTATGCCTACACCAGACGCATCACATTCCACTTCAAAGACCTTATCAAAGTCTAGTAGGTGCATCACCGGTGCTTCTGTCATTTTCTTCTTGATTTCTTGAAATGCTTTACCAGCAGCATTTGACCATTGGAAGTCGCCTTGCTTCTTACAATCAGTGATTGGTGCCATGATTGTACTAAATCCACGTATGAAGCGGCGATAGAAAGTTGCAAGCCCATGAAAACTGTGAACCTCATGAATGTTCTTGGGTTCGGGCCAATCCACTATGGTCTTGACCTTTTGTGGGTCAGCAGAAACTCCTTTAGATGAGACCACAAAACCTAAGAAAATGACACTATTAGTGAAGAAAGAGCATTTCTTTAGGTTGGCATACAAGTTTTCTCTCCTCAAAGTGGAACAAACTTGTTTAAGATGGTCCAAATGTTGCTCCTTTGATTTACTATAAATGAGGATGTCATCAAAGTATACTATCACAAATTTGCCCATGAAAGGCCTTAGTACTTGTGTCATCATTCTCATAAAAGTACTAGGAGCATTTGATAAACCAAAGGGCATCACAAGTCACTCATATAGACCATCCATTGTCTTAAAAGCAGTCTTCCATTCATCACCTGGGCGGATCCTAATATGATGGTATCCACTTTTCAAATCAATCTTCGAAAAGATTGTGGCTCCTGACATCATATCAAACATATCATCTAACCTAGGGATAGGAAAACGATACTTCACAGTAATCTTGTTGATTGCGCGACTATCCACGCACATTCTCCAAGATCCATCTTTCTTTGGGGTCAAGAGTGCAGGGACTGCACATGGGCTTAAGCTTTCACGCACAAACCCTTTGTGCAAGAGCTCATCCACTTGTCTAGCCATCTCATCATGTTGAGGAAGGCTCATTCTATAGTGGGGCAAATTTGGGAGTGATGCTCCCAGGACAAGATCTATGGCGTGTTGAATATCACGCATAGAAGGCAACTGATTTGGAAGCTCCTTAGGGAAGACATCTTGGAACTCTTGAAGCACTGAACGTACTTCTTTTCTAGGTTCTTCAAAGTTATCTAGTGCAACTTCTTTAACAACCAAAGCAAAGATGATGGAGTCTTGATTGACAGCTCTTTCAAGTTCTTTTGAACTAATGAGGGTCATACTTTGCTTTTTGGGCTCTTCTCTAGCCTTACTTGCACTAACAAACTTAGTTTTGACTGGGTTAAGCTTAATCCTTTGTCCATTGTGCATGAAGGAACAAGAATTCGAGTGACCATAAAGAGTGACATCTAAATCATAGAGCCATGGTCGTCCCAAAATTATGTGTCCTACATCCATTGGAATCACATCACATGAAATCAGAGCCTTATATGACAGGATATGAATAGGAACAAGACACCTAACCTTGATGGTGATAGATGAATCATCTACCCAAGAAACCTTATAGGTCTTAGGATGGGCAACTAACTTCAAAACTAGGAGGGAGACAAGTTTAGAAGAAAATGCATTAATGCAACTTCCACTATCAATGATAACCTTGCAGTTTGTGGTTCCACACTTGACAAAGGTTTGGAAGATAGTATTTCTTTTCCAATCATCATTTTCTTTGGATTGTGCTAGAGTACACCTAACAACACTTATTCCAGGAGTATCAAGACTACCCTCATTGAGATTATCAAAAGATGGTAGGACTCTAATGCAAGCTAATTGGGTGGAATCATCCTTTCCTATTTCTACAATGTCTTCAATGTTAGGCTCATAGACTACTTCTTCTACCTCTTCCTCTCCATCCAATTCTTCAATCAACAAAGTCTTATTAGGACATTGGGCAGCCATATGACCAAAGCCTTGACACTTAAAGCACTGGATTCTAAACTTGGGCCTAAATGTCTCTCTAACCACACTTTTCCCTTTGTCTTCTGGGTGTAAGGGCCTATTGTTTGGAATGGGTCTAGTTTGAGGACCTTGTTGGTATCTACCCTGAGGGTTCTCTTCTATGTGTAAGGGTCTATTGTTGAGATAAGGCCTATTTTGGGTACCTTGGAGGTATCTACCTTGCTGAGGCAACATGCGATTGTCAAATCTCCTTCCACCTTGGGGCCTAGGGATCAGCTCTAAATCTTGCACTAAGGTATAAGCATCATCAAGAGTTGAGATCTGTCGGGCCACCAATTCTCTTTGAAGATCATAATTGAGACCTTTCCTAAATCTACTCAAGGTAATTGGCTCATCTTCAGTTGCATTGCTACGTATCCTGTACTCTTCAAATTGTTCTACGTACTCAGTAGCAAACCTACTGTCTTGTCTCAAATCATGCCATTGATTCAACAAGTTGCCTAGATGAGAGACTGGGAAGTACTTTTCATTGAGCTTGGCCTTCATTTCTTCCCAAAGAGTAATGGGTGGTTGGTGGGTCTTACGGAGGTGATTGACAACACTATTCCAATGGAGTTTTGCTCTTCCTACAAGTTTCATTTTGGCAAACCTAACCTTTCTATCCTCAAACAGGTCATACCACTCAAAGAAATGCTCCATCTCTCGCACCCAATCATTGTAGACCTGGGGGTTCCTAATACCATCAAAGGTAGGGGCCTCTACTTTGATATGCTTAGCTGAGTTGTCTTTATTGTCTCTATGGTCTTGCCTAGGGTGAGGGCCATGTCTATTATTATTTCTTCCATTATGTGTATTATCCTTGTCATAACTAGCCTCTAAGTGGCCTAGACGGGCAGTAAGCTCTGTAATAGCTTGTCTTAATTCATCTTGAGGAGGAGAATCCATGTTTAGGTGGGATTGGGGACTAGAATGGGATTCAGGACTAGCCTCTGATTTGGAATTAGACTGTTCTTCAGAACTAGTTACTAGATGACCACTACGCAAATGCATGCAAAGAGATCAACAAGCTAATTCTAGCAAGTGAATAGTAAGGATAAAACTCAAGTTAAATTATATGTGAAGAGAAGTCATGAATTCCACAGGTTGTTGCATTCAAGCAGTACTAACTTCCAAGAATTAAATTAAAAGGATCTAATTGTTGCAATGTGATTAGGCTAGTTCAACTACTAATACTGAGAATTAATTACTTGAAAAGATTTTTTTTTTTTGGCTAAAATAAAAATGTTGAAGGAAAATAAATCAGCAGCTAAAATAATAAATTCTTGTGAAAGTTTAAGCAGAATAAAGGGCAAAGGCAGTAGCATGTTACTGAAGGTAAAGTTGAGGCACATAGTAGACATATTGATATTAAATCTGAAATTGCATCTCAATCCATTAAGTTAGGAAAGTTCACACCTTGGTTGGGCTGACTTAACAACCTGGGCCTCACTGGACAGTGGGTCATGCTACTAACAATGGGGAAATTGGGCCTCACGTGTTGTGTACTGGAAGTGGAAGATTGGCTTGTTAGTCCTCACGTGTAGTGCACTGGAACCTTCTTGAGGTTTCTGCTTGACCTGACTCTTTTTTTTCTTTTTTCTTTTTTTTTTTTTTTTGTGGAATTTATGTTCTCTGTTTCTGATTTGGTGGTAGTCCTCAGAGTTGGGCACGGATTGGGGTCATAGGTTTTGGGGGAATAGTGGGCTTTTCTGTTGGTTTTGGGATGAAGAATTCGTGTGGGTAAGCAGGGTATATGGTACGGATTGGTTCAGGTTCTGGTTTGCAGAGCTCGTGAGGTAAGAAATTGGGTTGTGTTGGTTTGCAAATCTTGTGGGGTAAGTATTTGAGTAATGGCATGTCTGGTGGTTGAGTTGTTTCTGATGGTGAGTGTGGTTGTGGGTTGTCAGTCGTGATTGTGGTTGTTGAAAGAGGAGATCAGGTTGGGCTCTGAAAGAGGAGATTGGGTCGGGTTGGGCTCGTGATTGTGGTTGTCAGTCGTGATTGCGCAGTGGAAGCGTGGTGGGCCCATAACCCACAGGTCCCAGGATCGAAACCTGGCTCTGATACCAAATTGATGTAGGACAACCTAGGCTTCCCACCTAGATTAGTCCTACCAAAGAACCTTAGGCTTCCCACCTAAGGTCTTTGGAATCACCACCAAACAGTTTAATGAAAATAATCTCAATAATAATAATAATAATAATAATAATAATCTGTAATGTACAAAAGGAACCATCCGGAGCTTTATATACAGCTTCCAAGAATCATAATGATAAAGATAAACTCTCCTAAACAAATCCTAAACAATCTCAAATACTAATATGATAATCCTAAACAATCTCAAATACTAATCCAATACTAAAGATAAACCCAAATAAAGATAACATAAATGATAGAGATAATCTCCACAGGTGTGCCATCATGTGGTGTCCACACCATGGTTTCTAATAAGATTCAACAAGGATAAATGTCAAAAACCATATTTCTGAACATTTTTCTATCTTAAATTCTTTTCCTCACTAAGGATATAATATTACTTATCCAAAAATGGAAAGGGAGAGGAGGAAGATCAATACATAAATGCCCGAAAACATATCACAAAACAGAAGTCAGGAAGAAAGGCCATATATATAGTACATGTTTTCTTTAAATCAGATTACCGAACAAATGAGTGGGAAAAATTTTAGCCAACATTAAACACATAGACTGGATATATCTTAAATGTGCATTAACCATTCCAAAGATGTCTTCAAATATTGAAAATGAATTTAAATTGAAATCTTATGTCTTTAATGGAACCTGAAGACAACAATCCAGCATCTATAAGGGAGCCATCACCAAAAACTTGAATCAACACTGCTTCTAAACTCTGATTTTCAAAGAGCAGGACTACCAGGGGGGTGTTGTCAAACACCTTTCCGCAAAATCTCCATTAGGATGAAGGGTCTTAAGCACATAAATTGTGCAAATGCATTTCCATCATGTAGTATCATTACACATAATAAATAAATGTTTAAATTAGTTTGTTGTGATTGGGGACACAAAAGTTCAAGTTACGTAGTAAAATTTTAAGTACCACATTGGCAATTGGGCTTGAAGTTGGTTATAGGGTCCTCTAATTTCTTCCATCAAATTTGGTTATAGGGTCCTCATACAATTCTCTATTTAACAGCTTGAAGTGCACATTGGCATTTGGGCTCATTATAAAGATACCTCAGCATAGCTTTTGCCATATGCAAACTCGAAAATACTCACTAGGCAGTATGAATGTTATAGATAATGAAATGATTCTGATTTCTAAACATGGTGTTAAAATAAACAAATGATTCCATTTTCCTGGGGTGTCTACTATTATTAAATACAAAATACCTCATGCATAAATTGTGACAATGAAAAAGCTAATTGGAGTGAGTATAACTCACATTACTGTAAATATCTCATCCCTTGTATATTTACAGATAACTTGCTGAATATGGTCAGCAGTCTGTCCATCCATTGCGGCAATGGAATAAAAGCTTGAAAAGAAATGCACCTCAGCTTCCAGAAAGCCTCGGACTTGTCCTTGCATTACCTTAAGTGTCTCCCTCGTTCGCAATGCATTGCTGGCACCAATTCATCAAGTAAGCATTTCAAAGCATGTAAATTGTTTCATTAAAACTAGAAAATTGAACTCCAAAAATTGATTTTATGTGAATGTTAGAGAAGCATTGTTGAAAATGAAGAAATCCTAACCTACACAGAATGAGTTCAGGGATCCAACCCAACTGTTGGAGTTTGTGAGAAACTCTTGCAGCATCGACTTGCCCTGCTTTACTTAGAGGGCGGTCATGATCTATGAAAAAAAGAAAAAATTAAAACCATTACAAACATATGGACAAAGAGATTATGCCAATTATCTGATAAATTACCAATTGACCCAAAAACTTAAGCAGTTTAAATGGGAACCAGAGCGGAGGCAGGGTTTGAACTCATACCACATGCTCTAATACCATGATAAAATTACTGATTTTCCCAAAAAGCTTAAACTGTTAAGAAATAGTAAAAGTTTAAACTTTTAACCAGTATTCTAACATTATAGAAGGAAAATGCTTAAAAATTGAAACAAAAATTTGGACTTGACATAAACATAGTAAGTTTGTGATTGTGATTGTGATTGAACATGAAGAAAAGTTATTCTACATTAACAAACTGGTCCATGACAAGAGTCCTAGTTTTATAACACATTGAATCTGCTTGTTATAATGATAATGATAATGATAGCCACCCATTATTCTAAAAAATAAATTTAAAAGATAATGAAAGTTAATACCTCGGAGTGAAGTGTCTTCCCAGGAACTCATGGCATGGCGAAGAAGAATGAGGCGACGAGTTACTGATTCAGATTCAGATTCAGAGAGAGCTTGGCCCTCCACTGTCTCAATTGTTAGAGGTGAAGATGACGATGATGAACGAGTGAGAGGGACCAAACGCATAGGGTTCCTTCTTATTCTTCTTCTACTAGCGCTCGATTTGACACTGATTAAGCTCTTATTGTTGGGAAAGCAAGCTGAAACTTGAGGAGGTTTGAAAATGGAAATGGGTTCGAGTAGTAATAGTGTTATATTACTCACTGACACTGTTACTGCATTCATTACTGCTTTTTTCCTATTTTGGACTTCAAAATTTTTGGAGCTGACAAAAGTAACACAACAACAATAACAACAGACAACCTTAAAGACTTCGGAGAGAACTAAGGAAGTATGTATGATTTATAGATTGAAAGATTGAATTTGATTTCACCAAAAAAAAAAAGATTGAATTTGATACGCCATCATCATCATCATCATCCTATACTTCACTTGTACTTCCCACACTTCTGTCCTCTAATCTTTCCTTCTCTTTCTTTTATATGTATACCCCTCTACTCGCACGTGCCTACTGAGAAATATATAATCTTTGTTAAATAGAAAAATAATATTTATCGAATAATTAGGTCCGTTTAGTAATATTATTCTAATAACGTTATTTGTATTTTTTAGAAATACTTGTAAATAAAAAAGTGTGTGCAAAAATATGTAATGTTGTTTAAAAACTGAAAATTGTTGCTCAAAATCTTATTCCAAATGCCCCCTTAATATTTATTAAACATTTCACAAGGATTGAGACTTAAGTTTTCAAGGGGATAATTTCATACGTATATACTTAGATTAAATTATAATAGAATTTAATATATATATATATATATTTTTTAAAGTTTTTATAAAAAAGAATGCTTTAAATGGTGTCATTTGTTAACAAATTTAGACAAAAGATTGATTTATTTTAAAATTGCAAGAAATTTTTGACAAAAAATAATCCTTGTTACCGTAGGGAATAATTTAATATTTAAAAATAAAAGTTAAAGGTTAAACTGTTAAAGTGAATTTTTTAGCCAAAAGTCTAATATCATTAGATCAAAACAATTTCAAAAGCATTCTCCATATTCCCACCGGATAACGGTTATAGTTTTTGCCCATGGAGATATATATGCATATAAAAAGAGTCCTCAATTGTGAGTGTTTAACATTTCACCAAGAATTTCCTGCTACCTGCACTTTGAAAAAAATTTTATGGGCCAGCGCTTTACCCCTTCATGGGCCCATCCGGCGCAAACAGTGATTAGTCTCTAGTTGAAAGTCATGAAAAAACACTGTGGGAAACCAAAAAAAAAAAAAAAAAAAAAAAAAAAAAAAACATTTTGCCAAGGAACTAATATAGTGAACGAGGCAGTAGCTAACCCATCACAATAAACAAGAGTGGCAACTTTATTTATGCTACTCTCGGAACAATTTCCTAATTGATGTGAATATAAAGGATAAAAATGAAGAAAAAAATAATAATAATGAAGGAAGTCTGAAATTAGGATTTAAGGATTTGTTCTTCTCCATAACATGTTCAACATAACCTTTTGAAAGCAAATTAAGATACTAAAACATAATTTTATTGAAAGCAAACTAATTAAACTAAGATACTAAAAAGAGAAATGTCTTATCGTAGGGGACAATCATGGATATAATCTCACATAATTTACTATATTAATTTTTAGGAGATAGAGGGGATGTCAATTCTTGGAAATTATGGAAGCTCCCTGTGAAATATGTGAAGAGTCCATCAATTCCCATCTTGTTTATCCAGAATTCATATTCAATATATGGATCTTAGTGGAACTAGAAATGTAGGAAAGAATTTTCATTTCGAAAGGTATAAGGGTGCACCTGAAATGAGAAGAAAGAACTTATTATCAAGAATGCTTAATAAGTTCCCTAAGAGCATCCCAGTGAGGTTGCTAAATTGACAAAAAAGTCAATTTAGCAACCAATTCTCCAAAATTGTGGCTATAGCAAAGCAGCTAAACTTAAAAAAATTTAACTTTGAGCTGCAGTGGGACTCAAAACAAAAAATAATATTAAAAAAAAAAAGTATGTATTGATGGTTGTGTTTATTGGTTATTGTGTTAGATATATTATTTTATTATGTTCTTTTTATTATTTGAATGTGTTAAATGTTAATATAAAATCTTTGCTGTAGGATATATTATAAAGTGAGTTGTTAAAATAAATATAATAGTGTTTTGAGTTGCTAAAAGCTAAATTTTTTAGATGTTTTTACTCTGAATGCTCACAAATCTTAGACATCATGCACCAAGAAAATATATGCACCTGTAGGCCACGAGCATGTGTAGTAACAATTGTATCCTTCCAAGGTCCAATCCCAACCACATAGTTCTTCATGATCTTGGACGGACCTAGGATTTCAAGCCGGGGGGGGGGGGGGATGCAGAGATAAGCGAATTTTTTTTTTTCAAATATGCATTCATATAGGATTAATAAATTATCAACCAAGACAAATACTCAAAAATCATTATTTCTTAATATATTAAGATACAATCATCTACCAACAAAAACAAAAGACACGAAACACTATTATTTCTTAATAACTCGACGCTCTTTCAAATCTTTAAAATCATCTATGATTAAATCTAAACTAAATGTTGAAGCTATATCATTTTCAATGTGGGCTGGCCTATGAGTTTTGGACTGCTGAATTTTACATGTGGGTAGTGGGCTGACCGGCTGGATTTTACAAATTTGGAGGGAGCCCGAGTCTTTTTATTTTTATTTTTTTGGGATAGAGATGGTTGAGGTGGGGGGGGGGGGGGGGGGGTTGAGCTAAAATTCAAGGGGCCAAGCCCTTACTTTCTTGTTTTTTAAAAAATTTAACATACTAAAAAATTTTTTTTTTTTGGTAGCCACCCCCACCCCCCCCCCCCCCCCCCCCCCCCCCCCGGGTCCGTCCCTGAATCAAGATAACTATCTGAAGTAATATCATTGCATGTCTGCACAAAACATTTATTCAATCAAGAACACTGTTAGAAAAGTTACTGTATGGAACAGATAAAAAAAAAAAAAAAAAAAGTGACTGCATCATAAGTACAGTTGTGGAGCTAATCGATGATATGGAACAAAACTCACCTAAAATATGATTTAAATATATATCAAAACTAGGACTTTTTAGACACAATTCTTTATAGTTCTGAAACTATATTGGAAAATATTTTCTATTATCAAATTAAGCTATCAATACCCAAAGAGGTCACATCCTTGAGTTCCTTGCCAAATACAACACTACCTCTCATAGATATTGAATAATAGTTATGACACCTAATCTATATTATTACTAAAAGCTGAATCGTAGCATTTAATGTTGCTACGTTTCAGTTAAGCCACGTCAATGCCATGTCATCATTTATTTTATTTTTTGTTTTATCAATTGCCATTTATTGAGTCTCTTTTTAAATTCAGGTGTTACTTTATCTCCATATTTATCGTGTGTCTCTCTATTAATCCAGACTCTTGAGATGCCGCTATTATATGGAATTCTTATAGTCACCAATACTTTATCTCCATATCAATCGCGTGTCTCTCCATTAACCTAAACTCTTGAGATGCTGCTATTATATGAAATTCTTATAGTCACTGATACTTTATCTCCAAATCTATCGTGTGTTTTTCCATTAACCCAGACTCTTGAGATGCTGCTATTATATGGAATTTTATAGTCACCGATAGATTGCAACCTCCTCACCTCCTCGCCTCTCATTTTTTTTCTATAAACTTTCAATTGTTCTCTGTTTACAAATTGATCGGTATGGCATTCAATGCGATAGTTTCTTAAGTGTTTTTTCCATTCTTTTGGTCATGGCTCAAGTTCAACTACCAAAACCCAATCAAGTGAGTGCAAGAGATAGATAATGACTCTAGAGCTTGCAAACGAAACTGAAGCAGATGAGAGGTGAACATTGGTAGCCCAGGTCCAAAGGGTATAAACTGAAAATGAGTTCTACTATTTGTATTATTCTTTTTTTTTCTTTTTTTATTCGCCTCATTATTAGGAAAAAAAACGTAGTTCAATTTTGAAATTTCATTATGAACGAGATTGAGTTTTCATGGTCTTAAAACTATTAAAAATATATATATATATATATATATTTATAAAAAAAAAAATTATTTGAGTTGGGCATTTGATCATGTTTGTTATAAATTGTTTTACGGTTGCAATTCTCTAGACTGTAGGAATGTTACTCTCAATATGTTTGTTCAATGTGATGTTTTTATTTTGGTCTTTGTTTTATAGTAAGAGTGTTATTCATTTTCATCAAAGAGAAATTGTTATTGTTCTCTTTTTCTTGTCATCTTATATGCTGAACTAAATTTCATTTTTATCTTTGTTTCGTTTGTCAATTCTTCGACAGATGTCAATGATCAAGACACGCAATCATTGGAGGCTTTTTCATCTATTGAAGGTCATACTAATCAATTGGTAACCATTCTTTTCTTAGAACATTTTGAAGGAAAGAGGAATAAATTTGTTGCTTTTCTTGGGTGGTGCTCGATAATTTGCTTTTTATGGTTCAATACACATTAGCTATATTAGATTTTCATTTCCTTATACTAATAATTTTTTTTTTTGTTTGTTTAATTTGACTATTTGGTGTCCCAGAAATTGTGGGAAAATGGAAGAGAAAAGAGAGTAAAGTTTAAATCTTAAATTTTTTTTTGTGTATGGAACTTGCAATGTAATAGTTTAAATTTTTTTTATCTTAATCTTTTAAAGGAAACTCTAATTCTTCAAAGTACATCAACTTAAGTAGATTGTTGTGTTGTGGCTAGAATTTTTGTGTTTGGGACCTTAGTTGGCTTGTTTGGTTGACGAATAACTTTGAGGATTATTTAGCTTATGAGAAATTTTTTGGTATTTTAGGAGTGACGAAATTCAAAGAATTGAGTTATTTTTAAATTCCATTAGTACCTAGCTCTATGCTGACTGTTGTGAGGATAGAAAAATTAATTGGTTCTTGATTTTTGAATACCTATCTTTAATACTGTGTACATGAACAATAATTGGGTTTTTAGTTTTGGATTTTGAATTATGCTATTTTTTCAACAACTTGATTTTCTTTTTAGAATTTTCTTTTCTTGAATATCTAGAATACTATGTACATGAGTTTTAGACAAATCTTAACAATACTATTTCTTTTGGATTTTACTATTTCTTTCCTTATTAAACACAATATGATATAGCTGATGTGTTCCAATGAAGGCAAAAGCAATTGCTATTTTTGGGCATAGCAATTGATACAATCTGATAACTTCCTGTAGCCATTTGAAATTCATAACCTAGAATGTTAATAGACATCTTCTTCGAGGTAAGAACAATTAGCCGAGTTAGCAAGCTTACAATTCGTATACGCTCTATTTTGATTTTCTGTGGGAATTCAAAACAATGATAATTGAGTGATTTGTATATGGACACATTGATAAATGTCTGTAGTAGACATGGGTGGAATCAATTGCACATTACTATTTGACAATTTGGTCTTTGATGGTAATTGATATAAGTGAGGATCTATTAAATTTGATCATTTTGCTGAAGTAAGGTTTGTTTAATATGTATTTTATTTATTTACCTTATTGTAAATAAGTTTTTGTACATGATGATTCTAACCTATAAAACTTCACTTTACTTTTCTTTTTTTTTTCTTTGTTCTTTTTTTGTGGTCTTATTCTTTTTTGTTGGCAACTAACTAGATATCACTTTTGGGAATTAAGGATTTAGCAACTGGTACAAAGGTTGCACCTCAAAATTTAGAAGAATTAAAATATGATACAATCTCATCATGGGAAGAAAAATAGAAATCTAATGTTGTGTTGGCATGTCCCTCCATTATTGGTTTTCAAATATCAGATCTATAAAATTAAAAAATAAAAATAACCCAAAATAATATAATGATATATTTGTAGAGATAGAGAGTTGGAAAATAATTTTAGAAATAGTTCAATTTTTTAGGAGAAAACTATCTTCAATAAATTTTAGAGAATAAATTATGAATTGTATCATATTACAAAATATATATTTCCACGCATCGCGTGGGTCTGTGACTAGTTCAATAAAAAATTTCCTAACATCCCTACCATAATGCCAGCCCTGTACATATGGCTAGCAACATGATTCACGCTTAGAAGTTAAATATTTTCCAGCTTATTTGTCATGTTAAACAACAAATTATTGAAGTTGATCTGCTTGCCAACAACAAAGTCAATTGGATTTTCAGAATGAGAACAAAGAACAAACCTGATTGGTATCTTCTGTTAGTACCGTCACATCATCAATTAAGAAAATTTTGGGCAAGTCAGTGAGGTTTGCAATATATGTGAGTGAAGTTGGAGCAAAGGACTGGACAAAGGCAGGTTGCTTTAGCCATTCTTTTGATATGAACCTTTGTATCCATATTTTATCAGTGTCTCCACAAACTTATCTTCAAACTTCTTCCCCATCTGACCATTTGACCTGTAGTTTTTTGATGAAATATAAGGGAGATACATGATCACTATCTAATTCAAGTAAGCTCACGTAAGAGCACCAAAACCGTATGAGTTGAGTTGGTATAATTTTCTTGCTTCCAAGTATGATGATGACACAAGAAAAAGCACTTACATATATATTGATAAAAACAGGATTCTTTATCTCTGGATATATTCCAACAACTCTTTTTGCATCCAGTGCGATTGATATGTATTCTTTGAAGGTGATAACTTGAAACTTCCCTGGAAAACAAATGATGAATTGGTTTTGAAGAAATTATGGTTAATCAATGAGATAGTTTTAGTAATCTTAAACAGAATTTACATACATTACTAAAATCCAATTAACCTTTTCATAATATGTTTAACTATGTTATGGCTTTTCATTTCACTCAAAGACACAAGAATAAAATTTGAAACAAGTTGTAATGATTTTAAACTGGCATTAGGCAGTTTGGACATCTCCAAGTGAACAATGCTTTTTGAAAAGAATTATATGTGACTATTATATGAAAGAGAAGAAAGCACTATTAATTATGTCTATGAATATTTTTACTTAATAAGAAATTAATAATATTTAATTAGAGGAAACCATAAGCATACTTAAATTAGAGGATATAAACAGGTTTAATTTAAGAAAATTCATCATTACAAATTTTCTTTTATTTATTTGAAAAAATTTAAATCCAATGCTGTAGCCAATTGGTTGGGCTCCCACCAACCCTTATACTATCAAGACTTGAAGTTCAGACAATATATAAGAAAAAAAGTAGAGCAATTCTTTTTATATCAAAAAGGGATATGATCCTCCTGCTCTTGTTGCAAATTTATTATTTTTTATTTTTTTTATCTTGAAGATCTTTTACATTCAATACTGTAGCTTATAAAAATAATTATATCCAGACTCAATACATGTCTATTATGGTGATATAGTTTAATATAAGTTTGATAACAACTCGATATGAGCCAACAAATGGTCTAGAATCCGGAGGAAAGTAGGGAGAACAAATAAGGACTTAGAAGATTTACTAAAAATAAAAAAGGGAAACACACCATTATATTGTTGATGTCTAAAACTGAACCGTTGATTCACTCCTAGAAACTTCAGTTCTTCCAATTTAAAATCAACTGCACAATCAAGGTTAGCTAGAGTCAGATTGATGAATTGTAACTTATGTTCAAGACAATATATGAAAACATTAAAATGGGATTAAGAAATTTAGCATAAGTCATATGTCAAACAATCATAATTACATGTGAAACATAAAAGTAGAAAAAAAAAATGCAAGGAGTAGCTTTGATACAGACCTACGAACCACCCAGTCATGTTCACACCTTGGACCTCATAGGTTCTTTTTCGATCAGCAAACTGACTAAAGTTTGCAATATTTGTTCTATTATCAAGATCAAATGTTACATCATGAGAGCATATCAGCACTCCATCTTTTCTGGCAAGAATGTCTGTTTCTTTGAAATCTGCCCCCTCTTCAATAGCTCTCTGCAATGTCGAATAAAGTTTAGGGACCATTCATTATTGCACAGAAAAATTATAAGGTATAAAATGATATATAAGTATAACATAACAATTCATGGCTAAGCACAAAAGGAGGAGGCTGCTTGATAAATTAAAATCCATGCAATTTGGCAACTTTTTAACTTGATGTAATATATTAGCAGCCAATAGATGTTTTTACATATTCTTTGATAAATTTGAACAAAAGAATTAGAAGAAAAGGTGATCTAATGTATACTCATAGGCCCTTGTATTAAACATCAATATGTAATATTAATAAATGAGAAATCTTAGTCAAAGCTTCAGTCACATATAACAAACTACACGTAGATAATAGACATACTGTGTATGTTGTATATATAGGTATATAGATGGATAAGTTATAATAATAATGATGTTCGAGTTTGGAGAATATTGTTTCATAAAGTTGTTAAAAGTGAAAATTCAAGTTCTGGAATTTTCTAAGTGAAAATTCAAAGTTAGGCATTTTCGATTGGTCGAAGCTTTGGCTAGATCGATTGAAATGGTAAAGAAAAAATCCTGAAGTCTCTAGATATCTCAATCGCTGCTCGATTCCTGTTTGACTGATCAAAAAGAGCATTCGATCGATCGAAAGTAATTTTCGACCAATAGAAAATCGTGAATTAGGATTTTCTGCAGAATTTTCAGATGATTGTACAGAGAGGTTAAAGAGGTTTTAAGTTTTGTGAACGGTTTTATGAAATATTTTAACTCTTCATACGTGCCTTTTGATGAAATATAACCCTATGGGTATAAATAGAGGCTTATGTTCACTTGAAAATAAGACTATTTTCCCAAAATAGTAAGTTACAAAGAAACACAAGAAATCTTGTGGGTATTTTTCAAAATTGCTATTTGTAGAACCCAATAAACTTGGTTGTATCTTGGTGACAAGTTTGTAGAAACCTTTTAGCAACTTGCGTATGGGGACAAATATTGTTTAAAGATGACATTCAATTGTGTCTCTAAGTCAATCACCAATTTCTATTTACTTGATGTGTTCTTTTGTTCTCTCATTGTCACTCCTTGATTTGGTAAAATCCCCATCAATGTATGCGGCAGCAGTTTCTTCAGGAAACTCCCCATCTGAACCTCGATGAGCAATGTTATATGGCCTAGATGTTTGTAGGGGCTGTTTATCAACATCATCTAATTTACTTGGAAGTGGTCTTCCAACACATCCCGCAATAGTTAGCAGGATTAGAAAAGGTACAACTACAAAGCCTGTCAAGTGCACAACATCAATGTTCACATTAATTTTGCTAAAAGTCAGAAGACTATTAACTCCAAAACAAAATGAGTGACTGTTAACTAATGATGGCTTTTTCTATCTTGTATTAAAAAAAAAAAAAAAGATTGGCTTTGATACACATGGCTGAATAAGTAACTTGTCCAACTCAATTCTAAGGATCAGTCAATTTTTATTTATTTTTTTAAGAGTCAAGGATCAATCAATTTAGTTAGCATAATATTATTTCATATATTGTAACTTTAATCTTATCATATATATTAGAGTTTATCATTTGAAGTTCTCAAAAAAAAAAAAAAAAAAAGAATTTATCATTTGGGAAGGAAAGGATTCAGATCCTCTAGAGTTCCTAGGGTACTCTACCAAATAGATTTCCTTAAATCTTAACCGTTCTTTAATGATTTAATGGTCTAGATTTTGCCATGTCAACATTCCATTAATAATGATCTTAATTGTTTTGTTTTCAACATTATTATATTATTTTAAGAATATTGTTAGTGGAATGTTGATATGGCAAAATCTAGACCATTAAATCATTATAAAATGGTTAGGATTTAAGGAAATCTATTGGTAGAGTACCCTAGGAACTCTGGAGGATTTGAATCCAAACCAAAAACATTCTCTTCGTTTGATTTTCAATTTTTTTTTTTAAAAGGCAAACAACTTCACACAACACACAGAATAAAAAATTAACCCACACACGAATACCAAAGTATAAGCAAATACTACAAATACGTACCCCACTTAAGATCTCTAATAACCAAATACCTCCCTAATAACATAGCAACCAAACTATAATTAACAAAAACAAAACATAAATGAATAAAGGAAACAAAATAGAAATGACCAAGCAAATACCTCACATATAACATTGCAAACAAACCATAATTAACAAAAACAAAGCATAAATGAATAAAGGAAACAAATTAGAAACAAAACAATGTGACTAAACTTAGCCAATCCAATGAAAGAAGGAACAGAACCAAAAAAAAAAAAACTTACTAGTCGAAGACGTTTTGATCTCTCTCTAAGTTAAGAAAAATTGCTCTCTCTGAGTTTGAAATGTGTTCTACGTTAGTTTGAACTCTGTTCTACATTTATGAGAAATGATAAGTTCATAACATTTTTACAATATTTTTACAACAAATTCTAAGTGGCAGGTTGTTATTGGTTGTTATTTATTGGGGCAAAAAAGTAATCTTAGTTTTAGGTTCAAATTTAAACCAATAACAACTAATCACATATGATTTGTTGTGAAAATATTGTGGACGTACCAACTCTCCTACGTTTATATAGAGCAATTTTGAAGGGTCTGTTAGCGTGTTTCATGCAGTGTTTATAGTCTTCTATGCAGTGTTTGTAGTCTCGTAGACTTCAACTATTTGCTACATTTTTTTTAAACTAGGATTTTTTTTAATGGTATAGGACACGATAGAATTTCATCTTCTTCTTCTCTTTTTTTTATTTATTATTTTTAACTAAAATAAACAACAGGACTTTTTTTTTTTTTTTTTGAGAAGAATAAACAACAGGACTTTGATGGGCTGGAATTAGGTATTAGGAGTATACATTTATTTTCGATTATGTATGTGGCGGACCTAGGATTTCAAGTTAGGGGGACTGAAGTATAAGAAAAAAAAAAAAAAAAATCAAATAGGTATCTATATAGTATTAACAAACTATCAACCAAGATAAATATACAAAATCATTATTTCTTAATATATTAATATGCAATTATCTACCACAAGCTAGTGTGGCGTAGTGGTTGCCCCCTTCTTGATGGCAATGCCAAGCGCGGGTTCGAGTCCTCATACCCATGGGTGTAGGGTTTGGACTTTGGTTTCTAAAAAAAAATGATGCGTATGGGTGGAGTCCAAGTCGCGAGCACCATTATGTGCTGGTGGTACTCACAGCCACCCTTTTTGATTCTAAAAAAAAAAGATGCAATTATCTACCAACAACGACAAAAAAACACAAAATAATATTGTTTCTTAAGAGCATAAGCTATTGCAAAAAAAAAAAATTATTTCACAAACCAAAAATTACTTTTGCTACTTTAATATAGCATTTGAAATGTTTTGTACAGTAGTGTTTTTGGTATTTGGTGTTCTAAATACTAAATATTTAGCATCTAGACACCTGATGCTAGTACTTTAATACTAGGTTGACTAGAATTTTTTATTCTTTATTTTAAAATTTTGTTTTTGTTAAGTTTTTGAATTGAGTAGTTGCTAGTTGGGCTAGGTTAATTAAAAGGGAGGGCATCTAAGTTTTTAGAGGAGGAAGGCGCAACTCTAGAAATAAAAAAATATAATCAATAATTTTTTTTTCTTTGGGTGGGGGGCCCAAAATTTTTTTTCTTTTTTTTTTCTTTGGGCCCAGGGGGCTCAGGCCCCCTGGCTCCGTCCCTATGTATGTTTGCTAGGATTTGTATAAATCGTGTAAAATCTAAGTACCCATCATATTACATGATACATATATCCAATACATGTGATAATTTATTAGAAGTATCCATTTGGATATTGTTGAAATGCAGTGCGTCTGCGTTTCACGTTTTTTTTCATTGAGAAGCGTGTTTTAGTACTTTCCAATAGATCCCCTGCACTGTTCACGGGATTCACAAATATCTTTTTTCAACAAAACTTTCGTTAAAAATGGGTCCCACGGCACTATTCACACATTTAAAAATTATTTTGCTACAATGTTTTTAGTTTTCAGTTTTTAGCGAAATAAGCAGTATCCAAACGGAACCGAAGTCTATGCCTTCTCGCACTGTGACTTCTAAACTAATATGTCAATTTTTCAAGGAAAAAAAAGGATCCAAAATAGATAAACATAATGACACTCCCTTTGAGGTTTGACACTCTCATTGACAGTTTGTATACATGAACAAAATGATCTTTTAGTTCCTACTTGTCTCTTTAATAACATAATGGGGATTTCTACTTCAAAATGTTCGTGAGCTTGAATTCTTTTTAGATTAGATGTGAAGCTTGCTGAAAGGTAATCAAAATTTTAAAAGACACAATAACTTTGCTATTGTTATTATTCATTTACATAAATTTTTAGCTGTACATGACTTGTAAAACTGCTTGAAAATAATCCACCAGCTGCCAACTACTTCCTATGAACATTAGAACATCCATTTTAGGGCCAAATCAAATGCACCACATTTTTCCAAGAGGAAAAAAAACTTGACAATTTTTGTGCATTTTAACTTAAAAAAACAAACTCAAAAACACACAAATTTCAAAATTCAGATGAAATAGTGGAATACACACTCTGGTTGGCATACTCCTCGGTTTCTCCTAATGGGGTGATTGTGGAATACACACTCTAGTCTTCCATGTAGGATAGGATCTATTCCTTGGCTTGCTTATCTTCATTACAGTCTTTCTCCAAATTCTCCACAATTTGCTTGAGAATGTTCTCTTCTTCTGCTTCAAGTTCATGCATACATTGTTCAAAGCCAGCTACCAATTCTGGATTGAAGATGTAGTCCTCACTGCTTTCATCTACACTCCTTCGAATTGGCAAAGCATAGTTACCAAACTTTGGGGTGACATAGGACCCAGGAGAGTATACTTGACCCCCAGCATGAAGCCATTCCCTAAGACTTGAAATTGTTGGGAATTCAATGGAAGGGGGAATTCTCAATGATTCTAGCCCCTTGGCCATGGCCTTTCTTTTAAATCCTTTCTCAATGTTGTTTCCAACTTGAGCAGCACGAGGAATTGGTGTCACTTGTTGGTTTTCTTGATCTGAACTTGAGCTGTGGTTGTTAGGACTTGGCGTGACCTCCTTGGTTTCTGTTTCTTTAAACATAGTGTTCTCATGTACTAGAGCATAACCATGTAAGCATGATTGCTTTGTTTCCTGCAAACCAGTCTCTTTATCCTTGGCATGATGAGAGATATTTGATGAAGATTTGGAGCCAAGGAGATGATCCTTGGTTCCTGAACCATAATCCTTGCCATCAAGCCCTCTTTGCAGCACACTAGACGATATCTTTTCTAACATTGAGTCATATTCCTCAACTGTGTGGAAACTCCTATTGCGTATCCTACACTTGTGACTCCAATAAGGTTTATCTTCTCTAATCCCATCAGAAATCTCAAGAGCAAACGAGGAGAACTCATGCTCTTCAAACCAATGACAACTTTTAGACCGCCTAGTAAGAGGAGCATCAATGGATCCCACTTGTTCTGGTGCTGGTTGTGCTTGTTTTACCTCTCCTTGATCTAGACTCGCCATCAACTTTGATGTGTCAATCTCACAATTAACAGGTTCAATAGCTGGCTTGGGGCATGTGTTTGAATTGAAATCCCAAGACTGGAGTGTGTTGATTACCATGTTAGCAGTGCAAACAAGAGCAAGGCTATGGTCACTCTCATTACCAGACATGATTAGTTTGTCCAGCGCAGAAATGTCATTGGATGTCCTGTGCAAGTTCTGGTTTTTCCCCTCATGAAAACTGATTGATCTGGACATGAATTTCGAAGATAAGCATCCCATCTTAAAAGGCTGAACCCTGGAAAGAGATGGGCATCAGAAAAATGCAGAAAAAGAAGGATTCAGTGATTAGGCATACTTAAAAATGTGGAAAACAGGAAACATATATACATACATACATATATATATATATATATATATCAAATTTTTGAATTCACGGACAAGATTCATATAGTAAATTTCCTGAGGTACCTGGAATATAGACTTTCCTGTTTGGGGAACCAATTTTTTTGGTGTCAATGGATATTCACAATGGAAGGTGAAGATGACTGAAGCTATTACTATGAATTCTGCGGACATGAGAAATGTTCACAATGGTGGATAATTGCACTTAAAACATCATTTTGTTTTCGTAGAACAGAATAATTGCTAAGTTCAAAAGATTTAAGGTATGTAATGGGAATCAAAGATGACCATATATACTAATCACATAAAAAGAAAAGAATGAACTTCGGGAACAGAACAACTAGAAAGATTCAAGAACTAAGCAAAGACCGTTGTCCACTTGTCTTTGATTCTAAACAGTAGTTTCTTAGAACTGCTGTTCTTCTGTTAGATTTAAAAGTGGCAGTGTATTCCATGAGACAAATGGAATGGAAGCCGTGCGAATAGTTAATTTTAGTGTTTAAACTTAGGTTCTGTTTATGAGTAGGGATTTGGGAGACACACACACCAAAAAGAGGTTTGGCTTCTTCTTGTCTGATTAGGCCTGGCTCAGTGCTCGATGCTGCTGGAACCAACCTCCACCTACGACCCAGATTTTGAGGATCAAGTGTGTACATATATATATATATATCTTATTATATGAAGTAGTGTAATGTTGCACCAGGAGTGACTTAATTCTTAACCCATATACAAAGTGGCCTAGAGGGAAAAAGTGTGAAGACAGAAAAATAATAGTGACACAATAATCGAAATTGAAATTTCCCAAAGATGACCCACATACCTGTTAAATTAGATGGAAAACTATGTTGTCACCGAATTTGCTAAAATTCCAAAAAATGAAATTGTCTGAGTTATTAAAGCTCAACTTCTTGTAGCTAAATTTTTTCTTACTTACCTCCAACTTCTGCTCCAACTCGTCTCAAAATTTCTTTCTTCTGCAAAGTTTGGCTAACTCTATTTTGATTGTGAAACATATATATGTGGAGAATTCTGACTCCTTTATGTCATCACTGAATATATTTCAGGGCCTGTGGGTATTAGTGTAAGCTGACTTTAAAAGAAAAATGGAGACAGTCTCAAATGACATCTAGCTTCGAGAGTCTGAGGTTGGAGTTGCAGGTTAGTCAAGGAGGCTATAGCGGATGAATGAATTGTTTCTTAACGATATCTGACCCCAGAAAGGATTCAAAGTTCAAAACTTTGAAATTGCTCACCTAAAACCCAATTAACTAATTAAATAATACTTATACAGTATATGTTAAGGTTATCTTCACATGCTACCCATGAGTTTTTTTTGTCCCATCTTCAATACAAAAATGGGGAAAAGTAAAAGTCACAGCTGTATCCATCCAAGTAAATGATTGGTCCCTGCATGCAGAATTTCATTAGCTACAGAATTCAAATGAAACAGTTAAATACGCCTTGGACTTGGATTTTCTAAAGTTTATATTTTCTTGTCTGAAAAGTCAAAGTGGGTGTGCCTGCTCTCCTTGGACAAGAAGAAAATGTTGCAATTGATCAAATTTTTGTTATTCATTACCAATTGAACCACGCTATAAATACTTGCTCTTAATTCTAGTGAAGTTAAATGGCCCATTTAAAATGGGAAATCTCAATTTTAAAAATTGCAGCATAGACCAATTGTGCTAGCATGTAGAGAATGACAAGATCCTCTAGGCTAGGCAGTCTCAAAAGATGCTTGAAGAATTCGTCTTTCTTCTTTCAGGCTAGCATTAAACTAAATATAGTAATTAGATGATAATTAGATCTATCCACAGGCCATAATATGATGACTAGCTTCTTTTTCATTCAAATCATATATTATAATTTTAATGCTTGTTACTCACTCTTTGCCTTTCTACAATGTTTTTCGATTCAAATTGTGAACAGAATAAACCTGTAGATTGAAATTTTTATGTGTTTTGGAATTCATTGTCTGTTGTAGCAGTGTTCAAAGACTGTTTAAAATTTTCCATTTGCATTGCAAAAATATAGTTTGCAAATGAGAAACAAAAATTTCAGATTGTAAGAGAAAGTGCATTGAAATTCAAATTCATAAGACCATTCAATTATCTTTCACGTGTGACTGAGTAATATACAAGCCATACATGCAGGCCAAGCTTTCATTAGCCAACAATTTAGACTTAATGGTACAAATAATTCTTCTCTCCTCATATGTATGCAGTAACATCTTATGTCCATAGAGTCATCAAACAAAGTCACTTCTAAATACTAATCAACGGCAGCCATCAGCAGCAAAACCAATTCTGGAATTGGACACATCATAGGCTAAACTGAAAGTCTGCTGTTGATGATTTCCAACAATGGCAATTTGGTTTGTTGTGCTCCCACTGCTTGCAAAGGCCAGGCATGTAATGCCCTTAACACCATCTATGAGTACATTGGGAGTTTTAAGCGTGAGATTAGCTGCCCCTCGAAATATCATTTGAATTTCAGGCACCACAGGCATGTTGTGCAGACTCCCCTTGAAACAAGCATCAAGTATGGAATAAGCCGGGGCTTGTGCATATCTTTTGGACATGACATTCACAAAGGTTTCTCTCAGTGCTGTATATACGGACTCAGGCAGGCGTGTTATAATAGTTCCAGTATCCATGACCGTAGGGACTCTGTAGCTGGCAGGACTCACTTCCAGCCGCCTACCTGCCACAGTTATAGCAGTTAACCTCAGGAAGTATAAGTTGGGGGCTGAAGAATCTGAAAGCATGGGGGTGAACTTGTAGGCTGTACTAATATTAGGCACGGCCAAAGACAAGTTTCCAATGGACAAGAAACCTCCTCTTCCTGAAGAAACTGTAGGGAGACAGTAGGAGAAGACAGAGCCATATTTGGGGGACAGCTGGGACAACATGGAGAGTTGGTGCTGAGCAAGGCCTATAATACCATCACTTGTGCCAAACATACCTAGGTTGTTCTTTCCACACCCGTATACAAAACCAGGCAGCGTCTGAAATGGGGCTAAGGTCAATAAATCTTGGCTTAAATAGCCTTGTGATTGAGAAGTATCGCCATAGCTTGCTGTGTACTCACAAGCATTAGAAGATTTAGCATCACATGAGGGATTGTTAAATGTGGCATCCTTGACTGAAGAGCATTGGGAAGTGTGACATGACAAGGTTTTGTATGTCTTGGATTTGGAGGGATCAAAAAGAGGGTCTACTTGTGTGTGACAGGAAATACAAGGTTGGCACTGGAGCCAACAGAAGGAGCTGCCAGTGTCCAAAATCATGGTATAATATTTGGTGGGGGTGCCAAGGCCTATTTTCACATAGTAATTGCCTGAGCCAATGGATAAAGCTGGATTCAATGGGATGCTAATGGATTTTAATTTTGTTGGTACTCCTGCTTGCTTTGAGGCTACTAAGGAAGAGGAGGAGGACTTGTTTACTAGTCTGGAATGGAGAGCCTTGACACGTTCTTCATTGCGTAAGAGTACATCAGAGAAGAATATAGGAGTTTTATGTTTGGATGTGAGGTTGTGAGAGGAAGCAGGTCCATGAGCATGATATACATCAAGGCGAATGCTAGACTGCTTGTACGGCAACAAATGAGTTTCTGCAAAATTTTATTAATGAAATTTATACATTATTCATACCACCAAAAAAAAAAAAAAGTTGATTTACACATGCAATTATGTCCAGAGAGAGAGAAAATTACTTAAAAGCAGACCTTCTTGATAAGGTTGTTACTACATTTTAAACAATGACTAACGTTTCTGTGGTAGCATTTATAAAGACAGAAAGATCCCTTCTTTTGTAGGAACTGCTTAACATAAAAGAGAATTGCATACGTGCCTTGAAGTTCAGCAAGTGAAGATGTTGTTGCTAACAGAAGATAGAAAACTGGAAACCAAATTGTCCCCATAATATATACCTCAGGCACACTGTATAAATTTAATGGAAGCAGTTCTCTCTTTTTTGAGAAGGTCACACCGGAAATGCAAAAACTTGGTCTAACATTGCCTGTGGCAAGGTAACTTATAAAGGAGAGGGGGACTTTTTAGGAGGCTTGTAAATTATAACTTAGATAACGGCCTTCGATAAGTTGGGAGATAAATGAAACAGGTTAGATTAAGGTTACAAATTCACATGGTATTGAATGTGATTAGTAAATTTTAATAACATAATAAATGAATGCTTTTTTTTATTTATTTATTTTTATTAGTGGTGATTACACGTTCTCCTTGATTTACTTTATAAAGAATGTTATAAAAACTAAAATTAATACAGATCTCAATCCCACTTTTCAATTACAATTACTAATTAATGTGCAATATTTATCATATTCAACACAATTTCAAGTTGATAAGAGAGAGTAATTAAGCCATGGAATTATAACTCAATTGATGTTATCCCTCCATTGACACCACTTTGTTTTTTTTTTTTTTTTAAATGAACTTATGTAATTTTATTAACGTAAATGACTTACATTCAAATGTAAAAACGAAACAATATGAGATGGAACATTTTCCATCCATACTTGAAAATCTGGTATGCGTATAACATGTTTCGCTATATTATGTGCTACACTATTACCATTTCTCTTGACGTGAGAATACAATAATCTTCTAAACTTAGTTCCATACACTTTGTTAGTAATAAAATTTTTCACAAACCTCTGATGTAGTAAACATTAAGTTTCACATTATTGAAAAAAAAAAGTTTCACAAGGTTTCTATCATTGATTCAAATTTTATTGTCCATCAGTCATAACTTACCCCCATAGAGTTTGATCAAATTTTAAAAAATGGTATGTCATTAGAATTATTCTTAAATCATGCTAAATCATTCATCATTTACTGTACAAAGGAAAGGTAGAACAAGATTAGAAGTGCACATTAAATAAGTAAATCCCAAGGGATGGTCTAATGATTTCTTGAGCATTAAAGATTTTTCACCATGCTATTAGACCTCAATATTCAATAACTCCCTAATTGAATATCAATTGCTATGTGTTAATTAAAGGGGGATTGTTCATGCACCGTGATTAGTTTGGTACTTAAAAAAAAACCTCTCGTCATAGCGGCCGAGCTTGGAATTTGTTATTGGAGGCTGAATAAAAAAATGATCTATATATACTACAAAAGAAAATATTTATTAAAATTTAAAATTTGTGTAAATATTAACAGAAAGATTTGATAGTTTTAAGATATCTTTAAACAACAAACATTTTAGGCACTAGATAGGCACAAAATCAATAGTAATAATACATAAATAACCTTACACTTAATTTTATATAAAAATTATATGCTTTTAAAATATAATATAATTTAATTGAGATTTAGGATTTTATAAACCTAGCTAGTTGACCCTTTCGTATGTGTAAGATTTTTATTTAAAAAAATTATAGATGCAAGAGATCTGTTTTTCTTTTAATATATATATATATATATATATATTGCTTTAGAGTAGGTAGGAGAGTGATGCTCTAACACAAGTGGATATGAAACCGTGGCAATGAGCTACCGAAAAGTTTGGTCTAAGACTCTATTCATTGGCCTGCCTGCAGTAAAGGATGTAGAAGTCAAGGAAAGTATGATGTCTGCTCAATTACTTCATCGATTCAGCTAATTGAAACCCACAACTTCAATTACTTTTAATTTAATCTTTTGATAGCTTGTTTGCTCTTCATTTTTATTTATTTCTTTAAAAAAGCAGCTCTTCATCCAAGCAATGAGACTATTAATTAAGAGAGATGCTACGTCTACAACAATTTTACAACATTTTTACAACAAATCACAGGTGGTTAGTTGTTATTGGTTCAAATTTGAAACTAACACTAAGATTACTTTTTTGCCCCAACAATAACAACCAGTAACAACCTGCCACTTAGGATTTGTTGTAAAAATGTTGTAGACATATCATTCCTCATTAATAAAACCTGAAAAAAAAAAAGAACTTTTGGATAAAAGTCTAAAAACAATGTGTCCAAAATGTAGAATGGTCCAAGAGGCAAGAGAGCTGATTCTCAAAGATCCATACTCCATAGTCTTTGAATTTTAACAATATCACAATAGAAGGGTGAGAGTGAAATTTAAATCTAACCAAAAAAAAAAAGAAAAAAGAAAAAAAAGAAGAAAGTGAAATGTAACATCTTTAGAGTGCGGTGCACGAGTGCGCTCTGTACACCACACTCGTCGTTTTGGTTTTTCATTTAGTTTTTTGTCACTAGTCTTAATATTTTTCCATAGTATACATTGTTGATACTTGATCCAACATGTTTCTGAACTAGTCCAAACTGTTGACTTAGTTTTCTAACCTTTATCAACTCATTTTTGCTAAATCTCAAACGAGTGTTTTTTTTTTTTTTTGCCAAGACTTTAATTGGTTTTTGATGTAAGTAAGGGTTTGAACCTTAGAGATCTTGCTTGACGATAAGTCAATAAAAGACTTTACTGATTGAGTTAATTAGATTTCGTAGCCAATTCTAAATCTTAATACATTGGGACAATTGATAAAATAAAAACAATTGATTTTTGGTGTAAGTAAGTGTAGGGTCACAAATTATTGGCCCAGGCCCAAAAATTCGTTTGGATGATGGTTTAGTGAGCCCAATACAATGAATTTGTAAAGAGTGGGTCAAAGAGCTAGGTTTTAATGATTTGCACTAACGACTAGAAAATATTTCGACGATAAACAAAAGTAAACTGCATGTAAAGCTTAATGAAAGGGTAGTCCGAGGAGATTGAATATGAATCAACGCAGTAGTTATGAACTTTCATACAGCTCTTAGTGCTACAATCCTTCTCTCTTCACTTTTTCTTCCTATTTTCTCTGATCCCCTACTCATGAGACATCTTTTACGTTATATAGGTCCTTTCAGGCCATCCTGATCATACACTTGTTACCCATCTAAACCCTCACTTGAGTACATGTCCCATTAAGCATCTTCTTTTATTATCTGAGTGGCGGTAGCTGAAAACTATACTGTTCAAGGGTCTTCTCCCCATAAATGCAGGCATAAAAGTTGCTGCAATGCATTTAATGCGGTGGTAGCAGCTTTTTTTAAAGATATTATCACCTACGTGAGTGCTTGAAGTTCATCCTTCTCGTCGAAACTTCATGGAAGGTCATTTTAAATCATCCCAACGCTTGCTTGACCGACATTCATCAGGTCTGAGGAGGACTACCTCCTCAGACTGTACTCCTCCATTCTCTCCTTGCTGGGTTCTCTATTCTAGGGTTTCCCTTGATTGTTTATTCTTCCTCAGGCGTATCCACGAAAAGGGCCCAAGGCCCAGTACACAAGTTTGGACTTTTTCCCCCACAGTAAGGGTTTGAACCTTAAAGATCTTCCTTGACGATAAGTCAATAAAAGACTTTACTAATTAAGTTAATTAGATTTCGTAGCCAATTTTAAATCTTAATACATTGGGACAATTGATAAAATAAAAACAAACAAACTTCCGAGGTAGCCATTTCAGATTTCCTTTTAACCTTCAAATGAATAGGGCCTGGATTTGGCTACCCCTCTCTAACTACAATTTTCAGTTGGCTTGTAGTTTAAAGCGGCAGAATTTAAAATTGTTTTTTTTTTTTACCCAACGAATTAAAAATTATGCTAACACTAATCAATTGTGAGGGCATTATTTGCAGAGAAGACAAATATATTAAACTTTTACATATCTAAAAGAGGCACAATAACCCAAAGTGAAAATGTTAAATATCAAGTCACCCGAGCGCTTGAGGAAACAAATAGTATTTGAGGTTGCAATTTTGTAATATATAGTAGCAGGCAAATTCATATGCCTGATGAATCGGTTCAAACTAGCTATTTTTGCTTTTCCTTTTTGGGAGGGGGCCAAGGCATGCATTAAAAAAAAACCTAGAGCACGGCTAACACTGATATGACATTAGTGAAAACATGTTGCATATCCATGCTCCTTGTTATTACTGTAATAGTAATGATGTGTCGGCAGCGAGTTTGCTTTTTATTTATTTATTTTATTTTTTATAGGCTACCTTGTTTTTCATAGAGTGACCCCTCAAATAATTTATGAGAAAGATGATAAGCATGAAATTTTAGAACCAATTGCAACTTTACCTATAACTCCGATGGACCCTTGTCAGTCAAATACAGTACACCTTTGATACTACGTCCATTTGGATATCGCTGAAAACTAAAAACTGAAAACACTGTAACAAAATAATATTTAGATGTGTGAATAGTGCCGTGGGACCCATTTTTAATGAAAAAATTGATAAAAATTGAGAATTGTGGGACCCATGAACAGTACTCAGTGCACTGTTCACTGGCTGAAAGTCAAATAATGCTGCTATTGTTCATTGAACAGTAGCCGCACTACACCTGAAACTCTTGAAAACAAAAAAAAAAAAAAAAAACAGAAAACGCAAAACTCACCAAACGCAAAACGCAAATGCCACACCCAAACGCACACTTAGAGTCAGTCAACCTTGAAGTCTTCCCTGAATTCAAAATTTTGAAAGATACAAACAAGAACAAGCACAAAGACCAATTCCACTTATTCTTTCAATTGAAAGTTTTTGATTCATCGACCCTTCTAAACAATAAAAAAAAAAAAAAGGGAGTGACATTGGTAAGAAATCAATTCATCACGAGCAACCCCTAATTCCCAATTAACAGATTCATCTTAAAAACTAATATTCTTATACTAATATTATATATTATAATTAATAATCAAAATTAGAAATATTAAAAAACTCTGTTGTGTAACTTCATTCAAAAAATGAAATTGAATCGCTTTAAAATTAGATTTTGATCTTTTATTATTATTATTATTATTATTATTATTATTATTATTGTATTGAATACATTGTGTATTTTAGAACAAAGAATGACCTTATATTATACTAGAATCTCCATTTTTTTACTTTAACTTTATTACTTTCCCTTTTCTTTTTTACTTTAATTTGATTTGACCTCATTAATTTTAGTAGTAGGTTCATTCTCATAATATCTCTAATGAGAAGAAAAAGAGTTTCGCATGATCTAATCATGCAAAACTTATACATTTTTTCTTTACATAATCTAATCGTGCAAAATTAGAAAGCCCTCCACCCTTTTATAATTATAATTCAACCAAGAACGGCCTTTCGGTTCTAATACAACAAACATACTTTCCAAGACATAAATTGAAGATACCATAGTTGGTGCTATCTGCCACTTATACAGGAGGCATGAATAAAGTCTTACTAGGTGTTAATTTGGTGATTGAAATCCAACTCAGTTTTATTAATTGGACCACAATAGTCTGTATACTGTGTACAATGTACATAGTTACATACCCAACCAACAATCCATTTCATCATGAGTACAGGCCAAAGCTTGAATTCTTTTTTTTTTTTTGATAAGTAATAAGATTCATTGAAATCAAAAAGAGAGGAACACCGAAGTACACAGGGAGTATACAGGGGTGAACAAATCAAAAACGAACATTACAAAAATCAAGGAAATCCAAAATAGAAGAAAAAGGATGGCTTCTCCATACAGAAAACCAATCAAGTAAGGTTCTAAAAAAAAGAAGCTTGAGATCAGGCATGGAATGCTCCTTGTCTTCAAAACACCTACTATTTCTCTCCTTCCAAATACACCACATCAAACAATGAGGAACAACCATCCATAGATCTCCATTACGATGGCGACCAAAACGACTTTGCCAGCAAGCCAAAAGCCCAACAACAAAGAAAGGCATAACCCAACAAACTCCAAATAACCCAAAAACCATATCCCACAACTCCAAGGCAACCGGGCAATGAAGGAAAAGATGGTCAATAGATTCACTATTACACTTGCACATGAAACACCAGTCCAAAATGCAAACCTTTCTTTTCCTTAAGTTGTCAATAGTCAGACATTTCCCCAAGGCTGCTGTCCATACAAAGAAAGCCACTCTAGAGGGGATCTTTTGCTTCCAAATGCTTTTCCCAGGGAAAAACTGCTCACTATGGCCAACTAGAAGATGGTAGTAAGCACTGACCGTGAATCCCTTACTCTTACAAGGCCGCCAACATCTCTTATCCTTCCCGATCCCCCTTACAGGGGTGCAATAAATGGAATTGATGAAACTCCTGAAAGCTTCCAATTCACGATTATGCACCTCCCTACAGAACTGAAGATCCTAGTGGAGTACTCCATTGGTGAACCTCATAAGATCCGCTACACTTGCCTCTTTGTTGCAACAAATCCTATATAAATCAGGATAACGATCTGCGAGGGGAGAAGATCCACACCAACGAGCAAGCCAAAACTGCACTTTTGATCCATCTCCAATTTCAAACAGAATAAACCGAGATAAGGAGTGCCACCCTCTTCTAATATTTTTCCACAAACTAACTCCATAAGGACCAGAGAAAGAGCTAGATCATCAGCGAAAAGAAGATGGGAAATCATCAAAGATCTTCCAGAGGGAGCTCCTACACTAAAGCCTGACAAACGACCCTCATGGACAGCCTTATCCAACATTCTACCGGCTGCTTCCATAATCAGCACAAATAATAGGGGGGACAAAGGATCACCTTGCCACAACCCCTTAGAACTTCCAAAAAACCCATGGGGAGTACCATTAATGAGGATGGAAAAGCGAACCGTTGATATACAAAAAGAAATCCATTGCCTCCACTTATTAGAAAATCCACAACGCTTAAGCAAGTTAGAAAGAAGCCCCCAGTTCACGTGATCAAAGGCTTTTTCAATATCCAATTTACATAACAATCCTGGCTGACCAGACTTCAATCTACTATCAAGGCATTCATTAGCAATAAGAACGGAATCAAGAATCTGCCTATTTAGAACAAAGGCGTTCTGGGGAGCTGAGATGATCTCTCCTAAAACCATGCGAAGATGAGACGCCAAAACTTTAGCAAGAATTTTATAAACCCCCCCAACAAGACTGATAGGCCGAAAGTCTTTTACCTCCACTGCAGCAGCTTTTTTTGGAATGAGAGCAATGAAGGTTGCATTCAAGCTTTTTCAAACTGACCAGTATCATGGAAATGGTGGAACACAGACATGATGTCTGATTTGAGAATCCCCTAGCAGGCTTGAAAGAAAGCCATCGAAAAACCGTTAGGCCCAGGAGATTTGTCCCCATTAAACTCCTTGATGACTTCAAAAATCTCAATTTCTTCGAAAGGTCTCTCTAACCAGTCCACATTATCCCCAGAAATCCTTGGAAAATCCAAAACATCGTGTAAAGGATGCTTCTCTTGCTGCTCAGAGTATAGGTTCATATAGAAATGAACAATATGGTCAGAAATCCTATCCTGATTGGAAGACAAGGCCCCATCAATCATAAGATTTTCAATACAATTATTCCTTTTATTAGAATTAGCCATCCTATGAAAAAACCTTGTATTGGAGTCGCCCTCCTTTAAAAACAGCATTCTGGACTTTTGTCTCCAGCTAGTCTCCTCTAATAAGGCTGCCTTTTCAAGATCGGTGCGAAAAGTTGCTTTTTCCAATTTCTCCTCCTCAGTTAGAGGTTAAAAGTCCTCTTTTACATCTAGAGCATTCAACTTGCTACATAAATGCTGTTTCTTGGCAGTGATATTGCCAAAATCTATTTCGTTCCACTTCTTTAGATCTGCTTTTAGGGCAGTCAACTTCTTGGCTAGAATGAAACTAGGAGTCCCTTGAAAATGGTAATTTTCCCACCAAGCCTTCACCTTATCTAAAAACCCCTCCGCCTTCAACCACATGTTCTCAAAACAAAAAGGAATACGCCCTTTGCGATGACTCCCACTCTCCAAAAGAATTGGGAAGTGATCGGATAACACTCTAGGAAGCCTTTTTTGGGAGAAATGAGAGAGATAGTATGCCAAGTTTGGAGAGAGTAGAAACCGGTCAATTTTAGAGGCTAAGGTGGAGTTAGACCAAGTGTATAGGCCTCCCTCCAGAGGATTGTCCATAAGCCCATGATGAGATATAAAATCCGAAAAATCAAACATGTAGAGAGTAAATCTTCCTGCCCCTAACCTCTCCGAAGGAATGCGGATGATATTAAAGTCTCCTCCCAAGCACTAAGGCAAATTTCACCAACTGTTCAAGCCTGCCAATTCTTCCCACATGAAGTGAGGATTCCTGTTCAAATTTGGACCATAGATACCTGAGAAAGCCCACTCAAATTGGTCGCTGACATTTTTGAACCTACATGAAATCGAATAAAACCCCACTGCTTCCTTTATCTTTTTAACCACCTTTCTATCCCACAAGAGCAAAATACCACCAGAAGCACCCTTAGAACCTAAATAAAGCCAATCTATGTAAGGACAACTCCAAATACTTCTAACAATTCCTCTTGTAACCCATTCCAACTTTGTCTCTTGCAAACAAACGATATCTGCCCTCCAAGAATGTAGAAAATTACAAACCCTGAGCCGTTTTTTCTTCTCGTTCAACCCTCTAACATTCCAAGATAAAATTTTCAAATTCATTGGAAAGTAAGTAGAGCCCTGTCCTTACCATTACCAATGCGTCTTGGAGAAGTTGGACCATAATTGATAGAGCTAAATAAACCCTGCAATTCCCTTATTCCTTTCCTCCCTGAGCTCTTCAGGGCTTTTTCAGTTTGTTCCTTGATGGCCCTCTTCTGTAACTCAGCTTCAACAGCCAACAGGAATTTGGTTGCTGGCTCTTCCAAACCTTTAAGGGATGTCCTAAGAAAATCATCAAAGCCACTGAACTTTTCCTGAAACCATTCTGAGAAGTTGTCTTTACCTAGCAAAATCTCCTCATTCTGAGTTGCTGACCCTTCAGAAAAATCCATGACACCCATAGGCAAAGAGATAGCCAGTGGTTCGACATTAAGAGGTGGCGAAGAATCAGAAAATTGAGAAGCATCCTCGGAGCAAAAATCTGAGACCCAATCCTTCATAGTAACTTCAGCCCCTTTATCCAGTTCTGGATTTAGCTCCTTACATTCCGTTGACACACTCGGAACCGTCGGCCACTGGTCTGAGTCATCCACTTCAAAAATGACATCCCCCAGCGGTAAAGAAATTTGGATCGGGACAACCACCCTCTTCCTATCACGTAATTCAAGAACCCATTGCTCAGAATTCCCCCATTTCTTGATGACGTTGTCTGTGTGCTCATGGATGATCCGTTGAATGTCACGATGCAAGGCCGCTTCATCATCGGAGCACAGGGACTCATCAACGGAAGCATCGGAGCACATAGACTCAGTCACGGAGGCCTCTGAGTTGTTGAGCACTGAGGGTATTGTCTCGGAGCAAGTCGATTCCACATCGGAGCACTTAGGTTCAATCACGGAGGCATCAAGGTTGCCGAGCACTGAGGGAATCGTCTCGGTGCATAGCGGTTCAAACTGGGTCAGCGATGGCTTATTAGCGATATCAGCAAAAGATGATGCCGCTGAGGTAATCTGGGTAGAAGTGACAGGCGAGGAGGATAAAGTGTGTGGGTGGGTCAGATAATGAGTCAAAGAGGGCTGGGAGTGTTTGGGTTTCCATTTAAAAACAGGTTTATGTTTGAGCTTAAAACGGCCATTGGGCTTTGGGTTTGAATTTTGGCCAACTGAAAGGTTAATATTGGGCTTAAAAGCAACGATGGGCTTTGGGTCAGAAGCTTGGTTAGAGGGCTTTGGGTCAGAGGCTTGGTTAACTGAAGGGTTCACCTCAAAGCCATTGGGCTTTGGGAAAGGATTATGGCCAACCGAAGGGGTAATATTGGGCTTAAAAGAAACAAAGGGCTTTGGGTCAGAGTTTAGGTCAGTGGGCTTTGGGTTAGAGGCTTGGTCAACCAAAGGGTCCACCTCAGACACGTTGGACCAGCTAATACTCCACTTACCATAAACCCCACGTTCCAACCTGATATAAAGATCCAGTTGCACCCCACTCTCAATATCTTCTGAAAAGACAGACGAGATCTTCGCCCCAACCAGAGCATTCTCCTTCCCAAGACTGCTCTCACGAGAATCCCGGGTCTGAGCACTTGGATCGGCTAAGTTAGACTTACAAGAAGCCAACATTAAATGCGCAGGATTTACCACGTCATGGGGATCCTGGGTTAGAGCATTCACCACCGTTAGCTAACTTCGAGTTTTGGGTTCACTTCGTCGGCCTTGCACCACCGCTGCTGCAAAAGATTTGGATTCTTTAAAATCAGACCCAGGTAAAAGCTTTGGAGGCAGATTGATGGCAAGAGTCCCAGGAGCTATAGCCTTCCTTAAGTGCAAACTGAATCCTCTCCAGCCACTACCCAATTTTCCTTCCGGAACAATTATGAAACCTTTCTGACGGCCATGAAGAAGTTCAGACATCATAAGAAAAGAGCCATGTGCATTGGAGCCCAATTGTAGTATAAAAACCTTCTCTCCATCTCTAACAGTTCGTGCAAAGTGTCCAGGGGGCTTAAAGGAAATAAAGTCTTCCATCATAGATAACAATCTCCTTGCACACTCTTTGCCCATGAACACAGAATGTAAAGAACCTCTGCTTCTCTCAAAAATACGTAAAAGGAAAAAGGAACCCCCTTCTTCAACAGAAAATTCAAAAGATTTTGACTCTATGAAGAAAAAAAGTGAGCCACCCATGACTAGATGTACTATTCTTTAGCCCTCTAACATAAAAACATAATCCAGAAGCCAATTCTTAGAGACGGAAAATTAAGCTAAAAGAAACTAAGGCAAGCCAGGCAGTGGCCATGGAAAAAGACTAGGTAACAAGACAAAAGCTTGAATTCTCAATGTCATCCCTAATTCGTACATGTCATACTACCACACACAAAACATGTACAGGCCAAAGCTTCATATACACGTACAGGCCATGAATTACTAGTAGTTATTGTCTAAGACAACTGATGAAGTTATATGACAGCATCTTCCATGCAATACATGCCTCAGGTTTTTCGATTTTGGGCTTCAACCCTCCCTCCTAACCAAACCATAAAAACACCCTCCCTTCACCCCCTCACTTTGGCTGGAGTCAGTCAACAGTGTCTCTATAAATGTTTGGGTTCTAACTTCTAACCTCTCTAAAACAACCTATCAACACCTTTCAAACAAGAAGAGATCAACCAGGTACCACATAACCTTGAAAAGGAGATGTGAATTGTGGATGAATGATGTTAATCACTTTACCAGTTACAACATACTACAAGAAAAATTCATAATTCACAAACATACAAGGCACAAATCTATATGTCTACATTAGAGTGTATTTGGTCGTTCTGGGCTAACTATGAGAATTACGTGGAGATATGGAGGATATTCTGCATCAACATAATTCAGCTTGACATTCAATAATTTGTCATTACAATATGGGTCAAAGTTGGTACAAGAAACATACCCTGCATGTAGGGCGAAGTTGGAGAAGCACACTTTTACGAGCTGGAGTTATTACAACAGGCAATAAACAACTTCATCACCGCCGAAAAGCATTGCCTTCACGTGCTTCAGACCTGCCCTGTGAATAATGTGTTCGGCGACGGACACTCTCCTCAATAGTTAAGCTTCCACCTTTCTCAGCACCATAGACACTTCTCTGAGTGGCATCCAGGAAATTCTTGCCACGAGTTTTGCCATCCTGGGTAGCTTCTTGCGCATCATCCTCTGCAGCCTTCTTCAAACGTTTCCATCTTTGCTCTTCATGCAACTCGGCATCCACTTGCATCTCTCGTAACCTAGCAGCCCGCTCCTCTTCTGAAAGCTTAGAAGCAACATTGCGGCGCTTAGAGTGTGACTCCTGCCCATGGTAACGGCTTGCTTCACGAACCGTTCTGCTTTCTCTTTCCTTTTCTACAACATCATGATCTGCCTGACCTTTTGAAGAAAATGTTTCCCGTTCTGACATGATATGATTTCCCTTCAAACGATCTTGACCATTATTTTTTGCAGTATTCCGGCTAGACAGGCCCGTGGGTGACTGCTCTCTATGCTTAGAGCTCTTGTAGCGATCCTTCCGACGTTGGCTTTCCATTTTACTAGATTCATCTTCTGAACTTGAATGCTTATCATAGTTTGAATTCTTGTGTCTATGAGTCTTCCTTTTTTCCCCTTCGGCAGTGACATCTTCTGAATCCGACTGTTGTCTGGATGATGAATGCTTTTGATACTTTGAACTACTATGATGGTGTTTCTTCCGGGATTCCTTTTTATCATGATCTTTCTTCTTAGGTGCCTTTTCTTCAACCTAATAAATAATAAAAATAATCAATTAATTAAGCACTGAGGCATGATCAGCAGCTTAATTTAAAAAAGGTGTAAAAAAAAAAAAATGATAAACTCAAGCATAACATTTATTTACTGCATTTTTTTTCAAAGAATTTAGACATTGCAACTCATGCATATTCCAATGGAAAATTTTCCACATCATTTCAGTTGATTTTTTTTTTCTTTGGGCAACTCATAATTTATGCTATAAATTAAAGAAGGAACTCCATATACTGAATTGACCAAATCAATCAATGGATGTGGGAATTGCATGAATACCCTTGCTAATACTAAAAGAGTCAAATATTAAAACACCAGTACTGTTGTAACTATAAAAAAGCATGGGGCCACTCAACCAGCAGAATTTATTTATGAGTAAAATCATTTCATTAAAGAGCGCAAAAAGTGGCACAACCCAAGTATAGAGCATGTGTATAAAGGAACACCCAACAAAGAAAAAAGAGAAGGAAAAGAAAGAAAAAAAAAAAAGACTTAATCTCGAAAATTCAAATCATCAATAAAAGATAAAATTTCAGAGGATGTATATGCACTGCCCCCAAGTGTATAAGGACCACGAGAACAGAAACTTCAGGCTAATTTTAAAAAGATAAAACTGATAATTTATGACTATGACTACTTATCAAAGTAATAATATTAATTTATGACGATAACTAAAAGATAAGACTAACTTGGCACACTTTATTATCTTAATTCACAAATTTTATTAATTTACAATGGAAACCACCCAATCAAAAAAAAAAAAAAAAAAAAAAAAAAAATTGAAAACTTATGACGGATACCACAAGATTGTACTAACTCAAGCCAACCACCAATTGTGTTGATCTCTCAATTGTTGTCATGCAGGCGCAGTTGAATGTTCAGAATGCTTTTTCATGGCCAATTAGATGAAGAAGTGTACATGTTTCAGCCGCCATGATCCTGCTAAACCTAATTATATTTGCCTCTCCCTCCACCTTACTTTTACAAGGGGAGGAGGTGCCAGTTGAGGAGAGGTAGGTTTAATAGCAGTACTTGTAGCAACTTTGTTGAATGCATTGTGCAAAAAAGGGGAGCATTTTGACATAGGACTTTGTTTATGTGTGATTGTGGTGGGCTTAGGTTAGGAAGATTTGTGTTATTGTACTAAAACAAGGAGGAGTTGATCAATATGAGCATTTGCCTTATTAGTTATTACTCTCTCTCTCTCTGATATTATGTCACTGTTCAAGTGTTCACGTGCATTGTTCACACGCATTGTTCAAACATTGTGGACAAATTCAGTTTCAATTTCTTATATTGTATCAATCCGAATCCAAATCTTCTCTCTTACCTATAAATCACTACTCATTCTTGAACCCTAACCTTTCTTTTAAAATGTTCTAAACCCAAGATCCACAAATACCCCTAAACCTTAACCTACCCCAAGTATATGTATACAAATTCTACAATTTGCCCAACGCCAATTTGGTATCAAAGCCAAAAATCCTACCACAATTTCTTTTCTGAAATTTCTTCTGCCAACCACTCAACAAAATTTCTCATTCAAGATAATAGTTGCTAACGCAGAATTAGATTCCAAGTTTAAGGTTTTTCCTCAAGATTATAAAGGAACAAAAAAGGCTATGAATGAGTTGAATGAGAAGGTGAATTCAATGAAAGTGAAGCTCGAAAAATCATCCACTATAAAGAAACTTTGGATAGCCTGTCAGCCATTGTTATCGGCAAAATTGCTGCTGAAACAGTCATTTATCAAGACCCAAGTCCTTTAAATCAGGTCCAGGTTCAGCCCATATGTGTCCTTCAAGCTCAATACCTTTTCTTCCATAAATACCTACAGACCAAGCACTAGTCAGGTACCCCCACAGCAAACAAAATCTAATATTGGGTTCATGCATCAAGGTGATGTCTTTATGGAAGGAAATCAGCCTTATCATCCACCATTAGTTGGATCTTAAGAAAAGCCTACATTGGTTGATGCAGATAGAGGTGTTAAACAAGAAGTTAGGGTTTTTTTAACAGGGGAAGTAATTTGGAGGTGCTACTTGATTGGTTGCATAGTTTAAAAAGTATTTTAGGATGGTACAGCTTAAGTGAAGAGTGAAAAAAAATTTTCACAGAAAAACTCAAAGGGACAGCTAAAATTTGGTGGGAAAAATTATCAACAAACTCCTTATGTAGTCATTAGATTAGATCTTGGGAGGGCATGAGAATTGCTATGACTTGTAACTTTGCACCACCTAATTGCAAGCAACGAGCTCACTTGCAATACACATAGTTGTTGCAAAGGAGCTATTTTATTGAAGAGTACACCAAAAATTCTACAGCTAGGCTATGAGATTGTGATTCCATGAAAGGAAGATGTAATGAATTCTATGTGATGCCAAGAATTGAATCCTAATATATTTTGGGTTTGGCTGCAAGTAGATTTTATGCCATGGCCGAGGCAATTCAAGTTGCATACCAAATGAAAGAAGACTCTAAATAGAAATCCTTAATTCAATTCAAGAAAAACTTAATACTTCAAATCAATAATCCAATCAATGAAATCCCATTTAAAAATTATTTCATCAAAAACGAAATTTTGTTGCATCTAGGAATGCGTCTATGAATAAGTTGGCCATGAGTTAGATCTCTAGTACAAATTCTCCTATTGCCAATGCTTCCACAATTTCTATTGGTTTAAATTCTTGGATCAACAAGCAAATTTTGTCTTCTAAACTCTCATTTGAATGGAACCTAGATGGCTACACCCCTTACTCATCATCAACAGGGTGGTTGTAGTCAATTTCATTGTTTGGGCCCCCAAATCAATCTAAACAAGGCTCTAATACCACCTGACATAGCATGATAACTAATAACGTGGAGAGGATTAGTACATGCCTAAACCATGCAACACTGTGCACATCCACAAGGAAAAGATTTGGCATCCACCACATAAGAAATAGAGAAAATACAAACTTTTTATTGATAATAAACTTATGAAGATTTATATAGCAAATCCTATATAATAATGACTAAAATACTCCTAAAACTACTCAAAACAAGAAAAAAAATCCAATTCTATAAAATTCCAATGATCAAATATAATGTTGTCCTATTACCAAAACAAAGCCTTATTCATAAGTCTTTTTATTTTTATTTTTTTTATTTTTTTATTTAGTAAGTTATACCAATGCTATACACATAACATAAGAAAGGCAATGCTAAACTCATCCTATATGGTATGAACACTATATAGGTCCTTCTGGTTAGGTGTTTTGGGAGCGTGTTTTTAAAACCCAAAACTCTGTTTTGCAATCACAACTCCCCATAGCTTTAAACTCAAAAACAGCTTATACAAATGCACCCATAGTTGACATTAATTAAAATAAATAATAAAAAAAAATTGATGAAGAAGAACGTACGGATTTACGAATCATGGCCATCTGGACTGGGTTGTTCTTGATGCGAGCAAGAGCTTCCTGCTCGCGCTGCCGAATCATAAGCAAAGGATCCGAATGAAGTTTCCTCCACGCGTCATTCGCAGACTGAGGCTTGTCTTCGAACAAAGCTCCAGGCGTAGCCGACGCCGGTGCCGATGATGAAGCTGCCGCCGCCGCCTCGCCGGCCTTGCCAGTATCGGCAGTTTTCGCTTCAAGAGCCTTAAATCCTCCTCCATCGGAACTGCTTCCCTTCCCTACAGCCAATCCCGAATCGTACAGAAAATCCAATCTCTCCTGCTTACTGTCACACAGAAGTATAGAATTGTTAGTATCAGAAAAACACTCAAAATTCAAACCCTAACCCTAGCAAATATAGAAAAAATGATGAGGATACGTACGGAACGAGGCCGGCTTGCTCTTGAAGGAGACGAAACTCGTGGCGCTCCCTTTCCTCCTGGATCTGTTTGCGGAGTTCTTCCAATTTCTTATCTTCTGCGTCGCGCTTTTGCTCGGCTTTCCACACGTTCTCTATGTTCCGAAGAGAACCCGTGTGCCATCCCTTCTTGTTCAAGAATTTCAACGCCATTCTTCTTCTTCAACAACAACAACTACTACAATTGAATCCTTTTCTGCTCTTCTTCGATAATCTTAATCTGAATTCTGAATTTCTAATTTCCTATTCTAGCCGCCGCCATGGTCACTGCTAGTCTAGCCCAGTTACCTGGACTCCAGCGCAGCCCATCATCTTGTGGCTATTGGGCCCATTACTTACAAAAAGGCCGAATTCATAATTAGATATTATATTAAATATCAACGTCTCCGCTGTCCATCGGCTTATAGCCTGTTGGTATTCGTTCCTCTGTGAGGCTTGTTGTTCCGGGTTCGATCTCTGCTTTTGTCACAGCCAAAATGTCTGTGTTTTTTTTTTGTGTGTGTGTAATTAAGAATTTATAATCCAGCCCAAATTATTGGACTAATGTTTTCTCATCATCAGCATGGTTAGAAAAATTTACATAATCCCTTTAAAAATACAAAGTGTAACAAATTAAATCATAGATTTTTTTTTTTAATCAAAACAATATCCAAGATTTTGAATCCTATTTTATCTATATGAAAGCAAAAAATTTAATTAACTTATGATTATAAAGAGTCTTTAGTGATATTGGGTGGTCTCTTTATAAGGAAAATTAAGGATTGAATCTCTTCTCCCCCATTCTTTCTGTAACAACTGAAATATAAAAAATTAAATAAAAAAAAAAATTGTGGACAAACATAATTTGTCAAATTGGAAGATTAATTTTATACAAGCAAATGTTTTAGTCAGAAAAGACAACCAAATTCAAGCTGAAAGAATACACAGAAACTTATCAAATTGGCAAATTGATTGCTGGGAATGAATACAAAATTTTAGCCTATACCTTTTGGCAGCAAAGGCAAATGCTGTCATGACAAATCATGACAATTTCTCGTGATATATTGGAATGATTTTTCAGGGCTGAAAGCTCGAAAATGTGTTGAAAACACACGAGCGGTTTAGACCCCCCAATAAAAATTACGGCTTGGTCGATTTTACACTAACTTAATGATAAGTGCGGAATAGTGTAAACACAAGCGTATAAGCAAGACAACTACTCTAATCCATATTTAAAGCAACACAGCAGTAAAAATGAAATAAACAAGAGTAGGGAAGAAAGATGCAAACACAGATAACACCGAGACGTGTTATCGAAGAGGAAACCGAAGACCTCGGCGTAAAACCTCTCCGCCGCCCTCCAAGCGGAAATCGATCCACTAGACAATCAGTTGGGATACATGGGTTAGCAAAAGACCCTCCAAGCCTAGTCTACCCGCTGTACCTAAGCCCTCCAAGCTCCTACTCCAACAAGGCTTCTCGGAACCGTGTCTTGTCCTAGTTATCTGGATCCCGCAACAAGCTCCATGTTGCATCTGCCATTCAAGGCTTCTTCCAATGCTTCCCAGCAGCACCAAAACTTCACACAGCACTCTCAAGGTGTGGTAAGTGTTTGGGCTATCAACCTCTCACAGATATGGATAATGGAGAGGGAAGGGTTGAGGAAATACCACAAGCAAATGTATAGAGAAAGATGGGGAAGACAATCTCTAATTACCAATGTGTTTGGCTAGGGTTTTCTCTCTGAAGCATCCCTCAACAATTGTGGGTAATGATGGAATATATAGGATAGGTGCAAAAGGTGTGACTCAAAAAGTACAGGCTGGCAGAACAGATAGCCTCGCAGGTGTCTCGCGGGAAGGCCTTACCCGCGAAATACTCGCGAGACATAGCTGTCTCCACCTGGCCTGACCTTTCGTATTCCAGCATGTGCCTGGCACATGATTCACTTCGCGGGATGCTAGGTCGCGAGACACCCGCGAGAATTCTTCATTCTTCAAATGCTTGAGTCTTTAAACACTCTCTCTATCACACAACCCTTACAACAAGTCCCACAACAAATACAGGGTTTAAACGATTGAACATAATTACAATCAAATTTGGCACGGAATAAAAGCCAACAAAAACACAGTTGTAAATTACAACTTTACAATCTCCCCCTTTGGCTATTCCGTGACAAAACCCTAAAACAGACTCTAGACTTAAACGTGAGTTTGGGAACAAAGGCAAAACTCACTCACACCTAATTCTAGATTCTGAAGTGCTCTTGAAACATATGAACAAGTAACTCCTGAAACACAACAACACAATAACATCATTGTATGCAGAAAAACTTGAAAAGCATATGGAGCAATAATGGCAAGATCAAGCAATGAAATAGACACACTAGATCATGGCAAGATCAAACAAGTAATCACTATACAGAAGCAATTACTATGCTCATTCACACAGGGAATGAACATCCGGATTTGCAAGAAGATAAGCTCAATTGAAGAGAGTCACTTGCAACTCCAACACTCAACCAATGCGAAATACACGAAGTATTTGCATCTAGGAACAATCCTACTAGGGCATAAGAGTGTTCATCACTCAACCAATGCATAGAACGTGTATGCATCTAGGAACAATCCTACATGGGCACAAGAGTGATGTACTTGAAGTAAAATGCATGACATTGAACAACAAGCAAACATGCATGAAGGTTGCATAGGCAAGGTATTGCAAATGCATGGCACAAACCACAAAGACCTACAAATCATGCATGAAACAAACCCTAAAGCTTACATAAGCAATCATGGGTACAAACTAAAAAGCCACATAGCACATATGCCACAAAGCATAGAAATATAGCACAAACTGCTAAAAATATACTGAAATTAATACTGAAGTTAAAGCATAAGTGTCAAAACTTTAAACTAAAACAGTAAGACAGTAATCATAAACCAGAAAAAAAACTAAAAGAAACTGTATAAACCCGTCTGTAAAACCAATAACCAATAGCTAATATAACTATGTGTCTAGGCTACGCTCCCCCTAAGGCTGTGCAAGCTCTTCTTCATCAGCTCCCCCTCAAAAATGTTCTCCCCCTTTTTGACCGGAATGGCCAAAGGACTAGATCTGGTCGGATTCGGAGTTTGACCCATGTGTAGGGGATAAGCTCTGAATCTGAGCTGACAATGTGGTGATCTGCTCCTGGAGGTATGCAAACTGATCCGCTGTGTGCTGTACGTGAGTGTCAAGCACTGTAGACATGTGATCCATCTTAGCTAGGATCTGATCAAGCTTGCTGAGACCTTGTGTTTGTGCTGGAGCAGAAGACGATGGCTATGCAGTCTCTGGATGTGCAGTCTCTAGGGCAGAAGTGAACCTGTCAATCTCCTCCTCTGTATCCCCACCCTCATCTGGTGCATCCCGAGGCACAACCCGAGGCGGTGGAATGAGATGAGCACCAGTCTTGGGGCCTTTAATGTGTGTAGTGCTCCGAGTCAGAGTATTTGCACCAATAGGGTAATCCCTCTGAACAACCGTAAGGCCACTAGGGAATTTCAGCTTCGTCTTGGCAATGAACCCCATGATCAGTGAGGGAAAAGGCATTATGGTTCGTAAATTTTGCTTTGTAATGCTCTTTTTCAAGACATGGAAGATGTGGCTGCAGATATCAATTTCCTTGTGAGTGAAGAGATCGTAGAGAAATCTCGTCCTTGGAGCAGATAGAGTGGTGAGGTTGGTGACCGGATACAGGTTATGGATCATAATGTAGCTCAGAGTCCTCATTTCTGGAGAAAACTTAAGAGTATCCATTGAGGATTTCTTTGGAACCCCACCAAGAGTTGATATCATCTCCGTGATAGACCCCAATCTCTCATCATATTGAACCGACATCGGCTGTGAGGTAGGACGTATCTCCAGAAGGTCTTGAATGCTATCCCTTGTGATCTCAAATTCTTTGTGCCTCACTCAGCAGATTATTTTGTCATCTTCGACAGTAGCATTGGAGAAGAACTCTCTGATTATTTCTGAGTACACCGTCCCAATTGGATTCAGCAATTTGGTCCAAGTTCTTTCTTTTAATGCATCTGGAATGCATGTGTGCTCAAGCTCCTCCAATTGAACCACCCTTTCCATGACAATGGTTGCTTTCTTGTAGCAATCATTGTACTTCATATCTGCGTCCGCGGATTTCAAGTGATCGGATTCAGTGCGAGCACGCTTAGGAGCCTTCTTCTTTGAGGCAGCATGCTTGGTGGGAGACATCTGCACAAGTGGACACAACACACATAGCACAAGTGCACAAAACATAAGAACAAAGACTTGATTAGATTCAAGTTAGTTTGCACCTATTAAGATATTCCCAAAACAGAGTAAATTGCAAAAACAGAGCATGACCAATTTACACAAGCATGCTTCAACACATACAGCACTAACTCACAAGAATGCAAAAAAAAACAAGGCATTATGCATGAAATTAAATAACTGTGCAAGTGTGTGTGTCTGTGTGTATGCATGTGTGTGCAACAAGTGATGCATGAGGGTGTGCCTAGGAGTTTGGTTGTGTGCCAAGTAAATGTAACATATTCAAAATGCAATATACACAAGAGCAAAGATCAATTCAAGATCAAACCATGGTAAGACATATGGAAACATTGAAATTGGGACTCACTTGAGACCAATTGGGCACAACACTATCATTTAGACATTCAATCAAACACCTAATATGCATAAGAACACTTTAAGTATGAGCAATGCATGAATATGGTAAAATTATGCCTAAATACATGATAAAATGCCACAAGGGGCCAACACAGATGCACCAAGATCAAAAGAAACAAAACCCAATAAAAAATTTGACAAAAACTTCACCCAATTTTGAAAACCAATCAAAGTTTCGAAAATCCCCAATTTTGAAAGCCCTAACAAAAATTCTGCATAATCTAAGTAAAAACTTAAAAAGAAATGGTTAACAAACATACCTTGAAGAAGAAAATGCAGAAAAAGTCTTGATTTGGGAAGGGATTTGATGGAATAGTGTTTTTGGGTTGAGAGAGTTTCGAAGAAAGTTTAGGGAAGGAAGTTTTTGTGTTTTGAAAAACTGTCACATCAGCCCTATAAAACTGAAAACACGCGTTTTTCGCGGGATAGGGAGTAGCGACACAGTCGCGAGACAACCGCGAAAGAGACCACTGAAGCACAAACTTCTCGCGAGAAGCGCTAAGTCGCGAAACAGTCGCGAGACAGTCGCGATATTCTCTGTCTGATTTTGAGAAAATTCCAGTTTTTGCCAAACAGCATTTCGCGAGAAGCTGTTGGTCGCGAGACAGTCGCGAAAGTCTCTGAGTGACAAGAAAGAAAAATTTTTTCCCTCAAACCTTTTCGCGGGAAGCAGCTTAGTCGCGAGCTTCTCGCGAAACAACCCCTGAACCAGTTTTTTGATGAAAAGCACACAAAAAGCATTTTGACCAAAAAGAAACACAAGAAAGTATAAAATCACTTTCAAAAACTAATAAAACTCACAAAAATCTTTTTGGATTTGATCAACAAGTTCATGGGCATTCACATCACATTTGGACATATACAATCACACAAATGAGATAGGCATTGATTGAATCAAAAACTTGTGTGTTGTGTGTGAGTATCAAATGTGAAATAGTCCTTAGACCAGAGCGAAGTTTCAATGATCAATTCACACGAGTCATACACAACTGATACGAAATCATGTGGACTATCTCTATTATAGAAATGAGTATATATGACCTCCCACACATTGAAAACATAACTTAGAAGCTTTTCATTTGGCTTCTTCATAAAGTATAACACTTAGTCCATTTTGTTTTGTATGGACAAAACATCTCATTTTGAGGAAGGTGCTTGAAATTTATAATATTTCAACATTGATGAGAAGCCTTTGGCTTTTAGAGCACCATAACATTTTAAAAGAGTCGCTTTCCCTTTTTCCTAGTCAAATACTAGTATGTGCGACAGGCTTTTGCAGCTCAATATCTCTTTTCATTTGGAGATTTACAATTGGTGAGCTCTTTTTGCAAAAAAATATAAAAATAAAGTGGGAAGAGATATAGACACAAAGCTATGCAAGTATCAAGACCAACAAGACTATTGACCAATCATTCATGATAGGCTTGAAGATCTATTTACAACTGTCACACATAGCTTTCAGGGTTTCTTCTACATAGAAAAGAGTGCATACGAACAAGCGAAGATCGTAAATGCACTATGCCATAAGTACGAAGGTACTAGGCCAAACTCACATGAGACATGCACAAAACAAGTGATCAAACTTTTTGAGATTTTTCAATTTTTATGGGTTTTTGAATTTTTGAAACACACCCAAAACAAAACAAGAAAAGTAAGATCAACAAAAAACAGGTTCAAACCAGACAAAAGAGAATTAAAAAGAAAACAATGCATGAAATGATGCAACAACAAATGTCCTTACACATGGAAAGAATTGATGCATGGACATATTATAATGCTTATGCATGAGTGCCCCTCTTCACCCACACATCACGTGCGTTTGGGGTGATATCCTTGACAGATTGGGTACGAGAGTTGGGACTTTCAAACCTCCTTGTGAAACTCTCCATGCAAGTGGTGAAGGCACCTATCATCTTCATCATGTCTGTTATTCCGGGATCACGATTTTGGCTTCTTGAGTTCTCACCGCTCCAAGCTCTATTGTCATTTCTTCTTCCTCGTGACCGCGGTGCGCTTGCATGGTTGTCTGCTCTCAGCTTTTGGCAGTTTGGTCTAGTATGTCCTCGCAGTCCGCAATAGTGACATACATAATCTGTTCTAGGACCCCGTTGAGGTCTTGAAAGAGATCTTGCTCTGATTTCATGTCTTCCTACAGATTGATTTCGGGGCTTATTCACCATCCGTTGCTCAATTACATTCTTCTTTTCAACCTTAACATTCTCAGGAACGGCCTCCTCTACAATTTACTCTACGGCCTTCACAAATTTTACTTCTTTGGTAGCTTTGACTGATGAGCTACTCACTCCGGTATATCCCAATCCAGACTTGTCTGAGGAATGTTTTTGGGATGAGATAACATCATTCAACTTTCTGGAGGAGACCCTATCTATCTTGGCTTGCGCTTGAACCACCTCTTGTTCAAGAAATCTGATCTTTAAGTAAGCTTCTGACAGCTCACCATTCATCTTTTCTATATCGCATTTTGCCTCCCTATGTCTGATCATGAGGCTCCGGTAATCTTCCTCAGCCTTCTTCATTTTTCTGATGGCCGTCTTGGCTACCCTTGCATATTCTCCCGACTTCTCAAGGAGTAATGAGTAGTTTTCTTGAAGATTAGCTGCACTCTCATCCTTTTCTTCATCTGATTCTTCTACAATTCCAATGGACTCTGAATCAGAATGCTCACCAAGTTCCTTCACAAGTGTACCTAAGTCATCTGAGGAGTCTACATGATCAATGGTCATGAATGCGGAGTAGTTTCCCTCACCGTCACAGCTTTCTTCCGAGTCAGAATCAGAAGAATCAGAATCACTGAGCGTTGTAGCATAAGCTTTCCCTTTTCCCCTCAAAAAATTCGGACACTCCTTCTTTAAATGTCCATGGCCATTACACTCATAGCACACAATGTCTGAAGAAGGTTGATAATCCTTCCCTTCTTTTCCCTTAAACTCTTTCTTATCACCTCTTGACGGAGAGAACTTTCCTCTATTGAACGGTTTTCCACTGTTCTTCATTTTCAGAAACTTGCGGAAGTTCTTTGCAAGATATGCTACTTCCTTCTCCATTCCATCTTCTTCGGAGGAATCATTTATTCTTTCGGTGATGGTTTTAAGAGCAAGCGATTTGCTCGTCTTATGGGAAGGTAGTCCCAGCTCATACGTTTGGAGAGACCCGATCAACTCTTGGATTTTAATCTCATCCAAGTCTTTGCTTTCTTCTATGGCTGTAACCTTTGCTCTAAAACTTTCAGGTAGGGACCTCAAAATTTTTCTCACCACCTTAGTGTCTTCAATCTTCTCCCCAAGATTGAGTTTAGCAATGACAATTTCATTGAGCTTCCCATAGAATGAATCAAATGGTTCATCATCACCCATCTTGAGTTCTTCAAATTTGGTGGTAAGCATCTGAAACTTCGTGTCCTTAACTTTCTTTGTACCCTCATAGGTAGTCTCCAAAATCTCCCAAGCTTCCTTGGCTACAGTCATATGAGATATCCTGTGGAATTCATCAGGGGACATACCACAAAAAATAGCATTTAAAGCCTTACTATTAGCATTGGCTGCTGCTAGAGCTGCCTTATCCCAAGTGGACTTAGGAGCCTCCGGCTTAGTCCAACCTATCTCAACCGCATCCCAAACGGTATCATCAATAGAGCATAAAAATGCTCTCATTCTAACTTTCCAGAATGCATAATTATTTCCATCAAAAAATGGTGGAACATTGAGCGATTGAGACCGGTCCATCTCAACAAGGGTCAAGGAACACACTTAGGTATTTAAACCACAACAAGTGTACCCGCTCTGATACCAATTGAAAGCTCGAAAATGTGTTGAAAACACACGAGCGGTTTAGACCCCCCAATAAAAATTACGGCTTGGTCGATTTTACACTAACTTAATGATAAGTGCGGAATAGTGTAAATACAAGCGTATAAGCAAGACAACTACTCTAATCCATATTTAAAGCAACACAGCAGTAAAAATAAAATAAACAAGAGTAGGGAAGAAAGATGCAAACACAGATAACACCGAGACGTGTTATCGAAGAGGAAACCGAAGACCTCGGCGTAAAACCTCTCCGCCGCCCTCCAAGCGGAAATCGATCCACTAGACAATCAGTTGGGATACATGGGTTAGCAAAAGACCCTCCAAGCCTAGTCTACCCGCTGTACCTAAGCCCTCCAAGCTCCTACTCCAACAAGGCTTCTCGGAACCGTGTCTTGTCCTAGTTATCCGGATCCCGCAACAAGCTCCATATTGCATCTGCCATTCAAGGCTTCTTCCAATGCTTCCCAGCAGCACCAAAACGTCACACAGCACTCTTAAGGTGTGGTAAGTGTTTGGGCTATCAACCTCTCACAGATATGGATAATGGAGAGGGAAGGGTTGAGGAAATACCACAAGCAAATGTATAGAGAAAGATAGGGAAGACAATCTCTAATTACCAATGTGTTTGGCTAGGGTTTTCTCTCTGAAGCATCCCTCAACAATTGTGGGTAATGATGGAATATATAGGATAGGTGCAAAAGGTGTGACTCAACAAGTACAGGCTGGCAGAACAGATAGCCTCGCGGGTGTCTCGCGGGAAGGCCTTACCCGCGAGATACTCGCGAGACATAGCTGTCTCCACCTGGCCTGACCTTTCGTATTCCAGCATGTGCCTGGCACATGATTCACTTCGCGGGATGCTAGGTGAGACACCCGCGAGAATTCTTCATTCTTCAAATGCTTGAGTCTTCAAACACTCTCTCTATCACACAACCCTTACAACAAGTCCCACAACAAACACAGGGTTTAAACGATTGAACATAATTACAATCAAATTTGGCACGGAATAAAAGCCAACAAAAACACAGTTGTAAATTACAACTTTACAAGGGCATTCATGCAATAGCTCACATAATGCATCCCAGATTCATCGATGTTAGTGGTCTGTGTAGCTGGATTTGGATCCAATACAATCATGACACCATGCAATTTCTGTGTGTATGAGATGTAAAAGTAGAAAAGGTAAAGAGTAAATAAGTTAAAAGGTTAAACTAAACTATTTTTTGATCCAATACAATCATTGCACTGTTAGGCATGGCTCACTGATATCTGGCTCTAGCTAATGGAGTTGCTCATTTGGTTGTTGACTTCTCTTATTTTTTGTTTAACTGTTGTTGTTGTTGTTGTTGGTTTTTTTTTTTTTTTTTGGAGAAACTGGTTAACTATTGTTAAATGTTAAGGTTAGGCACGGTTATTGGGTATCAGGCAGCAAAAGCTTTGGTGTCATTTATAAGGTTGGTTAGTTTTCTGGCTCTTCCATTCTTTTCTTGCACTAGTATGTTCCAACCAAAAAAATTAGCAAGAGAGCTTAAAGCCAGTTCATCAAAGAATTATGATGTAAAGCTATTGATTATTACAGATCTTACAAAAGTTTTATACATACAAAAGAATTGCTGGGCCAAGACAGATTTACAACAAAATTTATCTTTCATGCCTAGCTTCCACCACCCCCTCCCCCCCCCCCCCCCCCCTTCCTTTTCTCACCTCCACCTTGATTCCAAGAGAGCAAGAGTGATTGAGAGTTCTTATGAGTAATAAAAATGTTTATTTTGTTGAAAAGCCACACAGACAACACCAACTGATCATGGGCTAAATCCTTGATTCTATGTAGATAGCACAAACAAAATGTCAGTGAAGTACTACTCAGTCTTGACAAGATTGTCTTTATGAAAGCAATGATGCAATTGGATTAGCTGACCCCTCAAACTGAACTCTTCCACCTGATATGAAAGCAATATCATAAAGTCAAGGCATAACTCTGATTTATTTGTATATACAGTTTTTTCTTTCCGTCACTTCAGCATGGGACTACTATAGGTAAAAATGGATTGAGATCTGTGCACATGATGCAATTGCAATGAGTGGTTGAGATTGAAAGTAGAAAAAAGAAACTCTCAATCTCAACCATTCAATAAAAAAAATATTAAAAAGAAGTAAAAAGTTAAGAATGTAAAAATTTTTGTGAAGGGAATGGGGTTAATTGCATGGTACAATTGCATATTGTAATTGCACCGCATCTCAATCCCCTACTCAAGTAAGACTATATACTACAGTTAACTTAAGCATGCTGGTATTTCCACAAAGCAACTTAGTGACAGTACTAATAATACATTACAAGCAGAGTTGTGGTGAGGCTAACCTGCGATGCATATGTCTTAGACAACAGACCACCACATTCTCCAATAAGAGCTTTTTCTCCCCCAGTAACTCTGGCTAGTTCGGAAATTAAAATTTCTGTTTCTTCTGCCTGTGTCAGATGAACTTTATCACTAAAACGCTCAAAATAACTTCTAGAGGAGGCAAAGTTTATTTTCATAAATTTACACATATCATATATAACTCATATTTATAAATATACACAATATTAGGCACTGAATTCAGTAATCATTAATATAGAAACATAAAGGATTAAATTAAATATATAAAAATTTTCATGAACAAATTATTGCATATAGGAGAAATCCCCTACAGAAGAACTTTGTTCAACTTAAAATAGTTATGTAAAGCAATCCAATAAGTTGGATTTGGATTGAGTTGTGCCCAGTGAATATAGCAATGTGGGATAGGCTCAAGAAGAGGTTTATATATAGTTTCTGTCATAGCTATGGAGAAAACAAAAGATCTACTCAACAATGGTAAAGGAAAATGTCTTTCACTTATTTTACCTTCGGCACAAAGCTTTGAAGATGAAAAACTATCATTTCCATCATATTTGTTGCTGAGTTCAGTGCCTCTCCTACCTCTCTTATATCAGCCTGCAACATGCATAATTCTCATGGTCAAGAATCATAAGTGTAAAGAACACAGTAGGAAAGATTTTAAACATTAGTACCACTTGGAAGCTAAAATGGACAAAAGAAAAAAAATTACCCTGACATTCCCGATTGGAAGTTGAAGTGAGGCATTCAACAAAGCTTGAATTGCTTCTGATAAAGAAACAGAATAATCCTCCTTTAGAGCAGACCACTCCTCCAGATAGGGAATCTAAAATAAGGGCCAATAGCGTTTGATTTAGATAGGGCTAAACTATGAATGTTATAAGCACCAATGTTACAAAGCAAATTGATATGTTCTTGAAGGAGTAAGACAAAAAGTAAAGAGTCCTATCTGTTACATGATTTCACAAGTAAAAAGCACCAAGTCATCTATTCTCACAATAGTTATATAATGGCAGGGGGGGGGGGGGGGGGGGGGGGGGGTGGAGTTGTACACTTCACAGATTTGTTACATGATCTCATCAAACACACAAATTATTTAACCTTTGTACATCTCATTGGCTGCTTCCACCTCTATTTTTTTGGTTTCACGACTTCAATGTATGATTTGTTACATGATCTCATCAAACACACAAATTATTTAACCTTTGTACATCTCATTGGCTGCTTCCACCTCTATTTTTTTGGTTTCACAACTTCAATGTATGATTTAATTTGAAAAGAATTTCTAAGGTCCAAATTCTTCTATTGCTATAGGCAAATCAAAATAATCATTGTAAATAAAGAATTCAGTTTTGTTGCTAAATTCCATATGGTAAAATCATCCTGATAAACAAAAAGCAGTATATTTATAAGCCTCCTAAACCACCACGACACATTCTGTTGTTAAATATTTCTTTGGACAAATAACCACAAACTAAATCCCTATAGTCTTTGAAATAAAAAAGAAGTCCCTATATTTCATAAAAATTCTGCTTTCACATGTATAATTATCATGCCTGTGGTATTCATGCAATTGAAAACCGTGTCAAGCAACAACTGCTTTCAACTATTTTATATGCACCAGCGAGAATCAGTGGGATGCTAGCTTTAAGAGATAGCTGTGCGTAAATATTATAAACAAATAAATAAAGATGATGGAAGCTTGTGTGTACAGTTGTACTTCTACGAGGCAGCAAGTACTAGCTAAAGTCATAACAGATAATTGCTATGAACTGTTTAAAGTTATTCAATTTCAGTATTAATACATAGGCATACAAACTATCCAGGGTTTTTTTTTTTATTTTTTATCTTTTATTAATTTCTTTGGCTCTTTTTCCATGAAAAATCTAGTTTGTAGAAAATGATTAGAGAGATGTTAACCATTAGATCACTACTTATTCTATTGGGTTGTCAACCAAATGGGTAGAGAACAATAGGCTAAAAAAGAAAAGAAAAGAAAAGATATTGGGAAGAATAAATATTTTCTTGTGCAACCCAAAATATATTTGCTTCCTAGATATTTTCACCCCAGTTAGATCAAATTTTAAAGATTGATCTCATCATTGGGTCCAATTTTCTGGTTAAAAAAAAGGGTAAGAATAAATAAATGGATGAGAAGTAAGATGAAAACAACTTGGTGTGTTTGGATGAGCTTATTTTGTCTTAAAAAATAAACTGTGTAAAAGAAAAACTGTATGTATAAAAAGTAAGGCATTAAATTTTTTTACATAAGTTGACGGTGAAGATAACTGTCCATTTTGAGCTAAAAAGAACTGATCCTAACTGAAACTATGTTAAACATCAAACTTAGTGGAAACACTCGTCAATGCAATATCATGAAAACATTGGCCAAGATGGGTTGCCATTTTGCAATGCTTATAAGCAATTGCACTTATGAATAGAAGTGAATGGTGTCCTAAGTGAAAGGTGAACAGAGTAATATGCGAGATGAGGTTAGAGAAAGATCTAAAATGTAACAGGAACACTTGTCAATGCAATATCATGAAAATGTTGGTTAAGATGGGCCATCATTTGCAATGCTTATAAGCAACTGCACCTATGAAGAGAAGTCATAGTTTAAGCGAATGGTACCCTAAGCAAAAGATATTAGTATTTGAGATGAAAATCTAGAGAGAGGTTGAAATCATAGCATGAATAGCTAGTTTATTGTTTAGACAAGTTATGAAAACTTTTTATTTAAAATTTTTTTTTCCTTTTTGGTTGGAAGAAAGAAAACGTGAATGATAAGAGTTGGGGCCTATAACAAACATCACGCATGGTAATTATTACTCCTTTAGTTAAAACAGGAAAGTTTAGTATAAATGTATTTGTGTATATATTTCCCAATCAGGTTACAAACAACTTTGTTCCACTGAAATATGAATTACATGAAAGGTGCTTTATATGCCAGAAATGGGTTAGATGCATGAGGGAGAGGACCAAGCCAAGCCACTAAATACAGGTATAAAAGAACTCTTTTTTATCGGTGAAATATTAAGTTAAGCACAGACAAGAAAAGATAATGCAGAAAGCAATAATGAGGCAGGCAGCCTTACTTGAGCTTCAAGAACTGTTGAAAGAGTCATTGTTCTTTGCAAGAGCCCAAGTTCTAGGCGTTTCTTCTTCACAGAGTCAAATAAGTCAGATATTTTGACCCCAAGGGAATAAAGTGTTCTCTACAAGATAAGAAACAGTCTGTTTAATAAAGTATTCACAAGGCATAGAAAATATTTCTATTATTATGACAGGAGAAGAAGAGATTTGATTGCATATTTAGTAGAGAGAGGTAAACGGTGCAAAAAGCAAATACATCAGATCAACAAAATTTCCAAAATAACAAGATATGGATGACCATGACTTAGGAAAAAAGTGTAAATGAGGTCAGTTAAAGTACAAGTCAATTTAGACCGAATACCCAATAATATATATACATATATATATATATATATATAACTGAGATGTCGATGCTAAGTTTCACTGCAATTAACCACATTCTTTTTAACTGATATTTCACTATCCTATTTTTCTCACATCAAAGAAAGAATACATGCTTTTGACTGCAATTAACCACATTCTTTTTGGCTTCCTCTAAGTCCCTTTTGTGCCTGTATTTCTCTTTGCAAAAACATATCTGCTATGTTTCCCTCATTTGCATTTGATGCTGCATTTAACTTCTCATCATTGGCCATTGCTTACATTTCTAATCATATCCATTGTTGCTTTACCACTAACAATCTCAGTAGTCTGCCCTTTGGTTCCTAAATTTTCGCAAAGCAATGTAATGGGAAATTATATTGATTCCTCCTGCCCTAGATGGAGAACCAAGATGTCTAACAGAACATATGATACTAGTGGTATTGAGACTATGAAATCTCTAACAATTATAATTGTGTTGATAAGTATCCTCTACTAATGGTCTTGACAACATACCATTTATTTTCTTTCTTTTGGGAATTCCTAGAGGTTGTGTCACAGTCAACAAGAGCATGTATGTGCAGCACCATAAACTAACCCTCATTTGGTTTTGATGTTGAGAAGTAGACATATTGACAAGAGAAACATGTGCAATGGGTTTTACTAAAAATTTGACAGACATGGAAAGGGGGTTTATAACAAAGACAACTAAGTCCAGTCCTTCTTACTCAAACAAGTTTTAGTAACAAAAACTTTATCCTATTTGTACTTTTCATTTGAAAAGCAAGTAGCAGCAACCTTGTTTAAAAATTAAGACCGAATTCTCCTTGTAAATAGATTTATAAGGTTGTTATGCACTTTAAGCATGCCCATTTCATACATTCCATATAAGTGTTATGAACTCTATGCGTGATCATAGCATATATTCAATTTTGGGGAATAACAAGCCAAACTTGAAAATGGCATTTCCATTGTCATGAGCCTGGAATCCACTGTGACCAAGTAAGATACTGTAACAACTTACAGCACCATGTGGCATTTACAATTAAAACCAGCAAGTGAACTGTGCAAAAAATTCAACAGCACCTCTAGTTAGAGTGATACTTATAATCATATTGACTCCAAAATTATTCATCAATTCACCTCCCTAGTTCTATATCAAGCCAAAACTTTAAACATCATTACGCTCATCAAGAAAACTGGTAACTAGAAGGAAAAACAATGAATTTAGGAAATTGGGTAATGAATGTGATGAACCAACCTCGCATTCTCTTTGCTGAGCTTGCATAGAGGCCTCCGCTTTTGCATTGGCAAATCTCCACTGCAGATAACGGTTGTGAAGCAATCTGAGAGTATGTACATTTTCCTGTTGGGTCAAAACTTTCTTTACCTTCCTAGTATCATTCCCAGCTCCCAACGACTTTGCACCAGGCGGTGGGACTGGAGGCAGAGAGAGGCCTCCACTCGTCTTCACAGAGTTTGTGTTTGGTTTGGGGAGAGCAAAGTTTGATGGCTTTTCACTACCACCACCACCACCACCACCACTTGATAATGGCAAATTCATCGAACGAGAACAAGGCGATGGAGCAGAGAATTTCAAAGAATCACTGCTTCCATTAACACCCCTATTGGTAGAGCAATTTTTCTCAGACGCCAGTCTATCTGCCTCGGGCACTGAAGACCGGAAATCAGGTAGAGAGCGCGCCGTGCAGTTTGGGCGTAGATTGTGATTAGTCTCATCGGAAGAATCTGAAGGTTGAGCTGATATTGACAATGACAAGCCGCTCGATTGCAAAAGCTTGGCTGCCGCGGTGCCCGTGGAGCTCGTATTGGTGGTAGATCGTCTGAATCTCGATGCTATTGTTGTACCAACTGTTGAGACAGTAGGCGTGTCTGGCCTCGAAGGCGTGTTGAATTTTCCAGAGCAAGTTTTCGAAGGCGGATCGGCTCTGTTTCCTCCTCTGTTTTCTTTGAAAAGCTTCACCACAGAACGCTGTAGTTTCCTCTGAGCTGCTTTGCACTGAGGGTCCAGCTCCGAGTTTTGGATCTGAATGGACTCAGTGACAGAAGGCCTGTTCTCGTCATCGGAACTGTACAATGGCTCCATGTCCAGATGCCGCCGCCGCTGCCTGTGCGCCGAGGTTGACCGCTGCGGCTGCTGCTGCTGCTGATGATGATGCTGATGCTGATGCTGCTGTTGTTGTTGTTGGTGTTTAGAAATGGGAGATGAAACGAGAGGAGACATGAACCGAGAGCTGACCTCTCTCACCCTCGGCCGCCGTTGAGTTGGCGGCGGAGGAGGCGGAGGCGGAGGAAGAAGAGGCGACTCCGCCGTCGTGGTGGTGACTTCCGGCTGATGTTGGTCTTGCATCAATTCATTCATATTTTTCAGGTTTAGGGTTTAGGGTTTGGGCGAAATTGAATAGAATCCAGACTCCAAAAATCACACTGGCATATACTTGTGAATAAATTGAATAATCGGATCGGATCGGAAAGGCAAAGTAAACCTGAAATGAGATTTGCTTCAATTCAGCGACCACTTTAGGTTCAGATGGAAGACCCTATATGACTGAGTTGGCGTCTGAGGTGTTTACCGGATTAGGGATATCACAGAGAGAGAGAGAGAGAGAGAGAGAGAGATAAAAGAGAGAGAACAGTGTAGCGGTGTCCTCAAAAGGAACATAAAAAAAACTAGCCGTTGGCTGTGAGGATCAAGTCCTAACGGTTCTATTTTTCAAATTGAGAGGGGGTATGTATTACACACCAATCTATCTGTTTGTCTAAAATATTGTAAGTTCTAACCATTTCCTGTAAGAGTATTTATAGCAGTGAAACTAAAAATTTAGTAGTTCTACCAAAAGTTACTTTATCTATTTTATCTACATATATGCTGCAGCAGTGGATCTATTTTAGCTTTCAACACAATAAAATAATATAATTACTATAATAAAATAATATATCTCACTACCAAAAAACATCCATAGCACCAAACACAACCACCTCTACCATTAGCCACAACCACACCCACACCCACAACCACCACCACCACCACCACCACCAGTCCACAGCAAGAAAAAAAAAAAAAAAAAAAAAAAAAAAAAAAACCCAAATCTCCAATCTTTTTCCTCAACCTAGACCAAACAAAATCACCAATCACAAACAAAATGAAATATCACCAATCACAAACAAGCACAACGTTGGCGAGCAAGCACAACCACGAGTAAGCACTCCGATCGGCAGCGTGAGTTTGAGCTGATTGGCGGCTTGGGACGGCTGGTGGGTTTGAGGCTGATCGGCGGCTTAGAACAGTTGGTGGGTTGGTGACGTCGAGTTTCGGTGGTAGCGACGTTGACGATGAGTCGGGCTAGCGGCGGTAAACGTGAGCTTGAGAGACTGGAGTTGAAAGAGATACTGGAGTTGAGAGAGTGAGATTGAGAGAGATATTGGAGTTGAGAGAGATACCAGAGTTGAGAGAATGAGATTGAGAGAGATATCGGAGTTGAGAGAGTGAGATTGAGAGAGATGAGGTTCAAAGATGAGATGAGAGTGAAAAAGAGAGAGAGAGAGAGGCACAGCGATAAAAGAATGAAAAAAAAAAAAAAAAAAAAGAGCAAGTGGCATTTTTTTAATCAACAGCCGAAATAAAATAATGTCTTTTTTTAGCTCTCATAGTAGGATAGCTTAAAAAAAATAGATATAGCTCTACTGCTGGAGCATAAATTTAGTGTCTGAGGAGCTAAAATTTAGCAATATAGCAATATATCATCACTGCTGTAAGTGCTCTAATTCCCACATGTCCCACAAAGGAGAAATCTTTCCACTCCTGGTCACTAGAGAGGGGTATTTCTCTAGGTAACTCCTCCTCTCATATGGTGTGCATTCTACTCATGAATTGACTGTTTCGTTTTTGTTTATTTTCCGTAGTATATTTGTATAGTATTTATTGAAAAGATATAATTTTTTATCATTTTTATAGTAAATATTTTATAAAAGACTAAAAGCTTGTTTATTTCAAAACTATAGGCTTAGTGGTCCTATTTTATAGCTAAAAAAAAAAAAAAAAATTTGTCTTTATTTTTTATATATAATTTTTATTTTGAGAATTTAATTTATAAGTGGATAAAGTAATTTGACCTTATTTTGTAGGCAATGTTTTTGTGGGAGTTAGAATTATATTTTTACCGGATTGTCCTTTAGTTTTGTTTCTATATAAACATAAGGGTGTAGGGGTATTTTTGAATTAAAAAAAAAAAGATTCCAAATAGGAGAAACCCCTTAAATAGTAGTATAGAAGACATTAAAAAAAGAGGTGATTTTTTCGAGCAAATCTCAAATGCTCACTCAATTTAACATCTTCCAACTCCACCCAACACCTTGAAATCATTTTTATGAGTTGATTCAGTGACAAGATTTTCAACTTGTTCCAACTCCACCTGTCACCTTGTACTAGTTTTTTGGGGTTCGGTGACAAGATTTACAACTTGACCCCACCCACGCTATCAATTTTCAATAGTTTATAAAATATATTTTTTAAATTGGTTAATTTGATTCTTCTTGGATTTTGAGATTTTATTTATTTATTTATTATTAAAAGATAGAAACTAGAATTTTGAGATTTGGTATTTTTTTTAGGGCAATTTTGAGATTTTGTTTATTTGTTGTTTGGTTTATTTTGATTTTTTGAAAATTATTTTTGATGAAGTTGAAATATCAAGATCAATCATGCAATTTGCAATTATTTATAAAATAATGAACTTAAATAATGAAATGAAGGCCTAATTTTTAAAGGTAAATTAAAATAATCTACCTCAAGATTTGGGAAAATGTCAAAAACCAATCATATTTTTATAAATAAAATGACATCCCTAAAGGTTTTGATTGATATAACAAATAACCCTCTATAACCATTTATATTAGTTACAATTGAGTCAACATACATATTTTTTCATATTAAATTCTTATTTAGAATAGCATTAATACTTACTAACTAGATTTTTTATATGATAAAAAATAATAATAACTTTAGGGTGCTAAGTGTCATTAATGAAAATTAGAAGGGGTTTCTAATTTTTTTTTTCTCAAACCTCAATGAAGGTTTAAGCAAATCCCAAATGCTCACTCAATTTAACCCATTCCAACTCCACCTAGCACCTTGTACTGGTTTTTATGAGTTGATAAATTGCGTTCGGTGACAAGATTTATAACTTGACCCAACCCACGCTATAAATATTCAATAGTTTATAAAAATATATTTTTTAAATTGGTTAATTTAATTTTACTTGGATTTTGATATATAGTTTATATTTGTTGTTTGGTTTATTTTCATATTTTGTAAATTATTTTAGATGAAGTTGGAACATCAGGATCAATCATGTAGTTTGTAATTATTTATAGAACAATGAACTTAAATAATTAAGTGAAAGCCTAATTTTTATGGTAAATTAACTTCAAGATTTGGACAAAATGTCAAAAACCAATTATATATTTATAAACAACATGACATCCCTAAAGGTTTTGATTTATATAACAACTAACTCTCTGTAACTATTTATATCAACTAGTATATGTAACCCGTGTCTACGTATGGGAATGATGAATTGTAGTTGTGTTGTTAATGTTAACTTGAGTTATTAAACATATAAGACATAATTTAACTAGGACATTTGGAGGTACTAAAATAGTTTTTCCTTACAATTTTCATGATATTGGTTACACCAATTTTCTTGTTACATTGCTATTACGTATATGATTTTGAAGATCACTATTGGATATTATATATACAATATCAATTCATAATTATTGTCTGTAAAATTCTACTAAATACAACACAAAATAAAACAATAAACTGGTCAAATAGTATCTCCTACATTGAAAGGGTATGTGTGTGTGGAATCGTTCAACACAATTACAGTTTGTTATGTTTAATATATTCATATACAAAATATCTGAATAAAAATGGAATAAAAAATATGCTCATTAGTTCAGTAAAAAAAAAAAAAAAAAATCTAAACAATTTAATTTGTATGGAAAACTAACAAAAGCAAAATTCAATTTTGATTCTAATTGAATTTTCTCTAAACTTTAATATATATATATGTATATATATATTATATAGTCATGGTATATTACATAAATGACTTATAAATTTGAATTGTTTTTAATTATATAATTAGGTTATGATTTATTTATATTAGACTCTTTGTTTTCTACACTAAATTAACTCATTTAGCACAAAAATTAAATAAAATTTAGATTAGATGGGACATGTGGCACAAATTTAAACTCTAATTGAAATCCAATTTTTACATTGGATTAACTTGTTTGGCACAAAAATTTAAAATTTAAATTAGATGAGACACGTGGCACAAAATTAGACTCTCTCAGTTTTACCTATTATTATATATATAGATTACAATTGAGTCAACATACATATTTTTTCATATTAAATTCTCATTTAGAAATAACATTAATGTTTACAAACTAAATTTTTACAAAATAAAAAATAATAATAACTTTAGGCTAAGTGTCATTATTGAAAACTAGCTTATAACCCCGTGCATATGCATAAATATACTTAAAAGATACATATTAAAATGCATAGTATAATTCTTACATATATAATTTAAATATTATTGATAGTCATTCTTATATTTTTTTTAACACTTTAAAAAGTCTTATAAGAATGTTATTAGGTAGAAAATGTAAATAGTCCATTTAAAAAATATTTTTATGTTTATTAATTGTAGACTCTTTGATTTTTGTATACAATAACTCACTTGAATGGAGATTTACGATATAATCCCATATTTGATTCCAAAATTAAGAAATAAAATCCTCTCTAAAAATAAATAATTTAGGACATATGATGCAAAATTGGACTTCAATTGTAGAATTTAATTGGATTTTCTCTAAACTTTACCTATTAATATATATATATATATATATATAGACGACTTATAAACTTGAATTGTTTTTAGTTCTATAAAAAAATGCTCATAAATATAAAATCATTAAAAAATTATTATTATTATTATTATTATTATTATTATTATTTATGGTTTACTTATATCAGACTCCTCATTTTTTACACTAAATTTACTCATTTGGCACAAAAATTAAAAACTTAGATTAAATAGGACACATGTCGCAAAATCAAACTCTAATTGAAATCTAATATTTACATTGAATTAAATCATTTGGCACAAAAATTTAAAAACTTAGATTAGATGGGACACGTAGCGTAAAATTAGACTCTAATTGAATTTCAGTTTGAAATCTAATTGGATTTTCTCTCAATTTTACCTATTATTATATATAGAGATTGGAAGGGGTTTCTAATTTTTTTTTCTTGTTTGGTTTTATAATGCCTAACAAAATTGCTACAACGTAATCCTTAAAGGTTGGGTTGGGCTAGAAATTTCTCAATCCAAATTGACCGAGTTGAAAAATACTCCAAACCTAACCCAACTTTTTTTTTTTTTTTTTTGAGAAGACAAAACCTAACCCAACTTGTCCTATGCATACTACTACCTCTTTATATCTCTATCTTTCCTAATTAATGATGACAAAGTATGGTTTTCCAAAAAAAAAAAAAAAATGATGACAAAGTATGATAAATGATGGGGTAAATTACAAAAATCTCTTTAAGTTCATAGAATGACACTCTCCCAAACTTTACTTTTCATATGATCCTCAATCAATTTTAACATATCATGTTTACTTTTAATTTACCAAATTTAAAATCCTAAATACTGCCACACCAAAAACAAATTGGTGTCTTAGCCTGATGATGAAAAAATCTTCATAGAATGGATGCCATATGTTAAAATTCTATATATATATATATATATATATATGTAATAATAATAATAATAATAATAATAATAATAACAGAACCGTTTGTTTTTTTAATAAAAATTTCATATACATTGATAAGAACAAAGAAATGGAATTGGGATATCTAGCTGGTTTCGAGGTCAGCTGGTCCTCCAGAAGAAGAGAAAGGAAAAACAAAGAAGAATAAGGAAGAAACTGAATTAAGAGAATGCTTATTTCATGCCTCAGTACAGGCCAGCTATCTTGGTCTTATACCCTTCCCGCCCACTAACTAACTTTGAAATGATCTAACTAACTAATGCCAGCTGTACTACTAACAACTACAATCAGTTATTACAATCAGTTGACACTACAATCTGTACTAACCTTCCCCCATTCTCAATTACATTGATATAATCCTAACAATACCCTCCCCTTTAAAACACCTTGCCCACAAGGTGTGGAAACTGATGTTGCAGCAAGTATAGGCTCTCCCAGGTAGCATCTTCCACTTTCTCACCTTGCCACTGAACTAAGACCTGAGTAACAGACCTGTTCCGTAGATGATGAGTCCTTTCTTGCAACACAGCCATAGGTTCAGGCTTTAGAATGCCCTCAGAATCCACAGGTGGTAAGGATGGCAAGGGCACCACATGTTGACCCAACCTTTGCTTTAAACAAGAAACATGAAATGTGGGGTGAAGTCTGGATTCAGGTGGCAAGTCCAATTTGTAAGAAACAGTACCAATCCTCTGCAGTATCTGGAAAGGACCATAGAATCTAGGTGAAAGTTTGCCCAACCGTTTCTGTCTCAAGGACATCTGTTTGTAAGGGTGCAGCTTAAGATAAACCCAATCACCAACTTCAAATTCTCTCAAAGTCCTATGCTTATCAGCAGTAACCTTCATTCGCACCTGAGCAGCCACCAAATTCTGTTTCAGTAAGACAATCAGTTGCTGTCTATCTTTTAAATGCTTCTCTACACTTTCCACTTTTGTAGTACCAGGAATGTAATCCAAGAGTCTTGGTGGAGGGAAGCCATACAATGCCTCAAAAGGTGTCATTTTAAGAGAGACATGAAAATTGGTATTAAACCAAAATTCTGCCAAGGGTAACCACTCCACCCAAGAATGGGGTTTGTCTGCATCAAAGGCTCTCAAGTAATGCTCCAGACTCTTGTTAACTACCTCTATTTGGCCGTCTGTTTGGGGATGATAGGCAGTAGACATAGCAAGCTAAACTCCTTGAAGCCTCATCAACTCTTGCCAAAATAATGAAGTAAAGATTGGATCTCTGTCACTGACTATGGTAGCAGGTAAACCATGCAATTTAAAGACATATTGCATATAGAGTTGAGCTACTTTGACTGCAGTGTAAGGGTGTGACAAGGGTACAAAGTGAACAAACTTAGTGAACCTATCCACCACCACTAACACTACATCCTTGAACTGAGATTTAGGTAACCCTTCAACAAAATCCATACTGACATCCATCCAAGGTTTCTCTGGTATTGGCAAAGGTTGCAGAAGACCAGCTGGGTTACAAGTCTCATATTTCAACCTCTGACAAGTATCACACTCTCTCACCAACTTCTTAACATCAGCCCTCAAACCAGGCCAATGGAAGTCCCTTTTCAATCTATGCAAGGTCTTAAGGAAACCTGAGTGACCCCCCAATGGACTGTCATGGACCTGATGCAAGACATCAGCCTTCAAAGCATCACAAGTGCCTAAGTAAACCTTCCCTTTGTACAACAGCAATCCATTTTGCAGAGAGTATCCTTTAGGAACAACTTGTCCTGAACCCAAGGCCTGTATAATCCCCTGCACTTGCTGATCCGTGGCATAACTTGCCTTGAGATCACTAAGCCAAGTTGGAGAAGGGAATGAAATCATACACAACATACCTTCTTGAGAGTCTAGTTCAGTGCCAGGAGGAAAATTATTAGAACCAACCTCAACAGAAGGTCCAGCAGTAGTTAAATCATCACCAGGGTCAGCTTTTCTGGACAATGCATCAGCCACAAGGTTATCTTTACCCTTTTTATATTGAACCACAAAAGCATATCCTAATAACTTGGCAAACCACTTCTGTTGAATAGGAGTACCAATTTTCTGCTCTAAAAGGTACTTAAGGCTCTGTTGATCAGTTCTCACAATGAAAGGTCTACTAATTAAGTAAGATCTCCACCTTTTGACAGCAACCACTAGAGCTAATAACTCTTTTTCATAAGTAGACAAGTCCAAATTTCGACCCTTGAGGGCTTGGCTATGGAAAGCAATAGGTCTACCTTGTTGCATCAACACTGCTCCCAATCCTTTGCCTGAAGCATCACACTTAATAACAAATGGCATATCAAAATTTGGAAGGGCTAATACAGGTGGTTGAACCATTGCAGCCTTTAACTTCTGAAAAGCTTCATCAGCCTCTTCAGTCCAAGAAAATGCATCCTTCTTTAACAGGGCAGTTAGAGGAGCAGCAATCTGACCATAGCCTTTAACAAATTTTCTATAGTATCCTGTGAGTCCCAAAAACCCTCTCAAGGACTTGAGATCAGTAGGAGTAGACCACTGTTGCATGGCTGCAGTCTTCTTAGGATCAGTATGAACCCCTGCACTAGTGATGACATGCCCTAGGTATTCCACTTCCTTACAAGCAAATTTACACTTGGACTTCTTAGCATATAGTTTATGTAAGGCTAACACCTCTAAAACAGATCTCAAATGGTTTACATGCTCAGATAAGGAAGTACTATATACCAAAATATCATCAAAAAAAACTAAAACAAATTTTCTGAGGTAAGTCTTAAAAACCTGGTTCATCAAGGATTGAAAGGTTGATGGAGCATTGGTTAAACCAAATGGCATCACCAAAAACTCATAATGCCCCTCATGTGTTCTGAATGCTGTTTTAGGCACATCCATCTCCTTCATTCTGATTTGATGGTAACCGGATCTTAGATCAAGCTTGGAGAAAACAGTTGCTCCATTCAACTCATCTAACAGCTCATCAATGACTGGAATTGGGAACTTATCCTTGATAGTAATGTTGTTCAATGCCCTATAGTCAATACACATTCTCCAAGACCCATCTGCTTTCCTCACTAGCAAAACAGGAGAAGCAAAAGGACTAGTGCTGTTTCTGATTGACCCAGCATTCAGCAACTCCTTCACAATGCTCTCAATTTCATTTTTTTGATAAAATGGATATCTATAAGGTCTCTGGCATACTGGTTGAGAGCCTTCCATGAGGGTAATCTGGTGCTCATGACCCCTCATAGGTGGTAAACCTGTAGGAGTATCAAACACCTGACCAAACTCCTGCAACAACAACTCCACTTCTGCAGGTATACTCTCCTCCAATAACTCCTCAGCTGCAGAGTAAATTTGAAGCAGCAATCCCTTCCTTACTGATCCTTTAAGTAATTGATGACACTCTATGAAAGAAGTGCCTGAAGAAGGATTTAATCCTTGCAGCAAGACCTGTTGATCTTGGTAATGGAACTCCATAGTTAACAACTGGAAATCCCATTGTATTATACCCAAGGTACTCAGCCATTGAGTGCCCAACACAGCATCACAACCTCCTAAGGCCAGCACATGAAATTGAACACAAAACTCTACTCCTTGTATACATACTAGTACACTACTACAAAAGCCTTGAGTGGTTACCATAGTGCCATTAGCCACTTTAACTTCCAAGATTCTTGAGGTATCCATCTTTAACTGCAATTTAGAGACCATTAATGCATCCACAAAGTTATGAGTGCTACCTGTATCCACCAATAACACCAGCCCACTCCCCTTAATCTTACCTCTCACCCTCATAGTGCCAGGTGTAGGAGTTCCAGTTAAAGCATATAATGTGATTCCCACCTCATCTTCTTGTTCCATTAGTTCGTTATTGCAGAACTCTTCATCTAATTCTGTAATTTGAACTCCAGATTGCACCTTAGATATTATATCAATCCCTTCTAAAAGGAACAGCTTAACACTTTTGCATTTATGCCCCGGCCCCCATTTATCATCACAATTATAACATAACCCCTTCTTTCTCCTTTCATCCATTTGAGCAGGAGTAAGTCTCTTAACTGGTACCTTTGGTTTATTGTCTAACAATGCATTAGTTTTAGGCAAACCAAGAATTGAAGTGTTACCTGGTTCTGGATGATTTCGTGTGCTCTTCCTACTGCTCCACACATATTCTTTTTGAATTTTGGCCAATCCAAAAGCTTCATTCAAGGACTGAGGGTTGAGCATTCTTACAGGTAACCTTATTTCGTCCCTTAAACCACTCAGGAAACAACTAAGCTTGTGTAAGGGAGAAAGGCCTTTGACTCGGTTAGATACAGCTTCAAATTCTACCTTATACACAGCCACTGTTGCAGTTTGCCTCATCCTGGTCAGAACCTCCATAGGATCATCGTAGGCACTGGTTCCAAATCTTACATGCAGTGCTGGTACCAAAGATTCCCAATCCGTGAACACCCTGGCCTCCTCTGCTTCCTGGAACCAAATCAATGCCTCCAAATCCATGTGAAAGGAAGCTATCAATAGCTTCTCTGTAATAGGAGTCTGATAATACCCAAAATACTGATTCGCCTTGTAAATCCAATTAGCTGGATCACTACCTGAGAATCGTGGAAAGTCCAACCTCACAGACTTGGCAAACGACGAAGTTGAAGAACTTGGAATGGAATTTGGTTGCACATTCCTCTGCGAAGGATCTTGATTCACATCTATGGAATTCAATTTTTGCAAAATTACATTGATATTCTGATTCATCGAATTGATATTCTGATTCATCTCATTCATTGTCCTGGTGTGAATGCTTTGAATTGTTTGCATTTCCTGGATGTCTCTGTTATGATGATTAGAAGAAGTACGGAGAGAAGCAATAGCTTCATTCACTGCACTCATGGCCGCAGCTCTGGTTTCAGTCATGGTAGCACAGGAACGATGCTCTGATACCAATTGATAAGAACAGAGAAATGGAATTGGGATATCTAGCTGGTTTCGAGGTCAGCTGGTCCTCCAAAAGAAGAGAAAGGAAAAACAAAGAAGAATAAGGAAGAAACTGAATTAAGAGAATGCTTATTTCATGCCTCAGTACAGGTCAGCTATCTTGGTCTTATACCCTTCCCGCCCACTAACTAACTTTGAAATGATCTAACTAACTAATGCCAGCTGTACTACTAACAACTACAATCAGTTATTACAATCAGTTGACACTACAATCTGTACTAACCTTCCCCCATTCTCAATTACATTGATATAATCCTAACATACATTAATATAAACATATACATATACATATACATTAAATTTTTGATCGGCTAAATTAAAAATTGCACCCTCTAATTTTGTCAAAAATTTAATTTAGTTTTGTAACTTTAATTTCATTCAATTTAGTCTTTTAACTTTTTAAATTTATTCAATGCCATTACGAAAAATAAAGTGACAAAAAAAACTCTATCACTCCTGTCTCAAGCAATAATATCACTAGCCAACTTGATTCCAAGATTATGTATGGTAATAAATTGAATAATATAACCTTTCTTCAACCCTTATAGATCAGATAAACACTAATAATATAACCTAAAGAGTTTTTTCCTTCAAACTATTGCAATGTTATCCATAGTTATTGAGCCAAATAAGTAATCTTGAACTCAACAAAGAATGGACAAAAGTGGACAATTAAAAATTGCGGATGAGCCTAATAAAGAATAGGTAGAGTTGAACAATCACAGACTGTAGATGCGCTAATGCAGATTGTGTTTTCTGCGCTATATAAATACAACCAAGACAGACATAGGGTTGGTCAATTAAAGACTACTGGCGAGCTATGATTTGCAAGTGAGCTAGTTTAAATCATTCAAATTGAGAGTGATTTAACAAATTGTAAGTAATGCATTTTGTTATACAAACGCTATCATAATAAATAAACAAATATATATATATATATATATATATATATGCATATTAATTATCATAAATATATAAAAACACAATAATAATAAATTCCATATTTACAAAATTTTATTTTTACTATTTTATATATAAAAACACAATCTAGATAAGTGTCGATTAATAAATATCATAAATATCAAGTTTCATATTTATATACAAAATAAAAGAGATAGAACCAAAATTTTAATCCAATATTAAAATAAATATTTCATAAACATAAATATAAACATCAACATTTTTTTTAAAGAGTTTCAACTTATGATGTCCACTTTTGATGATAACTTTTTATTATTAGACTAATACATCAATCAGTTTTTGGTGTAGGCGGTACATTACAATTTTTTAACCTTAATTTCCTCTCTACATAGTGTGCCTTAAAAATTTTTTTTGGATAGTTTGGGGAGGAGGGGTTTAGTAGCATGCCTTATTTTAAAAAATAATTTTTGACAACTTTGTTTTGATCATGGTTTTGAAACTTGGACTATTCAATGAATCTTGAAAAATCATTTTTGACAACTTTGTTCAAGGTTTTTAACTGACCAAGGTCAAACTATAATGATGTAAAAATTAAATTTTTTTTGAGAACGATGTCAAAATTAAATTTAATCATTAATTAATATGAAAATAAATGAAATAAAATATTCTTGACTGAAAATTTTAAAAATATTTTCTCTAATTATTTAAACAAGTTTGTACAACATGACAATATCTTTTAAAAATCCAAAATATTTATGCAACTAAAATAATTTAAATTTATCAATACTATTTTTTTGAACACATAGAAACCATATGAATAAAGGCATGTCCAATTAAAAAATAAATAATTTGAATTTATTCTCTAAAAATGTACAATTGAATTGAATTTTCCTTAACATTTTTTAAAAAGAAAATAAAAATGTGCTTATCAATTTGACAATGGGACAGTGGGTTTACTGGGTTATACAAAAAGACAAAAACAATTGACTAATGGCCTGTTTGGATGTTTAAAAAAGGAGAGGGAGTAGAGTAGAGGGAGAGAGAGTAATTCAATTACCTTGTTTGGAAGTTTTTTAAGGAAGTAGGGGGAGGGGTTTGGAGGGGTTTCAATTACCTCTAACCCCTCATTTTTAATTCCACCTAATTGGAGAGATTTGGAGGGAGAATAGAGTAGATAAATTATTGACCAAATGAATTCCCTAATTTACCCTTTCTAAATTAACAAAATTACAAATCGATTATATAAATAATTTTTGTTTGTTTCCTGAGAAAATTTAAGGTGAATGAAAAAAAAAATTGAATCTCACTATTTCACTAGTCTTACCCTCGGAGATCATTCGGATGAAGAATTGCAAACAAGGTGACGTGGAATGAGTCGACTTGACCGAGTCAATGGCCAATTGAGCATCGAAAACCCTAGAATTGAATTCCATAGTGGTCGCAGTTGTGGCAGTGGGGTGAGGATGAGAGTCGAAAGAGGAATTGATGGCATCGAGAGCGACGATGGCGAGGAAGCACACGGAGAAGTGGATTGAGTTGGGAGCAATGATGAGGACGACATTGTTTGTGTGAACGTTGAGATGGAGTAGAGAGTGGGCGAGCTTGGAGACATGGAGTTTGAGTTGGCAGAAGGTTAGGGTTTCGCTGGAATCGGCGTTGATGAGAGTGAGGCTGTGTGGGAAAGAAAAGGAGTTTTGGAAGAGGAAAGAGGTGAGAGAAAGGCTAGGATTGGTGGGGAGGTGAATTAGTGGTCTTGGGGATGTGTAGGTTTTGGTTTTGGGTTTGAAGGTGGCTGCTGCCATGGGTGTTTGGGGAGTGAGAAACTGTGGGAATTGTTTGTTTCTCAGGAAAATTGAGGAAATTGGAGGAGGTTTTTGATTTTTTATTATAATTTTTTTTGAGGTAATAAAAATTATTTTATAATAGTTAATAGTAGTTTTATAGTTTTATTAGTGGTATCTGATGGAATGAGAATGTTGATTAAATAATTATTTTATCTAATAAATTAATCATAGACCAATGTTGCAAGTCCATTTTCAAATAGGGGTAAATTTGTCTATTTAAATCATTTTCTCTCCTCTTCCTCCTAATTTTTAAAACATCCAAACAAGAGGAATGACTAATTACTCCCTTCCCCTTACTAATTTTAAAAACATCCAAATAAGGTGGAGGATAACCATTATCCTCTACTCTCCTCCCTTCTACTCCCCTCTACTCTCCTCCCTCTCTAAACTTCCAAACAGGCCATAATAGTTGATGACCGTGTTGGATTAAAACACACACACACACACACACACAGCGGTTGTGTGCTCTTGTTAAAAACTGAGAAAGGAAGCATAACACTTTTAACACCTTTGGCCTTCCCATTTTCGCAGAAGCATCTTTGGTTTCGCAAAAGCATATTTCTTTCTCTCTCTCTCCTTTGAATCTTGTTCCATAGGTGTTTTGTTTTTGGTTCCTCCCCCGCCGAAATCAAGATCTTAGACTTGAACAAAGCACATGACATGAGGAGATTGACTTGAACTCGAGCCTATAGTGAGCTATAACAGCAAACCAACGAAGCACAAAATGAGATTGATTTTTGAATTTGAATCGACTCAGTGACAGAACTTTATAATGGCTCCATGTCTGTGCTGAGGTTGACCATTGCGGCTGATGATGGTGATGCATATTTTACGGTTGTTGGTGTTTAGAAATGAGTGATGTAATGAGAGGAGACATGAACCTAGGAGCTGACCTCTCTCATCCTCGGCTGTTGTTGAGTTGGCGGCGAAGGAGGCAGAGGTGGAGGAAGAAGAGGCAACTCCACCATTCTTGTAAAACCCATTTCTTGTAATACCCACATGTCCCACAAATGAGAAATCTTTGGGTCCCTAGAGAGGGGTATTTCTCTAGGTAACTCCTTTCATATGGTGTGCATTCTATTCATGAATTGACTGACCCTACTCAAATTGGTAATTTTTATAGTAAATATGTTATAAAAGACTAAAAACTGGTTTATTTCAAAAAAGACACTAAAACAAATAAAACAAACAAAAGGCGAATTTTTTAAAAGAAAATCTCAAATGCTCACTCAATTTAACTTGTTCCATCTCCACCCAACACCTTGAACTGGCTTTTATGAGTTGATGCGGTGACAAGATTTTCAACTTGTTCCAACTCTACCCAACACCTTGTATTGGTTTTTATGATTTGATCAATTGGGTTCGGTGACAAGATTTACAACTTGACCCAAGCCACGCTATCAATTTTCAATAGTTTATGAAAATATATTTTTTAAATTGGTTAATTTGATTCTTCTTGGATTTTGAAATTTTATTTATTTATTTATTATTAAAAGATAGAAACTTGGATTTTGAGATTTAGTTTATATTTGTTGTTTGGTTTATTTTGATATTTTGAAAATTATTTTGATGAAGTTGAAATATCAAGATCAATCATGTAATTTGCAATTATTTATAGAGTAATGAACTTAAATAATTTAATGAAGTCCAAATTTTTTAGGGTAAATTAAAACAGTCTACCTCAAGATTTGGGAAAATGTCAAAAACTAATCATATTCTTATAAACAAAATGACATCCCTAAAGGTTTTGATTCATATAACAAATAACTCTCTATAACTATTTATATCATTTACAATTGAGTCAACATACATATTTTTTCATACTTAAATTCTTATTTAGAATAACATTAATGCTTACTAACTAGATTTTTTATGTGGGTTCCAATTAGCTCAGCTGGTAAAGTCTCTGATGGTTGTATAAGAGATCTGGGGTTCAATCTACGCCTACACCGAAAACTGATTAGTGTCTTAATCTGATAATAAAGAGCTATTATCAGGAGTGGACGCCATAGGTTGAATTTCTCTCCAAAATAATAATAAAAAAAAAACTAGATTTTTTATGACAAAAAAAAAAAAAAAAAAAAACTTTAAGGTGCTAAGTGTCATTAATGAAAATTGGAGGGGTTTTTTTGATTTTTTTTCTAAAACCTCAATGAAGGTTTAAGCAAATCCCAAATGCTCACTCAATTTAACCCGTTCCAATTCCACTTGACACCTTGTATTGGTTTAATGAGTTGATAAATTGCATTCAGTGACAAGATTTACAACTTGCCCAAACCCACGCTATCAAATATTCAATAATTTATAAAAATATATATTTTAAATTGGTTAATTTAATTCTTCTTGAATTTTGAGATTTTATTTATTTATTATTTTTAAACGATAGAAACTTGGATTTTGATATTTAGTTTATATTTGTTGTTTGGTTTATTTTTGAAATCTCAATAATCTAATGACTAGAGCTTATTTAGACCCCCAATTTTAATTACGGCTTGATTAATTTTATGCTTAACACACTTAATGTGGACTATACGTGATTAGCAAACTAATCAATCGAAGCATTCAACAATTGCATGGATGAACAAATAAGTGCAATGCTAAAATGGAAAAGGCAGTGGGTAAAAAATAGCAAATCCAAGGTAACACGACAATGTGTTATTGAAGAGGAAAATTGAAGAACTCGGCGTAAAAACCTTTCCATGACCCTTAAAGCCGAAATGATTCACTAAGTTGGAGTACAAGGATACCAAAAAGACCCTCCAAACCTAATCTACCCAAAGTACTTTAGCCCTCCATGCTCCGGTTACCAACGGACTTCTCAGGGTCTTGTTTTCACTAGTTTCCCGGATCTTGCAATACCGCTTGATTGCACTACCAAAGCCTCACAGGTTTATTTTGGCAAAGACCCAATGTTTCCCAAGCTCTAAAACACTATCTACACTCCGAATGAGTGTGAGTTGTGTTTGGGTACAAATCTTCTCTCAAGGTATGGCAATGGGAAAGGAGAAGGAGAAGAGACTACAAAGGAATTCTCACTTAAGAATGAGTAGCTCTCTCTAAAATGGTGGGTGTTGTAGAAACCTCTCTAGGATTTTTAATTTTCTTTACAATTTTGTAGGTAATGATGGTATATATAGTATGAGTGAAGGGTATAGGAGTCACACTTAAATCCTAGCTGTTAGTGCATCTCATGGGCCATCTCGCGAATTGGCCTAGTTGCGAGATGAGTCGCAAAACACTCTGACTCTTCAGCTTTCAGCATGTGCTCTTCATGTGACCTTCAACTGTCTTGATCAAATCTTTACCACTTAAGACTAAACCCATTACAATTAAATTCCACAAATACAAAAAAATAAATTAACGAAATTACAACGCTTTTTGTCATGGAATAAAGCCAACATAAATGTTATGTGAAAAATCATAACTTAACAATTTTCATATTTTGTAAATTATTTTAGATGAAGTTGGAATATCATGATCAAACATGTAGTTTGTAATTATTTATAGAACAATGAACTTATATAATTAAAAGAAAGCCTAATTTTTAGGGTAAATTAACTTTGAGATTTAGAAAAATGTCAAAAACCAATTATATATGTAAAAACAACATGACATCCCTAAAGGTTTTGATTCATATAACAACTAACCCTCTATAATAATTTATATCAATTACAATTGAGTCAACATACATATTTTTTTTATATTAAATTCTCATTTAGAATAACATTAATGCTTACAAACTAATTTTTTTATATAATAAAAATTAATAATAACTTTAGGGGGGCTAAGTGTTATTATTGAGAATTGAAGGAGTTTCTGATTATTTTCTCAAACCTCAATGATGATTAATGTAATTTAAATTTTTTTTCTTGTTTTGGTTTTATAAGGCTTAACAAAATTGCTACAACCTAATCCTTAAAGGTTGGGTTGGGCTAGAAATTTCTCAGTCCAAATTGACCAAGTTGAAAAATACTCCAAACCTAACCCAACTTTTTTTTTTGAGAAGAAAAAACCTAACCTAACTTGACCTATGCATACTACTACCTCTTTATATCTCTATCTTTCCTAATTAATGATGACAAAGTATGGTCTTCAAAAAAAAAAAAAAAAAAATGATGACAAAGTATGATAAATGATTGGGTAAATTACAAAAATCTCTATTTAATTTTCATGGAATGATACTCCCAAACTTTACTTTTCTATGATCCTTAATATATTTTAACATATCATGTTTACTTTTAATTTACCAAATTTAAAATCCTAAATCCTACCTACACCAAAAACAGATTGGTGTCTTAGTTTGATGATAAAAAAATCTTTATGGAATGGATGCCATAGTTTGAATTCTACATATAAAAAAAGAACAGAACTGTTTGTTTTTTTAATAGAAATTTCATATACGTTAATATAAACATATACATGTACATATACATATACATTAAATTTTTTATCGGCTAAATTAAAAATTACATCCTCTAATTTTGTCAAAAATTTAATTCAGTTTTGTAACTTTAATTTCACTCAATTTGTCTTTTTAAATTTTTTTTTATAACTTTATTTAATGTAATTATGAAAAATAAAGTGACAAGAAAACTCTATCACTCTTGATTCAAGCACTAATATCACTAGCCAACTTGGTTCCAAGATTATGTATAGTAATAAATTGAAAAAAAATATAACATTTCTTCTACCCTTATAGATCAAATAAAAACTAATAATATAACCTAAAAGAGTTTTTTCCTTTCTTCTCAAAAAAAAAAAAAAAAAAGAGTTTTTTCCTTCAAAACTATTGCGATGTTATCCACAGTTATTGAGCCAAATAAGTAATCTTGAACCTAGTAAAGAATGGACAGAATTGGACAATTAAAAATTGCAGATGAGCCTAACAAAGAAGGGGTAGAGTTGGACAATTACAGACTGTAGATGGCCCAATAAAATATGGAGTTTTTTGAACTATGAAAATGTAACAAATAAACAGTAAGGGTAGATAATTAAAAACTGTCAAAGAGTTGAGGTTTGCAATTGAACAAGCTTGAAAACTATTTCAAATACCGGACTAGACTAGTTGGTTCAACCAATTCCACCGGGAATTGGGTACCAGTCTAGTCCAGTATAAATGCCCAAAATCGGTCAAAAATTAGGAACTAGAAGCTAATTCAGTTTTTCCGTTGGTCTGGTTTTTAAAACCATGAGTTTAACAGCCTGTTTGGATGACTTTTTTTGCTCACTCAATTTCCGTCACTCAATTTCTGTCACTCATCACTCTAAAATACTAGGTTGTTTGGCACCATCACTCAATATTTTTCACACTATTTGTAGGTCCCATACCTGTTACTGGTGCAGTTTTTTTTTTTTTTTTTTTTTTTTTTTTTTTTTTTTTTTTTTTTTTTTTTTTTTTTTTTTTTTTTTCCGTACCCACCGAACCCAATGAAAAAAAAAAAATAGAGGAAGAACACGGAGACCAAACCCAGAGAAGAAAGGAAAAAAAAAAAAAAAGGAAGAACACGGAGACCGAACCCAGAGAAGAAAGGAAAAAAAAAGAAAAAAAGAGGAAGAACACAGAGACCAAACCCAGAGAAGAAAGGGAAAAAAAAAAAAAGGAAGAAAACGGAACCCAGAGAAGAAAGGAAAAAAAAAAAAAGGAAGAAAACGGAACCCAGAGAAGAAAGGAAAAAAAAAGAAAAAAAGAGGAAGAACACGGAACCCAGAGAAGAAAGGAAAAAAAAAAAAAAAAGAAGAGGAAGAACACGAAACCCAGAGAAGAAAGGAAAAAAAGAAAAAGAAAAAAAGAGGAAGAACACAAAACCCAGAGAAGAAAGGAAAAAAAAGAAAAAAAAAGAGGAAGAACACGGAACCCAAAGAAGAAAGGAAAAATGAAAAAGAAAAAAAAGGAATAGTTGTTTTGGTCAAAAGATTCGGCTGATTTATGATTAGTGGGTCCCTCATGTGTGTTTAATTACAAAAATGCCATTGAAAACAGAGAATTGAAAACTGAAAACAGCCAAAAGTTGTTTTCAGTTTCCACAACTCATAACTCAAAAAGTAGAGAATTAAGTGATGGAAATAGAGTTATGGAAACAGAGTTATCGTTTGCCAAACAACCTTTTTGCTATGGGTCCCACCAGTTTTGAGAATTGAGTTATGGAAATAGAGAATTGAGTTACGGAAACAGGCCAACCAAACAGCCTTTAAATCATTCAAATTGTGACTGGTTTAACAAATTGTAAGTAATGCATTTTGTTATATAAACACTATCGTAATATATATTGTAAGGTCATATTTTGTAATGGACCCTCCCCAATAGAATTTGTAGAGAGTGGGTTAAAAAGGCTAGGCACTAACAAAGCAATGAGAGTGATCTTGAAATTCCTCAGAGTGCTCACGAAGATTATCATCAGTTTTTTGTTAGGTCTCCCCTTGAGGGTCTTCGATTAAGTGTTTTTGAGTCTTTTTCTCGTCTTCGGCTCAGTCCGAGGATTCTATTCCTTCCCACCGGCCTCCTCCGTTAATAGGAATACTTTTGGTTATATAGCCTCGTTTTAGTTAATCTTAGCCGTCCATTTGTTGGTTATCTGAACTCTCTGCGTAAGGGCTGTCCCATCATCTGCTTTTGCAGGTTTTATGTTAGTTCTCAGCCGTATTAGCAGACTTTTTAAGTTGAAGTGACTGAGGTATCTGGGTTTGTTAGTCATTTTGTCATTAAGATGGCCAGAATGTTGGTGGAACACTTTTAATGGGTGAGGGATATTTTCCCTTTACTAACGTCAGTTTGTCAAGGACATGGGCATCTTCGGACTGGCCCTTTTGAGGATCTGGGCCCATCCTTTTTATTTTTAGCCTCTGTATTCTCCTCGGCGCGGGCCTTGGGCCGGCTATGGAGTGGGCCATGAATGTTGACATTTAGGGCCCCATATATATATATATATATATATAATTGTCATAAATATATATTTATTAGCTTTACATAAAAACACAATAACAATAAATTCCATATTTGTAAAATTTTATTTTTACCATTTCAAATAAAAAAGACATTCTAGATAAATGCTGATTAATAAATATCATAATTATCAAGTTTCATATTTATATACAAAATAAAAAAGATAAACCAAAATTTTAATACAATATTTAAATAAATATTTAATAAACATTAATATAAACATAAACATCTTTTTGTTTTTTATTTTTATTTTTTAGAGTTTCAACATATGAAGTCCATTCCTGATGATAACTTTTTATCATTAGACTAAGACATTAATCAGTTTTTGGTATAGAAGGGGATTAAACCTTACATCTATATATTCATATAGATATGCATTACAATTTTTTATGGGCTAAGTTAAAATTACATACTCTATTTTTCTTGAAATTCAATTTAATTTTGTAACCTTAATTTCCTTTAATTCTATCTATTTTATTTTATTTTATTTATTGTTCTTTCCTCTCTACAAGAGTGGCTTATTTATTTATTTATTTATATTAAAAATTAATTGTTTGGGGAAGAGGGATTTAATAGCATGCCTTATTTTGAAAAATCATTTTTGACAACTTTGTTTTGATCATAGTTTTGAAACTTGGACTATTCAAAGAATCTTGAAAAATCATTTTTGACAACTTTGTTCAAGGTTTTTAACGAACTAAGTTCAAACCGTAATGGTGTCAAAATTAATAATTTAATCATTAATTAATATGAAATAAAATATTCTTGACTAAAATTTCAAAAAAACTTTCTTAAATTATTTAAACAAATTTGTACAACGTGACAATATCTTTAAAAATCTAAAATATTTATGCAACTAAAATAATTTAAACCTATCATTACTTTTTTTTTTTTTGCACACATAGAAACCATATGAATAAAGGCATGCACAATTAAAAAAAAAAAAAAATTCATTTGCATTTATTCTCTAATAAAATACATTCATTAAATTGAATTTTCCTAAACATTTTTTAAAAAGAAACTAAAAATGTCCTTATCAATTTGACAATGGGACACTTTCTCAAAACAAAAAAAGAAGAAGAAAAAAAAAGACAATGGGACGGTGGGTCTATTGGGTTATACAAAAAGATAAAAGCAATTGACTAAATAGTCGATGACCGTGTTGGATAAAAAATAAAAAACGCATTGTAGGTCCGTGCAAGGCATGTGTGTGTGGTACTGTGGTTTGTGTGCTCTTGTTAAAAACCGAAAAAGGCAGCATAACACATTAACAACTTTGGCCTTCCCCACTTTCGGCGAAAATGGGTAACTAATTTTTTTCTTCTAACTATCTAGTTAGTTGTTAAAGTTTTGAAACTATATGTTTTACTAGCATCTCGAGTCTCTTAGACTCGATTTTGGCCTATAAATCGAGTCTTAGAGACTCGATTTTCATGGTCTGATGTGGCATTTTTATTCACGTGGAGCCCAGCTAGAAATCTAAGACTCGATTTCCAAACCAAAAAAATTAAAAAAAATTTTAAGTCTCAGAAGAGAGAAAGAATACAGAGAGAGCAAACCCAGACCCCGAATACCCATCATACCCATCAGACGTGAGCTCTCAAGCTCAAACACCCATCTTCAATCTATAAAAAAAAAACACCCATCTTCAACCCAAACCCCAATCAGATCAGAGACACAACAATCTCAACACAATCAGATCAGACACAATCAGATCAAAGAGACAAAGATCTAGAGAGAGGTGCGGCCTGGGTCTCGTGGAGCGGCGTGGCCTGGGTCGCGCGGAGCGGCGCGGCCTGGCTTGCGCAGCCTGGGTCGCACGGAGCCACGCGGCCTGGGTCGAGCGGCGCGGCGCGGCCTAGCCTGCGCGGCATGGGTTGAGCGACGCAGCGCGGCCTAGGCTGTCCATTTCTTCTTCTTCTTCTTGGGTTGGCCCGCTGCTTCTTCTCTATCTCCCTCTTTCTTTCTTTTTTTTTCTTTCTTTCTGCTGTTTCCGCGTTTGGGAGATTATAAATGGGTTGTAAATCAAATTTTTTTAAATTTTTTTGGTTTGTAAATCGAGTCTTAGAGACTCGATTTCCAGCCGGGCTCCACGTCAAAAAAATGCCAGATCAGACCATGGAAATTGAGTATTTTAGACTCGATTTATAGGCCAAAATCGAGTCTAAGAGACTCGAGATGCTACTTAAAAATATAGTTTCAAAACCTTAACAACTAACTAGATAGTTAGAGGAAAAAAATTAGTTAGCTATTTTGGCCCCCATTTTCGCAGAAGCATCTAATGGTTTCACAGAAGCCTCTCTCTCTCCTCTGAATCTTGTTTAATGGGTGTCTTGTTTTTCGTTCCTCTCCCACCAAAATCAAGATCTTAGTTTCTCAGTCTATAGTGAGCCCTATGACAGCAAGTGAACGAAGCACACGATACGAGGAGATCGACTTAAACTCGAGTCTATAGTGAGCTATAACAGCAAACCAACGAAGCACAAGACGATACTGATTTTCGAATCTGAATTGACTCAGTGACATAACTGTATAATGGCTCCATGTTCAGATGTTGCCGCCATTGCCTATGTGCCGAGGTTGACCGCTGCGGCCGATGATGATGATGATGATGCAGATTCTATTGTTGTTGGTGTTTAGAAATGGGCGATGTAATGAGAGGAGACATGAGCCTAGAGCTGACCTCTCTCACCCTCGGCCGCCGTTGAGTTGGCGACGAAGTAGGCGAGGTGGAGGAAGAAGAGGCGACTCCACCGTTGTTATGGTGACTTCTGCCTGAAGTTGGTCTTGCATCAATTCATTCATACTTTTTCAGGTTTAGGGTTTAGGGTTTGGGCAAAATTGAATAGAATCCAAACTCCAAAAATCACACTGGCATAGTGGCATATACTTGTGAATAAATTGAATAATCGAATCGGATCAGATCGGATTGGATCGGAAAAGGCAAAGTAAACCTGAAATGAGATTTGATTCAATTCAGCGACGACTGAGGTGTTTACCGGATTAGGGATATCAGAGAGAGAGATAAAAGAGAGAGAACTGTGTGGCGGTGTCCTCAAAAGGAACATAAAAAAAAAACTAGTCGTTGGCTTTGAGGATCAAGTCCTAACGGTTCTATTTTTCAAATTGAGAGGGGGTATGTATTACACACCAATCTATCTTTCTAAAATATGCTAAATTCTAACCATTTCTTGTAATACCCACATGTCCCATAAATGAGAAATCTTTCCACTCCAGGTCACTAGAGAGGGGTATTTCTGTTTCTGAAAAAAGAAAAAAGAAAAAAGAAAAAAGAGAGGGGTATTTCTCTAGGTAACTCTTCTAATATGGTGTGCATTCTACTCATGAATTGACTGACCCTGCTCAGAGTCAAAGTGTTTTTCGCCTTTTGTTTATTTTTGGCAGTATATTTGTATAGTATTTATTGAATAGATATAATTTTTGATAATTTTTATAGTAAATATGTTATAAAAGACTAAAAGCTTGTTTATTTAAAAAATACGTTAAAAAAAGAGGGGAAATTTTTTCAAGCAAATCTCAAATGCCCACTCAATTTTACATCTTCCAACTCCATCCAACACCTTGAACTCGTTTTCATGAGTTGATGCAGTGACAGGATTTTCAACTTGTTCCAACTTCACCTGTCACCTTGTACTGGGTTTTTTGGGTTTGGTGGCAAGATTTACAGCTTGACCCAACCCACGCTATCAATTTTCGATAGTTTATAAAAATATATTTTTTAAATTGGTTAATTTGATTCTTCTTGGATTTTGAGATTTTGTTTATTTATTTATTATTAAAAAATAGAAACTTGAATTTTGAGATCTAGTATTTTTTTTAAGGGAAATTTTGAGATTTAGTTTATTTGTTGTTTGGTTTATTTTGATATTTTGAAAATTATTTTTGATGAAGTTGAAATATCAAGATCAATCATGTAATTTGCAATTATTTATAAAATAATGAGCTTAAATAATGAAATGAAGGCCTAATTTTTAAAGGTAAATTAAAACAATCTACCTCAAGATTTGGGAAAATATCAAAAACCAATCATATTTTTATAAATAAAATGACATCCCTAAAGGTTTTGATTGATATAACAAATAACCCTCTATAACCATTTATATTAGTTACAATTGAGTCAACATACATACTTTTTTCATATTAAATTCTTATTTAGAATAACATTAATGCTTACTAACTAGATTTTTTATATGATAAAAAATAATAATAACTTTAGGGTGCTAAGTGTCATTAATGAAAATTGGAAGGGGTTTCTGATTTTTTTTCTCAAACCTCAATGAAGGTTTAAGCGAATCCCAAATGCTCACTCAATTTAACCTGTTCCAACTCCACCTAGCACCTTGTATTGGTTTTTATGAGTTGATAAATTGCATTCGGTGACAAGATTTACAACTTGACCCAACCCACGCTATCAATATTCAATAGTTTATAAAAATATATTTTTTAAATTGGTTAATTTAATTCTACTTGGATTTTGATACTTAGTTTATATTTGTTGTTTGGTTTATTTTCATATTTTGTAAATTATTTTAGATGAAGTTGGAATATCAGGATCAATCATGTAGTTTGTAATTATTTATAGAACAATGAAGTTAGATAATTAAGTGAAAACCTAATTTTTAGGGTAAATTAACTTCAAGATTTGGAAAAAATGTCAAAAACTAATTATATATTTATAGACAACATGACATCCCTAAAGGTTTTGATTCATATAACAACTAACCCTCTATAACCATTTATATCAATTACAATTGAGTCAACATACATATTTTTTCATATTAAATTCTCATTTAGAATAACATTAATGTTTACAAACTAAATTTTTACAAAATGAAAAATAATAATAACTTTAGGAGGCTAAGTGTCATTATTGAAAATTGGAAGGGGTTTCTGATTTTTTTTTCTTGTTTGGTTTTATAATGCCTAACAAAATTGCTACAACCTAATCCTTAAAGGTTGGGTTGGGCTAGAAATTTCTCAATCCAAATTGACCGAGTTGAAAAATACTCCAAACCTAACCCAACTTTATTATTATTATTTTTTTAGAAGAAAAAACCTAACCCAACTTGACCTATGCATACTACTACCTCTTTATATCTCTATCTTTCCTTATTAATGATGACAAAGTATGGTTTTCAAACAAAAAATAAAAATAAAAATGACGACAAAGTATGATAAATGATTGGGTAAATTACAAAAATCTCTATTTAAGTTTCATAGAATGACTCTCCCAAACTTTACTTTTCATATGATCCTTAATCGATTTTAACATATCATGTTTACTTTTAATTTACCAAATTTAAATTCCTAAATCCCGGCACACCAAAAACAGATTGGTATCTTAGCTGATGATGAAAAAAAATCTTCATGAAATAGATGCCATAGGTTAAAATTCTATATATAAAAAAAATAAGAGAACCATTTGTTATTTAATAAAAATTTCATATACATTAATATAAACGTATACATATACATTAAATTTTTGATCGGCTAAATTAACAATTACACCCTCTAATTTTGTCGAAAATTTAATTCAGTTTTGTAACTTTAATTTCATTCAATTTATTCTTTTAATTTTTTAAATTTATTCAATGTCATTATGAAAAATAAAGTGACAAAAAAACTCTATGACTCCCGATTCAAGCAATAATATCACTAGCCAACCTGATTCCAAGATTATGTATGGTAATAAATTGAATAATATAACCTTTCTTCTACCCTTATAGATCAGATAAACACTAATAATATAACCTAAAAGAGTTTTTTCCTTCAAAACTATCGCAATGTTATCCATAGTTATTGAGCCAAATAAGTAATCTTGAACTCAACAAAGAGTGGACTGAAGTGGACAATTAAAAATTGCGGATGAGACTAATAAAAAATAGGTAGAGTTGGACAATTACAAATTGTAGACGTGCTAAAGGAGATTTTGTTATCTGCGTTATGAAAATGTAACAACAAGAAAGTAGGGTCATTCAATTAAAGACTACGGATGAGCTATGGTTTGCAAGTGAGCTAGTTTAAATCATTTAAATTGAGAGTTTTGTTATACAAACGCTATCATAATAAATATACACACACACACATATATATATATATATATATATATATAAAAGCATAATTATCATAAATATATATTTAATAGCTTTACATAAAAACACAATAATAATAAATTCCATATTCACAAAATTTTATTTTTACTATTTCATACAAAAAAACACAATCTAGAAAAGTGCCGATTAATAAATATCATAATTATCAAGTTTCATATTAATATACAAATTAAAAGAGATAGAATGAAAATTTTAACACAATATTTAAATAAATATTTTATAAACATTTTTTTTTTTTTGAGAAAGAAATATTTTATAAACATAAATATAAACATCAACATCTTTTTTTCTAGAGAGTTTCAACCTATGATGTCCATTCTTGATGATAACTTTTTTTTATTAGACCAATACATCAATTAGTTTTTGATGTAGGCAAGGATTAAATCCCACATCTATATATTCATATACATATACACTGCAATTTTTTATAGGCTAAATTAAAATTACATACTCTAATTTTTCAAAAATTCAATTCAATTTTTTAACCTTAATTTCCTTAATTTCTATGTATTTTATTTTATTTATTGTTCTTTCCTCTCTACATAGTGTGCCTTAATTTTTTTTTTTTGGGATAGTTTGGGGAGGAGGAGTTTAGTAGCATGCCTTATTTTAAAAAATAATTTTTGACAACTTTGTTTTGACCATAGTTTTAAAACTTGGACTATTCAATGAATCTTGAAAAATCATTTTTGACAACTTTGTTCAAGGTTTTTAACTGACCAAGGTCAAAATATAATGATGTAAAAATTAATTTTTTTTTTTGAGAACGATGTCAAAATTAAATTTAATCATTAATTAATATAAAAATAAATGAAATAAAATATTCTTGACTAAAAATTTTAAAAATATTTTCTTAAATTATTTAAACAAGTTTGTACAACATGACAATATCTTTTAAAAATCCAAAATATTTATGCAACTAAAATAATTTAAACCTATCAATACTCTTTTTTTGAACACATAGAAAAATATGAATAAAGGCATGTCCAATTAAAAAATAAATCATTTGAATTTATTCTCTAAAAATGTACAATTGAATTGAATTTTCCTTTACATTTTTTTAAAAAGAAACTAAAAATGTCCTTGTCAATTTGACAATGGGATAGTGGGTTTACTGGGTTATACAAAAAGACAAAAACAATTTTTTTTTTTTTTTTGGTTGAAAGACAAAAACAATTGACTAATAGTCGATGACCGTGTTGAATTAAAAAAAAAAACACACACACACACACACACATTGTGGTTGTGTGCTCTTGTTAAAATCAGAAAAAGGCAGCATAACACATTTAACATATCTGGCCTTCCCACTTTCGCAGAAGCATCTCTGGTTCCACAAAAGCCTCTCTCTCTCTCTCTCTCTCTCTGAATCTTGTTCCATGGGTGTTTTGTTTCTGGTTCCTCTCCTGCCGAAGTCAATATCTTAAGACTCTCAGTCTATAGTGAGCCCTATGACAGCAAATGAACGAAGCACACGACACGAGGAGATCGACTTGAACTCGAGTCTATAGTGAGCTATAACAACAAACCAACGAAGCACAAGATGAGATTGATTTTTGAATTTGAATCAACTTAGTGACAGAATTGTATAATGGCTCCATGTCCATGCCGAGGTTGACTGCTGCGGCTGATGATGGTGATGCAGATTTTATGGTTTGTTGGTGTTTAGAAATGGGTGATGTAATGAGAGGAGACATGAACCTAGAGCTGACCTCTCTCACCCTTGGCCGCTGTTGAGTTGGTGGCGGAGGAGGTGGAGGTGGAGGAAGAAGAGGCGACTCCACCGTTCTTGTAACACCCACATGTCCCACAAATGAGAAATCTTTGGGCCCCTAGAGAGGGGTATTTCTCTAGGTAACTCCTCTCATATGGTGTGCATTCTACTCATGAATTGATTGACCTACTCAAATTGGTAATTTTTATAGTAAATATGTTCTAAAAGACTAAAAACTGGTTTATTTCAAAAAAGACACTAAAACAAATAAAACAAACAAAAGGTGAATTTTTTTTAAAGCAAATCTCAAATGTTCACTCAATTTAACCCGTTCCAACGCCACCCAACACCTTGAATTGGCTTTTATGAGTTGATGCGGTGACAAGATTTTTAACTTGTTCAAACTCCACCCGACACCTTGTTTTGGTTTTTATGATTTGATGAATTGGGTTCGGTGACAAGATTTACAACTTGACCCAACCCACGCTATCAATTTTCAATAGTTTATAAAAATATATTTTTTAAATTGATTAATTTGATTCTTCTTGGATTTTGAAATTTTATTTATTTATTTATTATTAAAAGATAGAAACTTGGGTTTTGAGATTTAGTTATTTTTTTAAGGGAAATTTTGAGATTTAGTTTATATTTGTTGTTTGGTTTATTTTGATATTTTGAAAATTATTTTGATGAAGTTGAAATATCAACATCAATCATGTAATTTGCAATTATTTATAAAGTAATGAACTTAAATAATTAAATGAAGGCCTAATTTTATTAGGGTAAATTAAAACAGTCTACCTCAAGATTTAGGAAAATGTCAAAAACCAATCATATTTTTATAAACCAAATGACATCCCTGAAGGTTTTGATTCATATAACAAATAACTCTCTATAAAAATTTATATCAGTTACAATTGAGTCAACATACATATTTTTTAATATTAAATTCTTATTTAGAATAACATTAATGCTTTCTAACTAGATTTTTTATATGATAAAAAATAGGGGAAATTATAATAAACCTACCTGTGGTTAGGCTCGTTTTCACTTTGCCTACCTGTGGTTTAAAATTTGACACTTTGCTCACCTGAGCTTCAATTTGTTTGCTTTTCGTTACCCACCTCACCCTTAAACGTTAGAAAAACACCTTTTAATAGAAATTACAACATAAGATGGATCAAAACAACGAACCCTTAAACTCTTTCCTAGAATCATGAAAATCCCCAAAGCACCATACCCATGCTCTCTCTTCTTCTTTACTTCTTCAACTTCTACTCTCAAATCCTCTCTTATCCTTTCAATCAAGCTTGCTCATTTCCAAACCCTTTTTGTCAAACCAAAAAGCACACAAAGATGTTCACTGAAGGCCTGGATGAAAGCGCAATCAAATGGGTTAAACAGGTACATTTTGTATTGTAAAAATTATTCTCTCTTTCACAGAAAATTGAGTTCTTTATTCTTTGTTTTTTTCTCTTCTCCCTTTCCTTTCTATTTCAAATTATGGGTCTAACTCTAATCTGCTTCTTTCACTTTCATTTTGATTCTATGACTCTTTTTTTCATCTTTTTGAGTTTTGGGTTTTTAGGGATCAGATTTACAAGTGGAAGAACCCCCACTAGTTCGATCTCCTTTAATAGAGAAGATTGGATGTGATCCATTTCCAAAATCTCCTATTTCACACAGATAATTCAATGGTGAGACTTTCATGTCTCCCCATGTATTGCCTTCTTTCAAGTTCCACTTTGGCCTGTTGGCACCACGTTTGGTCACTCAAGTGGATTACTATTTTGGATAGAAAATTACATGTAACATCGACTGATAGTGATGCGATGGTTGTGGACTGTGGGTGAACTAGAGACAGTTGTGGGTTTTAATGGTGTTTGTAGTGCCAGTTCTGGGTTTCTAGTTTTTGAACTTTTCTAGGTTTTCAATTTTTGTTGGCAGGGACATGAGGAGCAGGAGATTTGATTTGATGTATTTGAATGTTGTTAAGTTAGATTAGGAGTTTTAATTTTTATCCAATTTTTCTCATACGGCTTTATCATGCTTTCAGATGTATACTTAGTTTGTTTGTGGTTGAGATGATAAGTTCAAATACAAGTTGAAGTTCTAAGAAATTGCATAATATTTTTTACCAATAGCACATTTTGATCTTGTTTTCTCTTGAATTTTTATGTGTTTTATGTTTGGGAGGAAAGAGACATAAAAATGGTGCAAAAATACATATTTAACCTTCTTTTTAATAGAGGTGGGTAACGGAGCCCTAACGGAAGTAACCTTAGGTGGGCAAAATGTTAAGTTTTAAACTACAAGTAGGCAAAGTGAAAATGGGCCTAATCATGGGTGGGTTTACTGTAATTTCCCCTAAAAAATAATAATAACTTTAAGGTGCTAAGTGTCATTAATGAAAATTGGAAGGGGTTTCTGATTTTTTTTTTCTCAAACCTCAATGAAGGTTTAAGCAAATCCCAAATGCTCACTCAATTTAACCCGTTCCAACTCCACCTGACACCTTGTACTGGTTTTTATCAGTTGATAAATTGTGTTTAGTGACAAGATTTATAACTTGATCCAACCCACCCTATCAAATATTCAATAGTTTATAAAAATATATATTTTAAATTGGTTAATTTAATTCTTCTTGAATTTTGGGATTTTATTTATTTATTATTATTAAATGATAGAAACTTGGATTTTGATATTTAGTTTATATTTGTTGTTTGGTTTATTTTTGAAAGCTCGATAATCTAATGACTAGAGCTTATTTAGACCCCCAATTTTAATTATCGTTTGATTAATTTTATACTTAACATACTTAATGTGGAATATTCGTGATTAGCAAATTAATCAATCGAAGCACTCAACATTTGCATGGATGAACAGATAAGTGCAATGCTAAAATGGAAAGGGCAGTGGGTAAAAGAATAGCAAATCCAAGATAATACGACAATGCGTTATTGAAGAGGAAAACCAAAGAGCTCGGCATAAAAACCTCTCCGTGGCTCTTCGAGTCGCAATGATCTACTAGTGAATAAGTTGGAGTATAAGAATACCAAAAAGACCCTCTAAGGCTAATCTACCTAAAGTACTTTAGCACTCCATGCTCTAGTTAGCAACGGACTTCTTGGAGTCTTGTCTTCACTAGCTTCTCGGATCCCGCAATACCACCTGATTGCACCACCAGGCCTCATCAGCCTTTGGCAAAGACCCAATGTTTCTCAAGCTCCAAAACACTCTCGACACTCCGAATGAGTGTGAGTTGTTTTTGGGTACAAATTTCCTCTCAAGGTATGACAATGGAAGAGGAGAAGGAGAAGAGACTACAAAGGAATTCTCACTTAAAAAATGAGTAGCTCTCTCTAAAATGGTGGGTGTTGTAGAAACCTTTCTAGGGTTTACTATTTGAATAGCCTCCTTACAATTTTATGGGTAATGATAGTATATATAGTATGGGTGAAGGGTATAAGAGTCACACTTAAAATCCCAGCTGTCAGTGCATCTCGCGGGTCATCTCGTGAGTTGGCCTAGTTGCGAGATGAGTCGCGAAATACTCTGACTCTTCAACTTCCAGCATGTGCTCTTCATGTGACCTTCAACTGTCTTGATCAAATCATCAACACTTAAGATTAAACCTATTACAATTATATCCCACAAATACAAGAAAATAATTTAATAAAATTACAACGTTTTTTGTCATGGAATAAAGCTAACATAAATGTTATGTGAAAAACCATAACTTAACAATTTTCATATTTTGTAAATTATTTTAGATGACGTTGGAATATCAGGATCAATCATGTAGTTTGTAATTATTTATAGAACAATGAACTTAAATATTTAAATGAAAGCCTAATTTTTAGGGTAAATTAACTTCGACATTTAGAAAAATGTCAAAAACCAATTATATATTTATAAACAACATGACATCCCTAAAGGTTTTGATTCATATAACAAACCTCTATAATCATTTATATCAATTACAACTGAGTCAACATACATATTTTTTTTATATTAAATTCTCGTTTAGAATAACACTAATGCTTACAAACTAATTTTTTTATATAATAAAAATTAATAATAACTTTAGGGGGCTAAGTGTTGTTAACCATCATTGGGCTAGAAATTTCTCAATCCAAATCAACCGAGTTGAAAAATACTCCAAACCTAACCCAACTTTTTTTTTTTAATGAGAAGAAAAAACATGACCCAACTTGACCTATGCATACTACTACCTCTTTATATCTCTATCTTTCATAATTAATGATGACAAAGTATGGTTTTAAAAAAAAATGATGACAAAGTATGATAAATGATTGGGTAAATTACAAAAATCTTTATTTAAGTTTCATGGAATGACAGTCTCCCAAACTTTACTTTTCATATGATTCTTAATCAATTTTAACATATCATTTTTACTTTTAATTTACCAAATTTAAAATCCTAAATCCCGCCTACACCAAAAACAGATTGGTGTCTTGGCCTGATGATAATTTTTTTTTCATGAAATGGATGCCATAGGTTGAAATTCTACATATAAAAAAAAGAACAGAACCGTTTGTTTTTTTAAAAAAATTTCATAAACATTAATATAAATATATACATAAACATATACATATACATTAAATTTTTGATCGGCTAAATTAAAAATTACACCTCTAATTTTGTCAAAAATTTAATTCAATTTTGTAACTTTAATTTCATTCATACTCTGGTTAGTAATATATTATAAACCCGGTTTAAAACATTAATATTATTATTTTCATGTGTGCTCTAATAAGTATTACTGTTTACTCCAAAAAAAAAAAAAAAAGGGATGTTTATCTCACATTGGTTGTGTGTGTCTAATGTCTGCTGTTTATAACCCTAGTCTACAACTACAAAGGTTAGGCCCTTTTGTAGTTGTATTCTAGTTAGTAATGTATTATAAACCCGATTTAAAATACTAATATTATTATTTTCGTGTGTGTTTTAACAAGTATTACTGTTTACTAAAAAAAAAAAAAAAAAATTCAATCAATTTAGTCTTTTAACTTTTTAACTTTATTTAATGTCATTATGAAAAGTAAAGTGAGAAGAGAACTCTATCACTCCCGATTCAAGCAATAATATCACTAGCCAATAGATCAAATAAACACTAATAATATAACCTAAAAGAGTTTTTTCCTTCAAAACTATCGTGATGTTATCCATAGTTATCAAGCCAAATAAGTAATCTTGAACCCAATAAAGAATAAAAAAGGCCATTTGATTTCATTACTACTCTTACAACAGACTTTATATCACATTCTTTATATTACAATACACCATATTAAAATAATATTTTTTTTACACCTAACATAGGTCATGTGTGTTTGAGTGAAAAAAAAAAAAAGAATAAAAAAGGATTATGCATGTTTGAGAGAGAGAAAGAATAAACAGGAAAAGAAAGAATGCATAGGCTATATAGTATCATCTAAAAATACATGATACTATAACAATGTTTAAAATTTAGTACAGGAATGCGAGACCAGTTATGTAAGGCTCCTTTTTCTGTTTTATTTATTTATTTATTTTTTATTTTATTTTTATATAATGAATATCCTTATGTACTTTGCATTTCATCTGGTTTTAAAGGACTAGATGAGAATGCTCTAATATATTCTCTTTATTAAACAATTATTATATACTGGTAAGTGTGAAATTGACGTGTCTTGAAGATTTCAATTTAAAATTCTAATCATCTATCATTCTCTACCAAATGCATAAACTTATTTCAATTTAAAATTTTAATCATCTATCCTTCTATACCAAATGCATAAACCAATTTGGTTCAAATCAGATAGATGAAAATCAGGATGATTATTTAGGAAAAAATAATTATTGATATGTTACATTTGTCATGTCCTATTGTCCTTATGGACATTTTTGAGCATGCATTATTGGCATAAAATATTGCATTTATATCTTTTTATTCTTACAGACATGTAAATATTTTTTTAAGATTGAAGCATTTCTTGAAAAGCCAAATGAAGAGTATAGTGCTTGGATTCTTGGCTCATAGAAGTGGGGATGTTTGAGGGACTTTAGGTTCTTGATCGAGTAAGGCTTCATTGTCCATAAGATGTAATTGAAAGCATATGGGTTTAAATAGAAATAATGATTGTAGAAGGTGTAGAAGTTTACGCTTTTCTATGGACAAAGTGATGTCTGGTTCTCCTTACAGGGCTTGAAGGCCTTATATGGAATTCTTGGTTTAACTATATTTTCCTGCAAGATATTCACACAAAATAAATTTAATTGTTCATGCCTATTTCACTTAAGTGTTCTTTCTCCTTTGATTTTAACTTAGCTCTTTATCAATGTTGATTCTTTGTCGTTTTTTAGGGATATGCCTTTGATTCCCCCCCAAAAAAGTAGAAGATATAAATCTTTTCATTCTTGATTAATTTTGAATGTTATTTGGATGTAGTTAAGCATCAGGGGAGTAAAAACTTTGCTTTTTTAATTAATAATAACGTATAGTTTTAAGGCATGTACATGCTTATATTTGGCAAGTTGCTATGTTAAAGTACAAAATGTTCTATGTATGACGAAAATTTGCAAGTTTTATTAGGGCATCCAAATATATGTGTTTTGGAATCACTTTTCAACCATTGTGGATTCAGTTTGTTAAATGACTGCATATTGCAAAAGGTCATATTCATATTAATTTGGGAAACTTATTACAAAAAATAACGTAGTGTTGCCAAATTCGAATTTGGAACTAACTGTAGTCCTAGAAAAATTTGTTAATTTTGAGCTTTAGTAGGATTTGATCAAACATTGAAATGTGGAGGACAGTGGCATTTATTTATTTATATATTTTTTTTAATGTTGATTTCTTTAATTTCTTAGAGATTGTAAATATACATCTCATTACCCTTCTACAATTCATGATAAAACACTACACAACAAATGATACCCAACTTTGGAATAAAAAACATGGCTAGAGACTAAGGTTTAGTTTGAATTTAGTTTTACTAGCAAGCTTCGTAGATTAACTATTATGTTAAGGCAGACGTTGTGGACTTGTGGGTTTTGTAAAGACTATGATTAACTGTGGGTGTTTGAGATGTGTATTTTTGTTTTAGAATTAAAAGGAAAGAGAAAGACACATTCTATATCAACTTTTATTTTACAATATTCTTTAAAAGTTGTTTTCTTATTTCTTATTAATTATAATAAATATGTGTGTGCAATTTATAATTGTTGCTTTTTATGATGAACTCATTACTAACAAAATTCTATAATAATTATGCTATATAATATATGTACAGTATTTTTTAAAACCATTTTATATAAAACATTACAATATTATATGTGCAACGCACATGCAGCTCACTAGTTATTATTAATGATAGAAACTTGGATTTTGAGATTTTTTTAATTAATATTATTAATGATTGAAACTTGGATTTTGAGATTTAGTTTATATTTATTGTTTGGTTTATTTTGTTATTTTGAAAATTATTTTTGATGAAGTTGGAATATTAGGATCAATCATGTAATTTGCAATATATATATATATATATATATATAAATAGGTAAAACTTAGAGAAAATCCAATTAAATTATACAATTGAAGTCCAATTTTGAGCCAAGTGTCCTAAATTATTTATTTTTAGAGAGTTTTTTCCTTAATTTTGGAGCCAATTGTGGGACCACATGATAAATATTCATCCAAGTGAGTTATTGAGTCCAAAAACTAAAGAGTCTAGAATTAATGAACTTCAAAAAAAAGAAAAAGAAAAAGAAAAAATGCTTCACAAAATCAAAAATTAAGAGTTCATAAAATATTTTTTATAAAAAAACATGGACAATTTACATTTTTTACCTACTAATATTCTTACTTGATTTTCTAAAGAGTTAACAAAATATAAGAATGACTATATATCAATAGTATTTAAATTATATATATAGGAATTATACTATGCATCTTAATGTATATCTTTTAAGTATATCAATGCATATGCATGAGGTTACAAGCTAGTTATTTATAGAACAATGGATTTAAATAATTAAATGAAAGCCTAATTTTTTAGGGTAAATTAAAAAAATTTACTTTGAGATTTGGAGAAATGTCAAAACCCAATCTTATTTTTATAAATAAAATGACATCCTAAAGGTTTTAATTCATATAGCAAATAACCCTTTATAACCATTTATATCAATTCCAATTCAGTCAATATCCATATTTTTTTTTTCAAATTAAATTATTATTTGGAATAACATTAAGAGAAATGCTATGTCCATAATATTTTCATAACATTTTCACGACAAATCCTAAGTGGCAGGTTGTTGCTAGTTGTTATTGTTAGGGCAAAAAAGTAATCTTAGTGTTAGATTCAAATTTGAACCAATAACAACTAACCACCTATGATTTGTTGTGAAAATGTTGTAGATGTAGCACCTCTCATACATTAATGATTACTAACTAGATTTGTTATATGATGGAAATAATAATAATTTTAGGGGGCTAAGTGTCATTATTGAAAATTGGAAGTGGTTCCTCAGTGAAAGTTAGTGTAATTTAACAATTTTTTTTGATAAGTAACATTTTGTTTTTGGTTTTATAAGGCCTAACAAAATCGCAACACCTTTATGGTTGAGTTGGATTAGAAATTTCTCAATCCAAATTGACCGGAATGAAAAATACTCCAAACTAACCCAACTTCACCTACGCATACCACTACCTCATTATATCTCTATCTTTATCTTACCTAATTAATGATAACAAAATAGGATAACGAATGGGGTAAATTACGAAAATCACTATTTCAATTTCATGGAATGACACTCTTCCAAACTTTACTTTTCATAAGATGTTAACATATCATGTTTATTTTTCATTTACCAAATTTAAAATCCCAAATCCCACCTATATATTAAAAAAAAATTGGTATCTTGGCCAAGATGATAAAAACAATCATCATGGAATACATGCCATAGATTAAAATTATATATATATATATATATATAGCACATATTGTTTCTTTTTTTTTTTAATAAAAACTTCATAAACATTAATATAAACATATACATATACATATACATGCATCTACATCTACTTTAAATTTTTTATATGCTAAATTGAAATTACACCATCTAACTGTAATTTTAATACAGCTCCAAAACCAATTGAGATTTTGAATATTATAACAATGAGTGTTCCTTTAATTTTAGGCGGTTCTTCAAAAAGAAACAATGGAGTAGTCAGCGTTAACATCGAATGAGAAATAACTGTCATTACTGGAGAGTCCCCAATAATGGACATGATCCATAGGACGTTGATAGTAATCATGCAAGTCCGAGTCCCTAAATTCTTGATTATAAGACCTGCAATGATCGAACCAATGATATTCAGAATCACAAATTTATTTTTTAGATCTTTTTTTTTTTTTTTTTTTTTTTTTTTTTTTTTTTTTTTTTTTGAGTTTGTCAATTTCAAAGTCATTAGGGCAATGGCCATGCCACTAAGGATGGCCATTACTACCATCATTGTACCTTTTATAATTTTTTTTTCATATAGAAATGATCAAATTTAAGGGAAGAGAAGAAATAAATTTTTTTATTTGTTTTTCTCTTTTCGTATAAAATTAGTAGTGGAAAACTATATACATAATAGATATATTAACGGGTCTTTTTGTTTTTATTCTTGATTGTCCTATTAATGATATCAATCCAGGGCCATATATGATACGATCCTGATAGGAATTAACTGAATTCGAGGACAGCCAACCTCCAAGAATTAGAGAGAAAAGAGAGATAACAAGAAAGAGAAACAGAGTATAGGAAAGCAATAAGAAAATGACTTATTTCATATATGCCAAACAATATAGTTCAGTCTCTTTATATACTGAATTACTTGTACTAACTAATTTCCTAATGTTTGATTACAATGCACTAATCATTGATTAACCGTAAATGAGTAACTAACAGTGCACCTCAAGACAGCCCTTCTCATTAGCAACTCTTGCCAATCACAGTAGCAATCACGCACCCTCAGTGCACTCCAAGACCACACTTCAGTCACGTGCCTCCACATTTAGCATTGTATCAATTCAAGACCACACTTCAGTCACGTGCCTCCATATTCAGCATTGTATCAATACTTCCCTCCTCAAAGCACCTTGCCCACAAGGTGAGGAAATTTTTGCTGGAGATGGTATAAATCTTCCCAAGTAGCATCTTCAGTGGTACAGCCTTGCCATTTGATTAAAACCTGAGTGATGGTCCTGCTTCTCAGCTGAATGGACCTGCTCTTCAAGACTACCTCAGGTTCAAGCACAGGAATACCTTCAAGTGAGACAGAGGGCAATTGAGAAATAGGAGTGATTTGCTGTCCTATTTTAGCCTTAAGATAGGAGACATGGAAAACAGGGTGAATTAAGGAATCAGCTGGTAAGGCCAGCTTGTAAGCTATTTCCCCAACCTTGTGCAGCACTTGGAAGGGGCCATAAAAATTTGGAGAAAGCTTACTAAGAGCAGTAGGCTTCAAGGACCTCTGCCTGTAAGGTTGCAATTTCAAATACACCCAATCACCCTCTAAAAAACTCCTCTCTACCCGATGCTTATCAGCTTGAACCTTCATTCTCTCTTGAGCCAATAACAAGTTTTGTTTAAGTAAGGATATGACCTGCTGCCTACTTTGCAAATGATCATCAACAGCTTCTACCAAAGTGGTGCCAGGAATGTAATCTAATAGCCTAGGAGGGGGATAACCATATAATGCTTCAAAGGGAGTCATCTTGGTTGAGGAATGGAAGTTGGTGTTAAACCAGAACTCAGCCAAGGGCAACCACTCTACCTAGGCAGTAGGTTTAGATGCTGTAAAGGCTCTCAAATACTGCTCTAGGCTTCTATTAACCACTTCAGTTTGGCCATCTGTTTGAGGATGGTAAGTTGATGACATAGCTAAGTCTACCCCTTGAATCTTCATCAATTCCTTCCAAAAATGAGAAGTAAAGATGGGATCCCTGTCACTCATTACAGAAGCAGGCATACCATGAAGTTTAAACACAAATTGCATGTAAACAGAAGCAACCTTGGATGTAGTGTAAGGATGAGATAATGCAATGAAGTGTACATACTTAGTCAACCTTTCCACCACTACAAGTATTACGGACTTCAATTGAGATTTAGGCAATCCCTCAATGAAATCCATACTCACAGATAACCATGGCTTGGAAGGAATAGGTAGGGGTTGGAGTAAACCAGCTAGCTTACAATTCTCATGCTTAACCCTTTGACACACATCACATTCCTTGATATATTGTTTTAAGTCCTTCTTCATACCAGGCCAATAAAAATCTTGTTTGACCTTGTGTAAGGTCTTCACATATCTTGAATGACCACCCAAGGGCCCATTGTGAACATGGTGCAAAATGGATGACTTTAGAGAACTAGTAGAACTCAAATAGATCTTGCCTTTAAAGAACAACAATCCGTCCATTAAAGAAAACCTTTAGGTGGATTACCACTCTCCTTAAATGTAGACAAGATAGCTTGGATGGCCGAATCTGTCTCATAACTTGCCTTCAGCTCAGCCACCCATGTTGGAGTAGGAAATGAAATTATATATAAGGTACCAGATAAAGATGGTAATGCAGCAACAGCCTTGTCCAACCTTTCATCAGTTTGATTAGCACCCATCAAATTTAAAACAGTAGTACCTTCAAGCACATTTTGACAGTTTTGAACCTCATGCTTAGACCCCTCTCCTCTTCTAGACAAGCCATCTGCCACTACATTCTCAGAACCCTTCTTATACTCAACCACAAATGCATATTCCATCAATTTGGACAGCCATTTCTGTTGAAGTGGAGTACTAATCCTTTGATGCAGCAAATACTTGAGACTTTGTTGATCTGTTTTGATGACAAAAGGTCTCCCCACAAGATAAGGCCTCCATTTCTTTACTGCAGAAATTAAGGCAAGAAATTCCTTTTCATAAGTAGACATTGCTAGAGCACTACCCTTTAGGACTTGACTGTGAAAGGCAATAGGTTGGTGCTCCTGCATTAAAATAGCACCAATTCCACTGCCAGAAGCATCACATTCTACTGTGAAAGTCTTACTAAAATCAGGTAAGGCCAAAACAGGTGGGCTGGATATAGCTAATTTCAACTGATTAAAGGCTGCTTCAGCTTTTGCACCCCAAGAAAAAGAATTCTTCCTCAAAAGGGCAGTCAATGGAGCTGCAATATGACCATAACCCTTGACAAATTTTCTGTAATAACCAGTCAGGCCCAGAAACCCTCTCAATGACTTCACATCCTTAGGCACAAGCCATTCTTGCATAGCTAAGATTTTCTTGGGGTCAGTTTTTACACCTTCCCCAGAAATGATATGACCTAAGTATTCCACTTCTAAGCAAGCAAACATGCACTTAGACATCTTAGCATACAATTGGTTTGCAGCCAACACTCCTAAAACAATTCTGAGATGTTCAATATGGTCAGGCATGTTTCTGCTATAAACCAGAATATCATCAAAGAAAACCAATATAAACCTCCTAAGGTAGGGCTTGAAAACTTGGTTCATTAAGGATTGAAAGGTGGAAGGGGCATTTGTCAACCCAAAGGGCATGACAAGGAACTCATAGTGCCCTTCATGAGTTCTAAAAGCTGTTTTTGGAATATCTTCCTTCCTCATCCTGATTTGGTGGTATCCAAACCTCAAGTCTAGCTTAGAAAAAATGCAAGCTCCATGTAATTCATCTAAAAGTTCATCTATAACAGGGATAGGGTATTTATCTTTAATAGTGGCTTGATTTAATGCCCTATAATCTATACACATACACCATGAGCCATCAGATTTTCTAACCAACAGAACAGGTGATGCAAAGGGACTTTGACTATTCTGAATAAAGCCTACTTCCAACAAATCCTTCACAATTTTCTCAATTTCATTTTTTTAGTAATAGGGATACCTGTATGGTCTTTGACAAATAGGTTGAGTGTTTTCCTTAAGGTTGATTTGGTGTTCATGACCTCTCACTAGTGGTAGGTTCACTGGAGTAGTAAATACGCCTTGAAACTCCTGCAACAAGGCTGTGACTTCAAGAGAAAGAGCAGACTGCCTTTCAGTTGTACTACCAGTGGTAATCTGTAAAATTAAACCCCTCCTGGTAGGTTCTTTGAAGAACTGATCCTCATTTTGCACTTCAAAACCCTTCGAAGTATTAAGGCCCTGTAACAGTACCTGTCTACCTCCATAGATGAACCCCATTGAAAAATTCTTGAAATCCCAATTAATGATCCCTAAAGTGCTGAGCCACTGAGTGCCAAAAACCAAATTACAACCTCCTAAAGGTAGCACATGTAATTGAACTAGGAAAACCTCCCCTTGTAAACACACAGGAATATCCTTGCACAAGCCTTGGGTCTTAACAACATCACCATTAGCAACCTTAACCTCAAGAATTTGTGATTTATCCACATGAATATGGAGGATAGAAATTACAGCTGCATCAATAAAATTATGGGTGCTACCAGAATCTACCAAGATTACTAATGAGATAGAATTAACCTTACCCTTGACTCTCATTGTTCCTGGGTTAGGACTGCCAACCAGGGCATATAAGGTGATTTCTGGTTCTACCTCCTCATCTTGTCTTCTCTCCATGCAACCCCCATTGACCAACTCCACAATCAAATCATTGCAGCTAGACTCTGAAGTCACTTCCACCCCTTCTTATAAAAACAGAGTGGCTTGCTTGCACTTATGCCCGGGTGCCTATTTTTCATCACAATTGTAACAAAGCCCTCTCTTCTTCCTTTCTTCCATTTGAGCAGCAATGATCTTCTTAACAGGGATCTTGGTGGTCCTGTTTTCAACTAGGGCAGCACCAAGCAATGAAGGTCTAGGCACACCAAGCAGTGAAGGTCTAGCTTGTTCATGGGTTCCTTTATAACTTCTCTTACAACCTAATAAGTATTCTTCTTGGATTTTAGCCAATCCAAATGCTGCGATGAGAGAGGGAGGATTCAACATTCGAACAGGTAACCTCACCTCATCCTTTAACCCACTCAAGAAATAGCTCAGTTTATGCTGTGGAGACAAACCCTTAATCCGATTAGCCAAAGCTTCAAATTTACCTTTGTATGAAGCGACAGTTGTAGTTTGTCTCAACCTAGTTAAAGCTTCCATTGGATCATCATAGGCTGTAGACCCAAACCTGCTTAACATTGCTTGAACCAAGGCCTCCCACGTACCAATTACACCAGCATCTTCTCCTTCTTGAAACCAAACCAGGGCTTCTCCGTCCATATGAAAAGAGGCCATCATCAATTTCTCTGATTCTGGAATCCTATAATACTTGAAGTACTGATTAGCTTTGTAGATCCAAGAAGTTGGTTCCTCACCACAAAATCTAGGAAAATCCAATTTCACGGGTTTGGAAAATCCTGCAACAGATTGTTGATAGTTGCGATCTCCAAGATTGTGTGAATTCTCTTCCGCCGCATTCAACTTCTGTAAAATTGTAGCCAATTGTTGACTCATTTCATTCAAGGTGCGAGTATGGATGCTAGTAATTGTGTGAATTTCTTGGATATCCTTGTTGTGGTGATCAGTAGTAGCTTTTAATAAAGCTAGGGTTTCATTGAGAATTGCAGTAGATCGAGTTTCAGCCATGGCGGCCCTTGTAATCGCAGGATAAGCCTGCTTTGATACCAATTGATATGATCCTGATAGGAATTAACTGAATTCGAGGACAGTCAACCTCCAAGAATTAGAGAGAAAAGAGAGAAAACGAGAAAGAGAAACAGAGTATAGGAAAGCAATAAGAAAATGACTTATTTCATATATGCCAAACAATATAGTTCAGTCTCTTTATATACTGAATTACTTGTACTAACTAATTTCCTAATGTTTGATTACAATGCACTAATCATTGATTAACCGTAAATGAGTAACTAACAGTGCATCTCAAGACAGCCCTTCTCATCAGCAACTCTTGCCAATCACAGCAGCAATCACGCACCCTCAGTGCACTCCAAGACCACACTTCAGTCACGTGCCTCCATATTTAGCATTGTTTCAATATAACCTAATCTAATCTAATCTATAATCTATAATATTTACAAACAAGTATACGATATTTAAATAAATACTTTATAAACATAAACATTTACATATTCTTATACATATACATTACATTTTTTTATAGGCTAAATTAAAATTACATACTCTAATTTTACCTATGATTCAATTTTGTTTTGTAACTTTAATTTCTATATATTCTATTTTTTTTATTGTTCTTTCCTCTCTACATATTGTTCCTTTTTTAAAATAATAATAATAATAATAATAATAATAATAATAATAATAATAATAATAATAATAATAATAATAATTTGATAGTTTTGGGAGGAGAGATTTAATAGTATGCCTTATTTTAAAAACTCATTTTTGTCAACTTTGTTTTAATATGCAATTTTTGACAAAGTTGGAAGAGAATTTTCCATATTATCATGATAGTAAAATTGGGAAACTTTTTGTTTTCTCACATGAAGTTCTTATAAGATAAAACTTAATTATTAGATAAATAAAAACTTCATAAATTCACAATCATGTAATTTTTAACTAACCTAGCCACCTAATCATTTTCTATATTTTTTTAGTTGCAACTTGGAATAAAATTCATGGAACAAAATTATTAATTGGGAATTTGGGATTAATATATACTAGACTCCTCATTGAATTCAATCAATCCTATATTGCTTTCAAATTAATTGAAATTTTTGGTAAAAAAAATAATAATAGGAGTTATTTTTCAACAAATGTTTAATTTTTTAAAATTTAAAAAGTGCATATTTCCACATATATAAAATCAGTTACCATTCATTATCATGGCATATATCTTTAAAATTGTCAAAAATACATCTTAACCATGAAATAATCTTTGTAACTTTGCCTATTTCAACACAAATAGAAATAATCCTTCTAAATATAACCATTATAAAATGATGGACTCAAGAGTTATCGAGCTTATAAGCAAATGATGTAAATATAGGGTTAGGCTAGAATGATAGAATTTGCGGACGAATAGCCTTCTTATAGAAAGAGGAAGGAATGAGATTTTTTTTTACCATAATTTTAAATCTTATTAAAAGGAGATAATCTATTTACATCTATATCTATATAATATAAAACAGAAAGACATTTGACTTTTTGTTGACATTCTCATGGCAAAACAAATGAAGTGTTTGGTGTGTAAATTTGTGAATGAGAAATTTTCAGTTCATAAAACTCAATCATCCCTAAAGCGTTCAATAGAATGTTGAAGTTATACTCTCCACTAACAATGCATATTTTGTTGGGAAATTGCCTCAAATTCCAATTGTGACTTGGAATGTTAATTGGGTTTCCTAGTTGAAGAATGAAATATTAATTTATGTTTTCTTGGTGTAGAAGGAAAGACTATTCCTTGATGAGGAAGAAAAGTTTATTCCTTATCAAAGAAGTAATGTATTCCTTGTGCTAGAAGGAATAGAAAAAGAAGTCTTATAAATAGACAATTTTTTGGCCAAAGGGTCCTCCCTATGGGGAGAGAGAATATAGAGTGTGAAACCAAGAGAGAAAAAATAGATTTTTGCTTGGGAGATAGCTAAAGAGGAGAGAGCAAAGTGTTGCTTCCTTCGAGAAGATAGCCGAGGAGAGCTGCCTGGAAAAGAGAGAAGAAGAAAAGAAAGCTAAAGAGGAGAGAGCAAAGTATTGCCGTCTTCTAGATATATAATTAGTGTGTAAGAGTAAAGAAAAACAAGAAGGTTACAAAGATAGTGTATGTGAGAGCAAAGAAAAACAAGAGAGTTTTTTTTTTAGCCGTGAGATATACATAGGAAATATTGTAATTGATTTGATAATAATGAAATTGATTTGGAGTTTGTACTGTGGTTCTTTCCTTTCAATGAGAAAAAATTTTCCTCGTAAATATTTGTGTTTTTGTGTGTGATTGCTGTTTGAATGGATAATATTGGTGATAATATTATTTGAAACCCAACATATTTTAAGCAATTACGTCAGATTGTGAGGATTGAAATATGTTTGACTTGCTTAGAAAAATTAACATCAACTTGAAATTAAAGTTGTACGCTAACATTTCATATAGTTGAACTTGAACCCAATCAATGAGATAAAACCCAAACAATTATAGCTAAAACGGGTACTTACGAGCTATATTTGAGATAGATTTCTATATATGCAGTATACTATTACACCTAAAGAAATTGAGTGGAAATGGCTCTGATTCATTTGCATGCGTTTGATGGTATACGCCCATAGCAACAGGTTGCTATATTTGACATTTTCTTTTGAAAAAAGAAAATTGCAATCTCGATTTTATGTTTAACGTGGTTTTCTTTATTTCAGTTTGGTTTTGATATTTTTGTATTTTGCTGTTCTTATTCAATTATAAATTACTGATTGTTTAACTTTCTATATAAGCCCACCACCCAATAGCGAATGAACATAAGTACCAGCTTCGACTCCACCCAATATCTTGTATTGGTTTTTATGAGTTGATGAATTGGGTTAGGAAACAAGATTTTCAACTTGACCCGACTCATGTCATCAATATTCAATAATTTAAAAAACATATATATTTTTTTAAATTTGTTACTTTGATTCTTCTTAGATTTTGAAATTTTTATTATTATTAAAAGATAGAAACTTGGATTTTGAGATTTAGTTTATATTTGTTTTTTTGGTTTATTTTGGTATTTTGAAAATTATTTTTGATGAAGATGGAATATTAGGATCAATCATGTAATTTGCAATTATTTATAGAACAATGAATTTTTTTTGGGATAAATATAGAACAATGAACTTAAATAATTAAATGAATGAAAGTCTAATCTTTTAGGGTGAATCAAAAAAATCTACTTGAAGATTTGAGGAAATGTCAAAAGACTCAAAACCAATCATATTTTTTATAAACAACATGACATTCCTAAAGGTTTTGATTCCTATGACCCTCTATAACCATTTATATCAATTACAATTGAGTCAACATACACATTTTTTTTTTTTCAAATTTAAGTGCTGAGTAATAAAGTTTAATTTAATTTAATTTTTTTTTTAAACTTTTTTGTTTCAACAAAACGGCATGTATTGTTAAAAGCCTTTTACATAGGGGCACACACTTTTGTTTTCTGGTCAGTCTCGCCGTAATAAATCTCAACACTCTTGAGAATTAGAAACCAATCACAGAGATAGTGTCCGTTTGTTTTTCTGGTTTTTTTATTTATTTACTTATTTGTTTATATTTGGATTGGTAGGGGAATTCTATTTTTTGGGTTTTGGTGATAAAAAAGGGAATATTTGAATGACCAGTTTGAACAACTTCAGAAACTGCTACAAGATGAGAACAATCCAGATTTTGTGGCTGAATGTCTAATTTCTTTGAGGATTTTGAGAAGCTCTTGAACAACATGGCCAGAGCTCTGTGAGTATTTTTTATCTATGTGGTTGATTTTGGAAAAAAATTTGTCCATTGATTTATTTTTTGTTTATGGGTAAAATGTCTAAGAAGATAAATTTTGTTCATTGATTTACTTCTGACCATGACAAATACTTTACATGGTTTTTCATGCTCTGCTCAATTGCAATTGAATGTAGTGAATTCCTTGGCTGATGGATTTGTTCGCATGGCCCTCTACCCATGATTGGTTGCTTGAGAGAACAGTAAGTATCATGGTAAGTTTCTTATGAACATAGGTGCTCTAAATTTTTCTTAACAGTGATTTTATGAACATTATGTGTCATGGAATGTCTATGCATAATCGTAAGTCTCAATAAATGAGATAATTACATAAACCGCATATTATTTTATGAAGCCTACTGAAATTGATGCCCAGATAACAACATGATCAAAATCAACCTCAAACCCCCTCTTATAACCAAGGAACCAAGTAACTGATCCCCTCATCCGTTTATTCCTTCACTAAAACTGAGGAACCAAGTACGGGTATATGCATTACTCCTTTATCACTCCATTCATCCCATGACAAATTCCTTCATCATTGCATTTGACTTTAATTACTCCTTGCTCTCCACGTGTCCATGCAATTCAAATTTGCTTTGCATGATGTCCATAGTAAAATTATTCACTCCTATAAGAGGAGTCCTCCCTCCTCTCACAAGTGTGAACCCTACGTGAGACCCATGGTGGGGCCCACACCTTGTATGAGAGAAGAGAGGACTCCTCGCATTAAAGTAAATAATTTCTTGTGACCCATATGACTTTGAGTCATAACATATTATATGTTACTTTATAATAAATTGAACTCCCAAGTTTTCCAGCAAGCTAGATCGGTTTTATACAAGAGACATTTTTACAATTAAAAGATCAATGTATAAGATTAAAATGTGTATATAAGATTAAAATTTGTATATGTTGTACAAGTTTTTGAATCCAGTATTTACAAATCCATTTAATGGTACATGCCACAATGACATTCAACAATAGATGCCTAACTGTACTAGTCCTACCATCCATGTTGCAGTAATGTCTCCCTCGTATGAAATGTCAATTAAAATGCAATTTAAAAGGTAATATTGCAATGAAATGTCAAACTTTCCATTCATCACAGAAAACATGCACTCTTTAATTTGATATTCCAAACAAAACCATTGTGCAAAAAGAATTCCTAAGAATAGCAAGAGAAAGCAGAAAATAAATGCGTATAAAAAGCTAGCGACAAGATTTCTACAGGTGGTCATCCAAATGGCTGATCAATGAAATCCACAATGACAAAAAAGACAACCCTTGTATTTTTTGCTGATCAATGTAATCCACGTGTCGTTATACACACCCAATAAGAAACTATGATTAACCCTGTTCACACAATCCAACCATTTAATTAAGCTCAAAATTTGCCAAAACCAAGATCTTACCCCACTCTTTCAATATAATAGTCAAACTTTGAATATGAGTTTGGTGCATGATGGAAGCATGTCGTTGTCTCATATATTGATAAAATCTACCAAATAACCAATAATAACTACTAAAGCTTCCAGTATGACTGAAATACCCCCATCAAAGTTGAGAAATGACTGAAATACTCATAAATTTCTAAAGTAACCAAAATACAACCCAAAACCTACAATATCCATAAACTTCTAAATTAACCAAAATACAACCCAAGACCAACAAAATGACCAAAGTGCCCCTCAAAACTTCAAAATGATCAAAATACCATTTTACTTTAGCAATGACCAAATGCCCTTAAATACTTGGAGGGTCTTGAATAGACATGGCAAAACGGGTCAGAATTTTCTGACCCGACCCGACCCGAAATACCTAACCTGAACTTGATTTTTTTAACTTGAAGCAAAAACGGGTTGACCCGTGACCTGACTCGACTTGTCTTTTTTTTTTTTTTTTTTTTTTTTGCGGGTCAACCCAACCCGTCCTGTTAAAAAAAAATTCACTAAAAAATTATTTATACTATGTCCTGATGGCTTCACAACCAATAAAGCTTCAGCTCCATTGCCTCTACAGACATGACATGAGAGAATGAGACAAGACTTAGACAACACAACACAACCATTAAAATAAAGAAAAAATCTAATTCAATTGACTAGCTTAGCTGTAGTCCAAAGCCAAAGGCACAATTCACAAACATGAAAGAGTGAAACACTGAAATGTGACATTATTAACTTTAGCTTAGGTTTTTTTCTTTTTTCATTTTTTTTTTTTGGTGGGAACGATATTATTAGTAATGTAAACTTAAAATATACTTTTTACAAGTTTACAAGTTTGCTATCATGTGTGTGAATGTAGAAGCAAACTCTGGCTTGCTACCATGTGTGTGAATGAATTGTACAGTCGCAAATCAAAATGAATGAATGGAGGATCTAGAGACTAGCGCACGAATTGTGCTTTTGATGAGTTCACATTAGCACCGTAGTGTCCTTTGGCTTTGGTGAGGAGCAAGGGAAATCCCAATTCTTTAATATTAGTGTACAATGCATTTGCATGTTATATGTGTTGGTAAATTACTAATTGTGAGTTTGGATACACGTCTGGTGTTTGGTGTTTTGAGTTTTGCATTTTTCCTTTTTTTTTTTGGCACACGTTTCAAGAGACAAACAGCTATTGTTCATGAACAGTAGCTGCATTATTTGACTTTTCAATCCCTTTCAGCACATCAGTGGGTCCCGTGCACTGTTCACGGGACCCATAAATCTCACTTTTCATCAACTTTTTCATTAAAAATGGGTCCCACGGTACTATTCACACGTTTAAAAATTATTTCGCTATAGTGTTTTCAGTTTTCAGTTTCAGCAAAATAATTTCTATCCAAACGAACCCTAAATTGGATGTATACATCAGTTGCTTGTACTCCATTATAGTTTGTTATTCTTTACTTGCCACCTTCATTTTCTCTTTCTACTTTAAATAGATCGAAAATTATACCAAGATTAGCTTCTAGAAAGCTAGAACAAGAGTTGCACCAAATTTGGGTATCAAGTGTTTAGTGGTAATTGGTAATAGTATCACTAGTGAGAATCTAATCACAGTTGAGAAACTCATAAACGATTGACAAGTTGCATCTATTTCAAAAAAAAAAAAAAAACTTGTTTGAAAAATACGGGTCAACCCAACCCAACCCACGACTGAATTGACCCTACCCGAACCCTACCCGATCTGTCCGTTTTGCCACGTCTAGCTTTTTTCCCCTTTAACGAATCCAACTCACTTTTTCTCAGTGCTTTGATAGGAATACTTGAGAGATTTCAATGCTAGGGTTAGGCTGTCTTTTTTATGTTTCGGCTATAAAATTTTAAGTTTTATGCATAAATTGGGGATTTTTGTGTTCTGGACGAATTGTATCTTTAGGGCTGGGTTTGGATCCAGCTTTTTACGTTTGCGTTTACATTTCTTCACCTTTTTTTTTTTGCCTCCCCACTGCTAGCACTCTTTTATGGGACAACGGCTACTGTTCATGTGAACAGTAGCCGACAATTGTTGACTTTTCAGCCTTTTTATCAGTTCTGTGGGTCCTGTAAACAGTGCACGAGACTCACAAATCTCACTTTTCAGCAACTTTTTCAATAAAACTGGGTTCCACGGCACTATTTGCATATTTAAAAATTATTTTGCGACAGTGATTTCAGTTTTCAGTTTCAGCAAAATAAGTTCTATCTAAACGAACCCTAGGTATTATATTTATTATATTTAATTAGGGCTTTTCGTTCTTGTAATTTTTAAAAACAATTGGATCCATAATATGTAACCAGTACATTTAATTAGGTTTTTCTAACTTTAAATGGGTAAAATTAATATAGATTTGAAAGTAATCAATGAATTGAAAACATTTTGAATTTATGATTAGGAAATAGAATAATTTGTTGCTTATCCAATGATCTAAGTACTCTGATCTCAAATTTAAGGTTCACATATGAAATTAAGGTTCCCAGTTGCAGGTTCAAAGTTTTAATTTCATGATGTGATCAAATGATTACGATTACTTAAGTTTTAGTTGTAATCAATAGGGGGTTTTCTCTTAAATTTGGTTTTATTTGAATTTTTATTATTATTTATTCTTTATTTTTTCAAAATAAACAATAACAGTATGGAATCAAAGGTCCTAATGGAGTTGACGCATGTTCAGTTATGGCTAACTAAATTTTTGTTAGGGTTAATTTAATGATTTTGGAATCAGACATATTTTCGTGTGAAGTGATAACGTATCAATGAGATTTAAAAAAAAAAAAAATCTTTTTAGATGCTATTGTGTTTCTTTTGGCTTATGTGCTGAGGATCTTGGTGACAAAACTTTTGATGAGTGTTTTGCACTTAATTAATTAGTTGGATTTCTATTATTTTTTGGGAAAAGTTTAATCGATACTTTTAGTGCATTAATTTAGAAAATATTTTTAAAAACTTTTTATGGGTACAAAAGAGAGAAATTAACTATTTTGACGATTTTTTATATTTCTTATAAAATTTGTGTCAAAAATTGCCTAAAATTTACGAATTGTTCTAAGAATACCCATTAATAAGACCCTTCTACTTATTATAAATAGTTAACTTGTGTGATTGAATATGTCCATATCCACATATGTGATTGCATTGGAGTATCTCACCCGCTTGAATTTAACCGTAGTAAATTTTATTAGGAGATTAGACGTGGCAAACGGGTAGTTCGGATTGGGCCAACCGAGTTGCGAGTCAAAATTGGTCATTTTAAGTGGGTTAGGGATAGGTCAGGTCCATTGGGTTGCGAGTTAGGTCGACCCATATTATTTCACATGAATTTTTGTTTTTAAAGAAAAATAAATGTATTTGCTATTTGAAAATTAATGCAGCAAATTACTTGATGTAAATTGTATTACTTTGAAATTGCCACTAATATTAAGAATGAGTTTAGCTAAACAAATTAATACTTATTTAATAATTTTAAAATGATAAAAATTCCAACGTAACTAAGTAAAACAAAATAGCACAAAAGAAAATTAAAATAAACACACAAGTTTCATTTCTACACAATATCAACATCCCAAAACAAAAAACAAAATTGCAAATGCCTTATTGGATAACTAATTTGACAAAGAATAAAAACATATAAGAAATTTTCAATATTGAAAGCTAATTTTATATTCTAATATCAATTATGGTTGGCATTCTATATATTTCAAATTGAGAATATACATTAAAGTTTGATTGTTTACTTATTAATATATGGTGGTCTCTCTTTTATGAATATCATATCATTGTTAAATAACACACACTTCAAAAAATAATACAATTTATTTTAAAAAGCCTTTTATTTTGGACTTGAATTGTTAAAAAATAGGACTAAGCATCTATAATTTATGCTAATTTCATTAATATATTTTGGCTTCACTCTTTTCACACTGTAAAGTTGTGATTTACAACTGTGTTTTTGTTGGCTTTTATTCCGTGCCAAATTTGATTGTAATTATGTTCAATCGTTTAAAACCCTGTATTTGTTGTGGGACTTTTTGTAAGGGTTGTGTGATAGAGAGTGTGTTTGAAGACTCAAGCATTTGAAGAACTGAAGAATTCTCGCGGGTATCTCGCGACCAAGCATCCTGCGAAGTAAACCATGTGCCAGGCACATGCTAGAATGTGAAGAGTCAGGCCAGGTGGAGACAACTGTGTCTCGCGAGTATCTCGCGGGTAAGGCCTTCCCGCGAGACACCCACGAGACTAGCTGTTCTGCCAGCCTGTACTTTTTGAGTCACACCTTTTGCACCTCTCCTATATATACCATCATTACCCACAATTGTTGAGGAATGCTTCAGAGAGAAAACCCTAGCCAAACACATTGGTAATTAGATATTGTCTTCCCCACCTTTCTCTATACATTTGCTTGTGGTAATTCCTCAACCCTTCCCTCTCCATTATCCATATCTTAGAGAGGTTGATAGCCCAAACACTTACCACACCTTGTGAGTGCTGTGTGACGTTTTGGTGCTGCTGGGAAGCATTGGAAGAAGCCTTGAATGGCAGATGCAACATGGAGCTTGTTGCGGGATCCGGATAACTAGGACAAGACACGGTTCCGAGAAGCCTTGTTGGAGTAGGAGCTTGGAGGGCTTAGGTACAGCGGGTAGACTAGGCTTGGAGGGTCTTTTGCTAACCCATGTATCCCAACTGATTGTCTAGTGGATCGATTTCTGCTTGGAGGGCGGCGGAGAGGTTTTTCGCCGAGTTCTTCGGTTTCCTCTTCGAGAACACGTCTTGGTGTTTTCTGTGTTTGCATCCTTCTTCCCTACTCTTGTTTAATTCCATTATACTGCTGTGTTGCTTAGTTTTTGGATTAGAGTAGCTTACTTGTTCATCCGCTCGCTTTTACACTATTCCGCACTTTGTATTAAAGTTGTGTAAAATCTATCGAGCCGTAATTTTTATTTGGGGGTCTAAACAGCTCTTGTGTTTTCAACACATTTTCGAGCTTTCAATTGGTATCAGAGCGGGTACACTTGCTGAGGTTTAATTACCTAAGTGTGATCCTTGACCCTTGTTGAGATGGACCGGTCTCAATCGCTCAATGTTCCACCATTTTTTGATGGAAATAATTATGCATTCTGGAAAGTTAGAATGAGAGCATTTTTATGCTCTATTGATGATATCGTTTGGGATGCGGTTGAGATAGGTTGGACTAAGCCGGAGGCTCCTAAGTCCACTTGGGATAAGGCTGCTCTAGCAGCGGCCAATGCTAATAGTAAGGCCTTAAATGCAATTTTTTGTGGTGTGTCCCCTGATGAATTCCACAGGATTTCTCATATGACGGTAGCCAAGGAAGCTTGGGAGATTTTGGAGACTACCTATGAGGGTACAAAGAAAGTTAAGGACACGAAGCTTCAGATGCTTACCACCAAATTTGAAGAACTCAAGATGGGTGATGATGAACCATTTGATTCATTCTATGGGAAGCTCAATGAAATTGTCATTGCTAAACTCAATCTTGGGGAGAAGATTGAAGACACCAAGGTGGTGAAAAAAATTTTGAGGTCCCTACCTGAAAGTTTTAGAGCAAAGGTTACAGCCATAGAAGAAAGCAAAGACTTGGATGAGATTAAGATTCAAGAGTTGATTGGGTCTCTCCAAACGTATGAGCTGGGGTTGCCTTCCCATAAGACGAGCAAATCGCTTGCTTTTAAAACCATCACCGAAAGAATAAATGATTCCTCCGAAGAAGATGGTGTGGAGAAGGAAGTAGCATATCTTGCAAAGAACTTCCGCAAGTTTTTGAAAATGAAGAACAGTGTAAAACCTTTCAATAGAGGAAGGTTCTCTCCATCAAGAAGTGATAAGAAAGAGTTTAAGGGAAAAGAAGGGAAGGATTATCAACCTTCTTCAGACATTGTGTGCTATGAGTGCAATGGCCATGGACATTTAAAGAAGGAGTGTCCGAACTTTTTGAGGGGAAAAGGGAAAGCTTATGCTACAACGCTCAGTGATTCTGACTCTTCTGATACTGATTCGGAAGAGAGCTGTGACGGTGAGGGAAACTACTCCGCATTCATGACCATTGATCATGTAGACTCCTCGGATGACTTGGGTGCACTTGTGAAGGAACTTGGTGAGCATTCTGATTCAGAGTCCGTTGGAATTGTTGAAGAATCAGATGAAGAAAAGGATGAGAGTGCAGCTAATCTTCAAGAAAACTACTCATTACTCCTTGAGAAGTCGGGAGAATATGCAAGGGTAGCCAAGGCGGCCGTCAGAAAAATGAAGAAGGCTGAGGAAGATTACCGGAGCCTCATGGTCAGACATAGGGAGGCAAAATGCGAGATAGAAAAGATGAATGGTGAGCTGTCAGAAGCTTACTTAAAAATCAGATTTCTTGAACAAGAGGTGGTTCAAGCACAAGCCAAGGTAGATAGGGTCTCCTCCAGAAAGTTGAATGATGTTATCTCATCCCAAAAACATTCCTCGGACAAGTCCGGATTGGGATATACTGGAGTGAGTAGCTCATCAGTCAAAGCTACCAAAGAAGTAAAATTTGTGAAGGCCGTAGAACAAATTGTAGAGGAGGCCGTTCCTGAGATTGTTAAGGTTGAAAAGAAGAATGTAATTGAGCAACGGATGGTGAACATGCCCCGAAATCAATCTGTAGGAAGACATGAAACCAGAGCAAGATCTCTTTCAAGACCTCAACGGGGTCCTAGAACAGATTATGTATGTCACTATTGCGGACTGTGAGGACATACTAGACCAAACTGCCAAAAGTTGAGAGCAGACAACAATGCAAGTGCACCGCGGTCATGAGGAAGAAGAAATGACAATAGAGCTTGGAGCGGTGGGAACTCAAGAAGCCAAAATTGTGATCCCGGAGTGACAGACATGATGAAGATGATAGGTGCCTTCACCACTTGCATGGAGAGTTTCACAAGGAGGTTTGAAAGTCCCAACTCTCGTACCTAATCCGTCAAGGATATCACCCCAAACGCACGTGACGTGTGGGTGAAGAGGGGTACCCATGCATAAGCATTATAATATGTCCATGCATCAATTCTTTCCATGTGTAGGGACATTTGTAGATGCATCATTTCATGCATTAATTTCATTTTTTTGTTTTAAACCTATTTTTGTTGATCTTACTTTTCCTGTTCTGTTTTGGGTGTGTTTCAAAAAAAAAAAAAAAAATTCAAAAACCCATAAAAATTGAAAAATCTCAAAAAGTTTGATCACTTGTTTTGTGCATATCTCATGTGAGTTTGGCCTAGTACCTTCGTACTTATGGCATAGTGCATTTACGATCTTTGCTTGTTCGTATGCACTCTTTTCTATGTGGAAGAAATCCTGAAAATTATGAGTGACTGTTGTAAATAGATCTTCACACCTGTCATGAATGATTGGTCAATAGTCTTGTTGGTCTTGATACTTGCATAGACTTGTGTCTATATCTCTTCCCACTTTATTTTTATGTTTTTACAAAAAGAGCTCACCAATTGTAAATCTCCAAATGAAAAGAGATATTGAGCTGCAAAAGCCTGTCGCACACACTAGTATTTGACTAGGAAAAAGGGAAAGCGACTCCTTTTTAAAGTAAATGTTATGGTGCTCAAAAAGCCAAAGGCTTCTCATCAATGTTGAAATATCATAAATTTCAAGCACCTTCCTCAAAATGAGATGCATTTGTCCAATCAAAATGAAAATGGACCAATTGTTATGAGTTATAAGAAGCCAAATGAAAAGCTTCTATGGTTTCAATGTGTGGGAGGTCATATATACTCATTTCTATAATGGAGATAGTCCACATGATTTCGTATCAGTTGTGTATGACTCGTGTGAATTGATCATTGAAGCTTCGCTCTGGTCTAAGGACTATTTCACATTTGATACTCACACACAACACACAAGTTTTTGATTCAACCAATGCCTATCTCATTTGTGTGATTGTATATGTCCAAATGTGATGTGAATGCCCATGAACTTGTTGATCAAATCCAAAAAGATTTTTGTGAGTTTTATTAGTTTTTGAAAGTGATTTTATACTTTCTCGTGTTTCTTTTTGGTCAAAATGCTTTTTGTGTGGTTTTCATCAAAAAACTGGTTCAGGGGCTCTTTTGCGAGAAGCTCGCGACTAAGCTGCTTCCCGCGAAAAGATTTGAGGGAAAATTTTTTTTCCTTCCTGTCACACAGAGAATTTCGCGACTGTCTCGCGACTGTCTCGCGACCAACAGCTTCTCGCGAAATGCTGTTTGGCAAAAACTGAAATTTTTTCAAAATCAGACAGAGAATCTCGCGACTGTTTCGCGACTGTTTCGCGACTTAGCGCTTCTCGCGAAAAGTGTTTTCCTTCAGTGGCACTTCTCGCGACTGTCTCGCGACTGTTTCGCTACTCCCTATCCCGCGAAAAACGCGTGTTTTCAGTTTTATAAGGCTGATGTGATTGGCTTGTTTAAAACTTTCAAACATTCCCTCGCCTAACCTCTCTCACAGCCCTTCCTAACCCATCTTGCTATTTCATCAAAATCCGCTCAAATCAAACATTTTTTCTGCATTTTCTCTCTCAAGGTATGATTTCTTAAACATCCTTTTCGTGTTTTTACATTGATTTTGCAGATTTTCTGTTAGGGTTTTGCTATTTTGGGACTTCCGAAAATTTTGGGTTGTGTTTCAAATTTGGGTGAAGTTTTTCTCAAAAGTTTGATTGGGTCTTGTTCCTGTTGATCTTGCTGCATCTGTGTTGGCCCCTTGTGGCGTTTTGAAGTGTATTTAGGCCTGTTTACACAATGTTCATGCATTATTCATGTCTTATTTGAATGTGTGCATGCTTAGTGTTTGATTAAATGTCCGAATGAGATTTTTGTGCCTATTTGAAATCAAGTGATTTCAATCTGTGAACTCTCACTTCTTTAATCATTTGTCACTCCATTTGGTCATTGATTGTGTGTTTTATACACTTTACTCACTCTGTACACTCTTCACACACAGCTTTACATGTGTTTTACTCTAACATCAATCTAATCAAGCTCTCTGCTCTATTTGGTCTGCTGTGCTCGTGTTTTCTGGTGGTTTTGGATGTTCTTTTGCACAGATGTCTCCGTTCAAGACTTCAGCTGTGAAAGGTGGCAGCAACAAAGGGAAAGAACCAATCATCGATGTTGATGAAGATTCTCCGAGACCAAAGAGAGCTCGTGCTTCAACAGGACTCTTTGATCATAGCCTGTTCCGCTCTTATGCTGCTTTTGAATCCTATAAAAATCTCTTCCGAGATGCTCCTTTGTTGGTTGAGAGAGCAGTTGATCAGTCATCTCTGCTGGACACAAAAATTCCTACTTGGTTCGCCACAAAAGACTGGAATTTTCTTCTCTCCGATCTTGAAGATGCTTATGAGGACATGGTAAAAGAATTTTATGCTAATGCTATTGTACAAGGACAAGAGATCAGATGCTGGGTTAGAGGAAAGCGATTCTTGGTAACACCTGTGTACCTGTTGGAAATCCTACACATAAACCGTCCGATTCTACCTATACCACCTGTGTATGATGACCTCAATCCGGATGAAGAATTACTCCGAGGACAATTAGGAGCAAGCTTAGAATTCTCCTCTACTGGAACGTCAATAAGTGTGGCTTCACTTTCTCCCGAATTAAGACTCATGTCTACAATCATGTGCAGCAACCTCTATCCATTGTCAAGCACCGGTTTCATCAACCTAGGTCGAGCATTATTTCTTCATGATCTGGTGTCTGATGTGGAAATTGACGTCTGCTCTCACATTTTCCACATTTTGGTTAAAACAGTCAACCGTACTGCTTCACGGAATTGCATTCCCTTTGGTCGTCTCGTTTCTCGGATTTTGAAACTCAAAGGTGTGCGTCCATCTGCTGATGAGCGCCCTCATCCTAGGCCAAGTCCAATTAACGGTCGTACCCTTCAAGCAAGTCTGAGTCACACCAAGAAGAATGTCAAACAAGAACATCATGCTCCTCATGGTACCTCAAGTTCTACTTCTCATTCTTATGATGACAAGTTTGACACCATCATGGTTGCCCTTCAAGATCTCAGCACCAAACTTTCTGGACTTACTCAGATCATGTACTCCCAACACTCCCGTCTTGATAAACAGCTAACCTCCCTCGAAACTCAGATAGATGAAATTCAAAGGAAGTTGGAAGAGAATGACAACTAGCTATTCCATGCCAAAAAGGGGGAGATGATGTCATCGACAGGGGGAGTGTAGTGATAGGGGGAGATGATGTCTTATGTTTTTTTGTCTACTAGCTACTCTTATACTTTATTTCAGTATATTTTCAGTAGTTTGTGTTTAAATTTCTATGCTTTGTGGCATATATGCTATGTGGCACTTTTATGCATGTACCCATGTTGCTTATGTAAGCTTTAAGGGTTTGTTTCATGCATTGTTTTGTAGGTCTTTGTGGTTTGTGCCATGCATTTGCAATATCTTGCCTATGCAACCTTCATGCATGTTTGCTTGTTGTTCAATGTCATGCATTCTACTTCAAGTACATCACTCTTGTGCCCATGTAGGATTGTTCCTAGATGCATACACGTTCTATGCATTGGTTGAGTGATGAACACTCTTGTGCCCTTGTAGGATTGTTCCTAGATGCATACACGTTCTATGCATTGGTTGAGTGATGAACACTCTTGTGCCCTAGTAGGATTGTTCCTAGATGCAAATACTTCGTGTATTTCGCATTGGTTGAGTGTTGGAGTTGCAAGTGACTCTCTTCAATTGAGCGTATCTTCTTGCAAATCCGGATGTTCGTTCCATGTGTGAATGAGCATAGTAATTGCTTCTGTATAGTGATTACTTGTTTGATCTTGCCATGATCTAGTGTTTCTATTTCGTTTTGCTCGATCATGCTATTATTGCTCCATATGTTTTCAAGTTTTCTGCATACAATGATGTTATTGTGTTGTTGTGTTTCAGGAGTTACTTGTTCATATGTTTCAAGAGCACTTCAGAATCTAGAATTAGGTGTGAGTGAGTTTTGCCTTTGTTCCCAAACTCACGTTTAAGTCTAGAGTCTGTTTTAGGGTTTTGTCACGGAATAGCCAAAGGGGGAGATTGTAAAGTTGTGATTTACAACTGTGTTTTTGTTGGCTTTTATTCCGTGCCAAATTTGATTGTAATTATGTTCAATCGTTTAAAACCCTGTATTTGTTGTGGGACTTTTTGTAAGGGTTGTGTGATAGAGAGTGTGTTTGAAGACTCAAGCATTTGAAGAACTGAAGAATTCTCGCGGGTATCTCGCGACCAAGCATCCCGCGAAGTAAACCATGTGCTAGGCACATGCTAGAATGTGAAGAGTCAGGCCAGGTGGAGACAACTGTGTCTCGCGAGTATCTCGCGGGTAAGGCCTTCCCGCGAGACACCCGCGAGACTAGCTGTTCTGCCAGCCTGTACTTTTTGAGTCACACCTTTTGCACTTCTCCTATATATACCATCATTACCCACAATTGTTGAGGAATGCTTCAGAGAGAAAACCCTAGCCAAACACATTGGTAATTAGAGATTGTCTTCCCCACCTTTCTCTATACATTTACTTGTGGTAATTCCTCAACCCTTCCCTCTCCATTATCCATATCTTAGAGAGGTTGATAGCCCAAACACTTACCACACCTTGTGAGTGCTGTGTGACGTTTTGGTGCTGCTGGGAAGCATTGGAAGAAGCCTTGAATGGCAGATGCAACATGGAGCTTGTTGCGGGATCCGGATAACTAGGACAAGACACGGTTCCGAGAAGCCTTGTTGGAGTAGGAGCTTGGAGGGCTTAGGTACAGCGGGTAGACTAGGCTTGGAGGGTCTTTTGCTAACCCATGTATCCCAACTGATTGTCTAGTGGATCGATTTCCGCTTGGAGGGCGGCGGAGAGGTTTTTCGCCGAGTTCTTCGGTTTCCTCTTCGAGAACACGTCTTGGTGTTTTCTGTGTTTGCATCCTTCTTCCCTACTCTTGTTTAATTCCATTATACTGCTGTGTTGCTTAGTTTTTGGATTAGAGTAGCTTACTTGTTCATCCGCTCGCTTTTACACTATTCCGCACTTTGTATTAAAGTTGTGTAAAATCTATCGAGCCGTAATTTTTATTTGGGGGTCTAAACAGCTCTTGTGTTTTCAACACATTTTCGAGCTTTCACACACTATTGAATATTTCTCATATATGTATATAATTTTAAATATATGGTTTTAATTCTACTGTAACCAGATTATCTTGGGTGTACTTTTTATTTGATATATAAAATATTTACTCATTATAGAATATCTCAACTATTCATCTTTCGATTTATTTGCATGCAGTTATGTAAATGTCTTAATTGTTTCCTTAAAGTCATTATATCTAAATGATGTTTAATATATATTTCTAAATGGCATTATCCAAATATGGTAAAAAAATTGATGTATGTTTTGTTTTTTTTATTTTTATTTTTATTATTTTTTATTATAATAATGTCCATTATATATTGCCAATTTAGTTTGACTTGTGTACTGTAAAACTCACAACAAACAATTAAACCAATAAAGTCTTAATTTTTTTTTTTACAAAAAAAAAAAAGTTTTAAAAATGGGTTGAGTTCAAGTTGACTTGCAAAAAAAAAAAAGGGTTGGGTCACTGGTCAACTCGTTTTTGCTTTGAGTCAAAAAATTGGGATATGAGTAAGATATTTTCGAGTCGGGTTAGTAAATTTTGACCTATTTTGCCATATTTACCTAATGTATTGTATCTTACTACAAAGTATTACACAACTTTTTGCAACAATTGCAATGTGGCAGAGTGTGAGTCATGAAAAAAATGACAAATTCATGTATAAGTGATAGACAATCACTTATAGTATGTCACGTCAAAGTTGTGGAATAGTTTGTGAACTTAAAACCACTCTATATTTTGGGGATTGTATCTAAATTTAATTCAAAAGCATTAAATTGCTTTGATGGCCGTGTCATTTAAAATTTTGGACAAAATTTAGTTACGAAATTAGTTATAGTCTTAAACTATAATATTATTCAATATATTTTAATTGGAGGTGAAATTTTGACAAATTTACCATTGGACTATATTATATTCTTATATCCTAGAAATTAAAGATCAATAGTATATCATCATCAATAAATTGTTTAAATTGAAAATTTTTGTAAATTAAAAGTATGCATAAAATATAAGCTTATAAATCACATAGTAAATAATATCTAATTGACATAAAATTTGACATGTATATTAAGAGAGTAAATAACCTGCAATTCAGTGATTAAATTTTCAAAATATGTAATAATATTTATTTTATTGAGTAAGGTTGTAATTTTAGGCTACAACTAATTTTGTTACTAAACTTTGTCCTAAACTTAATATTTATTTATTCTTTTGGCCTACTTCACTCATTAATTCATTATTTTTTTATCTACTTATTATAAATTTTTTACTCGGGCGATTATATATGACTATATTCACAATCTACTTTCTATCATTAATTTATTTTAAAAGAAGTCAAGTTCCATTATTGTAGAAATTGTGTTGCAATGTATTTAAAAACAATTATTTTTTATGTATTATTTTGTTAATACAAAGTGGATATTAGTTTGGATTTTCATGGAAAAAAAACAATTTCAAACTTTGACCCACCTCAATAAAAATTCTGGTTTCGTTTCCTGCTTTCCTCCATTTCATATTAACGAAGGAAAACATGAAAAGGAGAAGCAAGTAATAGTTATATATCAAGTAAATTAACCTTGATTCAGAAAAACAAAATTTTAATCGTAAATGATCTAGCTTACTTTCAAAAACAAATGGAGGAAGAAAATCTATAACTATAAAGATGTGATTATTACTAATAATAATAATAATCTATATCTATATATATTATTAAAAGCTGAAACGTGGCATTTATTGTTGCTGAGCTCCTGTTGCGTCACCTTATCGTCACGTCACCTCATCGTCACGTCATTCGCCACATAATTATTATTTATTTCTATTTTTTTTACAAAAAAAATAAATAGATTATTGACTTTACATATTCATCTATGTCGGTTTTAATATCTATATATATATATATATATATATTTCTTTTTTATTTCCAATTTTCCTATAACTTTTTTTACATTCACTTATTTTTTAAATATTAACACTTTCTTCAACCTTTCTACTTCCCTTATTTTTTCATCTCCCCACTACCCTTTACTTTAATATTACTATTCATCTTTCTCTTCATCTTCCTTTATTTGTCTCTTCTTATCCCTTCTCTCTTACTATAAATTTGACACTCTTTTCCATTCTATAAATAGTTTTCTCTCACAAAAAGGTTCTCTCTCTCTCAATGTTTTGGTGAATTTTTATTTTTTATTACATCTCCGCTTTAGGTTGATAAATTTTTGTGTTTGTAAGAACTCTAATTTAGGTTGATACGATTTAGTTTTGTGTTTTAAGTTATTATTATTTTGCTCTTTGATTGTTAAATTTTATCCGATTACATTATAAAAAATTAAAGATAGTAGATAAAAATAAAATAGTATTCCATTATATAGCATAATTTGGATAATTTAGTGTTTATTGTTATATCTTTTAATTTTTCTTATTTTTTTTTCTCTTCTATTTTACTCATTGTTGAAATTCAACCACATCCTCCTTATCATTAAATTATTTATATTTTCTCTCTCTTTTTGTTTTAAAAAAATAAAAAAATGTAATATTTTACTTAAATTCAAATAAAAGAAAATTGCGCTCATCAAATTGTACTCATTTTTTTTTAATATTTACACTTTCTCCAACATTTCTCCTTCTCTTTACCTTTTCATCTCTCCAAACATTCTACCTTGATATCACTCTTCCTCTTTCCTTTTATTTTCCTTTATTTTTTTTTTCTCTTTATTATCATCCTCTTAGTATAAATTTGTCATTCACTCTTCCATTCTTTATATAATTTTCTCTCACAAAAAATTGGTTATTTCCCACTCTTTCCCTCTCAATTTTTTGGTGGATTTTTATTTTTATTTTTCTTGCATCTCTATTTTTATTTTTGTATTCTCTATAACTCTATTTTGGTTGATGTGATTTAGTTTTGTGTTTTAAGTTTTTTTAATTTTTTTATGACTTTGATTGTTAAATATTATCATATTGCATTATAAATAATTAAAAATAGTATATAAGAATGCACTATTATTACATATAATTATTTGGATAAGTTAGTTTTTATTGTTATGGATTTTATTTTTATTTTTTTGTCATATCATTTTATTTAATATTTAAATTCAGCCACATCCCCCATATATATCATTAAATTATTTATATTTTCACTCCTTTTTTATTTTAAAAATTTTAAAATATAATATTTTGCCTAAATTAAATAAATAAAATTGTCCACATTAAGTGGAGTAATACTAAGGAAACACTCATTCTCACACCCAATGCATTAAAGGAAGAATGAAATACAAAACAAATCAAGTTAGAAACACTAAATTAAAAAAAAAAAAAAACTAATAATGCATATTTAATGTCATAGAATTATCATCAAATTTTGGAAAACGATAGGTTGTCAATGGGAAGAGAGAGAGAGAGATGGTATAGAAAAAAAAAAACAAATACAAAGTAATAAAAAGTAGATAAAGAAAAAAAAACCAAACGTCAATTAGTAATTGTTGATTGAAAAACAAAGAGGTTGTAAGGAGAAGTAAACAATAAAATAGAGATTACCGTGTGGAAAACATTAAAAATTTTACAATGTAATAATATAAACCATTAAATTCACTTAAAAAATTAAATCAACAATCAACAATTAAATACAATCATAGTACTAAATTTAAATTTAAAACTAATCAAATTCTAACTATGAAAACCATATTAATCATAACTAAAAAAGAGATGTTCTCTGATAGTAGTAGAAATTACATAAGAAACAAAGCTAGAAAATTTAAAAATCAATTTTTTGACATTTCATTTAACCTTATTTATAATATATATTGTAGGGGCTAGGCTTTTAACCTCTAGGGACGTGGGTTTTTAGGATTTTCACCCCACCAAAGATTGATCTTGTAGTGTAAGGCTTGATACCTTAATCCCACGTCGGCCAGAGAAGTGCCCCGATACAATGAATTTGTAGAGAGTGGGTAGAAGGACTAGGCATTAGCGAATGTTACAACGGTTGGTGCGGGTTTACAAGATCATCAAATAGGATTTAGCTAAGTGTTCTAAGGGGAAATTCGTCCTCGGCCCAGTCTGAGGAGCCCTTTCCTGATTAATAATGAAGAATGGGGGTTGTCCTTGATCCCTCTGAACTCTGAACCCACTCTTCTATGGGGGTTCATTCCATTATATAGTCCTATTCAGCTGATCTTTGTCCTCCACTTGTTGATCATTTGAGCCTGTGTCTGAGGGCTTGTACCATCAGCCGCCTTTCTAGATCTTTTGTTAGTTGAAGTAACCAAAGCATTACTGTTCAATGGTCAATTCTTCATTAATGCGGCTAGAGTGTCAGTTGCGTGCTTTTGTTGTGGCGATGACAGCTCCCTTCTTCAATATCGGCCGGCCGAGGACATGGTTGTCCATGTCCTCGGCGATGCTCCTTGACAGTTTGGGCCTTCCCCGCTTATCTTCGAACACTACATTGTCCTCGGCATGGGCCTTGGGCCCGATATGGAGTGGGCCGAGGTTGCCAAATCTTTGGGCCCCACAATAGCCCTTCAAAATTCTGCTGCCTGGCTCCTCGAGCGGGGAGGAGGATTTTGATGTCCTCGGGTCCTTGTCCTGGCCTGGCGAATCTTGTCTTCCTGTCAGTACCAAAATCCTTTTAACTGCTCAAGGAACGCTTTTGGCATTTTGGTACTTGGAGCGCGCCTTCATTAAATTTTGGCAGCCCTGTGTCCTCCACGTTTAACGGTGTGATGATGAATGGATGGTAGGGATACTTCTGACTTAATGGGCGGGAAAGCTCGTGCGGTTACTTTTAATTGGGGGTATAAATACCCAATTGAATCGATTTTCCCCTTCACTTTTACATTCAAGAGCTCCTGCGCACATACGCTAATTGTAGGGGCTGGGCTTTTAACCTCTTGGGACGCGGGTTTTCAGGATTTTCACCCCACCAAGGGCTGACCTTGTAGTGTAAAGCTTGACACCTTAATCCCATGTCGGCCAGAGAAGCGCCCCGATACAATGAATTTGTAGAGAGTGGGTAGAAGGACTAGGCATTAACGAATGTTACAACGGTTGGTGCGGGTTTACAAGATCATCAAATGGGATTTAGCTAAGTGTTCTAAGGGGGAATTCGTCCTCGGCCCAGTCCGAGGAACCATTTCCTGATTCATAATGAAGAATAGGGGTTGTCCTTGATCCCTTCGAACTCTGAACCCCCTCTTCTCTAGGGGTTCATTCCATTATATAGTCCTATTCAGCTGATCTTTGCCATCCACTTGTTGATCATCTGAGCCTGTGTCTGAGGGTTTGTTTCATCAGTCGCCTTTCCAAACCTCCTGTTAGTAGAAGTAACCAAGGCATTACTGTTCAATGGTCAATTCTTCATTAATGCGGCCAGAGTGTCAGTTGCGTGCTTTTATTGTGGCGATGACAGCTCCCTTCTTCAATATCGGCCGTCGAGGACATGGTCGTCCTCGGCGATGCTCATTGACAGTTTAGGCCTTCCCCGCTCATCCTCGGACACTGCATTGTCCTCGGCATGGGCCTTGGGCTCGATATGGAATGGGTCAGGGTTGTCAAATCTTTAGGCCCTACAATGGCCCCTGAAAACTCTGCTGCCTGGCTCCTTGGGTAGGGAGGAAGATTTTGATGTCCTTGAATCCTTGTCCTAGCCTGGCGAGGCGAATCTTGTCTTCCTGTCAGTACCAAAATCCTTCTAACTGCTCAAGGAATGCTCCTGGCGTTTCGGTACTTGGAGTGCGCCTTCATTAAATTTTGGCGGTGCTGTGTCTTCCATGTTCAACGGTGTGATGATGAATGGATGGTAGGGATACTTCTGACTTAATGGGCAGGAAAGCCCGTGCGGTTACTTTTAATTGGGGGTATAAATACCAATCGAACTGATTTGTCCCTGCACTTTTATATTCAAGAGCTCCTGTGCACATACGCTGAACTTGGTCGAGCCTCCAATTGACCTTACGCCTCCTTTCAACATAAAAGGCCTGTTCGAGGAGCTTTTCCTCCTTTCTATAAGTTCTCTTCTCTTTCCAGTTCGTATTTTCCGCCTGAGTTCCTTGTCCTCTTATTCCTCTTTCTCTTTCCTTCATTTTCCCTGAGCCCCTCGTTAGTTCTTTAGGATGGGTAGGTTTAAGAAGTTAGTTGAGTCTGAGGAGGCGATGGAAAAATTCGTTGTTGATTATAAGATCCCCGATACAGTGGGTTTGAGGTACTATGGAGAAGGGGAGTGGAGCATTAGGAAAAAAGAGGATGAGGTGGCGATTCCTATGATCGCCTTTCTAAAGGGTGGTATGAGGATCCTCATGGGGCTGGTGATGAAGAATTATCTTAGGCACTTCGGCTTATCTCCCACCCAGTGTGCCATCAATGTGTTTAGGATCTTAAGCTATGTGGATGCCCTGAATGAGAAGATGAGGCTGGGGTTAACTCACCACGATGTAAACTGGTGCTACAACCTCCAGTGCCTTAAGGGGAAGTCTTATTATATGAAGACGAGGGATGATAGGGTCCAGCTTATCCAGTGCCTCCTTGAGTTCAGCAAGGGTTTGAACAAAGACTTCCTCATTGTGTCTGGAGAGTGGCACGATGGCCTTCATTGTCCAACAGTGGAGGGTACACCAGGTAAGGCATTCAGACTAAGAGAAGGTCTAATTTCTTGTGCCTTCGCGCTCTGCTTTGCTTGGTTTTTAATAGGAACTTGTTTTCATTTATGCAGATCCGCATGCCTTTGAGTGTGACTTCGGCTTGGTCAACAAGGAGGATTTGCAAACTGTACTGAGGTTGGAGATTTTTGTGAATAAAGCTGACAGCCAAGTTAGAGTTGTTCATAAGATCCTAGGATACGATCCGATTCAAAAATCGTTCTCAGCTCCAAAGTACGTGATCCGAGCTAAAGATCCTCGGCTGCATAAGATCATCATGGTCGGGCACGGATTCTTGATCCTCGAAGGAACTCCCATTCCTGAGGGCATACCGTTGGTGGGTACTTCTTCTTCGCCTCAAGTTGCTGAGGCCGAAGGGGAAGAGCCAGGAGAAGAGGAAGTTGTTGACTTAGGTCCGTCCGATGACGAGTTTGATGTGTTCGACCAATTCCACTCGCCTGAGGACCCTCTTGGCGATTTGGGTGACCCTCGCTTAGCTGAAGCGAACTTTTTATCCAAAGAAGCTTCTCCTCGGTCGAAGATGAGTTTCAAGAGATGACCTTAGACAAGCCTGTTGGCCCTGATTGAGGGGCAGCCGGGGAAGGATGCGTCGGGAAAGTATCCTCCCAAGCTTCCTCCTCTCCCACCCTAACAGAGTTCGCCATCTAGGTCCAAGCCCACCAGTCCTCGGCAGAAGAGAGACAAAGGAAAGAGGCCTAGGGGGGGCGAAGAATTTGATCATGCCCAAGGCGATGACGATGCTCGGCAACCATCGAAGCAGCTAAGGGCTGGGCGCCGAGGTTAGGAAAAACAGGCCACCGTCCAGCCTGGGGCCCAAGCTTGGCTTCCTGTCCCTATGCTCTATGGGAAACCCTTGATGGACGATGCCTCTCTCAGGGACCCTCGAGGGGACGAGGGTGCGCATGTGGCTGACGCATTGGGGAGGTCCTTGCTACTCCCTATGGATATGGCCCAGTTGGAGGATTTGAGGAGCAAGGAGGTCTTCCTTGGCCTCAAACAATGTTTGGGCATGGTAAGTTTTCTGATCATTTGTGATTCCCTTGACTTCCTGCCTTTTGGCTCCTTACTTATCGTGCATTGGTTTTAATTGGCAGGCTATCCAAGCTACCTTTAGGTTAGAGGATATAGCCAGTAGTCAAAGTAAGGCCACGGGCTTGGAGCGCGAAAAGATGCTAGACGTTGCTTGGACCTTCAAAGTCTCCAAGGTCGATCTTTCAAAGGCGAGAGAGGAGTTGGAGGAAATGAAGAAGGCTCGAGACATTGCTGATTTAGGTCTAGCTAGCGCCCAAAAGCAGGCCCTAGATCAAATGGAGCGTTTGCTTAAGGTAGAGGATCAGCTGAGGGTCGCCAAAGAGGAGATCATGACCCTAGAAAAGAGGGTGCTCGAGGCAGAGGGGGCTAGAGGCGTTGCGGAGTCCGCCAGGGATAAGGCCTTGAAAGCCAAGGAAGAGGCTGAGTCTGCCAGGGTCGAGGCTGAGGCTTCCAAAGGTAAGGTCGCGCAGGAGGCCTACGAGTCAGGGGTGGCTGAGACAGAAGCCACCCTTAAAGCTCAAGTGTCTGGGGTATGCAGACTTTACTATTCCCAAGTATGGAATGAAACCTTGAAACAAGCAAGCGTTGAGGCTTCATCTGACCTATAGAAGGTAGAGAGTGTGCACTACCCTCCGGCCATTCACGAGGCTGCTTTTCCCAGCTCCGAGGCCGAGGTGACTCTTAAGGGAGTTGGGGCTATTCCTGATGAAGATGCCCCGGTTGCCACCATCTTGGACGAGCCTGCGAAGGAAGCTGATCCTCCTAGGGCCGTTGAGACAAGCAAGAGTCCCACTGCGGATGCGCTTTGGGAGGCTGCGGACCCTTTAGCAGATGTCTAGGCCCTTCACGTTGAGGAGGTATCTCCTTCAGTTGATCTTCCCCAGGTTGTAGTCCCAAGCAGGGGTTGCAAGGACCCTGAGACCTCTTCTGCCCAGCCCCCTAAGGGAGGAATTGAGATGAAGCTGAAGGAATGATCCTCCATGGCGCCTTCGCTTTGTTTGTTTGTTTGTTCTTTCTTTTTTTTTTTTTTTAAAGCATTGTAATGGCAATTTTTCCTTGTGTAACTCTTAAAGATTCAATGAAGTACATATTTCATTTTCTCTTATTCGTCCTGTTTGTATTATCTTTTTTTTTTTTTTTTACTTGCACAATCCTGGCTTTAATTGCGCTCCAGCTGACCACATACTTATCTTCTTGAGTGACTAGTTTCCCCATAGGTTTGAGTCCGAGGACCATGCAAGACCTTGGTTCTGTCTAACACTTGCTTCTTCTTGAGTGACTAGTTTTTCCATAAGTTTGGGTCTGAGGATCATGCAAGACCTTGAAACTGTCTAGCACTTGATTTTTGAAGTAGTTAGTTTCCCCAAAGGCTTAAGTCCGAGGACCATGCAAGACCTTGGTTCTATCTAACACTTGGTTATTCTGAAGTAGCTAGTTTCCCCATAGGTTTGGGTCCGAGGACCATGCAAGACCTTGGTTTTGTCTAACACTTGGTTCTTCTGAAGTAGCTAGTTTCCCCATAGGTTTGAGTCCGAGGACCATGCAAGACCTTGGTTTTGTCTAACACTTGGTTCTTCTGAAGTAGCTAGTTTCCCCATAGGTTTGAGTCCAAGGACCATGCAAGACCTTAGTTCTGTCTAACATTTAGTTCTTTTGAAGTAGCTAGTTTCCCTATAAGTTTGAGTCTGAGGACCATGCAAGACCTTGGTTCTGTCAGCACTTGATTTTTGAAGTAGTTAGTTTTCCCATAGGCTTAAGTCCGAGAACCATGCAAGACCTTGGTTCTATCTAACACTTAGTTCTTCTGAAGTAGCTAGTTTCTCCATAGATTTGAGTCCGAGGACCATGCAAGACCTTAATTCTGTCTAGCACTTGATTTTTGAAGTAGTTAGTTTCCCCATAAGCTTGAGTCCGAGGATCATGCAAGGCCTTGGTTCTGTCTAACATTTGGTTCTTCTTGAGTGACTAGTTTCCTTATAGGTTTGGGTTCGAGGACCATGCAAGACCTTGGTTCTGTTTAGCACTTAGTTCTTAAAGTAGTTAGTTTCCCCATAGGCTTGAGTCCGAGGACCATGCAAGGCCTTGGTTCTATCTAACACTTGACTCTCCTTGAGTGACTAGTTTCCCCATAGGTTTGAGTTCGAGGACCATGCAAGACCTTGGTTCTGTCTAGCACTTAGTTCTTGAAGTAGTTAGTTTCCCCATAGGCTTGAGTCCGAGGACCATGCAAGGCCTTGGTTTTGTCTAACACTTGACTCTTCTTGAGTGACTATTTTCCCCATAGGTTTGAATCTGAGTATCATGCAAGACCTTAGTTCTGTCTAGCACTTAGTTCTTGAAGTACTTAGTTTCCCCATAGGCTTGAGTCCGAGGACTATGCAAGGCCTTGGTTCTGTCTAACACTTGGCTCTTCATGAGTGACTAGTTTCCCCATAGGTTTGGATCCGAGGACCATGCAAGACCTTGGTTCTGTCTAGCACTTAGTTTTTGAAGTAGTTAGTTTCCCCATAGGCTTGAGTCCGAGGACCATTCAAGGCCTTGGTTCTGTCTAACACTTGGTCCTTCTTGAGTGATTAGTTTCCCCATAGGTTTGGGTCCGAGGACCATGCAAGACCTTGGTTATGTCTAGCACTTAGTTCTTGAAGTAGTTAGTTTCCCCATAGGCTTGAGTCTGAGGACCATGCAAGGATTTGGTTCTATCTAACACTTGGCTCTTCTTGAGTGACTAGTTTCCCATAGGTTTGGGTCTGAGGAACATGCAAGACCTTGGTTCTGTCTAGCACTTAGTTCTTAAAGTAATTAGTTTCCCCATAGGCTTGAGTCTGAGAACCATGTGTAGAAAGGGAAAATTCCCGACCTATCACAAGCTGACACGTCACACTACCAAGTCCACAAAATACAGTCAATTACAAAGTGCCACGTATTGCTGCTAGGGTTTACTATTACTACTCAAAAGCCAATGGAAATTTGCCAAGTGTCATGCAAAAAACCAATCATGCATTAGCGCACGTGTAAGCGATGACACAAGCAGCCTCGCACGTGTAAGCGATGACTCAATCAATCCAACGCGTGTAAGCGATGACATAGGCGAACCAATCAGGCTGTGACATGTGTCACCAATCAGACTCCGCCACGTGTCGCTCATCTACCTCAAAATGCCTATAAATAGAAGCCTTCCTAAGACATTTAGGAGGACACTAAGCCATCTGAACTACAGAAGTAGAAAAGCTCTGCAGGAATCAAGCCTCGAAGCCTCCAAGAACTTCAAGAACTTCAACCCCAAAATCGAAGAACATTCAAAGCAGAATCATCCAAACTATCTGCCTAGATCCTAAAGTTTGCGGGAATCAAGCCAAAAGTGTCCGAAAACATCAAGAAATCACAAATCAGCGAAGCTCTACGGATTTAAGCCTCCAAAGCCCCGAAGAACTTCCACCACAAACCTTCAAATATGAAGAACATTCGAAGAGGAATCATCCAAATCACATTCCTAGATCTTAAAGTTCATTGGAATTAAGATCAAAAGCCTCCAGAAACCTCAACAAATCACAAATCAGTGAAGCTCTACGGATTTAAGCCTCTAAAGCCCCAAAGAACTTTCACCACAAATCTTCAAAGATGAAGAACGCACCAAGAACACAAAGAACGTACGAAGAACACGAAGAACAAAGAATTTCTAACAAGCTCATAGCCAGAGATTCATTGTAATTCTGTTTCAAAGGTCTTCAATCCATTCTTCAGCCAAATTGAAGTATATTTAGTGTTCAAATCAAAATCACATTACCACAATTCCAATCAACAAATCTTTCAAGGAGATCGAATCAGAGGATCACTCTTTTGTAATCACAGAGAACTGTACCACACAATCATCAATACAAATTCACATTTGTGAAACTATTTTACTTGTTTGATTTATTTCGAACCGAGAAATTTAGTCGTCTACAAATTCTGACATGCCTAGTGGGACATCTCTGCCTCTCATCTCATTCTCCTTCAAAGAAAGAAATCATCATCATCTTGCTACTAACTTCAATGGCCACTAGCAAGAACATTCAAGCTTCAACAATAGCTGCTTCAATTAAACTTGGTACGACTACCACCAACAACTACATTGGTGCAATCAATTGTAGCCAACCTAAAGCTCATAATCAACTTCAATTTCAATCAACCAAGGAAGCCAAGGTCCAGACAATCATCTCCTTAAACCCTCTCACAAGAAACAAGGACATCTCCACCTTGGAACACCTCAAGTATGGGGGCAAATCCCTTTCTTCCTTCACAAGAAGTTGGTTGCACAATTTCTCTCCCATCAAGGGGAATAAAAAAGATGAGATTTCACGTGCTCACTCCAATCCATTCTCTTCTCCATCATCTTGGGAAGTTGTATCAGTCATGATGACTAACACCTCTACCATGGAAGAAAAGATGGCTGAAATGGAGCAAAGGGTTGTCCTTCTCACAAAAGCACTTGAAGATAAAGACCTCCAAATTACAACTTTAATGAACAAACTTGAAGTACAAGACCTTGGTGAATCAAGCCATGGTCATAAATTCACATCTGCGACAGATGACGAAGGGAAAGAAACTCAAGACACTCCTTAACAGGAACAATCTACTTCGGTTGCTTCGTTATCAGTTCAACAATTGCAAGACATGATAACGAATACCATTCGAGCACAATATGGAGGTTCTTCTACAAGTTCTCTCACATATTTGAAACCCTATACAAAGCGCATCGATAACATGAGGATGCCAAATGGGTATCAGCCCCCCAAGTTCTTGTAATTTGATGGCAAAGGAAACCCTAAATAACACATTGCTCACTTTGTAGAAACTTGTGAGAATGCAGGGACTCAAGGAGGTCTTTTTGTAAAGTAATTTGTCCGTTCATTGAAGGGGAATGCCTTTGATTGGTATACAGACTTAGAACTTGAGTCAATCGATAGTTGGGAACAACTTGAAAGGGAGTTCCTTAACCGATTCTACAGCACACGGCGCACGGTAGGCATGATGTAGCTTACCAATACCAAACAATGGAATGATGAGCTTGTCGTTGATTATATCAATCGATGGCGTTCTTTGAGTCTAGATTGCAAGGATAGACTTTCTGAAATTTCTGCTGTAGAGATGTGCATCCAAGGCATGCATTGGGGACTTCTTTACATCCTTCAAGGGATAAAGCCTCGAACATTTGAAGAGTTAGCAACTCGTGCGCATGACATGGAGTTAAGCATTGCTAGACATGGAAGTACAAACCCTCCCATACTTGAGGAAAGCAAAAAGGAAGTAAGGAAGAATGACAGGAATGCAAAGAGCAATCTCAAAGACTCAATGGTTGTTAACACTGCCGAAGTCAAGATTCTAAGAGGAGGAGCAAATGCAAATGAAAAACGACTTGAAGGATGGCAAAAGAATGAGGTGTGTCGTTTGACTTTTAAGGAACGTGAGAAAAAAGTGTATCCGTTCCCCGATGTAGATGTGCCAAACATCTTAGAACAACTATTGCAGTTGGAGCTAATCAAATTGCCAGAATGCAAGCAGCCGGAAGACATGGGGAAAGTTGATGACCCTAACTACTGCAAATATCATCGCATCATTGGCCACCCAATCCAAAAATGCTTCGTCTTCAAAGACCAAATCATGAAGCTTGCCAAAGAAAACAAGATCGATTTAAACTTCAATGAAGTTGTCGGGTCAAACCATGTGACCGTTGCTTGTGATGTACTTCCAACTCTCAAGCAGGGGGCAAACACCAATCAAGCTTACAAGTTTATCAACAATGATGATGCAAGGATTAGCCCCATCAATGGGAAGTTCCTTAAACACTTCTATGCTTGAACATCAAGGATTGCTCCTTGGTAAGAGATTAAACTGCCCACTGTAGCGCTTTAAGAGTATATGATGTCTTCCCAATACTTTTGAAAGCATATTAATAAGGAGAAATTAATCCCACTCTATGTCACCAATTGCTAGTGTGGCGTAGTGGTTGGATGCCCATGTCGCCCTTGAGGGGTCTCGAGTTCGATTAGTGGTGATACCCACTATTACACACTGAGCCCCCCCCCTTTTTGCAAAAAACAACAACCACAACAACAACAACAACAACAAAAATAACAAAAAAAAAAAAAAAAACTTTGAACTACGTAATGACTTGATCCCTCTTTAGGGTACGTAGGCAACTTGGTATCATTTACTAAGTTCAGTCACAGGAAAAGAAGGAGGATTGCCAGTCTAGCTTAAGGAATTTTTCAAAGGTTGTCAATATGCTTTTGAGATCCCTTTGATTGGCAGGCGTTGCTTAAGATTAGTCAATTGCTCGCTAAATGATGCTAAAAAATCATTGTGGCAGAAAATGACAGTTGCAAAGAATTGGTGTTACTTGGCTTTCCTTGAACTAATGATAAACATAAGTTAGTTCTTGGTTGTGGAGTAAAATAAAATCTTCAACCACTTTTGCTCAACCACTTTTGCAAAGAATGAAGTCTTCATGGCATTGCCCCTCTTCTGTGGACATCCTCCCATGTCTCTAAAGTATGCTTTGCATCACTTATCTCCTGGGGCATCTTTTTGTACCTTGCAAGTCTAAGCCACATCGTCTCTCTTCTAGGTTGTGCCACTTCACAACTCCAAAATTTGAAGCACATCATCTCCCTTCTGAGTGGTGCCGTTTCACATCATGTCTCTGAAATTTAGACAACGTGACCTTCCTCCAGCATCTGAAGTTGGTGTTGCATCATCTCTCCTCTAAAGTCATGTTCATGCAATGTCAAAGTCTTAGTGGCATTCCTCTCACATCTTCAAGGTTTTGTTGGCATCTCTTTGCATCCTTAAAGTCTTGATGGGAGCTTCTTGAAACTTTAAGGTTTTGTTGGCATCTCCTTGCATCTTCAAAGTCTTAATAAGAGTTCCTTGCATCTTCAAAGTCTTGTTGGCATCTCTAAAATCCTGATGGCTGGCTACAATACTATGTACCCTCGATGTTTGAACTTTATTGCCTCTAAAAATTGGTGCTAATGCAACTTTAAAGGCCAATATTGGTGCGACTTCAGTGCAGATGAAGTGTTGACGCGATGTCATGGCAAAGACAAATTTTGGCATGGCTTCAGTGCAAATAAAGTGTTGATGTGGCTCCATGGCAAAGATAAATGTTAGTGCGGCTTAAGTGTAAGTGAAGTGTTGATGTGGCTTCATGTTGAAAATGCCTCATTAAAAAAGACAAGTGCAAATTTGCTTCAGTAGACAAAGTAATGGTGATGCTTCAATGTAAATGCAAGAGTCGGTGCAGCTTCATGACAAAGATAGTGGTGACGTGACTTCGACACAAAGAAATATATGGATGTAGCCTCAATGCAAATGCAAACTTTGCGCGGCTTCATGATATGAACAATTGGTGTGGCTACGTTGCAAAGACAAGTGTGGAACACGCTCATGCAAAAAAGTGCTAGCATAGTTTCATTAACGTCCATTGCTAGTATTGCTTTATTGCCAACACTAGAGGCAATACGACTTCAAAGACAAGTACTGGCGATAGCATTGTTGCTTGGCTAAATATCCTCATTGAAATGTCATTGCAAAGACGAATATCACTAAAAGATTGTTGTTGCAGGAAAATAATGTATCAACATGAAGGCATACATCACTGCAAGAACATTGCTATCAATGGAATACAAAGCCACCAAATGAAAGCAAACCCTTCTATGAGAACGTCAGCGTAAAGTTTGATGTCAAAACTCAAAGATCAAGGAAACTATGCTGCAAAACAAATACAAGCAACAAAAAAATTTGTCAGAAAAAAGGTCTCATAACACGTAACCAAAAAAAAAAAAAATCTTGAAAGCTGGAGAAGAAGACTGAGGGCTAGGAATGCCTAAATGAACGAAGCCAATCTCACGTCTTATATAGAGCACTTCTGCTAAACTAGCAGACAAGAAAAAATGAAGAAAGTCAGCAAACCATTAAATGGTTCCACCAACCAGCCAGCGAAAAAAACTATATTCACATTTCAGAAATGCGAAAACAATTGGAGCTCAAAGTGAGATTTTGCTCATTTACAGCACTCGAAGCCAAAGAAGACTGCACCGAATTTTGAAATGACGGAGGATATTCAGCCATGGAGATAGAAGATATTGGCTCATTACCTACCTCACAAATTTGAATCCTGGCACCATCCTATCAGGGCAGCCACCGCAAAATTAGACCAAAAAAGGCCATAAGTCCAACAAAGATCCGAGGCTTCCTCATTTAGAATTGTGAAAATCCAGACATCATTTCACAAAACTGACCCTATAGAAATCTCAAACGGCCCTCGATCTAAAAAACCCAAAAAGATCATAAAAAATAGAGCCACCACGCGCTACCACACGCCGCCATAAGCTCACGATGACCAACGGCCTAGTCCTTCGAATCTGTGCAAATCTACCCATAATTTCAGAAAACAAGCCATACCAGGAGATTCTACAGCTTACGATCTACAAAACCCAAGAATTTCAGGACTAAAGACGGTGCCACACGCCTCCACGCACCGCCAGAATATCCGACGGTCATAGCCCCATTTCACGTGCTCCCACGCGCCTCCATTATTCCTCACGCGCTAACACGCGCCGGAACTTCGCTCAAACGCACCACGCGCTGTCACGCGCTTCACCCTTACACGCGCCTCAGTTGCATGACGTCATGGATGACATCAGCTAACCCGGTTTGACTGACCTGGAAGTCTGACCCGATCCGAACCGCTTGTAAAAAAAAAAAAAAAAAAAAAAAAAAAAATGCTTTGACCAAGTTTGACCTTTGACTTTGACCAAAAAGTCAAAATTTTCCAAAGAAGCCTGTCCCACTCGGTTTTTTGCGTACATTCCGATTTTAGAATCCGTTTCTTTGTCCGAGACTCGAAAATTGTGCAAATTATCCAATTTCCAGAAAGTTGACTTTTGCACAAATGCTGACCAAAAGTCAAAATTTTCAAGAAGAACCTGTCTTGTCTAATTTTTCACGTAAATTCTGATTTTGTGGTCTAATTCTTCATTTGAGAATCCGAAATTGCTCAAATCATGTAATTCTACAATTGTTGGCTTTAATGTGAACTTTGAACAAGAATCAAGATGTCCAAACAAAGCTCGTTTTATTCAGATTTTCACATAGATTCTGATTTTGAAATCCACTTATTTGTTTTGAAATTGGAAACTACCTATGTGACCCACTTCTCCGAAGTACTAGCCATGTCCAAAAATTAAGCCCCCAAAATCAAAATTTGAGATTCATCCACTTGGTCCAAATTCCTTCAAGGTTATTCTCCAAACTTCGGCAAGGCTTCCTTTCCAAAGTACAAATGAACTCTCACAAGTGTGTCTTGGACTTGAAATTACATTGGGTCACTAGTTCAACTTACCATTCCCGTTCGGTGCCTACCAGTCTCCAACCTACCATTCTCGTTTGGTGCCTACCGTTCCTGCCTACCGTTCGATACCTACCAGTCAGAAATCTACCATTCTCACCAAAAATTCTCAACCGCCATTCTCAACTACCTGCCTACCATTCTTCGTTTCTCCACTATAAATAGAAGGGCCGGGTTTAAAAAAAAAAACTCATAAAAAAAAAAAAAAACACACACTGAGTCATGAAATGAAGATTTGTTTCTTTCAAAATTTCAAGTCCTCATTCTCACAGCCATTTCTCACTATAGCTTCATCATCCTCAATACCTAGCAACCAATATTGCTTCTAATCATCTTGAACTTAACCTTCTCATAGTTTAGTAAAAAACCTCCTCACAACATAATTGTAGTTTTGAGATCCAAACAAACTTTGTTTCTCCATTTAACGGCTACATTTGTCCATAAAATTTCTCATAACATAGCCCGTATCATTGTTCCTTGTAGTCTCAGATCTACCTAATCAGGAGATCTAAGGCCAACTGAATCCCTCATACCCTAGCTCAAGGAGCTTCCTAACTGCTTTGAGAACTCCGTAGTCCTTCTCAAGTTGTTTGGTCTTACAGCAAAGGTGGAGGTTCTGAATTTAACAGTAACTTGACTGCTTTTTAAGACCAGAATCACAAGTTAGCTCCATCTTTCATTTTTTTGTGCTTTTCCAACAAGTAGCATTAAATGAAGATGGTAAAAAGTGTTGGGGTATCTTACAAATTGTCTTTCATCCAACATTTGAAACAACCTCCAAGGCACCAGCTCATCAGAATTCAGCCTTTGGAGCCGGTAAATGGTCACCAGAGCCTTGTTCCATGTCCTCACCAGTGTGGGATCCAAAGGTCATCGTTGCTGGTACTTCAAAACACACTTTCTGGAATTACTCCAACTTAAAATTAGCTTGAAGAATTTCAGAAAATACTCTTCTGAAATTACTTTATCTTAACGTCTGTCGGCATGGTCCCATCATGCAGGCACATTCTACGACTTGCTGTCAGACCCCATGCAACATACAGTCAGTCCCATATTCAAAGGTGTACTTCCCATAAACATCTACACCAGAGGGTCCCCAACGTATAGGGCCAGCGCCATGGTGACGTATGTTTCACCCATTCGCTTTGCTTCATCCTCGTCTTCTTCACCACCAACATTAGCATCCCCAAAATCCCTAAACTTCTGAAATTACCTCAGCTTAACCTCTACCGAAATGAGTCAGTCTTGCAAGTACATCCAACTTCTTGCAAATAACTTTCCCCTTCACCAACCCACTTCAAGTACCATGGAACACTTTTTTTGAAATTACTCCAACTTAACTTTTGCTGAGAAGGCTCGATCATGCGAGTACATTCAAATACTGGCAGACCCCTTTTCGGTCTCATCAAATCCTTTCATATGGGTGGGTCTACTCTTCGAAAATTATCTCATCCTTCTGAAAGCTCCACCACCTTCAGTTACTTCATTTGAAAAGCCAAGTGTAAAAATCTATTTTCGAAACTCATTCCCACACTACACTCTGAAACTGTGTGTGTGAACGAGTCTCGAGGGGGCATTTGTAGAGAGGGAAAATTCCCGACCTATCACAAGCTGACACGTCACACTACAAAGTCCACAAAATACAGTCAATTACAAAGTGCCACGTATTGCTGCTAGGGTTTACTATTACTACTCAGAAGCCAATGCAAATTTGCAAGTGTCATGCAAAAAACCAACCATGCATCAGTGCACGTGTAAGCGATAACACAAGCGGCCTCGCACGTGTAAGCGATGACTCAATCAATCTAGCACGTGTAAGCGATGACATAGGCAAATCAATCAGGCTGTGACATGTGTCACCAATCAAACTCTGCCACGTGTCGCTTATCTACCTCCAAATGCCTATAAATAGAAGCCTTCCTAAGATATTTAGGAGGACATTAAGCCATTTGAAGCACAGAAGTAGAGAAGCTCTACAAGAATCAAGCCTCGAAGCCTCCAAGAACTTCAAGAACTTCAACCCCAAAATCGAAGAACATTTAAAGCAGAATCATCCAAACTATCTGCCTAGATCCTAAAGTTTGCGGGAATTAAGCCAAAAGTGTCCGAAAACATCAAGAAATCACAAATCAGCGAAGCTCTACGGATTTAAGCCTCCAAAGCCCCGAAAAACTTCCACCACAAACCTTCAAATACGAAGAACATTTAAAGAGGAATCATCCAAATCACATTCCTAGATCTTAAAGTTCACTGGAATTAAGCTCAAAAGCCTCCAGAAACCTCAACAAACCACAAATCAGTGAAGCTCTATGGATTTAAGCCTCTAAAGCCCCAAAGAACTTCCACCACAAATCTTCAAAGATGAAGAACGCACCAAGAACACAAAGAACGTACGAAGAACACGAAGAACAAAGAATTTCTAACAAGCTCATAGCCAGAGATTCATTGTAATTCTGTTTCAAAGGTCTTCAATCCATTTTTCAGCCAAATTGAAGTATATTTGGTGTTCAAATCAAAATCACATTACCACAATTCCAATCAACAAATCTTTCAAGGAGGACGAATCAGAGGATCACTCTTTTGTAATCACAGAGAACTGTACCACACAATCATCAATACAAATTCACATTTGTGAAATTATTTTACTTGTTTGATTTATTTCGAACCGAGAAATTTAGTCGTCTACACCATGCAAGGCCTTAGTTCTGTCTAACACTTGGTTATTCTGAAGTAGCTAGTTTCCCTATAGGTTTAAGTTCGAGGACCATGCAAGACCTTGGTTCTGTCTAGCACTTGGAGTTTTCTTCACTGTTTGGAGTGAGGGAGCTCGTCCTCATCGTTGGGAAGCCTGCCCTTAGAGTGATAACGGCCTTGAGCTTGCTTTGCCGAGGGAGGGGACCCTTCTTTAGCCTGGCTCCTTGGCTCGGCACGCCACTTTCAATTACGAGGTGTCTTTTGGGCTATTCGAGTAACGTGCTTGATGTATCAGTGCGCGAGGCGCATCCTCATTAATATCCTTACGGATTTACGAGGATCCAGCGGCTGGTAAGCTTTTTGGAAATTGGGCGGAGTTAATACCTCCACTAACTCTTCCTTAGGATTCTGTGCAGTCTGGTTTTCACCAGCTCTTGCCTTCTATATAAGGCATTTTAGGGTAATATTTTCTTCAAATTTCACAAACACTTGGGTTTAATAGGGGCTCAACGCTCTCCGTTTTCTAGGCATTTTCAAGGGCCTTGCCAAAATAGTGACTTGTGTTTGAGGAGATGGAATGGCCCTGGAAAAAGGCAGGGACAAGGAAGCCAAGCCCCTTTCAGGAGCCGAGAATGCCACCCCGATCCTGGACGACACAGGGGAGGCGAAATAAGCAGAGGCCAAAGATCCTCATTCTTTTCAACCTAGCCAGAGAGAGGACTCCCCTTGCAGTTAGGAGGGGAATCCGAAAGGAACATAACGTCCCTCCTCCGCGCGCGAGTCCACCGGCCTTTCAAGCTGGTAGTGATTCGCCAGCGCCCGGTCATCGTGGGACTGGAAGAGAATCAAGGGGAAACCTTGAGATTGGACCGTCAGGCGCCGTGGCTTCTTCTTCCTTCTCCTCCCCAGCGCCGCCTATGCTGGTTGGGGAGCTGTGGATGGTCTTAGAACAGGCCTGTCTCCACCTCTCCCTCCATGCATAGCTTGGCTTTAAAACAAGCTTGCCTAGGCCCTTTTTTTTTTTTTTTTTTTTTTTTTTTTTATAGTTTTAGAACAAGCCTGCCTCAGCATTTACCTTCGTAGTTAGATTTAGAACAAGCCTGCTAAAGTATTTGTTGTATAATGTAACTTTTCTTTACTTAATAAAGAAGTAGCCACATTTCATTTACTTTACTTCTTGAATCTTTCATTTCTTTATGATGATTGCCTTTTGAATGAGTGCGTTGCTGTTGTTTGTGTTTTTTTTTTTTTTTTTTTTACCTTAGAAGAAGTGTTGTTATTGATCCTTCCGCACCAACCGTTGCACTCGCTAATCCTCAAGTACTTCCCACAGACGGCGCCAATTGTAGGGGCTAGGCTTTTAACCTCTTGGGACGCGGGTTTTCAGGATTTTCACTCCACCAAGGGCTGACCTTGTAGTGTAAGGCTTGACATCTTAATCCCACGTCGGCCAGAGAAGCGCCCCGATATAATGAATTTGTAGAGAGTGGGTAGAAGGATTAGGCATTAGTGAATGTTACAACGGTTGGTGCGGGTTTACAAGATCATCAAATGGGATTTAGCTAAGTGTTCTAAGGGGAAATTCGTCATCGGCCCAGTCCGAGGAGCCCTTTCCTGATTAATAATGAAGAATAAGGGTTGTCCCTGATCCCTCCGAACTCCGAACCCCCTCTTCTTTGGGAGTTCATTCTATTATATAGTCCTATTCAGCTGATCTTTGTCCTCCACTTGTTGATCATCTGAGCCTGTGTCTGAGGGCTTGTCCCATCAGCCGCCTTTCTAGACCTCCTGTTAGTTGAAGTAACCAAGGCATTATTGTTCAATGCTCAATTCTTCATTAATGCAGCCAGAGTGTCAGTTGCGTGCTTTTATTGTGTCGATGACAGCTCCCTTCTTCAATATTGACCGGCTGAGGACATGGTTGTCCTCGGTGATATTCCTTGATAGTTTGGGCCTTCCCCGCTCATCTTCGGACATTGCATTGTCCTCGGCATGGGCCTTGGGTCCGATATGGAGTGGGCTGGGGTTGCCAAATCTTTGGGCCCCACACACACACACACACACACACATATATATATATATATATAATTTTCATACACTATTACTTTTGAAAATCTAATAAACAATGTTACCTCTTATTTATCGTCTTTGTAATGCAAATCATCAGTTAGTAAATATATGATAATAGTAAGAAGCGTTACAAATGAGATCACTAAAAATATATATAAAATTAATTTGCCACTATCATTATGGAGTAGTAATTTATAATTTTACATATCCAAAAAAGTGAAATATATAGAGTTTTCTTAAAGTTATGTGTAAAGATTCACTATATATACATGTGTGTGTGTATAAAGGTAAAAAAAGGTATATTTAAGGTTTTTATTAACTTAAAAACTGATGAAAAACCAATGATTAATAACTAAAATTATAGTATTAATATAATATTTAATGAGACCATCCTAAAAAAATTATCACGCACAACGAGCGAATAAGTGAGTAATAATAATAATAAGTGAAAAATACAATGCAATGGTTGAACTTCTATATATAGGATGTATAGGATTTGACTATACAAAATACAAAATTAAAAACTCTTTTAGCTAAAAAAGCAAAATCGCTACTTGGAGTGTGGAGAAAACCATATCAGTATAGATTGGAGAGAGAAAAGCTAGGAGGATAGGAGACTTGAAGGGTACCTGCATTCGCCATAGAAGATCACTGCTGGCCCTGACTTGACGTCTATTCTTGTAGAAATTTTGGCGAGTCTCTTCAACCTCAGCTCGCTCTTCTGGGGTACCAGCTTCAGGGTCAAACACCCATGTTTGTCTTCCAGCAAAGTTATTTGTGCTAAAGAGGTAAGGGTCATTGCTACCCTCTCCTATCTTCAGCCTCCACATTCTGTTTTAACTTCAATAGAACTGCAGGGCTACCAGTGATTATGACCAATCTTTCAGCACTCATAATTTTAACGTCAAAGTTAGGATTGTACAAAATAATTATAACCCTTTATGCCGAAGATATATTCGTTTAATATAAATGTATATACTCGAAAAGAACTTCTAAATGACCATTTACAGTATATACATATGGGGCTACCTCAAGATATTCTACCTCAAGATATTGTGGTCTTGCACTTCTCAATGCTGTAGCACTCAAAAGCAGGTGTTGTGTGGCTGGAACTTCAAACCAATGTGGAATTGGCCTAGAAGACAAGACGAACAAAAGTAGACCTGCGTAGTTTTGTAGTCTTCGATCGGCATGTTGAAAACCCCTTTATATATAAAACGACAAAATTTAGGTACAATACCTTAGCTACTGTTACTTGGGTTGCTCTCTTAAAATTTTGACATCTGTCCAATTTAAAAACCCAAACAAATAGCATTAAAAAAATTAAAAAAAAATCCTTTTTCCTTCTTTTTCTTGTATTGCAAGTGAATCCACGACTTCAAATCTTTTTTTAGATTTGTAGGATCCATGCCTTCTGCTGAAGGATAAATAGATATCATCATCAAAAGCAAACAGAAAAGCCTTAACAAAACTGTAAAGAAGAAATGCAAAAAAAAAAAAGCAACAAAAAAAATCTCATCTTTTCTCTGTCTCTCTCCAACCCCACCCCCCCCAGCTTCTAGGAAGCCCAAATCTCCAAAATCAAGGACCACTTTCACTTATTCACTTCCACCTTCTCCTTCTCAACCCTTACTTTCTTGTTCTTACCCTTTACCCATTGGCCTTCTTACCCTTTTTTAGCTTCAATTTGGTTCAGATTGAGGGTGAGAAGTTGGATAGATCAAATGCCATGGGGTTCTACGGTTCTACCTTCTACGTTCTCTCACGAGATAGAGGAATAAAGGAGAAAAAAAATGGTAGTATTTTAATGCCGTTTGTGGGTTGTTAAATTGGACAAATGTCAAAATTTTAAGAGTAGAACCTAAAAAATTGTAGTTAAGATACTGTATCTAAGTTTTGCCTTATAGAAAAACCTATACCCATTTGTTACTCTCCCTCCCTCGATTTAAATATTAACATATTATTAACATCAATTCCCATGTTTTTTTTAATTTATTTTTTATTTTTTTATGTAAAGTCAAATGTAATGCAAAATAAAAATATTCCTGATAGGATTTTCATAAAAAATAAAACTTTATTAAATCTTAATTTTAATTAACACTTTTTATTTAATTTATGTTCTTCTTAAAACTATCCCTTATACATAGGGTTTCATTCTTCTCTCTAATGTTCCAAAATTTTATTTGCATTTTTCACAATTGAAATCATTTTCAAAATGTGAAAGCTCGAAAATGTGTTGAAAAACACAAGAGCTGTTTAGACCCCCAAATTAAAAATACGGCTCGATAGGTTTTACACAACTTTAATACAAAGTGCGGAATAGTGTAAAAGCGAGCGGATGAACAAGTAAGCTACTCTAATCCATAAACTAAGCAACACAGCAGTATAATGGAATTAAACAAGAGTAGGGAAGAAGGATGCAAACACAGAAAACACCGAGACGTGTTCTCGAAGAGGAAACCGAAGATCTCGGCGAAAAACCTCTCCGCCGCCCTCCAAGCGGAAATCGATCCACTAGATAATCAGTTGGGATACATGGGTTAGCAAAAGACCCTCCAAGCCTAGTCTACCCGCTGTACCTAAGCCCTCCAAGCTCCTACTCAAACAAGGCTTCTCGGAACCGTGTCTTGTCCTAGTTATCCGGATCCCGCAACAAGCTCCATGTTGCATCTGCCATTCAAGGCTTCTTCCAATGCTTCCCAGCAGCACCAAAACGTCACACAGCACTCACAAGGTGTGGTAAGTGTTTGGGCTATCAACCTCTCTAAGATATGGATAATGGAGAGGGAAGGGTTGAGGAATTACCACAAGCAAATGTATAGAGAAAGGTGGGGAAGACAATCTCTAATTACCAATGTGTTTGGCTAGGGTTTTCTCTCTGAAGCATTCCTCAACAATTGTGGGTAATGATGGTATATATAGGAGAGGTGCAAAAGGTGTGACTCAAAAAGTACAGGCTGGCAGAACAGCTAGTCTCGCGGGTGTCTCGCGGGAAGGCCTTACCCGCGAGATACTCGCGAGACACAGTTGTCTCCACCTGGCCTGACTCTTCACATTCCAGCATGTGCCTGGCACATGGTTTACTTCGCGGGATGCTTGGTCGCGAGATACCCGCGAGAATCCTTCAGTTCTTCAAATGCTTGAGTCTTCAAACACACTCTCTATCACACAACCCTTACAACAAGTCCCACAACAAATACAGGGTTTTAAACGATTGAACATAATTACAATCAAATTTGGCACGGAATAAAAGCCAACAAAAACACAGTTGTAAATCACAACTTTACAAAATGTAATTCTCATCCATCTCCATCAAGAAGACAGATGTTAAGTCAATAAGTTAGTTAATATGATAGTTGGTCTAATTAAAATGAAAAATATTACGTCCATAATATTTGTACAATATTTTCATAATAAATCATAGATAATAAGTTGTTATTGATTCTAACTTGAATTTATAGTTTAAATTACTTTTTACCCACCTATAATAGCAAATAATAACTTATCACCTAGGATTTGTCGTGAAAACGTTGTGAACAAGTTTTTTTTTTTTTTTTTTTTTTTTTTTTTCATTTTAATTTTCTCTTATTTTCTTCATCGTGATAGCTGTTGTACCCAGCCTTCTAACCTCCATCAAACCTCCTACACCACCAATTACATTGACCAAAATCTCAAAACACATTCTACAAAATTATTAAAAATATGAAAATAGAAAATAAGAAAAAGGAAACTAATAATTAAACAACTCACATTTCCCCTTCATATTTCACAAATGAAAATAAATCAATCATTGGCAGGCAAATACATTGCAATAACTCAACAAGGATAACAACAACAAAGATAGTGACGTTTAAACAAACTAGAGAATATAAAATCTCTTTTGGCTAGTTCGGATTGAGGGGGAAGGAGGGGAAGTAGAGAAAAGTAGAGTAGAATTGACCAAAAATTAGCCTATTTCTGTCCAATGATACTCTACTCTCTTTCACTCTTCCTCCCTCCCCCCTCAATCCAAATGGGCCCTTAATGTGATAGCTAGTGCCTTTGCCACTTGCAATATGAATTGGTTACACGCATTGACGAAGAGCTTCATGGGCTTGATGTCACTATACAAAATGTGGCAATGGTGGCGGTGGAGTGAACCAAGTCCAGAAAGGATTTCTTTAAGCTTCCACAACATGTTTAAATTTTGATTCAAAGACAATAGAGGTTTAAGGTTAGGGTTAGCTCTATCGTATAGACAAATGAGGTGATTATTAAGGCCTCCAAGTAGAAAAAGGCCCCCAAATTTTAACTAATAGGGTTGTTTCTTTCATTGTAATAGTATTAATTAATTACAAATATTAGCTAATAAATAAAATAAGATTTTTTTTTTTATCAAATGAAAACAAGAACAAAAAATGAGAGAAATATTACGTCCACAATATTTTTCACAGCAAATCATAAGTGGTAGGTTATTATTAGCTATTATTAATGGGCAAAAAAGAATTTTAGTAGTGGTTTCAAATTAGAACCAATAACAACTTAACACTTAAGATTTGTTGTGAAAATGTTGTGAATGTAGCACTTCTAAAAAAAGAAGAAGCAATATACAAAAATTTCACAATGTTTTTCACAAAAGTTGAGTTGGCAAACTTTACTAGTTCTTGTCTAGGTCCACCACTAACATCACATTTTTACTTACCACAATCAATCTACCATATCGTATGAAAAGTTTTGTCAAATATTTTGTGTGGATAGGTGTGGACGCCCCACTTCGTTTCCCCGAAAGGAAATCTCCTCGAAGAGAGAATCTCTTTATTTCTGGGTGCCATTGCACATTGGGTCCTTGCCAACGTGACCCGTGTGATTATGTATCTAGAGTGGGGTGTGTGTATGTGAGTCCATTTTCTTATTTTTATTTTAGGAGTCACCACTAATCATTGGTTTTGTATTAAGTGTGATTGGTCACCTAGATGTTTTTTATTTATTTTAGATTACCTAATTAACTACAAAAATTTTAAGGGTTCATTAATTGAAGTAAACCAAAAGTTTTTGAACCAAAGATCTGAGACTTGGAAGTTTGATTACGTATAGGGAAGGTGTTAGGCACCCTACAACACCTATCCGAACATAGTACCTCATTTTAATTAAATCCCAACGTTAACTTTTTACAAAGAAATGGAATACTTGGCATTTTGATATTTTTTTCAAAATGTTTTTGCAAACAATATACATATACATACATGTGAGTAAATATTTATGTATAGTATTCATGTGAATAATAACTCCATCAAAATATACAAACAAGGAATGTAAAAGATATATATGTTGGAAAATCTGGTTTTGTATCTCATACAAAACACACAACGGAAGCAACAACCACAGATCTACTTCTACTTCAATCATGAAAGATAACATGTAATCATGAATTCTAGAACAAAGAATAGGAAGCGTACCTTGATGCAGTAAATTTCAAAATCATGACTTGAGAATACTTTTAATCTTCATCTCAATTCCACATGGTGCCCAAGATGTGTGGTCTCTCAATCAGTCTTTTGTACATTGACTCTCAAAGAAAAATCCTTTTTCTTCTCCTTGTGGAGAAAAAACTGATTTTTTTTCTTTTTAACATACGTACGTTAAAAAACTATTCTCATAGTTTCTTTATTTAATAACTCTTATTAAATAATGACTGATTATCTAATTGGGTTAGCCTTTTGGGCCTACCAAATTGGGCTTTAGTTTGTGGCTTGAGATGGGACCAAAGGGAACAAATAAGACTCTAGCTCCAATGGGCCTTGGGCTTTTCTGTCAACTCTTTGACAAGTCCAAAGTTACCATTAATTATATTCAATACCACTATAAGAATATAATTGCACTCTAGGCCTTATTAATAAATTATATCCCAAGACTTTATTATACATACAACCCCTTCATTAAAATATTCGTAGTAATACAAAGTCATGAATGTAGACTGCCACTTTGAAGATTACTACATCTTAATCCTTGAGTACCCGGTTTAATCCTTTATGTTGTTCATCATATATTTATGAAATCCAATTCCATAAATATATACTTTAGTAACTGTTTACTAAAGTGGTTGGGCCCAATACTCTGAATAACCAAACTCATTAAATTTATCTCAAGGGAATATTTTATATCTCCGTTAAGAGATTATGAATTCCATCTTGAGAATATATGTTCCATCAACACTAAATGCGGCTGCCCAACATACTAAGGTTTTGACCGTAACTTATAGATCTCACTCCTAATATATCAAAGCAACTTACATCTCATGATCAGGTATATTATTTTCTCAGGATTTAGAGTTGATGTAAATAAAAGTTGTGAGATTTATTATTTATTTGACAATCGTTAGGAGAGTAATAAATCTCACAGCGGTCCAGTTCAATATGTCTTAACTCTTAAAACATATCAATATACCAACTAGAAGTCTCCACTTCCATGATTAAGACAAATCATCGTAGTTGATATGTTATAGTCTTCGCAGATGAAATGCCCAATTTCATTACCGACTACGAACTAAAATTCTGAGTTTACAAAGAACTTGTGATTTATATCTTCTATGACTAAATCACATAAATCACATACTATGCATCTCATGGACTAAGATAATGTCCCATTAGTTCATTTATAGATAGTCTCATATAATTAAACAACTTAATTATTCATGACATGCCAATAAATTGGATTTTAGGGCATAAATCTCAACAATATACATAATTAGCATATGACAAGGGCATACATATATACTATACAATAACATGTTAGCATCTATTTATTATGTAGCTAGCATGTGGATATAATAACTATACAAAGAAAATCAACAAGGAATAAAAAGGAGGATTAGAAGAATAGCACCTTATTGTCATCCGCCATTTTCTCATTTGTATTCATACAAAAAAGAATGACAAAAGGAAAATTGTTGGTGCCAATATGTTAGGAACAAATGTATGCTTATGGGGTGTTCAAAGACTCAAGGAAATGAGCTTTGAACACAACCCCCACAACTACATTTATTCTAAGAAAAACCTTGAAAAAGGAAGTTACAACATTATGGAAGAGAAACAAATTTTTTTGTGAAGGGTTTCAAGGAAACACTTTCTTTTGAAAACATGCATCTGAAAGAAACACATTTTTTGATGTATGTTTAAAAAACCTTTTTTAAAACATTATTTGAAAAAAAAAAGAAAAAAAAAAGAAAAAAAAGAGAAAGGATTTTTGAAAACACATTTTATATATTCTTGTTTGAAGTTTCGGGTTCCCCTAAAAGAAAAAGGGAAAAGGAATTATTTTCTTGGAAAATAGTTTTGGACACTACCCCCGTATTTTTTGAAGACATTTTTTTTTTGTTTGAAAAGGTTTTGGAAACAATTTTCTTATGATTTTTGAAAGCAGATTTTAAAACCAGCTTTTAGAAAAAAAAATTTCAAAAACAGATTTTATTTCAAGCAGAAAACAATTTTTTTGTTAATGCAGAAAACAGATTTTATACAGTGCAGAAAACAGTTTTTATACACTGCAGAAAAGAGAAAAAAACAGATTTGAATAACAGTGTTATAAAAAAGATTTTTCTTTTTGAAAACTAACTAAAAAAATAAACAGCTTTATTAAAAAAAAACAGTTTTGTATAAAAAATAGTTTTTTTTTTAACACTTACTTCTTAGGGTTTCGGGATTCACATTTTGTTTGAAAAAAAGGGACTTCATTTTTTTTTTTGAAGGATTCACTTGAAAAGATGGGGAAAAACATAAAAAGAAAGTATTTTTCTTAGAATAGGGGTGTAGGGGAGATGTATGCCCAAGCATCTTACTTTATGGTACATTATCAACGAGATAAATAAAGAGACAACAATAAAATAAAGTACAGAAAAATAAAGCTTGGAAAGTAAATAGATTGAAATTTAAATGGCAAGAATGTAAAGACTTGGAATTTAAATGACAAGAAAGTAAATGACTTGAAATGTAAAGGCTTGAAAGTAAATGACTTGAAATATTTTAAAGTTGATTAAAATGTTTTTTTTTTTTTTTCCCCCTCTTTAAATAAAGCCTAATCCCATTTAAGCCTTATGGATCCTTCAACACAAAGAAGTGGGAGTTCTTATGCCATCACCACTTTTGTGAGACATACCATATTGAACCCTACTGGGGGTTTAGACACCATTTAAAGAAGAAGATAGAAAATCCTGTTTTTTTCTTTTTGGTGTGTGTGTGTGTGTGTGTGTGTGTGTGTGTTTGTCTAGATATAAGACACACACACACACACACACACATATATATAAGAGCAAGGAAAGTAAAGGGGGATGGGAGGATGTGCAATAAAATAAATGGGATTGGAAGAATGTAAAGAAAGCAATAAAATCCTAGATGCCTAGGTGGATGGGACTTCTTCCCCTAAGGGTACTTCCCATGAAGAGCCTAGGATGATGGTCCAATACCCATCTAAGATGAACAAGATAAATATAATATCCAAACATTAATATTAAAATCTTGAAATAAAGGATTAGATCCAACATAGTATATACAAGAACAACATTTATAAGAACAACTATACACAACAAGTAAAGAAAAAGAGATTTTTATAGATATGCAAAATGATTACAAAGGTAAAAGGGAGGGATGATGGAGCTTTTTGCGTGGGGTTTCCTAAAAAGAAAGAGTGATTTTTTCAATATTCTAGGGTTTTGATTTTATTTTATTTTTTCTGACTTTGCACTTTTTTTTTCTCTATTTCTTACTCAAATCCTTCATAAATTTCCTACCTCACTTTTTACATTAATTTCTACATGATTTTTCCAAAAGTGGGGTGGTTAGCATTGGTGTTCCTTGGTACACCAATGCTAGCTCCATCCTTATCCATATCATCAGCGCCTCGTCAGTTTTTTTTCGTCTTTTGCCCGTTTGTCTCAGTTCTTGCCCAATCGGTACAGTTTATTGCGCAAAGTCGAGCCAAAACTACCAATTTTCTTGAAAAATACAGTAAAGACTTTATTAGGGTTTTGGTATTTTTGTAATATCTCATTTGTTTAAATTTTGATTTTGGCCTGTAAACTATTATTTCAAAGGGGAAAACATGCCCTACGAGATGGTCTAGAATTCAACACGATCCAACGGTTGGATAAAAAAGTCAACTTTTTTATCACACCCAATTAGGGGTTTGGTTAGATTTTCTATAAAATGAGTTTTTCAAATGTTGCGACTTTTTGATTCACCATTCAAACATGTTATATTTATTTTTTTCTTTTCCCTTTTTGGCTTTAAAACTCATGTTTTTGCACTGTTAGGAACCTAGAGGTTCCTAATGGGGATGGGTATGAATTGTAGGGAAATGGATGGAAGTTGTAGGCAAATTGACTTAATTCGAGATAGTCACCCTCCATAGAGAGAGAGAGAGAGAGAGAGAGAGAGATGCACTAATGCACTAACAAATTAGTTTATTCTTCATTGATACCATTTGTTAGGAACCCGGTAGTTCCTAATGGAGATTGATGGGAATTGAAACCATTTGTTAGGAACTCGGTGGTTCCTAATGGAGATTGATGGGAATTATAGGGAAATGGATGGGGATTTTAGGGAAATTGACTTAATTCGAGGTAGTCACCCTCTATAAAGAAAGAGAGAGATTAAGAGAGAGAGAGAGAGAGAGAGAGAGAGAGATAGAGATGCACTAATGCATTAACAAATTGGTTTATTCTTCATTGATCTCTAATGTTGAATTACAATTATGCATTTATATGAGACTAGCTCTAATCTCATTGGCCCACATGGCTCAAGACAATTGGCTAATTAATTCAACATGTGCTCTATGAATTAAACCACACGTTAAATGAGCTACATGTGCTCAAATCCTAACTAACTCATCCTAATTTCAACTAACTACCTAACTAAAGAGATTACAACAATTATTTCATATTCCTAACATGCAATTTTTTAAAATTTTTTGATTTTCAGGTCTTTGTTTTGACGCGTGAATTGGGCAAGACAAAATATGGTATCGACAATAGGCTTTCTCAACAACAACAAAAAAAAAAAAAAAAAAAAAAAAAAAAAAAAAAGGAAGTGTGGTTAATTAGTAGTTTTGCATCTTGAATAGAGTTTAACTAATACTTACCTCTTTTTTTTTTCTTTTTTTCTTTTTTTTTTAAGTCATATTTAAAATTATAGAAGGCCTCAGTTCAATTTTTGTCTGAAGCCTTCAAATGCATCTAACCTCCCCTATTCAAGGCTAGGTTGGATCTTGGTTCAAAGTCCATACTAAGCTACCACATTCCCAAATTTTGTCACCGCCAAGCCCCTCTATCGGTCTTTTCTTTTTTGTTTGTCACTTCGTATTTTTACAATTTTTTATTTTTTAAATCTTGAGCGAAATGAAACACATAGGCTTGCCATACATACATATTTGATATTTGGTCTTGTATATTACTAACTATGATCCCCACTCTAGAAAACATCACATGAAAATTGTTAGTTTTTTAGACTCCTTAAAAACAACAATTGGATTAACCTAGAGAATTAGCCAAGTGATTAACTTAGTCAATTTATGCAATTCTAGGTTATCACAATCAAACAATCATATCAAGAATATATAGCAGCGGAAATATAAATAACACAATGATATAATGACCTAGGAAACCACACGATAAAAACCTGGGGAGGATTTGACTTAGCTATCCTCAAGGTAAACCTGAATCCACTATGAAAGAATCGAAGTTCATACAAAAGGACTTACAAGCACCCCTGCTTGACTTCCTAATACTACCCACCAGCAGAACTTACTGACACGACCACGTACAAGCTCCAAATCCACGGACTCCTTCTTTCTTGGATTCTCCACAAGATACAAGCACTCCCCCTTGTGTTTCTTTAAACTCCAATGGCAGCAACTAAGTTGATCATCAAGGTGTTGATAATATCTCTACCCTGAAAACCCTAAGTTTATGTGAATGGAAACTCCTCAATGATCTCACAAGAGATTCACACAAACCGCAAAGTATGAACAACAATACAACCAGAGCAACTCTAAAAAACATGGCTAGGGTTTTGCCTTATATACCTAGGGCAAAAACATAAAACCCTAAACGTTTAATGAGATAGGGCTGAGCTAGAAATTCTACAGAAAAAACATTCTGGCCGACTTTCGATCGATCGAGTCTAATCTTCGATCGATCGAGCCAAGCCGAAATGCACTAATACATCTGCAGCCTCTTGATTCCAACTTTACATAAAATACACAACTTTGAGCAAGCCTAAACAAGACTAAACATATTGTTTTGATCATGATTTGCCAACATTACACATTAGAGTTCTAAATACATAAAATCCTAAGTCTTTAAAACTTAACAAACTCCCCCTTTGGCAATCCGTGACAAAACACAAATTAAAAGCTCAAAGTTTACAAATAAAAGCCCTTTACAAAAATAATGCCCATACAAACACATTCAATCCTAACTACTATCCATCAGTTGTAAGTGTAGACAGTAGCTCAATTGAATCAACCTGTATATTTCTAAAACACTCAACAAACGCATAAAAGCATGTGTGACAGAAAAACAGTAAATCAACAAGTATGTAAACTAACTCTCCCCCTAAGTTAGATACAACATGCATAAAGCATTCTTGTATGTTTCACACAACACAAAATAAAGATATATATCAATGAATAACTCATGAATATAAATCAATAAGCAGTGAACACAAGAAACAAGAATCATATAAGAATAAATGTATCTCCCTTAACATGAGCAGCCCCAAAAAGAATGATATCAAAAGAAAGTATATACGGTGAAGCACCTAGATACAATCTATATGAAAAACTCCCCCTAACTACAAAAATTCCTTTACAAGTCTCAAACTCTACTCCCCCTTTTTGTGATGGAATGCCAAAGGACAATCACATGCCATCATCAAAAAAGAGGTGGAGAGGGTGAACGAAGATGCGCCAAGTCAGCTCTCAAAGCACGTAGCTCATCAAGTAAGTCAACCAAAATCTGACCATAAGCCGCCTGAACAGTCATGACAGTCTCCAAGGTACGACGAATATCAAAGTCATCCGAAGGAGGTGGAGAAGTAGCAGCAGCAGCAGTAGGGCCAGCAGGATCAGGAACATCCTCACCAGTAAGACCTGTAGAAGAAGAAGGAGGAGGTGTGGTACCAGAAGGCTCAGACCTAGGGTGTTTAGAGCTAGCTCGAAGATGAGCAGTCCTCTGTCTAAGAAAAGACGCACCTATGGGACCAATAACATGTACATGCTCAAAAGAAGGGAAATCATTTAGACCAAGATATAACAAAATCCTATGAATAAAAATAGGACGAACAAGAGCATAAGAGGAAGATGAACTCCTATAAACTTCATTCAAAGAACGAAGAAACAAGTGAGGAAAACTCATAGGAGTATCAGTAACTAGAGCGTACAAAAAGACACACCGCTCAAGAGGAATGGTGTGAAGATGAGAGATAGGCCAAATAGAATGACAGGCTATCCTAAGAAAAAGATAAGTAGTCTCAGGAAGCTCAGCATAAGTGATTTGAGGATCAGAACCCCAATGGATAGAAGACCTAGTGATGTATGACATGACATCATCCAAGAGTGGAGACTCATCATACGGGTAGACAGGGTGCTGGACCAAAGGTACCCCTAAAGTATCAGCCACTACCGTAGGAGTAATGACGAACTCTACACCTTGTATTCAACTCTTTACCAAAGTGTTGGAATCATAGATGTGGATGGAGATGTTCGAAAAGAACTCTCTAATTAGGGTAGCTAGAGGAGGAGGATCAGAAATATCTAACAGAGGTAACCAGCCCCTACGCTTAAAATTTGCCTTAATGGCAGGATCAAGCTCATTTAACACAACAGAGCGCTCAGACCAAATTTTTCTCTTAAGGTTCAGCTTCTCAAAAATCTCTTGTTTTTTCTCACTAGGAAATCTCTCACGGTCAAAGGAAGGTGGGGGAGGAGAAGGTGAGGGAACATACTTACAAGCTCTAGTCTTTCTAGGCATGATGCTAAGGAAAGGATAGAGACACACAGAAAGAACCAAAAGAACAAAAACAAAACAAAAATCAAGGGCAAACTGCAAATTAGCAGAAAAAAAAAATGTAGAACAAAAATCTATATGATGCATGAATAATCAAAATGCTATGATGCATGTACTATTGTAGTAAAACTAAGTTCAATTTCACAAAATTGGCTTGAGCAAAGAGTTCCTTAACAAAAACCCAAAATTTAAAAACACTTGTTAAGATTTTTAGAAAAATTCAAGAAATTGATCATCACACAAGATAGAATACACATTATAATGATCAATTACATCAAATCAACAAGCCAATTTTATCAATTGAACCTAATTTGAACAAATCCCCAATTCGGATCAATTACAAGCCCTAGAATTTTCAATTTCTCATAGACCACAAAATTGATCAAGTTAAACCATCAACATCTTGTTTATATCATGTCCCCACAAAAACCCATTGATCAATTTCACTTAAAAAGGCTTGAATCAACAAAAACCCCAAAATTTGCTAAGTCCAAAAATTACAGTGAATAATGCATGAAAAAAATGCATGAAACTTGAAAATAAAGGAAAAAAAAGGCGGGGTAAAATGGGTTTACCGGCTTTAGAGGACAAAAACCTTGCAAAAGATTCGGAGGAAAACAACAAAAATTGAAGATTTAGCCTTGCCGAGTCGGAGAGAGAGAGAGAGAGAGAGAGAGAAAGAGAGAGAGAGAGAGAGAGAGAAAAAGGTTTGAAAAGTTTGAAAAAGTAATTTGAACAAGTCAAAGTCTGATATTTTAAAAACTTGATTTGCGATATTCTATTGATCGAAAATTACATTCGATCGATCGAATCAACCCGAGACTCTTAGAACATTTTAAGCACATTTTCGATCGATCGAAAAATAGAATGGATTGATCGAAACAGGCAGAGGCTCACAATATTTTGAAAGAAAATCACAGTTTTGAAAAAAACAAACACATTTTGGGCACAAACTCCTCAAAGCATTAAATTGATGAACAAAATGCATGAATATGAGATGAAATGCTTTTTCAAAAATCCAAGTTTTAAACCCAATTTCTCAAAACAAATTTTCAACCATTCTCCCTTTAAATTCTCAAGCAACAAATATGTTGTGCATAATTCTCAAGATATTTTCAAACTTGGTTGGTCAGACTAAAAACACACACAATAACATGTACAGTGTTTAGCAAAGAGTAACTTGTGTAGTGTGTGCTACTAGCAAAAGCTTGAGATACATGTGAGGTGATATGTGAATAGTAATCAAACACAATGTCTACAAAATTCATCACATAGAATTTAAAAGAGACTATCACCAAAAGAGTTACATCATATAACTCTTACATCTCCTAGAACAAAAGCTTGCAATCATATAAGTTTCTTGATTTTGCCTCATAATATACACACCAATTTTAATTGTTCAGAAACTTATTAAATAGCCGGGTTAATGTACACATCAATTTTAATTATGTGATTTGGCATCAAACCTAATAGTACACACCAATTTTAAGCATTAAGCAATTAAAGCCGAGGCTACACCTTATGTTCTTTTTGTGCATGTGCTACACTTTCTCGAATACAAAATCTTACGATATGCACTAAGGTGTTCATGATTGGCTAGTGAACAGTAGTGAGATGGTTATTTATGCCTTTCTCAAAAGGATCAAGTCCGACAGTCAAATAACATGTGACATCAAGATTAAGACAAAGTGATCAACACCATAAATATCTTTCCCACACAACATGTACTACAAAACTCAAACTAGTAAAGTGCAAGAAATAAGCTCATCAAAGCTAAACAAAGTACACAAGACATGTTATGTGTAAATAAATTGACCAACGTTGTTTTCAAAAGCCAAGAAAAATAATGCCAAACACAATTTTGCTTTCCTCTCCCTTTTTTTTTTTAATTTTTTTTTATTAAAGGAGAAAAAAAAATCCTAGAATGAAATGCATGAATGTAAAGCAACGCAAATCCTAGAAAAAGAACAAAAACCAAAGAACAATGGTCACAAAAAATACAGCAATGAAGCACAATGACCATGTCAGAAAAACTTAATTAGATCGAGTCTTTTGCATCCAATACCTTTTAGATGCACCATGAGCATTGGTGTTCCTATTCATGTTCGAGTGATTTCCAGTTCCAGGATTGGAATAAAGGTTTAAAGCCTTTACCAATTCACCAATAAGAGCCATAGGATCTTGTGCTTGAGGCATAGACACTTTTGGTTTGTTTGCTTTCTTAGCAGCTTGAAGCTTGTAACAGTTAGGACGTATGTGTCCAGACTTTCCACAAAAATGACAAACCCAAGTAGGTTTACCATGCATCTTGTCCTTAGAAAGGGTAGACTCCTTAGGTTTAGACTTTTTCAGATCAACCTTAATCTTCTTAGATTGTGAAACTTCTACAGGTTTGACAACCTCACTCACAGGGGGTTTGACAGTTTCATTCACAACCTCACTCACAAAAGGTTCATAAAAGATGAAGGAACAAAGTTTGTGGAATGGGGTGCAGACATAAAGATGCTTTCAACAAAACCTAATCCAGACTTGTCAGAAGGATACTTTTGAACACTCAATATTTGATCAAGTTTAGAACTACCAGATCTAGCAACAGATAAATCAAGTTCTAAAGATTTAACTTTATCAAGCAAAAGTATATTCTCAGTTTTTACATTGTTCAAAAGTTCATTAGCATCAAACAGTTTAATAAGAAAATTCTTCTTATCAAGCTCAAGAGATTCAATTTTCTTCAGGCCAAGTTCAACATTCATAGCATCCTTTGCAGCAACTTTGCAAAGTTTATTATAGGCCTCTTGAAGATCTGCATCCTCAGAGAGTTCCCCATCAGAAGGGTTCTCTTCAACAGACACATTTTCATTGACTATGGCAGTAGCAGTGAAAGCAATGAAGTTTCCATCCTCGTCACATCCAGACTCATCATCAGAAACCTCATTATCACTAAGGGTTACAGCCATAGCTTTGCCCTTAGACCTCAAGAATGTAGGACATTCAGATTTAACATGATCATACCCTTGACAACCAAAACATTGAGAACCCAAAGAGTTATTAGAAGATTGACCTACTTTTTCTCTAGGTTTTTCTGTGTTGCTAACCTTAGTGGGATCATTCTTCCTAAAATTTCTAGGTTTAGCAATGTTTGTATTTCTTGCCCTTCTGTTACTATTCCTGAGAAAGTTTCTAAAGTTTTTGGCAAGGTAAGCAATTTTTGTAGCAGAGAGCTCATCATCAAATCCACCAGCATCAACATCATCAACAGACTTAAAAGCTATTAATTTGGATTTGTTAGCTTTGGGTAGGTTTAACTCATAGGACTGAAGAGATCCTACAAGTTCATCAATAGGGATGGAGTCCACATCCTTGCTCTTAGTTATGGCAGTCACTTTGGGTCTAAAGTCTTCAGTTAAAGATTTAAAAATCTTCCTAACAATTTTAGGTTGATCATAGATTTCACCCAAATTATATGCAGAATTAACAATGTCATTAAGTTTGGCATAAAATTCATCAAAGGATTCATCATCAGACATCCTAATGCTCTCAAACCTAGAAGTTAATTGCTGCAACTTATTTATTTTGACAGCCTTTGTGCCTTCATGCACAGTCTGGAGGATATTCCAAGCAGTGTGAGCAACCTCAACGTTAGAGATTTTCTTAAATTCCTCCATAGAAACATCGTTAAAGATAGCATTCATAACTTTGCTATTGAACACAGCTGTTTCTTTTTGAGAAGTTTGCCACTCACTCACAAGAGTAGTGGGCTTCTCCCATCCGTACTCAACGAAATTCCAAATCCTTTTATCAATAGATTTCAGGAATGCTTTCATCCTTACTTTCCAATATGCATAGTTATTCCCATCAAAATGAGGAAGAATAACAAGAGAGTATCCGTGTTCCATGACAACAGGGGTCAAGGATCAGTTCAGAGATCAAAAGATCAACAACAAGAGAGCTACTTGCTCTGATACCACTTGTTAGTTTTTTTAGACCCCTTAAAAACAACAATTGGATTAACCTAGAGAATTAGACAAGTGATTAATTTGGTCAATTTATGCAATTCTTGGTTATCACAATCAAATAATCATATCAATAATATATAGCAGCGGAAATATAAATAACACAATGATATGATGACCCAGGAAACAACACGGTAAAAACCTGGGGAGGATTTGACCTAACTATCCTCAAGGTAAACCTAAATCCACTATGAAAGAATCGAAGTTCATACAAAAGGACTTACAAGCACCCCTGCTTGACTTCCTAATGCTACCCACCAGTAGAACTTACTGACACAATCACGTGCAAGCTCCGAATCCACGGACTCCTTTTTTCTTGGATTCTCCACAAGATACAAGCACTCCCGCTTGTATTTCTTTAAGCTCCAATGGCAGCAACTGAGTTGATCATCAAGGTGTTGATAATATTTCTACCTTGAAAACTCTAAGTTTATGTGAAGGAAAGCTCCTCAATGATCTCACAAGAGATTCATACAAACCGCAAAGTATGAGCAACAAACCGCAAAGTATAAGCAACAATACAACCAGAGCAACTCTAAAAAACGTGGCTAGGGTTTTGCCTTATATACCTAGAGCAAAAACATAAAACCCTAAACATTTAATGAGATAGGGCTGAGTTGAAAATTTTGCAGAAAAAACATTCTGGCCGACTTTCGATCGATCTAGTCTGACCTTCGATCGATCGAGCCAGGTCGAAATGCACTAATACATCTGCAACCTCTTGATTCCAACTTTACATAAAATACACAACTTTGAACAAGCCTTGACAGGGTTTAGACCCCTTAAACTATAACCAGATTGCGTAGCCTAGATTAATTAGCCAAGTTGTTACTTAGTCAAATTAAACAATTCTAGGTTAAAACAATCACAAAATCATATCATGCATGTAAAACATATAAAGCAACGGAAAAAATAAATAACACAAGATATGATCACCCAGGAAAACCAAACCGGTAAAAAACCTGGGGAGGATTTTACCCACCGATCCTCAAGGCAAAACGGAATCCACTAAGAAAGAATTGAAGTTGTTACAAAAGGACTTACAAGCTCCCCGCTTGACTTCCTAATGCTACCCACCAGTAGTAACTTCCTGACACGACCACGCGCAGGCTCCGAATCCACGGACTACTTCTTTCTTTGTATTCCTTCAATCAGGTACAAGCTCCTCGCTTGTTAATCTTTAAGCTTCAAAGGTAGCAACCAAGTTGATCATCAAGATGTAGAAGAATCTCAATCTTGAAAACCCTAAGTTATGTGTAAAGGAAAGCTCCTCTAGATCTCACAAGAGATTTACACAAAACCGCAATGTATGAGCAACAACACAACTTGTGCAATTCTGAAAAACGTAGCTAGGGTTTGCCTTATATACCTAGGGCAAAAACATAAAACCCTAAACGTTTAAAGAGTTAGGGCTGAGTTGGAATTCTGCAGAAAAACGCATCTGGGCCGACTTTCGATCGATCGAGAATTACATTCGATCGATCGAGCCAGGCCGAGAAGCTCCAATGCTTCTGCAGTCTCTCGATTCCAACTTTACAAAATTAAACAAACTTTGAGCAAGCCTAAACAAGACTAAATACATTGTTTTGATCATGGTTTGCCAACATTACAAATTAGGTTCTAAATACATAAAATCCTAAGACCTTAAAACCTAACAAACTCCTCCTTTGGCAATCCGTGACAAAACACAAATCAAAAACTCAAAGTTTACAAGTAAAAAAAGCCCTTTACAAAATAATGCTCATAACCAAAAGTTCAACCTAACTACTATCCATCGGTTGCAAGTGTAGACAGCAGCTTTGTTGAATCAACCTGTATATTCCTGAAATACTCAACAAACACATAAACGCATGTGTGGCAGAAAAATAGTATATAAACAGGTATAATATTCTTGTAAGATTCACACAACTAAAAATAAAGATATATATCAATGAATCAACTCATAAATATAAATCAATAAGCAATGAATCATAAGACAAGAATCAAAAGAAAATCATGTATATCAATATATCAATCAATGTTACTCCCCCTAACATGAATATCCCCAAAAATGATATACAAAATGAAGCACCTAGATACAATCTAATAATATCCCATGCTAAACAATATGTCTCCCCCTAACTACAAAAACTCCTCAAAATCAAAAGGTCAAACACTCCTATACAAAACTCCTCTACAGTAACCACTCCCCCTTTTTGTGACGGAATGCCAAAGAGCAATCAAGAGTCGCCATCAAAAGGTGGTGGTGAAGATGAATGAAGACGCGCCAAATCTGCCCGCAAAGCTCGAATCTCATCGAACAAATCCATCAAAATCTGACCATGAGCTGCCTGAACGGTCATGACAGTCTCCAAAGTACGACGAACATCGAAGTCAGCTGCAGGAGGTGGAGGAACAGCAGCAGCAGCAGCATCCGCATCATCACCAACTGGATCAGGAATATCCTCACCAGCAAGACCTGTTGAAGATGAAGGAGGAGGAGGAGCACTAGAAGAGGGATCGGACCTAGGGTGTTTAGAACCAGCTCGAAGATGAGCGGCCCTCTATCTAAGAAAAGACGCACCTATGGGACCGATAACATGAACAGGCTCAGAAGCAGGGAAATCCTCTAAACCTAGATACAGTAAAATCCTATGAAGGAAAATAGGATGGACAAGAGCATGAGCAGTAGATGAACTTCTATAAACTTCGTTCAAAGAACGAAGAAAAAGATGAGGAAAACTAATAGGAGCATCTGTAACAAGAGCGTACAGAAAAACACACCTCTCAAGAGGAATGGTGTGCAGATGAGAAATGGGCCAGAGTGAGTGACAGGCTATCCTAGAGAAAAGATAGGTAGTCTCGGGAAGCTCAGCAGAGGTGATCCGAGGATCAGAACCCCACTGGATAGATGACCCAGTGATGTAGGATATGACATCACTCAACTCGGGTGACTCATCATAGGGATAGACAGGATCCCTAACCAAAGGTATCTCAAGAGCATCAGCCACTACCTGAGGAGTAATGGAGTACTCTACGCCTCGTATCCAACTCCTAACAAGAGTGTTGGAATCATAGACGCGGATCGAGATGTTCGAGTAGAACTCTCGAATCAAGGTGGCCGGAGGAGGAGGGTCAGACACAGCAAATAAGGGAAGCCAACCTCTATGCTCAAAATTTGCCCTAATGGCAGGATCAAGCTCATCAAAAGAAACAGATCGCTCAGCCCAAATCTTTCTCTTAAGGTTTAAAGTCTCGTAAAGCTCTTGGTTTTTCTCACTAGGGAACCGCTCACTATCAAAGGAGGGAGGGGAAGGAGTAGGAGTAGGAAGAGTCCTACGTGCTCTAGTCTTCCTAGGCATGGTGCTAAGGAAAAGGACAGAGACACAAAGAGAAAACCAAAAAGAACAAACACAAAACCAAGGGCAGACTGCAAGTTAGCACAAAAAAAATATAGAATAAAATTCTATATGATGCATGAGCATTAACAATGTTATGATGCATGAACTAATGCAGTAATCAGGATCCACTTAAGTTCAAATTCACAAAATTGGCTTGAACATAGAGTTTCTTAACAAAAACCCTAAAAATTTGAGAACCACTTGAAAATTTTTGTACCAAATTGATGAACCAATCATTACAGACTATTGAAAACAGTTTATAATAACCAATTGCATCAATTACACAAGCCAATTTCATCAATTAAACCCAATTTCACAAAAAGCCCCAATTCGGATCAATTATAAACCCTAGAAATTTAAGTTTTCCACAAAACACAAAATTGATCAAATTAATCACTCAAGAACATGTCTATAGGGTGTCCCCAACAAAACCCATTGATCAATTGCAAACAATTTGGTCCGAATCAACAAAAATCCCAAAATGAAAAAGTTCCGAAAATCTCCTCTAAAATGCATGAAAAATGCATGAAATAATGAAAATAAATTGAAAAGGAGGGGTAAAATAGACATACCGGCTTGAGAAGAGAGAGATTGTGCAAAAAATCCGAAGGAAAACGACAAAAATTGAATCTTTTGGTCTTTGCCTTGTCGGAGAGAGAAAAGGATTTGAAAAAGTTTTTGAATAGTTCTTTGAAAAAGTCAGAATTCCTCTTTTAAAAAGCCTTTCCACGATATTCGATCGATCGAAAATTACATTCGATCGATCGAATGTGACAGTCATTTTAGCACATTCTGAGGCACTTTTTCGATTGATCGAAGAATACATTCGATCGATCGAAATGGGCAGAAACTCTCAAAAATTTTGGGAAAAAACACAGTTTTGAAAAATGCAAGTCCAATTTTGAAACAACTCCTCAAAGCACTTGAACAATGAATACAAAATGCATGAGTATGAAATGGAATGCTTTTTAAAAAAAAAACAAATTTTCAATCCTAGTTTCATTAAAAACAAGATTCAATTAACCTCCCATTTAATTTTCTCAAGCCAAATTATGTTGTGCACAAATCTCAAGATATTTTTAGACTTGGTTGGTCAGACCAAGGACACACACACTAACATATACAGTGTTTAACAAATAGTAACTTGTGTAGTGTGTGAGACTAGCAAAAACTTGAGATACATGTGAGGTGATATGTGAATAGCAATCAAACACAAAGTCTACACAATTCATCACACAGAATTTAAAAGAGACTATCACCTAAAGAGTTACATCCTATAACTCCCACATCTCCTAGAACGAAAGCTTGCAATCATGTAAGTTTCTTGTATTATTGCCTCTTATTTATATATGAGTTGGCATTCAGCCTAATAGTACACACCGGTTTGAATTAAGTGAATTGGCATTAAGCCTAATAGTACACACCAGTTTTAATTTTAAATGAGGCTACACCTTATGTTCTTTTTGTGCATGTGCTACACTTTCTCGAGCACAAAATCTTATGATATGCATTAAGGTGTTCATGATTGGCTAGTGAACAGTGGTGAGATGGTTATTTATGCTTTTCTCAAAAGGATCAAGTCCGACAGTCAAATAACATATGACTTCAAGATCAAGACAAAGTGATTAAAAACCACACACATCTTTCCCACACAACATGCACTACAAAGCTTCAACTAGTAAAGTGCAATAAATAAGCTCATCCAAGTTAAACAAGGTACACTAGACATGACATGTGTAAAAAGAATGACCAACCTTGTTTTCAAAAAAAATCAAGAAACATAGTGTTCAACAAAGATTTTGCTTTCTCCTTTTTTTTTTTTTTTATTATTATTATTAAAAGAGAAAACAAATAAATCCTAGAATGAAATGCATGTATGTAATGCAATGCAAGTCCTAGAACAAAAAAAAAAAAAAACAAAAACCAAATAACAATGGTCACAACAGAATAGAGCAATGAAGTACAAGGACCATGTCAGAAAGACTTAGTTAGTTTGAGTCTTTTGCATCCAAAACTTTTTAGATGCACCCCGAGCATTGGAGTTTTTATTCACATTAGAGTGATTCCCAACTCCAGAATTGGAATCAAGGTTTAATGCCTTTACCAATTCACCAATTAGTGCCATAGGATCTTGTGCTTGAGGCACAGGCACAGGCACTTTTGGTCTTTTTGCTCTCTTATCAACTTGAAGCTTGGAACAGTTAGGACGGATATGTCCAGACTTACCACAATAATGACAAACCCAAGCAGGTTTACCATGCATCTTGTCCTTAGGTTTGGTAGGCTCCTTAGGTTTGGATTCTCTTAAGTCTACCCTAATCTTCTTTGGAGGTGAAACTTCTACAGGTTTAACAACCTCACTCACAGGGGGTTTAATGGTTTCACTCACAACCTCACTCACAAGAGGTTCAGAAGAAGAAGAAGAAGGAACAAAGACAGTGGAATGGGGTCCAGAATCAAAGATGCTTTCAACATATCCTAACCCAGCTTTATCAGAAGGATTCTTTTGAATATTCAGCATATGATCAAGTTTAGAACTAGCAGATCTAGCAACAGATAAATCATGTTCCAAAGTTCTAACTTTATCAAGCAAAAGCATATTTTCAGATTTAACATTATTCAAAAGATCATTAGCATCAAACAATTTGACAAGCAAGTTCTTCTTTTCAAGCTCAAGAGCATCAATTTTCTTCAGGCCTAGATCAACTTTCATAGCATCCTTTGCAGCAATTTTGCAAAGTTTGTTATAGGCCTCTTGAAGATCTGCATCTTTAGAGAGTTCCCTATCAGCAGGGTTCTCCTCAGCAGATATGCCTTCATCTACTGTACCAGTAGCAGTGAAAGCAATGAAGTTTCCATCCTCGTCACAACCGGACTCATCATCAGAAACCTCATTATCACTAAGGGTTATAGCCATAACTTTACCCTTATTCCTCAAGAAAGTAGGACATTCAGATTTGACATGACCATACCCTTGACAACCATAACACTGAGGACCCAAAGAGTTATTAGAAGATTGACCTACTTGTTCTCTAGGTTTTTCAAAATTGTTAACCTTAGTGGGATCATTCTTCCTAAAGTTTCTAGGTTCAGCAGTGTTGGTATTCCTTGCCTTCCTATTTGTGTTTCTAAGAAAATTTCTAAAGTTCTTGGCGAGGTAAGCTATCTCCGTGGGAGAGAGCTCATCATCAAATCCACCAGCTTCAACATCATCAACAGACTTAAGAGCCATTGATTTGGATTTGGCAGTCTTAGAAAGGTCAGACTCATAGGACTGAAGAGATCCTACAAGCTCATCCACAGGGATGGAGTCAACATCCTTACTCTCAGTAATGGCTGTCACTTTGGGTCTAAAGTCTTCAGTTAAGGATCTAAGAATTTTCCTAACAACTTTAGGTTGATCATAGACTTCACCCAAATTATAAGCAGAATTAACAATATCATTGAGTTTAGCATAAAACTCATCAAAGGTTTCATCATCAGACATTCTAATGCTTTCAAACCTAGAAGTTAATTGCTGCAATTTGTTTATTTTAACAGCCTTTGTGCCCTCATGCACAGTTTGGAGGATTTTCCAAGCAGTATGAGCAACCTCAACATTAGAGATCCTCTTAAATTCCTCCATTGAAACAGCATTAAAAATGGCATTCATAGCTTTGCTATTAAATGCAGCTGCTTCTTTCTGAGAAGTTTGCCACTCACTCACAGGAGTAGTGGGCTTCTCCCAACCATATTCAACAGAGTTCCAAACTCTCTCATCAATGGATTTCAGGAATGCTTTCATCCTTACTTTCCAGTAGGCATAATTGTTCTCATCAAAGTGAGGAGGAACAAACAGAGAGTGTCCATGCTCCATGACAACCGGGGTCAAGGATCAGCTCAGAGATGAAAATCCCAACCAAAAGAGCAACCTGCTCTGATACCACTTGACAGGGTTTAGACCCCTTAAACTATAACCAGATTGCGTAGCCTAGATTAATTAGCCAAGTTGTTACTTAGTCAAATTAAACAATTCTAGGTTAAAACAATCACAAAATCATATCATGCATGTAAAACATATAAAGCAGCGGAAAAAATAAATAACACAAGATATGATCACCCAGGAAAACCAAACCGGTAAAAAACCTGGGGAGGATTTTACCCACCGATCCTCAAGGCAAAACGGAATCCACTAAGAAAGAATTGAAGTTGTTACAAAAGGACTTACAAGCTCCCCGCTTGACTTCCTAATGCTACCCACCAGTAGTAACTTCCTGATACGACCACGCGCAGGCTCCGAATCCACGGACTACTTCTTTCTTTGTATTCCTTCAATCAGGTACAAGCTCCTCGCTTGTTAATCTTTAAGTTTCAAAGGTAGCAACCAAGTTGATCATCAAGATGTAGAAGAATCTCAATCTTGAAAACCCTAAGTTATGTGTAAAGGAAAGCTCCTCTAGATCTCACAAGAGATTTACACAAAACCGCAATGTATGAGCAACAACACAACTTGTGCAACTCTGAAAAACGTAGCTAGGGTTTGCCTTATATACCTAGGGCAAAAACATAAAACCCTAAACGTTTAAAGAGTTAGGGCTGAGTTGGAATTTTGCAGAAAAACGCATCTGGGCCGACTTTCGATCGATCGAGAATTACATTCGATCGATCGAGCCAGGCCGAGAAGCTCTAATGCTTCTGCAGTCTCTCGATTCCAACTTTACAAAATTAAACCAACTTTGAGCAAGCCTAAACAAGACTAAATACATTGTTTTGATCATGGTTTGCCAACATTACAAATTAGGTTCTAAATACATAAAATCCTAAGACCTTAAAACCTAACAAGCCTAAATAAGACTAAACATATTGTTTTGATCATGGTTTTCCAACATTACACATTAGAGTTCTAAATACATAAAATCCTAAGTTTTTAGAACCTAACAAAAATATCCATAATTAATTGGCTATTTCACTAACAATAAACCAAAATTCAAATTTTATTTATTTATTTATTTTTTTATAATGAAAATACCTTTCAAAAACGCCATGTTATGGAGTCCATTCCAAACAAACCAACGTTTTCCATGAGTCAGATTTCTTTTTGATAATCTCATGCGTCAGATCTTTTGAGAAATGATTTTATGACATTGGGAAATTAGGGCTTGTTTGGTGCATGCATTTAAAAACTGAAAATTGATGTTTGAAAACATTTGTGAAAATACGTGTAGGTGAAAAAGTGTGTGAAAATACGTGAAATATTGTTTAAAAACTAAAAATAATTACTTGAAAACACTCACCAAACACCCCTAGATCTTTTGCGTGATTCTCTCATGAGCTTTATTTATTTATTACTTTGTCACCACATATCTCGATGGCGGAAAATGTCGTTGAATTGTACATGTATGCCATGTGGTCAGCTGTTTGCCTGTCATGTCACCAATTTGTTGTCTGAGGACTTGCTTACTAGTTGCCCATATATTTGATATAAAAAGTTCTAGGACTATATAAAAACGTGTTTGGTTAACAGGTACATATATATTAATTATTTATTTTAGAAAAAAATTTATAAAAAATTAAAAAAAATTGTCAAAAAAGTTAAATTTTTTTTCAATTAAAAAAAAAAAAGATTTACTAATGTATGCCCTAAAAGCATACATTAATAAATCTTTATAAAAAAAAAAAAAAAAAAAACCATAATTGGAAATGGGTTAATGAGAACTCTCCAAACCTATGAGATGAGACTGCCCTTATGTAAGTTTAGAAAGTCCATTGCTCTTAAGTCGGTTGAAGAATTGAAAAGTTTAAATCTCGATGAAAGTGAAATTGAAAAGGAGGTAGCATACCTTGCAAAGAAGTTTTAATAAATTTCCGAAGTTCAAGAAGAATTCAGGAAGACAAGATGGAAGGCCATTTAGAAAATCATCTAATTTAGGTAGAGAATTTTAGAAGGATGATGGGAAAAAGAAAAACTACCGGTTTGTTTGGATATCGTTTATTGCTGAAAACTGAAAATTTATTGTTGAAAACACTATAGCAAATAATTTTTAAATTATGAATAGTGCCCGTGGGACCCATTTTTAAAGTTATTGTTGCATTTTTCCGTAATTGCTGGTCCGTGAATAGTGAATGGGACCCAAAAAAAAGAAAACGTGCACTGTTGCCACTATGCAAATGCACACTACAAGTAGAAGTCTAGTGAAGGATCGTGAAATCCTACTATCACTTGTTATGAATGTAATGGAGTTGGCCATCTAAAAAGAGAGTGTCTCAATTACCCAAGGGGCAAGGGAAAAGTAATAAGTGCCACTCGTAGTGATTCAGAAAGTTCCTCTTACGAGTCCGATGATAATGTAGATGAAGATGAAAACTACACAGCTTTCATTGCCATCTCTAGTGTTGATGTTGCATCTTATCTTCAGGAGATAAATGAAGAGGACGGTGATGATCTTGAGGTAGATCCCACTAAGGATGAGGTGGTTCGTGAAACAAATTTCTCTCATTATCGATTCTCAAATAATGAAGAAGAGGATGGCAAAGAGGAGCTAGTTGTACTTTAGCAAAACTACGACACCTTACTCAAAGTGAGCAGCAAGTACGCTCAGACAGCGGAAAATGCCATAAGAAGGATGAAAAGGACTAAAGAAGAGGAGGCCACCTTGGAAGAATTGGAGATTTATATTGTAGACACTGCATTTTGTACCTCTTATGACTCAAGCCTCTGTTCCTCAATGATGCTGAAATTCTAAGACCTAAGGATGGTTTAGGGCTCAATCAGATGTTAAATTGACTTAAAAAATGTTAAAATGGAAAATATAACTTTTAATGTGCAAATAAATCTATTTTTGGAAAAGTAAAGCCAAGAAAACCCTCGGTTTGCGCACACAGCCATGATGCATGCACAACCTAAGCGCGCATGTAGGGTTTTAGAAACTATGAAAGGCAAGTTTTCTATATTAAAGACTAATGTTTGGAATGAATCTCATATTGTCAAGAAGCCATTCCAAACCCCCATTTTCAAAATATAAATAGCCATACATGGTACCTTTTCAAAACACACAGAAATCCTAAGGGAAAATACTAAGATTCACTAGAACTAGTGAATCAAAGAGAAAGTTTTTCACAAAAATTCTCAAGTCAATTTTCTTTTGATTGGGGTCTTTTCAAGTCTTGATCTTCGAGTTTAAGATTACTAATCATTATTTTATTGATTGTGAATAAATTTGGCTAAGGAGAACAGTCAAAAATCAAGCTTAAAGAACTTCTGTTTTGAGGTATTAGTTCTAAGCTTTTTCTTTTATTTTTTCTAGTTTAATTCTGTTTTTTTTTTTTTTTTTTTTTTTTTTTTTTTTTTTTTGTGTGTGTTTATATATGTTTTCTTATCTTAATTTTTTTCAATATTTATGTTTCTAAGCATGTTAGGTTGTTAGTCTCTTTATTTTTGCTTTATTTTCTGTGCTTGTTGCGTTTCTAGGCTAGTGTTTCTAAGCAAACCTACACACACATGCATCCTGCATGCGCATGTTGGTCAAAGTATGTGCACGCATGCATTTGACCTACGCACATAGGTCTCTACATGCGCACACATACTGCTACCCAGAAACCTTAATCTAGATTTCTCCTTTGTTTCCTTTGCTTATGTCACATGTTTTGCCACTATTTGATTCCTTTTTATAGGCATTAGTCCCTGTTCTATGTTTATTATTTGTTTGCCTTTCACATGTTTAAATTAGGGTTTATCTTTGGTTTCTTTGTTTTGGTGCCATGAACATGCATTCACATCTTCCTACATTGATGCGATAGGTGCTATGATGTAGTAAGGTAAGTGAGATAAGTCATGCATTCACATGTACATGCATTTATTTGTGACATAATCTTGTTTAGGGTTAATGAACATGATGTAGTGATTTGAATAAGCGTGTTTGTGTTCTTAATGTTTTCCAATGACCCCTTGATGATACCATGATTGCTTGTTGCCTATGTTTTGCCTTGATTTAATGTTTACATGTTTTTGCTTTGGATGTGATATGATAATGCTAGATGAATGCTAGGTTGATATGAGATGCCGTGATAGATGTATGTTAGGGTGTATTGTGATATGCCATGATAGATGAATGATTAGGTTTTGGGATGATTGATGCCATGTTGTATGTTTAAATGTATGCTAGTGTTTGTGAGAGTATAGATACAATATCGAATATGCCTTTAAAAGGGTTAAAACATAAAACACAATGAGAGGAAGCTAACCTTAAGGTTAGCCGGTTTTGGGTACCTAACACTTTCCCAAAACCGTACCTAAACTCCAAACCCATACTCTGGTAGTAAGATCAAAAGGTCTTTCCTTAAGAAGACACTATATTCGTGGTTCTTAGGCCATTGCAAAAACTAGATGGCGACTCCCCGTTGCACCCACATATATGTGCAAGGTGGAAGAACTAAAAGTTGAGTATTGGATAGTGCATACTCAAATATCAAGTTTTTGAGCATGAAGTGATTGAAGTAAATGCCAAAGTGGATAGAATATCCAACAAGAAGGTAGAATCTGTGCTAGAGGATCAAAGGCCTTCCTCCCTAAAAGATGGATTAGGATATATTGAGGAGAGCTCATCTAGTGATCTGAAGATTTCAGCAAAAGGATTAAAATCTGTAAAGTTTATCTCCGCCAAGACTAGTGAAGAGAAGGAGAAGAGTGATGACTCTCTAAACGAGAAGAAAAGAAAGGAGTTGGCTCCAAAAACTCCTAAGGTCAAGGAAAAGGCAAGTACATCCACTAGAAAAGGAAAGGCTATGACCAAGTCCTACCCAAAGAAGCAAAAAGGTCCTTAAACTCCTCACTTGTGTCATCATTGCGGTGCTAGGGGTCACACCTGACCTAATTGTTTCAAGCTTCAAGCCTTGAAGAAGAATGATCCACCTCGTGCAAGCTCAAGCTTATCCAACAACGATGGTCTCTTAAAACAAGTGGTGGCCGTTCTCTCCCCCATAGCTACTCACCTCTTCGTTCCTTGCAACTCGCATGGTAACCCTAACCTTAACTCAACTCCTCGTAGCACACCTTCTTGTAGAGGTTGTCCCACTTGGGTGAGAAGGGGTTCTCGAACTTGAATCATATCATGCATTGCATTTTATTTGTACATACTCTTTGTGAGCCTTTGTGATTATCTTTGTTTGTTTGTGTGTATTTGATTTGCTCTAAGTTATCAAATTATGTGTTTTTAAATTCAAGAGAATATGTGTTTATTGAACATGATAGCTATATCCATATACACTTTTTGGGAATTAGTTCATTTAGCTTCTTCTGTGATGTGTGTACAACTTTGCCCTATCTTGACTTATTTGCACTTGTTGTGATTTGTATGTGGACTTCATTGGTCTACGAGTTGTAAGAAAAAGACAACGTTCATGATTTTTTCACTTTGCTTGGAACATGTTTGGTCTTAAGCCCATGATTTAAGTAAAGTATACTTTATGTCTCTCTTCACAATTGTCTTGTTGGTTTTAACCCCCATGATTTAAGTAAAGTATGCTTTATGTCTCTCTCACAATTGTCTTGTTGAGCTCTTCTTAAAAAGTCAGTGCCCAAAGAATGAAATAGGCGATGCACCTTTCTTCTTGAATAAAGCTTTTTAAGCTATGCTAAAAAAGAGGCAAATTATATAAGAGTCCCAATATTTTGCGCTCAAAATGCTTCATATATGTCAAAGACATCTCTTGTACTAGCATACACATCAATATTGTGCTAAAAATGCAATTCTTGTATCTATATCTCTCTCTCTACATCTTCTTTTAAGGGAAAATCAGGTGTGAAGTTCAAGAGATAAATGCAGAGACATTTAGCGGCCATATGCCAATTGTTTCACTTTAAGGGACATTTGAATCCTTTGAAAAGGAATACACTTAATGAGGCTGTGTAGGACACTGCTCATGAAGATGGCTCTTCTATTGTTTTGAGTTTTGTTATTGCATTTACATTATCTACCAAATATGTGTTATATGTGTTGATGGACTTTGTGGTTGTATCTTTAATTTATTTAACAAGAGGTTTGAAATATGGTGGTGTAACTCTGTTTCATGTTGAATAATGTACTATGATATGTAGTGAAGATGTACTGTATTATGTTCTCTACTCTTTTGAGTCATAGCAAAAGAATTTGACATTGATAACTATATTCTATTTATTTATAATGAAAATAAGCTTGTGATCGTTACAACAATCTGTTTATTTGCAGTATACATATGTTACTATGAAAATAATTTCATTATCAATGGACCTATGGTTGTGGTAAATGGTAATAATCTTTTTTGCATGTATGTATTTTCATGGAGTTGTTATTTGGATTTCTTTATCCCTTATTTCTATCTTTGTTAGGACATATGTGAATCATGTTAAGAACATATGTCATTTAGAATATGCTAGTCTTTTGACAAAACACACTTTACTTATAATTTGGTAGATCTAGGACGTGTTTAATATTTCAGAGAACAAGAGTTCAAGTCCAAGTATTGAAGCCATGCAAATTTGTCCAAGAAACAAGTGAAGAAGTGCTGGTTTTTAAAACTCGACAGATGTATCTATCGAGATTTAAAATGTGAAACTCAATAGATAAGCTCAACAACTGTATCTATCGAGAATTACGAAAATCAGTTTTTTAGATTTGATTTCACACATATCCTTGTGTATGTGTTTAGGTTTTCTTTTCTCATAATCCTAGACATATATAAGGATTATTTTAAGGGCCGTCATGTGGTCGTTGCACTTGTTGTTGCAAGTATATTGTGATTGGAGACATATGCCCTAGTTCATCTTTCTCTTAAAGAAACTGCTGCATTTGTACGCTGTAGGGTTTTATAACCAAAAAGCTTCTTGATCTTCATCGTGTGGATGAACTAAAGAACTTTACAACCAACATCCTTTTCAAGTTGGTGTGTTAGTCATGTACTTGGATCTGTGCATCAATTGGTTAGTCACGTACTGAGAGCCACGCATTGAAATGAGAGATTGTCATTACTCCAATTGTGTATTAAGGTAAGGGTTCAACTGTAGGTTGGTATAAAGTACTGGGATTCCTTTGCTTGTAACCGCTTGTTTTGATAATAATAGATTCTTGGGAGTTGTGACCTTAAATTAAGGGTGTCCACGGGTTGGTCCGGGTCGGTTTTGTGCCCAACCCGGAACCGACCTGATGACATTGGGTTTCCGGCGAGTAAACCCGCCGCCGACCGAAAAAACCAACGGGTTAGGTCGGATCAGAGTTGTTTGATCGGCGGTCGGATGGGTTGAAGCCGACGATGATGCTGCCGGAGATTACATTTGACGGCGATCTGTATTTTTCATCGGATCTTCACCGAATTTGTGCAGAAATCACTAGATCTAAGCAAAAAAAAAAAAATCAAATCGTCACCTGATTTTTACAAAACTCACGAGATCTGGGCAAAAATACACCAAACCGTTGCCAGATTTGAGCAAAAATACACCAAATCATCGCCGGATTTGAGTAAAAACCATCGAAGTTTTGCCGCATTTGAAGAAAACCCATCATATTTTCAACGGATCTGAGCCTTATTTAAGCAAAACCCATTAGATTGTAGCTGGATTTGAGCATAAACGACAAGATCTCACCAACTCCGGTGGAGATTTCATGGATCTAGCTGAAATCTCGTTGGATCTAAAAATTCTCGCCGAAAAATGCTATATAGCTCGATCGATTCGGGTTTCTTCGGGTTTTGGGGAGAAGATCCGAGACCAAACCACCTAGATCGGATTCTAGAGAAAAGAACCCGTCGCCGATCGCCGGAGTAGTTGGGTCGGTCGGCAGTCGGCCCGGGTCCGGTCGAATTTACCGGGTGGGTCGGGCCACCGGTTGAGTTAGACACCCCTACCTTAAATTCACCCGATGGGGGTTTTTGCCTTAAAGGTTTTCCTCATTTGTAAACAAATCACCGTGTCAAATTTATTTTCTGTTGCATTTAGTTATTTGGTGATTTGTTTGTGCTACTATGCGTTATTGTAGGTTAATTGACTTAATTAATTAACTTGGCTATTTAATTGGTTAATTTACCATAAAGGGGTCAATGCATTCCTGGCCTATCAATCTTTATAATTTTTTAATTGGCACAAGCACATTGTGCACTAGGTTTTAATAGTGTTTATTGTTTAGTATTTGAATTATTCAAGATTTTGTCATGCTTGGGTCTTTTGCTTTTAGTTTTATTGTTTGATTGGTGACTCTTGAGATAAATTTTGATTTAGTGCAATACAATATGATTGCACTATTGATTTTTGTTGTTGTTTTGTTATTTTTTTGGTTGAATCTCACATGTTTGCGACTAGTGTAATATGTTGTGATTGGTGTTAATAAAAGTGATGTAAGGTAATATGGTGTGTTAATAAATCCATGGAGAAGCTATGATGTTCCAATTATAAATGATTACATTATTAGATGTGTAAACGATTGTGAAAACTACTATATCTCTAGTATTTATCATTAGGCGACTAGGGATCCAAGATTGGAGAAGTGTCTTTGGAGGCATTGGGTGAACAGGATAGCTTATAGTGAAAGAGTGTAGATCTAATGACTTTCATCCTTTCTAATAAAAGAGAATGGCTAGATATCATGATTTGTCCCAAAGTTATGGTTCAAATTATTTTCTCTTGCTCATTCGAAGTGGGAAAAAAGATTCTCAAAATTTTAAAACATTGTTGTGCACCAAATGTTTTTACACAATGTTAGGATGGTTCCTAATAGAGACAGGTAGAAATTGTAAAAGAATTGACTTAATTCGAGGTAGTCACCCTCCATAGAGAAAGAAAGAGATTAAGAAAGAGAGAGAGAGAGAGAGACTAATGCACTAAGCAATTGATTTATTCTTCAATAATGGAAATGCGATTACAAGTACGTATTTATAGAACCATAAAACTATTCTATTGGCCCACATAGCCTTATTCTAATGGTTCTATTAATCCCCATGTGCATTAATAATTCCAACATGTGTTAAATGTGATTAAAACGCTTGGAATTGTAACTAACTAACCAACTAACTAACTAACTAAATGCAACATTACAACAATTATTATCTATATACCTATAGAGGTTTCTAACATTTTCCTCCCCTTCAAAACACCATGCCCGTAAGGTGTTGTTGTGAAATGACACCTTCATGAGAGGAAACTGACCACTAACCCAATATTCAAAGCATCTTGAAGATTGAAAACACCAACTACTCCTAAGTACTTTGCCACAACCCATAATTTGAGAAAGCAGCTTAAATCTCTAACTAGATTAGCAAACTTACTTCTAGCTGCTACATCAATAGCAATATGCTTCACAAAATTTTCTTTCTGGAACACATTCTAGCAATACCTACAATAGCAAGTATCACGAAAATTCTTGGTAGAGGCTTGCACTCTATATGCAAGGCACGCAAGCATCCATCACAGCACAAAAGATCCCTTCCATTAAATGTTACATGATTACGTACATTGATTGGATCATGTATTGGAGCAATCTTGAAAGATGGACTAAAGAACTCATCAACATGGACAATTGAATTAACATCATTCCATATATAATCACTACTTATGCATTAGACCAATTATGATGTTGAAAAGTGATACGTTGCTATCAAAATGCGTAGCTGTAACTGACCCATATTCATTCATTGAAAGTCTAATGCTACTCTTGGAAAGAATATCAAGATACATTTTATCATACTTGATTCAACAAATATGATCCATATTTATTGTGCCTCCATAATCAATGAATTCAAAGGGCTTAGAGTTGTATCTTGCCAATGGATGCACTACACCTATGCCATGCATGGCTAAGCTTTCCATGGCTATGTTAGATTGATTGCCTTGTACACAAAGGGACTGCATAAGAACAATTTGTTATTCATCCACACCAATAGCAGATTCTTGCATTGTAGATTCTTGGATCATCATCACCTTTTTCGTTGGTTCTTTAGACTGAACTTTAAGGCTAGCATGTACATAAATATTATCATCCACTTTGATACAAAAATCAACTTTCCGGCTTGCAACAACGATAGTAAATTCTTGGAACTTGATTTGTTCTTCGATTCCATTGAATCAAGATATAGTAACTCCTCCTTCGTCATATTCTCAAGATCCTCTTGCAATCTTAAGAGCTCTTCTTTTATGGCCCTTTTAGATTTAGCCAAGGTCTTGACCTTTTCTGAAACATCCTTGTGAGATTCCGTTAAGGCCTTAACCTTCTCTGAAACTTCATTTACAATTAGTTGTAAGTCTTTCAAGATTTCTTGTTGGTCATATTCACTCGTCTCAAGATTGACAGCTTTGATACCACTTGTTAGGAACCTAGTGGTTCCTTATAGGGATGGGTAGGGTAGAAATTGTAGGGTAAATGACTTAATTCAAGGTAGTCACCCTCCATAGAGAGAGAGAGAGAGAGAGAGAGACTAATGCACTAAGCAATTGATTTATTCTTCAATAATGGAAATGCGATTACAAGTACGTATTTATAGAACCATAAAACTATTCTATTGGCCCACATAGCCTTATTCTAATGATTCTATTAATCCCCATGTGCATTAATAATTCCAACATGTGTTAAATGTGATTAAAACGCTTGGAATTGTAACTAACTAACCAACTAACTAACTAAATGTAACATTACAACAATTATTATATATATACCTATAAGGGTTCCTAACACGCAACATATATTATCATTCATTTCTATAATTTCTCATGAACAAATTCATTGTGAAATTACTACGTAAACTTGACTAGAGGTCTTCATCATCATTAACAGTAAGTTTTCCTTATTCATTCGAACTACTTTTGAACTTGATCCTCTCCTATAAGAACTACGTAGGTAGCCTGCCAAAGGTTTAGTCTTAATCATGCACATCACCTTAGATTATGAATAACCATAGGCTCAAAATAAAATTATTTTATTTTCTAATCATTCAAAAGATTTGACAACCATAATCAAAAGTCACAAAACATCGTGAAAACATAGGAACATTAACTTGTATGTTTTCAAACATATCCACACTAGGGGCATTCGCCCATTTGTTCCATCTACAAGCACAAAACCCATGGCAAATATGAAAATTTAACATAAACAAATTTCAAAACACAAAAAGTTGTGCACAAACAAAAAATTCTACGTGAACAAAAATTCATGCACATTCGAGGAAAAGACACTCCAATCAAAGCTAACCCTCAAAAATAACAATCAAACAAAATTTTGGGCCTAAATGCCTAGCTTCAAAACAATCAAAAGATGTTAATTTTTTTTGCATCTCAAAACATATGAAATAAGGTAACACTAGATAGGATACAAGTAAGAAAAATATGATCTTCAAATACAAAAATTGGTTTAGAATCCAAGAACTCAAACCAATGGTAAAGAAAAACTTAACATACATTTGGACTAATATTTGTGCTGAATGATTTTTTATTTTTCAATAATAAATTTTTTCATAAGATGCTTAATCAATTTTAATATAACACGTTTATTTTTTCAATTACCATTTTAAAATCCTAAATGTCAACACCAAAACTGATTAGTGTTTTAGCCTAATAATAAAAACAATCCTCATGTGGTACTGGTAGATACCATAAGTTGAAATTATATTTATCAAAAAATGAACAAAACCAATTTTTTTTTTCAATGCAATATTTAAAATAAACTTCATAAACATTACTATAAACATATACATATGAATATACATATACATATACATATGCATATACTTTAAATTTTTTATCGTCTATATCAAAACTACACCCTCTAACTTTGTAAAAAAATTAATTATATTTTATAAGTTTAATTTCATTCAATTTAGTCCCTTAACCTTTTAAATTTATTCAATGCCATTATGAAAAATATAAAATGACAAGCGAACTATGTCACTCCAAATTCAAGCGATATTATCACTAGCCAACTAGATTCCAAGATTATGTTCAATAAGGAATTGAATAATATAATCTTTTTTTCTATCATTGTAGAATTCCATTACTTATAATTTATTAATTCACCCGCAGACCGTAGTGATTTAGATTATTTTAATTATTAGTAGGAATAAAGTTTTTATAGTTGGTCTGGCAATTAAACTAAGGACAACTTCGCAAAAGTTTCGCGAAATTGTCCATAATTCAATGGATTCCGATCCACATCTGTGATATGTTGTGTATTGTATAACCCAGATCAAGTCAATATTTCATTCCTTCTAAAAAAAAAAAGTCAATATTTCATTAATTAATTTATTAATATTCTTTGAAGCACTGCAGTCTGCCAGCGAATTAACAAATTATAAATATTGCATCTTGTTAATATATATATCTATATATATAAAACCTAATATAATCTATAATAAATCCAATAAAAAATAATTGACTTTCAGTTGGCCCAGGTTCTCAAAAAAAAAAAAAAAAAGACTTTCAGTTGGCCCTTGGAAATTTTTCACCTAAGCTTTTATATGCTCACAATTTTACATGTCAATATCTAATATATATTTTTGATTGGACTTAAATTTCTATTCTATATTTAAAATCTCAATTAAATGATAAAATAGACAGTCCAATATATAAACACAATCATAATAAATATCTATTTATAATTATCATAAGTATGTATTTAATAGCTTTATATAAAAACAAAATAATAATGAATTACATACTTGTTAAATTTTGTATTTAATATTTCATATATAAAGACAATAAAAAAATGACCATTTATAAACGTCATAATACCACTGTACACCCTTGGTGCGATAGTCACTCCACAAGTATAAATGCTTATGGGGTGTGGGGGGCAAAGGTCGGGGTTCAAGTCTCTAGGAGGGAACTTTACACACATATACACTTAGATTAAGATAGAGTAGAATTCTATCTTGTATAAAAATAAATAAATAAATAAATAAACGTCATAATTATCCAATTTCATATTTATATAAAAAATAAAAGAGGTAAAATTATATTTTAATAAAATATTTATTAAATACTTCATAATCATAAACATATACGTATACGTATACATAAACACACACACACACACACACATATATATATATATATATTCACACACACACACAATAACTTTACCTGAAAGTCAATATTGTGTGCCATTTTAAAATAATAATAATAATAATAATAATAATAGTAATAATAATAATAATTTTTTGATAGTTTAGGATGGGGTAATTTAATAATATTTCTTATTTTGAAACCTCAATTTTTGACAATTTTGTTTGGATATGCCATTTTTGACAAAGTTGGAAGAGCTAGAATTTTTCAAATAATCACAATATTAAAATATAAGTAACCTTTTCTTTTCCCATATGAAATTCTTGTAAGATAAAAGTTATTTATTAGAGATACAAAAACTTTATAAACTCACAAACATGTAATTTTTAACTAACCTAGCTGCATAATAATATTCTATATTTTTTAATTGTAGCTTCTAATAAAATATGAGGGACAAAATTATTAATTTGGAATTTGGGATCAATATATATTGAACTCCTTACTGAATTTAATCACTAGTTAAAATGCTCCCTATATTGCTTTAAAATTAATAGGAATTTCTTGTAAAAAATAATAGGAGTTATTTTTCAACAAATATTTAATTTCTAGAAATTTAAAGAGTGCATTTTTTTCACATATATAAAATCGATTACCATTAATTATGAAGGCATATGTTTACATTTTTCAAAAATAAATCTTAACCATGAAATATCTTTGTGACTTTGTCTATTTCAAAACAAATAGAAAGAATCATTCTAAATAGAACTATTATAATCTGATGGATTCAGGAGCTGTTGAGCCTGTAAATAAATGATGCAAATACAAGGTTAGGTTAGAATGTTTAAATTTGTGGACAGCTAGACTTTTTATAGAAAGAGGAAGGAAAGGGATAATTCTTTTGCATAATCTTAAATCTTACCAAAATGATATAATCTTATCTATATTCTCTTTGACTTTTTGTTGACCTCTTGATGGCAAGCCAAACGAGGTGTTCCGTGCATGGGATTGTGAATGAGAAACTTCCAGTTCATAAAACTCAATTATCCCTAAAATGTTCAATAAGGTGCGGTTTGGAAAGCTGAAACGCAAACCGTTTTGCATTTGCGTTTCAGCCTTCCTTTTTTTTTTTTTTTTTTTTTTTTTTTTTAAGCGCATGAACAGTGCATTTAGCTTATGAACAGTAACCCGCAGTGTTCATGCACGTGGATTACACTGTGTAGGAGACATTGTACATTGTTCACGCATTGTTCATGGGACCCACAACCACCTTATTCAGAGAAAAAAAAATTAAAAATTGGTCCCACTGTACTATTTACACATTTAAAAATTATTTTGCTACATTGTTTACAGTTTTCAGTTTTCAACTGTATCTAAACAGACCCTAAAATTACTAAAATGTCTTAGTTATGCCCTCCACCACCAAAGCACATTCTAACCAATTACATCTGATTGTTCATGTTGAAATATATTTGACTTGCTCAGAAGAATTAACATCAACTTGAAAGTTGTATGCTTACATTTTCTTATAGTTGAGCCTAATCAATGAAATTTTATGTTTTACATGGTTTTTCTTCTTTTCTTTTCTTTTTTTTAATTTTTAATTTTAATTTAGTTTTGATACATACAAAATCAATTGTGAAAACTAGCACTTATCGCTCTAGTTATGTGAGTTCTGTAAAATTCTCCTCCTCATGATTTCCACTTGAAAGAGCTCATGTCAATTACTTAACAAAATGTTAGTTGCTTTATCCTAATTTATCCTAATTTACGAATTACCATGAGATGAAGTAAGTTTTAAATAAAGTAGTTTTTCACAGGGTACTTACGTTGCTAATGTATTTGGATTAAGTTTCAACATAGAAATACTCAAATATTTATTGTAAGGGTATGGAGTATAGTTTGAAGGCTATGGCATTGAATTTGGCCTTAAGTTAAGCATGGCTACTGTCTAGAAAGAATGTTAATATGTACTTATAATTGGAAGCTCAATGTTTGCCATGTAAATCACAAAAATGTAGAAAATGAAACTGAGAGTGAAGAGAAACTGGTTTCACTAACCTCTTATGTTTTTCTGTATGAATTTCTACATATATTTGTGGTGTGTTCAATTAATTTTTTTTTATGGCTAAGCTAATTTGTTGGAATTTTTACAAAAATATAGGCAAGTTTAGGCCTGGTGGTGCAGATTGTTATATGATTGATTCACATATTAGCTAGAAGAAATCTGCAAAGACTTAATCTTCTCTTTTTCTTTTTCTTTTTTGCCTAATTGTTATTTCATGTAAATTTTGTTTAATAAAGATTAGCACCAAAATTATTCTATGCTATTTTCAATTTTATTTTATTTTCCAAACTCATCAGAAACCCAATTCATTTACGAACAAAAAATAAAATAAAATAACCAAATTCACCCAATTGCCTGAAAATCAAGAATTCACATACCCCAGACCAAACGATTTAAAATTTGGAGGAGGTTCAGGCAATAAATTAAAGCTTTCTTTTTCTTTATTTACAATGTAGAGAAAGGGTCAGCGCTCATGTTCAACTTATGTTTTGCAATGACAAAATCAAAGAATGGAGCAATTTAATAATTGGAAATGTTAACGAATGCTCTAAGGGCATTGATATGGAAACTATTTTTGGAAATATTTTATGGGAAAATGGTAAAATAATTAATTTTGTTGACAGCTTTTTATATTTTCTATAAAAGTGATGTTAAAACTTTTTTAATACTCCCTCCGTCCCACTTTTTTGGTCCTGTTTGAAAAGTCAAACTTTTTAAGGGAATATTATTTATTGTCTTGTCTACCTTTTAAAAATATATAAGTTTCCAAAACCACCCTTAAAAAAATTTATCAAAAAATTGAATTAATAAATTAATAGAGGTATAATAGGAACATTAGTAAATTAATGACTTTTATTTTTAGAAACAGGACAATATTTTGGGACATCTCAAAATGGAATAGAGGACAAAAAAAATAGGACGGAGAGAGTATGTTTTATTAACAATTGTCATAAGGGTAACCATTAACATGACCTAATTATAAATATGATAACATTTGAGTCTTAAAAGATAAGACCATGACATACAAGCACAAAATTTGCTGAGAATAGGACAAATAATTATTGTTTCAGAATGAATAACATAAAACTAATGAATGAAATAATTTGATTTACGGGGTTAGGATGGATCTGAATTTTGTGAGAGGTAACATTTTGATTTAAAAAATATTACTACTATTGCTTGGGTATACAACTAATTACATAAAACAAAACTTAGGTACAGTACCTTAAGTGCTGTTCTTTAGGTTCCCATCTTAAAATTTAGCCATATGACTACTTAACTAAAAAATACACTTCTATTCCATGAGAAAAAATCCACATGGCAAAATCTTGGAGGGGAACCTAAGGAACAACACCTAAACACTGCACTTAAGTCTTGCCCAATTACATAAATAGTTGATTGTTTTAGAAATCCCACTGAAATTGATCCCTAAATAATAACATGATCAAAATAACCTAAAACCTCCGCCTAAAACCAAGGAACTAAGTAACGGATTCCCTCATCTGTTTATTCTTTCAATAAAATTTAGTAACTAACTAGTTTTTTTATCACTCCGTTCATCCCATGGCAAATTCCCTCATCATTGCATCTGATACTAATTACTCCTTGCTCTGCATAGGTTCATGCTATTCAAATTTACTTTGCATGAAATCAATTAATTGTGAAATTATTCATTTCTACGGAAAGAGTCCTCCCTCATCTCACAACAAATATGAACCCCTTTGTGGGACTCACACATATGAGAGGAGAGAGGTTTCCTCCCGTAGGAGTAAATAATTTCTTGTGACCCATGTGACTTTTAGTCTTAGCATATTATATGTTTAATTGATTTCAAAACTTGGGGCTACTTTATAATAAAATTGTGCTCCCATGTTTTCCCACAAGCTAGATCAACTTTTTATCGGAGACATTTTTGCAATTAAAAGATAGATGTAAAAGTAATGCGAACAATTTTTTTTTTTTTTTTTTATGAGAAGTAATGCGAACTTGAAATGCAAGTGATCCAAATGTGTATGTAAGATTTAAATTTGCATATGTGGTAAAAGTTGTTGAACCCGGTATTTACAAATCCATTTAATGGTACAGGCCACAATGACATCAAACAAAAAATGCCCAACTGTACTACTAGTACTACCATCCATGTTGCAGTTAAATGTCTCCTTCATATGACCTTCACAATTTTACAGCTGTGTTTTAGTAAGTAGGAATGCACAAAGTTGATAATGATGTGTCCATCCATTTTGGCAGTTAACCTACTCAGCTCTCTCTTGTATGCATTTTCGTAATTATCTACAAATATTTGGCACCAAATGCCTAACATCAAAACAAAGCAATTCTCAACAAACATTAATTCTTAGGCCCGAAGCCCCAAAGATTTTTTTTTTTTTTTTTTTTTTTTTTTTTTTTTTTTTTTTTTTTTTTTTCATACAATCAAATCTTGGGCTTTCCAAGACTCAAAAGTTTTCACAAAAAAAAAAAAAAAAAAAAAAAAAAGTAAAAAAAAAGAAAGAAAAACTTTGGGCCTAAGAGTTCAATTACATTTTCATTGGTCCCAAAATATCAAGAACCTTCTTCAACTGCTTAGTCCTTTTTGAAATTAACGCCTGAAAGCCCAAAATCATTCATAAAGAAAGAAGTCCTTTGAATTTAATTTCTTGGCCTCAAAGCCCAAAGTTTTTTAAAATAATAAAATTTTCAAAATTGGGTCCAAAATCCAAAAAGTCTTTTCAATAATGCCCTGAAGGCAAGATTTTCAAAAATGCCCCCACAACCAAATTTTGAGGGAAAGACTTATCCCATTCACAATTATACAATTTCAAATGCCCCAATTTCAAAATTCCTCATAATCAAATCAAGTGTTTTCATGAACCATACAAAGATTTTAAAAAGAAAACTTATGAGAATAGTGGTTATTCAATTATTACATTTCAAATGAAAGAGGTAAAACACCCTAAGTGGTTATAAGACTTCCTTCTCACATTCAATTCAAATCAGTTTCAACTTATATCAATTTCAATTTCCGTCATTTCACACATGGTAGTGCTTGCTATTAGGATTATCCATCGCCATAATGCATGTAAAATAATTGAAACATGTGAGAAAAGATAGCATTAGATAGGACACAAATAAGAAAAATATGCATGTGACTTTTGACTACTTTGTTTTGCCATTTTAAAACTTGAAATTGATAAAGCATGAAAACCAAGAAAACCTTAAAACATTGACCAATAGCCAAAACCCACTTAAAACCTCATTGATCAACCAAATTTGATCAAATCAAATGGTCCTAGAATGAACTCTAAAGTTTTACCAAATGATTGACCAAGTTTGATTGACTTCGATGAAGTTTTGCAAGATTTGACTGCGCTCTATTCTCACAATCTAACCGTTTGATTGTAACTATACTTTACAAATACAAATATTTCACTACATTTTGCCAATCCAATGGTTAGATTTTGGATCTTAGTTTGTCACATGATGGCATGTGTTGTTATACCTACCCATTAAGAAACTATGATTAACCTTGTTCACACAATCCAACCATTTAATTAAGATCAAAATTTGCCAAAACCAATATCTTACCCCACTCTTTCAATATAATAGTCAAACTTCGAATATGAGTTTGGTGCACGATGGATGCATGTCATTGTCTCATATATTGATAAAAACTACCAAATAACCAATAATAACTACTAAAGCCTCCAATATGACTGAAATACTCCTATTAAAGCTAGGAAATGACTGAAATACTATAAACTTCTAAAGTAACCAAAATACAAACCAAAACCTACAAAATGACCAAAGTGCCCTCAAAGCTTCAAAATGATCAAAATACATTTTACTTTTGAAATGACCAAAATAGCCTTTAAGTACTTGGAGGGTCTTGAAAGCTAGAAAATGATCGAAATATCCATAAACTTCTAATCAACCAAAATACAATCCAAGACCAACAAAATGACCAAAGTGCCCCTTAAAGCTTCAAAATGATAAAAAATACCTTTTTACTTCTGAAATAACCAAAACAACCCTTAAGTACTTGGAGGGTCTTGAAGTACGTTTTTGTGTAGTTTTTAAAATTAAGAAATAATTCTAGAGTTTTAAGACAAAATTGAGGAAAATTCACCATTCAAAGAAAATAACTATTTTTTTACGGCCATATGTCTGTTGGAAATGACTTTTATTGTGATGGATTTACCTTACCGTCGCTAATACCTTCTTTTCTTAAGAAAATTTTAACTATTAACAACGACAAAAAATAAGGGCACGAAATCCCCCTTTTAAAAAAATCACCAATGTTGACAGCTTAGGTCCATCGCAAATATTATTTATTGGGAGGGATCCAATTCTATCACTAATACATTCTTTCTTTTAAATAAAATTAACTATTTACGACAGTCAGCATGTTCGTCGCAAATACAAACTCAATTAGAAAAATAAAAAAATTAATTGCGATGAATGAATGTTGTCACAAATGTGTGAAAAGTAAAGGGAGTATTTTCCTTCCAAAATATTTTACCATTTGCGATGGCTTCATGTTTGTCACTAATACATTCTTTTATATCATAAAAAATATATATTTTGTATTTTCAAAGCACAAAAGCTGGCACAAATATCAATAGTTCTGACAGTTTTTCTTCGGTCATTGTAAATAATACTTTATTAGCGATGAACATTTTTATGCCGTTGTAGAAAGTAAGGCAAGAACACTTCTCTCCAAAACAAAGCATATTTTCGACAAAAATAATAAGCATTTTTGACAAACCTATTTTGCCGTCACAAATGTTTTAATATTTGACGAGTAACAATCGACAAAAGAGACTCGCCGTTGAAAAAGCTAGTTTTTAAGACGGCTTTTTGTTGTCGTTGAAAAAGGTTTGTCACAAACAACAATCTTTTTTGTAGTGATATTCATATAATATTGTACATCATACTCCCATTTATTGAGGTGCATTTAATAAACTTCTATATAGTCATCAATTGCTGCGAAAGAGAGAGTGAAGTTATGCTTTCGCAGCAATTGATGGATAAGACACAGAAAACTAAATGGTTCCAATAAAACTAACAATTCGCTATGCATCGTTGAGTTACATAGTTCTGGATGGCAATGGAACACTCTTGCGGTATTCTGCAAGTGCCCACAATGGAAAAATGTTTCTATATGTTGGATAGTGTAACATGCAGTTCTTGAAGAAGACTCCAGTGGTTTCCTATCATAACATGTGATAAGCGGTCAGAAAGTATTGTAAGCAAAATATACTACATATTTTAATTTTCCTTTCTCCCCTTTTCTACCTGAATTCTGAAATAGAGAGTCATTCTTCAATAGTTTTCCTTACGGCAATAATTGTAAATAAAACTAATGCACTGTAAGTAAAACTAAAGCATAATATACTACATGTTTTAATTCTCCTTTCTCCCACTTCTATCTAAATTCTGAAATAGAAAGTCATGCTTCAGTAAGTTGGGTCACTGTGCAAACTACTGCAAAATTTACTAGACAAGGGAAAACTATTTTCCTTAGTGCAATTTTTCTTGTTAATATCTTTTTTATTTTTTATTTTTTATTTTTTATGTTATTTGAAGCTATGCCAAATAAGAGGATACCTGTTGAGGGAAATCACCATCTTCCATTTGAGAATTGATTATCAACTTTGCTGCGCGATGTAGAGGTTTTGGGTCTATTTTAGCCTATCACAAGTAAAATTGTATCTATTAGAACTATTCAAGAAAAGCATATGATACCACAAAATGTAATAAACTGTTTTTAAACAATAGACTAACCTGTCCAGCATGAATAAGTCCCATGATTGCCCATGCAGTTTGTACCAAATTTGATCGATTTCCTTCTAAAGGTACATATTCCTATATAATTAAACATAAAGAGTTTGTTATTTTAACTTTTTGTCAAAGATATTATATAGAACTGTCACATATCCACGAGATTCACGAGAATATGTCATTATTTTTTAATGGCATATAATATGTTATCTATTTTCTGAATATTCGCAAGATAATTTATTACCACCAATCATCTGTAACAAAATATTTTTCTCATGTCCTAATGATGGTATTTTATTTTTATTTTCTAATTTTTTCACATTAATGGTGTAACATCTAAAAGCTTTTCTCTATGAACATAGTTCATCCAGAGGAATCACAATAATACTTTTCTTACTTTTTTTTTCCTTCTACATATATATGTTTTTTTGTTTTTTTGTTTATTTATATTTTAACATGTTAATGAAAGATATTAATTATGAAAAGATAAAAAGTCATAAGGCTTATAGATTGGTGAAACCCTACCTTATTTGGGCATGAAAGATAGCTTTCACCCCAACCACCATCATCTTTTTGTGTTCTAAGTAGAAAATCAACAGCTTTGCGAATAGTAGGACAATTGTGGTAAGTCTTGCCAGCCGCAGCCAATCCACCTAGTGCAAACCATGAACCATAGATAAAACAAATTCCCCAAAATCCATACCTGTAGGGAAGATTCGTCACGTAAATTATTTTGTAGTAAATACATCTATATAGAGCCAAAATAATAATCTATATATATATATATATATATAAAACCGAAACTTTTAAAGCTCTCACAATTTTTCACATCACCACTATTTTCTTTTTCTTTTTATTTTAGATTCTTTTTATTCTAGGTTTTATATCTTATATATTTATTATTTCTCTTTTCAGTGTTACAATAGTTTAGTTTAAGTAAAACTCTATTAGATATATTCTGTTAGCCTCTCCAGAGCTTATCACATCATTATTATTATCTATATATAATATAAAATTGAATATTAAAAATAATTATAATTTTTTAAGATACCTCACGTTAGAATTAAAAAAAAAAAATGACTCACTTTAGGTTTCAAAAAAAAAAAAAACACTCACATAAAAATTAGAATTTAAAAAAAAAAAAAAAAGGACTCACCAAAAAAAAAAAAAAAAAGCTTTAGGATTAAGAAAAAAAGAGAGAGACTCCTGGTAGGACTCTTTCTTCTCTCCTTAAAACCCTAGCAATTACCATCTCAAAACCCTAAACTTAACTTCACTTTAAGATTAAAAAAATAAGAAGAAGAGAGACTCACGTTGAAAAAAAAAAAAAACGTAGGTTTTTTCTTTTTTATTTGCTTTCATATGTGCCTGAAATTTTTATTCTATCTTATTTTTTTGTTATGTTTAGAATTGATTTTATTTTAAGGATTTTCTTTTGTGGGTTTGGTTTTTAGGTTGAAATTTCTAATAAGTATTTTATATTATATATGGCAGATGCTTAAATCAAAGCTGCAACCTATGTCTTCTAGCCCAAGGAATGGTAAATTTTTATTTGGTATATTATATATGAATTTTTTTGAATTTGAAGGGTTTTGTTTGGTTTTGAAGTAGAATTTGGGGATTCTATAAAATTTGAAAGCTTTAAGTTTTGGGGTTTTTGGTATTTGTGTCTCAGTAGGTTGATCTTAATTCTTTACCTTATATGTTTTTACTTTATTGAGAATTTTTATTTGGGTTCATGTGATTTTTTGTTTTCTTAATTAAAGTTTTGATTTTTGGTTGATTAATTATTTATTTGGATTAATTTCAATTAATTATTTGTTTGGATTCAATGTAAAAGATAATGGAATTAGGTGTTATAAATTTGATAATGTTCTATGTTTTGAATTGTTTATATTGTTATTACTACAACTAAGTAAAATTTGTTTATATCTTTGTAGTTTATATCAGCTTTGAGTGTGTATATATATATTACTTTTGGGAATTTTACTTAATTAATTTAAGAATTGTAAATTACTTTGTAGGTTTCAGTAACTATGCACCTGCAGTGAGACGTTGACAATATAAGCATATATATATGGTATTAACATTTTATAAAAATCTTTTTTACAACCCAATAACATTCTACGTTAGACAACACTTCTAAACTATAGAAAATCATAGAAGTTAAATATTTCTTCCCATTGTATTTTATTTAATTATGACAGATCTATTTTTTTTTAAATGCTAACTAGCAAAATGTCTATAATATGCATATTATTAACCCAATTTTCTATTTCTAAATTTCTTAGATTGTATTATATCAATCTTTTTTTCTTTTAAATTCTTAGTGGGCAAATCAGTCTCTCATTAATTCTTTTACATTAACGTGATGTTGGTTAATTGTCATTTTATTTAACTATCCCGTGCATCGCACGGGTTAGCGACTAGTTATAATAATACATATTTAGTGAACCATACCATGAACCATCAGGCATTTGTGTGTCTTCAAGGTATCTAACCGCATTTCTAATGGAGCTGTCAATCTCTCTCCTCCTATGCTTTGGGTGCAACTTCTTAAACAAAACAAAAGCTTGGATTGTCGATGCAGTGCACTCAACATACTCATGCTCGACAACAATATCCTCCAAGAATTCTACAGGGTTAAGCAACTGAGAGGGAAAAAATATATGTGATTAATTTTTCACAAATATATGATACAACAATCAAGACTCAGTTCCAAAATTTGTGAGGATCAACTATGGATCCTCAATAGACTAGTAAGTTTTGACAACCACATGTATATATATTTTTTTCAATAAATATATTTTAATTGAAGCCATATGACTCATATGTTGTTTTACTTTCTTTGTCTTATTTTTTATTAATTTTATTAATATTATGTTATTGCACTCCCTTTTTTATTCTCTCAACTTGAAACAACACATTTTTTTCTCATCAGTGCGCTAATTGCTCTCCTATAAACATGACCAAATAATCTAAAGTGTCTATTTCTCATCTTTTAATCAATAGAGTGATATTTATCCATGTGGGCCACTCTTAGTTATGAAAAGATAATTATGCATTAATTTATCGACATAGATAATTTTAATTTATTTCCAAAAGACTTTTTCAACATCATTCCAATATGGTTAAGGTACTAACATCCAACCAATGCCCAGCTCTAGCAGGCTCCCAAGCTGCAAAACCACCATTTTTACTCTGCAATGTTGACATAAACATGGTAAAATAATTAATAAGGAAATAAACAAACAACAAAATTATGAAAAATTAACAAAGTTCCTTCAAAGTGAATTTCACTATGCATAAAGAGTTGAATTTTTTTTTTTTTTTAATAACAATAGAAAATACTAAAAAATAAAGATAATTTTGGGGAAGAAGCTTTAAAAATAAAAGTCTCTCTCAATTTGGATAATTAATTTTCTTCTTGCTAAAAATTGTTGATCCATTATTATGTGAGTTATTCTAGAACCACAACCTTTACCACACCATTAAACACAACTATCTTATGTGGCAAACTATGGCTGATTGCCTATCACGTTTATAAGGACTCATCACTTTTTTCTCCATCACTCATGGTTGGTCACATATTGTTAAGGACATATTTTAAGTAATTGGCTAATCTTTTGATAAAATGCACTTTACTTGTAATTGGATAGATCTAAGATGAGTTTAGTACTTCAAGAAACAAGAGTTCAAGTCAAGTATTAAAGCCACGAAGATTGGACCAAAAAACAAGTGAAAAAAAGCTGTTCATTAAAGCTCGACAGATACCTCGACAGAAACTGTATCTATCGAGATTTAAGAACGAAGCTTGATAGAAACTAAATCTGTCGAGATCTACGAAATCAGAATTTCCAAACATGATTTTTGGCCCTAGCTGACATGTATGTGTATTGTTTCTTTTCTCATAACCCTAAACATATATAAGGCTTATTTTAAAGGTCGTTATACATGGAGAACACATGCAGAAAGTGACCTAGTGCCTTATTCTCTCTGCAAAAAGTTACTGCGTCTTTTGTGCCTTAAGGTTTTGTAACCAAGTACTTCTTGATCTTCATTGTTAATGAAATGAAGAATTTTGCAACCAACAACATCTTTAAGTTGCTAGAGTTAGTCACATACTGGGATCCGTGCAAAAGGGTGGTGTTTATGAATTGAAGACTTTAGAGGTTCTGAAATATAATGAAGAGTTTAGAGGTTCTGAAGCGGTAGAAGGTTTCTGTTGTAAGTTCATCTACGAGGATTGTAAAATCTAGGAACAAAGGTTTTGTACTAGATCTGAAGTTTCTCTTTACTAAAGTGAATTGCTTTTCGGGAAGGTTTCCCCCCAGATTTTATACAGTGAAACTAGTTTGTTTCATTAGTTTTCCTAGGTCATCATATCTTGTCTTATTTACTTTCCGTTGTGCATGGTATTGACATGATTTTGATGTTTGTTTGTTTTAACAAGGTTTACTCATAATAAATCTAATTAACAACTTGAGTTTAAAACTTGTTAATTCTATCAACTAGGGTCTAAATTTCCCAACAAGTGGTATCAGAGCAAGCACACTTTGATTAGGTTTTAATCATTGCTGTGTGATCCATTGACTCCTATTGTTATGGAAACTCTTGATTGTTTTGATTTGCATGAAATTATGTTGAATGATGATGATGATATTCAAGATGCCTATTGCAAGCTTTATAATTTTTTTATGAAATCTCTTGAATGTTCTACAAAATTAAAAGCTAAATTTAAAAAGGTCAAACTTGAAAAAGATGATTTGATTGCAAAATTGGATGAAGCCAATAATTTGAATGAGAATTTTAAAAATAAAATTTCATCTTAGGTGGACAAAATTAAAAGTTTGGAAGAGCAACTAGTTGAATCTAAAACTAAAGTTGAAAAATTAACTAGTGCCAAACTTGTTGTTGAGTCTAACTCAAAAGAAAAAGATTTTTATATTCCTCAATTTAAAAGGAATAATGAAGAGTTGAAAGGTAATTTTTCTAGGATAGACAAAGGTAAAAATTCTTATGATAACGCTGAAGTTTCTAAACCTATGTCTAAAACTCCTCCTAGGTTGAAAGAAAAATCTGAATTTGTCCCCACTTGTCATCATTGTCATATTATTGGTTATATTAGGCCCAATTGTCCTAAGTTAAGGTCTTTGTCAACCTCTAAGGTTAGATCTCCTTCTAGGACACGTGACTTTTCATCTTCATGGCTAAAGACTCGTGTTGTGTGGGTGATAAAGGAGCCTAAGACTTAATTGTCTTTCTGTCTTACTATTTGTCCTCTGCTTTAATTCTTTCTTTCTGGAGTAGGACTCTTTTTTGCTTGGTTTCTTGTGCTTTTGGAATCATGCTTTCATGCATTTGCATCTAGTTTTATGCTTTATAGCTGTTTGCTTATTTTTGTTTGTTTGTTTTTTAGTTTTTGTTCTGTTTATTTCAAAATACAAAAATTGAAAAAATATGAAAAATACAAAAACAGTGTGTTTGTGTATGTTGGTACTTGTGTACCTTTAATGGCCATTGAAACAAAGCTTCTAAACTTTGTATTTCTTGTAGCTTAGATGAGTATCTCAATGCACAACTAAATAAGTGAGCTTTGTGGTAGTGATGAGTACGATTAAGATTGTCTCTTATATCTCATACTCATATCACTCTTTTTGACGGAAAAGACTAGAAAATCCTAAAAGAAAGGCATAAATAACTATCTCACCACTAAAGCTTGCCAATCATGTATAACATTTGTGTGCTTCGGCATAGCAAAATTGTGATGCTTTGGCTTACATAATTGGGTATTTCTTTTCTCTCTTATATGCCCATGCATGTTATGCTTAAAAGAAAAATATACAAAGAAAAATAAAAGCAAAAAGAATCAAAATGCTTTTAATATGGTTTCAAGTGTTTCTAGGAGATGTGAGAGTTATAGGATGTACCTTGAAGGTGATAGTCCCCATCAAACAATTATGATTGTGTGTGAGTGTATTTGATTTTCTCATGTCTCAAATCTTGATAATATTAGACACTTATGCACTCTTGCTTTGTTTTACACACAACACGCAAATTCTTTGCTACTCTTGATACATGTGCAAGTACAATGTATTAATATATGCTTGCTAAATTGTCTTTACTCATTTTTGAAAAAAAAAAATTGGTTAGAGTTGTTTAGTATGTATGTGTGTCTTTTGATCTAGAAATGCTTTACATCTAGATTTGAGCTATGTTTAAGTGCTTAACATGCTACTTGGATGCTTGTTTGAATAGCTATCTTGTTGCATTCATCTTGTGTGTTTTTCCTCCCTTAGAAAACCTTGCTTCTATCTTCTCAACAGCAACTCAACACAAGTTTCTTTTATCAAGTTTTTTGGATTAGACCTCGATAGCTTCTTGACAGCTACGTCGATCCATTGAGCCAAATTTCTGTGCTCTCTGTCTGCTCGATACATTCTCGATCCATCGAGAATTTTGGGTTGCTCCTTGATAGATTCTCAACACACATCTCGATCTATTGAGGTAATTTTATGTGCTCTCTGCCAGCTCAATAGCAGCTCAATAGCTTCTTAATTTGTCAAGACCCTCTTGCATGCATTGTTTTTCACATGTTTTGCATCTTTCTATTATCTTGTCATCCAAAACATCTTGTTTCATTACATTCATTCATTTATATGGATTCCTTGTGTCCCTTGATCATCTTAGATCATCTTTATGTTTCTTGGGTGAAGCTTTATAGCTTCTTGTACCCTTTGTTAATCATGTCAAAAAAGGGAAGAAAATGTGGTTACTTTTTAAGATTCTAGATGTTAAGGGGAGAAATACATGCCTTTGTAAGGGGGAGTTGTGTTTCATCTTGTTAGGGAGAGTGTTTACCTTCTCGTTGTTTTAGGAGCTTCTTTTAGCTTCTTGTACACCAGTCTTGTGACCATTTTTACATACATTGTACTTATCTTTGATATATATATATATATATATGATGATGTATGTCTTATTCACCTATCTTTACATGTGTTGTTTCTTCTCTATCTTTATACGCATGTTTCTTTATGTACGCAATCTTTATTTCTGTTTCACACATGACACCTTGATGAGTTTTGTTTAAGTGTTTCAAAAAAACAGGTTGTGAAAGTCTATCATGTTGTGAACTCTTTTCTTGCAAAGTTTTTCAAGAGTTTGTAGTAGGGATAGATTTATTTTGTAATACAACAAGAGGTTATGAGTTAAGTAATTTAAGACTTCTCTCATGATTAGTTGTTTTGTTGTGATTTTGTCACGAATTGCCAAAGGGGGAGATTATTAAAGAAATATTTTATGTAATTGGCTAATCCTTTGACAAAATGCAATTTACTTGTAATTGGGTAGATCTAGGATAAGTTTATTACTTCAAGAAACAAGAGTTCAAGTCAAGTATTAAAGCCATGAAGATTGGACCAAGAAACAAGTGAAAAAAGTTGTTTATTAAAGCTCAACAGACACCTCGATAGAAATAGTATCTATCAAGATTTAAGAACGAAGCTCGACAAAAGCTGAATCTGTCGAGATCTACGAAATCGAAATTTACAGATCTAATTTTTGGCCCTAGCTGACATGTATGTGTAAGGTTTCTTTTCTCACAACCCTAGACATATATAAGGCTTATTTTAAAGGCCGTTATACATGGAGAATACATGTAGAAAGTGACCTAGTGCCTTATTCTCTTTGCAAGAAGTTATTGCGTCTTTTGCGCCTTAGGGTTTTGTAACCAAGTACTTCTTGATCTTCATTGTTGATAAAGTGAAGAATTTTGCAGTCGACAACATCTTCAAGTTGTTGGAGTTAGTCACGTACTAGGATCCGTGCAAAAGGGTGGCGTTCATATATTGAAAAGTTTAGAGGTTCTGATGTAGTAGAAGGTTTCTACTGTAAGTTCATTTACGGGGATTATAGAGTCTAGGGACAAAGGTTTTGTAATAGATCTGAAACTTCTCTTTACTATGGTGAATTGATTTTCGGTAAGGTTTCCCCTCAGGTTTTTTACTATGAAACTAGTTTGTTTCATTGGTTTTCTTGGGTCATCATATCTTGTCTTATTTACTTTTCCGTTGTGCATGATATTGACATGATATTGATTGTAAAGTTGTGATTTACAATTATGTTTTATGTTGGCTTTATTCCATGACAAAAAGTGTTGTAATTGCTTTAATTTTGTTCCTAGTATTTTGTGAGATTATATTGTATTGGGTTTAGTATTAAGTCAGTGAAGAATCGAGCATGAAATGAAGAATCAGTGAAATTTCGTGACTAACTCGCGAAAAGAGTATCTTGTGAAAAGAGCACATGAGAAGCACATGCTAGAAGCTGAAGAGTCATGCTAGACTGTCATTTTCATGAGTGTCTCAGGTAAGGCCTTCCACAGGATACTCGCAAAACTCTCTGCCTGAAGGATTTTAAGTGTGACTTTCTTACCCTTCATCCATACTGTATATACCCTTATTACCCACAAAAGTATGAGAGACTATTCAAAAAGAAAAACCCTAGATAGGTTTTCTATAACACACACACCCATCTTTTAGAGAGAGAGCTACTCATTCTTAGTGAGAAATCATTATAGCCTCTTCTCCTTTCCTCTCCCATTGTCATGCCTTGAGAGGAGATTTATATCCAAACACAACCCACACATTTTCAGAGTGTAGAGAGTGTTTTCGAGCTTAGGAAGCTTTGGGGATTTGCTAAAAGAAGCCGGTGAGGCTTGGCAGATGCAATTGGGCGTATTGCGGGATCTAGAAAGCTAGAGACATGACTTCGAGAAGTCCATTGGTAGCAGGAGCTTGGAAGGCTCAAGTTCATTGGGTAGACTAGGCTTGGAGGGTTTTTTGTTATTCGTGTACTCCATCTTTATTCTCTAGTGGACCGATTTCGACTTGGAGGGTCTCAGAGAGGTTTTTTGCCTAGTTTTTCGGTTTTCTCTTCGATAACATGTCTTGGTTTATCTTGTGTTTGCATCTTTCTTCTTTTACTCTTGTACTTTACTTTTATTGTTTGTTGTTCATGTTTATGTACTAGAGTAGTATCGGTTCATTGTGCATATCTACTCTTGTTCCGAACTTTGATTAAGAGTAAAAGCAATCTAGTCGTAACTTTTAATTAGGGGTTTAAACAAGTTCTTGTGTTTTCACACAAATCCGAGCTTTCATTGATATTTGTTTGTTTTAACAAGGTTTATTCATAATAAATCTAATTAACAACTTGAGTTTAAAACTTGTTAACCGGGGTCTAAATTTCCCAACACATATAATAGTTGTGAGAAAAGTTATGGTCCTATAATTATTGTAATAATGTAACGTAATTGACCTATTCATGCCTACAAATTCAAAATAAGTATGCATAAAGATACACCACTAGGGAAAGTTAATCTTCACCTGTAAGGAAAGTAGGATATTCACAGCATCAAACAACTGCTCAGGTTCCATTTTATCACCAACAATCTCTGGTGGCATCATTGAGAAAAGCAAGCCACACTGTAAAGCAAAGGAGAATTGGTGACAAACGAAGCGATTATGGGTAAAGGGAAACACTATTTTTCAATCAAGTATTAAACAAAGTTAGTTACCTTCAAAGCTTCTGCAGTGCAATCAGAAAGTTGTAATCCGTGATCTTGATCAGAGAAAGTCCATGATCCTTTAGACATGTGACGATACATTCTTCTAAAGTCTCCATAAGGATTGTCCTTGACCTTTACAATGTTCAAGAATTGAAAATCATATCTGAGATATTTGAATCAATCCTGGGTAATGACATTTTTAAGAATTGAAAATCATACCTGTGATATTTTTATGAAGTTGTGTCCTTTTTCCAATACAGGTCCAATTTCATTAGTGAGATCACTAGCAAGAAGAGCTTGAATCATCAAGCTCGCATCCCACAATTGACTACCAAAACTCTGCATATAGATGACATAAATCAAGGTAAAATGTTCAATATAAACTCAAATTTAAATCTTCATGAAATAGGTAAAATGTTCCGCAATTGTTTTACAAAAACGTGTACTAGCCTGCATCTTGATTCCATCTTCAGCAATCCATATGAAATCTTTCATCCTAGCAAGATGTTTCTTGAAATAATCCCCATTTGGATCTTCAACCCAACAAGCAAGCATACATATTGCCTGTTAAGTGCAACTGGCTTTAGTATTGATGTTATAAAGCCTAAATTAGCCATGTTAATCGATATTCTTGACTATAGGATCTAATTACCTTTTCCACTACTCCGACGGTAATGTATCGACTAATCTCATCTTCATAATGAATATGCTTCATTGTTACCTGAAGAGCCTTCTCTCTGACCAACTTATTTAAGGGCCAACGAGTAAGAAGAGGCTCAGTTAATACGTATAGACTATCCCAAAGAAAATCTTGTAACCAAGGATGGGGATAGTAGAGATCCTCCTGTAATAATAGTTTTAAAGAACCAATGCATATGAAGAAATTATTAAGAGTCTATATGTGAATGCACACATATCAACCATGAGGAGAAAATTAGGTAAACTCACCTTCGCGCATAGGTGCCGCACTTTCATCCATTTAATTTCATTGTAAGGCTGAGTATAGAGCTCCTCCCTTAATTGAAGAATTAGAGGTGTAATTGGACCAACAAATCTTTTCCCGTATATGTACGAAAAGGGCATGTACACCAACCGGCAATAGATCCACATTTTGGCTACAGTTTAGGCACAAAAGATCCTTGATATAGTTTTAACTAAAATAAAAATATAGAAAGTTCTATTGTCGAAGAAGAGTAAATCCTCAACAGTGGCAGAGGCATCTAATAGAAGGGCAAACCTTATTTCTACATTATCCTAACTGTGTTAAAAAACATTCCACTATGTAATAAGGATCAAAATTACAAAGAATTGTAAAATATGATATATTTAATGAAGCAATAAGTACATATTGTGTGAACCTGGATGAATGGGAAGAAAAGAAGGAAGGAGCCAAAATTCTGGTGGCATTGGATTGCATCCAGTCCATTCAAACACGCCAAGTATCTACAACATTGCATAATAGAATTAATTACCAGCAAATAGTCATTATTCTTGGTGAAAGCAATACAATTAGATTTTAATCTACAATACAAATTATTATCAATGTATAACTATAATTTGTTATGAAACTTTGCAGAGAAAGACATACGGAAAGCCAGTTCTTTCCCCAAGAGGGTATGTGTGTAACACCACCACGATCAAGGATCCACTTCCGTGCTCTTGCACAAGCATTGTCCTGACCACCGTCAGGTCCTTCCCCAAGTATACGCATACAAATGTAGTTGAGAACTGTGCCAAACATGATGCTGTGACCTTCTAAGTGTAATCCCCAGCCACCATCTTCATTCTATTTTAATAATGATAAATTAATAACAGCTTTTGGCTGAATATTTTTTAGCATAGTTGTTATACATGAAGTTTGAACTTAAAAAAAAAGAAAAAAAAAAGAAAAAGAAAAAAAAAATAAAAAGAAGAAGAAATTAAAGACTAAAGTAACAAATTCCACAAAAACTCTAATTACTTATTCTATAAAACATCAAAGAAAATGTACTTGATGATTGTATATGTAACGAAGGATTTCTTTTCGATATTCAGCAGGGAATATTGTATTAAGATGTCCTGTAATGTAGCAACATATTACCTGCATATTTTTGGATTTAATAAAGACAATTAGCAGTTAGATGAAGATGAACACCAAAATAATTCAGTGGCAGGCATGTCATTAACTAGTCTATGATGATCACAATTTTGAACAATAATGACAACAATATAACTCACAAAGGGTGGAACGAAAAACATCGGGCCAGCATTTTCAGCGGGCCAGTGACCATCACTAGACTGCAAGGGCGCAGAGAAATGGACAGCCCTCCTCAATGCATTTGTGGCCTTTTCAACTGTGATTTCTTCTCCATCCTCTATCTTTTCTGGTGGAATTGTTTGTTTGAAGTTTTTCTCCCTCAAAAACTGCAATAATTTTGTAAATTAAAGAAAGGATGGTGTCAGTGTCAACAATTTCTAAGGCTTTAGAAGTATGAGCAGTAGCAAAACTGACTAATACCATAGAATTTCATTGAGCAATGACTCTTTTTAACCAATTCACTTGAACACTAAAAGATACCAAGGTTTGTTAGTTTTTTTTTCCCTTTTAACGAATCCAATTCACTTTTTCTTAGTGCTTTGATAGGAATTCTTGAGAGATATCAACTCTCGGGCTAGACTGTCTTTTTTCTGTTTCGGCTATAAAATTTTAAGTTTTATGCATAAATAGGGGATTTTTGTGTTCTGGACGTTAAACCATTAAATTGAATGCTTAAGAGGAAAAACTAAGGATCCTAATTAAAATTCATAACTCTTAGGTTAGATTATGTTTGGGTTAAGTCGATCTAATGAATTGTATCTTTAGGTATTATATTTAGTACATTAAATTAGGGCTTTTTCGTTCTTGTAATTTTTAAATACAATTGGATCCATAATATGTAACCAGTACATCTAGTTAGGTTTGTCTATTTTGTTTTCTAAAAAAAACATTAGGTTTTTCTAACTTCAATTGGGTAAAATTAATATAGATTTGACTCATTTGAGAGTAATCAATGAATTGAAAACATTTTGAATTTATGATTAGGAATTAGAATAATTTGTGGCTTCCAATGATCTAAGTACTTTGATCTCAAATTTAAGGCTCACATATGAAATTAAGGTTTCCAGTTGCAGGTTCAAAGTTTTAATTTCATGTGATCAAATGATTACGATCACTTAAGTTTTAGGTGTAATCAATAGGGGGTTTTCTCTTAAATTAATTTTAATTTTTTTTTAATTTATTTATTCTTGATTTTTCAAAATGAACAATATATATATGGAATTTTTTGAGAGAGAATTTCAACATATGGCGTCTGCTCCTGATGATAACTCTTTATCATCAGACCAAGACACCAATTGGTTTTTTGGTGTAGGCGGGGATTGAACCCCAGATCTCTTATTCAACCATCAGAGATTTTACCAGTTGAGCTAACTGGAACCCACATATATATATGGAATTAAAGGTCCTAATGGAGTTGACGCATGTTCAGCTATGGCTAACTAAATTTATGTTAGGATTAATTTATACTACTAATAAGAGAATTCTCTTGTTTCATCTTCAATTTTTGGTGTACCAAAATATCCTCATACAAATTCTAAAATAACATATTCTTTAGTTTAATTTTATTTCCTACAAAAAAGCAAAAAAGGTTAAACAAGTAATTCTATCTCACGTACAAATTTTTTTTTTCAAATATCTGATTCTTATCTGTATTTGTTATCTATTTGAATTCAAATACTTTAATTATTTTTTATAAAAAAAAAACTTCAAATATCTTTTATAAAAAAAAAAAAAATCAATTATGTACGTACACAAGAAAAAAAAAAACAGTTTTTCTCTCCTACAAAAAAGCAAAAAGGTTGAACGAGTAATTCTATCTCACGTACCAAAAAAAAAAAAAATTCAAATATCTGATTCTTATCTGTATTTGTTATTTATTTGAATTCAAATACTTCAATTATGTTCTATAAAAATAAAAAATAAATTCAATTATATACTTACACAAGGAATTTTTTTCTCTCTCCACCCATTTGTATTCAAATGTTTGATCCCTATCTGTATTTGTTATCTATTTAAATTTAAATACTTCAATTATGTTTATCAAAGAGAAAAAAAAAATACAAAAAAACCACTACCTCTCACGTACAAAAGGAAAAAAAAAAACAAAAAAAATTCAATTATGTACATATACAAGGAAAAAAAAAAGTTTTTCTCTTCACCCATTTGTATTCAAATGTCTGATCCCTATTAGTATTTGTTATCTATTTGAATTCAAATACTTTAATTATGTTTATCAAAGAGAAAAAAAAATACAAAAAAGAAAAGACCCACTACCTCTCACGTTCAAAAGGAAAAAAAAAAAAAAAAAACCTTATTCTCACCATTTATTTGTATTCAAATGTCTTATTCCTATCTGTATTTGTTATCTATTTGAATTCAAATACTTTAATTATGTTTATCAAAAAGAAAAATACAAATTTACTTCTTCAAAAAAAACAGCCCACTACCTCTCACGTACAAAATGAAAAAAAAAAAAAATGCATTCCAAAAAAAATGCATTCCAAAAAAAAAAAAAACCAAAACGTATTTAGCTAAAAACAAATGTTTTTTTTTTTTTGTTTCAACTATGTTTTATAAAAAAAAAATAATAATTCAAATACGTCAATTATGTTTATCAAAGAGAAAAAAATACCCAAAAAAAAAACCACTACCTTTCACTTACAAAAGGAAAAAAAAAAAAAAAAGAAACCTTATTCTCACCATCAATTTGTATTCAAATGTCTGATTCCTATTTGTATCTGTTATCTATTTGAATTCAAATACTTCGATTATGTTTATCAAAAAGAAAAATACAAATTTACTTCTTCAAATAAAAGAACCCACTACCTCTCGTGTACAAAATGAAAAAAAAAAACAAAAAAAAAAACAAAAAAAAAAAAAAAACAAAAACAAAACAAAACAAAACGTATTTAGCTAAAAACAAATGTTTTTTTTTTTTTTTCAATTATGATTTATTAAAATAATAATAATAATAATACTAAAACGTTTTTCAGTCTTATCCCTAAATTTTTATGTTTTTTTTATTATTATTTTAAATTCTTTAAAATATTTCAAATTTGTTTAATCTAAATTGTATACAGTTATCACAAATCCTCATCCATCCACACTAACGTTTATCATCTTTCTTTTGTTCAGATCTCAATTTTTTTTTTTACTTATCACAATTCTTATCTCAATTGATAAATTCAAATGTCTAATTGGTTTTCAACTTCTTACAGTACAAAATTGCCCTGATTTGAACACATTAAAATTGCATCCATACTAGGGATAGCAATGTAAAATATGTAAATAACTACTACAACCCACTACTATCTCAACTCCCTTTAGCCACTATCACGTACAAAAGGAAAAAAAATCTTTTATTCTTACCACCCATTTGCATATCACATCTCCCACCTTCCTACATTACTTATTCATTCTAATTTAACAAACCCACCACTTTCATGTCAGAATCAAATGCAAAAACCTTTAAAATTGGCTAAATTTCAATATTTAAAGGTAAATTATATCTAATTTCTATGGAGAAGTGAATTTTTATTGAGGTTTGTATTTAAAGGTGTGTTGTTGGTAGAGAGCTTGGCAAGAGAGACAGAGATCGTCGACTACAAGCTTGGTCTTGATTTCTATTGAGGTATGTATTTGATTCCTTTGTAATGTGGAGATATTTTGAGCTATTTCGATGGATTTTTGGTTTTACATTCATCATTCATGGCATTATTACATGTGCAAAACACGTGATGAGTCTAGTTTAATAATATTGGAGTTAGAGATATTTTCGTGTGAAAGTGATAACTAATATATGAGATTTTTTTTTTTTTTTTTAAAAGAAATCTTTTTAGATGCTATTATGTTTCTTTGGCTTATGTGCTGAGGATCTTGGTGACAAAAACTTTTTTTTTTTTTTTGGTGTAAAAGTTAATGGATGTTTTTAGTGCATCGATTTAGGAAATATTTTTAAAAACATTTTATGGGGATAGATAAAAGAAATTAACTATTTTGATGATTTTTTATATTTCTCATAAAAATTGTGTTAAAAGTTGCCTAAAATTTAAGAATTACCCTAAGAGCACCCATTAATAAGACCCTATTTCTACTTATTATAAATTGTTTACTTGTGTGATTGAATATGTCCATATCCACATATGTGATTGCTTTTTAGTATCCCACCTGCTTGAATTTAATTGCAGCAAATTTTATTAGGAGATTAAACATAGCAAACGGGTAGTTTAGGTCGGGCCAACCGTATTTCAGGTCAAAACAATTCATTTTAAGCGGGTTAGGGATGGTCGGATTCATCAGATTGTGGGTCGGGACAACCGATATTTTTCACATGAACATCATGTAAGAAATTTTCAATCTTGAAAGCTAATTTTAAATTCTAATATCAATTGTGGTTGGCACTCTATTTCAAATTGAGAATGTACATTAAAGTTTGATTGTTTACTTATTAATACATGGTCTCTTTTATGAAAACCATGTCATTGTTAAGTAACACACACTCTAGAAAATAACATAATTTATTTTGAAAAGCCGTTTATTTTGGATTTGAATTGTTAAAAAATAGGACTAAGCATCCATAATTTATGCTAATTTCATTCATATATTTTGGCTTTTCTCTTTCCACACTATTGAATGTTTCTCATCTATGTCTATAATTTTAAATATATGTTTTTAACTCTACTGTAATCAGATTATCTTGGCATGTATTTTGTTATTTGATATTTATAATCTTTACTCATTATAGAATTCCTCAATCATTCATATTTCGATTCATTTGCATGCAGTTATGTAAAGTTCTCAATTGTTTCCTTAAAGTCATTATCTAAATGATGTTAAATAAATATTTCTGAATGGCATTATCCAAATATGGTAAAAAAATTGATGTACGTTTTCTTTTTTCTTTTTCTTTTTTTTTTTGTAAAAAAATTAATAATAATAATGTCCATTACATATTGCCAATTGAGTTTGAATTGTATACTGTAAAACCCACAACAAACAATTAAATCAATAATGTCTTAATTTTTTTCTACAAAAAAAAAAAAAAATGTTTTAAAAATGGTTTGGGTTCAGGTTGATCTATAAAAAAAAAAAAAAAGCCGGGTCAGGTCACTAGTCAACCTGTTTTTGCTTTGAGTAAAAATATTTGGATTTGAGTCAGGTATTTTCGAGTTGGGTTAGCAAATTTTAACCTGTTTTGCCATATTTACCTAATGTATTTTATTTTGGAAAATATCTATTACTACAAATTATTACATAACTTTTTTACAACAACTATAACGTGGTAGAGTGAGTTATGGAAAAAAAATGGCGAATTCATGTGTAAGTAATAGACAATCACTTATAGTATGTCACATTAAAGTTGTGGAATAGTTTGTGGTCTTAAAATCACTCTATATTTTGGGGATTGTACCTGAGTGTAAAGTTGTGATTTACAACTATTTTGGGTTGGCTTTAATTCCGTGCCAAATTTGATTGTAATTTCTTCAATCATTTTTCCCTGTATGTATATGAATTTCTAATTGTAAGGGATGAGTGTGAGACAGTGTGAAAACTTAAGCTTCAAAGGATGAACAAGTGGTTTTCGTGAGTGTCTTGCAAGAAGTTTACCTGCGAAAGAGCCACGTGTAAAGCACATGATTGGAAGATGAAGAGCCATGCTAGGCTGGAGGTTTTCGCGAGTGTCTTGCGGGTAAGGCCAACCCGCGAAGGACTCTCGAAACTCTTTGTTTGGCAAAAAGTGAAGTTTTGCTTTACTTAGTCTTTACCCACACTATATATATCATCATTACCCACAAATTGTAAGGAGTGCTTTTCAGAGAGAAAACCCTAGAAAATACACTTAAGAGTTAGAGATTGTCATACCCACAATCATCTACACATTTTCTTGTAGTTTTCATCGACTCCTACCTCTCCATCTCTATATCCTTGAGAGGTTGCTAGCCAAACACTTACCACACCCATACTGAGTGTAAAGTGAGATTTTGGTGCTGCTGGGAAGCATTGGAAGGAGCCATTCATTGGCAGATGCAATCGGGCTGAATTGCAAGATCCGGAAAGCTAGAGAAGACAAGGTTCCGAGAAGTTAGTTAGTAACAGGAGCTTGGAGGGCTCAAGAACATGGGGTAGACTAGGCTTGGAGGGTTTGTTGTTATTCATGTACTCCAACTTTATTCTCTAGTGGATCGATTTCGACTTGGAGGGTTGCGGAGAGATTTTTTGCCGAGTTCTTTGGTTTCCTCTTTGATAACATGTCTCGATGTTATCTAGTGTTTGCATCTCTTTTCCCTACACTTAAGCTTTCCTTTTATTGTTGATAATAGATGAATATGGCTTAGGGTAGTGATAACGGTTGTTTGTGCTTCTTTACTCTTGTTCCACACTTAGTATAAGTTAGAGTAAAAGCTATTTAGTCGTAATTTTAATTTGGGGGTCTAAACAAGCTCTTGTGTTTTTACACAAATCCGAGCTTTTACTAAGTTTAATTCAAAAGCATTAAATTGCTTTGGTGGTTGTGTCATTTAAACTTAAGGACCACGTTTAGCTACGAAATTGGTTGTAGCCTTAGACTATAACCTTACTTAATATATTTTGGAGGTGAAATTTTGACAAATCTACCATTGGATTACATCTTCTTCTTATATCCTCTATACTTGCAAAATTTTTAGAAAATTAAAGATCAATAGCTATATCATTAATAAATTGATTAAATTGAAAATTTTTGTAATTTAAAATTATGCATAAAATATAAACTTATAAATCATATAGTAAATAATATCCGATTGACACAAAATTTGACGTGTGTATTAAGAGAGTAAATAATCTGTAATTTAGTTATTAGATTTTTAAAATATGTAGTAATGCTTATTTTATTGAGTAAGGTTGTAGTTTTAGGCTACAATCAATTTTGTAACTAAACTTTATCCTAAACTTAATACTTATTTATTCTTTTGGCCTACTTCTCTCATTAATTCATTATTTTTTTTTGGACAAAGTTTAGTTACAAAATTCATTGTAGTTTAAGGCCACAACCTTACTCAATATCTTTTTATTGGAGGTGAATTTCGACAAGTCCATGTTGAATTACATTTTCTTCATATATCCTCTATGCTTGTAAAATTTCTAGAAAATTAAAGATCAATAGTAATGTCATCAAGAAATTGTTTAAATTGCAAGTTTTGTAGTTTAAAATTATGCATAAATATAATCGTATAGATCATATAGTAAATAATACCCTATTGGCACAAAATTTGACATGCGTATTAAGAGTGCAAAGAATATGAAATCCAATGGTTAGATTTTTGAAATATGTAAAAATGTTAACAATATTGAGTAATGTTGTAGCCTTAGGCTACAATCACTTTTGTAGCTAAATTTTGTCATTTTTTTTTATCTACTTAATATAATTTTTTTACTCATGCAGTTATGTATGACTATGGGTCCGTTTGGATAAGCTATTTGTAAAAGTGCGTTTTCGAAAAAGTAGTGGTTTTAAAACGTGCGTTTTGAAAATGCAATTTTAAAGTGTTTGGCAAAATTTGTAAAATTGTGATTTTCAATTGTTGTTTTAACTACAAATTACCAAAAAGACCTATATACACCAACATTTTAAAATTCAATCTTATGTATAAAATTAAAGTATTCCATTTATTAAATTCAATTCTATATATAAAACTAAAGTATTCAGTTCTCAAAATAAAAAAATAAAAAAGTAGGGTAAATTCCACAAACCACCCCTGAGGTTTGGGTTAATACTAATTAGGTCCAAGACATTCCAAAATTGATCAATTTGGTCTATAAAGACTATTTTGTCCCTAAACACCACTAAACAACAATAACCTCCGTTAGTTTCTTCCCTCTTCCCTCTTCCCTCACTATCTCTCCTCATATCAGCCATAACCACTCCTCAGATTAGCCATAACCACTGAGATTAACTATAACAAGAGCCACAACACAATTTTACTAACCATACCAAAACCCAGTCAAATTTGCTCCTACAATATCCAAATCCTCCAACACATAGAAAACTCACCACCACATCAAAACCCAAAACCACCCCCATTGCAAATTCATTCCATATTGGAACCCATCACCACCATCACTGGCCACTAAACCCAGCAACCACCTCTGGCCACTAAACCCAGCAACCACCACCAGCAACAAAACCCAACCAAACCCACATCAATAAAACCCAAATCCAAAAATTCCAACCACTTCGTAACCCACAACCACCTCACTGCAAATCCACTCGAGATCAAAACCCATAACCACCTCCATTTCAAATCCACCCCAAATCAAACCCACCACCACCACCACCACCACCTTAAACAACCACCGACCACAAAACCCAAATAATAAAACTCAAACCCACAACAAACCCACCACAGATTGGAATCCACCACCACCAAAATACCCACAACATACTAGAACCCATCACCGGCAACCAACAACCACCACAAACAACCACCATAATCACGATCCACAACCAACCCAAAACCACCAAACCCATGCGCCACTGCCGTTGCTGAGAGAAGAAAGAGATAAATGAAAAGGGTGAGTCAAAGAGAGGAGACTGGGTCAGGTTGGAGAGAGAGGCCTGAGGGAAAAGAAAAGCAAAGTGTAGAGAGGTTAGGATTAGCAAAAAAAAAAAAAAACGCAAAGAGGTCAGAAGGAAGAAGAACAAAAGAGGTATAAAGAGAGAGAGAGAGAGCAGACCTGTTACGTTTGAGAAAGGAGAAAAAAAAAAAAGAAAAAAAAGAAGTAAAATGACTAACGTAATAGCTAACGGGTTAGGGATTAAAATGTCTTCAGGGACAAAATTGTCTCTTAGGATGAAATTGGTAGGTTTTAAAATGTCTTGGACTTAGTTGAATATTATCACAAACCTCAGGGGTGGTTTATGGAATTTACCCAAAAAAGTATTCCATTTATTAAATAATAAAATTAAAAATAAAAAAATAAAAAAATAAAAGAAAAACTAAACTTGAAGGTGAAGACACCACTCCACATGAAGTACTTCACCTAACAAAGATTCCCTATCACCTGCACACCTTTCACTTTACCAATTTCATTTTACTCTTACAGTCCTACTTCTGCACTTATCCTCCAGTAACACTAGCAGCTATCCTCACTAATCAAATACCCATCCTTTTGTTGTCCATGATACTTTCCATTTTAGTCTTGAAGAAAAGAAAGAAGATGAATATGAGTGCTCCAACTTATTGAGGATTTAGCAGGCTATGGTGTGAGAGTAAGAGAAGGGCGAAAACAAAATGGAAGGTGAAGCAGAGGTGAAGGTATGATGGAGGAAAAAATGAGAAATATTTATCTGGGTTCTTTGTTCAAGTTTGATGGGGGTATTTGTGGTAAATTGTATTTTAAAAATGCATTTTATAGCCCCTCAGAATGGTGTTTTCAAATTCGCTGGAAATAGTTTCATTTTGAAATCGCACGTTTTAAAATCACAAACGTTAGAACATGCATAGCCAAATGGGCTGCAACTGGCGTTTTGAGTCCAAAACACCCATTTTTGTTTTTAAAATGCAGGGCCTCAAAATGCCATTTTTGTTTTTAAAATGCGGGGCCAAACGGACCCTATATCCACAATCTACTTCTCTCATTAATTTATTTTAAAAGAAGTCAAGTTCCTCTATGATAGAAAATTGTGTTGCAATGTATTCAAAAACAATTATTGTATTTATTATTTTGTTAATAATTTGTTAATACAAAATGGATATTAGTTTGGATTTTTATGGAAAAAAGTATTTTCAAACTTTGACCCACCTCAATTAAGATTCTGGCTTTCCCCCGTTTCATATTAACGTAGGAAAACATGAAAAGAAGAAGAAAGTAATAGTTATATATCAAGTAAATTAACCTTGATTCAGAAAAACAAAATTTGAATCGTAAATGATCTAGCTTACTTTCAAAAACAAATGGAGGAAGAGAATCTATAACTATAAAGATGCGATTATTACTAAAAATAATAATAATAATAATTAATAAGTGAAAATTTCAATACAATGGTTGAACTTCTATATATAGGATGTGTAGGATTTGACCATACAAAATACAAAGTTAAAAACTCATAGCTAAAAAAGCAAAAATCACTACTTGGACTGTGGAGAAAACCATATCAGTATAAATTGGAGAGAGGAGAGCTAGGACGACAGGAGGCTTGAAGGGTACCTGCATTCGCCATATAAGATCACTGCTGGCCCTGACTTGACGTCTATTCTTGTAGAAATTTTGGCGAGCCTCTTCAACCTCAGCTCGCTCTTCTGGGGTACCAGCTTCAGGGTCAAACACCCATGTTTGTCTTCCAGCGAAGTTATTTGTGCTAAAGAGGTAAGGATCATTGCTACCCTCTCCTATCTTCAGCCTCCACATTCTGTTTTAGCTTCAATAGAACTGCACGGCTGCCCGTGATTATGACCAATCTTTGAGCACTCATAATTTTAACATCAAAGTTAGGATTGTACAAAATAATTATAACCCTTCAAAAAGAACTACTAAATGACCATTTACGTTATATACATATGGGGCTACCTCAAGATATTGTGGTCTTGCACTTCTCAAGGCTGTAGCACTCAAGGCAGGTGTTGTGTGTCTGGAACTTCAGACCAATGTGGAATTGGCCTACAAGACAAGACGAACAAAATTAGACCTGCGTAGTTTTGTGGTCTTCCATCGACATGTTGAAAGCTCCCTTTATATAGAAAAACCTATACCCATTTGTTACTCTCTCTCCCTCGGCTTAAATATTAACATATTAACATTAGTTCGTTGTCTATCTCTCTAGCTAAGCAATTAAAATTAAAATATTAATTATTTAGTGCAATTTAAATCCACATTTATTTTTTATTTTTTAGAGAGTTTCACAACCTATGACATCTATTTCTAATTATATCTCATTATCATCAAATCAAGACACCAATCAGTTTTTGGTATAAGTAGAAATCGAACTCCAGATCTCTTATGCAAAGTCAAATGTAATGCAAAATAAAAATATTCCTTATAGGATTTTCATAAATAACAAAACTTTACTAAACCTTACTTTTAATTAGCCCTTTTTATTTAATTAATTTTCTTCTTTAAAAAAAATCCCTTATACATAGGGTTTCATTCTTCTCTCTAATGTTCAAAAACTTTTATTTGCATTTTTCACATTAGAAATCATTTTCAAAATGTTATTCCCATCTATCTCCATTAAGAAGACAGATGTTAAGTCAATAAGTCAATGAATATGATAGTTGGTATAATTAAAATGTTACATCCATAATATTTGTACAACACTTTCATAATAGTAAGTGTTATTGGTTCTATAAAGTTGTGATTTCCAACTATATTGTGTTGGCTTTAATTCAGTGCCAAATTTGATTGTAATTTCCTCAATCATTTTACCTGTATGTATGTGGCTTTAATTAGAAGAGATGAGTGTGAGAAATCGGTGAAGAATCAAGTTTCAAAAGTTGAACAAGTGGATTTCGCGACTGGCTCGCGAGTACCTCGCGAGAAGAAATCCACAAAAAGGTCACGTGTAGAGCACATGACTGGAAGATGAATAATTGTGCTAGGTTGTCATTTTCGTGACTATCACGCAGGAAGGGCCAACCCACGAAGGACTCGCGAAAGTTTCTGTTTGGCAAAAGTTGTGTTTTGCTTTACCAAGTCTTTACCCACACTATATGTACCCTCATTACCCACAATGTGTAAGGAGTGCTTTTCAGAGAGAAAACTCTAGAAAATACACTTGAGAGTTAGAGATTGTTATACCCACAATCATCTACACATTTCCTTAAGGTTTTCGTCAACTTCTACCTCTCCATCTCTAGATCCTTAAGAGATTGCTAGCCTAAACACTTACCACGCCCATTCTGAGTGTAAAGTGAGATTTTGGTGCAGCTGGGAAGCATTGGAAGGAGCCATTCATTGGCAGATGCAATCGGGTTGAATTGCAGGATCCGAAAAATTAGAGAAGAGAAGACTCCGAGAAGTTCGTAGGTAACAGGAGCTTGGAGGGCTCAAGTACATGGGGTGGACTAGGCTTGGAGGGTCTTTTGTTATTCGTGTACTCCAACTTTATTCTCTAGTGGATCGATTTCGACTTGAAGGATCGCAGAGAGGTTTTTCGTCGAGTTCTTCAGTTTCCTCTTTGATAACACGTCTCGGTGTTATCTTGTGTTTGCATCTCTCTTCCCTACTCTTTAAACTTTCATTTTATTGTTGATGATGGATGAATATGACTTAAGGTAGAGTTATCAGGTCATTGCGCTTATTTACTCTTGTTCCACATTTAGTCTAAGTTAGAGTAAAAGCAATCTACCTGTAATTTTTATTTGGGGGTCTGAACAAGCTCTTTTGTTTTAGCACAAATTTGAGCTTTCAGGTTCTAACTTGAATTTACAACTTAAATTTCTATTTTGCCCACCTACAATAGCAAATAATAACTTATCACCTATGATTTGTCGTGAAAACGTTGTGAACATGTTTTTTTTTTTTTTTTCTTTCATTTTAATTTTCTCTTATTTTCTTCATTGTGATAGCTGTTGTACCCAGCCTTCTATCACCATCAGACCACCCAAACCACCAATTACATTTACCAAAATCTCAAAAACATTTGTAAAGTTGTGATTTCCAACTAGCCTTTGTTGGCTTTAATTCCATGCCAAATTTGATTTTAATTTCTTCAATCATTTCTCTGTATTTATGTGGGTTTATTTGTAAGGGATGAGTGTGAGAGATTGGTAAAAAATCAAGCTTCAAAGATGAATTAATGCAATTCGCAACTAGCTTGCGAGAAGCTTGCGAGAAGAGTAACCCGCGAAAAGGCCACGTGTGAAGCACATGACTGGAAGTTGAAGAGTCACACACGGTTGTCAAGTTCGTGAGTGTTTCACGAGAAACGCCATCTCGCGAGGTACCCGCGAAACATTCTGTTTGGCAAAAAGAATAGTTAATTAGTATTAATTCCTGATTTGAAAGTTCAAGGAAGAAAACAATTAAATAAAGTATTCTCTTCAATTAATATTATTTCTCCCATTTAATGTATACACCTATATCTTCCAATTGTCAACAACCCCCAACCCCCTTTTTGGCCTCTTGTCTTTCAAGCAAATGCTAAAGGTTATTTTAGCACAAGATTTTTTTTTGGGCCCCAACTTTTTGCACCAGAGCTGAATAGCCCACTATAATAGTATAAAAGTAATAAAAAATCATTCACAGTGGCATCTAACTTATGATTGCCTTGTGTATGGGGGGCTATCCGGCTCTTTCCTTCCTCCCTCCGGCACTAATACGGTTATACCTACATGTATAGGTAGTATTAATTACTCATTGCAAAGTTCAAGGAAGAAAAAATGTTAGGACATATGTGAATCATTTTAGGAACATATGTAAATATTTTATGTAGTTGACTAATACTTTGACAAAACGCATTTTACTTGTAATTGGGTAGTCTAAGATGTGTTTAATGCTTCAAGGAACAAGGTTTCAAGATTAAGTTTTAAAGCCATGCAAGTCTATCTAAGAAACAAGTGAAGAAGTGCTGGATTTTAAAGCTCGACAGCTAGCATCTATTGAGGTTTAAAAAGCTACTGAAGCCCGAAGCTCGACAACTAGCTTGATAGATACCATGTCTGTCAAGGTTTATGAAATTTAGTTTTTCAGAGCTGATTTCACTCCAATTCGTGAGTATGTGTTTAGGCTTTTTTTTCTTACAACCTTAAACATATATAAGGATTATTTTAAGGGCCATAAAAGGTTGCGTAAGTGTGAAGCAAAGTTGTGTTCATGCAAATTGTGAATGAAGACAGGATTTGCCATAATTCATCTTTCTCTTAAAGAAGTTGCTGTGTTTGTACACCTTAGGGTTTTGTGACCAAAGAGCTTCGTAATCTGCATCGTATGATGAACTGAAGAATTTTCCAACCAACATCTTTCTTAAGTTGGTGACCAAATCGCGTACTGGGATCCGCGCATCTATTGGTTAGTCACGTACTGGGAGCCGTGCATTAAAAATGAGATATTGTCACTATAGAACAAGTCTAATTGGGTATTGGGGTAAGAGTTCAACTATAGGATGGTATAAGGTATTGGGATTCCTTTACTTGTAACCGCTTGTTTTGATAATAGTGGATTCTCGGGAGTGGTGACCTTAAAATCACCTGATGGGGTTTTTGCCGTGTAGGTTTTCCCCATTTGCAAACAAATCACCGTGTCAATTTAATTTCCACTACACTTTAGTTAATTGGTGATTTGTTTGTGCTACCATGCATTTTACATGTTAATTGAATTAATTAATTAACTTGGCTAAATCAATTGGTCAATTTATCACAATAGGTCAATACATTCTTGGCCTATCAAGTGGTATCAAAGCAGGCACACTCTAATTAGGTGTTAATCTTTGTTGTGTAATCTATTGACCCCTGTTTGTCATGGATAGAGGACAGTTTCTTATTATACCACCTTTATTTGATGGTACTAACTATACATATTGGAAAGTACACATGAGAGCTTTCTTGTAGTCATTGGATGAAAAGGTGTTGCAAGCTATGGAGATAGGCTGGACCAAGCCTACGAAAGCGTCGGCCGACTAGGATGATGCTAAGATCAAGGCGGCAAACTTCAATAGCAGAGCATTGAATGCTCTATTCAGTGCAGTCACGAATAAGGAATTCAAGAAGATATCCTCTACTGAAACTGCTAAGGAAGCATGGACCATTCTCTAGACAACCTATGAAGGAACCAAGGCTATCAAGGATTCAAAGCTTTAGAGCCTTACTACGAGCTTTGAAGAGATTAAGATAGAGAAGGATGAGTCATTCGATGAGTTCTATGCCAAGCTTAAGGACATAGTGAACTCAACCTTTAATCTTGGGGAAACCATTCCCAAACCCAAGATTGTGAGAAAGGTGCTCAGATCTCTACCTAAGAGATTTCATGCCAAGATCACCGCGATTGAGGAATCAAAAGATATTGACAAAATTCCTTTGACAGAGTTGGTTGGAAATCTGTAGACCTATGAGTTGGGGTTGACAAGGACCAGGAAAACAAGCAAGAGCAAAAGCATGGCATTGAAGGCCAAGAGCAGTGACACTAATGAGTCTTCAAACGATGAAGATTCTAAGATGAAATCCTATATCACGAGGCAGTTCAAAAAATTCATGAAGAATGCCAACACGAAAGGATTTGACAAGGACTGGAAACAATCTAGTTCTTTCCAGTTCTAGAGTCAAGACAAAGGGAAGAAAGATGCTAGGGATGGCGTTCAGTACACTATTCCATCAGGACTAAAATGCTTTGGGTGTCAGGGTTTCGGTCACATGAAACAAGAGTGTTCTACGTATCTCAAGACTATTGGGAAGAGCAAGGCACTTGCTGTTACGCTGAGCGACACTAAGCCTGAGGATTATTCTGATAATAAGGATGATGGAATCCTAAATGCCTTCATTGTCACCATAAATCCTACTGAAGGGATTTTGAAGATGTGGATGAAGAAGAGGAATTTGTGGAGTTTAAGTTTGAAAAGATGGATGAGCAAGATGACATCCACACAGCCTATGCAAAGCTATACAAGGTCTCAGAAAAGCATGAGAAGTTGTATAGGTTGGCCATTAAGAAGCTTAGTGAAGTGGAACTTGAACGAGAAGAAATTTCCACGAAGTTTGATGATGCAAATTAGACCATCGGAGGACTGAGATTTGAGAATAATTTCTTGGCTGAGAAGACCAAGAAGCTTGAGGTAGAATTGTTCCAAGTCAGAGCCCAGTTGGAAAGGACTTCAAGTGCAAAGCTCAATGAGATGCTCAATCTTCAGAAATTTGCATTTGATCGAACCAGTTTAGGGTATGATTTCTCTTCTCCTAGTATTGCTTTTGCTAGTACTACTGTTTTTGTACCTCCTGTTGATAATATTGAAACTGAGAACAATGATGTTAAACATGAATTAGCTAGTGAGAAAATAGACAAGGTTAAATCTATCTTAGGAGCACCCCCTAAGCTTGATAAGAAATAGATCAAGAACCCTAGGGCTAAGAAGGGAAATACAAAATCCCAAACAAAAAAAGTAGCATTTTTTTCATCACTGTGGCGCAGCTGGACGTACTCGACCTAATTGCTATAAGTGGTTAACCACTCAATAGAGCAACAATATGATTGCGTCGGGAAACCAGAATCAGTTTCCATCCTCCTTTGCTCCTCTTGGAGATCTTCTCAAAGCCCTTATGTTCCTTTCGAACTTGAACGGTTTAAATACCTCCCCCTCACTGTCGGATCAAGGGTTTGCTAAACGGAAATGTTCTTCCAAGGTGTGGAAGGAAAAGGGCTCGAAGTGATTCTGTCACTTATTCTTTCTCTTCCCTTCTTGTTTTTGGTTTTGCATTACTTGTGTGTTTTGCTTTTATGTTTTGAGTTAGTCTAGTTTTATGCATTGCTTTGTTTAACATGTTTTTTTGTTTACTTTTCAATTTTTTTTTATTATATAAAAATAAAAAAAAATTGAAAATAAATAGAAAAATACAAAAACAGTGTGTGTTTGTGTACATTGGTACTTGTGTACCTTAGATGGCTAATGAAACAAAGTTTTCTAAACTTTGTATCTTTTGTAGATTAGATGAGCATCTCTATGCACAACTAAGCAAGTGAGCTTTGTGGCTCATGTTTGTGATGAGTAAGGTTAAGTAATCTCTTGTGCTTAACACTCATATTAGTCTTTTTGATGGGAAGGACAAGAAAATACTAAGAGAAAGGCATAAATAACCATCTCATCACTGTTGCTCGCTAATCATGAAATGACATTTGTATGCTTCGGCTTAGCAAAAGTGGAATGTCAAATGCTTAACATCATTGGATTTTTCTTTTCTATCTCTTATATGCCCATGCATGATTTGCTTAAAAGAAAAATATGTAAAAAGAAAAAAATAAAAAGCAAAAAGAATCAAAATGCTTTATATATGATTGCAAGTGTATATTCTAGGAGATGTGGGAGTTATAGGATGTACCTCGAAGGTGATACTCCCCATCAAATAGTTATGATTGTGTGTGAGTTAAAGTGATTTTCTCATACCTGAAATCGTCATAACATGTAAACACTTATTCAATCTTGCAATGTTTTTCACACACAATACGCAAAATTTGTTTTTACTTTTGATACATGTGTAGGTACAATGTGATTTGGCCATCACAAGGAATACTTGTGTAAATGTATGCTCACTAAATTGTCTTAACTTGTTTTTGAAGTATAAAATTGGTTAGACGTGTTTAGTGTATGCATGTGTTTTGGATCTATGTGCTTAACATTATTTCTTGTATGCGTGCGAATGAATGCCGCGTCGTGAAAAGTTCTCCAAGAAGTCCGATTTGGCTTTCTCATCATGGAATCAGACATGAGAGGAAGTGGGGTCAGATGAAGAAGAAGAAGAAGATGCCCCGGAATAAAGAGGGTTCCGGGACGAAATGGACTTACGTTTAGGTGCCATTATGCAACTAATGTAAAAAGGGAGAAAAAGAGAGAAAGAGAGAGAGACAATCAGAAAAGTACCAAGCAGTTTTAATATCAAATGATAAAACCAGGAAGGTACGTATGCATGAAAATGCATGGACATGTGACATGCAAATTTAAATGCATCATGGGCTCAGCCTAATCCAAACCTACCAGCACACAACATAGCAACAAGGTAAACACACATCTAAATGCATGAAACATTGTTATAATGTGAGTGTGATGAAATGCATGAGGTTTTAAACTTATTTAAGCAACACCCATCCCAAAAATTGCACAAAACCTCATCAATTTTGGAAAACCCCAAAATTTTCAAACAACCCAAAACCTAGATCTAAATGCATGAATTGCATGAAGAATGAGAGATAGAGAGGTCATACCAAGTTATTAGAGGCAAGAACAGGCCGAAAATCACGTGGAGTGAAGGTTTGGAGAGAGAAAAGTGAGTTTGGGAGTTGAAAAACTTAAAATCTGTCAAGAGAGATCGAAGGAATGAGATCTGAAATCGTGATGCCTCCTTATATAGAATTCTTATAAAGCTTGATCAATCGAAAGCTGTTGAGAAGCTATCGAAGTTTAAAATGCGTGTTTCAGCTGTCGAACCAGCTATCGAGGATCTAACGAGAGGTTTTCAACACTAAAAAGCTCAATTGATTGAGGTAACTATCAAAAAGCTATCGAGGAGACAGAAAGTTTCTTGATTGATTGAACTAGCTATCAAGAGATATCGAGAATGCGATAAGAAAAGCTGAAGGGTCTCGATAGATAGCCTAGCTATCGAGAGGTATTGAGAAGATATCAAGATTGCTTAAAAATAGTTTTTCAAAGAAGAGAAAAAAATAGATATGAATGCAATCAAACATGCTATTCAAACACAGATCCAAACAACATTTTAAGCTCTCAAAAACATCTCTCAACAATAAAAATGATGTGCATTTAGATCCAAAACACACACACACACACACTAAACAAGTCTAACCAATTTTATATTTCAAACACAAGTTAAGACAGTTTAGTGAGCATACATAAACACAAGTATTCCTTGTGATGGCCAAATTACATTGTACCTGCACATGTATCAAAAGTAGCAAGGAATATTGCGTGTTGTGTGTGAAAAACATCGCAAGATTGCGTAAGTGTCTACAAGTTATGATGATTTGAGATATGAGAAAATTACTTTAACTCACACAAAACCATAACTGTTTGATGGGGACTATCACCTTTGAGGTACATCCTATAACTCCCACATCTCCTAGAATACACGCTTGCAATCATATATATAGCATTTTGTTCTTTTTGCTTTTATTTTTCTTTGCATATTTTTCTTTTAAGCAAACCATGCATGGGCATATAAGAGATAGAAAATAAATACCCAATTATGTTAAGCATTTGACATTCCAATTTTGCTATGCCGGAGCATACAAATGTCATTTCATGATTGGCGGGCAACAGTGGTGAGATGGTTATTTATGCCTTTCTCTTAGGATTTTCTAGTCATTCCCATCAAAAAGAGTGATATGAGTGTTAAGTACAAGTGATTACTTAATCTTACTCATCACAAACACGAGCCACAAAGCTCACTTGCTTAGTTGTGCATAGAGATGCTCATCTAAGCTACAAGCGATACAAAGTTTAGGAAATTTGTTTCAATGGCCATCTAAGGTACACAAGTACCAATGTACACATACACATTGTTTTTGTATTGTTTAATTTTTCAAATTTTATTTTTATTTTTATATGAAAAAAAAAAATAAAACAAAACTGAAAAGTAACCAAACAAAAACATGTTAAACAAGACAAAGCAATACATAAAACTAAACTGACTCAAAACTAGAAAGCAAAACACACAAGTAATGCAAAACCAAAAACGAGAAGTGGAGAGAGAGAAAAAAGTGACAAAATCACATGGAACTCTTTTCCTTCCATACCTTGGAAGAACCTTTCTGTTTAGCAAACCCTTGATCCAACAGTGAGGGGGAAGAGTTAAAACCGTTCAAGTTCGAAAGGAATATGAGGGCTTTGAGAAGATCTCCAAGAGGAGCAAAAGAGGATGGAAGCTGATTCTGATCTCTCAACGCAATCATGCTGTTGCTCTTTTGAGTGGCTAACCACTTATAGCAATTAGGTCGAGTATGTCTAGTTACGCCACAATGATGACAGAAATGCCGTTTTTTCTGCTTAAGCTTTTGAGAGTTTATTTTCTTAGTTCTAGGGTTTTTAATCTCTTTCTTATCAAGTTTAGGGGATGCTCCTAAGATAGATTTACCCTTATCTACATTCACACTAGCTAATTCATTCTTAACATCATTATTCTCAGTTTCAACATTATTAGCAGGAGGAACAAAAGCAGTTGTACTAGTAGAAGCAATACTAGGAGAAAAGAAATCATACCCTAAACCAGTTCGATCGAAAGCATATTTTTGAAGACTGAGCATCTCATCGAGCTTAGCGCTTGAAGTCCTTTCCAGCTGAGCTTTAACTTGGAGCAATTCTGCCTCAAGCTTCTTGTCTTCTTGGCCAAGAAATTATTCTCAAATCTCAGTGCTCCAATAGTTTGATTGGCTTCATCAAAATTTGTAGAGATTTCTTCTTGCTCAAGCTCGACATCACTAAGCTTCTTGGTGGCCTACCTATACAACTTCTCATGCATTTTTGAGACCTTGTATAACTTTGCATAGGCTATGTGGATGTCATCTTACTCATCCATCTTTTCAAACTTAGACTCCACCAATTCCCCTTCTTCATCCACATCTTCAACAATCCCTTCAGTAGGATTTACGGTGGTAGTGAAGGCATTTAGGATTCCATCATCCTTATTATCAGAATCACCCTCAAGCTTAGTGTCACTCAATGTAGCAACAAGGCACTTGAGCTTAAGATACGTAGGGCACTCTTGTTTCATATGACCAAAACCTTGACACCCAAAGCACTTTAGTCATGAGGGAACAGTGTACTGACCGCCATCCTTAGCATCCCTCTTCCCTTTGTCTTGGCTCTTAGACTGAGAAGAACTTGACTGTCTATGGTCCTTGTCGAAGCCCCTTGCATTGGCATTCTTCATAAATTTCTTGAATTGCCTGGTGATGTAGGACTTTATCTTAGAATCTTCATCATCAGAAGACTCATCAGTATCACTACTCTTGGCCTTCAATGCCATGCTCTTACTCTTGCTCGATTTCCTCATCCTTATCAAACCCAACTCATAGGTCTACAGATGGCCAACCAACTTTGTCAAAGGAATCTTGTCAATATCCTTTGATTCCTCAATCGTGGTGATCTTGTCATGAAATATTTTAGGCAGAGATTTGAGCACCTTTCTCACAATCTTAGGTTCACGAATAGTTTCCCCAAGATTAAAAGCTGAGTTCACTATGTCCTTGAGTTTGGCATAGAACTCATCGAACGACTCATCCTCCTCCATCTTGATCTCTTCAAAGCTTGTAGTGAGCCTCTAAAACTTTGAATCCTTGACAGCCTTAGTTCCTTCATAGGTTGTCTGGAGAATGGTCCATGCTTTCTTAGCAGATTCAGTGGAGGATATCTTTTTGAATTCCTCATTAGTGACTGCATTGAATAGAGCATTCAGTGCCCTGCTATTGAAGTTTTCTGCCTTGATCTTAGCATCATCCCAATCGGCTGGCGCTTTCATAGGCTTGGTCCAGCGTATCTCCACAGCTTGCCACACATTCTCATCTAAAGACTACAAGAAAGTTTTCATGCATACTTTCCAATATGCTTAGTTTGTGCCATCAAATAAATGAGGTATAATAAAAGACTGTCCTCTATCCATGACAACATGGGTCAATGGATCGCACAACAAAAATTAACCCTAATCAAAGTGTGCCTGCTCTGATACCACTTGATAGGCCAAGAATGTATTGACCCATTGTGATGAATTAATTGATTAATTAGCCAAGTTTATTAATTAATCAAATTAACATGCAAAACGTGTGACAACACAAACAAATCACCAAATAACGAAGTATGTAGCAGAAAATAAATTGCCATGGTGATTTATTTACAAATGGGAAAAACCTACACGGCAAAAACCCTACTAGGTGATTTTAAGGTCACCACTCTCGAGAATCTACTATTATCAAAACAAGCGGTTACAAGTAAAGGAATCCCAGTTGAACCCTTACCCCAATACCCAATTGGACTTATTTTGCAGTGACAATCTCTCCTTTTCAATGCACGACTCCCAATACGTGACTAACTAATTGCGCGAATCCCAGTACGTAACTTGATCACCAACTTGAGAAGGATGTTGGCTGCAAAGTTCTTCTGTTCATCACATAATAAAGATCATGAAGTTGCTTGGTCACAAAACCCTATGGTGTACAAACACAGTAACTTTTTGAAGAGGAAGAAGAACTAGGGCATACTAGGTTTCTGGTTGCACTTTTCTTCACACTTGTGGAATTGTGCTCTTATGCAACTTGCTAACCTTTTATGGCCCTTAAAATAATCCTTATATATGTTTAGGGTTATGAGAAAAGAAAGCCTAAACACATACTCACAAATTGGATGAAAAACAGCTCTGAAAAACTGAGTTTCATAAACCTTGATAGATACCCATCTAACGAGCTAGCTATCGAACCACGGGCTTCAGCAGCTTTTAAACCTCGATAGATGCTAGCTGTCGAGTTTTAAAATCTAGTACTTCATCACTTGATTCTTGGACAAACTTGCATGGCTTTAAAACTTGAACTTGAAACCTTGTTTCTTGAAGCATTAAATACATCCTAGATCTACCTAATTACAAGTAAAGTGCGTTTTGTCAAAGGATTAACCAATTACATAAAATAGTGACATATGTACTTAACATTGAATCACATATGTTCTAACACGATGAGTTTTATGCCAAGCTCAAGGACATAGTGAACTTAGCCTTTAATCTTGGGAAAACCATTCTTGAACCCAAGATTGTGAGAAAGGTGCTCAGATCTCTACTCGACAGATTTCATGCCAATATCACTACGATTGAGGAATCAAAGGATATTGAAAAAATTCCTTTGACAGAGTTGGTTGGCAATCTGTAGACCTATGAGTTGGGTTTGACAAGGATCGGGAAATCGAGCAAGAGCAAGAGCATGGCCTTAAAGGCCAAGAGCAGTGATACTGATGAGTCTTCAGATGATGAAGATTCTAAAACGAAGTCCTACATTACAAGGCAATTCAAGAAGTTCATGAAGAATGCCAATGGAAAGGGCTTCGATAAGGACCGTAGGCAATCCAGTTCCTCACAGTTCAAGAGTCAAGATAAAGGGAAAAAAGATGCTAGGGATGGCAGTCAGTACACTGTTCCCTCAGGGCCAAAGTGCTTTGGGTGTCAAGGTTTCAGTCATATGAAACAACAGTGCCCTACTTATCTGAAGACCATTGGAAAAAGCAAGGCACTTGCTGCTACCTTGAGTGACACTGAGCCTGAGGATGACTCCGATAATGAGGATGATGGAATCCTAAATGCCTTCACTGCCACCGTAAATCCTACTGAAAGGATTATTAAAGATGTGGATGAAGAAGAGGACGAAGATGTGGATGAAGAAGAGGACTTGGTAGAGTCTAAATTTGAGAAGATGGATGAACAAGATGACATCCATACAGCCTATGCAAAGTTATATAAGGTCTCCAAAAAACATGAGAAGTTGTATAGGTTGGTCACCAAGAAGCTTAGTGATGTAGAGCTTGAGCGAGAAGAAATCTCCACAAAGTTTGATGAAGCCAATCAAACTATTGGAGCAATAAGATTTGAGAATAATTTCTTGACTGAAAAGACCAAGAAGCTTGAGGTAGAACTGTTCCAAGTCAGAGCCCAGTTGGAAAGGACTTCAAGTGCAAAGCTCGATGAGATGCTCAGTCTTAAAAAATCTGCATTTGATCGAACCGGTTTAGGGTATGATTTCTCTTCTCCTAGCGTTGCTACTTCTAATACTACTGTTTTCGTTCCTCCTGCTAATAATGTTAAAACTGAGAACAATGATGTTAAAAATGAATTAGCTAGTGAGAACGTAGACAAGGGTAAATCTATCTTAGGAGCACCCCCCTAAGCTTGATAAGAAAGAGATTAAGAACTCTAGGGCTAAAAAGGGAAATACTCAAAAGTCCAAATAGAAAAAAAGCAACATTTTTGTCATCACTATGGCTTAGCTGGACATACTCGACCTAATTGCTATAAGTGGTTAGCCACTCAACAAAGCAACAGCATGATCGCATCGGGAAACCAGAATCAGCTTCTATCCTCCTTTGCTCCTCTTGGAGATCTTCTCAAAGCCTTTAGGTTCCTTTCAAACTTGAATGATTTTAATTCTTCCCCCTTACTGCCCGATCAAGGGTTTGCTAAACGGAAAGGTTCTTCCAAGGTGTTAAAAGAAAAGGGCTCCAAGTGATTTTGTCACTTTTTCTCTCTTCCCTTCTTGTTTTTTTGTTTTTGCATTACCTGTGTGTTTTGCTTTTGTGTTTTAAGTCAGTCTAATTTTATGCATTGCTTTGTTTAACATGTTTTTGTTTGTTTATTTTTTTCAGTTTTACTTTTTTTTTTTCATATAAAAATTAAAAAAAAAATTGGAAAAAAAATCAGAAAAATACAAAAACAGTATGTATTTGTGTACATTGGTACTTGTGTACCTTGGATGGCCAATGAAACAAAGTTTTCTAAACTTTTTATCTTTTTTAGCTTTGATAAGCATCTCTATGCACAACTAAGCAAGTGAGTTTTGTGGCTTGTGTTTGTGATGAGTAAGATTAAGTTATCTATTGTACTTAACACTTGTATCACTCTTTTTAACGAGAAGGACTAGAAAATCCTAAGAGAAAAGCATAAATAACCATCTCACCATTGTTGCCTACCAATCATGAAATGACATTTGTATGCTTCGACATTGCAAAAGTGGAATGTCAAAGGCTTAACATCATTGGGTATTTCTTTTCTGTCTCTTATGTACCATGCATGATTTGCTTAAAAGAAAAATATGCAAAGAAAAGTAAAAGTAAAAATATCAAAATGCTTTATATATGATTGCAAGCGTGTATTCTAGGAGATATGGGAGTTATAGGATGTACCTCGAAGGTGATAGTCCCCATCAAAAAAATTATGATTGTGTGTGAGTTAAAGTGATTTTCTCATATCTCAAATCATCATAACATGTAAACACTTATGCAATTTTGCGATGTTTTTCACACACAACACGCAAAATTCTTCACTACTTTTGATACATGTGCAGGTGCAATGTGATTTGGCCATCACAAGGAATACTTGTGTAAATGTATACTCACTAAATTGTCTTAACTTGTTTTTGAAATATAAAATTGATTAGACTTTTTTAGTGTATGTGTGTGTGTGTTTTGGATCATGTGCTTAACATTTTTCTTGTTGAGAGATGCTTTTGAGAGCTTAAAATTTTGTTTGGTTCTTTGAGTGAGTAGCATCCTTGATTGCATTCATATCTGTGTTTTTCTGTTCTTTGAAAAATTGCTTTTAAGCAATCTCGATAGCTCTCGACAGATAAGCTATCTATTGAGACCCTTCAGCTACTTTTTATCGCATTCTCAATAGCTCTCGATAGCTACTTCGATCCATCGAGAAAACTTCTAGATGCTCGATAGCTACTTTGATCCATCGAGAAACTTCTGGATGCTCGATAACTTCTCGATAGCTACCTCGATCCATCGATAATCTTTGCTGTGGACACCTCTTGTTAGATCCTCGATAGCTAAAAAGGTGTGTTTTAAACCTCAATAACTCTCGATCCATCAAGGTTTATGAAGTTTCTATTTAAACGTTCAGTGCGATTTCTCACTCACTTTTCTCGATCTCTCTCGATCCATTCAGCCTCTTCACCTCCCAAAACACCTCTCAATCACTCCAAAACTTTTCCGCACTCATTCTTTGGTTTTGATCTTGCATATTTCATAGGTATGATCCTTTCTTCCTCATCTTATCATGCATTTCTGACCTAACTTTTGGGGTTTTTGGAAATTTTTAGGGTTTTTCAAAATTAATGAAGTTTTTATGAAATTTTTGGGATGTGTGCTGAATGAGTTTAAAACTTCATGCATTACATCACACTTGCATTATAACTATATTTTCATGCATTTTAGATGTGTGCTATATATGTTGAACTGTTTTTGTGCTGTTAGGATTGGATTGGGTTGAGCCCATGATGCATTTAAATTTGCATGTCACATGCTCATGCATTTTCATGCATATGTACCTTCCATTCTTTATATTTCGATATATTGTTGTTGGTGCTTTTCTGATTGTCTCTCTCTTTCCCTCTTTCTCTCTTTCTTACGTTAGTTGCATCATGGCATCTAAATGTAAATCCACTCCGTCCCGAAACCCATTTCGTTCCGGGGCATCTTATTCTTCTCCTTCTAACCCCATTCTATCTCATGTACGGTTTTGTGTAGTACCTCGGAGACAATCTCCGGAGTAACTACAATGCGCATACCTCGAACGCAGGAGAAGAAATGAGGTACAAAAGTGTTAAATCCGTGTATGTTGGAGTAGAACTCCTGTATGATCACAGAAGGGCACATGACCGGGGCACCACACAGTGACTCCCAACCCCTATTGTAGATGACAGTGGGTAGGTCAGTGTCAGAAAAATCTGACAGAACGACTTAGCATTCCAAATGAATGCCTCGTCGTGAAAAGTTCTCCAAGAAGTCAAATTTGGCCTTCTCACCACAGTGACCCGTGATAAGCTCATTTTTCCTTCAGCTATCATGAGGATCCTTCGCCATTTTTCCGTCTCCTTTCCCGTGTCTGATCACTTTCCTGTTATGGGGGCCATTGATGCCGCTACCATGAAGAGGAGTGATGCACAACTTCACTCGAGGTGGACTAAGATCAAGACAGCAGCTCCTCCAACTCCATCCACCTCCGCTCCTTCTTCTTCAGCAGGTGGAGTGACACTTAAGGCCATCATGGCACAGCTTGTGTGCATGGATGCTCACCTTGACACTCTCAGTGATGAGTTGTGTCAGGTAAACACCCATGTCGGTCATATCACATGTCGACAGGCTGTCATAGGTGGTTTCACTGTCACTTCCTCTCCATCTCCACCAACCTTTGAGGATGAGAGTGACATTGGCTCCGGCAGTGAGGATGCTGATGAGGACACTGATGCTAGTTCACCCAGTGATAATGAGACGTCTACTTGATGTATGTGCCATTTGTCACTCGTGAGAAAAAGAGGGAGTAGTTTTGAGATGAGAGTAGTCATACTTATAGGGGGAGGGATAGCATAGGAGATTTTGTGATAGAGGTAGTGTATATGAAGGATGTAGTAAGGATTCTTATATCTTTTCTTTTCTCTCTATTTTAGATACATTATTTCTTTGTATATTAGTCTTGTGACCACTTGACATACAATGTACTTATATTTGGTTTATATATATTGATGTATGTTTTTAACTTTTCTTTCCATGTGTTGTTTCTTTTCTCTCTTTATACACATGTTTCTTATATGATGTATGCAATCTTATATTTTTGCTTCACACTAAGATGCCTTGATGAGTTTTGTATAAAGTGTTTTAGAAATACAGGTTGTCAAAGTCTACTTGCCATAAACTCTCTTCTTGCAAAGTTTTTCAAGAGTTTGGGTTAGGATAGATTTTATTGTATTCAACAAGTGAATATGAGTTGAGTGATTTATGACTTCTCTCATATGTTCATTTGGATGTTGTGGTTTTGTCACGAATGGCCAAAGGGGAAGATTGTTAGGACATATATGATTCAATGTTAGGAACATATGTCAATATTTTATGTAATTGGCTAATCCTTTGACAAAACGCATTTTACTTGTAATTGGGTAGATCTAGGATGTGTTTAATACTTCAAGGAACAAGGTTTCAAGATCAAGTGTTAAAGCCATGCAAGTCTGTCCAATAAACAAGTGATGAAATGTTGGATTTTAAAGCTCAACAGCTAGCATCTATCATGGTTTAAAAGTTGTTTTAGCCCATGGCTTGATAGCTAGCTCTATAGATGGCTATCTATCTAGGTTTATGAAATTCAGTTTTTCAGAGCTGATTTCACTCCAATCCGTGAGTATATGTTTAGGCTTTCTTTTCTCACAACCATAAACATATATAAGGATTATTTTAAAGGCCGTAAAAGGTTGCGCAAGTGTGAAGCAAAGTTGTGTTCATGCAAATTGTTAGGTTCTAAGTACTTAGGAACTAATGTATTAGAACTCTAATTTGTATTGTTGGCAAACCATGAACAAAACAGGTTGTTTAGTCTTGTTTTAGACTTGCTCAAAGTAGGTATTTTATGTAAAGTTGGAATCGAGCTGTTGCAAAATTCATTGTGTATTTTGGCCTGGCTCAATTGATTGAAAATTAGACTCGATCGATCTAAAGTCGTGCAGAATGTTTTCTGCAGAATTTTCCAACTCAGCCCGAAGCCCGTATGACGTGTAGGGTTTTATGTTTTGCCTTAGGTATAAAAGGGAAACCCTAGCCACATTTTAGAGGTTGCTCTGCTTGCTGTGTGTGTGAATCTCTTGTGAGATCTAGTGGTGTTTGCCTTCACACATGCTTGGGATTATCAAGAAGGACATATCATTGAGAGCTTGATGATCATTCAGTTGCTGCACTAAAGAGCTTAAAGATACACAAGCGGGTGTGCTTGTACTTGCTGGAGAATCCAAGAAAGAAGGAATCCGTGGTCTCGGAGCCTGCACATGGTCGTGTCAGTAAGTTTTCTACCGGTGGGTAGCAATAGAATGTTAGTAGTCTAAGTTTTGTTGTAAAAACTTCGATTATTTCATAATGGATTCAGTTTTACCTTGAGGATAGCTAGGTTAAATCCTCCCCAGGTTTTTTACCGCTTTGGTTTTCCTGGGTTATCATATTGTGTGTTCTTTATTTTCTGCACTTTGCATGATATGATTTATATGTGTTAACCTAGAACTGCATAATTTACCTAAGTTAATCACTTGGCTAAATAACTAGGTTAACCTGATTATGTTTTAAGGGGTCTAAAAACAAACAAGTGGTATCAGAGTAAGTTACTATTTTGTTTTAGATCTTTTGATCTCTGAGCTGATCCTTGACCCCTGTTGTCATGGAACATGGACACTCTCTAGTTATTCCTTCTCACTTTGATGGGAATAATTATGCTTTTTAAAAAGTAAGGATGAAAGCATTCCTAAAATCTATTGATGAGAGAGTCTGGAACTCCGTTGAATACGGATGGGAGAAGCCCACTATTCCTGTTAGTGAGTGGCAAACTTCTCAGAAAGAAGCAGCCGCGTTCAATAGCAAAGCTATGAATGCTATCTTTAATGCGGTTTCTATGGAGGATGAAAGTTCAATTTGGGTATGAAACACCCTTGAACGTTTTGACCCCAAATTACAAATTATCAATTCAAACTTATTATCAAACAATTAATGTGCGGAATATGAACATAAGCCAATCACAAAATTGATAACTAATCTAAGCCAAATATAAACACATCTACAGTAGTAAATATAAGGCAAAGATAAAGGGAAGAAAGATGCAAACACACGGACAACACACGATGTGTTATCGAAGAGGAAATCGAAGCCCTCAGCGTAAAACCTCTCCGCCGCCCTCCAAGCAGTCAATAATCCACTAGAAAATGTAGTTGGGATACATGAACAGTAATAGACCCTCCAAGCCTAATCTACCCGATGTACCTAAGCCCTCCAAGCTTCTTGCTCCAACGAGGTTGCGCCGAACCTTTTTCTTTTCTAGCTTACAGAATTCCACTATAGCCCATAGTATCAACCAATATAGATTGGTTCCTTCCTAACTGCTTCCCAACAGCACCAAATGAACCTTCTCACAGACGTGGGTGTGGTGAGATAAGGATTTGGTAAAATGCCTCTCAAAGGTATAACAATGGAAAGGAAGAGAGAAGAGGAATTTGTAGAGTCTCTAAGGTGAAGATTGGGGATGAGGCAATCTTGTTTTTCTCTAAAGTTTCTCTCACAAAATTCTCTCTAGAAGCTCTCACAATATAGTGGGTATAAGGGTCTATATATAGTGTGGTGAGAAAAGAATACGAAGAGACTGTTTTTGCCAAACAAGGTAAATTGGCGGCTTGGTCTCGCAGCTTGTCCAAGTCGTGAGTTCAAGTCGCGACGTAACGGCCTGGCCAGTCTAGGACTTTTGTCCTGTAATGTGACAGCTGGCGCGACCCTTCAGCTTCCCTATGTGCATCTCACGTGCCTACATTTGGCGGCTTGCCAGTCGCGATCCACCGGCGAGTCCTAGCTGCGAAGCTTTGCTTCTTTGCACATACTTGAGCTTTTCTTCACATCTTCTCACACACTACCCTTACAATTTTCCCACCTAAATACAGGGTTACTAAGTGCTAAATTACAAGTAAAATGGTCACGGAATAAAGCCAACAAGATGGTTGATTAAATTCAACATTACAATCTCCCCCTTTGGCTATTCCGTGACAAAACCCTACAACAGACTCTAGACTTAAAGCGTGAGTTGGGAACAGTTGAACAAAACTCACTCACACGTAACTCTAGATTCTGTAAAGCTCTTGAACATACGAATAAGTAACTCCTGAAACAATATAACATAGCAATATCATTGTATGCAGAAAACTTGATATGCATATGGAGCAAAAGTAGCATGATCAAGCAAAAATGAACTTAAGCATTAAAGCAATAATTCATGGCAAGATCAATCCAGTAGTCACTTAAGCAAAAGTGATTACTATGTTCATTCACACAAGGAATGAACATCCGGACATGCAAAGTGATAAGCTCAATTGAAGAGTATCATTTGCAAGTCCAACACTCAACCAATACATACAAACATATATGCATCTAGGAACAATCCTACAAGGGCACAAGAGTGACAGTACTAAAAAAGGAATGCATAGCATTACGATAGAAGTACTGATTTAACAAAGCACAAAGGCTGCATAAAGCATGGTACAAACAACAATGGCCTACAAATGTGCAAAAAGGAGCATGAAAACAAACCCTTAAAGCTTACAAAAGCAACATGGGTACAAAATGAACCATACAAAATATAAAATACTTCCCTTATCATATCACTCCCCCTTTCATGAATTATAGGAGCTGTAATGAGCTTGGAACATATATACCTGTATCCTGAAACACTTGCGCAAAACACATTAGACCCTCAAGGCAAAGCAAGTAATAAACGGACAAGTATAATGTAACAAGTAAATTGTGATCAAGCATGATGTGAAACATGTGAGCAACTCGATCATACACCATACACCAAAACAAAGTTTTCTTAAGAACACAATGTCTTATCCCCCTTGGTATATGCATCTCCCCTATGGAATATCTCTCCCCCTACAAATGTGCACAAGAAATAGAATTTCTCCCCCTAAGAATGTGCACAAAGGTCATATAGAAATGACAAAAACTTTCCGGTATACTCTCTAAAGTATTCTCTCCTCCTTTTTGTCAGGAATAGACAAAGGGTCAAGGAGAAACGAGAGTAAGAAATGAAGGTATGAACAATGATAATGATGCATGAGGGGTGCAATGATGCATGAAAAAATGAAGCTCAAACCTAAGACGAAACAAAATGCTATAAAGCATAAGGTAAACATGACATGCTAGGATGAAGAACCAATGTATGAACCAATGCATGACAAGGGTAGCAAAGGTGTGTGCAAGAGGTGGCAAGTGCAATGCATGACCAATGCATGGAAAATGCACATGTGGGGCAAGGTGTGTTAAATACACAACCAATGAACCAAACATATTCCTAATAAGGAAACATGAGAAACCCCAAAGTTTGGTACTCATCAGAGTCCAAAACAGTGAGAAAATGCCTAAAAGGCATTTTATCAAACACCTAGCGTGCACACAATGAACAACAATGTGAAACAATGCATGAACATCATGAAAACCACCCTTAATACATGCTATTTTTGCCACAAGGGGCCAACAACCAAAGCAAAACAACAAAAGAAACCAATCCCATACAAAAATTTTGAGAGAAAAATAAGTTTTCCCAACCCCTATGATGAAAGACTCAACCAAGAGCATAAAACTCTCCAAAACATAGTCTAAGGATCAAAAACAATGAAAAGAGTTCATAATTACCTAAGAGATGTTAATGGAATGAAAAACCATTCAAATTAATTGAGTTTTGATGTAAAAATAGTGAAAGAGGGGTTTAACAGAGGATGAAAGAGGTTTAAAACAAGTTTCCCACGAAAAGCCCTTTAAAAAGCTGTTTTTGGGCGTTTCACGACTGAACGAGTCGCGAAGTTCAGTCGCGAAAATTTCACGAGTCGCGAGTGAGTCGCCAAAGCTTCTGGATGAAACTCGCGACTGGGGTTGGCAACTGACGAGTCGCGAGTAAGTCGCGAGTGAGTCGCGAAAAACTCTGACACTTGTTTTTCAACACCAAAACATGTTTAAACAATGAAAAACAATGTAAGCGCTAACCAAGAACACAAAAAGTGATAAAAATCACTTCCAAAAACATATAAAATGATCAAAAATATTTTTGGATTGAACCATATATAGTTGAGCACACACACATCACATTTAAACAAGTACAATCGAACAAATGAATAAGGCATTCATTGAACATTAGGCATGTGTGTATCAAATGTAGAATAGTCCTTAGTCTAGAATGAAGTTTCAATTATCAATTCAATCAAGTCATACACAACTAGCACTAAGACAAGTGGTCTATCTCAATTATAGAGATGAACATATACGATCTCCCACAAGAAAATGATTACATAACTTTTGAAGCTTTTCATTTGGCTTCTTTACAACTCATAACATTTGATCATTTTAAATCAATACATATCATTTTGAGATCTATGCCTGAAATTTTTGATATTTCAATTTGATGAACAAGCCTTTGGCTCTTTGGGCATCATACAATTTCATAAAAGTCGCTTTCCATTTTTCCTAGTCAAATACTAGTATGTGCGACAGGCTTTTACAGCTCAATATCTCTTTTCATTTGGAAATTTACATTTGGTGAACTCTTTTAAGCAAAAACAAAAATAAATGGTGGGAAGATATATAGGCACAAGTCTATGCATGTATCAAAGCCAACATGACTATTGACTAATCATTCATGACAAGCTTGAAGATCGATTTACAACAATCACACAAAGATGTCAAGATTTTTCCCACAAAGATATAAGTGCATAAAGAACAAGCTAAGCTCGTAAATGCACAAAGCCATTAGTACAAAGGTATAAGGCAAAAGTCACATGTGATATGTGCTCAAACATATACGATCAAACTTTTTGAATTTTTCACTTTTTATGTGATTTTGGATTTTTACTCACACAAAACAAAAATATAAAAGTAAGATCAAAACAAAAGCAATGCATACAAATAAATGCACAAATGCACAAATGCTTGAAGATATGACAATCAATGCATGAAGGGTCTTACAAAAATCGAAAGAATTAGATCAAGGACAAAAAGAGCAAAAGCTCAACCATAGGAACCCTTCCTCATCCAAACAGAATGATTGTTTGGGATGAGTGTCTTAAGAGAAGTGAGACGAGGGTTGGAAGAATGAGAACTGGAGATGCACATAGTCAAGGAGTTAAAAGCATTAAACACTTTCTTTAACAACATGTTATTATCACTTAAATTCGGTTTACCCTTTTTAGCATAACTTTCTAGAAGCTCAAGTTTATCTTTTCTTTTAATTCTTTTAAAAGCATGAAACTTAGAGCATTGAGTTCTTAGATGACCAAAGGCACCACAATGGTGACAAACAATGTGTTTAGGTTCTCTAGGGTTTCTCTCACAAAATTCTCTCTAGAAGCTCTCACAATATAGTGGGTATAAGGGTCTATATATAGTGTGGTGAGAAAAGAATACGAAGAGACAGTTTTTGCCAAACAAGGTAAATTGGTGGCTTGGTCTCGCGGCTTGTCCAAGTCACGAGTTCAAGTCGGACGTAACGGCCTGGCCAGCCTGGGACTTTTGTCCTGTAGTGTGACAGCTGGCGCGACCCTTCAACTTCCCTGTGTGCATCTCACGTGCCTGCATTTGGCGGCTTGCCAGTCGCGATCCACCCGCGAGTCCTAGCCGCGAAGCTCTACTTCTTTGCACATACTTGAGCTTTTCTTCACATCTTCTCACACACTACCTTTACAATTTTCTCACCTAAATACAGAGTTACTAAGTGCTAAATTACAAGCAAAATGGTCTCGAAATAAAGCCAACAAGATGGTTGATTAAATTCAACCTTACAGAAGAATTTAAAAGAATCTCAAATGTTGAGGTTACTCATACTGCTTGGAATATCCTCCAAACTGTGCATGAAAACACAAAGGCAGTCAAAATTAATAAGTTGCAGCAATTAACTTCTAGATTTGAAAGCATTAGAATGTCTGATGATGAATCTTTTGATGAATTCTATGCTAAACTTAATGACATTGCTAATTCTGCATACAATTTGGGTGAAATCTATGATCAACCTAAAATTGTTAGGAAGATTCTTAGATCTTTAACTGAAGATTTTAGACCCAAAGTTACTGCCATCACTGAGAGCAAGGATATGGACTCCATCCCTGTTGATGAACTTGTAGGATCTCTTCAGTCCTATGCGTTGGACCTACCCAAAACTAGTAAATCCAAATCAATGGCTCTTAGGTCCAATTGGGTATTAGGGTAAGAGTTCAATTGTAGGTTGGTATAAGGTACTGAGATTCTTTTACTTGTAACCGCTTGTTTTGAAAATAGTGGATTCTCAGGAGTAGTGACCTTAAAATCACCCGATGGAGTTTTTGCCATGTAAGTTTTCCCCATTCGTAAACAAATCACCATCTCAATTTATTTTCCGTTGCATACTTTAGTTAATTGGTGATTTTTTTTTTCCTACCACGCGCTTTGCATGTTAATTTGATTAATTAACAAAACTTGGATAATTAATCAATTAATTCATCACAAGGGGTCAATACATTCTTGGCCTATCAACAACCCCCCAATCCCCTCATTTGCCTCTTGTCTTTAAGGAAAATGCTAACAGTTATTTTTGCACCAGATTTTTTTTTCAGGCCACAACTTTTAGCACCAGAGCTAAATAGCCCCCTATAATAATATAAAAATAATAAACAATCATTCACAGTGGCATCTAACTTATGATTGCCTTAAGTATAGAGGGCTATTCAGCTATTTCCTTCCTCCCTCCGGCACTTATACGATTATACCTACATGTATATGTAGTATTAATTATTGATTTGAAAGTTCAAGGAAGAAAAAAAACAAACTCATGCATATTTAATTAGTATTAATTCTCAAATTGAAAGTTCAAGGAAGAAAACAATTAAACAGAGTACTCTCTCTAATTAATATTATTTCTCCAATTTAATGTATACACCTATTCTTCCAACTATCAGCAACCCCCCAAACCCCTCTTTGGCCTTTTGTCTTTAAGGCAAATGCTAACAGTTATTTTTGCACCAGATTTTTTTTTTTTTGGGCCACAACTTTTAGCACCAGGGCTGAATAGCCCCCTATAATAGTATAAAAATAATTTAAAAAAAAAAAAAAAAAAAAAAAAACATTCACAGTGGTAACTTACTTATGACTGCCTTAAGTATAAGGGGCTATTCAGCTCTTTCCTTCCTCCCTCCGGCACTTATACGGTTATACCTACATGTATATGTAGTATTAATTATTGATTAGAAAGTTCGAGGAAGAAAAAAATCAAACCTATGTATAGGTAGTATTAATTCTTGATTTGAAAGTTCAGGGAAGAAAAAAAAACAAACCTATGTGTAAAGTTGTTATTTACAACTATGTATTTTGTTGGCTTTTATTCTGTGCCAAATTTGATTGTAATTATTATCAATCGTTTACACCCTATATTTGTTGTGGGATTTGTTGTAAGGGTTGTGTGATAGAGAGTGTGTGGGAAGACTCAAGCATTTGGAGGCTGAAGGATTCTCGCGGGTATGTCGCGACCTAGCTTCCCACGAAGTGAAGCATGTGCCCTACACGTGCTGGAATGCGAAGAGTCAGGCCTGGTGGAGACAGCTGTCTCTCGCGAGTATCTCGCGGGTAAGGCCTTCCCGCGAGACACCCGCGAGACAAGGTGTTCTGCCAGCCTGTACTGATTGAGTCACACTTTTTGTACCTATCCTATATATGCCCTTATTACCCACAAATGTTGAGGTATGCTTCAGAGAGAAAACCCTAGCCAAACACATTGGGAATTAGAGATTGTCATCCCCACCTTTCTCTATACAATTGCTTGTGGTATCTCCTCAACCTTTCCCTCTCCATTTTCCATATCTTTGAGAGGTTGATAGCCCAAACACTTACCACACCTTTAAGAGTGTTGAGTGATGTTTTGGTGCTGCTGGGAAGCATTGGAAGGAGCCTAGAATGGCAGATGCAACATGGAGCTTGTTGCGAGATCCGGAGAACTAAGATAAGACACGGTTCCGAGAAGCCTTGTTGGAGTAGGAGCTTGGAGGGCTTAGGTACATCGGGTAGACTAGGCTTGAAGGGTCTCTTGCTAACCCATGTATCCCAACTGATTGTCTAGTGGATCGATTTCCGCTTGGAGGGCAACGAAGAGGTTTTTCGCCGAGTTCTTCGGTTTCCTCTTCGATAACATGTCTCGGTGTTATCTGTGTTTGCATCCTTCTTCCCTACTCTTGTTCATTTCATTTTTACTGCTGTGTTGCTTTAAATATGGATTAGAGTAGTTGTTTTGCTTATACGCTTGTGTTTACACTATTCCGCACTTATCATTAAGTTAGTGTAAAATCAACCAAGCCGTAATTTTAATTTGGGGGTCTAAACCGCTCGTGTGTTTTCGACACATTTTCGAGCTTTCAATTGGTATCAGAGCGGGTACACTTGCTGTGGTTTAAATACCTAAGTGTGATCCTTGACCCCTTGGTGTTTCTTGTATAGTGTCTTGTTTATAATCAACGTGAAGGGCAGTAAAGATGTTTGTGAAAAAGACTCTATGAGCATAGTTGAAGATTGGTCTAGTAATGTGTTTCTAGAGTTATTTAAATCAAAGAAACATGCTAGAATTTTCTGTCACATGCTGAAATCACTAGTTCATAGAAACCATGACATACATAACAGCTTATGTGTGTCAAAGTCTTTAGTCTCTAAATATGAGAGGAGAAATAGACACTTGTGTGATAAACTTGATCATCTAAAAGGAAAACTTCACTCATCCTTGAACGAAATAAAGGAAAAAGAGTCCTGCTTCGAGGGTTAAGGGTGTCTCTCTCATGCTTGTCTTTTTGTTCATACCGCTTTGAAAGTTTTTAATTCATGTTTGTGGTACCTTGACAGCGGTTATTCAAAGCATATGACAGGAGATAAGTCTCTGTTCAAAACGCTTAAAGAGAAGGAAGATGGCTTTGTGACGTTTGGAGATGGCAGTCACTCACAAGTTCTTGGAAAGGGAACGGTGGACATTCCGGGACTGCCACTGCTGAATGACGTGTTGTATATTAAGGGATTAAAAGTGAACTTGCTGAGTATTACTCAGATCTATGATGATGACTTCTTAGTTCAATTCTCAAAGAAAGGATGTCTAATCTTGAATGAAGAAGGTGTTCAAATTTTGAAGGGACTTAGAACCACCGATAATTGTTATGGAGTCATTCCCAAACCAAGCATAGCATGTCGGAGTGCCCGGGTAAATCTCTTGGAATTGTGGCATCAACGACTTGGACATGCCAATTACAAACAAGTGGCAAAAGTTTCGAAGCTTGAAGCAGTGGTTGGTTTACCAAAGTTTGGGAAAATTGAGAAGAATGTTTATGGTCCATGTCAGTTAGGAAAACAAACAAAGTCAAGCCATCCGAAAGTAAATGTGGTTGCAACCTCTCGCCCTTTAGAATTACTGCATGTGGATTTGATAGGTCCAACAAGAACAGAAAGCTTGGGTGGAAAGCGTTATATTATGGTGGTGGTTGACGACTTCTCAAGGTATTCTTGGGTGGATTTTCTTAGAGAGAAATCAGAAGCATGTGACAAGATGGAGAAATTATGCAAGAGACTAATTAATGAGAAAGGAGTTCCTATAGTCAAGATTAGAAGTGACCACGGGAAGGAGTTTGAAAATGCGAAGTTTGAAGCATTTTGCAATGAACGCGGCATCAAGAAGGAATTCTCAGCTCCAAAGACTCCACAACAAAATGGAGTAGTTGAAAGGAAAAACCGGGTGATTCCAGAAATGGCTCGAGTGATGTTACTCAACAAAAACCTTCCACAAAAGTTTTGGGCTGAAGCGGTGAATACCTCATGTCATATTGGGAATAGAATTTACTTTCGAGCAGGAACGAAGAAGACATCTTATGAAATTTGGAGAGAAAAGAAACCGAAGGTGAAATACTTCCGAATATTTGGGAGCAAATGCTATATTCTTAATGATAGAGAGAACCCTAGAAAATTTGATGCTAAAAGTGATGAAGGGATATTCCTAGGCTATTCACTAAATAGCCGAGCATATAGAGTGTTCAACAAACGCACCAAGACAGTGATGGAATCAATAAATGTGGTAATCGATGATACCATATCTGAAAAAGATATTGATGATGGTGAAGGATCTGACCTGAAGAAGAGGGAGGTTGAGGACAACATGTCACAAGAGGATGATATTGAGAAAGAATCACCCGAAAAAGAGTCCACACCCCCTATACCAAGAAGGGAGACTAGATCGACACAAGGGCCTTTTAACCCTCTCACTCCTCCGGAAGTTCAACCTCCAATCTCTCGAGATGAAGAATCTTCTACCTCCAAGAGACCGTCATCAAGGGTAATTCTCAATCATCCATTAAGTAATATCATTGGTGATGTCAATGAGGGACTTCGGTTGAGAAAAGGACCAAAATACAATGCGAATCATGTGACATATAATTGTTATCTTGCTCAATTTGAACCCAAGAAGGTAGAGGAAGCTCTTAGAGATGAGAACTGGATAGAGTCTATGCATCAAGAGCTACATCAGTTCGTTAGAAATGATGTATGGGAATTGGTTCCAAGGCCCAAAGATACTCATGTGATCGGCACCAAGTGGATCTTCAAGAACAAAACTGATGAAGACGGTGAAGTTGTTCGAAACAAGTCTAGGTTGGTAGCTCAAGGATATACTCAAGTGGAAGGCATTGATTTTGATGATTCGTTTGCACCAGTAGCAAGACTAGAGTCGATTCGAATCCTATTGTCCATAGCATGTGTTATGGATTTCAAACTGTACCAAATGGATGTGAAAAGTGCCTTTCTGAATGGTTTTCTAAATGAAGAAGTATTCGTTGTACAACCAAAGAGATTTCAAGATCCTCATTTTCTAGATCATGCACTAAGGTTGAAGAAAGCACTGTATGGGTTAAAGCAAGCACTAAGAGCATGGTATGATCGCCTCATAACATACTTGTTGGATCGTGGATTCAAAAGAGGCCAAGCTGATAGAACATTGTTTGTAAAGAGAGATGAGAAGTCTCTCCTAGTTGCTCAGGTATATGTGGATGATATTGTGTTTGGATCCACAATTGATCATTTGGCTCTTGAATTCTCTGAAGAAATGAAAAAGGAGTTTGAGATGAGTATGGTGGGGGAGCTGAACTACTTCCTAGGACTTCAAGTGAAACAATGGAAAGATGGGATATTCATATCTCAAGAAAAGTACGCCAAAAATCTTGTTAAAAGATTTGGTCTAGACTCTAAGAAACACACTTCCACTCCAATGAGCTCCTCATCAAAGCTGAATAGGGATGCTGAAGGTGTAGAAGTGGATCCAACGCTCTATCGAAGCATGATAGGCAGTCTCTTATATCTCACTGCAAGCAGACCAGACATTGCCTTCAGTGTAGGCATATGTGCTCGATTCCAAGCAGCCCCCAAAGAGTCACATTTAACAGCAGTCAAAAGGATTATCCGATACATAAATGGGACATCTAATTATGGAATTTTGGTACTCAAGAGATTCAAATGAATGCCTAGCCGGATATTCTGATGCTGATTGGGCCGGTTGTGTTGATGATAGGAAGAGCACCTCCGGTGGATGTTTTTATCTTGGAAATAACCTGGTGTCATGGATGAGCAAAAAGCAAAATTCAGTCTCTTTATCAACAGCCGAAGCTGAATACATTGCTGCTACAAGTGGTTGTGCTCAATTACTATGGATGAAGAAGCTCCTTCATGATTACGGAATCACTCAAGACACAATGTGTGTATATTGTGATAATACAAGTGCCATAAATTTGTCAAAAAATCCAGTTCAACACTCGAAATCGAAGCATATCGAAATCCGGTATCATTTCATTCGAGACTTGGTGGAGGAAAAGACTGTGTACTTGGAGTTTATCAACACTGACAATCAGAAGGCAGACATATTCACTAAACCTCTCGATGGCCCGAAGTTTGAATCTTTGCGTAAGACCATCGGTGTCGGTATCATTCCTTGAACTCTATCTCTTGTGTGAATCTACACTGCTCTTTATTGCATATATGTTGTTATGGTTTCACATGTTCTGTTTTAGATGTTTTTGTTTCTTGTTTAGGTTTATTCCTGTTTTGTTGATCTTACTTTTCTTGTTTTGTTTTGGGTCTGTTTCAAACAATTCAAAAACCCATAAAAATTGAAAAATCTCAAAAAGTTTGATCACTTGTTTTGTGCATATCTCATGTGAGTTTGGCCTAGTACCTTCGTACTTATGGCGTAGTGCATTTACGATCTTAGCTTGGTTTGTATGCACTCTTTTCTATGTGGAAGAAATCTTGAAAACTATGTGTGACTATTGTAAATAGATCTTCAAGCTTGTCATGAATGATCGGTCAATAGTCTTGTTGGTCTTGATACTTGCATAGACTTGTGTCTATATCTCTTCCCACTTTATTTTTTATGTTTTTGTAAAAAGAGCTCACCAATTGTAAATCTCCAAATGAAAAGAGATATTGAGCTGCAAAAGCCTGTCGCACACACTAGTATTCGACTAGGAAAAAGGGAAAGCGACTCTTTTTAATGTGTTTTATATGGTGCTCAAAAAGGCCAAAGGCTTATCATCAATATTGAAATATCATAAATTTCAAGCACCAATCTCAAAAAGAGATGTTTTTGTCCAATCAAAATGAAAAAGGACCAACTATTATGATTTATGTGAAGCCAAATGAAAAGCTTCTTTGTTATGTTTTCATTGTGTGGGAGGTCATATATACTCATTTCTATAATAGAGATAGTCCACTTGATTTTGTATCAGTTGTATATGACTCGATTGAATTGATCATTGAAACTTCGCTCTGGTCTAAGGACTATTTCACATTTAATACTCACACACAACACACAAGTCTTTGATTCAATCAATGCCTATCTCATTTGTGTGATTGTATATGTCCAAATGTGATGTGTATGCCCATGAACTTGTTGATCAAATCCAAAAATATTTTTGTGAGTTTTATATGTTTTTGAAAGTGATTTTATACTTTCTTGTGTTTCATTTTTGGTCAAAATGCATTTTGTGTGTTTTTCATCAAAAAACTAGTTCAGGGGTTGTCTCGCGAGAAGCTCGCGACTTAGAGCTTCCCGCGAAAAGGGGTTGAGGGAAATATTTCTTTCATCCTGTCACATAGAAACTCTCGTGACTATATCGCGACTGTCTTGCGACCAACAGCTTCTCACTAAATGCTGTTTGGCAAAAACTGAAATTTTTCAAAATCAGACAGAGAGTTTCGCGATTGTCTCGTGACTGTTTCGCGACTTAAAGCTTCTCGCGAAAAATTTGTGCTTCAGTGGCCACTTTCGCGACTGTCTTGCGACTGTCTCGCTACTCTCTAACCCGCAAAAAACGCGTGTTTTCAGTTTTATATGGCTGATGTGACAGATTTTCAAATCACACCTCCTTCCCTCGCATAAACTCCCTCGAAGCCATTTTCAACCCAATTCACTATTCCATCAAAATCCTTTCAAATCAAGCATATTTTCTGCATTTTCTTTCTCAAGGTATGTTTCCTAAAGCATCGTTTTCATGTTTTTACTTAGTTTATGCAGATTTGTGTTAGGGTTTTGAGTAAAATTGGGGATTTTCGAAATTTTGGGTTGGTTTTCAAAATTGGGTGAAGTTTTGTCAAATCTTTTGATTGGGCTGTGTCCCATTTGTTGTTTGTGCTTCTGTGTTCGCCCCTTGTGGCATTTTAAAGTGTATTTAGGCATGTTTTCACCATGTTCATGCATTATTCATGTCATATTTACATTTGTGCATGTTAGGTGTTCGACAAAATGTCCGAATGACACTTGTGTGCCAAATTGAAATAAAGTGATTTCAATCTATGGGTTATCACTTGTTTAACCAATTTTCACTCCGTTTGGTCATTGATTGTGTGTTTCATACACTTTGCTTATTTTGCACACTCTTGACACACACCTAGGCACACTTAGGCACCCCTCATGCATCTCACACGCACACACACATCAGCCCGTGCACATGTATGCACACACGTGCACAGTTACTTAGCTTCATACATTGTGTTTATGTTTAGCTTCGTACACAGTTTTTTACTTTTGTTTTGAACTAACTTGAATCTAATCAAGTTCTGTGTTCTGTTTTGTGTGCTGTGCACGTGTTTCCTGTTATTTTGGGTGTTCTTTTGCACAGATGTCTCCATTCAAGACTTCAGCTGTGAAAGGTGGCAGCAACAAAGGGAAAGAGCCAATCATTGATGTTGATGACGATTCCCCTCGACCAAAGAGAGCTCACTTTTCAACAAGAACCTTTGATCCTAACTTGTTTAGGTCTTATGCTGCTTTTGAATCCTATAAAAATCACTTTTAAGATGCTCCTTTGTTGGCTGAAAGAGCTGTTGATCAGTCATCTCTTCTGGATACAAAAATTCCTACCTGGTTTGCCACAAAAGACTGGAATTTTCTTCTCTCCGATCTTTAAGATGCTTATGAGGACATGGTAAAAGAGTTTTATGCCAATGCTATTGTACAAGGACAAGAGATCAAGTGCTGGGTTAGAGGAAAGCGCTTCTTGGTAACTCCTATGTACCTGTCTGAAATTCTACACATAAACCGACCGATTCTTCCTATACCACCTGTGTATGATGACCTCAATCCGAATGAAGACACACTCCGGGGACAATTAGGAGCAAATTTGGAATTCTCTTCTAGTGGAAAGTCAATCAGTGTGGCTTTACTTTCTCCAGAATTAAGGCTCATGTCAACACTCATGTGCAGCAATCTCTATCCATTGTCAAGCACCGGTTTCATCAACCTTGGTCGAGCATTATTTCTTCATGATCTAGTATCTGATGTGGAAATTAACGTATACTCCCACATCTTCCACATTTTTGGCTAAAACAGTCAACCGTACTGCCTCAAGGAATTGCATTCCCTTTGGTCGTCTCATTTCTCGGATTTTGAAGCTCAAAGGTGTGCGTCCATCTGCAGATGAGCGCCCTCATCCTAGGCCAAGTCCAATTAACGGTCGTACTCTTCAAGCAAGTATGAGTCACACCAAGAAGACTGTCAAGCAAGAACATCATGCTCTTCATGGAAGCTCGAGTTCTACTTCTCATCCCTATGATGAAAAGTTTGACACCATCATGGTTGCCCTTCAAGATCTTAGCACCAAAATTTCAGGACTTACTCAGATCATGTACTGCCAACACTCCCGTCTTGATAAACAATTAACCTCCCTCGAAACTCAGATGGATGAAATTCAAAGGAAGCTAGAAGAGAATGACAACTAGCTATTCCATGACAAAAAGGGGGAGACGATGTCATTAACAGGGGGAGTGTAGTGATAGGGGGAGAAGCAGCAGCAAGAAGTCTAGTTTTCATATCTTCTTTATGTTTATGTTTATTTACTGCTTTTAACTAGTTCTTTTGGTTTAAAGCTTTGATACCATGTTCTTAATTTCAGTATAATATCAGTTATTTGTGTTTATCTTTATGCTTTGTGGCATACTTGCTTTGTGGCTTTTGTTTGTACCCATGTTGCTTATGTAAGCTTGAAGGGTGTTTGGTTCGTATGCACAGTTTGTAGGCTTTTATGGTTTGTGCCATGCATATGCAGTACCTTGTTTATGCAGCCTCTGTGCTTTGCTAAATCAGTACTTCTAACTTAATGCTATGCATTTTGTTTGTGTTTGTACTGTCACTCCTGTGCCCTTGTAGGATTGTTCCTGGATGCATATACGTTCTATGCATTGGTTTAGTGATGAACACTCTTGTGCCCTAGTAGGATTGTTCCTAGATGCAAATACTTCGTGTATTTAGCATTGGTTGAGTGTTGGATTTGCAAATGATACTCTTCAAATGAGCTTATCATCTTGCATATCCGGATGTTCATTCCTTGTGTGAATGAGCATAGTAATTGCTTGTGTATAGTGATTACTTGTTTGATCTTGCCACCATGATCTAGTGTTTCTATTTCATTTTGCTTGATCATGCTATTATTGTTCCATATGCTTTTCAAGTTTTCTGCATACAATGATATTATTTTGTTGTTGTGTTTCAGGAGTTACTTGTTCATATGTTTCAAGAGCTTATCAGAATCTAGAATTAGGTGTGAGTGAGTTTTGCCTTTGTTCCCAAACTCACGTTTAAGTCTAGAGTATGTTTTAGGGTTTTGTCACGGAATAGCCAAAGGGGGAGATTGTAAAGTTGTTATTTACAACTATGTATTTTGTTGGCTTTTATTCCGTGCCAAATTTGATTGTAATTATTATAAATCATTTACACCCTGTATTTGTTGTGGGATTTGTTGTAAGGGTTGTGTGATAGAGAGTGTGTGGGAAGACTCAAGCATTTGGAGGCTGAAGGATTCTCGCGGGTATGTCGTGACCTAGCTTCCCGCGAAGTGAAGCATGTGCCCTACACGTGCTGGAATGCGTAGAGTCAGGCCTGGTGGAGACAGCTGTCTCTCGCGAGTATCTCGCGGGTAAGGCCTTCCCGCGAGACACCCGCGAGACAAGCTGTTCTGCCAGCCTGTACTGATTGAGTCACACTTTTTGTACCTATCCTATATATACCCTTATTACCCACAAATGTTGAGGTATGCTTCAGAGAGAAAACCCTAGCCAAACACATTGGGAATTAGAGATTGTCATCCCCACCTTTCTCTATACAATTGCTTGTGGTATCTCCTCAACCTTTCCCTCTCCATTTTCCATATCTTTGAGAGGTTGATAGCCCAAACACTTACCACACCTTTAAGAGTGTTGAGTGACGTTTTGGTGCTGCTAGGAAGCATTGGAAGGAGCCTAGAATGGCAGATGCAACATGGAGCTTGTTGCGGGATCCGGAGAACTAAGACAAGACACGATTCCGAGAAGCCTTGTTGGAGTAGGAGCTTGGAGGGCTTAGGTACATCGGGTAGACTAGGCTTGGAGGGTCTCTTGCTAAACCATGTATCCCAACTAATTGTCTAGTGGATCGATTTCCGCTTGGAGGGCGGCGGAGAGGTTTTTCGCCGAGTTCTTCGGTTTCCTCTTCAATAACACGTCTCGGTGTTATCTGTGTTTGCATCCTTCTTCCCTACTCTTGTTCATTTCATTTTTACTGCTGTGTTGCTTTAAATATGGATTAGAGTAGTTGTTTTGCTTATACGCTTGTGTTTACACTATTCCGCACTTATCATTAAGTTAGTGTAAAATCAACCAAGCCGTAATTTTACTTTGGGGGTCTAAACCGCTCGTGTGTTTTCGACACATTTTCGAGCTTTCACTATGTATATTTAATTAGTATTAATTCTCGAATTGAAAATTCAAGGAAGAAAACAATTAAACAGAGTACTCTCTCTAATTAATATTATTTCTCCCATTTAATGTATACACCTATATCTTCCAACTGTCAACAACCCCCTAAACCCCTCTTTGGCCTTTTATCTTTAAGGCAAATGCTAACAGTTATTTTTTTTGCACCAAAATTCTTTTTTTTTTTTTGCCACAACCTTTAGCACCAGGGTTGAATAGCCCCCTATAATAGTACAAAAATAATAAACAATCATTCACAGTGTCATCTTACTTATGACTGCTTTAAGTATAGGGGGCTATTCAGCTCCTTCCTCCCTCCGGCACTTATACAGTTATACCTACATTTATAGGTAGTATTAATTATTGATTTGAAAGTTCAAGGAAGAAAAAATCAAACATACGTATAGGTAGTATTAATTCTTGATTTGAAAGTTCGAGGAAGGAAAAAAAAAAAAAAAAAAAAAGCAAACTTATGTACAATCAATTAGTATCAATTCTTCATTTGAAAGTTCAAGGAAGAAAAAAATAATACTGAGTCCTCTTTCTAATTAATATTATTTCTCCCATTCAATGTATATACCTATATCTTCCAACTGTCAACTACCCCACAACCCCCTCTTTGGCTTCTTGTCCTTAAGGAAAATGGTAATGGTTATTTTAGCACCAGATTTTTTTTGGGCCACAACTTTTAGCATTAAAGCTGAATAGCCCCCTATAATAGTATAAAAATAAGAAAAAGTCATTCACAGTGGCATCTAACTTATGACTGCCTTAAGTATAGGGGGCTATTCAGCTCTTTCCATCCTCCCTTCAGCGCTTATATGGTTATACCTACGTGTATAGGTAGTATTAATTATTGATTTGAAAGTTCAGGGAAGAAAAAAATCAAACATGTGTATGGGTAGTATTAGTTCTTGATTTGAAAGTTCAAGGAAGAAAAAAATCAAACCTATGTATAGGTCATATTAATTCTTGATTTGAAAGTTCAGGGAAGAAAAAAAAAACAAACCTATGTATATTTAATTAGTATTAATTCTTGAATTGAAAGTTCAAGGAAGAAAACAATTAAACAGAGTATTCTCTCTAATTAATATTATTTCTCCCATTTAATGTATGCACCTATATCTTCCAACTGTCAACAACCCCCCAAACCCCTCTTTGGCCTTTTATCTTTAAGGCAAATGCTAACAATAATTTTTTTGCACCAATTTTTTTTTTTTTTTTTTTTTTTGGCCACAACCTTTAGCACCAGGGTTGAATAGCCCCTTATAATAGTATAAAAATAATAAACAATCATTTACAATGGCATCTTACTTACGACTGCCTTAAGTATAGGGGCTATTCAGCAACTTCCTCCCTCTGGCACTTATACAGTTATACCTACATTTATAGGTAGTGTTATTTATTGATTTGAAAGTTCGAGGAAGAAAAAATCAAACATACGTATAGGTAGTATTAATTCTTGATTTGAAAGTTCGAGGAAGAAAAAAAAAAAGCAAACTTATGTACAATTAATTAGTATTAATTCTTGATTTGAAAGTTCAAGGAAGAAAAAAATAATACTGAGTCCTCTCTCTAATTAATATTATTTCTCCCATTCAATGTATATATCTATATCTTCCAACTGTCAACAACCCCCCCAACCCCCTCTTTGGCTTCTTGTCCTTAAGGAAAATGGTAATGGTTATTTTAGCACTAGATTTTTTTTGGGCCACAACTTTTAGCATTAGAGCTGAATAGCCCCCTATAATAGTATAAAAATAAGAAAAAGTCATTCACAGTGGCATCTAACTTATGACTGCCTTAAGTATAGGGGGCTATTCAGCTCTTTCCATCCTCCCTCCAGCGCTTATATGGTTGTACCTATGTGTATAGGTAGTATTAATTATTGATTTGAAAGTTTAGGGAAGAAAAAAATCAAACATGTGTATGGGTAGTATTAGTTCTTGATTTGAAGTTCAAGGAAGAAAAAAATCAAACCTATGTATAGGTAGTACTGATTCTTGATTTGAAAATTCAGGGAAGAAAAAAAAACAAAACTATGTATATTTAATTAGTATTAATTCTCGAATTGAAAGTTCAAGGAAGAAAACAATTAAACAGAGTACTCTCTCTAATTAATATTATTTCTCCCATTTAATGTATAAACCTATATCTTCCAACTGTCAACAACCCCCTAAACCCCTCTTTGGCCTTTTATCTTTAAGGCAAATGCTAACAGTTATTTTTTTGTACCAAATTTTTTTTTTTTTTTTTTTTTTTGGCCACAACCTTTAGCACCAGGGTTGAATAGCCCCCTATAATAGTATAAAAGTAATAAACAATCATTCACAGTGGCATCTTTCTTATGACTGCCTTAAGTATAGTGGGCTATTCAGCAACTTCCTCCCTCCGGCACTTATACAATTATACCTACCTTTATAGGTAGTATTATTTATTGATTTGAAAGTTCAAGGAAGAAAAAATCAAACATACGTATAGGTAGTATTAATTCTAGATTTGAAAGTTTGAGGAAGAAAAAAAAAAGCAAACTTATGTACAATTAATTAGTATTAATTCTTGATTTGAAAGTTCAAGGAAGAAAAAAATAATATTGAGTCCTCTCTCTAATTAATATTATTTCTCCCATTCAATGTATATACCTATATCTTCCAACTGTCAACAACCCCCCAACCCCCTCTTTGGCTTCTTGTCCTTAAGGAAAATGGTAATGGTTATTTTAGCACCAGATTTTTTTTGGGCCACAACTTTTAGCATTAGAGCTGAATAGCCCCTTATAATAGTATAAAATTAAGTCATTCATAGTGGCATCTAACTTATGGCTGCCTTAAGTATAGGGGGCTATTCGGCTCTTTCCATCGTCCCTCCAGCGCTTATATGGTTATACCTACGTGTATAGGTAGTATTAATTATTGATTTGAAAGTTCAGGGAAGAAAAAAATCAAACATGTGTATGGATAGTATTAGTTCTTGATTTGAAAGTTCACAGAAGAAATTATAAAACCTGTCCATATTTAGTTAGTATTAATTCTTGAATTTAAAGCTCATGGAAGAAAACAATTAAACAGAGAACTCTCTCTAATTAATATAATTTCTCTCATTTAATTTATACACCCATATCTTCCAACTATCAACAACCCCCCAACCCCCTTTTTGGCCTCTTGTATTTAAGGCAAATGCTAATGGTTATTTTAGCACTAGATATATATATATATATATATATATTTTTTTTTTTTTTTTTTTTGGGGCCATAACCAAAAACTTGCAGTAAATTAAATAATGCTCACAAGCGCAGGATTGTAACAATGTAATAACTCGGTAAGTCCGAGGCCGAATCCCCAGGGAAAGGCAATTGATTAGCAAACTATAGGAGAATAAAAATAAAATAATAAAGTTTCACTAAAGAGATTTTGATGGTTTAGTAAAGTTAATTTAAATTGAGAGAAAATAACTATATAATAAGGAGCGAAACTTTAGGGATCCGTCCACAACACATATATTGGTAGTAAGGTAGTTTCATGAAATTAATTGATTTTAGGCAAAACAAAACTAGTGAATTAGTTCGCAGGGAATACTAAGCATTTAATGTGCCCGGAGTCTACGATAAATCAAAGGATTATGCAAAACTAAACACTTTTCTGGATGATTAAATCAATCAAAAACATAATAATATAAACCTTAAAACCATAAAATAATTGTTGAGAACATACCAATAAACAGTTGGGTTTCACACCTTGCCTTAATAAGGCTTCTAGCAAGCCATAACACAAGTAAAACTACAAAAACTGCAAAGAAACTTTAAGAAAACCTAAATTATGTTCCTCGGCATCTCTTTCCTGAATTTTTCCCTAAAAAGCCTTTAAATAGGTCAAGGAATCCTATTACAAGTTGAATTCCCATTTGGAGAAAATCCCAGGTTTTTAGGATTAAATTAACCGATGTTTTCGGCCCATTTAACTTCATATTTCATACTTTTGGTAAACTAGAAAGTTGTAGCTCTTTAAGTTAGCTTTCCATCCCATCTTAAACTATCTCCATTGGACTTCTGAGTCGAAAGTTATGCATGAAATACTAACTGGTGTGCCAGCTGGAATCCGAATCCGAATTGGATTTGGATTTGGTGCAAGTTTACTTTGATTCCTTGCTCCAATAGGAGTCAAACTTAATTCTTGATTTGAATCTTTAAGGAAGAAAAAAATCCAACATATGTATAGGTAGTATTAATTCTTGATTTGAAACTTCAAGGAAGAAAAAAAAAACTTACGAATAGTTAATTAGTATTAATACTTGATTTGAAAGTTCATGGAAGAAAAAATTAAGCAGAGTACTCTCTCTAATTAATATTATTTCTCCAATTCAATGTATACACCTATATCTTCCAACTTTCAACAACCCCCCAATCCCCTCTTTGGCCTCTTGTCTTTAAGGCAAACGCTAAGGGTTATTTTAGCACAAGAATTTTTTTTTGGGCCAAAACTTTTAGCACCAAAGCTAAATAGCCACCAATAATGGTATAAAAATAATAAAACGTCATTCACAATGGCATCTAACTCACAACTGCCTTAAGTATAGGGGGCTATTCAGCTCTTTCCTTCCTCCCTTCGGCACTTATACGGTTATACCTACATGTATATGTAGTATTAATTATTGATTTGAAAGTTCAACAAAGAAAAAAGTCAAACCTATGTATAGGTAGTATTAATTTTTGATTTGAAAGTTCAAGGAAGAAAAAAACAAACTTTTGTATATTTAATTAGTATTAATTCTTGATTTGAAAGTTAAAGAAAGAAAACAATTAAGCAGAGTACTCTCTCTAATTAATATTATTTCTCCCATTTCATGTATACACCTATATCTTCCAACTGTCAACAACACCCCAAACCCCTCTTTGGCCTCTTATCTTTAAGGCAAATGCTAACAATTATTATTGCACCAGATTTTTTTTGGGCCATAACCTTTAGCACCAGGACTGAATAGCCCCCTATAATAGTATAAAAATAATAAGCAATCATTCACAGTGGCATCTTACTTATGACGGCCTTAAGTATAGGGGGCTATTCAGCTCCTTCCTCCGTCTGGCACTTATACAGTTATACCTACATGTATAGGTAGTGTTAATTATTAATTTGAACGTTCAAGGAAGAAAAAATCAAACATACTTATAGGTAGTATTAATTCTTGATTTGAAAGTTCGAGGGAGAAAAAAAAAAAACAAACTTATGTACAATTAATTAGTATTAATTCTTGATTTGAAAGTTCGAGGAAGAAAAAAATAATACAGATTACTCTCTCTAATTAATATTATTTCTCCCATTCAATGTATATACCTATATCTTCCAACTGTCAACAACCCCCCAACCCCCTCTTTGGCTTCTTGTCCTTAAGGAAAATGGTAACGGTTATTTTAGCACCAGATTTTTTTTTGGGCCACAACTTTTAGCACAAGAGCTGAATAGCCCCCTATAATAGTATAAAAATAAGAAAAAGTCATTCACAGTGGCATCTAACTTATGACTGCCTTAAGTATAGGGGGCTATTAAGCTCTTTCCTTCCTCCCTCCGGCGCTTATACGGTTATACCTACGTGTATAGGTAGTATTAATTATTGATTTGAAAGTTCAAGGAAGAAAAAAATCAAACATGTGTATAGGTAGTATTAGTTCTTGATTTGAAAGTTCACGTAAGAAAAAATAAAACCTATGTATATTTAGTTAGTATTAATTCTTGAATTGAAAGTTCAAGGAAGAAAACAATTAAATAGAGTACTCTCTCTAATCAATATTATTTCTCCCATTTAAATTTTACACCTATATCTTTCAACTATCAACAACCCCCAACCCCCTCTTTGCCGTCTTGTCTTTAAGGCAAATGCCAATGGTTATTTTGGCACTAGATTTTTTTTTTTTTTTTTTTTTTTTTGGGCCATAACAAAAAACCTGCGACGACTTAAATAATGCTCCCGAGCTCAAGATTGTCATGAAGTAATAACTCGGTAAGTCCGAGGTCGAATCCATAGAGAAAAGGGAATTGATTAGCAAACTACAAGAGAATAAAAATAAAATAATAAAGGTTTATTGTAGAGATTTTTTACAGTTTAGTAAAGTTAATTTAAATTGAGAGAAAATAACAATATATTAATGCGCTAAACTTTAGACATCGGTACACAACACATATATTGGTAGTCTTAACAATATTTGTTTTATAACTCAACTAAAATTCATACGAAGGATGATCTTAGTCAGATGATTTAGCAATAAGAACTCAATAAGTAATTGTCTACGGTAGTTTCATGAAATTGATTGATTTTAGGCAAAACAAAACTAGTGAATTAGTTCACAGGGAATACTAAGCATTTAATGTGCCCGGAGTCTACGATAAATCAAAGGATTATACAGAACTAAACACTTTTCTAGTTGAGTAAATCAATAAAAAACATAATAACATAAACATTAAAACCATAAAATAATTGTTGAGAACATACCAATAAACGGTTGGGTTTCACCCATTGCCTTAGCCAGGCTTCTAGCAAGCCATAACACAAATAAAACTGCAAAAACTATAAAGAAACTTTAAGAAAACCTAAATTATGTTCCACGGCAACTCTTTCCTGAATTTTTCCCTAAAAAACCCTTAAATAGGTTGATGGAAATTTAGTCTCCTTAAACAACAATTGGATTAATCTAGTTAATTAGCCAAGTGAGTAACTTAGTCAAATTATTACAAGTTGAATTCCCATTTGAAGAAAATCCCAAGGTTTAGGATTCAATTAACCAACGTTTTCGGCCCTTTTAACTTCTCAATTAGTACTTTTGATAAACTACAAAGTTGTAGCCCTTTAAGTTAGCTTTCCATCTCATCTTAAACCATCTCCATTGGACTTTTAAGTCGAAAGTTATGCATGAAATACTAACTGGTGTGACAGTTGGAATCCGAATCCAAATTGGACTTGGATTTGGTGCAAATTTACTTTGATTCCTTGCTCTAATAGGACTCGAACTTAATTGGGTTGGCCTTCTTTGACTTCATCATGGCCCTTGTAGAAGTAAAGTCCATTAGCTTTCTTCTTCGCACAAATCCACTAATTTAATTTCATTATCCCACAAAAGAAAAATTCACTAATTAAAATTCAATTAAACACAAAATTGATTATTCAGAATCATTACGAAACCAACTAGAAAATGCATGAATTAACTCAAAATAAGTATGATAATGCTTTCTAATAACGATATAAATATGCAAAATTAAGCTATTATCATTTAGCACCAGAGCTAAACAGCCCCCTATAATAGTATAAAAATAATAAACAATCATTCACAGTGGCATCTAACTTATGACTGCCTTAAGTATAGGGGGTTATTCAACTCTTTCCTTCCTCCCTCCGGCACTTATACGGTTATACCTACATGTATAGGTTGTATTAATTATTGATTTGAAAGTTCAAGGAAGAAAAAAATCCAACATATGTATAGGTAGTATTAATTCTTGATTTGAAACTTCAAGGGAGAAAAAAAAAACTTATGAATAGTTAATTAGTATTATATCTTGATTTGAAAGTTCATGGAAGAAAAAATTAAAAAGAGTACTCTCTCTAATTAATATTATTTCTCCCATTTAAGGTATACACCTATATCTTCCAACTGTTAACAACCCCTCAATCCCCTCTTTGGCCTGCTGTCTTTAAGGCAAACGCTAAGGGTTATTTTAGCACAAGATATTTTTTTTGGGCCACAACTTTTAGCACCAGAGCTAAATAGCCACCTATAATAGTATAAAAATAATAAACGGTCATTCACAGTGGCATCTAACTTACAATTGCCATAAGTATAGGGAGCTATTCAGCTCTTTCCTTCCTCCCCTCGGCACTTATACAGTTATACCTACATGTATATGTAGTATTAATTATTGATTTGAAAGTTCAACAAAGAAAAAAGTCAAACCTATGTATAGGTAGTATTAATTTTTGATTTGAAAGTTCAAGGAAGAAAAAAACAAACTTATGTATATTTAATTAGCATTAATTCTTGATTTGAAAGTTAAAGGAAGAAAACAATTAAACATAGTACTCTCTCTAACTAATATTATTTCTTCCATTTCATGTATACACCTATATCTTCCAACTGTCAACAACCCCCCAAACCCTTCTTTGGCCTCTTATCTTTAAGACAAATGCTAACAGTTATTTTTGCACCAGATTTTTTTTTGGGCCACAACCTTTAGCACCAGGGTTGAATAGCCCCCTATAATAGTATAAAAATAATAAACAATCATTCATAGTGGAATCTTACTTATGACTGCATTCAGTATAGGGGGCTATTTAGCTCCTTCCTCCCTCCGGCACTTATACAATTATACCTACATGTATAGATAGTATTAATTATTAATTTGAACGTTCAAGGAAGAAAAAATCAAACATACTTATAGGTAGTATTAATTCTTGATTTGAAAGTTCAAGGAAGAAAAAAAAAAAAAACTTATGTACAATTAATTAGTATTAATTCTTGATTTGAAAGTTCAAGGAAGAAAAAAATAATATAGAGTACTCTCTCTAAGCAATATTATTTCTCCCATTCTGTGTATATACCTATATCTTCCAATTGTCAAAAACCCCCCAACCCCCTCTTTGGCTTCTTGTCCTTAAGGAAAATGGTAACGGTTATTTTAGCAATAGATTTTTTTTTGGGCCACAACTTTTAGCACTAGAGCTGAATAGCCCCCTATAATAGTATAAAAATAAGAAAAAGTCATTCATAGTGGCATCTAACTTATGACTGCCTTAAGTATTAGGGGCTATTCAGCTCTTTCCTTCCTCCCTCCTACACTTATACGGTTTACCTATGTGTATAGGTAGTATTAATTATTGATTTGAAAGTTCAAGGAAGAAAAATATCAAACATGTGTCTAGGTAGTATTAGTTCTTGATTTGAAAGTTCACGGAAGAAAAAATAAAACCCATATATATTTAGATAGTATTAATTCTTGAATTGAAAGTTCAAGGAAGAAAACAATTAAATAGAGTACTCTCCCTAACCAATATTATTTCTCCCATTTAATTTTTACACCTATATCTTTCAACTATCAACAACCCCCCAACCCCCTCTTTGGCCTCTTGTCTTTAAGGCAAATGCTAATGGTTATTTTTGCACTAGATTTTTGTTTGGGGGGGGGGGGGGGGGGGGAGCCATAACCAAAACCTTGCGTCGACTTAAACAATGCTCCCAAGCTCAGGATTTTCACGAAGTAGTAACTCTGTAAGTCCGAGGTCGAATCCACAGGGAAAAGGGAATTGATTAGCAAACTACAGGAGAATAAAACTAAAATAATAAAGTTTTATTGAAGAGATTTTTGATGGTTTAGTAAAGTTAATTTAAATTGAGAGAAAATAACAATATATTAATGCGCTAAAACTTTAGGGATCTATACACAACACATATATTGGTAGTCTTAACAATATTTGTTTTATAACTCAACTAAAATTCATACGAAGGATGATCTTAGTCAGATGATTTAACAATAAGAACTCAATAATTAATTGTCTAAGGTAGTTTCATGAAATTGATTGATTTTAGGCAAAACAAAACTAGTGAATTAGTTCATGGGGAATACTAAGCATTTAATGTGCCCAGAATCTACGATAAATCAAAGGATTATACAGAACTAAACACTTTTCTAGTTGAGTAAATCAATCAAAAACATAATAACATAAACATTAAAGCCATAAAATAATTGTTGAGAACATACCAATAAACAGTTGGGTTTCACCTATTGCCTTAGCCATGCTTCTAGCAAGCCATAACACAAATAAAACTGCAAAAACTATAAAGAAACTTTAAGAAAACCTAAATTATGTTCCACGGCAGCTCTTTCCTGAATTTTTCCCTAAAAAACCCTTAAATAGGTTGATGGAAATTTAGACCCCTTAAACAACAATTGGATTAACCTAGTTAATTAGCCAAGTGACTAACTTAGTCAAATTATTACAAGTTGAATTCCCATTTAGAGAAAATCCCAGGGTTAAGGATTCAATTAACCTACGTTTTCGGCCCTTTTAACTTCTGAATTAGTACTTTTGATAAACAACAAAGTTGTAGCCCTTTAAGTTAGCTTTCCATCTCATCTTAAACCATCTCCATTGGACTTTTAAGTCGAAAGTTATACGTGAAATACTAACTAGTGTGCCAGCTGGAATCCGAATCCAAATTGGACTTGGATTTGGTGCAAATTTACTTTGATTCCTTGCTCCAATAGGACTCGAACTTGATTGGGTTGGCCTTCTTTGACTTCATCATGGCCCTTGTAGAAGTAAAGTCCATTAGCTTTCTTCTTCGCACAAATCCACTAATTTAATTTCATTATCCCACAAAAGAAAAATTCACTAATTAAAATTCAATTAAGCACAAAATTGTTTATTCAGAATCATTTCAAAACCAACTACAAAATGCATGAATTAACTCAAAATAAGTATGATAATGCTTTCTAATAATGATAGAAATATGCAAAATTAAGCTATTATCATTTAGCACCAGAGCTGAACAGCCCCCTATAATAGTATAAAAATAACAAACAATCATTCACAGTGGCATCTAACTTATGACTGCCTTAAGTATAGGGGGTTATTCAACTCTTTCCTTCCTCCTCCGGCACTTATACGGTTATACCTACATGTATAGGTTGTATTAATCATTGATTTGAAAGTTCAAGGAAGAAAAAAATCCAGCATATGTATAGGTAGAATTAATTCTTGATTTGAAACTTCAAGGGAGAAAAAAAAAACTTATGAATAGTTAATTAGTATTAATTCTTGATTTGAATGTTCATGGAAGAAAAAATTAAACAGAGTACTCTCTCTAATTAATATTATTTCTCCCATTTAAGGTATACACCTATATCTTCCAACTGTTAACAACCCCCCAATCCCCTCTTTGGCCTGCTGTCTTTAAGGCAAACGCTAAGGGTTATTTTAGCACAAGATATTTTTTTTGGGCCACAACTTTTAGCACCAGAACTAAATAGCCACCTATAATAGTATAAAAATAATAAATAGTCATTCACAGTGGCATCTAACTTACAATTGCCTTAAGCATAGGGGGCTATTAAGCTCTTTCCTTCCTCCCCCCGGCACTTATACAGTTATACCTACATGTATATGTAGTATTAATTATTGATTTGAAAGTTCAATAAAGAAAAAAGTCAAACCTATGTATAGGTAGTATTAATTTTTGATTTGAAAGTTCAAGGAAGAAAAAAACAAACTTATGTATATTTAATTAGCATTAATTCTTGATTTGAAAGTTAAAGGAAGAAAACAATTAAACATAGTACTCTCTCTAGTTAATATTATTTCTTCCATTTCATGTATATACCTATATCTTCCAACTGTCAACAACCCCCCAAACCCCTCTTTGGCCTCTTATCTTTAAGACAAATGCTAACAGTTATTTTTGCACCAGATTTTTTTTTTGGGCCACAACCTTTAGCACCAGGGTTGAATAGCCCCCTATAATAGTATAAAAATAATAAACAATCATTCACAGTGGCATCTTACTTATAACTGCCTTCAGTATAGGGGGCTATTTAGCTCCTTCCTCCCTCCGGCACTTATACAATTATACCTACATGTATAGATAGTATTAATTATTAATTTGAACGTTCTAGGAAGAAAAAATCAAACATACTTATAGGTAGTATTAATTCTTGATTTGAAAGTTCAAGGAAGAAAAAAAAAAAAACTTATGTACAATTAATTAGTATTAATTCTTGATTTGAAAGTTCGAGGAAGAAAAAAATAATATAGAGTACTCTCTCTAAGTAATATTATTTCTCCCATTCAATGTATATACCTATATCTTCCAATTGTCAAAAACCCCCCAACCCCCTCTTTGGCCTCTTGTCCTTAAGGAAAATGGTAACGGTTATTTTAGCACCAGATTTTTTTTTTTGGGCCACAACTTTTAGCACTAGAGCTGAATAGCCCCCTATAATAGTATAAAAATAAGAAAAAGTCATTCACAGTGGCATCTAACTTATGACTGCCTTAAGTATAGGGGGCTATTCAGCTCTTTCCTTCCTCTCTCCTACACTTATACGGTTATACCTATGTGTATAGGTAGTATTAATTATTGATTTGAAAGTTCAAGGAAGAAAAATATCAAACATGTGTCTAGGTAGTATTAGTTCTTGATTTGAAAGTTCACGGAAGAAAAAATAAAACCCATATATATTTAGTTAGTATTAATTCTTGAATTGAAAGTTCAAGGAAGAAAACAATTAAATAGAGTACTCTCCCTAATGAATATTATTTCTCCCATTTAATTTTTACACCTATATCTTTCAACTATCAACAACCCCCCAACCCCCTCTTTGGCCTCTTGTCTTTAAGGCAAACGCTAATGGTTATTTTTGCACTAGATTTTTTTTTGTTGGGGGGGGGGGGGGGGGGGGAGCCATAACCAAAAACATGCGGTGACTTAAATAATGCTCCCAAGCTCAGGATTATCACGAAGTAGTAACTCTGTAAGTTCGAGGTCGAATCCACAGGGAAAAGGGAATTGATTAGCAAACTACAGGAGAATAAAAATAAAATAATAAAGTTTTATTGTAGAGATTTTTGATGGTTTAGTAAAGTTAATTTAAATTGAGAGAAAATAACAATATATTAATGCGCTAAACTTTAGGGATCTGTACACAACACATATATTGGTAGTCTTAACAATATTTGTTTTATAACTCAACTGAAATTCATTCGAATGATGATCTTAGTCAGATGATTTAATAATAAGAACTCAATAATTAACTGTCAAAGGTAGTTTCATGAAATTGATTGATTTTAGGCAAAACAAAACTAGTGAATTATTTCATAAGGAATACTAAGCATTTAATGTGCCCGGAGTCTACGATAAATCAAAGGATTATACAGAACTAAACACTTTTCTAGATGAGTAAATCAATCAAAAACATAATAACATAAACATTAAAACCATAAAATAATTGTTGAGAACATACCAATAAATGGTTGGGTTCACCCCTTGCCTTAGCAAGGCTTCTAGCAAGCCATAACACAAATAAAACTGCAAAAATTATATAGAAACTTTAAGAAAACCTAAATTATGTTCCACGGCAGCTCTTTCCTGAATTTTTCCCTAAAAAGCCCTTAAATAGGTTGATGGAAATTTAGACCCTTTAAACAATAATTGGTTTAACCTAGTTGATTAGTTAAGTGATTTACTTAGTCAAATTATGCAAATCTAGGTTATCACAATCAAACAATCATATCACGTATATAGCAGTGGAAATATAAATAACACAAAGATATGATGACCCAAGAAACCACACCGGTAAAAACCTAGGGAGGATTTACCTAGCTATCCTAAAGGTAAACCTGAATCCATTATGAAGAAATCGAAGTTTTACAATAGCTACTTAGGCCACTAATATCCTATTGCTACCCACTAGTATAAACTTACTGACATGACCACGTGTAAGCTCCGAGACCACAGACTCCTTCTTTCTTGGATTCTCCAGCAATTACAAGCATCGCCGCTTGTGTATCTTTGAGCTCTTATGGCAGCAACTAAATGATTATCAAGTTCTTGAAGCAATCTCCTTCTTGATAATCCTAAGCTTGTGTAAAGGAAAGCTTCTCACAGATCTCACAAGAGATTTACACAAGCCACAATAAGAGCAGCCTAAAAACGTGGCTAGGGTTTCCCTTATATACCTAGGGTAAAAACATAAAACCCTAAACGTTTTAAGTGAACTAGGGCTGAGTTGGAAATCTATAGAAAACGCATTCTACCCGAGGTTCGATTGATCCTAAGCTTCGATCGATCAAGCTAGGCCGAAATGCACTAATACTTCTACAGTCATTTCATTCCAACTTTACATAAAAGTCACAACTTTGAGCAAGTCTAAACAGGACTAAACAACCTGTTTTGATCATGGTTTGCAACATTACACATTAAAGTTCTAAATACATAAATCCCTAAATCTTTAGAACCTAACATAGGTCAACGAGCTACTTTAAACTACCCATTACTCTTTGTAATGAGATAGAGATTATGATTAGAAAATTTTGGTGGGGTCAACGTGGTACTAGGAGGCGCATTCATTGGGTGAAATGGCGTACTTTATGTAGACCAAAAGCTTGTGGAGGCATGGGCTTTAGGGAGCTCCAAAAATTTAACGACGCTATGTTGGCCAAACAGGTTTGGCGTCTCTTACACAATCAAGACTCACTATTTTTCAGATTTTTTAAATCAAAATTTTTCCCCCATGGATCAATTTTTGATGCTAAGGAAAATAAAGGGTCTTTTGCTTGGAGGAGCATTTTAAAGAGGAGAGATATCATTAAGATTGGAATGAAATGGAGGCTTGGGAATGGGTCGCATGTGAGAATTTTTCATGATGCCTAGCTGCCTGGGTCTAGGCAAGGCAAAGTCGTCTCTCCGGCCCCAGAAAGCCATGAAAATGCTTTGGTTTCTAGCCTTATTAACCAAGTTGATAGGTGCTGGAAGGAGGCAGAGATTGATAATTTATTCCTACCTGAAGAGGCAGCAATTATCAAGGCCATTCCGCTTAGCGTTTTTGATCGGGATGACCTTCTTTTTTGGTCGTACACTCATGATGGAAGTTATTCGGTTAAATTGGGTTATCGGCTTTTGATGGAACAAGAAGACACAGTGCTCTCTGGTACATCAAATGGTGGAGCAAATTCAAATGTTTGGAAGGCTATTTGGAGTATAAGAATCCCAAACAGAGTGCGGACTCTTGTATGGCGAGCTGGGACCAATTCACTGCCTACAAAGGTTAATCTAGTTCGCAGGAAAATATTGACGGAAGATGTTTGTACGGAATGTCAAACACAGCCAGAGGACATGATACATGCTCTTTGGACTTGGCCGAAGTTAAAGGATATGTGGAAGATGCAATTTAGCAGGCTCATGGCTGACACAGGGTCTTGTTCTAGCTTCCTTGAGATACTTGAACAAGCTTCGAAGGATAAGTTTTCTTTTGAGCAGTTTGCAATGACGATATCTGAAGTATGGCAGAGACGAAACAGAGTCCGTATGGGAGAGGCTGTATTACCTTTGCATGCGCTACCTCATAAGGCGCTTGATGCTCTTCAAGAATTCCAGAACTTACGTCCTACCCATTCGGATATCTTAAGGACAGCCCGTGCTATGAAATGGAAGCCGCCTAACGCACCGTGTGTGAAGGTGAATTTCGACGGCACGCTCTTCTCTCAAGCTGAACTTACTGGCATCGGTGTGATCATCCGAAATGACCAGGGACTTGCTATGGCTGCTCTATCACAACAGAGTCCATCACCTACTTCGGTGGAGATGGTGGAAGTGATTGCGGCACGTCGGGCTCTGATGTTTGCTAAGGAACTCGGGTTTGACAAGGTGGAGGTGGAAGGTGACTCTGAGACAGTTGTTAATGCTATTCTTGGTGACTACATGGACAACTCTTATATGGGTCATGTACTGCAGGATGTTAAATGTTTGTTTTCTAGTTTTTCTTGTATTTCTGTTAAGCATATTCTTAGAGAAGGAAACTGTCTTGCCCATGAGCTTGCTAGAAGGGCAGTCAGACATCCTTTTCTTGTCTGGATGGAGTCGGTGCCTCCAAATATTCTTGATACTTATCAGCTTGACATTTTAAGGATGCATTAATAAACTCTTTTCCCCAGTGGGGTTCTTTCTCAACAAAAAAAAAAAAAAAAACATAGGTCAACGAATCCTATTACAAGTTGAATTCCCATTTAGAGAAAATCCCAGGTTTTTAGGATTCAATTAATCGACATTTTCAGCCTATTTAACTTTAGAATTCATACTATTGGTAAACTAAAAATTGTAGCCCTTTAAGTTAGCTTTCCATCCCATCTTGAATCATCTCGATTGGACATCTGAGTTGAAAGTTATGTTCGTAATAATAATTGGACATCTGAATCCGAATTGGACTTGGATTTGGTGCAAATTTCCTTTGATTCCTTGCTCTAATTAGACTCGAATTTATTTGAGTTGGCCTTCTTTGACTTCATCATGGCCCTTGTAGAAGAAAAGTCCATTAGCTTTCTTCTTCGCACAAATCCACTAATTTAATTTCATTATCCCACAAAAGACAAATTCACGCATTAAAATTCAATTAAGCACAAAATTGATTATTCAGAATCATTACTAAACCAACTATAAAATGCATGAATTAACTCAAAATAAGTATGATAATGCTTTCTAATAATGATATAAATATGCAAAATTAAGCTATTATCATTTAGCACTAGAGCTGAACAGCCCCCTATAATAGTATAAAAATAATAAACAATCATTCACAGTGGCATCTAACTTACAACTGCCTTAAGTATAGGGGGCTATTCAACTCTTTCCTTCCTCCCTCCGGCACTTAATGGTTATACCTACATGTATAGGTCATATTAATTGTTGATTTGAAAGTTCAAGGAAGAAAAAAATCCAACATATGTATAGGTAGTATTAATTCTTAATTTGAAAGTTCAACGAAGAAAAAAAAAAACTTATGAATAGTTAATTAGTATTAATTCTTCATTTGAAAGTTCAAGGAAGAAAACAATTAAACAGAGTACTCTCTATAATTAATATTATTTCTCCCATTTAATGTATACACCTATATCTTCCAACTATCAACAACCCCCCAACTCCCTCTTTGGCCTCTTGTCCTTAAGGCAAATGCTTACGGTTATTTTAGCACCAGATTTTTTTTGGGCCACAACTTTTAGTACTAGAGATGAATAGCCCCCTATAATAGTATAAAAGTAATAAACAATCATTCACAGTGGCATCTAGCATATGACTACCTTAAGTATAGTGGGCTATTCAACTCTTTCCTTCCTCCCTCTAGCACTTATATGGTTATATTTACATGTATAGGTAGTATTAATTATTGATTTGAAAGTTCAAGGAAGGAAAAAATCAAACATATGTATAGGTAGAATTAAATTTTGATTTGAAAGTTCAAGGAAGAAAACAAATTAAACAGAGTACTCTCTCTAATTGATATTATTTCTCCCATTTAATGTATACACCTATATCTTCCAACTGTCAATAACCCCCGAACCCCCTCTCTGGCCTCTTGTCTTTAAGACAAATGCTAAGGTTATTTTAGCTCGAGATTGTTTTTTGGGCCACAACTTTTAGCACCAAAGCTGAATAGCCCCCTATAATAGTATAAAAATGTAAGGTTGAATTTAATCAACCATCTTGTTGGCTTTATTCCGTGCCAATTTGCTTGTAATTTAAGCACTTAGTAACCCTGTATTTAGGTGGGATTATTGTAAGGGTAGTGTGTGAGAAGATGTGAAGAAAAGCTCAAGTATGTGCAAGAAGGCAGAGATTCGCGGCTAGGACTCGCGGCTGACTTGCGACTGGCAAGCCGCCAACTGCAGGCACGTGAGATGCACACAGGGGAGCTGAAGGGTCGCGCCAGCTGTCGCACTACAGGACAAAAGTCCCAGGCTGGCCAGGCCGTTATCTCGCAACTTGAACTCGTGACTCAGAGTAGTCGCGAGGCCAAGCCGCTAATCAGCCCTGTTTGGGAAAATCTGACTCTTCGCATTCCTTTCTCACCCCACTATATATAGACCCTTATAACCACCAAACACTACAAGAAAATGTATTTTTAGTGACGAAAAAATTCGTCACTAAAAGTCCAATTTTTCGTCACTAAGAACCTTTAGTGACAAAATTGGACTTTTAGTGACGAAATTCGTTTCGTCGCTGTAGCCCCGTCGCTAAAAGTCTAATTTGGGTAAAAAAAAAAAAACTTTTAGCGACAAAAATGTTTCGTCGCTAAATGTTTTCCTCACTAAAAACAGTATTTAGTGACGAAAATATTTCGTCACTAAAACCATTTCAGTTTATTAAATCATATTTAGTGACGAAAAATTTCGTCACTAAAACTATTTTCGGGTACATATAGTGACGAAAATATTCGTCACTAAATCTATTTTTAAGAAAATCCATACACATATAGTGACGAAAATTTTCGTCACTAAAACCATTTCTTACAAAATTCCACTGCATTTAGTGACGAAATATTTCGTCACTAAAACAATTTTTTGTTGCCATATTTAGTGACAAAAAAATTCGTCACTAAAACATATTTTCTGTTTTTATTATTTTCATGACGTTGATATTAACCTGTAACCTGTCATTACATTATTAAAACCTCACATTTGATTAACACATTTATTTCAACAACACATTTATAAAAAATCGATCCATACATTCCACAAGTTAAAATTAAAACAAATATCAAATTCAAACTCCTTCCATACAATAATTGTTTGCAACACATACAATAACTTAAAATGTTTTATAACAATACAAAAAATGTAGCATAATATAATTAGAACCCCCTAAAGCCAAAAGATGTCCTCATATGTCTTCAAATAATACCAAAAGTAAATCCCCTAAAGCCACCAATAAGAAATCTGCATAAATATAAAAACACTATTACATTAAAATCGTAAAGTAAAAACATTAACTATGTTATAAAAAAATTTCTAACAATTAGTTTCAAATGATACATAAAAAATGAAGTGTTACCAATAAGTGATTTAACTTGAAGATGAACCACCCCCATAGTTAAAACCGTCATCATAACCCTTGCTCCTCAAAAAATTAAGAATATTCTTTTGGATCTCATCTTGCTTAGCTCACGCCTCTTGCTCCTTAGCTCGTGCCTCTTGCTCCTTAGCTCGCTCCTCTTCGTCCCTAACTCTTGCCTCTTTGAGCTCAATTATCTCATTTTCTAACCGATGAATATACTCTACCGAGGCACTAGATGAGGCAGTGGTTACTAGAGAAGAAGAAGGTCTCATGCCAAGTCCTTTTACAATACCAGATTTTTTCTTAAAAACCAAGTTTGAAATTTCCTCTTGTGTAAGGGGAATTGCATTAGGATCTTGACAATGATCCTCTTGCACTTTGAGAATAGTTTCCTACCATTTGAAAGAGGGAAAAAAAAAAAAACAACAATCACAACATTAATACTACATATGTAATAACTTTACAAACATGATAAGCATGAAATAATAGGGATGGAATGATACACATACATATGTCGCTTCATCGTCATGGTGTATCCACTTATTTGTGTTTGGATTAAAATGAACATCTTTGTAGACTTTTGCCAATTCAGGAACTTGACCGCCATTATTATTTGTCTAATTAATTAACATTCGAGTGTTAGTTATTTATAGTTAATTAATCACAACATGTAATATACTAAGGTTTAAGAAAATGAAAAAACACGCACCTCCTCATCAACTAAAATTTACTTACTTTGCTCAAGCTAAGCTTACAACTTTCAGAAAAAATCCAAAGTTATTGTAAACAATATGTATTTAGCCTGCAAAAGAAAAGTTAAATTTATAAGTACTTAGGGCATATAACTATTTATTTTCATTATGTAATAATAACACTACATTGTTTTATCCTCAATGTTCAAAACAACATGAATTTCTAAACTCAAAATACTGTACATTGAAAAATGTACTCAAAAAACTAGAGTTACAGTATCCACAACATGGCATTGCAACAAAATATTATAACTATTGAGTTTCTGACATAACAGTACAATTTTGCCATTACCAAACCAATTAATAACACTGCTCAAGGATTGTAGCACACCATTCACACCACAATTACTTAAGGGGGAAAGCAAATAAGAAAGTAAATGAAACTAATTGTGATTCAATAACTTACTTGTTCTTCACTGTAAAAGACCAAACTTGTATCATGCAATCCAATGAACTAGAGAACAAATACTTATCCAATGAACCAGTATCATTAAACACTGCCAATTTTCATGATCCCAAACCTGAAACAAAATAAACTTCATGCCTAAGCAAACATCAACACATTATTAAACAATAAACACATACAAAAAGATTCTAGACTAAGGAAACAGCCTAGTCTAGAATAATTGTTATTTTGAATAGCTTTTAATCTATAAATCTATATAATATGAAGATTATTAATATAGGAATATAAGAGTAGTAAAACAAAGATCACCATAAGTGGTAAAGTAAAAATCACCATTCACACCACAATGGACAAATTCACATGGTGAATATGACAAAACTTCCAAAACATAAAAACAAAAACAGTAAAAATTGTTTTTAATACCAATACGCCAAAGTCCGTAACAAAGCTCAGCCAAATCTCTCAGCTGCAACGCTGCTTCCTATACTCATTTTATTTGTTACCTGAAAAATAAAAAGCCAAACATGGAAACTCATCTCACAGTTTACACACATGGAAATTAGTCCAAACCCAAAAAAACACAATAAGCACATGAAGCAAAACATAAAGGCATCAACAGTAACAAAAGGCACATGAAGCAAAAAATAATTCACATCAACAGTAACAAAACAAAACAACCCGTTAATTGAATCCAAGGACCAAATACATAAAAACAAGAAGCAAACCAATTGCAGAAAATGGATGCAGTTATAGACAAGCTCCATCAAATGTGAGAAAGAGCATAGTTAGTCAGAGTGATCAAACACAAAGGCATCAATGCACAAACATAAAGGCATCAATGCACAGTACATAAACACAAAAGTCTAATAAGCACCCATTTTTGCAAACTCCAAAAAAACACGATTTGAATATACAAAGTGAGTAACCTTGCTTGAGGAAAGTGGTAAAGACCCAAGAACTGGTGTGTGAAGAGAACCCAAAGAGCCAAAGGGGATTAAAACATCATAATTTAATTTTTCATCCAGGCTATCCAGCTGAACACAACAAATCTGTTGTCCCTAGTGCCTGCACATCAAGATATCATATTTAACTAATTGAATAATATTTTAGGTCTTTTAGTAATGCGGATACAGTTGTGCAATTTCAACCACTTCAGCTGCTGCTAATGGTGTGTCATCTTCACCCACCACACACAAAAAGTTGTAAAGGTAATTGTTACAAGTCTGAGCATCAAAATTGGATTAAGAGTATTGACCCTTATAATGAAAAACATTCAGTTTGACAATTCAATTGTAATCTGAGTTTAACAATCATTTTGAATCTAAGTTTCTTAAGTACAAAAAGACTAGGAAAGCTAAGTCAGCAAATGAATGACTAGCAATTACTTTGTTATATCCATGTCAGCAACTAAAATGCAGATTATACTATACTTGTTATACTTGTTATTATACTATATTTGTATATTAATAGTCAGCAAATTCTTGTTCAAAAATTTAAACTATTAATATGGTTATTATAAGTCAGCAAAGAGTCCCAGCAAAGAACACTTCACATTGTTCAAGCTGAGTTAGTCTTCACACTGTTATATCCATATGCAACTGAACTCTATTTTTCCACAATAAACTGACCCTCATAAACTCAATCACAACAAAAATAAAACATGAGCCAAAGGGAATGAAAGAAAAAAAATAAACAAAAAATAAAAATAAATAAATAAAACCTTACCGATTCAAGATCGTCAGGAATGGTCCGAATCGGCGACGAATGGGCTGAAATAACACTTCAAAACCGTCGAGAATTGGCGACGAATGGATCGAGATTGGCAACGAATAGGAATCGTAGAGAATCGGCGACGATGGGAGCTGAGATGACACTTAAAAGCGTTGCCGATGCGAAGGACGGCGAAGCGTCGCCGATGCGGAGGAAGGCAAAGCGTCGCCGGTTCGAAGAAAGCAAAGCGCCGCCGTTCAAAGAAGATGGAGCGTCGCCGTTCGAAGAATGTGAAGCGTCGCCGTTCAAAGAAGACGAAGCGTCGCCGTTCGAAGAAGACGAAGCTTTGCCGTTCGAGGAAGACGAAGCGTCGCCGATTCAAAGAATGCGAAGCGTCGCCGGTGATTTCGAGTGGCTTATCGGCGACGGTAGCTGCTCATCGGCGACGGTTCATCTTTCTCGGCGATTCAATGAACGGTTTATAAAGCGTCGCCGATGAAGATATTTAGCGATGGTGGGCTGCTTATCGGCGACGGTGGGCAGCTTTATCGGCGACGGTTCAACTTCATCTTCATCGGCTGGGTTTCTCTTTTCTTTTGTTTGGGTTTCTGAGTGATTTTTGAGTGGGTGAGTGTTTTTTGTTCTGCTGAGTGGGTGAGGCTAATTTTTGGGTTGAGTATTTATAGTTATTTTTAGCGACGGAAAGATTTCGTCGCTAAAGACCACTTTTAGTGACGAAACTGAAATTCGTCACTAGAAGTGGGAATTAGCGACGAAATATCGGTTTCGTCAGTAAAAGTGGTCTTTAGCGACGAAACCTTTTCGTCGCTATTGCCCACTTTTAGTGACGAATTTTTGTTTCGTCACAAAAGGACCCAAAATTTTTACACTTTTAGCGACGAATTTCATTTTCGTCACTAAAGAGACCATTTTTTGTTCAGATTTTTTAGCGACGAAATTCAACTTTCGTCACTGTAGCATACTTTTAGTGACGAATTATGATTTCGTCACTAAAAACATTTAAGTGCAAAACCATTGTTATTTTTAGTGACGAATAGTTTTCGTCACTAATTATTCCTTATAGCGACGAAATAATTTTCGTCACTAATACTATCATAGCAATACCTACAGTGACGAAATATTTCGTCACTAATAATTTTAACTTTTAGTGACGAAATATTTCGTCACTATAGCTTAATTAGACTTGCGCCAAAATTTCCCTCCACTGGCGCCCATTTTTTAGTTCACAATAGCGACGAAATTTATTTTTCATCACTAAATGTTAAAATTTTTTTCACTTTTAGTGACGAAATTCATATTTCGTCACTAAAGCTGTATTTTTAGCGACGAAAAATATTTCCTCACTAATTTTCGTCGCTAAAAATACATTTTGTTGTAGTGAAATGTAGAGAGCTTCGAGAGAGAATTTTGTGAGAGAAACCCTAGAGAAAAACAAGATTGATTCATCCACAATCTTTACCTTAGAGACTCTACAAATTCCTCTTCTCTCTTCCTCTCCATTGTCATACCCTTGAGAGGCCTGTTTACCAAATCCTTATCTCATCACAGCCACGTCTGTGAGAAGATTTATTTTGGTACTGTTGGGAAGTAATTAAGAAGGAACCAATCTACATTGGTTGATGCTATGGTCTAGTAGCGGAATCCGGAAAGCTAAAGAAGAAATAGGATCGGCGTAACCTCGTTGGAGCAAAAAGCTTGGAGGGCTTAAGTACTTGGGTAGATTAGGCTTGGAGGGTCTTTTGCTATTCATGTATCCCAACTACATTCCTTAGTGGATTATTTACTACTTGGAGGGCGGCGGAGAGGTTTTACGCCGAGGGCTTCAGTTTCCTCTTCGATAATACATTGTGTGTTATCCGTGTGTTTGCATCTTCCTTTCCTTTATTTTTGCCTTATATTTACTACTGTGAATGTGTTTATATTTGGCTTAGATTGTTTATCAATTCTGTGTTTGGCTTATGTTCATATTCCGCACATATATTGTTTGATAATAAGCTTGAATTGATAATTTGTTAGTTGGGGTCTAAACGTTCAAGGGGGTTTCATACCCATATTGAACATTCAAAAAATAATAAACAATCATTGGCGTCGAAATTGCGACTGCCTTATGTATAGGGGGTTGTTTAGCTCTTTCCTTCCTCCCTCCGGCACTTATACGGTTATACCTACATGTATAGATAGTATTAATTATTGATTTGAAAGTTCAAGGAAGAAAAAAGATCAAACATATGTATAGGAAGTATTAATTCTTGATTTGAAAGTTCAAGGCAGGAAGAAAACAAACTTATGTATAGTTAATCTATATACATATACTAGTATTATGCCCGTGCGATGCACGGTTTAATTAAGAATCATATGTAACTTAAATAAAAGATAACAACAACTAAGTTTTTGTATTTATCTAAAAATTGATAGAGATGTATAAAAAAATCAATAAGAACAATTATAATTTTGCTGTGTAAAAAAAATAAAAAAGAGAATTAAAGGTTGATATTAGTAGTTGTATACGTGTACTATGATTTTTTTAAAAAAAATTAATGTTGATATGAACAATTAGTGTGAAACCAAAAAAAATTATATATATATTTAAAAATCTAAAAAAATTTCTACAATTTGGTGAAGCCACGTGGCACAACCATGACTTCTAAGCTCAATTTTTATTATATAGTATATGATATGTATTGTCCGTGCATTGCACGGTTTTGGTTTTATGTTAAACTTGTAGAATTCATATAATTATTATAACGAAAGGAATAAATTGCATTGGTATAACAACCATCAAATATAAAATGTAGCACCTTAATACAAAATTATCTTCTAACATACCAATTGTGCTATAATATCATTTGTAGTTACATGTATCAAACTATTCGCATATGAATTTTATATCTAATGAATCTACAATATAAGTGATTTGCAATATTGTTAACAATAATATTAATGATTAGAATCTTTAGACAAAGTAACATAAAATTGGCCACTTTTTAAAGATAGAACTATTCGAGGAATAAAACCTTTGTTCTAATTAAAAAAAAATTGCAAAGTTCTACAGTTAGATTACAAACCTTTCTTAGGATGCTTGAAATCTTTTTTGACAAACTTGAAAAAAAAAATAATAAATAAATAAACAGAGTTAAAAAAAACAAAGTACCATATAGATTGCAAAATTGTGTGTAAATTTAATAGTCTATGATTGGAATTTACTACAACAACTTACATATATATTGGACAACAAAATAATTAAATTTGATCAAACCATTAACATATGAATTAGATCAAACATAAGGAAATTACCCCCTCAAAAAAAGGAAAAAAAAAAAAAAAAGGAAATTAGCTTAAACAAAAGGCAACAAATACATAAAACGTATTTAATTGATTATAATAAAAAATTAGAGTAAAAAATACATACCTACATGATTGTAGGTAGAAAAATGGAAGCCAAAATAAAAAAATTGTACCATAAGTTGGAGAATGAAAAACTACACCAACTAACAGTGTATATATATACATACTCCACCTAGAAAAGGAGTCCAAGTAAAAATCAAATACTCTAAACTCCTTGAAGTTACCAAATCAAGAAGTTTAGGTTATTACATATTAGTTTTTTTTTTTTTAAATACTTTATCCCAAAAAAATAGTTAACGATATTAGCTAGATTGTTATTGCTTTTTTTTTTTTTTTTTTTTTGTGTTTACGTTAAAGTTAATACCAAAAAAAAAATTTTATGGGAAGCAGTATATATATATATATATATATATTTTAAGAGATACACTTACTTTATGATAATAATGAATTAGAGATAAGAATGAACTACAGTCCTGATTTTTTGAATTTGAGACAGGAATGAATTAGAGTCCTGATTAATCTAACATTAATCTGCAGTTTTTTGTTGGCGTAAATGCACTTTTAGTCCCTACATTTTTACGTTTTTCCATTTTAGTCTCTACATTTTATTTTTTCCACTTTTAGTCCCTAAACCAATTAACGCGTTCCATTTTAGTCCTTGAAGCACTATTCCGTCAACCAACTAACGGAGAAACTAACGGATCAATAAAATAATATATTTTTTTACACATTAGTACACATCAAGCAATAAAATAATAAACTCACGCGAAGCACTTAAAGGAATCAAGCACACCCATGTGATTACCTCTTTGGGGCGCAGGTAATGAAATCAAGCACACTGTAGTTGACACGTGGCTTTCCCGCCCCACACGTGTAAAAAATTGCATGTACCATGCTCCCTCCTCATAAGTAAGTCCAAGCCTAGAGCATGCGTTCTTAACCTTTAAGATAAATGAAAATGGTGGGGGCTGAGTTCAGAGGTGGCGGTGGAGGTTGGAGAGCCATGAAGAGCTTTGGCTTGCATGTGCTCCTTGGTAGATGGTTCATGGCCTCTGCATCGTTGTTAATCATGTCTGTCTCAGGTTCAACATACATATTTAGCGTATATTCCAACGACATAAAATCAACCCTAGGCTATGAGCAGACATCGTTCAACTTGGTCAGCTTCTTCAAAGACTTGGGTAGCAACGTTGGAGTCCTATTTGGGCTTATCAATGAGATCACACCCCTATGTGTGTTCCTCTTAATTGGGGCAATCATGAACCTGTTTGGCTACCTCATGATATGGCTTATGTCATTGGCCGTGTTGCCAAACCCAAGCTATGGCAAATGTGTTTATATATATGCATCGGTGAAAACTCACAAGCATTTGCAAATACTGGAGCTTTAGTCACATCCATTATGAACTTCCCCGAAAGCCGTGGCAGTGTCATAGGCCTTTTTTTGAAGAGTTTTGTTAGTATAAGTGGTGCTATTTTGACACAACTCTACTATGCTATCTATGTGGATAACTCATAGGCTCTGATTTTGCTAATTGCTTGGCTTCTGGCAGCTGTTTCCATTGTCTTTCTTCGAACGGTTCGGATTATAAAGACAGCTCGACAATCTAACAAACTCAAAGTTTTCAACAACTTCCTCTATATTTCACTTGGCCTTGCCTGGTTTCTCATGATTTTGATTATCATACAAAACAGTCTCAAGTTTAATAGAATTGAATATGTTGGAAGTGCTTGTGTTGTTACTATTTTACTATTTCTCCCACTTGTAACAGTTTTGAAAGAAGAATCCAAACTTTGGAGGAGAAAGGAGCACCCCATAAATGATCCTGTACAAGTGAAAGTAGTAGCTGAAAATCCACAAATATTGGAGGAACCTGTACTGCCCCTAATTGAAGCACAAGCAAGTGAAAATAAGCCAGATTCTTGCTTCAGCAACATATTCAAGCCCCCAGATAGTGGTGAAGACTACACAATATTACAAGCATTATTTAGCATCGACATGTTAATTTTGTTTATAGCCTCAACTTGTGGTGTTGGTGGGACTTTAACAGCCATTGACAAATTGGGTCAGATTGGTAAGTCACTAGGCTATCCAGATCACAACATCAAAACCTTTGTATCACTCGTGAGCATTTGGAATTATCTAGGACGAGCTATGTCTGGTTTTGCTTCTAAAATCTTCTTAGTCAAATACAAATTCCCTCGTACCCTAGTGCTTTCATTTGTCATTCTTTTCTCCTGTGTTGGCCATCTCTCAATTGCCTTTCCAACCCCATACTCTATTTACTTTGCTTTAGTGATTATTGGGTTCTGCTTTGGTGCACAATTGCCTTTAATATTCGCTATCATATCTGAGATCTTTGGCCTCAAGTACTATTCCACTTTGTACAATTTTGGTGTCATTTCAAGCCCAGTTGGGTCTTACATTCTCAATGTGATAGTGGCTGGTCATTTATATGATAAGGAGGCTTTGAAGCAACTGGAAGCTTTAGGTCTCACAAGGAAGGCAAGTCAGCAATAAACATGCACAGGCGCTCACTGTTACAAGATGGCTCTTATTATAATCACATTGGTAACGTTATTTGGGTTCTTTATTTCTATTATTTTGGTTCTTAGGACGAGAAAATTTTACAAAGGTGATATCTACAAGAAGCTCAAAGAGGAAGCCAAGGCAGCAGCTAGTGAAATGGCCTCTAGGGAAGATGACATGGTACCGATGAGAGAAAGAGAAGGTGGAGCCAATTTTATTGACCAACGTGTAAAAAAAATTATTATTTTAATTTTGGCATTTAAAATTATTTAATTTTGGCATTTCCTATAATTATTTAATTTAATTTTGACCAACGTGTAAAAATTATTTAATTTTGACATTTAAAAAATGTTAAATAATTTTTTTAATAATATTTTAATGCTTAGGTCAGTTTCTCCGTTAATTGGCTGATGGAATAGTGCTTCAAGGACTAAAATGGAACGCGTTAATTGGTTTAGGAACTAAAAGTGGAAAAAATAAAATGTAGGGACTAAAATGGAAAAACGTCAAAATGTAGGGACTAAAAGTGCATTTACGCCTTTTTTGTTTTTTTTTTTTTTAGAGATACACTTACTTTATAATAACAATGAATTAGAGATAAGAATAAATTAGAGTCCTGATTAATCTAATATTAATTTACCCACAATCTTACATGAAGCAGTTTAAAAAAAAAAAAAAAAAAACCAAAGATGTATGGAACAAAACACAAAAGGGAGCTTCTTTACCACTCCAATGGTAATCACATTCAAACAAAGAAGAAGCAAGAAAATCTTCATATCCTTCATCTTCATACTCTCATGCAAACTCCTCTGCAATATATAGTAACAAAGGAATTTTAGAATAACCGATCATCAGTCAACAAACAAAGAGTCACACACCCATGTAAATTCAGGAAATACCCAGATAAAATTTAACGCATGAAACCTCACACACACAATCAAACTCACATAATTATTAGAAATAAACCAAGTTGGGGAATACCCATTTACGAAATCAGCATATAAAAACATGGGTTATTGTCACATTGTTAGAATACTCACTTCACTTGCACAAGAAATTTCACAAAAGAATCATTCTAACCAAACAGAAAAGCCAACAAAAGACAAACAAAACTATATATAGAGAGAAACTCACAAATAGAAACTGGCTTTTGGGTTCAGCTTCGATTGGAATAGGAACACGTGAGTCTATCTTAGTAATGTAAGTTAAATAGATATACTCTGAGGACTGAGAAGTAGTACTAGATAAGTATCAAAATTATTCACCCAAAAAAATTGTAAAAAATTAATAATAATATCTGTATTTTTTTTTTTTATTAATCTAATATTAATCTATACTTACAATCTTACACGAAGCAGATGCGAAGCAATTTTTTATTTCTTTATTTTTTTTTTTTTAAGAGATAAACTACTTAATGATAAAAATAAATTAGAGTCATGGTAGTATACTATTCCTTTTTTATTTTTTAAAAATATAAAAATATAATAAAATTTCTACAATGTGGTGAAGCCACATGGCATAATCACTATGTCTAAGTCCAACTTTTATTATATATAATATGATATATATATATATATATATATAAACCGAAACCTTTGAAAATCCCATAAGTTTCCACGTCAGCACAATATTTAAATAAAATTATTTTTGTTTAGTCCAAACTTAACAAGGAGTAAAACTCTATCTTTCTAATAAGTCCAACTTAAACTCAAACTCATCATTATCATTAATATTTAAATAAAATTATCATTTTATCTATATATATATATATTATCAATATATTCAATATATAAAACCAAAACCTCCGAATTTTTAGGTAAGCACCACAATTTTCCACATAAGCATTACTTAAATTAATATTATAATTAAGCTCCTCTTTCTAAAGAAAAAAAAAAAAAAAAAGGCTACTATCTCTCCCCTCCTAAAAAGAGATTGTCTATCATTCAAATTTTAATATATCCAAGAAAGATAATTGTTAGGACATATGTGTTTCACATGTTAGAAACATATGTCACTATTTTATGTAATTGGCTAATCCTTTGACAAAACGCACTTTACTTGTAATTGGGTAGACCTAGGATGTGTATACTTCAAGAAACCGTGTTTCAAGTTCAAGTGTTAAAGCCATGCAAGTCTATCCAAGAATCAAGTGTGAAAAGTGTTGTTCATTAAAGCTTGACAGCTAGTATCTATCGAGACTTAGAGCTGTCTGAATCTCGTGGCTCGACAGCAACTCGATAGATAGGGTATCTATCGAGGTTTATGAAACTCAGATTTTCAAGTCTGTTTTTCATCCAATCCGTGATTATATGTTTGGGCTTTCTTTTCTCATAACCCTAGACATATATAAGTATTATTTTAAGGGCCATCAAAGGTGACACAAGTTGCACAAGTGTTGAGCAAAGTTTTGTTCAAGCAAATTGTGACCAGAGACAAAATCTGTCCTAGTTCATCTTTCTTCTGAAGAAGCTACTGTGTTTATACACCGTAGGGTTTTGTGACCAAGAAACTTCATGATCTTCTTCGTCTGGATGAACTAAAGAACTTTGCAGCCAACATCCTTCTCTAGTTGGTGATTAAAGTCGCGTACTGGGATCCGTGCAATTGGTTAGTGATGTACTGGGAGCCGTGCATTAAAAATGAGAGATTCTCACTACAGAACAAGTCCAATTGGGTATTGGGGTAAGGGTTCAACTGTAGGTTGGTATAAGGTATTGGGATTCCTTTACTTGTAACCGCTTGTTGTGATAATAGTGGATTCTTAAGAGTGGTAACCTTAAAATCACCTTTTGGGGATTTTTACCATGTAGGTTTTCCCCATTTGTAAACAAATCACCGTGTCAATTTATTTTCCACTGCATAATTAGTTTAATTGGTGATTTGTTTATGCTACCACGCATTTGCATGTTAATTTGATTAATTAATAAACTTAGCTAATTAATCAATTAATTCATCACAAGGGGTCAATACATTTTTGGCCTATCAATAAATATTGAAAAAATAAAAAGAGGTTGTCTATCATTCAAAGTCTAATACATCCAAGAAATAACATATAAATGCTACTAATTTTTGGCTCAAGAAGAGCACAGCACACCCCACGTCCATAACACAACAGTTCTTTTGCTTACGCTCTTTTCTTTCCGATTTTTATTCATCGTATTTTGTTACATTTAGGTTTAGATGAGTTTCTGGCTTCTGAGCCCATATATATTATTGCTCCCATAGGTGCCACCTTCCTTAGGCAGAGGACTGCCCAAATGCGAGCTAGCTCTAAATGCCCTAGAGTAGATTCTTCCTCTTCGGGTGTTACTCCTCCTCCTCCTCCTTCTACAGGTGATCCGGCTACTGATGCATTTGTTGATCCGACTGCTGCTACTGCTCCTCTACCTTCTACTTCGAATGATTCTAGCATTCGTTGTATGTTGGACAATGTCATAACCGTTCAGGCGGCTCATGGTCAGCTTTTGGTGGACGTTCTCACGAAGCTTCATGCTTTGCGTGCAGAGCTGGCGAGTTTGAGACGGTCACCTCTGCCACCTCCTTTTGATGATGAGTCTTGATTGCCCTTTGGCAATTTGTCACAAAAGGAGGGAGTACATATGGATGGAGATAAGGGGAGATTTTTGTTGTTTTGGAGCTTTGGAGTTTTAGATTGTATCTAAGTGCTTCACTTTGTACTTATTTTGGCTCATGATGTATTTATTTTGATGTCTTTATTTTTTGATGAGTTGTATATGATAGGGGGAGACATCTTGTTTTTATTTCTGTTTCTTGTTTTACATTGTGCTATATTGATTATTGATTTATATTTATGAGGTTATTCATGATATATGTCTTTTGTTTTATGTTATGTGAAATCAAGAATTTATTTTGTTTTACTTGTATTTTTCACACATGCGTTTATGTGTTTGTTAAGTGTTACAGGAATATACAGGTTGATTCAGTCATGCTGCTGTCTACACTTGCAACTGATAGATAGTAGTTAGGGTGAATTATTTTTTGTTGGGCAATTTTTATTGTAATGGGCTGTGTTTGTAACTTTGAGCATTTTGTTTTATTATGTGTTTTGTCACGGATTTCCAAAAGGCGAGTTTGTTAGGTTCTAAGACTTTAAGGACTAATATATTAGAATTTCAATTTGTATTATGTTGGCAAACCATGATCAAAATGTTTAGTCTAGAATTAGGCTGCTCAAAGTGTGTTTATGTGTAAAGTTGGAATCAAGTGTACTGCAGGATTTATTTTGTAAATCTGCAAGGCTCGATTGATCGAAAATTAGACTTAATCGATCGAAACTCATGCAGATTATTTTTCTGCAGAATTTTCCAACTCAACCAAAGCCCATATGACGTGTAGGGTTTTATATTTTGCCTTAAGTATAAAAGGAAAAACCCTAGCCACGTTTTACTGTTATTGTTTATGCTGTGTATATGAATCTCTTGTGAGATCTAGAGGTGTTTGCCTTCATACATACTTAGGGTTTTCAATCTCAAGATTGATGTCAAGAGCTTGGTGATCATCTCAGTTGCTGCATAAAGAGCTTAAAGAAAACACAAGTGCGAGTTCTTATGGTTGCTGTGGATCAAGGAAAGAAATAGACCATGGACTCGGAGTTGTCACGTGGTCATGGTTGTAATTTTCCTACTCGAGGTAGCAATAGGATGTTAGTGGTCGAAGTCGATATTGTGTAAACTTCAATTCTTTCATAGTGGATCTGTTTTACCTTAAAGATAGCTAGGTTAAATCATCCCCAGGTTTTTTACCGGTTTGGTTTTCCTGGGTTATCGTATCATTGTGTTATTTATTTTTAGTACTATTCTATGATATGATTTGTTTGTGTTAACCTAGATCTGAATAATTTACCTAAGATAATCACTTGGCTAAATAACTAGGTTAATCTGTTTGTGTTTAAGGGGTCTAAAAACATACATTATATATGTTATTTGATTGTGTGCTGGTAGGATTGGATTGTGTTAGGACATATGTGTTTCACTTGTTAAGAACATATGTCACTATTTTTTGTAGTTGGCTAATCCTTTGACAAAACGCACTTTACTTGTAATTGGGTAGATCTAGGATGTATTTAATACTTCAAGAAACATGTTGTTCAAGTCTAGTATTAAAGCCATGAAGATTGGACCAAGAAACAAGTGAAGAAAGTGTGTTCAATAAAGCTGGACAGATAGCTCGACACCTGCGGACAGATAGCTCGACACCTCTCAACAGCTGGCTATCTATCAAGATTTTAAGGTGTTTCTTATCGCAATCTCGACACCTTCTCGACAGTTGGTGGATCGATCAAGAAAGCTCATGTCCCCTCGACAGCTTCTCAATAGCTAGCTACCTATCGAGGTTTAAAACTCGATACCTCCTCGACACCTCCTATCTATCAAGGTTACGAAAATCAGAATTTTCAGATCTGATTTTTAGGCCAGGCTTATGTATTTGTGTAGGGTTTCTTTTCTCACAACCCTAGACCTATATAAGGCTTATTTTAGAGGCCGTCACATGAAAGAATATAAGGAAAACATATGCAAAAGATGATCGATGCCTTATTCTCTCTGAAAGAAGCTACTACGTCTTTGCGCCTTAGGGTTTTGTAACCAAGTGCTTCTTGATCTTCATTCTTGATGAAGTGAAGAACTTTGCTGCCAACATCTTCGTCTAATTGGTGATTAAGTCACATACTGGGATCCGCGCAACTAGTTAGTCACGTACTGGGATTCGTGCATCATCAAAGGATGACATTCATATATTGAAGAGTTTAGAGGTTCTGAAGCGGTGGAAGGTTTCTGCTATGAGTTCATCTATGGGGATTGTAGAGTCTAAGGACAAAGGTTTTGTACTAGATCTGAAACTTCTCTTTACTATAGTGGATTGCTTTTTGGGAAGGTTTCCCCCTAGGTTTTTTACTGTGAAACTGGTTGGTTTCGTTGGTTTTCCTAGGTCATCATATCTTGTCTTATTTATTTTTTCGCTGCATGATTTTGACATGATATTGATGTTTGTTTGTTTTAACAAGTTTTATTCATAATAAATCTAATTAACAACTTGGGTTTAAAACTTGTTAATTCTATCAACCAGGGTCTAAATTTCCCGACAAGTGGTATCAGAGCGGGTTCACTCTGATTGGATTATTTTCCTAAGTGTGATCCATTGACCCCTGTTGTCATGGATAGAGGACAATATTTATTTATACCTCCTTTATTGATGGAACTAATTATGCGTATTGGAAATTTCGTGTGAAAGTTTTTTTGCAGGCTCTAGGTGAACAAGTATGACAAGCTGTTGAAGTTAGCTGGATTAAGCCAAAGGATGCGCCAGTGGATTGGGATGATGCAACAATCATAAAGGCAAATTTCAAAAGTAGGGCCTTAAATGCTTTGTTTTGTGGGGTGACCAATGAGGAATTCAAGAAAATATCATCCACGGAAGTTGCCAAGAAAGCATGGACCATTCTTGAGACCACCTATGAAAGTACCAAGGCAGTAAAGACTGTGAAGCTTCAACAACTCACTAGCAGTTTTAAAGAAATAAGGATGGAGGAGGATAAGACCTTCGATGAGTTCTATGCTAAACTTAAGGATATTGTGAATTCTGCTTTCAATCTTGGAGAATCTATTGCGGAATCCAAAATTGTTAGGAAAATCCTTAGGTCCTTACCTGAAAGATTCCATGCCAAGATCACTACCATTGAAAAAGCAAAGGACATTGATCAAATTTCTTTAACTGAGCTTATAGGGAACCTTCAAACCTATGAGATGGGATTAGGCTCAATGGGAAAAGGTGGAAAGAGTAAAAACTTGGCTCTTAAGCGTATAGAGGAAGAGATTGAGGACTGAAGATGAAGATGAAGATGATGATGAGGATGAGGATCTAACCTTCATAACTGACGAGATTATCAAGCTTCTTCAGTTCAGGAAAAAGAATAAGGGCAAACCTCCTAGGAAATCTAAATCCTCTAGGAAGGGCAAGAATGAGAAAACCCTTATCCAATGCCATGAGTGCAAAGGTTTTGGTCATATGAAGATAGGGTGTCCAAACTACCTCATGAAGGAAAAGACCAATGAGTCAAAAGATAAAGGGTTGATTGCTACTTAGAGTGATACTGAGAATGACTCTTCTGATGAGTATGTGGATGAATGTCGTCACATTATGGCCTTTGCTGCCACAACCAATAAGGTGATTGTGGAGAGTGCTAGTGACAGTGAGGATTCTTCTAATGATGAAGTACCCAAAAAGATGACCTTTCAGGAAGCCTATGATAAGCTATGCACTGAATTCATAAAATTCGAAAAGACTTCTCATCTTTGTAGAAAAGAGCTTAATGAGGTAAAAATTGAAAAAGCTGATCTGTTAGCCAAAGTAGATGAGACTACAAGGTTAGTTGAGACTCTTGTTGTGGAGAACACCTCATTAGAAGAGAAGGTCAAGAATCTTAAGGTTGAGCTTAGTCAAGCTAGAACTCAAATAAAGAGGATGTCTAGTGCAAAGCTTGATGAGGTATTGAGTGCTCAAAGCCTAGTTCTGATAAGACTGACTTAGGACATGTTGTTTCCTCTGGCCCCTCCTCTTCCACAGCTTCTGGATCAAGGACTGTCTTTGTGCCCCAATTTGAGAAAGGTAATAAAGGTATGAAGTCTAAAACTGATTTGACTAATTCTAAATCTTTTGTTAAATCTCATGTTTGTCACCATTGTGGTGGTTCTCATCACACTCGTCAAAATTGTTTTAAGTTGTTTCTTTATAAGCGAGTGTCCAATTGGTCTCATCCTTTGTCTAAAGGATCTGTACCTATTCTTGGTGAGTTATTAAAAGTCTTGAACTTTTTAATTCAATTTCAGGAGAATTTTAATTCTTCTATATCCTTTAGTAGACATACTAGGACACGTGCCTTTTCATCTTCACGGCCAAAGACTTGTGCTGTGTGGGTGAGAAAGGAGCCTAAGACTTAATTGTCTTTTCTGTTGTCCTTTACTTTAATTCTTTCTATCTAAAGTAGGACTCTCTTTGCTTGATTTCTTATCATGCTTGATTTCTTATCATGCTTTCATGCATCTGCACTTTTCTATCATGCCTTCATGCATATACATCTTTCTTTTTGCTTTCATGATGTTTGTCTTTTTTTGTTTGGTTGTTTAGTTTTTATTTTGTTTTGTTTTCAAAATAAAAATAAAAAGGAAAAATCAGAAAACTACAAAAAGAGTGTATGTTTTGTGTACATTGGTACTTGTGTACCTTGGATGGCCATTGAAACAAAGTTTTCTAAACTTTGTATCATTTTGTAGCTTAGACGAGCATCTCTATGCATAACTAAGCAAGTGAGCTTTATGGCTCGTGTTTGTGATGAGTAAGGTTAAGTGAACTCTTGTACTTAGCACTCATATCACTCTTTTTGACGAGTAGGACTAGAAAATCCTAAGAGAAAGGCATAAATAACCATCTCACCACTGTTGCCCACCAATCATGAATGACATCTGTATGCTTCAGCATAGCAAAAGTGTGATGTCAATGACATTTGTGTGCTTCGGCATAGCAAAATTGGAATGTCAAATATCATTGGGTATTTCCTTTCTATCTCTTATATGCCCATGCATGATATGCTTAAAAAGAAAATATGCAAAGAAAAATGAAAAGCAAAACTATCAAAAATGCTTTTAAAATGATTGAAAGCATGTATTCTAGGAGATGTGGGAGTTATAGGATGTACCTCGAAGGTGATAGTCCCCATCAAATAGTTATGATTATGTGTGAGTTAAAACGATTTTCTCATATCTCAAATCGTCATAACATGTATACACTTATGCAATCATGCGATATTTTTCACACATAATACGCAATATTCTTTGCTACTCTTGATACATGTGCAGGTACAATGTGATTTGGCCATCACTAGGTTTACTTGTGCTTATGTATGCTCACTAAACTGTCTTGACTTGTTTTTGAAATATAAAATTGGTTAGACTTGTTTAGTGTGTGTGTGTGTGTTTTTGGGATTTATGTGCTTAACATTTTTCTTGTTGAAAGATTTGTTTTTCATATGTTTTGCATCTTTCTTTTGTCATTCATAGCATCTTGTTTCGTTTCATTTATGCATTTTTATGGATTTCTTGTACCCCCTTGAACATCCTCGATCATCTTTATGTCTCTCAGGTGAAGCTTTCTAGCTTCTTGTACCTTTGTCAATCATGACAAAAAGGGGGAGAAATTGTGGAGACTTTGTGGTTTCTTTCTTTAAGATTCTACATGATAGGGGGAGAAATACATGCCTCTAAAAGGGGGAGATGTGTTTCATCTTGTTAGGGGGAGTGTTTACTTCCTTCTTCTTGTACCTTAGGTCTTGTGACCATTTTTGACATATACTACATGTGTTATTTCTTTTCTCTCTTTATACACATGTTTCTTATTAATTATATGCAATCTATTATTTCTGTTTCACATTAAGATGTTTTGATGATTTTTGTTTAAAGTGTTTCAGAAATACAGGTTGTCAAAGTCTTCTTGCCATGAACTCTCTTCTTGAAAAGTTTTTCAAGAGTTTATGTTAGGATAAATTTTATTGTATTCAACAAGTGAGTATGAGTTGAGTGATTTATGACTTCCCTCACATGTTCATTTGTTTGTTGTGGTTTTGTCATGGATTGCCAAAGGGGGAGATTGTTAGGATATATGTGTTTCACTTGTTAAGAACATATGTCATTATTTTTTGTAGTTGGCTAATCTTTTGACAAAACGCACTTTCCTTGTAATTAGGTAGATCTAATATGTGTTTAATACTTCAAGAAACATGTTGTTCAAGTCTATTATTAAAGCCATGAAAATTGGACCAAGAAACAAGTGAAGAAAACGTGTTCAATAAAACTAGACAGATAGCTCGACACCTCTCGACAGCTGGCTATCTATCGAGATTTTAAGGTGTTTCTTATCGCAATCTCGACACCTTCTCAACAGCTGGTGGATCGATCGAGAAAGCTCCTATCCCCTTGAAAGCTCCTTGACAGCTAGCTGTCTATCGAGGTTTAAAGCTCGACACCTCCTCAACACCTCCTATCTATCGAGGTTACGGAAATCAAAATTTTCAGATCTGATTTTTAGGCCAGGCTTATGTATTTATATAGGGTTTCTTTTCTCACAACCCTAGAACTATATAAGACTTATTTTAGAGGCCATCACATGAGAGAATATAAGGAGAACATATGCAAAAGATGACCGATGCCTTATTCTCTCTGAAAGAAGCTACTGCGTCTTTGCGCCTTAGGGTTTCATAACCAAGTGCTTCTTGATCTTCTTTCTTGATGAAGTGAAGAACTTTGCAACCAACATCTTCTTCTAGTTGGTGATTAAGTCGCATACTGAGATCTACGCAACTGTTTAGTCACGTACTGGGATTCGTGCATCATCAAAGGGTGGCATTCATATATTGAAGAGTTCAGAGGTTCTGAAGCGGTGGAAGGTTTCTGCTGTGAGTTCATCTATGAGAATTGTAAAGTCTAGGGACAAAGGTTTTGTACTAGATCTAAAATTTCTTTTTACTATAGTGGATTTCTTTTCGAGAAGGTTTCTCTCTAGGTTTTTTTACTGTGAAACTGGTTGGTTTCATTGGTTTTCCTGGGTCATCATATCTTGTCTTATTTATTTTTCCACTGCATGATTTTGACATGATATTAATGTTTGTTTGTTTTAACAAGTTTTATTCATAATAAATCTAATTAACAACTTGGGTTTAATACTTGTTAATTCTATCAACCGGGGTCTAAATTTCCCAACAGATTGGGCTGAGCCCATGATGCAATTACCTTTGCATGTCACATGTTCATGCATTCCCATGCATACGTTCTTTCTATTCTTGTATATTGAACTATTTTGGGACTTTTCTGATTGTCTCTCTCTCTCTCTCTCTCTCTCTCTCTCTCTCTCTCTCTCTCTCTCTCTCTCTCTTCTGTTTGCGTTATTCTGTTTCTATGGCACCCAAACACAAATCTACTCCATCCTGGAACCCTCTTCATTTCGAGGCATCCACTTCTTCTGATCCTACACCTTTTTCTGTCTGGTTCCGTGATGAAAAGGCCAAATCGGACTTCTATGAGAACTTTTCCCAATGAGGCTTTCATTCTGAACACCAAGTCATCTTGTCAGACTTCTCCGACACTGACCTTCCCACTGTCATCCACAGTAGGGAATGTGAGTCACTATGGGATGTCCCGGTCACCTATCTATCCATGCTAATCCAAGAGTTTTACTCCAACATGCATAGATTTGATTATTCAGTACCTCTTTTTGTTACTTGAGTTCAAGGTACGCACATTGTTGTCACACCAGATATTGTATCTGATGTGCTTCGTGTCCTGAAGGTAGAGCATCCTGACTACCCCAATTAGGAGCATCTAAGGACTATGTCCAAAGAGGACCTAATGTCCGCTTTTTGTAAGCACCCTTTTGATTGGGCTGAACGTCAATTCACTTACTGTTCGGGCTTTACTAAAGGCCCTCGTTTTCTTAACATGGTCATGACTTTTGTTCTTCATCCCTTATCTCATTATAACTCTATTACAGAGCCCCGTGCTCGGTTTTTGCTTTCACTTTTAGAGTATCTTAATATAGATTTTCCCTCTCATTTCATTCTTTCTATCATAGATGTGTATAGGGACTCGGCGACCCGTGATAAGCTTATCTTCCCCTCGGCTATCACGAGGATTTTACGCCATTTTTTTGTTCCTTTTTCCTTGTCCAACCACTTCTCTGTTATGGATGCTGACAAGCCAAAAACGTATTGACCCCTTGTGATGAATTAATTGGTTAATTAGCCAAGTTTAATTAATTAATCAAATTAACATGCAAACGCGTGGTAGCACAAACAAATCACCAATTAAACTAATTATGCAGTGGAAAATAAATTGACACGGTGATTTGTTTACAAATGGGAAAAACCTACACGGCAAAAAGCCCACTGGGTGATTTTCAGATCACCACTCCTGAAACTCCACTATTATCACAACAAGCGATTACAAGTAAAAGAATCCCAGTACCTTATACCAACCTACAGTTGAATCCTTACCCCAATACCCAATTGGACTTGTTCTGTAGTGACAGTTCCTCCTTTTGATGAATGGCTCCCAAGTACATGACTAACCAATTTGATGCGCGGATCCCAGTACGCGACTTACTCTTTTACACGAATCCAAGTACGTAACTAACTCCACAGCAACCCCTTGATTGTTGTAGTTGATTTGCAGCAGCTTCACATAAAAACACCAATAAGATCTTCAATGTTGGTGCAAGAAATTTTGCTTGGTTACAAAACCCAAAGGCGTACAAGAAACGCAGCAAGAACTCTTTCTTCTGTAAGAGGAGGCTAGGGTTTCAAAAAGAAAACCTTATGAAGCTCTCTAGGATTAGGTTTTTCTTTTTCCACCTCTTTTAAATAGGAGCTTAATGGGCTCTCCTATTCTAAATAGGTTTACACAAGCCTTGGGCTTTCCTAGTCCTATAAGGATTATACAAACCATAAACAAATAGCCTTTTAGAATAAAAATGTTGCTGGCTATAGACAAAATCCCATAAGCTCGATCGATCGAGACATCTGTCGAGCTTTAATGAATCTCGACAAATCGGGATTCTGTCCAGGAGGTATCAAGACCTGCAGATTGCACTTTTCTTGAGCAGTTCTTGAGTAATCTTCATGTCTTCAATTTAACCACTTGTAATGATCATCTTGAACCTACTTAGATTTATCCAAATATAAGTAAAGTGTGTTTTGTTAAAAGATATGTCAATTACATAAAAATATGTCCCTAACAGGTGCTATAGATGCCGCTACCGTTAAACGGAGTGAGGCACAGATTCGGTCGAGGCAGTCCGGGTCAGCAACTCCTCCCACTCCTTCGGCTCCATTCACTTCCACTCCCTCTTCTTCTACGAGCAGTGTGACTCTTGAGGACATCATGGCACAACTTCAGTGCATGGATGCTCACCTTGACACTCTCAGTGATAAGTTGTGTTAGGTGATGGGTGGCTTCATTTCTTCTCCTCCACTTACTCCAGAGGCTTCTGACGATAAGGATGACAATGATGATTCTACTGCTTCCAATGATGAGGATGATGGAGATGTTAGCTCTTCCAATGCTAACGAGATGTCTACTTGACACTCTTACCTTTTGTCACTCGTGACAAAAAGGGGGAGTAGTTTTGACTATGAGAGTAGTCATAGTTAAGGGGAGAGTTAGTATAAGAGATTTTTGTTAAGGAGAGAGTTGATATTGAGCAGTGTAGTGAGGATTTTATGTATCTTTTTCTTTTCTCTTCTTTTTAGATACATTATATCTTGTACATGGGTCTTGTGACCATTTTGACATATATTGTACTTATATTCTTTATATATTGATGTATGTTGTTTTTCACCTACCCTTACATATGTTGTTTCTTTTCTCTCTTTATGCACGTATTTCTTAGATCTTGTAAGCAATCTATTATTTCTATTTCACACTAAGATACCTTGATGAGTTTTGTTTAAAGTGTTTCAGAAATACAGGTTGTCAAAGTCTTCTTGCCATGAACTCTCTTCTTGCAAAGTTTTTCAAGAGTTTGTGTTAGAATAGATTTTATTGTATTTAACAAGTGAATATGAGTTGAGTGATTTATGACTTCTCTCATATATTCATTTATTTGTTATGGTTTTGTCACGGATTGCCAAGGGGGGGAGACTGTTTGGACATATGTGTTTCACATGTTAGGAACATATGTCACTATTTTATATAATTTGCTAATCTTTTGACAAAACGCACTTTACTTGTAATTGGGTAGACCTAGGATGTATTTGATGCTTCAAGAAATCATGTTTCAGTTCAAGTGTTAAAGCCATGCAAGTCTGTCCAAGAATCAAGTGTGAAAAGTGCTATTCATTAAAGCTCGACAGCTAGTATCTATCAAGAATGAGCTATCTGAATCCCGTGGCTTGACAGTAGCTCGATAGATAGGGTATCTGTCGAGGTTTATGAAACTCAGATTTTCAAGGCTATTTTTCATCCAATCCATGATTATATGTTTGGGCTTTCTTTTCTCACAACCCTAACATATATAAGGATTATTTTAAGGGTCATCAAAGGTGACACAAGTTGCACAAGTGTTAAGCAAAGTTTTGTTCAAGAAAATTGTGATCGGAGACAAAATCTGCCTTAGTTCATCTTTCTTGTGAAGAAGCTGATGTGTTTGTACACCATAGGGTTTATTGAACAAGCAACTTCGTGTTCTTCATCGTCTGGATGAACTAAAAAACTTTGCAGCCAACATCCTTCTCTCGTTAGTGATTGAAGTCACGTACTAGGATCAACGCAATTGGTTAGTCATGTACTGGGAGCCGTGCATTGAAAATGAGAGATTGTCACTATAGAACAAGTCCAGTTGGGTATTAGGGTTAGGGTTCAACTGTAGGTTGGTATAAGGTACTGGGATTCCTTTACTTGTAACCGCATGTTGTGATAATAGTGGATTCTCAGGAGTGGTAACCTTAAAATCACCCGGTGGGGTTTTTTGCCGTGCAGGTTTTCCCCATTCGTAAACAAATCACCGTGTCAATTTATTTTCCGCTGCATACTTAGTTTAATTGGTGATTTGTTTGTTCTATCACGCGTTTGCATGCTAATTTGATTAATTAATAAACTTGGCTAATTAATCAATTAACTCATCACAAGAGGTCAATACATTTTTGGCTATCAATAAATATTGAAAAAATAAAAGAGGTTGTCTATCAAGAAGAGCACAGCACACCCCACGTCCACAACACAATAGTTTTATGATTTATCTCCCAATCTCCTTTCATTCTCTCACTCACACGCTTTTGCACAAACAGAAAGAAACCCAAAAACCGCTCTCCAATTCAGCCTAGACTATGATTGCATGAATGGACAGTAAGTTTGAAAAAATGGTCATAATTGATGGCAAAGTATATGAATATATAGCAAAGCGTGAAATGACTGATGAAGAAATCAAGCGCTATTATGATTAGTTTAATAAGAGCCGGGTAAGTCTTTCTTTCTTAATTTCACTAAAATTTTACACATCAGTATTATTTGAATAAATAAAACAAAAAATTCTAATAGGACAAAAAAAAAAGACTTACGTTCAAAATAGGACTCAAAAAACAATTACCACCTTTATATTATTATTAATAAAATTTCAATTCAAAATATGTAGATATTTGTTTATATTGTTATTAATGAATTTTATCTTTGATGTCGAATTTCTTATTTGCTTTCATATGTGCCTGAGCTTTTCTTTCTATCTTATTCTTTTATTATGCTTAGAATTGATTTTCTTTTGAACATTTTGGTTAATCTCCACATTTATATTGACATTGTTCTCGTGGGTTTGGTTTTTGGGTTGGAATTTCTACTAATTATTTTATATTGTATATGGCAAATAAAGCATCTCTAAGTTTTTCGATAAATTTTTATTCGGTATGTTATATATAAATTTGTTGAATTTGGTTGGTTTTGAAGTAGAATTTGTGGATTCTATAAATTTTGAAGTTTTAGGTATGGAGTTTTTGGTATTTGCGTTTCAGTAGGTTCATCTTAATTCTTCACCTTAAATGTTTTTTATTTAGGTTTGTGTGATTTTTGGTTTATTAATTATTTGCTTGGATTAATTTCAATTAATTATTTGTTTGGATTCAACATAAAACATAATGGAATTAGGTATTATAATTTTGATATTATTACATGTTTTGAATTGTTTATATTTTTATTACTTCAAGAAAGTCATATTGTTACTCAAATTTGAAACTTGATGTGTCTTCCTCATAACATGGTCTTTGTTTATATCTTTGCAGTTTATATTAGTTTTGAGTGTGTGTATACACACACACACACACATAACTATTGAGAGTATTGCCGTATTAATTAAAGAATTGTAAATTACTTTTTAGATTCGGTAACTATGCACTTACAACTCAATGATGTTCTATGTTAGACAACACTTTTAAACTATGGAAAAATATAGAAGTTAAATATTTCTTCTTTTTAAAAAAAAATACTAATTTGCAAAATGTCTAATTACTCATTGTTGGATTTTTTTTTCATAGTCAATAACTTTTCCCTGCATCGCACTGGTTAGCCACTAGTTAGTATTAATTCTTGATTTGAAAGTTCAAGGACAGAGTGTTAGGACATATGTGGTTCACATGCTAAGAACATATGTCATACTTATTTATGTAAATTGGCTAATCCTTTGACAAAACGCACTCTACTTGTAATTGGGTAGTTCTAGGTGTTTTTAATACTTCAAGACACAAGGTTTCAAGATCAAGTGTTGAAGTCATCAAGTCTGTCCAAGAAAAATCAAGCTGAAGTGCATTTTCATTAAAGCTCGACACCTGCTCGATAGCTCTTCGACACCTGCTATCTGTCGAGATTTAAAAAATCAGATTTTCTGATCTGATTTCTTGGGATCCGTGAATATGTTTTTGAGCCTTGTTTTCTTCTAACCCTAAACATATAAAAGGATTGTTTTAAGAGCCGTCAACAGAGACACAAGTTGAAAAAGCATTGAGCAATCCTTGTTCAAGCAAATTGTGATCAAAGATGAAGTTCTTAACCTAGTTCATCTTCTCTAAAGAAGTTGCTGTGTATTTGCACCAAAGGGTTTTGTGACCAAGCATCTTCCTGATCTTCATCGCATAAGATGAACTGAAGAACTTTGCAGCCAACCTCTCTTTCTAAAGTTGGTGTTTGAAGTCGCGTACTGGGATCCGCGCATCTGGTTAGTCACGTACTTGGAAGCCATGCATTAAAGGTGGAAATTGTCACTACAGATCAAGTCCAATTGGGTATTGGGGTAAGGGTTCAACTGTAGGTTGGTAAGGTACTTGGGATTCCTTTACTTGTAACCGCTTGATTTGATAATAGTGGAGTTTCGGGAGTGGTGACCTGAAAATCACCCGGTGGGGTCTTTGCCGTTAGGATTTTCCCCATTCGTGAACAAATCACCGTGTCATTTAATTTCCGCTGCATTTTTAGTTATTCGGTGATTTGTTTGTGCTGCCACGCAATTGCATGATAAATTGATTAATTAATAACTTGGCTAATTAATTAATTGGTTTAATCACAAGGGGTCATTCAGTTTGTGGCCTATCAAGTGGTATCAGAGCAGGCACACTCTGATTAGGTTTTAATCTTTGCTGTGTTGATCCATTGAGCCCCTGTTTGTCATGGCTGTAACCGGCTTTAAGAGATCTATATTTTCAAATACATCTTGTTTTTCTAATCACCATTTGTTTGAGTGTCTCAGAAAACACAAGTCTAAAAGTTATTTGAATTCTCTTATAATGACTATGGTAAAAGATCTCAGTTTGGCTAAGAAGAAACTAGACTATCTCAGAATGAAACTGTGCAAAGGAGTTCGCCTGAAAAGAGTAAAAGTTAAAGGCTTAGCTTTTAGAAGGCAATTGAGAGAAAGAACCATTCCCTCTGATTTGTCATCTAAGCATGAAGTGTGTTTCATGATGAAGTTTGCATTCAAAGTGATGGATACATGTCTTTGGTATCTTGACAGTGGTTGCTCAAGACACATGACTGGAGACCGATCTCTCTTCAAGATCTTTGAGCCCAAGAAAGGTGGTAATGTGACTTTTGGTGATGGAAGCAAGTCACAGATTAAAGGGAAAGGAATCATATCTCTACCAGGACTGCTAGACATTGCAAATGTTCTCTATGTAAAAGGCCTAAGGGTGAACCTACTAAGCATAAGTCAGATATGTGATCAAGACTTCATGGTGCTATTCTCAAAGGGAAAGTGTCTTCTCATGAATGAGTCTGGAAAGAAGCTCATCAGTGGGGTTCGTACTTTGGACAACTGTTATGGATTGGTTCCTGATGCTGACATAGTATGTAATAGCATTCGTTTGCCCAATGAAGATCTATGGCACCAACGAATGGGACATGCTAGTTACAAGCATCTATCCATTGTTTCTAAGCATGAATCTGTCTTGGGGATACCAAAACTTAGCAGAATGAGCAATGTGGTATGTGGACCATGTCAGCTTGGGAAACAGACAAAAGCTAAGCATCCAAGCACTCAGACATCCGCTACCTCCAAACCATTGGAGCTGTTAAATTTAGATCTTATGGGTCCAACCAAAACTGAGTCTCTTGGTGGTAAGAGATATATCATGGTGGTGGTAGATGACTTCACTAGATACACTTGGGTCATCTTACTTCGATCCAAGTCTTATGCTCCTGAGCACATTGAGTCCTTGTGCACAAGACTGCAGAATGAAAAGAATTTAAAGATTGATCGAATTCGAAATGACCATGGTAAAGAATTTGAGAACTCATACATGGAGTCTTTCTGCTTAAAATCAGGTATATCTCAAGAATTCTCTGCTCCTATTACACCTCAACAGAATGGTGTGGTAGAAAGAAAGAATAGAGTTATTCAAGAGATGGCCAAAGCCATGTTGCATAACAAAGATGTGGCTCGAAACCTATGGGGAGAAGCCGTAAACACTACATGTCATACGGTGAATAGGGTGTATTTCAGACCCGGTACCAAAAAGACTCCCTATGAGTTATGGAAAGGAAGAAAGCCAAATGTGAAGTATTTCAGAATATTTGGAAGTACTTGTTTCATCCTCAAGGATAGAGAGAATGTGGGAAAGTTTGACTCTCGGAGTGATGAAGGTATATTTCTAGGTTACTCTTCCACTAGCAAGGCCTATCGGGTATACAATAAAAGAACTATGAAGGTAATGGAGACTGTAAATGTTGTCATTGATGAGTCTTCAGATTCCAGTTCTGAGAAAGGCATTGATGAACTCTCCAAGGAAATTCTTCCCCCTGAGCCTAAGGAAGTTCAAGACCTTGTTGACCTAGAACCTGCATCTCCTAGTACTCCCGGTACTCCCAGTGTTGTGGAAGAAGCTGCAGAAATTCCAACTTCACCAAATTCTGAATCTCATCAGGAGAAAGGACCTTCCTCTAGAATTAAATTGAATCATCCTCCAGAAGTTATTATGGGAAACATGAATGAACTCACATTAAGGAAGCGAACAGTTGATAAATGTGTTGCTAACTTTATGTCTTATTCTTGCTACTTGTCACAGGTTGAACCCAAGAAAGTGGAGGAAGCACTACAAGATGAAAGTTGGGTTGAAGCAATGCATGATGAACTGCTCCAGTTTCAGAGGAATGATGTTTGGACTCTTGTACCTAGACCGGAGGGTGAGCACATCATTGGTACAAAGTGGATTTTCCGCAACAAGACTGATGAAGAAGGCAATGTGATTCGAAACAAGGCTAGACTTGTGGCTCAAGGATACTCTCAAATGGAAGGAGTAGACTATGATGAAACATTTGCCCCAGTTGCCCGAATGGAGTCCATCAGAATTCTGCTTGCCCTAGCATGTCATCTGAAATTCAAACTCTATCAGATGGATGTGAAGACCGCCTTTTTGAATGGGCTGCTTAAAGAGGATGTCTATGTGGCTCAACCAAAAGGGTTTATTGATCCACACTTTCCGGATCATGTGCTGTATCTCAAAAAGGCACTTTATGGGTTGAAACAAGCCCCTAAAGCTTGGTATGACAGACTCACACAACATCTGGTGTCACACGGGTTCATAAGAGGAAAAGCTGACCAAACTCTCTTCGTCAAAAGGGAAGATGGCGAGTTGATAGTTGCTCAAGTATATGTTGATGATATCATCTTTGGATCGACTAAAGATGAACTTGCTCATGGCTTCTCAAAACTCATGCAAGCCGAGTTCGAGATGAGCATGATTGGAGAGCTGACTCACTTCCTTGGATTGCAGATTCGTCAACAAGATTCAGGTATATTTCTATCTCAATCTAAATATGCTAAGAATCTTGTGAAAAAATTTGGCTTGGAATCTGCTAGTTCTGTTCGAACCCCTATGAGCCCCAATGTTAAACTCACTGTAGATGTGTTAGGCAAGAGTGTTGATCCTTCTCTATATAGAAGCATGATAGGTAGTCTTCTTTACCTTACTGCTAGTAGGCCTGACATTAGTTACAGTGTTGGTGTGTGTGCTAGATATCAAGCTAATCCCAAAGAATCACATATGACTGCTTTAAAAAGAATTATAAAGTATGTCAAAACTACCGCTGAATTCGGTGTGTGGTACAGCAAGGACATAAATGATGTCTTAGCTGGATATTCTGATGTGGATTAGGCTGGGAATGCTGATGATAGGAAAAGTACTTCGGGGGGTTGTTTTTATGTAGGCAACAATCTTGTCTCTTGGATGAGCAAAAAGCAGAACTCCATCTCCTTATCCACTGCAGAAGCTGAGTACATTGCTGCTGGTAGCTGTTGCACACAACTCCTTTAGATGCAAAAACTCCTTCATGATTATGGTATTTGTCAAGATCATCTCACTATCTACTATGACAATACCAGTGCCATCAATATCTCTAAGAATCCGATTCAACATTCTCGAACCAAACACATAGAGATTCGACATCACTTCATTAGGGAGCTTGTCGAAGATGGTATTCTAACTCTTGAGTTTATTCACACCGATGATCAGAAGGCTGACTTGTTTACCAAACCTCTTGATAGCAAACGTTTTAAATTCCTTCGTCAAAACATTGGTGTTATCTCCATGGATTGATTTCCCTCTCTTCTCCCTCTTCCTCATGCATTTGCATCTAGTTTTATGCTTTGCTTTGTTAACATGTTTTTGTGTGTTTACTTTCAGTTTTGTTTATTTTGTTTTTGATATAAAAATTGAAAAAAAAAATCAGAAAAATACAAAAACAGTGTGTGTTATGTGTACTTTGGTACTTGTGTACCTTGGATGGCCAATGAAACAAAGTTTTCTAAACTTTGTATCTCTTGTAGCTTAGATGAGCATCTTTATGCACAACTAAGCAAATGAGCTTTGTGGCTCTTGTTTGTGATGAGTAAGATTAGGTTATCTCTTAAAACTTAACACTCATATCACTCTTTTTGACGGGTAGGACTAGAAAATCCTAAGAGAAAGGCATAAATAACCATCTCACCACTGTTGCCCGCCAATCATTAATGACATCTGTATGTTTCGGCATAGCAAAAGTGTGATGTTAATGACATTTGTGTGCTTAGGCATAGCAAAATTGAAATGTCAAATATCAATGGGTATTTCTTTTCTTTCTCATAAGCCCATGCATGATATGCTTAAAAAGAAAATATGCAAAGAAAATAAAAAGCAAAAAGATCAAAATGCTTTAAAAATGGTTGCAAGCGTGTATTCTAGGAGATGTGGGAGTTATAAGATGTATCTCGAAGGTGATAGTCCCCATCAAACAGTTATGATTGTGTGTGAGTTAAAAGTTATTTTCTCATATCTCAAATCATCATAACATGTATACACTTATGCAATCTTGCGATGTTTTTCACACACAACACGCAATATTCTTTGCTACTTTTGATACATGTTCAGGTACAATGTGATTTGGCCATCACTAAGGTTTTACATGTGCTTTTGTATGCTCACTAAACTGTCCTGACTTGTTTTTGAAAAATAAAATTTGTTAGACTTGTTTAGTGTGTGTGTGTTTTTGGGAGATCCATGTGCTTAAATTTTTCATTGAGAGATGATTTTGAGAGCTTTTTATGTTGATTGGATCATTGTTGAGGTGTTTGTTAGATTGCATTCATATCTGTGTTTTTCTCTTCTCGAAAAACTGCTTTTCTCTGCTGGCTCGACACCTCCTCGATCATCTGTCGAGCTTCTCAAGCCTTTTCTTATCGCAATCTCGACACCTGTCTCGACAACTTGTGGATCGATCGAGATTTCTCCTGTCTCCTCGATACCTCCTCGACACCTAGTCGATCGATCGAGCTTCTGTTCTTTGAAACTGGTTCTTATATCTCGACACCTCTCGATACCTTCAGCTGTCGACGGCCATTTCCTCGATACCTTCCTCGATAGCATCCTCGATACCTCTCGACACCTCAGCTGTCGAGATTTATTGAGGTGTCTATTTAAGCTCCTGTCGCGATTTTTTCTTCATTTGCTCGATCTCTCTCGATCTGTCCGTGGCGGTTCCTCTCCCAAACACCTTTTTCTCACTCAAATCTTCAAACCCTCTTGATTTTCGGCCTTCCCTTGATTTCAATCACCTAGTATGTTCATTTTTCCCTTCCTTTTTCATGCATTGCATGTTTTGAAACCTAGGTTTTGGAATTTTTGGAAATTTTTGGGGTTTTTCAAAATTGATGAGTTTTTCTTGAAATTTTGGGTTGGGTTTTCACTTAAATACTTTTAAAATGTCATACATTGCATTCCATATGCATTAGAGTGATATTTACATGCATTTAGATGTGTGTTTCTTGTATGTGTGCTGATAGGTTTGGATTGGGCTGAGCCCATGATGCCTTTTGATTTGCATGTCACATGCTCATGCATTCCCATGCATACGTACTTTTTGTTCAATATATTTGTCATATTTGAACTGTTTGGGACTTTTCTGATTGTCTCCCTCTCTATCTCTTTCTCATTCTTTTACGTTAGTTGTGTCTATGGCACCCAAACGTAAATCCACTCCTGCTCGGAACCCTCTGCATTCTGGAGCTTCCTCTTCTTCTGACTCTGCTCCTCTTAACCTTCGGTTCCGTGATGGAGATGCCCACAAGGCATTTACTGAGAACTTTTCTAGACGAGGTGTTCATTCGGAATGCCAAGTCATTTTGGCGGACTTCGCCGACACTGACCTTCCCTCTGTCATTCACAGTAGGGGATAGGGGTCACTGTGTGATGTCTCGATCACTTGTCCACTCGTGCTAATTCAGGAGTTTTACTCCAATATGCACGGGTTTGATTGTTCAGTACCTCTTTTTCACACTCGCGTTCGAGGTACGTGCTTTGCTGTCACACCGCAACTAGTTGCGAATGTGCTTAGAGTTTCCTGACTATCCTACTTATGAGCGTTTGAGGACTGTGTCCAAGGATGAGCTCATTTTTGCTTTTTGTGAGCGCCCTTCTGATTGGGGTGAGCATCAGTATACATCATATAGACCTTTTGCTAAAGGTCCTAGATTTCTTAACATGGTGATGACTTTTGTACTCCATCCTCTCTCTCACTACAACTCTATCACAGAGGCTCGTGCTCGATTTTTGCTATCTCTTCTTGAGCATCTTACGATAGATTTTCCTTCTCACTTCATTCTATCTATCATAGATGTTCATCTAGATTCGGCGTCCTGTGATAAGCTCATCTTTCCTTCCGCTATCACGAGGATTCTACGCCATTTTTCCATCCCTTTCCCTGTGTCCGACCACTTCACACACATATCTGCCATAGATGCCGCTACCGTAAAACGTAGTGAGGCTCAGTTTAGGTCGAGACAAACGGATTCCACTCCTCCCTCCCTTTCGGCTCCATCCAGATCAGCTCCATCTACATCTGCTCCTTCTACTTCTACCGGCGATGTATCTCTTGGAGACATTATGGCGCAGCTGCAGCGCATGGATACTCGCCTCGATACACTCACCACTGAGTTGTATCAGGTGAATGTTCGTGTTGGTCGTATTGCACGACGGCAAGCGACCATGGGTGGTTTTGCTTCTGAGGCTTCTCCTCCACCACCTCCTCCAATCACTTCAGATTCTGATGCTAAGGATGATGATGATGATGGTGATGACGATGATGTTTCGGATGATGATGATGGAGATGCTAGCTCTACTGATGAGATGTCTACATGACACTCTACCCTTTGTCACTTGTGACAAAAAGGGGAAGTAGTTTTGGGGGTTATGAGAGTAGTCATCTTAGGGGGAGAGTTAGTATAGGACATTTTTTATAAGGGGAGAGTTGATATGTTGAGGGATGTAGTGAGGTTTTGATGTATCTTTTCTTTTCTATTCTTGTTAGATACATTGATCTTGTATATGAGGTCTTGTGACCAGTTTTACATACATTGTATTTATTTTCTCTATATGTGGATGTATGTTTCTTTTACCTATCTCTTCATGTGTTGTTTCTTTTCTCTCTTTATACACATGTTCTTTATACTTGTATGCAATCTAATTATTTCTATTTCACACAAGATGCCTTGATGAGTTTTGTTTAAAGTGTTTCAGAAATACAGGTTGTCAAAGTCTATATGCCATAAACTCTCTTCTTGCAAAGTTTTTCAAGAGTTTGTGTTAGGATAGATTTTATTGTATTCAGCAAGTGAATATGAGTTTAGTGATTTATGACTTCTCTCATATGTTCATTTGTTTGTTGTGGTTTTGTCACGGATTGCCAAAGGGGGAGATTGTTAGGACATATGTGGTTCACATGCTAAGAACATATGTCATACTTATTTATGTAAATTGGCTAATCCTTTGACAAAACGCACTCTACTTGCAATTGGGTAGTTCTAGGTGTTTTTAATACTTCAAGAAACAAGGTTTCAAGATCAAGTGTTGAAGTCATCAAGTCTGTCCAAGAAAAATCAAGCTGAAGTGCATTTTCATTAAAGCTCGACACCTGCTCGATAGCTCCTCGACACCTGCTATCTGCCGAGATGTAAAAAATCAGGTTTTCTGATCTGATTTCTTGGGATCCATGAATATGTTTTTGGGCATTGTTTTCTTCTAACCCTAAACATATAAAAGGATTGTTTTAAGAGCCATCAACATAGACACAAGTTGAAAAAGCATTGAGCAATCCTTGTTCAAGCAAATTGTGATCAAAGACGAAGTTCTTGACCTAGTTCATCTTCTCTGAAGAAGTTGCTGTGTATTTGCACCAAAGGGTTTTGTGACCAAGCATCTTCCTGATCTTCATCGCATAAGATGAACTGAAGAACTTTGCAGCCAACCTCTCTTTCTAAAGTTGGTGTTTGAAGTCGTGTACTGGGATCCGCGCATCTGGTTAGTCACGTACTTGGGAGCCGTGCATTAAAGGTGGAAATTGTCACTACAAATCAAGTCCAATTGGGTATTGGGGTAAGGGTTCAACTGTAGGTTGGTAAAGTACTTGGGATTCCTTTACTTGTAACCGCTTGATTTGATAATAGTGGAGTTTCGGGAGTGGTGACCTGAAAATCACCCGGTGGGGTTTTTGCCGTTAGGGTTTTCCCCATTCGTGAACAAATCACCGTGTCATTTAATTTCTGCTGCATTTTTAGTTATTCGGTGATTTGTTTGTGCTGCCACGCAATTGCATGATAAATTGATTAATTAATAACTTGGCTAATTAATTAATTGGTTTAATCACAAAGGGTCATTCAATTTGTGGCCTATCACAGAGTATTCTCTCTAATTAATATTATTTCTCCCATTTAATGTATACACCTATATCTTCCAATTGTCAACAACACCCAACCCCCTCTTTGGCCTCTTGTCTTTAAGGCAAATGCTAACGGTTATTTTAGCACCAAATATTTTTTAGGCCACAACTTTTAGCACCAAAGCTGAATAGTCCCCTATAATAGTATAAAAATAATAATCATTCACAGTGGCATTTAACTTTTGAGACTTAAGTTGTGGCCAAAAAAAAAAACCTAGTGCTAAAATAACCGTTAGCATTTGCCTTAAAGACAAGAGGTCGAAGAGGGGGTAGGGGGGTTGTTGACAGTTGGAAGATATAGGTGTATACATTAAATGGGAGAGATCATATTAATTAGAGAGAGTACTCTGTTTGATTTTTTTCTTCCTTGAACTTTCAAATCAAGAATTAATACTAATTAACTATACATAAGTTTGTTTTTTTCTTCCTTGAACTTTCAAATCAAGAATTAATACTACCTATACATATGTTTGATTTTTTTTTCTTCCTTGAACTTTCAATTCAAGAATTAATATTGCTTATACATATAGGTATAACCGTATAAGTGCCAGAGGGAGGAATGAAAGAGCTTAATAGCCCCCTATACTTAAAATAAAATAAAATGAGAGAAAGAGAAAAATGTCTCCCAAGAATATTTTTTTAAAATATGGTATTATATTTATGTAAATGATTAGTGCATTATATTTTTCCCTCTTATTACATTTATACAATGCATAAATGCAGTAGCCCACTGATCATTAGAGCACTTTCATCAGTCTCTCTATATTACAAAAAGTGCATTATTTTACATATTTTTACTCAAAATTTACCCGCATCAATCCTTCTAGAATATTGTGCATTTTCAAAATTGCTATAATAAACCTGCATATTTACACAGTTATTGTAGCTTTCTATTTGATTTTTTAATTATATTTTCTCTCTCTTTTCTCATTCTCTTCTCTCTCTTCCTCTACCCTCTTTCTCCTTGATAATAGTTTAACTTTGCATATTTATATCATTATTATAAAGCATTATCAAACTTATTTTGAGTTAATTCATGCAGTTTATATTTGGTTTTGGAATAATACTAAATAATCAATTTTGTGCTTAGTTGAATTTTAATGCGTGAATTTGTCTTTTGTAGGAGAATGGAATTAAATGAGTGGATTTGTGCAAAGAAGAATGCTAATGGATTTTAATTTTATAAGGGCCATAATTAAGTCAAAGTAGGCCAACCCAATGAAATTTAAGTCCAATTGGAGCAAGGAATCAAAGAAAATTTGCACCAAATCTAAGTCCAATTTGGACAAGGATTCCAGCTTGTGCACCACTTAGTATTTTGGGCTTACCAAAAGTCCGAATTCTGAATTTAAATGGACCAAAAATGTCGGTTAAGTGAAACCTAAAAACCTGAGATTTTCTCCAAATAGGAATTCAACTTGTAATAGGATTCCTTGACCTATTTAAAGCCTCTTTATGGAAAAATTCAGGAGAGAGCTGCTGTAGAATGCAATTTAGGTTTCTTAAAGTTTCTTTACAATTGTTAGAGTTTTATTTATGTTATGGCTTGTTAGAAGCCTTGCTAAGGCAAGTGGAGAAACCCAACCGTTTATTGGTATGTTCTTAACAATTATTTAATAGTTTTAATGCTACATTATTATTTTTTTTTATTGATTTACTCATCTAAAAAAGTGTTTAGTTCTGTATAATTCTTTTATTTATCATAGACTCTAGGTACGTTAAATGCTTAATATTCCTTGCAAACTAATTCACTAGTTTTGTTTTGCCTAAAATCAATTGATTTTATGAAACTACCTTAGACAATTAGTTCTTGAGTTCTTATTGTTAAATCATCCGACTAAGATCATCCTTCGTATGAATTTTAGTTGAGTTATAAATTTTAGTGTGTGGTAAGGTGGGTGGGGCTGTGGGTAGGTAGCTGTGAAATAATAATAATAATAATAAAAGTGAGAAAAATATTATTTAAATAAAAGAGGGTGTATTATAGATAATCTAATGTGGTTGTTTTTGCAAAGTGTTTGTATAAAATAGAAAAAGTAAGTTATTATACTAAAATAGATAGAAAATTCTAGATAAACTGATGCGAATACTCTTAGGGAAACATGGTGGGACCTTGTACGTGTTGTATGTTCTAATATGGCAATTTTCATTAGCCTCACAATAGCCTATTGCAACACTTTTCTTGTGATGGTTTGAGTTGCCACAATAAACCATATGAGCCTTTAAAAGTGATTTTAGTGATTTTAGTGTTTGAACCCAGATCCACAAAAATACTCAATCCATCACCAATTGAGAAAATCCCATCTTGAGCCCATAAAATCCACCTTCACAAACCCAAAAAATTAAAAAAAAAATCCCTTGCAAAACCCCAAAAAAATTTCTCAACTCATAGAAAACAAATCGTAAATAACCCAACAACAAATCACACCAGCTCGTCTCTTCCTCTTTTACGATTCAAATTTGTCAAAAACCCAAAACACATACAACAAACCCATCTTAGATTTAATTACAAGAAACCAATAGTGAAATGAGAAAGTGAGGACGGAGACGAAAACTGAATCATTGTCAGCAATGGCAGTGATGAAAAATTAATTGAGTTGATCTTCACTGAAAATGACCTTAAGGGTCCATTTGATTGGGGAGATGGAAAAGTGAAACGATAGAAAAGTAGGAGAATAGAAAAGATTTTTGTTTACCCATTTGTGTTTGGTTGGAGGGATGAAAAACTCATTTGTTTGGTTGAGAAGAAAAGTGAGGGGATAGAAAATGTACTTTGTATAAAATTACTCTCATGCCCCTATTGCATAATATAAGAAATAATTTCCTTACAATCATTATAAATAAAAAAAATAAAATAAAATAAAAACCTTATTATCGATTAAAATTAAAAGAATAACATCTTATAAAAATTAACATGTCATTAATATTATTATTTTATTTTATCAGCACATCATTAATATTTTTAGAGATGCTTTCTAAAAAAATAGAGATGAAAGCCACCAAGAACCCCCACCATTTGATTAAAAACAAAAAACAAAAAAACAAAACAAAACAAAAATCAAAAGCAAATGTTTGTTGAAAAAAAAAAAAACATAACTTAAGTTCCTCAACGCACAAACAAAATGGCAAGACACAGTAGAGAGGGGCAAAATTGGTCTTTGGCTGGCATCCATGTTTTCTCTTCAATTTTCTTGCTGATTTTGGGAGAAAACACATAAACCCCACCAATTTTCCTTCCACAAACCCACCCAACCAAACACCCCAATAAATTTCTTTCCCTTCCCCTTTTCTCCCCATTTTATTCCATCCTCTCTAAAATCCACCTAATCAAACAGACCCCTAAAGCAATCTTAAATCAATCCAAGTAAAATCTTCAAGTCCACCTTCATTTCCAATGCGTCACCTTTTTCCTCCAAATCCTAGCTTTTAATTTACTTGAGTCCAATACTATCATTAATCAGTTTACCAACTGAGGATGAAGTTTTTGAGTTCTAAAAGAGGGGAAGGTGAAGAAAGGTTAGTTGGAGATGGGACTCTTAAGAGCTATGGAGCTCATCCAATTAATTGGTGTTACACGAGTTTGAGTTTAGAGGATCAATCATGCACTTTTGTAGCATATAGGGTAAGTGCAAAATGAGATATAGTTTAGGGTGGAAAAATGTAATCTCTCCTAGTAATATATACATACATATATATATATATATATATATATATTCCCAAGTGCCACATTAGAAATAAGAACAAATTAAATATTGATTTTTTGTTTCATTTGGTTTAATGTTTCAAGACTTTTCTAATTAAAAAATTAATATTCTTTGTATCCTTTGATTCAATGTTTCAAGACTTTTCATCCTGCACATACACACAAAACTCATTGCATTTTAATTCATCATTTTCACCTCTTGCACTTCTAGCCCTTTATATATTATATACCCATAGCGCTTCATGCGATCCTATGTAATTTACCTTCAATGTTTCAACAACACCTACTTAGCTCTAATATTATTGTTTCATCTAATCCTAACTCGTATGAGTTGGTTATAACCAAGGAAAGGAGGCCTGTATTTTATATTGAATGACAATGACAATTATGATTTTGATGTTAAGATTGGACGTTGTGGATTTGTGGGTTTTGTAAATAAAGTGATTGACTGTAGGTGTTTGGGATGTGTGTTTTGTTTTAGAATTAAAAAGAAAGAGAAAGGCGCATTCTATATTAACTTTTATTTGATAATATTCCTCCGAAGTTTTTTTTTTTTTTTTTTTTTTTGAGGGTCTGGTTTTTTTTTTTTTTTTAATTTCTCATTAATTCAATTTAATAATTATATTATAGATATGCATGTGCAATTTATAATTGTTGCTCTTTGTGATGAACTCATCACTAATAAAGTTCTAACAATTATGCTGTAAGACATATACAACATTCTCCAAAACTATCTAATATAAAACATTATAACATTATTTGTATATCACAAAGGTAACTTACTACTTAACATTAATTTGTTGTCTATCTCTCTAGCTAAGCAAGTAAAATTAAAATATTAATTATTTAGTGTAATTCAAACCCACGTTTTTTGTTTTTTCTGCGAAGACAAATGTAACACAAAATAAAAATATTCCTTATAGGATTTTCATAAATAATAAAACTTTCTGAAATCTTAATTTTAATTAACCCTTTTTATTTAATTTATTTTCTTCTTTGAAAAAAGTCCCTTATACATAGGGTTTCATTCTTCTTCAGATCAAAAAAAAAGCTAACCACCGATCAAAAAAGTCTCTCCAGATCTAATCCTTCTTCAGATCCTTCTTCTTCTTTTAGATCAAGCCCAACAAATCTAAAGATCTGACCGTGTAGCTTCTGTGAAGGCTGAAGGAGGAATTTTTTTTCCATTTAACAATAAATATAAAAAAATTTAGTTAGTTGTCATTTTTTAGAAGAATATTGAAAACTAGCATCTCGAGTGTCTAAAACTCGAGTTTCAAGATAAAACTCGAGTTTTTAAGTCTCGATTTGTAAGCGGATGGGTCTGATTTGGAAAAAAATCCATGTGAAAATCGAGTTTTAAACACTCGAGTTCCGGAAAACGCCGCTGTAGGGCCTAAAAACGCCACTATAGGGCTCATAAAGGATACTTATGAAAAAATTTTGCAGGAAACGCCGCTATAGAGCTTAAAAACGTCACTGTAGAGCTTAAAAACGCCACTATAGGGGCTCCCTGAACTTGAATGGACACTTAGAAAAAAAATTTTGCAGAAAAACGCCGCTATAGGGCTTTAAAACGTCACTATAGAACTTAAAAACGCCACTATAGGGGCGATCACACAAAATTTTTTTTGCATAAAACTCGAGTTTCTAAAACTCGAGATTTGTGTGGCATTTTCAGCAGTGAAATTCTTGCAAAGCGAGTCTTTAAGACTCGATTTTTAATATGGATCTCGAGTTTCTAAAACTCAAGATGCTATTTTTCTTACTTCTTACCAACGTTGTCTAACTTACTATATTCTTCCCCCACCCATCGCTACTCTGCCCATTCCCCCGCTGAAGGAGGCCAAAGTTGTTTCTTTTTCCTCTATGCTACTTTTATTTCTTCCGTTTCTTCTTCCGTGTGCTTCTTCTATTTCTTCATGATAGTGGTGTCTGTGGAACTCGAGTCCTTCATACTCGAGTTCCCTTTTCGATCTTCACTCAGGATGTTATTTACCAAATATGTTGGTTTTCTGGTCAATTAACAAAGTTGGTTTTCTTGTCAATTAACAAAGTTGTTTGCAAAATCTGGCCAAATGGCAAAAAAAAAAATTCCCCAATCCATACCAACTTTTTTTTTTTTTTAATTTCTTTAAAAAAAATTTGAAAATTTTGTTATCCTAGTTCATATAGCTATCACAAATCTCTTACCATCCACAGTAGCGCATATCATCTTTTTTTTTTGTTCAAATGTCAAAACGTTTTTTATTCAAACTTTCAATGTTATCCAGAAAATAAAACATCTATTCTCACCATCCTCGTCTATTATAGCTCTCTATCTTCTTCATAATGAACAAAAAATTTCACTGGTCCCAATAGGATTTTCATAGATGCATTTGGGAGTTACATAATTATATACAAGAACTAGAACAAACCAAAACCAGAATTTGCCTAAGGTAATCATTATTGTTCTTATCCTATTTTCTTTTAGTTTCGGTGCCATATTGATGATATTTTATGAATTTGAAGAGGACATGCTAACAATTTTCCTAACACTACGAAGGAAAAGAGATAACGATAATTGACATGAAGTATGTTGTATCCTTATTCAGATTCATATTTGCAGTTTCTCTTGATTCTTGGGAGCTTTTATTTTATTTTTTTATTTTTTTTGGATTTAATTTTAAGAAGAGTTGGAAGCAAGAACAACAAAATTATGACACTAGTTAAAAACCATCTCTATATTGCTTTAAAATTAATAGGAATTTTTGGTATCAAAAAAAAAAAAGGGAAAAGCTTCGTTCGAGTTGGATAGTGTCAATTTTGCCCTTTTGCTTAGGGGCACACACTTTGTTTTCTGGTCAGTCTCGCGGCTCTCGCCGTAATAAAGCTCACACAGTCGCACTCTCGAGAAAGAGAACCCAATTGCAGAGATAGTGGCACTGGCGCATAAGGAGAGCAGATTGTGTGAAGTTGATGTTGATCTTTAGGTGGGTTTTGTTCTCTTTAAGACTTTGATTGTTTGCTTCTTCTTCTTCTTTTTCCCTCTAGTACCAATGCCATAAAAATTGTCTAAGAAGATATCTAGTATCTACCGCTTATGCTTCTATGTCATTGATTTAAGGGCATCTTTGTAATTAAGTACATGCTCTGCTCACTTGCATCCTTACTGCCAACACTAGAATTTTATTAATTCAGGAAAAAAAAAAATGTAGTATTCCTCATAGCTTAAAAATTGCTTTTTAGTTATGAAGGATATAACATTTTTGTTTCTCATAATGTAATGAATTCCTTGGCAGATGGATTTGCTTGCATGGCCCCCTACCCATTATAGGTTGCCTAAACAGTGATTTTGAACATTATGTATCATTGGAAGTTTATGTTGCATGTTAATTTTTTAAAATATGCAAATTGATGATTGTGGTCATGTTGGATATACTTATAATGTGAGATTGATGAAGCACTATTAAGTGCTCACGTTTCTTAACAGTTACTTTTGAAGAAGATATCATATTCAAGTGGAGTCATTGTCCAACTTAGAAATGAAAGGCAAGCAGGGCCTTCCATTGTGAAATTGAGCAATGGAAAGGTAGTTCTTCAAGGTGTTGCTTCGAAATTTTGCTCTCTCTGCCCCCCTTTGCTCCCAATTTAAAATAGATGAACTACTAAATGAATGGATAAGAAATAAATAAATGAAAGGAGTTGCAAAAATTAGTTTGTTTTATAACTCCAGTTATTTCTTTCAATTCTTTGTGATTTGGTTGAAGTTTGCGTGCAAAATGCCATGTTTATGCTCTTACTTGATTTCAGTACTATCAAACTGACGATTTAATGGTATATTAAATATGTTCGTTGGTTATTCCTTCAGTTTGTCCTTTCATCCTATTTCGAACCGACACTATTTTCTTCCCCACTCATTGTTTCATATACTGAATTCTTCTCAATGGTCAAGTATTTTTATGTCAAAATTGGTAAGCCTTTGAACAAAAGTTATATGCTACTTTCTCATTTTAACTATATTTGTATCGTACTTTCGCAACTACATATATTGTAAATTTGTAACTCTATGAAATTCTATGATTGAACTATATGAAAATATGTCATAGAAAATTTGATTATGAATTGAAAATTATGATATTAAACCCAAAAAAAAAAAAAAAGTGCCTCATCACATGTGCAAAGCATGTGAGATGAGGCTAGTAATATGTTTTAGTCTTATACTACAGGAATTACCTTTATTGATGCTATAGTAAGCTTTGAATAAAGTAGTTCAATAGAAGAATGAGCTATTTCCAGCAGTACAATAATAGGATTATCCTTCGCCATGGCGCATGTAAAACAATCAAAACATATGAATTTTTTTTACATGTCAAAACATGTGAAAAAAATAACATTAGATAGGACACAGATAAGAAAAATATGATATTCAAATACGAAAATTGGTTTAGAACCCAAATACTTAAACAAATGGTAAACAAAAACTTAACACACATTTGAAATAATATTTGTGCTTAATGACTTTTTATTTTTCAATATTTAAATTTTTTGTTTTTATGTTTTTTCATATGATATTTGATAAATTTTAACATATCATGTTTACTTTTCATTTTCTATTTTAAAATTCTAAATCTCGTATATACCAAAAATTGATTGATGTCTTGGCCTTATAATAAAAAACAATTATCATAAAACAAATGCCATAAGTTGAAATTCAATATATCAAAACTTCATAAACATATATCTATCTATATATATACACACACACACACACACACATACATACACACATTGAATTTTTTATATGCTAAATTAAAATTACACCATCTAACTTTGTCAAAAATTTCATTCAATTCTATAAGTTTAATTTTGTTCAATTTAGTCTTTTAACTTTTTAACTTTATTCAACACCATTATGAAAAATATAAAGTGACAAGAGAACTCTGTCACTCCATATTAAAGTGATATTATCATTACCAAACCTGATTCTAAGATGTGTATAATGTTATGAAATTTTAAAGTACTTACAAGTGTACAAACCATACCGAAGTATAGTTTGACAAGAACGAGGTCAAACCTATAGGGACTTGAATGAATGTAGGAAAATTAATTAAACCTTAACCAAATTAATCCTAATCTAGTTTAATAAAAATTGGTTTTTCTGAGATTAAATCAACTAAGCAAATAATAAAATTAAAAAACAATTATCATAAAACAAACGCCATAAGTTGAAATTCAATATATCAAAACTTCATAAACATATATCTATCTATATATATATATATACACACACACACACAACATACATACATACACACATTGAATTTTTTATATGCTAAGTTAAAATTACACCATCTAACTTTGTCAAAAATTTCATTCAATTCTATAAGTTTAATTTTGTTCAATTTAGTCTTTTAACTTTTTAACTTTATTCAACACCATTATGAAAAATATAAAGTGACAAGAGAACTCTGTCACTCCATATTAAAGTGATATTATCATTACCAAACCTGATTCTAAGATGTGTATAATGTTATGAAATTTTAAAGTACTTACAAGTGTACAAACCATACCGAAGTATAGTTTGACAAGAACGAGGTCAAACCTATAGGGACTTGAATGAATGTAGGAAAATTAATTAAACCTTAACCAAATTAATCCTAATCTAGTTTAATAAAAATTGGTTTTTCTGAGATTAAATCAACTAAGCAAATAATAAAATTAAAAAACAATTATCATAAAACAAACGCCATAAGTTGAAATTCAATATATCAAAACTTCATAAACATATATCTATATATATATATATACACACACACACACAACATACATACACACATTGAATTTTTTATATGCTAAGTTAAAATTACACCATCTAACTTTGTCAAAAATTTCATTCAATTCTATAAGTTTAATTTTGTTCAATTTAGTCTTTTAACTTTTTAACTTTATTCAACACCATTATGAAAAATATAAAGTGACAAGAGAACTCTGTCACTCCATATTAAAGTGATATTATCATTACCAAACCTTATTCTAAGATGTGTATAATGTTGTGAAATTTTAAAGTACTTGCAAGTGTACGAACCGTACCGAAGTATAATTTGACAAGAACGAGGTCGAACCTATAGGGACTTGAATGAATGTAGGAAAATTAATTAAACCTTAACCAAATTAATCCTAATCTAGTTTAATAAAAATTGGTTTTTCTGAGATTAAATCAACTAAGCAAATAATAAAATTAAGCAAATGGTTAAACTAAGCAAAAGATATAAAGCAATAAAAAGGTGTAAACAATCAATAGAAATGAATTAAGGTTTTGGAATCCGCCCTGTAAGTTATATCAGCATATATTTGTGATCATTAATTTTTCCCAACCACTGCATGATAATCTAGAAATCAATCTTGCTATCATGAAAAATATCATCATTAAAACTTATGTTTAAAAATCTAAAGCATGTTCTTCTTCGTTTCTTAAGTATAAAACCAAATCATCAACTGCATCCATTGACAAACAAATCACAAGAGATATTCAATTTTATAATCAAGAAATAATAAACCAAGCATTCATTTAATTAAGACAAATCCTAAATCATGAGAAAAACATAATTGAACTCATATCTAGAATCTCATCTTAGTCAATTAATATGAAGCAAGAACAATTTAAATCATTAAAGAACAACTATTGTGGAAAAAATCAAATCACATAAATATTACTAATAATCGTTAACAAGGTTTCATCCTCAACCCTAATTATAAATTTAGCTACTCATAGTAATTGAAAGAAAAAATAAAAATAAAATATTAAACATTAAACATTAAACTAGACAAATAAAATAGAGAAAGAAATAGTCAAGAGAAGAGTCATAAAAAAATAAAATAAAATAAAATAAAAAACCACATTCTGCTGCCTGCACTCCAGTCCTAGCTGCCCCCCCAATTTTTTTGTTTTGCTCATATTTATATATCACACAAAGACCGACTTATACCACTTAAAAGAGAGAAGCCACCTGACACATTCCTAGTGCAAGTCGGACAAGGACTTTATTTTTATTAGTTGTAGGCCACACGTCCAGGACATTAGAATTGGGCCTCACTTCTCATTCTCTAACTTTCAATTTTTCTTTTCTTTTATTCGGGATAATTACACTTTACCCACCTGTGGTTTGCCTCTAATTTGACTTGCCTACTCGTGGTTTCATTTTTGACACTTTACCCACCCGTGGTTCATTCCGTCTATGCTCCATAACCCACCTCTAAATATTCTGTTACTCTAACATGTTTTGTCCAAAAATTTAACAAAAAATCAAATCAAACACTCCTCTTCCACACTCTCTGTTAGGAATTTAGATCCCTTAAACAACAATTAGATTAACCTAGTGAATTAGCCAAATGATTAACTTAGTCAAATTATGCAAATCTAGGTTAACACAATCAAATAATCATATCAAACATATAAAGCAGCGAAAATATAAAGGACACAAGATATGATGACTCAGGAAACCACACGGTAAAAACCTGGGGAGGATTTGACCTAACTATCCTTAAGGTAAACTTGAATCCACTACATGAAAGAATCAAAGTTCATACAATAAGACTTACAAGCCCCCACGCTTGACTTCCTATTGCTACCCACCAGTAGAACTTACTGACACGACCACGTGCAAGCTCCGAATCCACGGACTCCTTCTTTCTTGGATTCTCCACAAGTACAAGCACCCCCGCTTGTTTTTCTTTAAGCTCCAATGGTAGCAACTGAGTTGATCATCAAGGTGTAGACAACATCTTCTCCTTGAAAACCCTAAGCTTTGTGTAAAGGAAAACTCCTAAAGGATCTTACAAGAGATTTACACAAAACCGCAAATATGAGCAACAAGAGCAGCAAGAGCAACACCTAAAACGTGGCTATGGTTTGCCTTATATACCTAGGGCAAAACAGATTCTAGAAGAAGGAGACCCACAAATTCGTGTTTGGGAACATTTTGGTCTTGAATCTGTTCGGATTTCTCTTTACTTGGTGAGCTACTTTAGATGTTCTGAGCATGAAATTTTAATTTTTCTTTTACTTTCATCTACTCTTTTCCTCTTATTCTAGGTAGATTTAATGTTTGAAACCTAGGGTTTTAATTTTTTTTTTTTTTTAAATTGGGTTTCTATAAAGTAAAAGTAGCCATGTTTTAATTTTGACATGTTCTTTTACTTTCTAGTTTCTGCAAAGTGACCATTGAACCAAAAATTCGGCCATTAAATTAGCTATGACTCTGGGAGTTTCATAGATTGGCCAAGTTATCTAGCTTTATTAAAATTAGCATGTGGGAATGGGATTGCTCTGTTGCCAGGTTTGAGCGGCTGGTTACTGTCAAAGATAATAGTTTTGATGTTCAAATTAATGAGAATGAAATTGGGTTTCTGCAAAGTGGAGTTTTGTATTGTCGAGTTTTGCTGTCAAAGTAGCAAAGATTTTATTCCAATGCAGCAGAATTTTTTTGGTATTACTGAGTCTTCAAAGCAGTGGAATATGACTTGCTCGATCCACATCGGCTCTTTCCTCTTCTACGAGCGATGTGTCACTTGGAGACATCATGGCGCAGCTACAGCGCATGGATACTCGCCTTGATACACTCTCCACTGAGCTATATCAGGTGAACATTCGTGTTCGTCGTATTGCACGACGGCAGGCTGCTATGGGTGGCTATGCTTTTGAGGCTTCTCCTTCACCACCTCCTCTAGTGGCTTCTAATTCTGATGCTTCAGATGATGATGGAGATGCTAGATTTACCGACGAGATGTCTACTTGACACTTTACCCTTTGTCACTCGTGACAAAAAGGGGAGTAGTTTTGGGATATGAAAGTAGTCATTCTTAGGGGGAGAGTTAGTATAGGACATTTTTGTTAGGGGGAGTGTTGATGCTATGAGGGATGTAGTGAGGATTACATGTATCTTTTCTTTTCTTTCTTTTATAGCTACATTGTTCTTGTACATTGGTTCTTGTGATCATTTTTACACATACATTGTACTTATCTTCTTTATATGTGAATGTATGTTCTTTCACCTACCTCTTACATGTGTTATTTCTTTTCTTTCTTTATACACATGCTTCATATATTTGTATGCAATCTATTATTTCTGTTTCACACAAAGATGCCTTGATGAATTCTGTTTAAAGTGTTTCAGAAATACAAATTGTCAAAGTCTACTTGCCATGAACTCTCTTCTTGCAAAGTTTTTCAAGAGTTTGTATTAGGATAGATTTTATTGTATTTAACAAATGAATATGAGTTGAGTGATTTATGACTTCTCTCATATGGTCATTTGCTTGTTGTGGTTTTGTCATGGATTGCCAAAGGGGGAGATTGTTAGGACATATGTGTTTCACTTGTTAGGAACTTATGTCATTCTTTGATGTAATTGGCTAATCCTTTGACAAAATGCACTTTACTTATAATTGGGTAGTTCTAGATGTTTTTAATACTTCAAGAAACTATGTTTTAAGATCAAGTGTTGAAGTCATCAAGTCTGTCTAAGAAACAAGCTGAAGAAGTGCAAATTCATTAAAGCTCGACAGCTAGCATATGTCGAGGTTTAGAAAGCTGCTCAAGCCGGTGTGCTCGATACCTGCTCAACAGCTACTCGACACCTCCCATCTATCAAGGTTTAAGAAAAACAGATTTCTCTGTTTTATTTTCTTGGGATCCGTGTTTATGTGTTTGGGCTTTCTTTTCTCCTAACTCTAGAAATATAAAAGGATTGTTTTAAGGGCCGTCAAAGAGTTCACAAGTTGCACAAGCATTGAGCAAAGTCTGTTCAAGCAAATTGTGACCGGAGACAAAGTTTCACCCTAGTTCATCTCTTCTGAAGAAGTTGCTGTGTATGTGCACCTCTGGGTTTTATGACCAAGCATCTTCTTGATCTTCATCGTGTAGATGAACTGAAGAACTTTGCAACCAACCATCTTCTCTAGTTGGTGATTGAAGTCGCGTACTGGGATCCGCATAATTGGTTAGTCACGTACTTGGGAGCCGTGCAGCAAAAGGGGAACTGTCACTACAGAACAAGTCCAATTGGGTATTGAGGTAAGGGTTCAACTGTAGGTTGATATAAGGTACTGGGATTCCTTTACTTGTAACCGCTTGTTGTGATAATAGTGGAGTTTTGAGAGTGGTGACTTGAAAATCACCTGGTGGGGTTTTTGCCGTTAGGTTTTCCCCATTCGTAAACAAATCACCGTGTTATTTATTTTTCACTGCATAATTAGTTTATTGGTGATTTTTTTGTGGTACCACGCGTTTGCATGTTAATTAACTTAATTAATAAACTTGGCTAAATAAATTGGTTAATTAATCACAAGGGGTCAATACGTTTTTGGCCTATCATCAAGGAAGAAAACAATTAAACAGAGAACACTCTCTAATTAATATAATTTCTCTCATTTAATTTATACACCCATATCTTCCAACGATCAACAACCCCCCAACCCCCTCTTTGGCCTCTTGTATTTAAGGAAAATGCTAATGGTTATTTTAGCACTAGAATTTTTTTTTTTTTTTTTTTTTGGGCCATAACCAAAAACTTGCTGCGATTTAAATAATGCTCCCAAGTGCAGGATTGTCACGATGTAATAACTCGGTAAGTCCGAGGTCGAATACACAGGGAAAAGGGAATTGATTAGCAAACTACAGGAGAATAAAAATAAAATAATAAAGTTTAACTAAAGAGATTTTGATGGTTTAGTAAAGTTAATTTAAATTGAGAGAAAATAACAATATATTAAGGTGCTAAACTTTAGGGATCCGTACACAACACATATATTGGTAGTCTTAACAATATTTGTTTTATAACTCAACTGAAATTCATACGAAGGATGATCTTAGTCAGATGATTTAACAATAAGAACTCAAGAATTAATTGTCTAAGGTAGTTTCATGAAATTCATTGATTTTAGGCAAAACAAAGCTAGTGAATTAGTTCGTAGGGAATACTAAGCATTTAATGTGCCCGGAGTCTACGATAAATCAAAGGATTATACAGAACTAAACACTTTTCTAGATGAGTAAATCAATCAAAAACATAATAACATAAACATTAAAACCATAAAATAATTGTTGAGAACATACCAATAAATGGTTGGGTTTCACCCCTTGCCTTAGCAAGGCTTCTAGCAAGCCATAACACAAATAAAACTGCAAAAACTGTAAAGAAACTTTAAGAAAACCTAAATTATGTTCCACGGCAGCTCTTTCCTGAATTTTTCCCTAAAAGGCCATTAAATAGGTCAAGGAATCCTATTACAAATTGAATTCCCATTTGGAGAAAATCCCACGTTTTTAGGATTCATTTAACAGACGTTTTCGGCCCATTTAACTTCTGAATTCGTACTTTTGGTAAACTACAAAGTTGTAGCCCTTTAAGTTAGCTTTCCATCCCATCATAAACCATCTCCATTGGACTTCTGAGTTGAAAGTTATGCATGAAATACTAACTAGTGTGCCTGCTGGAATCCAAATCCGAATTGGACTTGGATTTGGTGCAAATTTACTTTGATTCCTTGCTCCAATAGGACTTGAACTTAATTGGGTTGGCCTTCTTTGACTTCATCATGGCCCTTGTAGAAGTAAAGTCCATTAGCTTTATTCTTCGCACAAATCCACTAATTTAATTTCATTATCCCACTAAAGACAAATTCACTAATTAAAATTCAATTAAGCATAAAATTGATTATTCAGAATCATTACAAAACCAACTATAAAATGCATGAATTAACTCAAAATAAGTATGATAATGCTTTCTAATAATGATATAAATATGCAAAATTAAGCTATTATCATTTAGCACCAGAGTTGAACAGCCCCCTATAATAGTATAAAAATAATAAACAATCATTCACAGTGGCATCTAACTTACGACTGCCTTAAGTATAGGGGGTTATTCAGCACTTTTCTTCCTCCCTCCGGCATTTATACGGTTATACCTACATGTATAGGTTGTATTAATTATTGATTTGAAAGTTCAAGGAAGAAAAAAATCCAACATATGTATAGGTAGTATTAATTCTTGATTTGAAACTTCAAGGAAGAAAAAAAAAAACTTATGAATAGTTAATTAGTATTAATTCTTGATTTGAAAGTTCATGGAAGAAAAAATTAAACAAAGTACTCTCTCTAATTAATATTATTTCTCCCATTTAATGTATACACCAATATCTTCCAACTGTCAACAACCCCCCAATCCCCTCTTTGGCCTCTTGTCTTTAAGGCAAATGCTAAGGGTTATTTTAGCACAAGATTTTTTTTTTTGGGCCACAACTTTTAGCACTAGAGCTAAATAGCCACCTATAATAGTATAAAAATAATAAACAGTCATTCACAGTGGCATCTAACTTATGACTGCCTTAAGTATAGGGGGCTATTCAGCTCTTTCCTTCCTCCCTCTGGCGTTTATACGGTTATACCTATGTGCATAGGTAGTATTAATTATTGATTTGAAAGTTCAAGGAAGAAAAAAATCAAACATGTGTATAGGTAGTATTAGTTCTTGATTTGAAAGTTCACGAAAGAAAAAATAAAACCTATGTATATTTAGTTAGTATTAATTCTTGAATTGAAAGTTCAAGGAAGAAAACAATTAAATAGAGTACTCTCTCTAATCAATATTATTTCTCCCATTTAATTTTTACACCTATATCTTTCAACTATTAACAACCCCCCCAACCCCCTCTTTGGCCTCTTGTCTTTAAGGCAAATGCTAATGGTTATTTTAGCACTAGATTTTTTTTTTTTTTTTTTTTTTTTGGGGCCATAGCCAAAAACCTGCGGCGACTTAAATAATGCTCCCAAGCTCAGGATTGTCACAAAGTAATAACTCGGTAAGTCCGAGGTCGAATCCACAGGGAAAAGGGAACTGATTAGCAAACTACAGGAGAATAAAAATAAAATAATAAAGTTTTATTGAAGATATTTTTGATGGTTTAGTAAAGTTAATTTAAATTGAGAGAAAATAACAATATTTTAATGCGCTAAACTTTAGGGATCTGTACACAACACATATATTGGTAGTCTTAACAATATTTGTTTTATAACTCAACTAGTGAAATTATTCTAAAATAACAATATTTGTTTTATTACTTAACAATAAGAACTCAAGAATTAATTGTCTAAGGTAGTTTCAGGAAATTGATTGATTTTAGGCAAAACAAAACTAGTGAATTAGTTCACAGAGAATACTAAGCGTTTAATGTGTCAAGAGTCTATGATAAATCAAATGATTATACAGAACTAAACACTTTTTTAGATGAGTAAATCAATCAAAAACATAATAACATAAACATTAAAACCATAAAATAATTGTTGAGAACATACCAATAAATGGTTGGGTTTCACCCCTTGCCTTAGCAAGGCTTCTAGCAAGCCATAACACAAATAAAACTGCAAAAACTATAAAGAAACTTTAAGAAAACTTAAATTACGTTCTACGGCAGCTCTTTCCTGAATTTTTCCCTAAAAAGCCTTTAAATAGGTCAACGAATCCTATTACAAGTTGAATTCCCATTTGGAGAAAATCCCAGGTTTTTAGGATTCAATTAACCGACGTTTTCGGCCCATTTATCTTCAGAATTCGTACTTTTGGTAAACTACAAAGTTGTAGCCCTCTAAGTTATCTTTCCATCCCATCTTGAATCATCTCGATTGGACATCTGAGTCGAAAGTTATGCTCGTAATACTAACTGGTGTGCCCGCTGGAATCTGAACCCGAATTGGACTTGGATTTAGTGCAAATTTCCTTTGATTCCTTGCTCCAATTGGACTCGAATTTAATTGGGTTGGCCTTCTTTGACTTCATCATGGCCCTTGTAGAAGAAAAGTCCATTAGCTTTCTTCTTCGCAAAAATCCACTAATTTAATTTCATTATCCCACAAAAGACAAATTCACTCATTAAAATTCAATTAAGCACAAAATTGATTATTCGGAATCATTACAAAATCAACTATAAAATGCATGAATTAACTCAAAATAAGTATGATAATGCTTTCTAATAATGATATAAACATGCAAAATTAAGCTATTATCATTTAGCACCAGAGCTGAACAGCCCCCTATAATAGTATAGAAATAATAAACAATCATTCACAATGGCATCTAACTTACGATTGCCTTAAGTATAGGGGGTTATTCAGCTCTTTCCTTCCTCCCTCCAGCACTTATACGGTTATACCTACATGTATAGGTTGTATTAATTATTGATTTGAAAGTTCAAGGAAGAAAAAAAATCCAACATATGTATAGGTAGTATTAATTCTTGATTTGAAAGTTCAAGGAAGGAAAAAAAAAAAAAAAAACTTATGAATAGTTAATTAGTATTAATTCTTAATTTGAAAGTTCAAGAAGAAAACAATTAAACAGAGTGCTCTCTATAATTAATATTATTTCTCCCATTTAATATATACACCTATATCTTCCAACTATCAACAACCCCCCAACTCCCTCTTTGGCCTCTTGTCCTTAAGGCAAATGCTTATGGTTATTTTAGCACCAGATTTTTTTTTGGGCCATAACTTTTAGTACCAGAGATGAATAGCCCCCTATAATAGTATAAAAGTAATAAACAATCATTCACAATGGCATCTAGCATATGACTGCCTTAAGTATAGTGGGCTATTCAACTCTTTCCTTCCTCCCTCCAGCACTTATATGGTTATATTTACATGTATAGGTAGTATTAATTATTGATTTGAAAGTTCAAGGAAGAAAAAAATCAAACATATGTATAGGCAGTATTAATTTTTGATTTGAAAGGTCAACGAAGAAAAAAATTAAACAGAGTACTCTCTCTAATTGATATTATTTCTCCCATTTAATGTATACACCTATATCTTCCAACTGTCAATAACCCCCCAATCCCCTCTTTGGCCTCTTGTCTTTAAGACAAATGCTAAGGTTATTTTAGCTCGAGATTGTTTTTTGGGCCATAACTCCTAGCACCTGAGCTAAATAGCCCCCTATAATAGTATAAAAATAATAAACAATCATTGGCATCTAAATTGCGACTACCTTATGTATAGGGGGTTGTTCAGCTCTTTCCTTCCTCCCTCCGGCACTTATACGGCTATACCTACATGTATAGATAGTATTAATTATTGATTTGAAAGTTCAAGGAAGAAAAAAGATCAAACATATGTATAGGAAGTATTAATTCTTGATTTGAAAGTTCAAGGCAGGAAGAAAACAAACTTATGTATGGTTAATCTATATATATATATATATATACTAGTATTATGCCCATGCAATGCACAGTTTAATTAAGAATCATATGTAACTTAAATAAAAGATTGAAAGCTCGAAAATGTGTTGAAAAACACAAGAGCTGTTTAGACCCCCAAATAAAAATTACGGCTCGATAGATTTTACACAACTTTAATACAAAGTGCGGAATAGTGTAAAAGCGAGCGGATGAACAAGTAAGCTACTCTAATCCATAAACTAAGCAACACAGCAGTATAATGGAATTAAACAAGAGTAGGGAAGAAGGATGCAAACACAGAAAACACCAAGACGTGTTCTCGAAGAGGAAACCGAAGAACTCAGCGAAAAACCTCTCCGCCGCCCTCCAAGCGGAAATCGATCCACTAGACAATCAGTTGGGATACATGGGTTAGCAAAAGACCCTCCAAGCCTAGTCTACCCGCTGTACCTAAGCCCTCCAAGCTCCTACTCCAACAAGGCTTCTCGGAACCGTGTCTTGTCCTAGTTATCCGGATCCCGCAACAAGCTCCATGTTGCATCTGCCATTCAAGGCTTCTTCCAATGCTTCCCAGCAGCACCAAAACGTCACACAGCACTCACAAGGTGTGGTAAGTGTTTGGGCTATCAACCTCTCAAAGATATGGATAATGGAGAGGGAAAGGTTGAGGAAATACCACAAGCAAATGTATAGAGAAAGATGGGGAAGACAATCTCTAATTACCAATGTGTTTGGCTAGGGTTTTCTCTCTGAAGCATTCCTCAACAATTGTGGGTAATGATGGTATATATAGGAGAGGTGCAAAAGGTGTGACTCAAAAAGTACAGGCTGGCAGAACAGCTAGTCTCGCGGGTGTCTCGCGGGAAGGCCTTACCCGCGAGATACTCGCGAGACACAGTTGTCTCCACCTGGCCTGACTCTTCGCATTCCAGCATGTGCCTGGCACATGGGTCACTTCGCGGGATGCTAGGTCGCGAGATACCCGCGAGAATCCTTCAGTTCTTCAAATGCTTGAGTCTTCAAACACACTCTCTAACACACAACCCTTGCAACAAGTCCCACAACAAATACAGGGTTTTAAACGATTGAACACAATTACAATCAAATTTGGCACGGAATAAAAGCCAACAAAAACACAGTTGTAAATTACAACCTTACAAAGATAACAACAACTAAGTTTTTGTATTTATCTAAAAATTGATAGAGATGTATAAAAAAATCAATACGAACAATTATAATTTTGCTATCCTTGAGGTGTTTAAAAATTATAAAAAATAGAATTAAAGGTTGATATTAGTAGTTGTATACGTGTACTATGATTTTTTTTTTTTTTTAAATTAATGTTGATATGAACAATTAGTGTGAAACCAAAAAAAATTATATATATTTTTAAAAATCTAACAAAATTTCTACAATTTGGTGAAGCCACGTGGCACAACCATGACTTCTAAACTCAACTTTTATTATACAGTATATGATATGTAATGTCCGTGCATTGCATGGTTTTATGTTAAACTTGTAGAATCCATATAATTATTATAATGAAAGGAACAAATTGCATTGGTATAACAACCATCAAATATAAAATGTAGCACCTTAATACAAAATTATCTTCTAACATACCAATTATGCTATAATATCATTTGTAGTTACATGTATCAAACTATTCGCATATGAATTTTATATCTAATGAAACTACAATATAAGTGATTTGCATTATTGTTAACAATAATATTAATGATTAAAATCTTTAGACAAAGTAACATAAAATTGGCCATTTTTTAAAGGTCGAACTATTCGAGGAATAAAACCTTTGTTCTAATTAAAAAAAAATTGCAAAGTTCTACATCTAGATTACAAACCTTTCTTAGGATGCTTGAAATCTTTTTTGACAAACCTAGAAAAAAACTAAACAAAAACTAAACAAAAACAAAAACAAAAACAAAAACAAAAACAAAAAAAAAAACTAAAATAAAATAAAAAACTAAAAACTAAAAAACAAAAACAAAAACAAAAAAAACAAAAACAAAAACCAAAACCAAAACAAAAACAAAAAACAAAAAACAAAACAAAAAACAAAAAACAAAAATAGAGTTAAAAAAACAAAGTACCTTATAGATTGCAAAATTGTGTGTAAATTTAATAGTCTATGATTGGAATTTACTACGACAACTTACATATATATTGGACAACAAAATAATTAAATTCGATCAAACCATTAACATATGAATTAGATCAAACATAAGGAAATTACCCCCTCAAAAAAAGAAAAAAAAAAAAAGGAAATTAACTTAAACAAAAGGCAACAAATACATAAAACGTATTTAATTGATTATAATAATAAAAAATTGAGTAAAAAATACATACCTACATGATTGTAGGTAGAAAATGGAAGCCTAATAAAAAAAACAGTACAATAAGTTGGAGAATGAAAAACTACCCCAACTAATACTCTAAACTCCTTGAAGTTACCTAATCAAAAAGTTTAGGTTAATTACATATTAGTTTTTTTTTTAAATTCTTTATCCCAAAAAAATAATTAACGTTATTAGCTAGATTGTTATTGGTTTTTTTTTTTTTTTTTTACGATAAATTTATACCGGAAAAAAAAAAAAAAAAAAAAAAAAAAAAAAAAAAAAAAACACTTACGAGAAGCAATATATATATATATATATATATTTTAAGAGATACACTTACTTTATGATAACAATGAATTAGAGATAAGAATGAATTACAGTCCTGATTTTTTGAATTTGAGATATGAATGAATTAGAGTCTTGATTAATCTATAGTTTTTTGTTTTTTTTTTTTTAGAGATACACTTACTTTATAATAACAATGAATTAGAGATAAGAATGAATTAGAGTCCTGATTAATCTAATATTAATCTGTAGTTTTTTATTTCATTTTTTTTGTTAGAGATACACTTACTTTATAATAACAATGAATTAGAGATAAGAATGAATTAGAGTCTTGATTAATCTAATATTAATTTACCTACAATCTTACATGAAGCAGTTAAAAAAAAATCAAAGATGTAAGGAACAAAACACAAAAGGGAGCTTCTTTACCACTCCAATGGTAATCACATTCAAACAAAGAAGAAGCAAGAAAATCTTCACAGCCTTCATCTTCATACTCTCATGCAAACTCCTCTGCAATATATAGTAACAAAGGAATTTTAGAATAACCGATCATCAGTCAACAAACAAATAGTCACACACCCATGTAAATTCAAGAAATACCCAGATCAAATTTAACACATAAAACCTCACACACACAATCAAACTCACATAATAATTAGAAATAAACCAATTTGGGGAATACCCATTGACGAAATCAGCATATAAAAACATGGGTTATTGTCACATTGTTAGAATACTCACTTCACTTGCACAAGAAATTTCACAAAAGAATCATTCTAACCAAACAGAAAAGCCAACAAAAGACAAACAAAACTATATAGAGAGAGAGAGAAACTCACAGATAGAAACTGACTTTTGGGTTTAGCTTCGATTGGAATAGGAACACGTGAGTTTATCTTAGTAATGTAAGTTAAATAGATATACTCTGAGGACTGAGAAGTAGTAGTAGATAAGTATCAAGATTATTCACACACAAAAAAAAAATTGTAAAAAATAAATAATAATATCTGTATTTTTTTTTTTTTATTAATCTAATATTAATCTATACTTACAATCTTACACGAAGCAGATGTGAAGCAGTTTTTTATTTCTTTTTTTTTTTTTTTTTAAGAGATAAACTACTTAATGATAAAAATGAATTAGAGTCATGGTAGTATACTATTCCTTTTTAATTTTTTAAAAATATAAAAATATAATAAAATTTCTATAATTTGGTGAAGCCACATGGCATAATCACGATGTCTAAGCCCAACTTTTATTATATATAATATGATATATATATATATATATATATAAACCGAAACCTTTGAAACTCCCACAAGTTTCCATGTCAGCACAATATTTAAATAAAATTATTTTTGTTTAGTCCAAACCTAACAAGGAGTAAAACTCTATCTTTCTAATAAGTCCAACTTAAACTCAAACTCATCATTATCATTAATATTTAAATAAAATTATCATTTTATCTATATATATATATATATATATTATCAATATATTCAATATATAAAACCAAAACCTCCGAATTTTTAGGTAAGCACCACAATTTTCCACATAAGCATGACTTAAATTAATATTATAATTAAGCTCCTCTTTCTGAAGAAGAAAAAAAAATGGCTACTATCTCTCCCCTCCTAAAAAGAGATTATCTATCATTCAAATTTTAATACATCCAAGAAAGATAATTGTTAGGACATATGTGTTTCACATGTCAGAAACATATGTCACTATTTTATGTAATTGGCTAATCCTTTGACAAAACGCACTTTACTTGTAATTGGGTAAACCTAGGATGTGTATACTTCAAGAAACCGTATTTCAAGTTCAAATGTTAAAGCCATGCAAGTTTGTCCAAGAATCAAGTGTGAAAAGTGTTGTTCATTAAAGCTCGACAACTAGTATCTATCGAGACTTAGAGCTGTTTGAATCCCGTGACTCGACAACAGCTCGACAAATAGGGTATCTGTCGAGGTTTATGAAACTCAGATTTTCGAGTCTATTTTTCATCCAATCCGTGATTATATGTTTGGGCTTTCTTTTCTTACAACCCAAGACATATATAAGGATTATTTTAAGGGCCATCAAAGGTGAGACAAGTTGCACAAGTGTTGAGCAAAGTTTTGTTCAAGCAAATTGTGACCAGAGACAAAATCTGTCCTAGTTCATCTTTCTTGTGAAGAAGCTGCTGTGTTTGTACACCATAGGGTTTTGTGACCAAGCAACTTCATGATCTTCATTGTCTAGATGAACTGAAGAACTTTGCAGCCAACATCCTTCTCTAGTTGGTGATTGAAATCGCATACTGGGATCAGCGCAATTGGTTAGCCACGTACTGTGAGCCGTGCATTAAAAATGAGAGATTGTCACTACAGAACAAGTCCAATTGGATATTGGGGTAAGGGTTCAATTGTAGTTTGGTATAAGCTACTGGAATTCCTTTACTTGTAACTGCTTGTTGTAATAATAGTGGATTCTCGGGAGTAGTAACCTTAAAATCACCCGGTGGGGTTTTTTGCCTTGAAGGTTTTTTTCATTCGTAAACAAATCACTGTGTCAATTTACTTTCCGCTACATACTTAGTTTAATTGGTGATTTGTTTGTGCTACCATGCGTTTACATGTTAATTTGATTAATTAATAAACTTAGCTAATTAATCAATTAATTCATCACATAAGGTCAATACATTTTTGGCCTATCAATAAATATTGAAAAAATAAAAAAGAGGTTGTCTATCATTCAAAGTCTAATACATCCAAGAGATAACATATAGATACTACTAATTTTCGGCTCAAGAAGAGCTCAGCACACCCCATGTCCACAACACAACAGTTCTTCTGCTCATGCTCTTTTCTTTCTGGTTTTTATTCATCATATTTTGTTACATTTAGGTTTAGATGAGTTTCCGGCTTCTAAGCCCGTACATATTATTTCTCCCATAGGTGCCACCTTCCTTAGGCAAAAGACTACTCAAATGCGAGCTAGCTCTAAATGCCCTAGAGTAGATTCTTCCTCTTCGGGTGTTGCTCCTCCTCCTCCTCCTTCTACTAATGCGTTTGTTGATCCGGCTACTAATGCGTTTGTTGTATGTTGGACACTATCATGACCGTTCAAGCGACTCATGGTTAGGTTTTGGTGGACGTTCTCACGAAGCTTCAGGCTTTGCGTGCAGAGCTGGCGAGTTTGAGACAGTCACCTCTGCCACCTCCTTTTGATGATGAGTCTTAATTGCCCTTTGCCAATTCGTCACAAAAAGGGGGAGTACATATGGATGGAGATAGGGGGAGATTTTTGATATTTTGGAGCTTTGGAGCTTTAGATTGTATCTAGGTGCTTCACTTTGTACTTATTTTGGCTCATGATGTATTTATTTTGATGTCTTTATTTTTTGATGAGTTGTATATGATAGGGGGAGACATCTTGTTTTTATTTATGTTTCTTGTTTCACATTGTGCTATATTGATTATTGATTTATATTTGAGACGGTCACCTCGGCCACCTCCTTTTGATGATGAGTCTTAATTGCCCTTTGGCAATTCGTCACAAAAAGAGGGAGTACATATGGATGGAGATAGGGGGAGATTTTTGTTATTTTGGAGCTTTGGAGCTTTAGATTGTATCTAGGTGCTTCACTTTGTACTTATTTTGGCTCATGATGTATTTATTTTGATGTCTTTATTTTTTGATGAGTTGTATATGATGGGGGAGACATCTTGTTTTTATTTCTGTTTCTTGTTTCACATTGTGCTATATGGATTATTGATTTATATTTATGAGATTATTCATGATATATGTCTTTTATTTTATGTTATGTGAAATCAAGAATTTATTTTGTTTTACTTGTATTTTCCACACATACATTTATGTGTTTGTTAAGTGTTACAGGAATATACAGGTTAATTCAGTCGTACTGCTATCTACACTTGCAACTGATAGATAGTAGTTAAGGTGAATTATTTTTTGTTGGGCAATTTTTATTGTAATGGGCTGTTTTTGTAACTTTGAGCATTTTGTTTTATTATGTGTTTTGTCACGGATTGCCAAAGGGGGAGTTTGTTAGGTTCTAAGACTTTAGGGACTAATGTATTAAAACTTCAATTTGTATTATGTTGGCAAACCATGATCAAAATGTTTAGTCTAGAATTAGGCTGCTCAAAGTGTGTTTATATGTAAAGTTGGAATCGAGTGTACTGCAGGATTTATTATGTAAATCTGGAAGGCTCAATCGATCGAAAATTAGACTCAATCGATTGAAGCTCATGCAGATTGTTTTTCTGCAGAATTTTCCAACTCAACCCAAGCCAATATGACGTGTAAGGTTTTATGTTTTGCCTTAAGTATAAAAGAAAAAACCCTAGCCACGTTTTACTGTTGTTGTTTATGCTGTGTGTATGAATCTCTTGTGAGATCTAGAGGTGTTTGGCTTCATATATATTTAGGGTTTCCAATCTCAAGATTGATGTCGAGAGCTTGGTGATCATCTCAGTTGCTGCATAAAGAGCTTAAAAAAAACACAACTGGGAGTACTTGTGGTTGCTGTGGATTAAGGAAAGAAGTAGTCCATGGACTCGGAGCTGTTACATGGTCGTGGTAGTAATTTTTCTACTCGAGGTAGCAATTGGATGTTAGTGGTCTAAGTCGCTATTGTGTAAACTTCAATTCTTTCATAGTGGATCTGTTTTACCTTGAAAATAGATAGGTTAAATCCTCCCCAGGTTTTTTACCGGTTTGGTTTTCCTGGGTTATCGTATTGTTGTGTTATTTATTTTGCGCACTATTCTATAATATGATTTATTTGTGTTAACCTAGATCTGAATAATTTACCTAAGATAATCACTTGGCTAAATAACTAAATTAATCTGTTTGTGTTTAAAGGGTCTAAAAATGTACATTATATATGTTATCTGACTGTGTGTTGGTAGGATTGGATTGGGCTGAGTCAATAATGCAATTACCTTTGCATGTCACATGTTCATGCATTCCCATGCATACGTTCTTTCTATTCTTGTATATTGAACTGTTTTGGGACTTTTCTAATTGTCTCTTTCTCCCTATCTCTCTCTTCTATTTGCATTAGTTAGTTTCTTTGGCACCCAAACGCAAATCTACTTCGTCCCAAAACCCTCTTCGTTTCGGGGCATCCACTTTTTCTGATCCTACACCTTTTTTTGTCCGGTTCTGTGATGAAAAGCCCAAATCGGACTTCTATAAGAACTTTTCCTCACGTCATCTTGTCGGACTTCTCCAACACTAACCTTCCCACTGTCATCCACAGTAGGGAATGGGAGTCACTGTGTGACGTCCCGATCACGTGTCTATCCATGCTAATCTAGGAGTTTTACTCCAACATGCATGGATTTGATTATTCAATACCTCTTTTTGTTACTTGCGTTCGAGGTACATGCATTGTTGTCACCCCAGATATTGTATCTGATGTGCTCCGTGTCCCGAGGGTAAAGCATCCTGACTACCCCAATTGAGAGCATTTGAGGACTGTGTCCAAAGACAAGCTGATGTCCGCTTTTTGTGAGCGCCCTTCTGATTGGGCTAAGCGTCAATTCACTTACTGTTCGGGCTTTACTAAAGGCCCTCGTTTTCTTAACATGGTCATGACTTTTGTTCTTCATCCCTTATCTCATTATAACTCTATTATAGAGCCCCGTGCTCGGTTTTTGCTTTCACTTTTAGAGTATCTTAATATAGATTTTCCCTCTCATTTCATTCTTTCTATCATAGATGTGTATAGGGACTCGACAACCCGTGATAAGCTCATCTTTCCTTCAACTATCACGAGGATTTTACGCCATTTTTTTGTTCCTTTTCCCTTGTCCAACCACTTCTCTATTATGGGTGCTGACAGGCCAAAAATGTATTGACCCCTTGTGATGAATTAATTGATTAATTAGCCAAGTTTAATTAATTAATTAAATTGACATGCAAAAGTATGGTAGCATAAACAAATCACCAATTAAACTAATTATGCAGCAAAAAATAAATTGACACGGTGATTTGTTTACAAATGGGGAAAACCTACATGGCAAAAAGCCCACCAGATGATTTTCAGATCACCACTCCCGAAACTCCACTATTATCACAACATGAGGTTACAAGTAAAGGAATCTCAGTACCTTATACCAACCTACAGTTGAACCCTTACTCCAATACCCAATTGGACTTGTTCTGTAGTAACAGTTCCTCCTTTTGATGCACGGCTCCCAAGTACATGACTAACCAGTTTGATGCGCAAATCCTAGTATGCGGCTTACTCGTTTGCATGAATCCAAGTACGTGACTAACTCCACAGCAAACCCTTGATTGTTTTAGTTGATTTGTAGTAGCTTCACATAGAAACACCAGTAAGATCTTCAATATTGGTGCAAAAGATTTTTGCTTGGTTACAGAACCCAAAGGCGTACAAGAAACGCAGCAAGAACTCTTTCTTCTATAAGAGGAGGCTAAGGTTTCAAAAAGAAAACCTTATAAAACTCTCTAGGGTTAGGTTTTTCTTTTTCCACCTCCTTTAAATAGGAGTTTAATGGGCTCTCCTATTCCAAATAGGTTTACACAAGCCTTGGGCTTTCCTAGTCCTATAAGGATTATACAAACCATAAACAAATAGCCTTTTAGAATAAAAATGTTGCTGGCTATAGACAAAATCCCGTAAGCTCGATCTATCGAGACATCCGTCGAGCTTTAATGAATCTCGACAAATCAAGATTCTGTCGAGGAGGTATCGAGACCTGCAGATTGCACTTTTCTTGAGCAGTTCTTGAGTAATCTTTATATCTTCAATTTAACCACTTGTAATGATCATCTTGAACCTACTTAGATTTACTCAAATACAAGTGAAATGGGTTTTGTCAAAGGATATGCCAATTACATAAAAATATGTCCCTAATAGGTGCTATGGATGCCACTACCATTAAACGGAGCGAGGCACAGTTTCGGTCGAGGCGGTCTGGGTCAGCAGCTCTTCCCACTCCTTCGACTTCATTCACATCCGCTCCCTTTTCTTCTAAGAGCGATGTGACTCTCGAGGACATTATGGCGCAGCTTCAGCGCATGGATGCTCGCCTCGACACTCTCAGTGATGAGTTGTGTTAGGTGATGGGTGGCTTCATTTCTTCTCCTCTACCTACTCTAGAGGCTTTTGAGGATAAGGATGACGATGATGATGCTATTGCTTCCGATGATGAGGATGATGGAGATGCTAGCTCTTCCAGTGCTGACGAGATCTTTACTTGATACTCTTACCCTTTGTCACTCGTAACAAAAAAGGGAAGTAGTTTTGGTTATGAGAGTAGTCATAGTTAAGGGGAGAGTTTGTATAAGAGATTTTTGTTAAGGGGAAAGTTGATATTGAGAAGTGTAGTGAGGATTTTATGTATCTTTTTCTTTTCTCTTCTTTTTAGATACATTATATCTTGTACATGGGTCTTGTGACCATTTTGACATACATTGTGCTTATATTCTTTATATATTAATGTATATTGTTTTTCACCTACCCTTACATGTGTTGTTTCTTTTCTCTCTTTATGCACGTGCTTCTTATATCTTGTAAGCAATCTATTATTTATGTTTCACACTAAGATGTCTTGATGAGTTTTGTTTAAAGTGTTTCAGAAATACAGGTTGTCAAAGTCTTCTTGCCATGAACTCTCTTCTTGCAAAGTTTTTCAAAATTTTGTGTTATGATAGATTTTATTGTATTTAACAAGTAAATATGAGTTGAGTGATTTATGACTTCTCTCATATATTCATTTGTTTGTTGTGGTTTTGTCACGGATTGCCAAAGGGGGAGATTGTTTGGACATATGTGTTTCACATGTTAGGAACATATGTCACTATTTTATGTAATTGGCTAATCCTTTGACAAAATGCACTTTACTTATAATTGGGTAGACCTAGGATGTGTTTGATGCTTCAAGAAATCGTGTTTCAAGTTCAAGTGTTAAAGCCACGCAAGTCTGTCCAAGAATCAAGTCTGAAAAGTATTGTTCATTAAAACTCAACAACTAGTATCTATCGAAACTTAAAGCTGTCTGAATCCCGTGGCTCGACAGCAGCTCGACAGATAAGGTATCTGTCAAGGTTTATGAAACTCAGATTTTTTAGTCTGTTTTTCATCCAATCCATGATTATATGTTTGGGCTTTCTTTTCTCAAAACCCTAGACATATATAAGGATTATTTTAAGGGTTGTCAAAGGTGACACAAGTTGCACAAGTGTTAAGCAAAGTTTTTTTCAAGCAAATTGTGATCAGAGACAGAATCTGCCCTAGTTCATCTTTCTTGTGAAAAAGCTGCTGTGTTTGTACACCGTAGGGTTTATTGACCAAGCAACTTCATGTTCTTCAATGTCTGGATGAACTAAAGAACTCTGCAGCCAACATCCTTCTTTAGTTGGTGATTGAAGTCGCGTACTGGGATCCACGCAATTGGTTAGTCACATACTGGGAGCCGTGCATTGAAAAGAAGAGATTGTCACTATAGAACAAGTCCAATTGAGTATTGGGGTAAGGGTTCAACTGTAGGTTGGTATAAGGTATTGGGATTCCTTTACTTGTAACCACTTGTTGTGATAATAGTGGATTCTCGAGAGTGGTAACCTTAAAATCACCCGGTGGGGTTTTTTGCCGTGTAGGTTTTCCCCATTCATAAACAAATCACCGTGTCAATTTATTTTCCGTAGCATACCTAGTTTAATTGGTGATTTATTTGTGCTACCACACGTTTGCATGTTAATTTGATTAATTAATAAACTTGGCTAATTAATCAATTAATTCATCACAAGGGGTCACCATTTTTGGCCTATCAATAAATATTGAAAAAATAAAGGAGGTTGTCTATCATTCAAAGTCTAATACATCCAAGAGATAACATATAAATACTACTAATTTTCGGCTCAAGAAGAGCACAGCACACCCCATGTCCAAAACACAACAGTTTTATGATTTATCGCCCAATCTCCTTTCATTCTCTCACTCACACGCTTTTGCACAAACAGAAAGAAACCCAGAAACCGCTCTCCAATTCAACCTAGACTATGATTGCATGAATGGGTAGTAAGTTTGAAAAAATGGTCATAATTGATGGCAAAATATATGAATATATAGCAAAGCGTGAAATGACTGATGAAGAAATCAAGCACTATTATGATCAGTTCAATAAGAGCCGAGTAAGCCTTTCTTTCTTAATTTCACTACAATTTTACACATCAGTATTATTTGAATAAATAAAACAAAAAATTCTGATAGGACAAAAAAAAAAAAAAAAAAAAAGACTTACGTTGAAAATAGGACTCAAAAAACAATTACCACTTTTATAGTATTATCATGGTTTTAAAAACCGGTACGGTGAAAAAACCGAAAAAAGAGCTAAATACCGGTTTTATGGTCGGACCGAAATCCGACCGATGGTCGAACCGATGACGTAATAAATAATTTAATTATTATTTATTTAAATTATATAAATAATTAATAATTTTTTAATATACTAAAAGTCTAAAACTAACAAACCAATAGTAACAAATATGTTTCTTTTAAAAAAAATACAAGTGTATAATATACTAAAAGTCTAAAACTAACAAACCAATAGTAACAAATATGTTTCCTTTAAAAAAAAAAATTGGATAACATATGAAATCATAAGAGCACTAGCAACAGTTGCTATTTTAGCAATTAAGACCCAAAAAATGCAGTTACATCCGGGTATGGGAATTCCAAATTCTTAAGCACCTATGAACAATAGGTGTCGATATTTACAACTGCAAACCAATAATAATATATTTTATTTCTCTTTTATTTTTTTCTCTCTCTCACTTTTTCTCTCTCTTTGCTCTGCGTTCTCTCTCCATTCTCTCTTCTCCCTCAGCCCCTTTCAGTCTCTGAATCTATCTCCTCTCTCAGCTCGTCTCCCTTGTAAACCATAGATTGCTCACTGTAATAGAAATAGATAGTTGTGGTTGTTGTTTGGTTGTTTTGGGTCAGTGTGTGGGTCAGATTTGGCTGGCGTTTGGGTGGTGTTTGGGTGGTTGGATTTAGGTCCGGTGGTTGTGATTTTTTCCGATGGGTTGGGGGATTTATTCTGATGGGTTTAATGGTGGGTTTTGATGTTTGCTGGGTTTGTTTGGTTTGTTTGGTCGTAGGTTTCAGTGAAGATGACGATGATGATGATGAGGAAGAGTTGGTGAGAACATATGGGTTTGGGATGAATAGAGATGGTGACGGGCGACGGCAGAAGTAGGGAATGGCGACAGTGGCGGCAGCGGCAGCTTGAAGACTGAGTCAGTGGTGCGTGCGCAGAGAGAGCGCAGTGAGGTGCATGGTGCGTGGTGCGTGGTGCGTGCTTGACTGCTTGAGTTGAGTGAGTGAGGCTGAGGCGTGCTTGACTGCTTGAGTTGAGTGAGTGAGGCTAAGGCGTGCTTGACTGCTTGAGTTGAGTGAGTGAGGCTGAGGCAGAGTGAGGGAGCGACGGAGTGAGGCCGAGGCTTGAGATGAAAGAGTCTGAGAGTGAGGACTTTAGGCTTAGGGTTAGATTTTTCATTTTAGGGCTTTAGTGTTAATTTTGAGGACCAAAACGACGTAGCTTTTCCGGAAAAGACAAAAATCTCCCAACCGGTCATTAACCGGTTTGACCTTCGGTTTTTTCAGTTTTAAGGTTAGACCGGCCGGTTTTTACTGTTTACTTGTTTTTAAAGTATTTTCGGTTTTTTAACATAACCGGACCGGATTAGAGGCCGGTTCCCAATCGGATCAGTCGGACCGGCCGATCTGGTCCGGTTTTTAAAACTATGAGTATTATTAATAGAATTTCAATTCAAAATATGTGGATATTTTTTTATATTGTTATTAATGAATTCTATCTTTGATGTCGAATTTCTTATTTGCTTTCATATGTGCCTAACCTTTTTTTTCTATCTTATTCTTTTATTATGCTTAGAATTGATTTTCTTTTGAACATTTGGGTTAATCTCCACATTTATATTGACATTGTTTTCATGGGTTTGGTTTTTGGGTTGGAATTTCTACTAATTATTTTATATTGTATATGGCAAATAAAGCATCTCTAATTTTTTGGAGAAAAATCTAAGCTACAACCTATGTCTTCCGATAAATTTTTATTTGGTATGTTATATATAAATTTGTTGAATTTGGTTGGTTTTGAAGTAGAATTTGGAGATTCTATAAATTTTGAAGTTTTAGGTCTAAAGTTTTTGGTATTTGCGTTTCAGTAGGTTGATCTTAATTCTTCACCATAAATGTTTTTTATTTAGGTTTGTGTGATTTTTGGTTGATTAATTATTTGTTTGGATTAATTTCAATTAATTATTTGTTTGTATTCAACATAAAAGATAATGGAATTAGGTATTATAATTTTGATATTGTTACATGTTTTGAATTGTTTATATTTTTATTACTACAAGAAAGTCATATTGCTACTCAAATTTGAAACTTGATGTGTCTTTCTCATAACATGGTCTTTGTTTATATCTTTGCAATATATATTAGTTTTGAGTGTGTGTATACACACACACACACACACACACACATAACTATTGGGAGTTTTGCCTTATTAATTTAAGAATTGTAAATTACTTTTTAGATTTGGTAACTATGCACTTACAACTCAATGATGTTTTATGTTAGACAACACTTCTAAACTATGGAAAAGTATAGAAGTTAAATATTTCTTCTTCTTTTTTAAATACTAATTTGCAAAATGTCTAATTACTCATTGTTGGATTTTTTTTTCATAGTCAATAACTTTTCCCTGCATCGCACGGGTTAGCGACTAGATAGTATTAATTCTTGATTTGAAAGTTCAAGGACAGAGTATTCTCTCTAATTAATATTATTTCTCCCATTTAATGTATACACCTATATCTTCCAACTGTCAACAACTCCCAACCCCCTCTTTGGCCTCTTGTCTTTAAGGCAAATGCTAACGGTTATTTTAGCACCAAATTTTTTTTGGGCCACAACTTTTAGCACCAGAGCTGAATAGTCCCCTATAATAGTATAAAAATAATAATCATTCACAGTGGCATTTAACTTATGAGCCTTAAGTTGTGGCCAAGAAAAAAAACCTAGTGCTAAAATAACCGTTAGCATTTGCCTTAAAGACAAGAGGCCGAAGAGGGGGTAGGGGGGTTGTTGACAGTTGGAAGATATAGGTGTATACATTAAATGGGAGAGATCATATTAATTAAAGAGAGTACCCTATTTGATTTTTTTCTTCCTTGAATTTTCAAATCAAGAATTAATACTAATTAACTATACATAAGTTTGTTTTTTTCTTCCTTGAACTTTCAAATCAAGAATTAATACTACCTATACATGTTAGGTTCTAAAGACTTAAAATTAATGTATTTAGAACTCTAATTTGTATTGTTCGCAAACTATGATCAAAACAAGTTGTTTAGTCTTGTTTAGACTTACTCAAAGTTGTCTTTTATGTAAAGTTGGATTCAAGCTGATGCAAAAGTTATTATGCATTTCGGCCTAGCTCGATCGATAGAAACTTAGGCTCGATCAATCGAATCTCGGGCAGAATGCGTTTTCTGCAGAATACCAACTCAACCTAGCTCATTAAAATGTTTAAGGTTTTATGTTTTGCCCTAGGTATATAAGGCAAACCCTAGTCACGTTTTAGATGTTGCTCATATTGCTTGTTATGTGAATCTCTTGTGAGATCTTTGAGGAGCTTTCCTTCACACAAGCTTAGGATTATCGAGGAGGAGATTTCTTCAAGAACTTGATGATCATTCAGTTGCTGCCATAAGAGCTTAAAGATACACAAGCGGGAGTGCTTGTACTTGCTAGAGAATCCAAGAAAGAAGGAGTCCGTCGATTCGAAACTTGCACGTGGTCGTGTCAGTAAGTTTACTGGTGGGTAGCAATAGAATGTTAGTAGTCTAAGTTCTATTGTACAAACTTCAATTCTTTCATATAGTGGATTCAAGTTTAGCTTGAGAATAGCTAGGTTAAATCCTCCCCAGGTTTTTTACCGGTTTGGTTTTCCTGGGTCATCATATCATTGTGTTATTTATTTTTCCACTACTATGCTTGATATGATTATATGATTGTGTTAACCTAGAATTACATAATTTATCTAAGTTAATCACTTAGCTAAATAACTAGGTTAATCCAATTGTTGTTTAAGGGGTCTAAAAACCTAACAATACATATGTTTGATTTTTTTTCTTCCTTGAACTTTCAATTCAAGAATTAATACTGCTTATACATATAGGTATAATCGTATAAGTGCAGGAGGGGAGAAGGAAAGAGCTGAATAACCCCATATACTTAAAATAAAATAAAATGAGCGAAAGAGAAAAATGTCTCCCGAGAATATTTTTTTAAAATATGGTATTATATTTATGTAAATGATTAGTGCATTATATTTTTCCCTCTTATTACATTTTTACAATGCATAAATGCAGTAGCCCACTGATCATTAGAGCACTTTCATCAGTCTCTCTATATTACAAAAAGTGCATTATTTTACATATTTTTACTCAAAATTTACCCACATCAGTCCTTCTAGAATATTGTGCATTTTCAAAATTGCTACAATAAACCTGCATATTTACACGGTTATTGTAGCTTATTATTTGATTTTTTTAATTATTTTTTCTCTCTCCTTTCTCATTGTATTCTCTCTCTTCCTCTACCCTCTTTCTCCTTGATAATAGTTTAACTTTACATATTTATATAATTATTATAAAGCATTATCAAACTTATTTTGAGTTAATTCGTGCAGTTTATATTTGGTTTTGGAAAAATACTGAATAATCAATTTTGTGCTTAATTGAATTTTAATGCGTGAATTTGTCTTTTGTAGGAGAATAGAATTAAATGAGCGGATTTGTGCAAAGAAGAATGCTAATGGATTTTAATTTTATAAGGGCCATAATGAAGTCAAAGTAGGACAACCCAATGAAATTTAAGTCCAATTGGAGCAAGGAATCAAAGGAAATTTGCACCAAATCCAAGTCCAATTTGGACAAGGATTCTAGCTTGTGCACCACTTAGTATTTTGGGCATAACTTTCAGCTCAAATGTGCAATTGAAATGATTCAAGCTGGGATGGAAATTTAACTTAAAGGGCTACAACTTTTGAGCTTACCAAAAGTCCAAATTCTGAATTTAAATGGACCAAAAATGTCGGTTAAGTGAAGCCTAAAAACCTGAGATTTTCTCCAAATAGGAATTCAACTTGTAATAGGATTCCTTGGCCTATTTAAAGGCTCTTTATGGCAAAATTCAGGAGAGAGCTGCTATAGAATGCAATTTAGGTTTCTTAAAGTTTCTTTACAATTGTTAGAGTTTTATTTGTGTTATGGCTTGCTAAAAGTCTTGCTAAGGCAAGCGGTGAAACCCAATCGTTTATTGGTATGTTCAAACAATTATTTAATAGTTTTAATGCTACGTTATTATGTTTTTTTTATTTTATTGATTTACTCATCTAAAAAAGTGTTTAGTTCTGTATAATTCTTTTATTTATCATAGACTCTAGGAACATTAAATGCTTAATATTCCTTGCAAACTAATTCACTAGTTTTGTTTTGCCTAAAATCAATTGATTTTATGAAACTACCTTAGACAATTAGTTCTTGAGTTCTTATTGTTAAATCATCCGACTAAGATCATCCTTCGTGTGAATTTTAGTTGAGTTATAAATTTTAGTGTGTGGTAAGGTGGGTGGGGCAGTGGGTAGGTAGGTGTGAAATAATAATAATAATAATAATAATAATAATAATAATAAAAGTGAGAAAAATATTATTTAAATAAAAGAGGGTGTATTATAGATAATCTAATGTGGGTGTTTTTGCAAAGTGTTTGTGTAAAATAGAAAAAGTAAGTTATTATACTCAAATAGATAGAAAATTCTAGACAAACTGATGCGAATACTCTTAGGGAAACATGGTGGGACCTTGTATGTGTTGTATGTTCTAATATGGCAATTTTCATTAGCCTCACAATAGCCTATTGCGACACTTTTCTTGTGATGGTTTGAGTTGCCACAACAAACCATATGAGCCTTTAAAAGTGATTTATTGATTTTAGTGTTTGAACCCAGATCTACAAAAATACTCAATCCATCACCAATTGAGAAAATCCCATCTTGAGCCCAAAAAATCCACCTTCACAAACCCAAAAAATTTAAAAATTTAAAAAAAAAAAATCCCTTGCTAAACCCAAAAACAATTTCTCAACTCATAGAAAACAAATCGTAAATAACCCAACAACAAATCACACCAGCTCGTCTCTTCCTCTTTTACGAGTTTTTCAAATTTGTCAAAAACCAAAAACACATAAAACAAACCCAAAACACATACAACAAATTTGTAATTACGAGATTTAATTACAAGAAACAGATAGTGAAATGAGAAAGTGAGGATGGAGACAAAAACTGAATCATTGTCAGCAATGGCAGTGACGAAAAATTAATTTAGTTGATCTTCACTGAAAATGACCTTAAGGGTCCATTTGGTTGGGGAGATGGAAAAGTGGAACGATAGAAAAGTAGGAGAATAGAAAAGATTTTTGTTTCCCTCATTTGTGTTTGGTTGGAGGGATGAAAAACTCATTTGTTTGGTTGAGAAGAAAAGTGAGGGGATAGAAAATGTAGTTTGTATAAAATTACTCTCATGCCCCTATTGCATAACATAAGAAATAATTTCCTTACAATCATTATAAAAAAATAAAAACAAAAAACAAAAAAAAAACCTTATTATCGATTAAAATTAAAAGAATAACATCTTATAAAAATTAACACGTCATTAATATTATTATTTTATTTTATTAGCACATCATTAATATTTTTAGAGATACTTTCTAAAAAAAATTAGAGATGAAAGCCACTAAGAACCCCCATCATTTGATTAAAAAAGAAAAAAAAAAACCAAAAATCAAAAGCAACTGTTTGTTGAAAAAAAAAAAAAAAAAACATAACTAAAGTTCCTCAACGCACAAACAAAATGGCAAGACACAGTAAAAAGGGGCAAAATTGGTCTTTGGCTGGCATACATGTTTTCTCTTCAGTTTTCTCGCTAATTTGGGGAGAAAACACCTGGACCCCACCAATTTTCCTTCCACAAACCCACCTAACCAAACACCCCAATAAATTTCTTTCCCTTCGCCTTTTCTCCCCATTTTATTCCATCCTCTCTAAAATCCACCCAATCAAACAGACCCTAAAGCAATCTTAAATCAATCCAAGTAAAATCTTCACGTCCAACTTCATTTCCAACGCATCACCTTTTTCCTCCAAATCCAAGCTTTTAATTTACTTGAGTCCAATGCTATCATTAATCAGTTTACCAACTGAGGATGAAGTTTTTGAGATCTAAAAGGGGGGAAGGTGAAGAAAGGTTAGTTGGAGATGGGACTCTTAAGAGCTATGGAGCTCATCCAATTAATTGGTGTTACACGAGTTTAAGTTTAGAGGATCGATCATGCACTTTTGTAGCATATAGGGTACATGCAAAATGAGGTATATTTTAGGGTTGAAAAATGTAATCTCTCCTAGTAATATATATATATATATATATTCCCAAGTGCCACATTAGAAATAAGAATGAATTAAATATTGATTTTTTGTTTCATTTGGTTTAATGTTTCAAGACTTTTCTAATTAAAAAATTAATATTCTTTGTATCCTTTGGTTCAATGTTTCAAGACTTTTCATCCTTCACACATACACACAAAACTCATTGCATTTTAATTCACCATTTTCACCTCTTGCACTTCTACCCCTTTATATATTATATACCCATAGCGCTTCATGCAATCCTATGTAATTTAACTTCAATGTTTCAACAATACCTACCTAGCTCTAATATTGTTGTTTCATCTAATCCTAACCCGTATGAGTTGTTTATAACCAAGGAAGGGAGGCCTGCATTTTATATTGAGTGACAATGACAATTATGATTTTGATGTTAAGATTGGACATTGTGGATTTGTGGATTTTGTAAATAAAGTGATTGACTGTAGGTGTTTTGGATGTGTGTTTTGTTTTAGAATTAAAGAGAAAGAGAAAGGCGCATTCTATATTAACTTTTATTCGATAATATTCCTCCGAAGTTTTTTTTTTTAATTTCTCATTAATTCAATTGAATAATTATATTATAGATATGTGTGTGCAATTTATAATTGTTGCTCTTTGTGATGAACTCATCACTAATAAAGTTCTAACAATTATTCTGTAATACATATACAGCATTCTCCAAAACTATCTAACATAAAACATTACAACATTACTTGTATATCACACAGGTAACTTACTAGTTAACATTAATTCGTTGTCTATCTCTCTAGCTAAGCAAGTAAAATTAAAATATTAATTATTTAGTGTAATTCAAACCCACGTTTTTGTTTTTTCTGCGAAGTCAAATTGAACGCAAAATAAAAATATTCCTTATAGGATTTTCATAAATAATAAAACTTTATGAAATCATACTTTTAATTAACCCTTTTTATTTAATTTATTTTCTTCTTTGAAAAAAGTCCCTTATACATAGGGTTTCATTCTTCTCTCTAATGTTCAAAAAAATTAATTTTCATTTTTCAAATTTGAAATCATTTTCAAAATGTTATTTTCATCCATCTCCATTAAGATGATAGATGTTAAATCAATAAGTCAGTTAATATGATAGTTTTTTTTTTTTTTTTTTTTGAGGGACCAGTTAATATGATAGTTGGTCTATTAAAATGAAAAGTATTACTTCCATAATATTTGTACAATATTTTCATAATAAATCATAAATGGTAAGTTGTTATTGGTTCTAACTTGAATTTACAACTTAAATTAATTTTGTGTCCTCCTGTAATGGAAAATAATAACTTATCACCTAGGATTTGTCGTGAAAACGTTGTGGACATGTTTTTTTTTTCATTTTAATTTTCTCTTATTTTCTTCATCGTGACAGCTGTTGTACCCAGCCTTCTAACCTCCATCAAACCTCCCAAACCACCAATTACATTGACCAAAATCTCAAAACACATTCTACAAAATTATTAAAATATGAAAAAAAAAAAAAAAAAAAAAAAAAAAAAAGAAGGAGGAAACTAAAAATTAAACAACCCACATTCCCCTTCACATTTCACAAATGAAAATAAATCAATCATTGGCAGCCAAAATACATTGCAATAACTCAACAAAGATAACAACAAGAAGGATAGTGAAGTTTAAACAAACTAGAGAATATAAAATCTCTTATGGCCTGTTTGGATTTAGGGGGAAGGAGGAGAAGTAGAGAAAAGTTGAGTAGAGTTGACCACAAATTAGCCTCTTTTTGTCCAACAATACACTACTCTCCAGTCTCCTCCACTCTTCTTTCCTCCCCCTCAATCTAAATGGGCCCTTAATGTGATGGCTAGTGCCTTTGCCGCTTGCAATATGAATTGGTTACATGCATTGACAAAGAGCTTCATGGGCTTGATGTCATGATCCAAAATGTGGCAACGTAGCGGTGGAGTGAACCAAGTCCCAAAAGGATTAAAGAAATATTTCTTTAAAGCTTCCACAACATGTTTAAATTTTGATTCAAATTCAATAGAGGTTCAAGGTTAGGGTCAGCTCTATAGTATAGACAAATGAGATGATTACTAATTCATATTACAAAAATTAGTTTATTTTATAACTCTGGTTATTTCTTTGTGATTTGGTTGAAGTTTGCGTCAAAATGCCATGTTTATGCTCTAACTTGCAAAAATCTTTTCATGCCAAGTATTCTTTTGTTTTTTTTTTAATTATAAAAAGTTAAAGGTTGGAATAAATTAAAATGAGATACTATTTTCGGATAGGCATTATGGGGTGCCTAACACCTTCTCCACAAGTAACCAAACTTCCGAGCCCAAGATCTTTGGTTCAAATACTTTTGGTTTAAAATTTGGTTTAGTTAATTAGGTAACATAAATAAACTAGACATTTAGGTGACCAATCACACCTAATACAAAACCAATGGTTGATGGTAACTCCTAAAATAAAAATAGGAAAAAGGGACTCACACACACATACCCCACTCTAGATACACAAGCATACAAGAGTCACGTCGCCAAGGACCCAATGTGCGATGACCCAAACACCCGTAAAAAGGAGAATAATTTTCTTTTTTTGGGAGGGCGGAGGGTGTCCACACTACTAATAACAGGATTTTCCTATTTGAGTTTCATCATTTTACGTACCAAAATATTCTCACACAAATTCTAAAATTCCATAGCATTTAGTTTAAGTTTATTTCCTACAAAAGACCAAAAATGTTAAAATAGTCATCTCAAACATGCCAAAACCCACTACCCACGTTTAAAAGAAAATGTAATAGCAGAATCCACTGCCTGTGAGAGGATTTTTGGCATTTAGCCTGAATTTACAAACAATTTTATTAGTTGACATATTTTGCAAACAAATTTGCTAAATAGCATCTCAAGTTTGAGGGATCTCGAGTCTCAAAAAAAAAGAAACTAAAAGCTAACCACCGATCAAAAAAGTCTCTCCAGATCTAATCCTTCTTCAGATCCTTCTTCTTCTTTTAGATCAAGCCCAACAAATCTAAAGATCTGACCGTGTAGCTTCTGTGAAGGCTGAAGGAGGCCAAAGTTGTTTCTTTTTCCTCTATGCTACTTTTATTTCTTCCGTTTCTTCTTCCGTGTGCTTCTTCTATTTCTTCATGATAGTGGTGTCTGTGGAACTCGAGTCCTTCATACTCGAGTTCCCTTTTCGATCTTCACTCAGGATGTTATTTACCAAATATGTTGGTTTTCTGGTCAATTAACAAAGTTGGTTTTCTTGTCAATTAACAAAATTGTTTGCAAAATCTGGCCAAATGGCAAAAAAAAAAAATCCCCAATCCATACCAACTTTTTTTTTTTTTTAATTTCTTTAAAAAAAATTTGAAAATTTTGTTATCCTAGTTCATATAGCTATCACAAATCTCTTACCATCCACAGTAGCGCATATCATCTTTTTTTTTTGTTCAAATGTCAAAACGTTTTTTATTCAAACTTTCAATGTTATCCAGAAAATAAAACATCTATTCTCACCATCCTCGTCTATTATAGCTCTCTATCTTCTTCATAATGAACAAAAAATTTCACTGGTCCCAATAGGATTTTCATAGATGCATTTGGGAGTTACATAATTATATACAAGAACTAGAACAAACCAAAACCAGAATTTGCCTAAGGTAATCATTATTGTTCTTATCCTATTTTCTTTTAGTTTCGGTGCCATATTGATGATATTTTATGAATTTGAAGAGGACATGCTAACAATTTTCCTAACACTACGAAGGAAAAGAGATAACGATAATTGACATGAAGTATGTTGTATCCTTATTCAGATTCATATTTGCAGTTTCTCTTGATTCTTGGGAGCTTTTATTTTATTTTTTTATTTTTTTTGGATTTAATTTTAAGAAGAGTTGGAAGCAAGAACAACAAAATTATGACACTAGTTAAAAACCATCTCTATATTGCTTTAAAATTAATAGGAATTTTTGGTATCAAAAAAAAAAAAGGGAAAAGCTTCGTTCGAGTTGGATAGTGTCAATTTTGCCCTTTTGCTTAGGGGCACACACTTTGTTTTCTGGTCAGTCTCGCGGCTCTCGCCGTAATAAAGCTCACACAGTCGCACTCTCGAGAAAGAGAACCCAATTGCAGAGATAGTGGCACTGGCGCATAAGGAGAGCAGATTGTGTGAAGTTGATGTTGATCTTTAGGTGGGTTTTGTTCTCTTTAAGACTTTGATTGTTTGCTTCTTCTTCTTCTTTTTCCCTCTAGTACCAATGCCATAAAAATTGTCTAAGAAGATATCTAGTATCTACCGCTTATGCTTCTATGTCATTGATTTAAGGGCATTTTTGTAATTGTCTAAGAAAATATTTTATGAGAAAATGATAAAACAATAAATTTTGTTGGCAGTTTTTAATACTTTTTATAAAAATGATGTCAAAACTTTCTAATATAGTTTATTAACAATATTCCTATGAGCACCCGTTAACATGACCCAATTATAAATATGATAACATTTGAATCTTAATAGCCAAGACCATCACACACATGCAGAGAGAGAGAGAGAGAGAGAGAGTGTGTTCATACAACTAGTGAAACAAATAATTTGATTTACAAGGTTGGAATGGATCTGAATTCTGTGAGAGTTAAGAATTTAATTGAAAAAATATTACTACTACAGTATTTCTTTAGATCTTAAATTTAGTAGTTTTTCGTGCATTGCTCGGGTATACTACTAGTTACATAAATAATTGATTGTTTTACAAGAGGTGTTACGTCCATAATATTTTTACTATATTTTCACAACAAATCAGAAGTGGTTAGTTGTTATTGGTTCGAATTTGAACTTATCACTGAAATTACTTTTCTACCCCACCAAATTAACAACTTGTAACAACCTGCCACATAAAATTTATTTACATAAAATTTATTTTAAAATTCTTATGGACATAGCATTTTCTTGTTTTACAAAGCCCACTAAAATTTACCCCTAGATAATAACATGATCAAAATAACCTAAAACATCCGCCTAAAACCAAGGAACTAAGTAGCGGATTCCCTCATCTGTTTATTCTTTCAAAACAATTAAAAAACTAACTACTCCTTTTTCACTCCATTCATCCCATGACAAATTCCCTCATCATTGCAGCTTATACTAATTACTCCTTGCTCTCCACAGGTTCATTCTATTCAAATTTACTTTGCTTGGAATCAATTAATTGTGAAATTATTCATTTCTACAAGAGGTGTCCTCCCTCCTTTCATAACAAATATGAACCCTTATGTGGGACTCACACCTCCTATGAGAGGAGAGAGGTTCCCTTCCATAGGAGTAAATAATTTCTTGTGTCCCATTCAACTTTTAGTCTTAACATATTATATGTTCAATTGATTTCAAAACTTGGGGCTACTTTATACTAAAATTGTACTCCCATGTTTTCCCACAAGCTAGATCAGTTTTATATACAATTAAAAGATAGATGTAGAAGTAGTGCGAATTTTTCTTTTTCTTTTTTGATGCGAAGTAATGCGAACTTGAAATGCAAGTGATCCAAATGTGTATTTAAGATTTAAATTTGCATATGTGGCAAAATTTGTTGAATCCAGTATTTACAAATCCATTTAATGGTACAAGCCACAATGACATTAAACTACAAATGCCCAACTGTACTACTAGTAAAACGTCTCCCTCATATGACCTTCACAATTTTACAGCTGTGTTTTAGTAAGTAGGAGTGCACAAAGTTGATAATGATGCGTCCGTCCATTTGGGCAGATAACCTACTCAGCTCTCTCTAGTATGCATTTTTGTAATTATATACAAATTTTTGGCCCCAAATGCCTAACATCAATTTTTTTTTTTTTTTTTAAATTTGAGAAAGAAGACTTGATTTTTATTCCTTAAGGCATGTCTGCTTGGTAAACATTCAAACAATGGGCTGAAACATCCTCCATTCCATACATAATAACCTGTGATATGGCGTGCATATCTAGCAAGGTTGTGAGCAACTTTGTTATTTTCTCTACTTACATATTTGAACCTAACCCCCCTTAACCGGTTTGCCAAAGTTTGTGCATCCCAGATCAGCAAGCCATAGGTTGCAAAAGGTTGTATTGGGTCTGTTAAAGCCTTCATAACTGTTTGACAATCACCCTCAAAGACCACTCTGTCAAAACCCAGCTCGGCTGATAGTTCCACGGCTCAGATGGCTGCCAAGACTTCCTGTATCTTGGAAACCTTGGCACCAACTCTCCACTTTGCACCCCGCCGGATAACCTCCCTACCCTTCAAAATACTCCTCCATGCGTATGAACCTCCATGACCTTCTTCAGCTTCTAGAATTGAACAATTGGGAAAGAACCTTGATTTAAATACTTTGTAAAACAAAGAATCATGGTTATGCAACAGCCTCCAAGTTTGTTTCGCCAAAAGAGCATCGTTGAACAAAGCTAGCTCCTTGAAATTCATACCCCTCTCGGATTTTGGTTCACACATCTCCTCCCATTTGACCCAATAAATCTTCCTCCGATCACCCCTTTGGCCCCACCAAAACCTTCGAATGAGCTTTTCAATTTCATCACAAAGGCCCATTGGGAGCTTAAAACAACTCATTGTGAAAGTGGGGATTGCTTGCACCACCACCTTGATTAACACCTCCCTCCCCGCTTGAGAAAGCAATTTTTCTTCCCAACCTTGTAGCTTCCTCCACACCCTCTCTTTTATATAATCAAAGTTTGCCTTTTTATGTCTCCCCACTAAAGATGGTAAACCAAGATATTTGTCATAATGCAGAATTTCCGGCACCCCCAAAGCCTCCTTAATTTCTATCCTCATGGCCTCGGTAGTGGACTTGCTAAACAAGATGGAAGTTTTGCCTCGGTTAATTTTTTGCCCCGACAAACTTTCATAGAGAGCCAAAATTTCCAACAATTTTTGACATTCACTCCTATTAGACCTACAAAACAAAGCAATTCTCAGTATAAACAAAGCAAGTCTCAGTATAAACATTAATTCTTTGACCCTAAGCCCCAAGTTTTTTTTCAAACAATCAAATCTTGGGCTCCAAGACTCGAAAGTTTTCACATGAAAAAATGAAGAAATGAAAAACCTTGGGCCTAAGAGCCCAATTACATTTTCAAATAATATATTTCTTTGAAGTTTGAAGATTGGTCCCAAAATATCAGGAACCTTCTTCAAACTTATAAGTCCTTTTTGAAATTAAGGCCTGAAAGCCCAAAATCATTCATAAATAAAAAGGTAAACTATAACTTAACCACCTATAGTTTAGCTGAAATTTAAATTGTCTACATGTGGTTTGAAAGTTGACATTTTACCCACGTTAGGTTAGCTCAATTAAAGTTCCGTAACCCACTTCTATTAAAAAGAGGTTTAAATATGTAATTTTGCTCCACTTTTATGTCTCTTTCTCCAAAAACACAAAAAACCATAAAAATACAAAATCAAATAAGATCAAAAACAATCCAATAGAACACTTGCATCATGGGATTTCAAATCATAGTTAAGCAATTTAAATTTAGGTCAAACCTTAAGTTGGTAAAGTGTCAAATTTCAAACCATGGTAGGCAACTTAAATTTCGGCCAAACCATAGGTGAGTAAGTTATAATTTGCCCTAAATAAAAAAGTTCTTTAAATTTAATCTCTTGGCCCGCAAGCCCAAAGTTTTCTAAAATAACAAAATATTATAATTGGGTCCAAAACACAAAAATTCTTTTCAACAATGCCCCAAAGGCAAGATTTTCAAAATTGTCCCTACAACCAAATTTTGAGTGAAAGACATATCCCTTTCACAATTATACAATTTCAAATGCCCCAATTCTAAAATTCCTCATAATTTAAACAAGTGTTTTCACGAACCATACAAAGATTTTAAAAAGAAAACCTATGAGAATGGTGATTATTCAATTATTCCATTTCAAATCAAAGAGGTAAAACACCATAAGTGGTTATAAAACCTCATTCTCACATTCAATTCAAATCGGTTTCAACATATATCAATTCCAATTTCAATTTCCATCATTTCACACTTGATAGCGACTGCTATTAGGATTATCCATCGCCATGGCACATGTAAAAAAATCAACATGTGAATTTTTTTTACATGTCAAAACATGTGAAAAAAGATAACATTAGATAGGACACAAATAAGAAAAATATGATATTCAAATATGAAAATTGGTGTAGAACCCAAATACTTAAACAAATGGTAAACAAAAACTTAACACACATTTCAAATAATATTTGTGCTTAATGACTTTTTATTTTTCATTATTTAAATTTTTTGTTTTTATGTTTTTTCATATGATATTTAATAAATTTTAACATATCATGTTTACTTTTCATTTTCCATTTTAAAATTCTAAATCTCGTCTACACCAAAAACCGATTAATGTCTTAGTCTTATAATAAAAAACAATTATCATAAAACAAACGCCATAAGTTGAAATTCAATATATCAAAACTTCATAAACATATATCTATCTATATATATATACACACACACACACACATACATACACACATTGAATTTTTTATAGGCTAAATTAAAATTACACCATTTAACTTTGTCAAAAATTTCATTCAGTTCTATCATTTTAATTTTGTGCAATTTAGTCTTTTAACTTTTTAACTTTATTCAACACCATTATGAAAAATATAAAGTGACAAGAGAACTCTGTCACTCCATATTAAAGTGATATTATCATTACCAAACCTGATTCTAAGATTGTGTATAATGTTGTGAAATTTTAAAGTACTCGTAAGTGTACGAACCGTATCGAAGTATAGTTTGACAAGAACAAAGTCGAACCCACAGGGACTTGAATGAATATAGGAAAATTAATTAAACTTTAACCAAATTAATCCTAATCTAGTTTAATAAAAATTGGTTTTTCTGAGATTAAATCAACTAAGCAAATAATAAAATTAAGCAAATGGTTAAACTAAGCAAAAGATATAAAGCAATAAAAAGGTGTAAACAATCAAGAGAAAGGAATTAAGGTTTTGGCATCCGCCTTGTAAGTCATATCAGCATATACTTGTGATCATTAATTTTTCCCAACCACTGCATGATAATCTAGAAATCAATCTTGCTATCATGAAAAATATCATCATTAAAACTTATGTTTAAAAATCTAAAGCATGTTCTTCTTTGCTTCTTAAGTATAAAACTAAATCATCAATTATATCCGTTAACAAACAAATCACAAGAGATATTCAATTTTATAATCAAAAAATAATAAACCAAGTATTCATTTAATTAAGACAAATCCTAAATCATGAGAAAAATATGATTGAACTGATATCTAGAATATCATTTTAGTCAATTAATATGAAGTAAGAACAATTTAAATCATTAAAGAACAATTATTGTGGAAAAAATCAAAATCACATAAATATTACCAATAATCCTTAACAAGGTTTCATCCTCAACCCTAATTATAAATTTAGCTACTCATAGTAATTGAAAAAAAACATAAAAATAAAATATTAAATATTAAACTAGACAAATAAAATAGAGAAAGAAATAGTCACAGTGCCAAAGAAGAGTCATAAAAAAATTAAAATAAAATAAAAAACCACGTTCTGCTGCCTGCACTCCGGTCCTAACCGCTCCCAATTTTTCTGTTTTGCTCATATTTATATATCACACAAAGACCGACCTATACCACTTAAAAAAGAAACGCCTGACACATTCCTAGTACAAGTCGGACAAAGATTTTATTTATTATTAGTTGTAGGCCACACGTCCAGGACATTAGAATTGGGCCTCAGTTCTCATTCTCTAACTTTCAATCTTTCTTTTCTTTTATTCTTTCTACACATCACGCCTGGGTTGGGCTTTCTTTCATTCTTCTCTTTTCTTTTTCTTTACTTCACTAGATCTCTTCAAGGTTTGGCTTGACTTTGGGCCCATCTTGTAGCATTTAACTTCCACGTGAATTGCTTCTTGAATGATTTTTCTATTCCTTCTCTTTCATTAATTCCCTTTATCATGTAAAACCTTTATCACTTATAAAACAAGGATTCTTTATAATCAGTCATGAGATAGCTTAAAAGTATGACCAAAAATGCAAATATGAGAGTATTTTATTATATAAATTTCATGCACATCATATAATAATGAATTGAATAATATAACCTTTCTTATAGCTTTGTAGATCAGATAAACACTAATAATATAACCTAAATTATATATGTGTTCAATGAATTTTTATTTTTCAATATTTAATTTTTAGTTTTTAATTTTTATGTTTTTTTCATAATATGCTTAATCAATTCTAACATATCGTATTTACTTTTCATTTACCATTATAAAAATCCTAAATGGTTACGACAGAAAAATTAAGAACAACTTATTTTGAACACAATATTTAATAAAAAAATTCATAAACATAAATATTACTACACACACAACACAGACACATATATACATATATGTATTCATAAACATACCCATTACATTTGTGGACGACTAAATTTCTCGGTTCGAAATGAGTCAAACAAGCAAAATAGTTTCACAAGTGCGAATTTGTATTGATGAATGTGTGGTACAATTCTCTGTGATTACAAAAGTGTGATCCTCTGATTCGATCTCCTTAAAAGATTTGTTGATTGGATTTGTGGCAATGTGATTTTGATTTGAACACAAGATATCCTTCAATTTGGCTGAAGAATGGATCGAAGATTTTTGAAACAGAATTACAATGAATCTCTGGCTATGAGCTTGTTAGAAATCTTTTGTTCTTCACGTTCTTCGCGTTCTTCGTGTGTTCTTCGTGTTCTTGGTGTGTTCTTCGTCTTCGAAGGTTTGTGGTGGAAGTTCTTCGGTGCTTTAGAGGCTTGAATCCGTAGAGCTTCGTTGATTTATGGTTTGTTGATGTTTTCGGACACCTTAGGCTTGATTCCCGCAGACTTTTGGATCTAGGTGGATGGTTTTGATGATTTCTCTTCGAATGTTCTTCTTATTCGAAGGTTGAAGTCCTTGAAGTTCTTGGAGGCTTTAGAGCTTGGTTCCGGCAGAGCTTCTGGACTTCTGAATCTTCTCTGATGCTGCTTATGCTTCAGATGGCTTGGTGCCCTATCTCTCTTCAGATCTTAGATCTCAGATCCCCCCTAAAATGCCTTAGGAAGGCTTCTATTTATAGGAGTTTGGAGGTGGGTGAGCGACATGTGGCGGAGTTTGATTGGTGACACATGTCACGGTCTGATTGGTCCGCTTATGTCATCGCTTACACGTGCGAGGCTGATTGTGTCATCGCTTACACGTGCGAGGCTGATTGTGTCATCGCTTACACGTGCACTGATGCATGATTGGTTTTTTGCATGACACTTGGCAAATTTCCATTGGCTTCTGAGTAGTTATAGTAAACCCTAGCAGCAATACGTGGCACTTTGTAATTGACTGTATTTTGTGGACTTGGTAGTATGATGTGTCAGCTTGTGATAGGTCGGGAATTTTCCCTCTCTACAAATGCCCCCTCGAGACTCGTTCACGCACACAGTTTCAGAGTGTGGTGTGGGAATGAGTTTCGAAAATAGATTTTTACATTTGGCTCTTCAAATGAAGTAATTGAAGGTGGTGGAGCTTTCAGCAGGATGAGATAATTTTCGAGGAGTAGACCCACCCATATGAAAGGTTTTGATGAGACCGAAAAGGGGTCTGCCGGTATTTGAATGTACTCGCATGACTGAGCCTTCTCAACAGAGGTTAAGTTGAAGTAACTTCAGAAGTATGTTTTGGTACTCGGAGTGGGTTGGTGAGGCCGAAAGTTATTTGCAAGAAGTTGGATGTACTTGCAAAATCGAATCATTTCAGCAGAGGTTAAGCTGAGGTAATTTCAGAAGAACATTTTGGATCATTGGCGGTGATCACAGGGTGTAGAAAATGGGGAAGATGAGAGGATGGTGGCTGGGTACAACATGCAGAGTCATGGGGCTAGCCTTGTGTTTTTAAGAACTTTTGGTGAAGTTATCTCAAAAGAGTATACTTCGGATTACAGCGAGGCCATATGGGAATGTGGTTGAATGTGTGTGTGTTATTGCATCACTCATGTTAAGTTGAGGTAGTTTCAGAAGCTTATGATTCTGGAGATGATGGTGGTGGTGGTGAAGAAGACGGGGATGAAGCAAAGCGAATGGGTGAAACACACACCACCATGGCACTGGCCCTGTACGTCGGGGATCCCCTGGTGTAGATGTTTCTGGGAAGTACAACTTTGGATCTAGGACTGACTGTATGTTGCTGGGGGTCTGACAGTAAGTCATTGAATGCGCGTGTGTAATGGGACCAAACTGACAGACATTAAGTTGAAGTAATTTCAAAAGAGTACCTTCTGAAATACTTCAAGCTAGCTTTAAGTTGGAGTAATTCCAGAAAATGTGTTTTGAGGTACCAGCAAAGATGACCTTTGAGTCCCATAGACACGGAATAAGGCTCTGGTGACCATTTACCGGCTCCAAAGGCTGAATTCTGATGAGCTGGCGCCTTGAAGGTTGTTTCAAGTGTTGGATGGAAGACAATTTGTAGGATACCCCAACACTTTTTACCATCTTCACCTACTGCCACTTGTTGGAAAAGCACAGAAAAATGAAAGATGGAGCTAACTTGTGATTCTAGTCTTAGAAACCAGCCAAGTTGCTATTTGTTCCGAACCTTTACCTTTGCTGTAAGACCAAACAACTTGAGAAGGACTATGGAGTTCTCAAAGTAGTTAGGAAGCTCCTTGAGCTAGGGTACGAGGGATTCAGTTGGCCTTAGATCTCCTGATTAGGTAGATCTGAGACTACAAGGAACAATGATATGGGCTATGTTATGAGAAATTTTATGGACAAATGTAGTCGTTAAGTGGAGAAACAAAATTTGTTTTGGATCTCAAAACTACAATGATGTTGTGAAGAAGGTTTCTACTAAACCATGAGGGAGTTGATTTCAAACTGATTATGAAGCAATATTGGTTGCTAAGTGTTGAGAGTGATGAGGCCATAGTGAGAAATGGCTGTGAGAAGGAGGACTTGAAAATTTGAAAGAAGCAAATCTTCATTTCATGACTAAGTGTATTTTTCTTGATGAGTTTTCAACGGACCCGACCCTTCTTTTATAGTGGAGAGATGAAGAAAGGTAGATGGGGTAGTTGAGAATGGCTGATGAAAATTTTTGGTGAGACTGGTAGATTCCCGACTGGTAGGCACCGAAAGGTAGGTGGGACTGTTTGGCACCGAAAGGGGGAATGGTAGGTTGGACGGGTGACCCGATGTGATTTTAAGTTCAAGACACACTTGTGAGAGTCCATCTGTACTTTGAAAGGGAAGCCCTGATGGAGTCTGGAGAATAACCTTGAGAGGGTCCAAACCAAGTGGATGAATCTCAAATTTTGATATTGAGAGCTTTAGTTTTGGACATTGTCAATGCTTCGAAGACGTGAGTTAGATTAGTGATTTTCCAAGTCACGAAAAACTATGCAAGACAAGTCTGGCTTGAAAATCTTGACTTTGGGTTGATTTCAACATAAAAGACAACTATCTTGGAATTGGTTCATTTGTGCAATTTTCGAGTCTCAAATGATGGAACAGACTCCAAAATTGGAATGTACGCGAAAAATTGAGCAAGATAGGTCCATCTTAAAATTTTTGACTTTTGGTCAACATTTACGCAAAAGTCAACTTTTTTGGAAATTGGACGATAGCACAATTTCCGAGCTTCGAATGAAGAAACGGATCCCAAAATCGGAATGTACTCGAAAAACTGAGTGGAATAGGCCCCTTTTCAAAATTTTGACTTTTTGGTCAAAGTCAAAAGTCAAACTTGGTCAAACCTTTTTCTCTCTCTATCCTTTTTTTTTTTTTTTTTTTTTTTGCGGCGGTTCGGACCAGGTCAGATTTCCGGGTCGGTCCGGGTCAAACGGGTCAGACCGGAGTAGTGGATGATGACGTCATCCCTGACGTCATAAGGCGCGTGTAAGCGCGTGTGAAACAACCAGCGCGTGTGAGCGCGTGGTTTGACGGGGCGGCGCGTGAAAGCGCGTGAAGTTGACGCTTTGAACGCCGGAGCTTCAGGCGGCGCGTGGGGGCGCGTGACTCATCGTTTGGGCCTGAAATTTTCAGGTTTGGTAGATATGAGGACGCTGGATCTAGTGGTATGGTCTGTTTTCTGAATTGGTGGCCTGATTTGCACAGATTTGAAGGACTAGGCCGCGGTTCATTGAGAGCTTATGGCGGCGCGTGACTGCGCGTGGTTGCTCTGTTGATGATGAGCTTTCCTGGGTTTTGTAGATCTTTGTTTGTAGAAGATCCCTGTGTGTTCAGTTTTGTGAAATCCTGAACTGATTTGCACAAATTTGTCAGAAAAGGATGCGGCTCATTGTTGGACTTATGTGGCTTTTCAACAGCTCTGACAAGGCGGCACCTGTGTTTAGACTTGAAGGTCGTGAAGTGGGTGATGAGCCACCATTTTCTGACTTTCTTCATTAAATGTCCTCTTTTATTCTCAAAACTTGGTGCAGACTTCTTTGATTTTGAGTGCATTTAAGTCAGCAAAGTCTGACTTTTAGACTTAAGACGTTTTCACATTTTTTTTTGAAACGTGAATACAATTTTTTTGTTTTCCACTAGCTGGTTGGTAGAAACATTTATTGGTTTGCTGACTTTCTTCATTTTTCTTGCCCGCTATCTTAGAAGTTTTCTATATAAAGGCATGTTATTGCCCTTTTTTATCACTGAGGCACATGCTGAACATTCAGCTTTCTTCTCCTGCTATCAAGAATTTTTTTTTTTTTTTTTTTTTTTTTTTTACATGCCATGAAACCTTTTCCTGACAAATTTTTTTGTTGCTTGTTTTTGTTTTGCAGCACAGTTTTCTTTGGCAATTAAGCCGCACCAACATCTGTCTTTTCAACGCGGTCATCTCAAGAGTCTTTGCAACGTAGCCACATCAAGAGTCTTTACCATGAAGATATGCTAGCACTTGTTTTTGTATGAAGGTGATCCACACTTGTCTTTGTCATGAAGCTGGGCCAACTCTTGCATTTGCATTGAAGCCACGCTAACATTAATTTTTGCCATGAAGCCACGTTGACATTCATTTTTGCCATGAAGCCACGTCAACACTTTATTCGCACCAAAGCCATGCCAACCTTCATCTTTGGCATGCAGCCACGTCAACACTTCATTCATACCGAAGCCGTGCCAACGTCTATCTTTGTCATGAAATCACGACAACACTCTATATTAGCACTTGCACTCGCATTGACGTTGCACCAATTTTTAAAGGCAACATAGTTCAGACATTAAGGGTGCATAGCACTGTAGCCAGACATCAAGATTTTAGAGATGCCAACAAGACTTTGAAGATGCAAGGAGATGTCAATAAAACCTTGAAGTTTCAAGAAGCTCCTATCAAGACTTTGAGAATGCAAAGTGATGCCAACAAAACCTTGAAGATGTGAGAGGAATGCCACTAAGACTTTGACATTGCATGAACATGACTTTAGAGGAGAGATGATGCAACACCAACTTCAGATGCTGGAGGAAGGTCACGTTGTCCAAATTTCAGAGACATGATGTGAAACGGCACCACTCAGAAGGGAGATGATGTGGTTCAAATTTCAAAATTGTGAAGTGGCACAACCTAGAAGAGAGACGATGTAGCCTAGTCTTGAAAGGTACAAGAAGATGCCCCCAAGAAATAAGTGATGCAAAGTATACTTTAGAGACACGGGAGGATGTCCATAGAAGAAGGGCAATGCCATGAAGACTTCATTCTTTGAAAAAGAGGTTGAAGATTTTATTTTACTCCACAACCAAGAACTAACTTATGTTTATCATTAGATCAAGGAAAGCCGAGCAACACCAATTCTTTACGGCTGTCTTTTTCTACCACAATGATCTTTGAGTATCATGTAGTGAGCAACTGACTGATCTTAAGCAACGCCTGCCAATTAAAGGGATCTCAAAAGCATATTGACGACCTTTGAAAAATTCCTTAAGCTAGACTGGCAATCTTTCTTCTTTTTCATGTGACTGAACTTAGTAAATGATACCAAGTTGCCTACGTACCCTAGAGAGGGATCAAGTCATTACGTAGTTCAAAAGATTTTTTTGTTTGGTGTAATTTTTTTTTTTTTGTTGTTGTTTTTTTTTTTTGTGCAAAAAGGAGGGCTCAGTGTGTAATAGTGGGTATCACCACTAATCGAACCCGAGACCCCTCAAGGGCGACTTGGGCATCCAACCACTACGCCACACTAGCAATTGGTGACATAGAGTGGGATTAATTTCTCCTTATTGGTACGCTATCAAAGGTACTGGGAAGACATCATATACTCTTGAAGCGTTACAGTGGGCAGTTTAAGCTCTTGCCAAGGAGCAATCCTCGATATTCAAGCGTAAAAGTGTTTAAGGAACTTCCCATTGATGGGGCCGATCCTTGCATCATCATTGTTGATCAACTTGTAAGCTTGGTTGGTGTTTGCCCCCTGCTTGAGAGTTGGAAGTCCATCACAAGCAACGGTCACATGGTTTGACCCGACAACTTCATTGAAGCCTAGATTGATCTTGTTTTCTTTGGCAAGCTTCATGATTTGTTCTTTGAAGACGAAGCATTTTTGGATTGGGTGGCCAATGATGCGATGATATTTGCAGTAGTTAGGGTCATCAATTTTCCCTATGTCTTCTGGTCGCTTGCATTCTGGCAATTCGATTAGCTTCAACTGCAATAGTTGTTCTAAGATGTTTGGCACATCTTCATCAGGGAACGGATATATTTTTTGCTCACGTTCCTTAAAAGTCAGACGACGCTCCTCATTCTTTTGCCATCCTTCAAATCGTTTTTCATTTGCATTTGCTCCTCTTCTTGGAATCTTGACTTCGGCAGTGTTAACAACCATTGAGTCTTTGAGATTGCTCTTTGCATTCCTGTCATTCTTCGTTACTTCCTTTTTGCTTTCCTCAAGTATGGGAGGGTTTGTACTTCCATGGCTAGCAATGCTTAACTCCATGTCATGCGCACGAGTTGCTAACTCTTCAAATGTTCGAGGCTTTATCCCTTGAAGGATGTAAAGAAGTCCCCAATGCATGCCTTGGATGCACATCTCTACAGCAGAAATTTCAGAAAGTCGATCCTTGCAATCCAAGCTCAAAGAACGCCACCGATTGATATAATCGACCACTGGCTCATTTTCCCATTGCTTGGTATTAGTAAGCTCCATCATGCTCACCGTACGACGCGTGCTATAGAATCGATCAAGAAACTCTCTTTCGAGTTGTTGCCAACTGTCGATTGACTCGGGTTCTAAGTCTGTATACCAATCAAAGGCATTTCCCTTGAGCGAACGGACAAATTGCTTTACAAGGAGGCCTCCTTGAGTCCCTGCATTCTCACAGGTTTCTACAAAGTGAGCCACGTGTTGCTTAGGGTTTCCTTTGCCATCAAACTGTAAGAACTTGGGGGGTTGATACCCATTTGGCATCCTCATGTTGTTGATGCGCTTTGTGTAGGGTTTTGAATATGTGAGAGAACTTGTAGAAGAATCTCCATATTGTGCTCGGATGGTATTTGCTATCATGTCTTGTATTTGTTGGACTGACAACGAAGCAACCGAAGTAGATTGTTCTCGTCGGGAAGTGTCTTCAATTTCTCTCCCTTCGTCATCCTTTGCGGATGTGAATTTATGACCATGGCTTGATTCACCAAGATCTTGTACTTCGAGTTTGTTCATTAAAGTTGCAATTTGGAGGTCCTTATCTTCAAGTGCTTTTGTGAGAAGGACGACCCTTTGTTCCATTTCAACCATCTTTTCTTCCATGGTAGTGGTGTTAGTCATCATGACTGACACAACTTCCCAAGATGATGGAGAAGGAAGTGAATTGAAGTGAGCATGTGAAATCTCATTTTTTGGGTTCCCTTTATTGGGAGAGAAATCGCGCGAACAACTTCTTATGAAGGAAGGAGGGGATTTGCCCCCATACTTGAGATGTTCCAAGGTGGAGATGTCCTTGTTGATGACCTTGTTTCTTGTGAGAGGGTCTAAGGAAATGATTTTCTGGACCTTGGCTTGCTTGGTTGATTGAAATTGAAGTTGATTGTTTGCTTTTGGTTGGCTACAATTGATTGCACCAATGTAGTTGTTGGTGGTAGCCATACCAAGTTTAGTTGAAGTAGCTGTTGAAGCTTGGATGTTCTTGCTAGAGGCCATTTGAGCTGGTAGCAAGATGATGAAGATTTCTTTTTTTGAAGGAGAATGAGATGAGAGGCAGAGAAGTCCCACTGGGCGTGCCAGAATATGTGGACGACTAAATTTCTCGGTTCGAAATAAAGTCGAACAAGCAAAATAGTTTCACAAGTGCGAATTTGTATTGATGAATGTGTGGTACAATTCTCTGTGATTACAAAAGTGTGATCCTCTGATTCGATCTCCTTAAAAGATTTGTTGATTGGATTTGTGGCAATGTGATTTTGATTTGAACACAAGATATCCTTCAATTTGGCTGAAGAATGGATCGAAGATTTTTGAAACAGAATTATAATGAATCTCTGGCTATGAGCTTGTTAGAAATCTTTTGTTCTTCACGTTCTTCGCGTTCTTCGTGTGTTCTTCGTGTTCTTGGTGTGTTCTTCGTCTTCGAAGGTTTGTGGTGGAAGTTCTTCGGTGCTTTAGAGGCTTGAATCCGTAGAGCTTCGTTGATTTATGGTTTGTTGATGTTTTCGGACACCTTAGGCTTGATTCCCGCAGACTTTTGGATCTAGGCGGATGGTTTTGATGATTTCTCTTCGAATGTTCTTCTTATTCGAAGGTTGAAGTCCTTGAAGTTCTTGGAGGCTTTAGAGCTTGGTTCCGGCAGAGCTTCTGGACTTCTGAATCTTCTCTGATGCTGCTTATGCTTCAGATGGCTTGGTGCCCTATCTCTCTTCAGATCTTAGATCTCAGATCCCCCCTAAAATGCCTTAGGAAGGCTTCTATTTATAGGAGTTTGGAGGTGGGTGAGCGACATGTGGCGGAGTTTGATTGGTGACACATGTCACGGTCTGATTGGTCCACTTATGTCATCGCTTACACGTGCGAGGCTGATTGTGTCATCGCTTACACGTGCGAGGCTGATTGTGTCATCGCTTACACGTGCACTGATGCATGATTGGTTTTTTGCATGACACTTGGCAAATTTCCATTGGCTTCTGAGTAGTAATAGTAAACCCTAGCAGCAATACGTGGCACTTTGTAATTGACTGTATTTTGTGGACTTGGTAGTATGATGTGTCAGCTTGTGATAGGTCGGGAATTTTCCCTCTCTACAACATTTTTTATAGGTGAAATTAAAATTACATTGTCTAAAATTCAATTCAATTTTGTAACTTTAATTTCATTCGATTTAGTCTTTTTGAAATTTAGCTTTATTAAATGTCGTTTTATGATCACTATTAAGAGCCAAAAACAACTTTCTTTTTTTAATTTTCTTGCAAAAATAAAATTATAAAAATTAATAAAAAAATATATATTGATTTAGTAAATCTATACAAATTTTTATTTTTTTAAAAAAAATTATGTCCTAATTCAAAATTCCAATAACAAAATTTTTTATCTTAATTAAAAAATTCCTAAACAAAATTTCATACATATGTCCTTCAAGCCTACATCATTGATATTTACGCTAACCAACTTAATTCCAATATTATGAAAAATGTAAAGTGACGAGAATTCTGTCACTTTTTATTTAAGTGATATTTTCGCTAGTCTGCCTAATTGTGAATAATACAGACCAAATAAAAAAAAATAAAAAAATAAAAGAGAGTTTCTTCAATCTATCGATATAAATCAGATAAATACTTGTAATATAATTTTAAAGAGTTATTCACATCGAATTACTACAAGTGAGATAACAAATTTTGTATATTAATAGTGAATACTAATACCAAAGTTACAATCAATAGTACTGATAAGATATAATAAGATATATAAAATTAAAAGCATTTGAATTTTGGTTGACCTCATAATATTCTGTCACAATTGTTATGAGCTCACAATTTTACACATAAATATTATTACCATATATGTGTGCGTGTGTGTGTGTTTCAATTGGAATTAAATTCTATTCTATATTTAAACTTTCAATTAAATTATAAAATATATTGTTCAATATACAAAGCATTTATAATAAATATCTATTAATAATTATCATTAATAGATATTAATAAACATAATCAAAATAGGATAAAATTTAGCTATAAAATTAGTTGTAACTTAAGACTATAACCTTTTTGAAAATTTACTACATATTTTGAAAATTTAACCAATGAATTGCACGTTCATTATGCTCTCAATATACATGTCAAATTTTTCATCAATCAGATATTATTTACTGTATGATCTACAAATTTATATTTTATACATAATTTTAAACTACAAAAACGTGTAATTTAAATAATTTATTGATGACATAGTTATTGATTTTTAATTTTCTAGAAATTTTGCAAACATGGAGGATACAATAAGAGGATGTAATTCAATGATGGATTTGTCAAAATTCACCTCTAATAAAAAGATACTAAATAAGGTTTCAGCCTTAGGCTATAACTAATTTTGTAGCTAAACTTTGTCCATCAAAATAAATTCCATAATTATCAAATTTTATATTTCATATTTCATATACAAAGACAAAAAAAATAAATGTCTATCAATAAATATCAACATTACCAAGTTTCATAATTATATATGTAGGGGTAAAAGACCAAATTCGTATATTGAGCCTTGGGCCTTATTCGAGAATGCGAATATGTCCGAGGAGGAGTAAATGATTAGGAGAGGCCCCAAAGTTGAGAATCATGTAAGGAAAGAATGGAGGAATATAATCCGAGGAGTTTCTCATCCTCGGATACGATAAGTATCGGTCAGAGCCATGCTTAGGCAGTGTAGGTGACCTTCTAGGAAGTGCCAACGATAAGGATAAACCTCAGGTTCGTGCAAAAGCCATAAGAACCTATAAATATTTAAGAAAAAAGCTGCTACCACCACATTAAATGCACTACAGCTACTTTTCTAGCCGCATTTATGTGGAGAAGACCCCTAAATAGTGAAAACCTAACCACTACAACTTATAGAAAGCTAAAGAAGGTGCTTGATGGGACGTATACTCAAGTGAAGGTTTAGATAGTAGATAAGTGTATGATCAAGATGATCTATAAGGAACTATATAATATAAAAGACCTCCCATGAAAAAAAAAAAAAAAAAAAAAAAAAAAAAAAAGGAGAAAAGATTGGATCAGTCAGAATAATACTTGTAAAATTGTAATATTAATTTATATGAAGAAGGACCTCCTCGAATTTGGCATCTATCCAATCTTACATATACAACTTTTGCATGATCGTTTGTTAAAACCATACTAACCGTTAGTAACCTTGTTTGAATCTAGTTCTTTAACCTACTCTCTACAAATTTATTGTGTTGGGCTTATTGGGTCAATACCCAATTCATTTTTGGGTTTGGGCTTCAAATTGTGACCCTACAATATACAAAAATAAAAGAGAGAGAAAATCATTTTTTCAATAAAATATTTAAATAAATACTTCATAAACAAAAACATATACATATACATATACATATACATATATATATATATATATATATTTATTTATTTATTTATTTATTTATTTATACACACATTACAATTTTGTATAAGCTAATTTAAAATCACACACTCTAACTTTGCCTAAAATTCAATTCAGTTATATAATTTTAGTTTTTTATTCCATCATTTGTACAGTGTACCTTTAAAAAATAAAAATCGATAATTTGGGGAGGGAGGGTTTAATGCATTCCTTACTAAAATTATACATTTTCAAGACATGGGTTACCTACCCAAAACAAAAAACAAAAGATGAAGAGACATTGATCAAAACAAAAAGGTTGAGAGTCAAGAATCATAAGTAGTGCCAGAGTCACTAAGTAGAGGTGGCCCAATATAATTTGGTGCCTAATGTCAAAAATTTATGTAAGACCTTTTATTATGTAAATATTTATTAAATAAAATTATTTAATACTAATCAAACCATGGTTAATTTGTTGCATTAAATGCAAAATTCGAACAATAATACTAACTAAAATAAGGTTAATATCATTACTCATGCACATTCATAGAAGCAAAACAGTATAACAATTGGAACAAACGCAATAATTGAAGCTATACGTGCAAAACAACACTGTCTGAACATATACCACAAATTTAGAACAGCACAAGCTTTGCACTCATAACACAAAAATCAATATTTTAAAAATAAATTTCCTAGAAAGTATGAACAGTAAGCATTATTCTATGAGTAATACTAGGACAATGTAAAATTGCACAATTTTTGTTAGCGAGTTGTGAGTAATAAAGGTGTGATGGTGGGTCCTTGTAAGGAAACATATTTAATAAAACAAAATAATAAATTCCACAATTATCAGATTTCATATTTCATATACAAAGACAAAAAAATAAATGTCTGTCAATAAATATCAACATTTTCAAGTTTCATAATTATATACAAAATAAAATAAAGAGAAAATCATTTTTCAATAAAATATTTAAATAATTACTTCATAAACATATACATATCCATTACAATTTTTTTTGGGAAAATGCCCAAACACCCCCCTAAACTTTGGGTCCTTGTAAGGAAACATATTTAATAAAACAAAATAATAATAAATTCCACAATTATCAAATTTCATATTTCATATACAAAGACAAAAAAATAAATGTCTGTCAATAAATATCAACATTTTCAAGTTTCATAATTATATACAAAATAAAATAAAGAGAAAATCATTTTTCAATAAAATATTTAAATAATTAATTCATAAACATATACATATCCATTACAATTTTTTTTGAAAAAATGCCCAAACACCCCCCTTAAACTTTCAACCACTGGCCAAAACACCCATAAACTATTATATAGACCAATTTACTCCTTAAATTATACATACTTGTCAAATCACTACTTCAATTAAGTCATGTGAGATGCACGCGTTCCTCACAAACAAATTCAATAACACGATGGAAATAATAGAGGAGAGAGCTTTGACCGGCAGAAAAGAGAGTAAGAGAGAGGCGGTAGAACCAAAGCTACCGCAGAGCTTCTCTCCCCCGTCTCACCGCCCTTGTTTCGGCGGTGCCTTGGTGGCCGCACCGTTCAATACCCAACACCTGGCATTTTTTTTTTTTCCTCTTTTTCCTTTCATTTTTTCCCTGAGTTTAAATCCACAAAGAAACTTCTTCTTTTTTTTTAATATCCATGTGGGAATTTTAAAGCAGGAATTCTTGGTTTCGTTTAATTCTTGGGTTGATTTAATTATGGTTGTTCCATTTTTTGAGGTTCTGCAGAGCAGTTGCTTTTGAGTATGCCATAGAACTGTTTGATTAAATGCCTGTGTGAGATATGGTTACTGCATTATCTTAGACTTAGAGGATATGGTGGCTGCTTCCTCACGGCTTTGACCAGTTTTTTTGATGACGTAGAACCTTATCAACGCAAGGCCCTTTGGACCAGATTATTATTTTTTTAACCAGATTCATCTGATTGCTATCCACAAATTTTCAATTTTGTACATTTTATTTGTTATGCACAATGCTTAAATATTCAAAATTTAGCAGCTGAGTAGGTTACAATTTTGCCTTTCATAAACTGTGATATGGACTATATATATATATATATAAGTTTGTGTATATATGTATCTTGAGCAATTTCCTGGGTACAATTCCTACCTCCTTTGCAACTGACAGTTGTCACCTGGTAGAACCTAGGTAATTCGATTGTCAAGTTCAGCCTTGGTAAATTAATTGGGAAGATATTGCAAACTATTTTAGAAATGATAAGTACCTTTTTCGAAGGAGATATTGATGCTTAACATCAACTGAGATATGGCTACTGCATTATCTTAGACTTAGAGGACATGGTGGCTGCTTCCTCACACTTAGTATTGGCTAGAATAATTGTTTTAGATTATTTAGTGTCAATTTGCAGATCATAAGATAGATGCATTATTTTAAGAAGTCAAGTCAAAGTTGTTAAAATTAGATTCCACCTTCGGGATCATTGTGTGTTGCTTTAGAGTATGCCATAGAACTATTTGACATTGGCAGGAGTGGTCTATTAGAATTACATACTCAAACTTTGCCTAAAATTCAATTTAGGTATGTAACTTTAGTTTTTTAATCTTTCGTTTGTACAATGTGCCTTAAAAGAAATTTAAAAAAAATCGATAGTTTGGGGAAGGAGGGTTTAATGCATTCCTTATTAAAATTACACATTTTCATGACATGGCATACCTACCTAAAAAACATAAGAAGAAGAGACATGGGTATTTACAATTTTCCACTCTCAATTATTTGATCAAAGCAAAAATGTTGAGGTTCAAGAATCTAAGTAGTGCCAGAGTCACTAAGTAGAGGTGGACCAATATAATTTGGTGCCTAAGGCAAAAAATTTATGTAAGACCTTTTATTAAGTAAATATTTATTAAATAAAATTATTTAATACTAATCAACCCATGGTTAATTTGTTGCATTAAATGCAAAATTCAAAGAATAATACTAACTAAAATAAGGTTAATATCATTACTCATGCACATTTATAGAAGCAAAACAATATAACAAATGGAAAAAACACATTACTTAGAGCCATTTAAACCTAACTAGATTGTTTGAACATATACCGTATATTTAGGAGATCACAAACATTGTGCTTATAACACAAAAATCAATATTCCAAAAATAAATTGCGTAGAAGTAGGAACAGTAGGCATTATTCTATGAGAAATGCTAGGATAACGTAAAATTGCACAACTTTTGTTGGCAAGTTGTGAGTGGTAGATGTATGATTGTGGGTCCATGTGGGGAAACATATTTAATAAAACACAGTAATAACAAATTCCATAATTATCAAATTTTATATTTCTTATTTCACATACAAAGACAAAAAAAATAATAAATGTTTATCAATAAATATCAACATTATCAAGTTTCATAATTATATACAAAATAAAAGAGAGAGAAAATCATTTTTCAATAAAATATTCAAATAAATACTTCATAAACATAAACATGTACATATACATATACATTACAATTTTTTAATAAGCTAAATTAAAATTATACACTCTAAATTTGCCTAAAATTCAATTCCGTTATGTAACTTTAGTTGTTTATTCTTTCATTTGTACAATATGCCTTCAGAAAGAAAAAAAAATCATTGAGAGTTTGGGGAGTGAGGGTTTAATGCATTCTTCCTTATTAAAATTATAGATTTTCAAGACATGGGGTGCCTACCCTAAAAACAAAAGAAGAAGAGACATGGGTATTTACAATTTTCCACTCTCAATTATTTGATCAAAGCATAAAGTTTGAGAGTCAAGAATCTAAGTAGAGGTGGCCCAATATAATTTAGAGCCTATGGCAAAAAATTTATGTAAGACTTTTTATTATGTAAATATTTATTAAATGAAATTATTTAATACTAATCAAACCAAGGTAAATTTGTTACATTAAATGCAAAATTTGTAGAATAATAGTACTAACTAAAATAAGGTTAATATCATTACTCATGCACATTTATAGAAGCAAAACAATATAACAAGAGGGATGCTATGTCCACAACATTTTTACAATAAATTATAAGTGGTTAGTTATTATTGGTTTAAATTTAAACCTAACACTAAGATTACTTTTTTGCCCCAACAATAATAACCAGTAACAACCTGCCACTTAGGATTTGTTGTAAAAATGTTGTGAAAATGTTGTAGACATATCATTTCTCATATAACAAATGTAACCAACACACTACTTTGAGCCATTTAGACCTAACCAAATTGTTTGAACATATACCGCAAATTTAGAACATCACAAACTTTGCGCTCATAACACAAAAATCAATATTCCAAAATAAATTGTCTAGGAAGTAGGAACAGTAAGCATTATTCTATGAGTAATGCTAGGACAACATATATTTGCACAACTTTTGCCAACGAGTGGTGAGTGGTAGAGGAGTGATGGTAGGTCCATGTGGCGAAACATATTTAATAAAACACAATAATAATAAAATCCATAATTATCAAATTTTATATTTCATATTTCATATACAAAGACAAAAAAAAAAAAAAAATTCTATCAATAAATATCAACATTATCAAGCTTCATAATTATATACAAAATAAAAGAGAGGGAAAATCACAAGATAATTTGCTAAATAAGTAGTGCCAGAGCCACTAAGTAGAGGTGGCCCAATATAAATTGGAGCCTAAGGCAAAAAATTTATATAAAACCTTTTATTATGTAAATATTAATTAAATAAAATTATTTAATACTAATCAAACCAAGGTTAATTTGTTGCATTAAATACAAAATTTGAAGAATAATACTAAATAAATTCATTAATTAAGGTTAATTTTTAATTTTAGATATTGTTTTTAAGGGAGAGATAAATAGATAGATAGATATTATTTTATGTGTGGTTGTGTAGGAGCTAGATTGATTACAAAAATTAAAGTCTCAAACTATTAGGGGAGATTAATCATCATTGATGACCTAACATATTTGCAACATTTTGTTAACAAACACTTAGGGTTCAATTGGGTTAATTAAATTCCTATTGGTTTTATATTTTAGAAGCCTTGTTTGAAATGAAAAATGAAATTGCTAAGGGTACTATAGAATGTTTACAATATGATGTGTCAATGATTCTGATTAACTAGTCGCTAACCCGTGCAATGCACAGGAAAGTTCCAAAAATGAAATATCTATCATACATCCTAAACAATTTTTTTTTTTTTTAAATAAAAATTTCAAAAGCGGTAGAACTTTATTGATAATAATCCAAGTGTACAATAGAGAGGAGAAAAGATGGCTTTCCTCAACCCAAGCCAAGGGTACCCTTAACTCCTTAGCAAAATTATCCAACACGTACGTTGACTTATTACATAGTCTAGAAACTGTCCTATAGGATATATCTCTTGCTTACTACAACATAAATATGTTCTAACACATCACAAATCTCCTTCAAGCATGGTTCTTGCAACCCAATTGATGCCAGCAACTATGAGTTGGCAAGCTTCGCAATCAAATCCCTAATTCATAGTTCGTGACAGGAGTGTGATGCTGCCAACAGAGTGTGGCAGTCATCCACAATGGGTTTCCTTGGCATGGAATTAATTTAGTATGGACTGTAATAAGAGAACCATGACTATCTCTAAAAATAATGCCCAAACATGTATAATTGGTGGCTTTGATATAAAAGGCAAGTGCCATGTCCAATTTGAGATGAGGAGAAACAGGAGTAGTAGTTGTTGGCTCACTTTTTTGAACCTAAATACTTAATGGTCCTAAATTGAAATTTTTTTTATTTAATAAAATAAATAAATAACCCAAATTATATAGAAAATATTCCTAATGTTTGACAATTGAGGGAAAAAAAAAGGCACATGATTAACTGCAACTGAGAAACTCTAACTTATAATTTACTTAGCTGATGTGTTCAGAAAATTGTCCAAGTCTTTTGCATTGAGATAGCATCCATGAGTTTTAGAGCAAACACCATCTAAAATCTCACTTGCAATGTTATATTAAGCAGCAAAAGAAGGATTAATGGAAAAAATAAATAAAATTAGATTTGTGAATTTGATGGTCCCAACTTACAAAAGCCAACAACCTTTAAGAAGCTCATCAATATAAAAAAATTCGCACTAACGGTTGAATTTATGGACAATAATGGTTTTACGGAATTAAGATGTGAAAGACCAATTGAAATAATTTATCATGTAACTAAATAGGGTTTAAGGATTGATAGGACCAAAGAGGGCATTACCCGTACACTAAGAATTGGAAGTAGAATATGCACAATCATACCAGATAGTGGATTTGATTTAAAGGTATGCAAAATACTTGAGGTCAACCACACATCCAATTTCTATTAAAAATCTCAACTACATTTTACATGAAATTCACCTCATGGGATTCAATTGATTTAGAAGTAGCCAAAACACCAAAAAATTCTACAAAATCCTATTAAGTGTATGCCCATGATAGAGAAACTTTCAAAGGATGTTACAAACCCCAAGAAATTGCATGTTGGAGATGGTGAATTTTAATTTTTTTAAAAAAAGTATGATATAGTTGGAACATTTTGAACAGTGAGTTTCATGATTTTATCTTCTCATATACTTGGTTTAGCCAAAAAAATATTGCCTTACATGTGTAGGAGGGGATGCGGTGTTTACCTTTATTGATAAAGGAAAGATGTCAACACCGAATCATCTAGATCTTGAAAGACAATTAAGACTCTAGTGGTAAAAAGAATTTATTGGCACCATAACAATTCTCAAAAGCAGCAATATAGAAAGAGTTTCTCTGTTCCTATTCCAAAAAGGTAATCTTTAAGGTGCAGAGTCCCACTCCATGGTTAGAAACTCCATGTATAAGCTTGCTATTGGATATAACTATCAAACTATTGGTTACCAAAAAAAAAATCAAACTAATGGTTAAATAGAGATAGAAATGCTTATCATTAGTTAAAGCCAAAAACAGCTCCAATTATATGATATCACATTAAGGAATCGTGAATGAAAAGAAAAAGATACCAAGTGTCAAATTTAAAGATAACTATGACCGAGAAAAAAAAAAAAAAAGCAGAAGAGTCAGCAGTGAAGATGGATAGAGAAAAATTAAACATCTTAAACTTCTAAAGTGATCAACCAGAGGAGGCATCCAATTCATATTTATTTGTAGAAACAAAATGTCCTAACTATAAATGAAGCAAGGTGCAACTGACTGTTGCTACGATTTTGAAATAAAAAAGGTCATAATTTTAGTTGTGCATCACAAAGAGAATTTGTAAAATCATATCCTAAAAGGCATATGGGATACCATGGAAGGACTCTGATGTGGCTCCTGCATCACAGCTTGTGGCAAGATACAATGGTTCAGATGAAAGTTTATTATTATGGCAGACCCTTAAGGTATGTATTGATGCTATAAGAGCTGGAGGATAGGTGGGTATTGGCAAAGGAGTTTGATAATTGTTGTTTTGTTTGTAGAAAAGGAATGCAAACTAAGTAGCTCATAGTCTTAGTATAGTGGTTTGTTGGAGGGAAAAAAGAGTTTTGTACTGTTTAGTTGGTTTGTAAATTTTCTTTTACCAGAATATATATAATTTCTCAATTTAGTTTGGCAAAAAATTTTCTTTTTGCAAAATAGGCTTAAATTTTAATCATTCAATAACTTATCCTCCACAATTGATTTTCCAACCGGTATAATTGCAGTTAGCGCTGTCCCTTTGAATGAGATAAATAAACAGTACAAAAATCTCTAGTGTCACTGCTCAAGGCACCTTCTGAGGGAATTTTGCTGGAGAAATATAGCTACATAGCGCTCTACCATAAATGGAACTTACTTATGTTATTGTTTATTGACTGAACATAATGTCAGTCTCTTGGCCTTCATTGAATTAGAATAATTTCCGTTGGGATAACTTTACGTGTGGGGTTTGGAGATAGGAATTGAGGTGCAGAGGCTTTGGCTTTATAACCTAGTGGGGCTGATCCTTAGATTCAAATATGCAATTGTTGATTGGGTTTTCTAATGTGGAATTGCACAGGGTAAAAGCTGATCTCTATATTGGATGCTACGGGTTGAATATATACATATATATATACCAACCTAAACTTGTATACCTAACAGAGGTATAAGTAGATAATTATTGACTTATACAAACTTGATTATTATATAGATCAGATATATTAACTGTTAAGTAGTGTAAGAGAATATAAGGCTATAAGAGTTTACCTATAAGGTTTCCAAAGAGTTTCTGATCAGCTGCTACAGTATTGAAAACTCTAATCCAATTACCTTGGGTATCAATCTACACTGACATAGATACATACACAGATTTCTAATCCAATTACCTTGGGTAATACATACACAGATTTCTCATCCCACTATCACAAAGGGAATTGGGAAATTTTATTCAGCTGCTACAATATTGATTTATATAAAATTGCCTTATTTTGCACACACAAATAAATTGTTGAGGTATCCACACCACAGGACTACATGAATAACTCAGAGTTGCACTAAGTCATTGGAAGCACACACAGGATAAGACCCAATCAAAAAACCAAAAAGGGAATAAAAAACATCAAACAAAAGAATAGAGCACAAAACAAACTGGGATTTAGAGATAGCTCAACTGAAGCATCCAGCTTCTATCAGTATTTATATACTATGAGGAGAGGAAGAAGGAAGACAAAGAGGCTGCCGTTAGAAGGGAGAGAGGCTAGAATTTGAAACCGTAGAATAGAAACCGGGCAACAAATGTGAAAACTTAGAACAAAAAGTGGGAAGACTCGTGAAAACAAACCGTGCAGCAAAAGAGAAGGGAATACAGAAAGCTGTAACTTGTAACCGTGAAAACAAACTATGCAGCAAAAGAGAAGGAAATACAGAAAGTTGTAACATGTAACCATGAAGACAAAGGGTTTCACAAAGGGTTAATGTTGAAAAGGCTTTGGGTTTGAGCTTTATAGTGGAATTAAATTTATAAGAAGTGAGCTGGTGGAATTAAATTGATAAGTGGGCTTTATGGTGAAGATAGGCTGGAAATTATTTTAAATTTATTACTATTTTAAAATTGATAAAAGCTATTTTAAAATTGTAGGACAAATTCAAAAAAAATTATGGAAATGATTTGGTTGCTGACGTGACTCAATGGGAGCGCAGCAACATTAAACGCTATGCTTCAGCTTTTAATATTATATAGATATAGATATAAATGTATTTGAATAACCTAATTAATGAATGTCTGCCGAGAATAAATTGGGTCAGGAGCTGGCATAAAATGTGTGTTTTATGCCAGCCAATCCCGACCCGCCACGTCACCAATTTTTTTTTTTTTTCAGCAAAAAAGATTAAGCCTTAAGCCTCTCTTCTCTTCTCTCCTCACCTGATCTCTCCATCTCTGAATCAAACCCACGACCTCCATGGCCGGAGCTTCAAAGCTCAACACAAACCACCAACACCACTATCATGGCCAAAACTCCATGGTTCAACTAATAGCTGCTGCTGCAAGCCACCTTTGGGATGGCCCCATTTTCCCTTGCTACCCACTCCCTGTGAACAACAACCACCACCACCACAAACTCACCTTAATCACCATCACTACAACTCTAATTTTAAGAATAAAAAAAAATTAAAAAAAAAAAAAAAACAAACAAACAAACAACAACAACAACAACCATCATCACCACCACCACAAAACCCACTTAATCACCACCACCACAAATTGGGAAACCATACAAAACCCATATCAAACACAAACCCATATGAAACCCACAAAACCCAGCAAGACAACAACCTAAACCACCACTGCACACACATGCCGCCGTCCACTACACCACCATCGCACACCTACGATTTGATCCACAGAAACCAATGAAAATGGCGTAATCAGCGACATGACCCACCACCACCACAACAGCGTGATCCATGGTGTTGGCGTGGAGCTTTAAGAAGAATGAGGAAGAAAGAAAAAAAAAATGAAAGGGGGAGAGAACAATGGACACTGTGACTGACTTGTAAAGAGGGAATAGAAAAAGACAAGGGAGAGAGAAAATATTATTTAATTAAGTTAGGAGAGAATGAATAAAATATTATTTTTTCGCTTTAGCTTCTTGCTATAGTTCAAGTTAGTGACATGGCAGGTCGGGATTAGCTGGCGTAAAACACACCTTTTATGCCAGCTCCTGACCCAATTTATTCTCATGTCTGCTAAAGGCATTGTAGCTGAATTGGCACTTCTCCATGCATAAAGTGCTTGGAGGTCTAGGGGGGAAAGGGTTCGAGTTGCGGGATTAGCAGTATGTTGTAATTATTTTTCAAAAAAAAATAATTAATGAATGTCTGTCCAAAAAAAATAATAATAATGAATGTTTAAATTACTTTTTTGTAATTGGAGAATGTCAGTTTGTAAGCCTATAATAAAATTTGTAGTATCTTCAATATCACTTAAAAAAAAAAAAATAGTGCTCAACCATTAAAAAAAATTATAATTTTATAAAATTAGGCATCTTTTATAATGGAGGATTGGGACTTTTTTTTTTTTCCTTGGTGTAGAAATATTTTGTAGTGGAGGCCTTAGGCCTAGGCCTTGTTGCTAAGATCGCCCATTAGAACAATTTGTGAAATATATATATATATATATACTTTTTTTTTTTTGGTTACATTTTCTTCGACATCATAGATTTTTTTTATAAAAAAAAAAGTGTGCTTTTGCTTCTAGGTCACTCCTGATTGGCCCAAAACTTAAAGAAAACCACAACAAAACATGAACGAATAAAAAAAAAGTGAACAAAAAAAAAGAAAATTATGAGAAATTGAGAGGTTGTAGGAGATTGGAGGGAAGTGAAAAAAAAAAAAAAAAAATAGGAAGATTTGGCTAAATATTTTGGCAGAAAATTTTATTTGTGATGTAATATCTGTAAAATAAAATAATTGTATTCATGAAAAATAATTAAAAATGGGCATTTGGTCTACTGGAATGACTCTCTCAGTGTTAATTGGTGCCAGATTGCTAGTTTGGTACCCCTACCCACCAATGGGTGTGTAGCCTTCTTCTATTAACCAACGTAGTGGGTGAGAGGTCCTAGTTCGATTCTCTGAATGCCCCCACCTTTTTTTAATAAAGCTCGCGGAGACACACTCTTGAGAATGAGAATCCAATTGCAGAGATAGTGGCGCTGGCGCATAAGGAGATCAGATTGTGTGAAGTTGATGTTGATTTCTAGGTGGGTTTTGTTCTCTTTAAGAATTTGTTTCTTGGGAATGTTTTTTTTTTTTCCCCCCTCTAGTATCAATGTCATAAAAAATGTCTAAGAAGACAAGTATGTAGTTTCGACCTCTTATCCTTCTATGACATTGATTTAAGGGCATCTTTGTAAGTACATGCTCTGCTCACTTGCATTATTACTGCCAACACTAGAATTTTATTGATTCAGAAACAAAATGTAGTTATCCTCACAGCTAAAGAATTGCTTTTTAGTTACAAGGGATATAACATTTTTGTTTCTTAGAATGTAATGAACTCCTTAGCATATGGATTTGCTTGCGTGGCCCCCTACCCATGATTGGTTGCCTAAACAGCGATTTATGAACATTATGTGTCATGGAAAGTTTATGCTGCATGTTAATTTTTAAAATATGCAAATTGATGATTGTGGTCATGTTGGATATACTTATAATGTGAGATTGTTAAAGCACTATTAAGTTCTCATGTTTCGTAACAGTTACTTTTGAAACAGATATCATATTTAAGTGGAGTCATTGTCCAACTTAGAAACGAAAGGCAAGCAGGCAGGGGTGGAGCTATGTACAAGGGTAGGGGGGAGCCATTGCGCCCCAAAATTTTGAAATTTTCCTTTATATATTTATAATTATTTTAATGTTTTAAAATTTTGCCTACAAAAATAAGAGTTGCCCTCCCCCCCCCCCCCAAAATATTGAATTAGTCTAATGATGCTCTTAAAAAAAATAATTGGTATAGTAGTTATAAAGACATAACTTTATTTTTTGCAATTCTATTTTTTATTATAAAATGTACTCTTATATATGTTAAATATTTGATAAAGTTTTGCACCAAACATGTTTGAATTTATATTTTTCAACCCGTTATGTGACAATTAACAAGTCATTGACTCATTAAAAAAAAAATCTTCTCACTAAAACTACACATGAAATATCTCTTTAGTTGCCACATAATGGGTTAGAGCAAAATAGCTTCAAATATGTTTGGAGCCTAACTTATTCCTCCAAGTTTTTGATTATTCATGATTTTGAAAATTTCATTAGTTCAATTGAAAGATTTTTTTTACCTACTTTAGTATAAAATTTGATAATTTGTATTAAAAATGAAACTTTTTAAGAATTTCACTATGAAAATGGCAAAAATGAATTTTATTTTATGAAAGATCGCCTTCAATCAAATTCAAAGCACCTTTTTTGGTTGGGTGTGTGTATATATAAGTTATCAAATAAAAAAGTGTGTATATCTATGTGTGTGTATAATAAAAAAGCGTATGTGTATATATATGCATGTGTGAGGGATTATTTTGATAAATATATTAATGTTGCAACTTGGCCCAAAAAAAAAAAAAAAAAATCCTGGCTCTGCCCCTGCGAGCAGGGCCTTCCATTGTGCAATTGAGCAATCGAAAAAGGTAGTTCTTCAAGGTGTTGCTTTGAAAATTCGCTCTCCCTGCCCCCCTTTGCTCCCAATTTAAAATAGATGAACCTTTAAATGAATGGATAAGAAACAAGTAAATGAAAGGAGTCGCAAAAATTAGTTTGTTTTATAACTTCAGTTATTTCTTTGTGATTTGGTTGAAGTTTGCGTGCAGAATCCCATTTTTATGCTCTAACTTGATTTCAATATTATCAAAATAGGAATTAGACAATGCTTTGTCTTCTATTTGAGAATGGAAATTGTTTTGACATAAATAGCTATAATAATCTAATATGGGATACTTAGCTTTTGACATAATTATTTGGCTTAGATTTTGAAAGTAGTTGGATATGTGGATATAGTCTTATAGATGGATGTGCTTGGCATATTGTCACTTGAAATTATAATTTATAAAAAATCATGGTACCAATTATTCTTTAATTTTACGAGAGCTTTGAGGTTGATTGAATATGCAGTGGGAAAATCAGGTGTGAAGTTCAAGAGAGAAATGCAGAGACATTCAATGGCCATATGCCAATTATTTCACTATAAGAAAGGGACATTTGGATCCTTTAAAAAGAAATGCACTTAATGAGGCTGGGTAGGACATTGCTCTTGATGTGTCTCTTCTATTGTTTTGAGTTTTGTTATTGCATTTACATTGGCTGTCAAATATGTGTTGATGGACTTCATGGTTGTATCTTTAATTTATTTAACAAGAGGTTTGAAATATGTTTTGTAACTCTTTGTTTTACGTTGAATAATGTACTCTGATACATATTGCAGATGTGTTGTAGTATTTTCTCTACTCTTTTGAGTCATAGCAAAAAAATTTGACATTGATCACTGTATTCTATTTATTTATTTGAAAACAAGGTTGTGATCTTTATTGCAATTTGTTTATTCGCTGTATACATATGGAACTATGAAAATAATTTCATTCTAAATGGACCTATGGTAGTGGTAATAATCTTTTCAACATGTATGTATTTTCTGGAGGTGCTATATAGGATTTCTTTATCCCTTATTTCTATCACTTACAATCAGTAAGTAAAAAATATATACAAAAAGTTCGAAAAATATTATGATTACAATTAGTTGACTACATTACATATAGATATAGGCCATTTGGTGAGCAAAATTAAGCTTTAATAATCACCCATAAAACAAATTCAATTATCATCAAATATTTTCAATCATATTATAGTGAATCCTTGTTGTGTTGCATAACTATAGTATTTTTTTTTTTTAAGCCAAAGTTCAGTATACCAAAACCAGTAATATTATCATTTAAATAATCACATATCACATAAATTATAATTTACCATAAAATTAGAGAAAGTGAAGAGATGTTACCATGATAATACTTTAAATTAATCTCGTAACAAGAACCAATTTACCGTCAATTCATGTTTGTTTTTGGATGGCGGAGTTGAGGCGTGGATCATGTCACTGGCTTGAGGCAATACACGCATCTACGGGATTTCCGGTGTAGCAGACATTGTGCGTGCCACCCCTAGAATACAACAACCCAGCCACCTTCACTGATTATCCTTCAAGCTCACACCGCTTGTAGGATAGAAAGCTCTCAATAGTACTTTCTTATTACCTAGAAAAATAGTGTGTAGAAGACATAGTTGTATATATTTATATATATATATATATATATATATGTAAGTTCAAAATATTACATATATGTAATTTATATTTGATGAACTCTCAAATAATTTTGGCTAACAAAGTGAGAAAGCTAGAGAGTTAAAATTATATCTCTATATCACCATATATATAATAGTCAAGAGGAGCATTCTCATTAACATAGCTGTCGGGCAGCATTAGTAAATTCAAAAGAATTCAATACGTTTTCCATAACCATTAACACGTAGCAAACAAACTTTTGACTTCTCCTTAAATCAAATAACAAACATAACACTACACGAATTACCCATATAGATGCTATATAAGCTTAAAATAAAGTGCTTCAATAGAGATGAATGAGCTATTTCCAGCAGCAAGTACAATATGTTTTCAATTAATTGCAAAATACAATAATAGGAATTGAATCCAAAATTGCTAATTTTAACCATAGGAATTGCTAGAATTACTTTCGTGATTTAAATCTTACGCTTCAAATGAGTTTGTGGTAAGTATGTCTTAAATAGAATGGTGTCAAGCTTGACATCAGAAGTTTATTTGAAGAGTGTTGACAATAAACAGGGAGCTATGCACAAACAAAAATCTACTCTGAAAGTTCGGATTTGTGTGAAACGCACAAGCTTGTTTAGACCCCCAATTAAAAATTCTTACTTAATTGCTTTTACTCTAACTTATCTAAGTACAGAACAAGAGTAAATAAAGTGCAATAACCAGATCTACTCTATAAGCCATAAGCAAGCAAGCAACAATAAACAATAAAGTTTAAAAACTAAGGGAAGAAAGATGCAAATACAAGATAACACCAAGACGTGTTATCAAAGAGGAAACCAAAGAACTCGGCGAAAAACCTCTTTGCGACCCTCTAAGTCGAAATCCATCCACTAATGAATAAGTTGGAGTACACGAATAACAAAAGACCCTCCAAGCCTAGTCTATCCAATGTACTTGAGCCCTCTAAGCTCCTGCTTCCAACGGACTTCTTGGAGTCTTGTCTTCACTAGCTTTTCGGATCCTACAATACTGCCCGATTACATCCGCCAAGCCTCACTGGCTTCTTTTTGCAAATCCCTAAAACTTTCTAAGCTCCAAAACACTCTCTACACTCTGAATAGGTGTGGGTTGTGTTTGGATACAAATCTCCTCTCAAGGTATGACAATGGGAGAGGGAAGGAGAAGAGACTACAATGATTTCTCTTTAAAGGATGAGTAGCTCTCCCTCTAAAAGATGGGTGTATTTTATTGTAGAAACCTATCTAGGATTTTCTCTCTAAATAATAGCCTCTTTTACTTTTGTGGGTAATGAGGGTATATATAGTATGGATGAAGGGTAAGAAAGTCACACTTAAAATCCTCTAGGTAGAAAGTTTCACGGGTACATCGTGAGATGGCCTATCTCGCAAAGTACTCGCGAAATACAACCTGGCACTTGACTCTTCAATTTCCAGTATGCACTTTTCACGTGCCCTTTTCGCAGGAACCTTTCTTGTGAACTTCTTGCAAGCTAGTCATGAAACTACACTGATCTTCATTTCATGCTCGATTCTTCACCAACTTAATACTAAACCCAATACAATGAAATCCCACAAAAAACAAGAAAATAATTTAAGAAATTACAACATTTTTTCATAAAATAAAGCCAACATAAAATATAGTTGTAAATCACAACTTTACAATCTCCCCATTTATCTATTCCGTGACAAAACACCCTATAACAGACTCTAAACTTAAACGTGAGTTTGGGAACAATGGCAAAACTCACTCACACCTAAATCTAAAACCTATGATGAACCTGGAACAAAATACCTGTATTCTGAAACACTTGTACAAAACACATTAGACCCTCAAGGTAAAGTAAGTAATAAAAGAACAAGTATAATGAAACAAGTAAAAATGCGATCAAGTAAACATGATGTGAAACATATGAGCAACTTGATCAAATACATAACAGTCATATGGAGATATGGAGATGACTACAATAATCACATAGCAAAACAAATTATCATCCAAATATACAATCAACAAAGCACAATGGCATAAGGATGTATGCATGTCCAACACAAAACACGATTCGATGAGAGCAACAAAGCACAGATACTAAATGTAACGCAAGGCACCATATAGCAACAAGAAAACAAACATAAAGTAAAACAAAAAAAAACAAGGTTTTCTCATTAAAAGGATGTCTTCTCCCTCTTGGTATATGCATCTCCCTTATGAAATTTCTCCCCCTACGAATGTGCACGAGATAGAATTTCTCTCCCTGAAAACGTGCACGAGTCATATAGAAATGACGATACACTCCAGTATACTTTCTAGTATACTCTCCCCCTTTTTGTCACGAATAGACAAATGAATAAGAGAAATGAGGGAAAGAAAAGAAGATATGAACAAGCGTATTGATGCACAACGGGTGCAAGATGAATGAGAAAATGAAACTCAAACAAAAGACAAAATATCTTAAAAGCACAATGCTACAAAGTATAAAGTAAACATGACATGTTAAGGATGATGGAACAAGATATAGACCAAGGCATGACATAGACACAAGAACATGTTATATGTACTAAAAGGTCTAAAAAGACTTAACTAGCATGAGTGAATGTAAAACATGTCAAGTGTTAGAGTATGTGTATCTTGTATGCATGAACAAGCACTCACGGGTCAAAGTGTGTAAAAGACACATACAATGATCAAAACATGATAAACATGCATAATCATGGTAATCCCCAAAAATTGATACTCATCGAAGTCCAAAAGAGTGAAAAAATATCATAAAGGTATTTTATCAAACACTTAGAGTGCACACACACTACAGATGTATGTTAAACAATGCATGAACATATGAAAATCTATCCTTAAATATATATTATTTTTGCCACAAGGGGCCAATATCCAAAGCAAATAGACATTTAAAACAAAACACAATCAAAAAGATTGACAAAAATTAAGTTTTCCAACCCCCATTTGAGAAAATCCCAACTATGAACACAAAACCCCCCCAAAAACATAATCTAAAGATCAAAATCAATTAAAAGTGTTAAAGATTACCTTAGAGATGTTTATGGAATGTAAAAGACTTAAAATTAGTTGGGTTTTGATGTAGAAGCTTTGAAAAAAAGGGTTTGGAGAAGACGAAGTCATAAGAGATCAAATAAGGAGTTTTGGACCAAAAACTCACGAAATACCAATAAAATAGCTGATCTGGGAATTTCACGAGTTGCAAACTCACTAGCTACCCACGAAAGTTTCTGCCTGAATGCCAAAAATGCATTTTTCAACTTCGCAACTCACAGCCAAGTCGTGAACTACTCACGAACGACTTGCAAAAGACTCTGACCCCTGTTTTTCAACACAAAAACAAACTTAAAACACTAAAAAAACAAAGTAGGTACAAAACCTAGAAACAAAGAGTGGTGAAAAACACTTCCAATTACAAATAAAACGATCAAAAATCTTTTTGGTTTGATCCACATATGGTTAAGCACACACACATCATATTTGAACACGTACAATCACACAAATAAAATAGGCATTCATTGAACATTAGACTTGTGTGTTGTGTGTGTGAAACATGTATGAACTAGTCCATAGTCTAGTATGAAGTTTTAATGACCAATTCAATCAAGTCCTATACAACTAGCACGAAGTCAAGTGACCTATCTCACTAGTAGAAATAAACACATATGACCCCTCACCAAAGTGTTTACATTTGATTGAAAGCTTTTCATTTGGCTTCCATTTTTCATACTTTTTCATTCTATACAACTCAATTTTTTGAGAAGCAATGCCATGAAATTTTTTATATTTCTTTAATGAATAAGCCTTTGAGTTTGGCATCATACATTTTTAATACATTTTTGCCCCACCATTTCCTAGTCAAACTAGTTTTCAAAGCAAGGTTTTTTTAGCTCTGTCTCTTTTAGAGATTGACGTTTGTAGAGCTTTTGACATAAAAATAAATGTGAAGAGATATATAGGTACAAGTCTACGCATGTATCAAGATCAAACAAGACTATTGACTAATCATTCATGACAAGCTTGAAGATCTATTTACAACAATCACATGTAGATTTCTAGATGTCGCTCACACTTAAAAAATGTGCATACATAACAAGCTAAGCTCATAAATGTACTACGCTATTAGTACGAAGGTACTAGGCCAAACTCACATGTGATATGTGCTCAAACAAACATGATTAAACTTTTTGGATTTTTCACTTTTTTTGCATTTTTGGATTTTTACACACACAAAACAAAAGCATAAAAGTAAGATCAACAACAAAAACAAAAACTATGCATATATAGAGATGCATGATCCACAAATGCATGATAATGAAGCATCTAATGCATGAGAGTCCCACAAAGATCAAAAGAATTAGATCAATGACCAAGAGAGCAAAAGCTCAACTATAGGAACTCTTCCTCATCCAAACAGAACAATTGTTTAGAATGAGTGTCTCATGAGAAGTGAGACGAGGGTTAAAAGAATGAGAACTGGAGATGCACATAGACAAGGAGGTAAGAACATCAAAAATTTTATTCAACAACTTACCATTTTCCCCCAAATCCTGTGTTGCTTTCATAGCACAACTTCCAAAAAATTCAAGTTTCTCTTTTCTTTTGATTCTTTTAAGAGTTTAAAACTTAGAGCAATAAGGTCTTATATGACCAAAGGTACCACAATTGTGACAAACAATATGTTTAGGTCCACTAGGCTTTTTAGAGAGGGATCTAGCAATACGGTTTTGTTCTCTCTTCAACATGGAACATTGAGGTCTTATATGACTGATCACACCGCAATGGTGGCAAGTAAGAACAAACTTGGATCCACTCAAATCCCTAGAATAAGACCTAAATGGAGGCTTAGGCTTAAGAGTCTTTCTTTCCACTTTTTAGTTTCTTTTGTGTGGAGGAATGTACACAGATTTGTCTTTAAAGGTAGAACTCACAATAGGCACAAAATCAGGTAACACAACATGATTGCAACAAAGATTTTCTTCCTTTTTAGTAATAGGTTCAACAATCAAACACTTGGTATGCATCTTAAGATATTCATTTTCAAATTTAAGATTATCAACAAGTTTGTTAGACAAAACAAGTTTAGCATCCAAGTCCACATTTAAACATTCAAACTCCTTTAGTTTTTCAAAAGAATGTTCAACAAATTTCTTATACTTTTCAACCAATTTATTGGATTCATTGAGTTTAACAATCAAATCATCATTTTTACAAATGAACTTTCTCAAATTCTCTTGAAACTTCTTAACCTTTTTACTTCAAGAGTTTGACATTTGGAATTTCAACAACACCCAAAGAGTCATGTAACATGTCATCACAAGCATGAGGATAAACACTCATAGAAGCATTTTTACAAACACATGGCATGTTACAATCAACATCATCCAAAACATCCATAGAAACATATAAAGCACTATCTATGGCAATAAACACAAGGAGTCAAGGATCATACTTAGGTAATGAAACCAAAACAAGTGTACTCGCTCTAATAACACATGAAAGCTCGGATTTGTGTGAAAAACACGAGCTTGTTTAGACCCCCAATTAAAAACTACGGCTTAATTGTTTTTACTCTAACTTATCTAAGCGCGGAATAAGAGTAAATAAAGCGCAATCACCGAATCTACTCTCTAAGCCATAAGCAAGCAAGCAACAATAAACAATATAGCTTAAAGAGTAAGGGAAGAGAGATGCAAATAAAAGATAATACCAAGTCGTGTTATCAAAGAAGAAACCGAAGAACTCGGCGAAAAATCTCTCCACGACCCTCCAAGTCTAAATCGATCCACTAGTGAATAAGTTGAAGTACACAAATAACAAAAGACCCTCTAAGCCTAGTCTACCCAATATAATTGAACCCTCTAAGCCCCTGCTAACAATGGACTTCTCAGAGTCTTGTCTTCACTAGCTTTCTTGATCCCGCAATACTGTCCAATTGCATCAGCCAAGCCTCACTGGTTTCTTTTGGCAAATCTCCAAAACTTCCCAAGTTTCAAAACATTCTCTACACTCTGAATAAGTGTGGGTTATGTTTGGGTACAAATCTCCTCTCAATGTATGACAATAAGAGAAGAAAGGAGAAAAGGCTACAATGATTTCTCTATAAAGGATAAGTAACTCTCCCTCTAAAAGATGAGTGTGCTGTGTTATAGAAACCTATCTAAGGTTTTCTCTCTAAATAATAGCCTCTTTTACTTTTGTGGGTAATGAGAGTATATATAGTATGAGTGAAGGGTAAGAAAGTCACACTTAAAATCCTCTAGGCAAAGAGTTTCGTGGGTACCTCGCAAGATGACCTGTTTCGCGAAGTACTCGTGAAATACAGCCTAGCACTTGACTCTTCAGCTTCCAGCATGTGCTTCTCACGTGCCCTTTCCGCAAGAACCTTTCTCGCGAACTTCTTGCGAACTAGTTGCGAAACTGCACTTTTCTTCATTTCATGCTCGATTCTTCACCAACTCAATACTAAACCCAATACAATAAAATCCCACAAAATACAAAAAAACAATTTAAGAAATTACAACACTTTTTATCATGGAATAAATCCAACATGAAATATAGTTGTAAATCATAACTTTACGTACTCGAACAAAAATTCCTACACATTTAAGAATACATTCAATGATAAGACACTCCAATCAAAGCCAACCCTCAAAAATAACATCAAACAAAATTTTTGGCCCAAATGCCTAACTTCAAAACAAACAATTTTTCAAGAAACATGAATTATTGGGCCTAAAGGCCCAAAGTTTTTTCAAACAAAAAAATCTTGGTTTAAATCATTAAATACTAAGCTCCAAAACTGGAAAAAAAAAAAAAAAAAAAAAAAAAAAAAAAAAAAAAAAAAAAAAAAAAAAAAAAACCTTGGATTAATAGCCCAAAGACCTTTTTCAATAATATATTCATTTCCAAATAATATATTCCTTTGAAGATTAGTCCTAAATTCCGAGAACCTTCTTCAAGTGATATGTCATTCTCAAAATTTAGGCTTGAAAGCCCAAAATCAATCATAAATGAATAAGTCCTTTGGACTTTATTCAGGCCCAAAGCCCAAAGTTTTCTAAAATACCAAAATTTTCGAAATTGGGTCCAAAACCCAAAATGTCTTTTCAAAAATGGCCCTAAGGAAAGATTTTCAAAAATACCCCACAACCAAATTTTGAGGCAAAGACCTTTGCCTTTCACAATCATACAATATCAAATGCCCCAATTTAAAAATTCCTCATAATCAAATCAAGTGCTTTCATGAACCAAACAAAAATTTTAAGAAAGAAAACCTATGGGGTAGGTGGTTATTCACCTATTCCATTCAAATCAAAGAGGTAAAATACCTTAAGTGGTTATAAAACCTCATTCTCACCTTCAATCAAGCCAGTTCAATAGAGTTGAAAGAGATATTTCCAGCAGTAAGTACAATATGTTGTCAATAAAATGCGAAATACAATAGATTGCTAATTGAATCATAAATTGCTAATAGGATTAGTTGATAGAATTATGATTTAAATCTTATGCTTCAAAATGACTTTGTAGTATGTCTTAAATGAATGATGTCAAGCTTAATGAGAGATGGTACATCCACAACATATTTACAACATTAACGCAACAAGTTAAAGGTAGTTAGTTGTTATTAGTTCAAATTTGAACTTATCACTAAAATTACTTTTCTCCCTCACCATTAACAACCCGTAACAACCTACCATATAAGATTTGTTGTAAAAATGTTGTGAAAATGTTGTGGACATAACATTTAAATTTTGTTTAATAACGATTAGCACCGAAATAATTCTATGCTACCTTCAATTTTGTTCTATTTTCCAAACTCATCTGAAACCCAATTCACTTCCCAACAAAAAATAAAATAGAATAACTAAATTCACCCAATTGCCTGAAAATCAAGAATTCACATACCCTATAGACCAAACGATTTAGAATTTGGAGGAGGTTCAGGCAATAAATTAAAGTTTTCTTTTTCTCTATTTCCAATGTAGAGAAAGGATCAGCGCTCACGTGCAACTTATGCTTGGCAATGGCAAAATCAAAGAATAGAGCAAATTATAGATATGGTAACATTTGAATCTTAAAATATAAGACCATCACACACGCACAAGGGAAGAAGGAGAAACAAAGTGATAAAACTACTCTTTGTGGTCCTAAAACTACTCTTTCTTTAAATTTGCATTGCACAGGTTTGCAACTAGTAACATAAATAGTTATTTTATGAAGCGTACTAAATTTGATGCCCAGATAATAACATGATCAAAACAACCTAAACCTCCTCCTAAAAGCAAGGAACTAAAGTAACTGATTCCCTCATCCATTTATTCCTTCAATAGAGTTAAGGAAGTAACTACTATATCATTCCATTCATCCCATGACAAGTTCCCTCATCATTACATCTGATACTAATTACTCCTTGCTCTCCACACGTCCATGCTATTCAAATTTACTTTGTATAGAGTCATCGGGAAATTGTCGACTCCTGCGAGAGTAGTCCTCCCTCCTCTCATAGGAGGTGTGAGTCCACATTTGTTGTGAGAGAAGGGAGGACTCTCCTGTGGGAGTGAATAATTTCTCACCCCACATGTGACTTCGAGTCATAAAAATATTATTTGTTCAATCGATTCAAAACTTGGGGTTATAATAAAATTGTACTCCCAAGTTTTCCCTGGCAAGCTAGATCAGTTTTATACAGGAGACATTTTTACAATTAAAAGATCAAGGTAGAAGTAATGCGAACTTGGAATGCCGTGATCCAAATGTGTATATAAAATTTAAATTTGCATGTGGTAAAACTTGTTGAATCCAGTATTTACAAATCCATTTAATGGTACAGGCCACAATGACATTCAACAACAGGTGCCCAACTGTACTAGTACTAGGCCACAATGTCTCCCTCATACGACCTTCACAATTTTACAGCTGTGTTTTAGTAAGTAGGAATGCACAAAGTTGATAATGATGCATCCGTCCATTTCGGCAGTTAACCTACTCAGCTATCTCTAGTACGCATTTTGGTAACTATCTACAATATAACTCCTTTCACATGCTTCTGAAGAAATTGTCACTGCTCTTAGACACGGCCACGGCCACGGAAGCCCCCTCTTCTAGAACTAGTCATTGGCACATCTGTTGAGCACCCAAAAAAAAAACACTGATGTGATGAAAATAGAACGCAATTAGAAAGGTAAATATTGGAATGAAATGTCAGACTTCCCGTTCATCACAGAAACATGCTCTTTTTATTTTCATATCTATATCTATATACTACTAAAAGCTGAAGCGTAGCGTTTAATGTTACTATGCTCACATTGAGCCACGTCAACATCCATGTCATTATTCTTTTTCTTTCCAATTTTCCTATAATTTTTTTTTAACATTTGCTTTTTTTTTAATAATTGCACTTTCTCCAACCTTTCTCATGCCTTTACCTTTTCATCTCCCCACTACCCTCAACCTTAATATCACTTTTCATTTTTCTTTATTTTGTCTCTTCATCTTTTCCTTCCTTACCTTTTCATCTCCCCACTACCTTCAACCTTAATGTCACTATTCATTTTTCCATTCATCTTCCTTTATTTTGTCTATTCATATTCACATCATCTTCTATAAATTTGTTATTCTCTCTTCCATTCTTTGCATAGTTTTCCATCACAGAAAGGTGTCTTTTCATCTTTCCCTCCCTTACCTTTTCATCTCCCCACCACCCTCAACCTTAATGTCACTATTCATCTTTTCATTCATCTTCATTTATTTTGTCTCTTCCTTTATTTTGTCTATTTATATTCACACCATCTTCTATAAATTTGTTATTCTCTCTTCCATTCTTTGCATAGTTTTCCATCACAGAAAGGTTGTTTCTCCCTCCCTCTCTCTGTCTCTCTCTCTCTCTCACACACAATAATTTTTGGAGTATTTTTTTTTAATTTTCCTGCATCTCTGCTTAAGTTGATAAATTTTGTGTTTGTTATAACTCTACGTTGGGTTATACGATTTAGTTTTGTGTTTTAAATTTCTTTTGTTCTCTTTAATTGTTAAATATTATACAATTGTGTTATAAAAAAATTAAAAAAGATAATATATAAGAATATAATATATATTATTCTATTACATAACATGATTTGGGTAACTTGGTGTTTATTGTTATATATATATATATATATTATATTTTTACTTTTTCAATCTTTTCATCTTATTTTATTCAATATTTAAATGCAGTCACATCCTCTATATAATTAAATTATTTATATTTTCTTTTTTTAATTAAAAATATAATATTTTATTTAAATTTAAATAAATTAAATTGTACTCACTTTTTTTAACATTTACACTTTCTCCAACCTTTCTCTTTCTCTTTACATTTTCATCTCCCCACTACCCTCTCTCTTAATATCACTCTTCATCTTTCCCTTTATTTTATTTCTTCTTATTTTATTTCTTCTTATTGTTATCCTTTTAGTATAAATTTGGCACTCTTTCTCATCATATGCATAATTTTTCTTCACAAAAAAACTTATTTCTCTCTCTTTCTCTCTCAATTTTTGGTGATATATATATATATATATATTTTTTGCATCTTTGCTTTAGGTTGAGTAATTTTTGTGTTTTTTAGAACTCTTCTTTAGGTTGATGCGATTTAATTGTTTTTTTTTTTTTTTTTCACTTTGGTTGTTAAATTTTATCATATTGCATTGTAAAGAATTAAAGATAGTATATAAGAATGTAATATTATAATATTAAATAATATGATTTAAATAATTTGGTATTTATTTAGAGATAATTAATTTGGTGTTTATTGTTATATCTTTTATTTTTACTTTTTTCCTTCTCATATTATTTTATTCAACATTATTATTATTATTGTTGTTGAATTAATATATTAGATTTATATTTTTTAAAAGTCAATATATTAACTTGAAAGAAAATGAAAAACCAACTATTAACCAATAATAACTAAAACAATAATATTATCACGCGTAACGCGCGGGTCTACGACTAGTTTCAAACAAAACCATTATGCAAAAAGAATTCCAAAGAATAGCAAGAGAAAGCAGCAAATAAATTTATATAAAAAGCTATTGACAAAATTTCTATAGGTGGTCATGTAAATGGCTGATCAATGTAATCCACAATGACAAAAAAAAGAACCCTTGTATTTTTGCTAATACAATGCTGTCCACTAACAACAAAAAAATGACCCCTCTTTCTGCACCCTTCTATCATATAAATGACAACGAGTGATCCATTTTGAAATTGAAAGATGGTAAAGAGGATCAGCTGCTAACGTGAATGAGAGCAAAGTATAAAATACTTCTCCACCAACCCAAAACCATCTGTCAACCCCAAAATCAAATTATTGAACCAGTACGACTGGAAAGTACATCTCTCTTGCAAAATGCAGTAAATATTGAATAAGTACATCTCTCTTGCAAGTGTGATTGCACAACATAGTTTACTCTATGGTTCTATCTTTCACAACTAAAAACCATCCAAGTCCACTTTCCAATACAACATTACATACATTGAAAAAAAGTCAGCAGGTCAATTTATTTTTCTTACAGCTTGTTGGCTTCAAGTGAATTTGGCAAGACCATCATGTCAAGGGTTGAAAAGAGAAACCAGAGGTCAATTTTTATTATGATTTTGCTTATTGAAACAGGACTATTTGAATCTTTAGCACCATAATCATTCTTCCATGAAAGCATGCAATTGGTACAGGTGTGATCAATGCAGTCTACAGGGGTCAAATTGGGGTTATGCTGTTTAAATCCGATTTTACTAAATGACAAGACATTCTTTGGGAATTTTTCATTAGCATTAATTCCTTCAAAAGTACATCTGATGCATGTTGAGAAATGACAAATTCTCTGTAAATATAAAGATTTGCAATTTCTTGGGCAGCATACTGTTCAAATCATATACATTAACTGAGAGTCAAGTCAAGCCTTGTCTTACCTTGCTCTTCTTCGTCTTCTTCTTCATCTCCATTGTGACTTGTAAAGAATGGGGTGAGGTAGTTCCTATCTAATGCCGTGAATGATGCCGTGCTGACAAGAACAACAAGGGGGTAGGAGGGGTTGTTATATTAGTTTCTTAACATAAGAATTAAATAAAAGCTTTTTAGTCACATATTCAAAGGCATTTTCACAGATATTACCTTTTATGGAACTCTTTAAGTTTCATCTTGATCTTGTTCCCTGATGATAATGCCTCATCATATGAGGGAGCAATGTAGCCATTGTTCTCTTCAAAACTCTTGGAGGGAGGTGGAAAACAAAGAATAAACATATAAGTAAGAATTTAAAAAGTCACAAGTTCACTAATCATCACGCTGGTAGCAGCACAGTCATACTATCTGAAATTTTAGTACACAGAGCTGATAACTAAGTTATTCTCTGCAAAACTTACTTCACCTAAGGAGCCATCATGGCCATCATGGCTATCACCTACAACGTGTAATGCTTCCAGCATGGTACCAGTTGAACCTCCAATCAACAACACCTGAAAAATAATTTAAAGCAATATAGATATATTGCGAGAACAAGATGTCTTATATGCCACTCACAACATAATTTTAACTCAAACACATCCTGATCCAGTAAACTGATGCAGCAAGAAAAGATGGGTTTAGTGGTATTTTTCAATTGTTATATTTGGGTTCTTTCATATGGGACCCACATGCAACATTGGATCAAGACAAGTCTCATATGAATTCTGTGTGGAATCCCATATTGTAGAAAACTGTGCTGATTATTGGGGTGGAAGCAGTTGTACAAGTCAAAAGGGGGAAGATTGACATTACTAAAAAGTACACTTTCCAATTTACCAACTGATTTCGTCTCTTTGTTCACTATTCCCATGGTTGGAGCTAATAAATTGGAGAGTTCACAGAGAAATTTTCTCAGCAGAGGCAGTGATAAAGTTGAACTCCCTATTGTGAATACAAATACTAGGTGCTTTCCTATTCTTAATGGAGGATTGGGAGTAGCAGTGAATCTGTAGATCATCTGTTGTAGCCCTGTGACACAACATATTATGGAGTTTTACTTTCTCCATGTTTGGGATAAATTGGGTCATGCCTAAAACCATGTTTGATTCCTAAGTAGATGGAGGGATTGGTTTTGTGAACACTTCACTGTTGCTTGGAATTTCACCCCCTCATGCTATATGTGGAGAGTACGGTTAGATGAACCATTGTACCTTTGAAGATGTGGGACTTTAGTTGCTTAATTAAAATTGCCTTCAGAAAGAACTTTGTTTGAAGGGGCTCATATAATGGGTCAAAGCAAGATCTATTTTGTTATTTTGTTATCGATTTTATTGACTCTCTTTCCTTTCAATTCTCAGGACTATCTCCTAAAGAAGGGGCATGTTCCTTGTCTTCAATAAAACTTATAGCTTATTAAAGAAAAGTAGTCTAGGGTTAAAAGAGTTATGAATGAAATCAGTACACAATCTTTTTAGCGAAACTTAGATGAAGAGTTTTTTTTATTTGAGGAATTGATAGACGTTCTAAAAACTGAAGATGAAGCTCGTCAAAGTTTAGAGAGAGTTTTACTCACACTGAGGATAACAACGTCAGAACCTAAGGTACAGCTTTTACAGTCTGTCAGTCAAATTGAAATTCAGTCATGAGTTATTTGCATCCATTGACACTCTTGGGAGCTAAAGTAATAAACTGTAATGATTAAATGATATATATCTGTATTATAATACCACTTTCTGTATGAACTGAATTTGGATCTATTGAGAAGGGTAAAGCTAATAGTTTCTACTTTGCAACATTATGGGTGGTGTTCGTAGTTTTTTTATAGAATCCAAACTTTTTCAACTGGTGGTAAAGGAAGGAGGACAGTATTTTTCTTTAAGGATTTTTAAGTGGAGAAGGTACTTTATGAAGTCGGTCTTCATGGGTAAGAATGTGGCACAATGGCTGATGAAGAGTTTAGAACAGATTGTTGTTGAGATCAGTCCTAAGTATTTTTATTCGTTCAGGGAAGGTGATTTAGCTTACACCCTCCAACAGTGCTCCAATTCTTTTGGCTTGTTCCTATTGTTGACTGAATTTAAAGTTGGCGGGTCTAGGAGGTCCATTATTATTCAAGTAGGCAGAGCAAAGAATGGATGGAAGGTTTTTGGGTTAGACTTAAGGAAGTTATTGGAACTTGAAAACTATGTGAATGGTGAGATTAGGCAGTCGAAATTTGTGGATCAGCTTCGTAAGGATAACTTAGGGGTTCAACCCTTTAAATCTTTTGCCGATACGGTGCGTGAGCATCAGGTGCAGGTCAAGGGCAGAAACCAGTCAGAGAAGCAAAACCCAGTTATTAAACAAAGAATGTTGAGCAAAGCACCGACGAGCTTACCAGGTCTAACGACTCTAGGAGGTAGAGTTGGGGGTTCTCGGCGCAGTTCTGAGGAGTTTAACATTGGAAAGACAATTCTGGTAGGAAATAATAGAAGATCTTCGTTGCTTTTCAAATCAAATGGGTTTGAACACGGTTACAGCAAGTATCATGAACTGGGTAATTCTAACTAGGCAGGAAAAAGGTTGACTGTAGACGTGAATGAGGAGGGAAATAGGAGTGTAACGTGGAATAAAGGGGGACTGAGGAGTTCTATTTGGGTCTCAAAAGGTCAGAGGGAGTAGAGGGAGCACGTGTCTAGTGGATCACAGGTTTATAACTTTTCTGCGGTGGGCTCAGACCAGGAGGGTACTCATGTGGGCCTTCCGGTGATCCCTTACCCAAAGCCCACTGGCCCCATTACGATGGAAGGGGGTCAAAGCCCATCCCTAGGTGGCCCGAGTCTTTTAAACCCAGTAGATCACGCATCGGGGGTGTCCAAAGCTCCTCAAGTAGCTTCGGGTGCTCAGATCACAAGTGCCATCGTAGATCTCGCTGAGGAGTCACCAGCGCCATCGGAAAAGGCCGATACAGCTCGACTTCATGCCCCGATGAGGGCGATGGACTCGGCAGGTCAAACCGAGAAGAACTGTTGTTCAGCGAAGGCATCGAAGGTGCATCGTGATCCTTTTTCCGATGGGTTTCATGCCGGGGACCCACCAGCAACACTGGATAGGGCCGATATTGGTCTATTCCACACCATGAGGACAGATATGGAGTTCGATCCTCCAACTGAGCATATGGGTTGCCCTGCGGAGACTTCGGCAGTGGCTGAATGTCTTATTTCTGTTGGGCATTGCGTCGATGAGCCTCCGTTCACTCTGGGTAAGGCAGAAAGAGAGGTTGATAGGGCATTAAATGGCCTTGTGTTATCCAATTACGCTTTGAGTCCACTGAGAGTTGGGATTGAGGTAAGGGGTGTTCCGGGTGGAGATGAAGGTGGTCGGGTTGAGGGTGCAAGTGATATTCAGGGGACAGACACCTCCCCTCAGGCTAACCAGTCGGTGTTGGCATTGACTAAGGTCGAAACAGCTTATGCTATTGAGGTCTTGGGTGATGTGGACAGTTCTTGCCCCTTGATGTCTATTAATCCTCTAGAGTTGAATAGGATTGCTGAGGTGAATAGTATTGCTGAGGTGAGGAGGTTTGATAACTCTTTGAATGTTTCTAATTGGGTAAAACATAGACTCCTTGGTTTTAGTAAGATGATGGGGCTTTCTTTGGGTCGACATGAGAAGAGGTGTATTATACTATTACAAAGACTTGAGACAGAGATTAAGGCAGCCAAGCTGGTGCACAAGAAAGATGCTGCACACTGAAAAGCTGTCTTTAAGGTCAAAAGGAAGAGGGAGTTGAGGAATTTGATTTCCTCGGTTAATTATGATGGGAGATAGTTTTCTTTTCTTTGACTTTTTGACTGAGGTTGTAGTAGGGAATCTACAATTTCAATGAAGTTAAGAATGGTGTCATCGATTGTTCAAGGTTTGAATGATTCGCGGAAACATTTGGTAGTTAGAAATTTATTACGGGAATGGAACTGTGATGTAGTTTGCCTTCAAGAAACTAAGCTTGCAGGCATGGATAGGCAGTTGATTTGTAACTTATGGAGTCGTCCCCATGTAGACTAGGTAGCTTTGGATGCGGTTCAGACAACTGGTGGGGTTTTGATGATGTGGGATAGGAGGGCTTTAGAAAAGTTGGAGGTAATGACGGGTCAATTTTCCGTTTCAATTTGGTGGCAGGGTTTGGGAGATGGTTTTATTTGGGCATGCTCTGGGGTTTATGGCCCAAATAATAATAACTTGGGGGGGCAGAAGTGGGATGAGCTGATTGGAATTCAGCAACTTTGGGAAGTTCCATGGTGCTACATAAGGGATTTCAATATTGTTCAGTTCCCAAGTGAACGGTTGGGGGGTTTACGACTTACCCCGGCGATGGAGAATTTTTCTGAGTTCATTGAGGAGCTTAGCTTGATAGATTTGCCATTGGAAGGAGGGAGTTACACATGGTCGAGTGGCTCGGATCAGCCTTCGATGTCTAGAATAGACAAGGTTCTGCTTTCTAATGATTGGGAGGATCACTTTCCGAATGAGACCCAACGGATTTTACCTCGTCCCATTTCAAACCACTTCCCCATATTAGTGGAGGCAAGAGGGATATTAAGGGGGAAAAGTCATTTTAGGTTCGAGAACATGTGGCTAAAGACAGATGGGTTCAAAAATAGGGTTCATTCTTGGTGAAATCGATATACTTTCTCAGGTACTCCCAATTTTGTACTTGCCAAGAAGCTGAAGGCATTGAAGGAAGATATTATTCAGTGGAACTGGAATGAGTTTGGAAATGTAGAACGTCAGAAAAAAGAATTGTTGGAGGCTTTGAAATTATTGGATGTTAAGGAAGGGGAGCTTGGCCTTTCTGAAGTGGAGTTAGGTGAGAGGGCTATGTTGAGAGATCTCAAATACAAAACCTTCTCTCCTTGGAAGAAGTCTCGTGGAGACAGAAATCGAGGATGCTTTGCATTAAGGAAGGAGATAACAATACCAAATTTTTCCACAATGTGGCCAATTCTCGAAGAATGTATAATCATATTAGTATGTTGGAGGTGAATGGGGTTACCTATGAGGACGAATCCGAGATGGCTGACCAAGCTGTACAGTTTTATAAAAACTTGTACAAGGAGACAAAGGAGTGGAGGCCTTTTGTGGAAAGTTTGGAGTTTGATCAGATTGAGGGGTTGGAGAGGGACTAGCTTGAACGGAGGTTTGAACAGGAGGAGGTTCTTCTAGTTGTCAAAGAGTTAGAAGAAGATAAAGCTCCAGGTCCTGATGGATTCTCTTTGGCTTTCTTTCACCATTGTTGGGGAGTTGTGGAAAGAGATGTCCTAGCCGTGTTTGAAGAGTTTTATCAACACAATAAGTTTGAAAAATCTCTTAATGCAATTTTCATAGCCTTAATCCCTAAGAAGAATGGTGCCTCCAATATTCGAGATTTTAGACCTATTAGTTTGGTGGGGAGTGTTTACAAGATTTTGGCTAAGGAATAGACAATCCGCTTGAAAGAGGTTTTGGATCAGCTGATATCTAAGTCTCAGAATAATTTTGTGAGTAGTAGACAGATTCTTGATTCAATTCTCATTGCTAATGAGTGTGTTAATAGTAGGGTGAAGAGTAAAATTTCGGGGGTTATTTGTAAATTAAATATTGAGAAAGCCTATGATCATGTGAACTGGGAGGCTCTTCTTGATTTGTTGCGGAGAACGGGATTTGGGGTGAGGTGGTGTAGGTGAATCCACACATGCATATCTACTGTCTAATTCTCTGTCTTGTTTAATGGGTCTCTAGCTGATTTTTTTTTGGGAGTTTGAGGGGACTGAGACAAGGGGACTCGCTATCCCCCATATTGTTTCTAATTATGATGGAGGTCCTCAACAAGATGATGAAAAGAGCTGAAGGGACTGGTTTGCTTCGAGGTTTTAGGGCTAATGGTAGACGGGGTGGAGGGGTATGTGTCTCGCATCTTTTGGTCACGGATGACACGATTCTGTTTTGTGATGCAGATAAGGAGCAAATTCTACATGTTCGGATGCTTCTTCTTTGTTTCCAGGCAGTGACAAGTTTAAAGGTTAATGCGCTGAAGAGTGAGATATCTTAGTATGCCATTAGGGGCATCTCACAAGTCCCCTACTGTTTGAAATCCTATCTTGAAAAAAATTGAGTGTAAGTTGGCCAGTTGGAAGAAGTTGTATTTGTCAAAAGGAGGAAGACTAATATTGCTTAAAAGTACGTTATCTAGTCTTTCCACTTATTATTTATCCCTTTTTACCATTCCTACGCATGTGGCCAATAAAATTGAGAGGCTGCAAAGGGATTTCTCATGGGAAACTCCAAGACACATTTGGTGGGATGGGACAAGGTGTGCACCTTTGAAAAACGATGGGTTAGGAGTAAGAAAATTAACTACTTTTAATAAAACCTTACTAGGGAAGCGATTATGGCAGTTTGGGATTGAGGAGACAAGGCTTTGGAGAAAGGTTGTAGCCCTCAAGTTTTGGAAAGAATGGGGGGGATAGGCTTCCAAACTAGGTAGAAGGGTACATGGGAGTGGCTTGTGGAAAAGTATCCGCATGGGATGGGAGGATTTTAGCAAGAATATTTGCTTTGAGGTAGGGGTCGAAGATAGAGTGAAGCTTTGGACAGATCAATGGTGTGGTGATTCTCCACTTAAATTGACTTTTCCGAGTGTGTATGGGATTGCATCCAATAAAGAGGCATCGGTGGCCTCTTTTCTTAAACGGTTGGAGATAGAGAAACGGAGAAACTGGGATGTTCATTTTACTCGGAGACCAAATGATTGAGAAATGGGTGGTGTGGATGATTTTCTCCATACCTTGGGCTCAAATCTACCTCCTACTGAGAATGGAGATCGTATGCGATGAAAGCTAAAAAAGAATTGGGATTTTGATGTCCGACCGTTTTACAATAAGTTGAGAAGCCCTTTACCCATTATTTTTCCTTGGAAAGGTGTTTGGAAGGTTAAGGCCTCCGTGGCGTGTTTCCTTCTTTGTGTGGACTGTTGTATGGGATAGGATCCTTACAAATGATAATTTGAGGGGTAAAGGGATGGTTTTTGTCGATTGGTGTATCATGTGCCGTAGTAATGGGAAGACAGTGGATCATTTGTTACTATATTGTGGTAAGGCTTATTGGTTGTAGAGTTTGGTATTTAGATCTTTTGGGTTTTCTTGGGTCTTGCCAAGATCAGTTGCGGATACTCTATTTGGTTGGTGAAATTGGCCTGGAAAGCATTTGTCTGGCATTTGGAATTTAGCTCCTTTATGCTTGATGTGGTGTCTTTGGAGGGAGCGAAATAGGAGGACTTTTTGAGGACATGGAAAGTTCGGATGACCAGCTTTTGGCTTCTTTCAGTGGCTCTCTGTTTGACTGGTCTAGGGCTTGGAGACTCACCTCTAGTGATTCTCTCCCTATGTTCCTTAGCTCTCTCCTGTGTATTTAGTATCTTTTCCTTTCTTTTTTCTTTTTCTCTTTCTTTTCCCTTTGTATTTTTCCCTCTGCCTTATGTTTTTCTGCATAAGGTAGTGTTCTTCAATATATATCTTTATTATTTATCAAAAAAAAAGAAATCAGTACACAAATCACAGCCATCCACTTTAAGGTTAAAAGATTTTTTATTTTGAGTCATTAGTTTACCAATCATGGGATATTCAGGGGCTTCACTAAAATTTTAAAAAATTGGAAGGGTTCTCAAAGAACAATTTTCTTTAAAAAAATGTTTTTCATCCATGTTTTCAATTCTCAGTTTTCTAAAAACTATAATAACTAAAAATTCATATCTTTTGAAAGATGAAATTACAATTTACTTCCCTTAGTTTGGCCCTATCACAATTTTAATCCACAAACCTCTAATTGCTACATTTGACTCCTAAGGTTTCCAAAAAAAAAAAATTTGTAGTTTTATCCAAAGTAGTGTTAACAATTTTATTTTAATCCAAACTTTAAGAGGTAAAATGTAGCAATTTAAAATTTTATGAAGCTAAATTGTGCTAAGGCAAAACCATAAGGGGGTAAGTTCTAATTGAAAGTTTGTCCACAAAATGCAAAATTGGTTAATTTGGATAGAACATTAATGATTTCATTTTAATTCAAACTTTAAAGGTTCAAATGTAGCAATTGAAAATTTGTGAACTAGATTGTGATAGACCAAACCACAAGAGGGTAAATTATAATTTTCCCTTTATAAAAACTCCAAAATGGTGATATAGAGTACATATATTTCTCATTAAATAATTTTGTAATTCCAGAAGCTTGTCACGCTTCAAACATTTGCTTCTCTCTCTCTTCTTTTTTAACTTTGGATTCTGCCATGTAGCGCTCTAATTTTGCATTTAGTCTTTTTTACCTCTTTTCATTAAGTTTTTTTTACTATTATTCAAAAGATCACATTAACTTCTTTTTTACTATTATCTCATTAATCTCTCATTAATTGTCTGAGCTTACACCACACATTTCTCTCTTATTCATGTCTTTTAGCATAACCATTGTTTTAGTATTAAAAAAAAAAGTAAGGACTAATATAACTAACCAATACGGCACTATGGAGAGCGAGAGAGAGACATGAGAATGTTGTGGATTGTTAAATGAAATGCATTATTTCACCATTTCCAAAATAAAAAATACTTGAAATTGACAAAACATTTGTAAGAGAGAGAGAAATAGAGGAGTTTGAAGGGCCGCCACCATTGTCATGCTGACCTCTCACGGTCCACTATCAAGCTGCCGAAACCCCCAAGGGTAATTTTTTTTTTATTGCTTCTTACAATGAACTCATTACTAACAAAGTTTTATAACAATTATGCTATAATATATATACACACACATACAATATTCTCCAAAATCATCTTACATAAAACATTACAATATTATCCATGCATCGCACAGGCAACTTACTAGTTGTTAAGTAATTTGGGATGTTGGCGTTGATTTGTGGAGGCCTGATTGTGAATTTTTAGCTGTTTGATGGTGGTGAGGGGATGTTTATTTCAGGTTAATGAAAATCTGGAACGGTGTTCTAGAGGGGAAAAAAAGCAGCTTGGAAGAAAGTTTTTTTCCATCAAAGGGAGGTGTACTTAACTCTTATAAATGGTACGTTTTCTAGTCTTCCCACTTACTTTGTTCCATTTGCAAGTTGGAGTGGCAAATAAAATGGAAAATTTCCAATGTGATTTTTTTTGGGGTGATTTAGGTGAGGAGCAGAAATTTTATTTGTTTAATTGGAATGTGATTTGTAAGTCTATTCATTAGGTGACTTGACAATGAAGATTGGGGAGTGGCTTTGGAGGAATATGGGGGAACAGGATAGCTTATAGAGAAAGAACGTGAACTACAAATATGGAGTCTCAGTGGGCACTATTAGTTTATAGGGTGTGGTAGTGTTTTTGGGCTGTGGATTAGTGGCAGTAATGGAGTTTGGGAGTTTTGGGTGGCGATGAAAATATGTGGCAGTACCTTGGTGATGTCTTTCAGGGTTGTTTGGGCTGTGGTGGCCAGCAAAAATATATCTTAAATTGTACATAGATCACCACTGCATTGCTTGTTTTTCTTTTTTTCTTTTTTAAAAAAGTTTGATTCTGATATGGAACATAACTGGCAACCCCCTTTGAACATTTATGAAGAAAGGGAAAACTCATTCTAGTGCTCAAGCATTAATTTGGGATGTTTCGGATGATGGAGAGCTTACTTGGGACCTTAGTTAGTCTTAAGTTAAATTGAATCTTATGAATAGGTTAAACCAAAGACCATAAGTGTTATTTTGTGTTTTGATTCCTTTTCCTATTTGGTTTAAAAGTGCATAAGTTTTTTTTTTCTTTGTTATTAGTAGTCCTGGTCTTTCTAGGAATAGGCTATTTAGAGTCCTAGTACTTCTAGGAAAGGATTTAACAATAGCCCCATATAAAGGCTTTATTGTAGCCAATAGCATTCACAGTGATATTGATTTTAGTGAAAGTCCAACAGCTAATTTTTAAGCTTTGACTAGTTCTATTCACTATTTTAAATTTTTAATACCAAACAACCATAATATATATATATATATATATTCAAGATCCAATCTTCTTTTTACCCGAATGTACATAAACCCTATTCAATTGCGGTAGTAAAGTACCAGACAATGAAAGGATTTAATTGCTTTAAGTTAAAATAAAGGTCAGCTTGCCTACCGTCAAAACAACAATTGCAGTGGTTGCAGTGAATATTGTCTGGCCATGTCCTTCTGGAAGATCATGAACTGATTGCAAAGCAAGGGCAAAAGCCATAGCTCCTCGAAGTCCTACTCATCCATAATTCATTATAAGTTGGCAATATCATATTAAGAAATTCAAGCAATTTGCACTTTCTACTCTTCTTACCGCTATACCAAAGTGCTTTTTGATGCTTTGCAGGTATCTGTCGATGTGCAGGTCGGACCAAATTGACCAGATATCCACAGGAAAAAACATTCACAGCCCTACATCAAAAGGACATATAAATTTCCATGCAATACAACTTAAATAATATAACAAAAATATGTTTATTTCAAGATCAAAAGGTTTTCATATTTAAAAATACAGCATGCTTACCTGGCAACTACAATAAATAACTGGGATAATAGCAAGTTAAGGAGCAACGGCAACTTTCACTTAATGAAATTATCAGTAAACTATCATTTTTCTGACAAATGATGCAAGGATACAATTGAGAAAAAAATGAATCCAACATGTGACCAACTATGCTGTTCCATGGCAATATCAAAGCCCATATATATAAATCTGCAAATTGAAAAACAAGTCAATATCATGTAGACATAAAAGTTCAATCACTTGATTTAAAATACGTATAATGAAAAGCTCCCTTACACAAATGTCTCTGCTAATGATGAAAGCAAATGAAAAAACGCTTGCGCGAATTGTTGAGACTTTTCTGACAAATTTGAATATGTGTAATGCTTCATGACCTAAAACAGAAAAGCAATTCATCACATAGCTTCAACATGTAGCAGGTTGTTATAATATAGTTGGTTGTGCTACAGCAAAACAATATACATCCACTTACAATTCCTGTGAACAATATCGATACAATACCAGACAGTCCAACACCTTCTGCAAGCATGTACCTAGAGAGATTGAAGTTTTAAATTAGATTGTACAATTAAGTCCAGAACAGAAAGAATGAACAATTCTCAAAATAAATGGCAAAAAGATTTCTTACGAGAAATATGGAAATAGCACAAAGAGACAGCACTCCAAGTTTTGAAGACTGAACAGAAAATAAGACAAGTAAAATGTGTATCAAATATTTTCATATATATCAGGAGATATTTATATGCTGGACTCACTTGTTAATATATATATAAATAATTTCATTAGAAATAAAAGGAGAATGACACATAAACTCACTTGTCAATATCCAATCCTGCATACTTGAAAAGGTTCTGATAATTAAGGTATCAAAATTTATTACTTCAAAAAAAAAAGGTCTCACAATTTTGTAACTACACGTCTACTAAGAGTAAAATGATAGACAGCATATGAGAAAATTTTGTCAAAAAGGATATCAAAGCAGAAGTAAATCCAACTCCAACACCTGCAGAGCCATATGAAATGCACCTGTTAGCAATCTTTAAAAAAAATGCAGCTAGTGAGAAAATCAGAAAATAAGAAAAATGAAGTTTTTAAAGAGCAAGCAATTAAATCAATTGAAACTTCATGTCATTCTTGAGTAGCTCTCTTTCTCTCTCCCCTCTCCCCCCCCCCCCCTTTTTTACATGTGCATTGTTCAAGTATAAAAGGTGAGCATCCTCAGTATTTCACAATTTAGTACTGGCTACAAGATACATTGAGAATGTTTTTTGATAAGTAATAACATAAGGGGAAATATGTTATCACCTGAGTTAGAATTCCCAAATCTTTTTTTTTTTTTTTTTTTTGATAAGTGAGAATTCCAAAAAAAAAAAAAAAATCTTATACTCATTTTAGTAAGCATTTTAAAATTTTCATTGCTTTGACTATGATGATGTATGGAGAAACATGTTCTCGACCAGAATTCACAATTTAGTTGTGATTCCAATTTCAAAGACATTGAGAAAATATTTTCCAGAAAACCTATTCTTACAATTATGAAACTCACACAAGATTTAGAGAAATAGCCTATTCTTTTATTTTATTTTTTAAAATTAAGATGACAAGGAAATGTTGATATAGCATGCCTACAATCACTTATTAAAAAAGTAAATAAATTTTGAATGTGCAGAACTCATGTACAGGGGAAACATAACGAATGAATGAGCTTATATAGAAGTAAAAATGGTAAATAGATCTATCAAAAGACCAAAATGACTACCAGGGACACTTTTCAGACCAAAATTGTTGGACCCATAGGCCTAGTTTTGGGCTACCATAAAGTATACTTAGTAACTGACCAGCCTATAACTGCTCTACAGCAACAATTCCCCTGCTCACCAAAAAACTCAAGCCCATCAAGTTGGGAGTGGGAACTCAACTAACAATCCATCAGCAAGGGCATCTGCACACTTGATGAGGAAGAAGAAAAGAGGGAGTCGTAAAATATTAAAAAAAATATATAGGCAACCATCCCATCAAACTCTAACCAAAACACTCAGTGTCCCATTCATTAAAACTTTAAAGACTATCAGGCTCTTCTCTATTGCAATTGGATTGGCTCCCACAACCTTAATGAGAAAAAATTGACTACCATAAACCCCAAAATATAATAATATCTTAGAAATTATAGAGTACCCTAATCAAGTTTCATTGTGGACATAACTTCAATAGAAAAAAAAAATTGGAAACCCTACATGTCTTATAACTTAATGTTCTGGCACTGCCCATAAGAAAGTGCTGTCACCAAAGACATAAACTGATTCAGACTTAATGCAATACTACCATTCAAAATTGTAGGACATATCTCCATCAGGTGTTGAACATGGGCCTAGATGATAGAACTTGAAATTGCCACAATTGAGATAAACAAAATAAAAGGTCCATATAATTTTCAAGGCTGCACCACCTGTCTCGCCAAATTCAATGGCTCCCTAGGTTCACTTGATAAAAATTTTGAAACAAATATTATTACTGATGCATGACGCATACTCTGGTGCAATGCTCAAGAAGCTTGTGTGATTGTCATTGTCTAAGAAATCTAGGTCTAACTAACATCTTGGTCCTCTACTCTTCCTTTTCCTTTCTCTTAATCCACTTGTCTTCTTTAGTTTTTCTTTCTCATTATTTGACCCTTTCTAGTCTTCTTTTAACCTAAATTTTCTTATAATGCAGAATTTCAATCAATCCTGCTTCAAATTTAATCATAGTAGCTGCATGCTTCAGTTCTGGTATAAAACTACAATAAGATTTTATTTTCCAATCCAAGAGAAACGTTAACTTATGAAACTACCATAGTTAGTAAAAATCATTCAAAAAAAATTCAATGCATGCACTCCACATGCATCTTCAAACAAATGCCAAAGAGATAATGATATTTCTTTTAAATCTATAATATTGTATGACAGAGCAAATCTTGACCTGCAGACAGTGAGCCAACAAAGGTCTCAAGAAACCTGACAATCACCATGAAGAAGTTTTCTCCAGAGGAGGCATGACTTCTGTACAGTGACATTGTCCTGCATAGCAAAACACTGGTTCACTTAGAACAGAACTCCAGTAATATTCTAATTGCTGCAGAAGAGTGTAATTCACTTTACGTACCTGTACAAAGAAATTGCCATCTACCAATGGTGCAACATACAAAAAAAAAAAGTCACCCAGTAAACATGATTTGTCTTTAACCAGGACATGTACTCTACAAGAATATGGGATATCGATGACATAATGGCAAAAACTTACTGCATCATTCAAAACAGATTCTCCAAATACCAGGGCATATAGATTCGTGTCTGTGCCAAGTTCCTGCATAAAGCCATCACAAATATATATATTACCGCAAAAACCACAAAAAACAAGCCTTAGTCCCATAATTTTAAGGTCGGCTACGGATCTTCAATAGAGTAATCAGGGTTAGCCACATGTATTCTTTTCCACCATTCTATTCTATCTAAAGTCACACTCTCCATTGCCCCCTTAATTGACATGTACTTTTTTATTACTTATGCTAACATTCTTCCTCTACCCTTTTCATTCCCATGACTTGAATTAACTCAATCTTTCTCAATAGTGCATTAATTGCTGACCGAAAATCCCAAGCAACTTTTCTCATCTTTCATCAATGAGAGAAAGTCTTATCTTTAAGCAAAGTTCCTCATTTTAAATCCTGTATTTCCCTGTTTTTACTGAATCCTAAAGAGACTGTAAACTATAATCAATGATATCACAATGAAGAAGTCAATGATCAGTTGTCTCCCCATTTTTCTGCACAAATAACACCAATCTACACAATTAATTAAACTTACTAAATATTCTTCATTTTCACATTAGAAGCCTTAGTTCTAGCAGGAAAATATCTCCAGCCACTTTAAAAGCATTTAAGCATGAGATTGCCTTCTTTTTCTAGGTGCAATTACAAAGGAAACTTTGGTGAGGTTGCCTAGATTTTTATCTTCTTAATCTTATAACCAATTTGCTGCTTAAAGGACTAGAGCTGATAACATGTGTGTGTGTCTATATATATTAAATTCCTGCAATTCATTCCTAACAGTCAAACTAAGCCCAAATCCATTTCTCCAATTAGTAGAACCTGAACTTCCATAAATAACCCATTTCTGCAATCAAGTACAGATCTCAGCCACAGAGAAGCATCAAAATACCTAGGTTTTATCTTTGCTACTCATGCAATTAAACCAAATAATTTCATCACCTTACAACCTTGAACCTTAAACCTAGCCACTCCCTAACTCTATTCACATCAAATCATACGCAAATAAACCCTAATATAGTGCATATAACTGAAGGCCCCGCATCAATTGATTACTATGGTCCTCCAAACATAATATTGATGCCATCTCAATGGAGTAAAGCTAAGGTAAAAGTTAAAAGCTGTTTGGGATAAAAGTTGTTTTTTGTTAAACAACAAAAATGAATTATTTTTTTTCATGGCTTTAAAGTTACATACCCCATTAACATTAGAATTGCTATCATCTACCAGATACTTCAGAAATTGTAGAATGCTTGTGTCAAAAACTTATGACATAAGCAGAGAGGTACAAGGTTATAGGAAAATCAGTTGGGCAATTTGGTTTCACCAAACCGTATACAATGTATTACAATAGATACGTGTTTAATGGATTATATGATACAGAAGCAGAGCATGAAATCACCTGAAAGATGGACAAAACAGTGACCGGATCTGTTGCTGATATAAGAGCACCAAACATCAGACACTCAACAAATGGAAGTCTGTACATGAGGTACGTAAGACCACCAAGGTATCTGCAACAAACCCCCCAATAAAAAAGTAAAAGTGAGGAAGATGGAAACTCTAATATCATGAAAGCATGATTTCTATTTTTTATTTTTGATAATTCAGTAGATACAACAAGTGGGGAGGGGAAATTTGAATCCCAGTTCTCCTCATAAAGGAGACCATGCAGCAGCAGCGCCACTGAGCTACAAGGCTCTAGGCATGAAAGCACGCTTATAGGGAGCCAATAAAAACTTATGGGGTTGAAGGTCAATATCGGGAAAAGTGAAATCATTCCCATTGGGGAGGTGAATAATATAGATGCTCTGGCTAATATTCTTCAATGTAGAGTGGGCAGGTTGCCTATGAAATATTTGGGGATGCCATTGGGATCTTCTTTTAAGACAGCTGCGATATGGAATCCTATTTTGGAGAAAATGGAGAAGAAGCTATCTGGGGGGAAGCGGCTCTATTTATCTAAAGGTGGTAGACTCATGCTAATAAAGAGTACTCTCTCAAGTCTCCCTACGTACTTTTTATCTCTTTTTACTATTCTTAAAGCTGTGGCGGCTAGATTGGAAAGAATTTAGAGGAATTTTCTGTGGGGGTCTTTTGAGGGGAGTTTCAAGTTTCCGTTGGTGGCTTGGGATAAGGTGTGTTCTCCCGTTGAGAGGGGCAATTTCGGGATAAAAAGTGTGGTGTCTGTTAATCAAGCTCTATTAAGGAATTGGCTGTGGAGATTTGGTCATGAAACTACCCATCTCTAGCGGAGAGTTATCTCCACAAAATATGGTGAGGGTCAAGGGGGGTGGTGCACTAAAGCATGCAAGAGGGCTCATGGGTATGGTCTTTGGAGAAGTATTAATGATGGGTGGGAGAGCTTTTCTAAGCATTTGTCCCTTGTGCACTCGTATCCGCTTTTGGCATGATAGGTGGATTGGTGAGAATTCTTTAAAAGATCGATATCTTGCGCTTTATGCATGTTCAGCGGTCAAGGATGCTTGCATCTCTAAGGTTTTGTGGGCCCCAGAAGGGGGTACTGTTAGAGTGTGGAATTCAAGGTTTTATAGAGCGTTTGAAGATTGGGAGTTGGATGCATCTTATTCTCTATTTTAGCTTATCCATCCTCATATCCCTTGGGGTGATAAGAGAGATACTCTTCGCTAGCGGCTAAAAGGGGATGGAAAATTCGACACCTGATCTTACTACCATGAGATTCAAGGTGCCTCGAATTCTTCTTTTCCTTGGAAGGGTGTTTGGAAACCAAAGATTCCTAAGCGCGTGGCGTTCTCTCTGGATAACCTAATGCTTAAGGGTCACCCTTTGGCTAATTGGTGTTGTTTGTGTTGCTGTGATGGAGAGTCGGTAGACCACCTTCTTCTTCATTGTCCTGTTACTCATTCCCTATGGGCTTTCATGATTCAGGCTTTTGGTATTCATTAGGTTATGCCAGGTTCAGTGGCAGGTTTGTTATCTAGTTGGCATTAGGGGCTTGGGAAGCATAATTTGGATATTTGGAACTTGGTTCCAGGGTGCTTAATGTGGATTGTGTGGTTGGAGCAAAATCGTCAATCTGTTGAAGATAAAGATAAAACGTTGAAGGAGTTAAAGATTTTATACCAACGCAGTCTAATGGAGTGGTCTCGTTGCTGGGGTTTTACTGAGCGTTCTTCTCTCTCTGAGTTTATGCATTCTCTTAGCTTAGTTTCCTAGTTTCTCTCTTGTTGTTGTATTGTGGTGTGTAGTGTAGTGTTGTGCTCTGGTGCTGTTATGTTGCTGTTGTGTTGTGATGTGCTGTTGTTCATCATCATGAACATCTTGTTCCTCTCTTTTATCTTTTCCCCCTTTAATAAAAGTTTTTTTGTTTACCTATCAAAAAAATAAAAAAAATAAAAACTTACACTAGAACACCAGTAACCATTGAAGCTATAAATGTGCCAAGGATAGCAAATGTCACGATGGCTCCAAAGTTTGAAAAGAATGGTTTCTGCAAAAGGCACAATGATAGTGTACATCACATTCGAAGTACATTAGTTGCAACTAATCCAAATTGTAAAGCAAAACACGCGTGCACGCACACGAGTGAGTGCACACACATCCAAGTTAAAGGTAACGATTACATACAGGAGAGAGACTGAACCCCGACTGAGTAAGAACACACGTGTCAAGGAAAATCATATGTAGAGGCCAATTCACAAACATCAAAAAAAAAAAAAAAAAAAAAAAAAAAAACACAGCTCTAAATATATTTTTAGTCAGCAATTTTGGTCCCTGAAGTTTAAAGCTATCATTTTTAGTCCATAGATGACGTGACCAAACTAAAAACTGACATGCCATCACTCCATCTTGACAAAAGGCAATCACTTTAAGCTTTTTAGGGACTAGAAGCAATAATGTTAAACTTCAAGGACTAAAATTGCTCACAGAGTTTTTGACCATAAACATAAATATTAAAGTCACAAAAGGATATAATATGATGGGAGGTAACAGGAAAAGGAAGAAAAATTCTTCATGAAAATTGAACCAAGACCTGCAGAAATGAACCCAAAAGATTATTAACCAAACAATAACTCCTTTTTTTTGGGAGGACAATGAACTAACTAACCTGATGCTAGTTTCTGTATTAGATATATTAGCAAGACCACCCACAATTAAACCTGACCAAAATGGAAACAAAGATAGTAAATTTTGGGTTTTTTTTTTCTTTTGTAAAATATATCAAATTGCATTGAATGAAGCATAATGCATATATATATATATATATATACCTATGAGAAGAGAGGCACTGGCTTCAGGAAGATAATAGAATTTGTGACGACGGAGGACATGGCCGAGGACGAAGGAGAGAACAAGCATCATGATCTGTAGAAGTATGCCCACTCCCGCCGCCTGCTGCTCTTTTCCAGGGCTGCTGCCGCCGTGCGCATCCGCCGGTGATATTTCATCCGATATCCCCATTTTGTTCTCTCTCTCTCTCTCTCTCTCTCTCTCTCCCCCCTCTAGAGAGTGCCGATTGGAAATGATGCCCCCAAATTCTCTCTGGTTTTTTTTTTTTTTTTGGGTCAATGGTTTTGTTATTTACGGACTTTTTTTGAGGGGCTAATTTGATAAATAAATAAATTTCCAGCCTTTTTTTTTTTTAATTAATACCTAAAGTTTGATTTGTTATGATGAGAATTTTGTTAAAGTTTTTTGTAAAGTAATGTAATTTTTGACTTTTTTGGGTTGTTGTTTGGTCAGAAACCGAGAAGGAAGGTTATCAAAAAAAAAAAGAAACCGAGAAGGAAGACTCACAACATACGATTCATGTTTTTTATGACTGGTTCTTTTTACTATATTTTTCGGCTTTACAACCTTACCTTTATTTATGTTTATTTTTAAGGTGAATAAATTAACCTAAATTTGTCTTAGTTATAGTTTCTCCTGGATTGTGGGAGTGTTGATCATTTATTAAGGAAAATTTTGGCAAAAATAATGAAGGATACTATTCTCTCTCTCTCTCTCTCTCTCTCTCTCTTTTTAACAATCACACGCAAAAGAGAAGAGAGAGAAAGAGATTCTAACAAAAAATGAATAAATGAAGGATGCCTGATTGTTTATTTGTACTTTATATATATATATACACACACACACATATATATATATATATATATGTTCATCAAAAAAAAAAATACATATATATATATATATAATTTATCAATATATTTCAATATATTCATTTATTTACATTATTGTTAAAGATTTTTTTTTTTTTTTTTTTTTTAGTGACGACTTCACTTAATAATAAAATTACCCAACAAATCATCCAAAAAATAAAAACAACAACAACTTATCCAAACAAAGAATAATTTAACATATAACTAGATAAATTAATACTAATTAAATTTTATTTTATTAGAAAATCATATACAAGGCATAAAAACTGATTGGTGTCTTAATATGATGATAAAAGAGATATCATCAAGAGCAGACTCTATAGTTTAAAACTTTCAAAAAAAAAAATGGTAAAAGAAAGCTAAAATATACTTTGCAATTTTGTTTTTCATGTTAAATGTTGAGTTACTACATTATACTATTGTACGCGTAAGTTAGATTTGATCTTATTTATGAGAGTAAAATAAGTTATTTAACAGTATATTTACATAAGAAAGCTCGAAAAAATGCAAATTTTGACATGACACTTAAACAAAAAATAAAGAAAGTGATGGTAGGACATGAATAAGATGCACATTTAAACAAGAAGAAGAAGAAGCTGATTATCAAAACAACACCGAATGTATGTGGAAAATCCTAGAGAATGGATAAAAAACCACGGTTTGAGCAAGAACACAACATTCTTGCTCGGTTCAGCTTGTATTATATATGAAAAAGAGATCAGCTTGCAATAAAGTTGCCTTTCTTTCCCACCAACTCTTCATTTTCATCTCAAAATATCTACTTGGGTTCTTACCCTAATAACACAGCTACATGTTCCTTTTATACTCTAAGGAATATGTCTGAGTACAAGAACAAATGTCAAGTCATCATATTCTCTTTTGGACCTTTTCACAACTGTGATATTATCTGCTGACTAAGAGATAAGAACTACGCCAACGTGGCACTGTAACTTGTAGGTAGGTAGATAGCTTTGCCACTGCTTGGGAGACAAGTCTTAGTCATCAAGAGGGACATCAGGAATAGTGTGATTGTTACATGTGTCTCCAAGATAACTCACTGTGCATTCCACCAATAAGGGGTGTCCTCATAGTTTTTAACCCTAAAAAGTCATTATGTCCCTCTTTGGTGAATGCTTGAGTACCGTGCCAGGTGTAAATCTCACTTCCTTCCCAAGGCAGTCATGCCTTTAGCACTGACCAAGACAAAATCTCTTAGCCAACACCTTCTCTCCCTTCCCTCACAACTATTCCACGTGTAGAGTCCAGATTCAACCACTTACGCATTCTCCTATGCCTTAGTGGTGTTATGTATAACTGTTAATTGGAATAACCTCATACTTCTTTTAAGTAGTGTTTGGTTTGTGAATCTATGTGAGAGTTTGGATACAACTTTTAATTCGGCGTTGCGTTTTCTCCTGCGCGTTTTCTTCTTCTTCTTCTTCTTTTTCTTTTTTTTTTTTTGCCAGCTTTTGTTGACTTTGTGAAACAAAAAGTACTGTTCATGAACAGTGCGTGTACTTTTCACACATTGTTCATAAGATAAAAAACACTGTTCACGCACTGTTTCGGTACTGTTCACGCACTGTTCATGGGACTCACAGCCACTTTATTAAAAAAATATTAAAAATTGGTCCCGTGGTACTATTCACACATTTAAAAATTATTTGGCTACAGTGTTTTCAACAACAATCATCAGTTTTCAGCAACAATAAGATATATCCAAACGGACCCTATATTACCTTTGCCATTTAAAATTCTAAAAATGTGATGCTTGAAAATGTGGATGCTTGGAATATAACTATTCCTAAATTTAATTTGACTAGGAATCTATTAAGATTTTAAGGTATATGAGAATCCCATTTTTGGTTTATTTCTAAAAATATTATAGGAATTGTTTATTACACCCAATATATCATTAGATTTATAAAGACATTTTTACAAATATTCTTTTCTAGATCTTTAATTCTATGTTTTTGTTAAATTTTTAACGATTAAAGTGATAAGGTGAGTAATGGTTGTATATTAGAGCTAATTTTAGGTGAGTAAAATCACAATTTTAAACCACAAGTAAACAAAATGAATTTAGTCCTAACCTCAGGGTGAGTAGTCTACATTTATATCTTTTGTTTAAAACAAAATAATAATAATAATTTAAATTGTTTTTCTTCGTAACATATCACAACATCATGTCTTGTCAATAATAGTAACTTATTTTCTTTTAGCATCTAACTCATCCTAAAGAAGAGATACAAATAATGAAAATATCACATTTCAAATTTTGTTTTTTTTGTTTTTCCTATGTAAGAATAACTATAATCTATTGGTTAAAGGGCATGGAGGAATTGAGTAAAATTGTTAGTTTATATAAATATAACATTTTACAGGGATGAGAATGTGGATACCTATCTTTTGAAACGAGAATTGACATTCCTACAAAATTAGGATTGAGTGGGAATCTAGATGCTCATAAACATGTGAATTCTCTTGTGTGATTTACAATCAAACATCATATTATATCATATCAAATATTATATAATAAAATTTGGACTGAGAAGTCGTAATTGTGCCAAGTGACTACTCTAATTAATTAGTAAATTAATTATAAATTTTTTGTTATGATATATTTTCTCAATTAAGGTATAATATTTAACAACTGTTTAATTTAGGTAAAACTTATCATTTAAATTTCAACAAATTTAAATTATATTCAAACAAAAAGTCTATTACAAAAAATTTCTAAACTTAAATCCTACACAACAACCCACATTTTGACTAAGAAATAAAAATTTAACAATAACTTAAAATAAATTTAAATTCTATTCAAACTAAAAGTCTATTACCAAAAATTTTTTAACTGAAATCCCACATAATCCACGTTTTTGTTTTTGTTTTTTTAATTTCCTCAAGTTGCATGATTTAAAAATAATTTAAATCAAATTTAAATTCTACTCAAACTAAAAGTCTATTATAAAAAATTTCTAAACTTAAACCCCACATAACCCACATTTTTTTTTCCCTCAAGTTGCATCTTATTAAATTAATATTATTAGGATATTAATCTACAAAATTCTTAACTAAAGGTGTGTTTGGATACCGTTTATTGCTGAAAGTTGAAAACTGAAAATACTGTAGCAAAATCATTTTTAAATGCATGAATAGTGCCGTGAGACCAATTTTTAATGAAAATTTTGTTGAAAAAAGAGGTTTGTGAGTTCCGTGAACAGTGCACAGAACCCACTGGAAAAACATAATCCCACATCTGAAAACGTGAAACGCGCTTCTCAAAAAAAAAATGAAGACATAGTACTTTTCAGCACTATTCAAACACATACTGAGTCATAAGATTTGATAGTAATTTAATTTAGATACTTAAAACTTTATCATCTAAGTTTTAGAAACCTAAATTCTACTCCAACTAAAAATCTGTTATTAAAATTTTCAGAACTTATAGTTTGATAGTTGATGTTGTTGTTGTTGTTGTTGTTTTTTTTTTTTTTTTTTTAAATGCAACTTACGCTTATGTTTTGATCTAATAAATTCATCTTACTATTGTTTTTTGCTTCTGAATTTGCATGAAAGATATTATGCTAAAAGAAGTTTACTATAAAGAAGCAAAACAATTGACACCCATTTAAGTTCTTGGTTCTCTTTTTATTCTCAATTTTTGAACCCTTTTGTGTATGTTTTGATTTTCAGTTTTGGTTATTGTATTTAATTTGTGAGTGTGTTGATTTTTTCAGTCAAACTATCACTAAGAAAAAATTGATATTAAAGAATTATTTTGTTTATTATTGTTTGTGCTGGCTAGGGTATAAATTAAACATAACCTAAGTAGGAATGATCAAACTCATTCCATATCTCATATTAAGATGTTAACATAAAGCACAAAGAGAATTGAAAAAGTATGATTTATTTTTAGAAATTTTTTTCTACTAAATTTTTTTGGAAAGCAACTCTATCTCACTGCAAGCTAAATAAGTGAAGTTATAAGATTGTTTTCCAATTCATTTAAGGTTGCTACCAAATATAGGAAAATGAGATAATTTTATAAAAAAATAAATTTCTGAAAAATGACTCATTTTTTAGAAAATATTATCGCCGAAACAAATAGAATAAGATATTAAAAAAAATCTATAATATAACAACCTGGTATGTTTGGAAGTTTGACAACATGGTGGTATGTTTGTTTTTCTTTTGCTTCTTCCACATTTGATTAAAAGATACTAGTGATGCAATCCCTTTAGAATATAGTTGCAATGTACATTGAATGACTTTGCAATTTGGCCGCATCAATGAGAATAGAATGGCCTTGTATTCCACCTTATTAAACTCATAGGGAAATACAAATTAATGTATAGAATCAACAAAATATTATCTTGACATATGAACCATAGGAAGCACCATGGCATTCACATTTTCCACTTGAATTAAGTAGTTTATATTTACGCACCATTGAGGGCTAATCAGTAACACATTTATCACATTCAACTGTTACATCATGTGCACCATCTAAGATTTTACCTTCTTGCGGAATCTTGTGTTCATCAAATATATAGTGGAGTTTTGTTGAGGCTCTAAAGTATATTTTCTACATGCATGCATATTGACTTGTACTTCTTTGTCAACATCAGGTTTTGGTGGTACTTAATGTTCCCCAACGATCAAAACCTCATTACCAATACTGTCATCTATGTGGGAAGTAGGAATCTCATTGTGAAATGAGGCCTTCAATGCATTAAGGTAGGTATATGGATCTAATCAAGCCCTTCTCGGGAACCTGACAGAATGGTCTTGAGTCGCCTTCATTAGTTCAGAAGTGAGTTTAAGGAAAAAAAATGGTAGAAGCATTCATCCTATTTTCTTCAAATTGTGCAATTGGTTGTCTACTCCATTGCCTCATACTATCTTTTTTATCTTAACTCTGTTGAAAACATTGTCATACATGTGTATATATATATATATTCCTAAGGTTGGCTTTCATTTTTTTCCCATGTATAATTGCAAGAAGTGAAAGTCCCAATAATCATTCCAGAACTCCAAAACTTTCTCAGCAATTCGCATTCTAGCACTAGTCAATGGGTTTGGCTCTTAGAACCGTAAAAATAGGTGCCCGCCAAATAGTACCTTGATTTTCGAAAGTAATAAACCATAATAGAAAATTTTGTCGAGAATCTGGATTGTTGACTAGGTTGAGTGACTGATTGAGCATGGGTCTGAACAACTTGGGCTAGAGCTTGCTGTTCATGAGGTCACGTCACTAAAGAGACAGTTAAGCCCCAAGTTTACTCTGGCCTTGCTATTTTAGGAGAAGTCTATTGTAGTATTGTTTCATGAGTTTTGTGCATGGTTCGGGGTTTGATTAAGCTGTCAGTACGAGGCATCATGTGTGTGCACTCACACACATCCAAGTTAAAGGTACTGAGTGCATACAGTTGAGAGACTGAACCCTGACTGAGTAGAAGAGGGACACTGGCTTCAGGAAGACAATAGAATTTGTGACAACATAGGAGATGGCGGAGCACGAAAGAGAAAACCAGCATCAAGACTGTGGAAGTATGTCCAACTCTTGTAAACTTCCTTTCCTCTTTATTCAAAACCTAATGACCTGTTTGGAAGTTTAGAGAGGGAGGAGAGTAAAGGGGAATGGTTCCCCTCCACCTTGTTTGGATGTTTTTAAAATTAGTAAGGGGGGAGGGAGTAATTAGCCTTTCCCCTTGTTTGAATGTTTTAAAAATTAGGATAGAGAAGAGAGGAAATGATTAAAATAGACAAATTTACCCCTATTTGAAAATGGACTTGCAACATTAGTCTATGATTAATTTGTTAGAAATGGTAAATTAGAGAATTTACTTGAACAATAATTTATCTACTCTACTCTCCCTCAAAATCTCTTTAAATTGGGAAAATTAAAAATGAGGGGTTAGAAGGAGTTGAAACCCCTCAAAACCCCTCCCCTTCCTTTTTTTAAAAACTTTCAAATAAGGTAATTGGATTACTCTCCCTCTCTCTACTTTATTCCCCTTCATTTTTTAAACATCCAAATATGCCATAAATAGCGTACATGATGGATACTTTGGGGGGGGGGGGGGTTAGAAGATTGTTTCATCACATTAGTATAGATTTTCCTCTTTTGATTCCCTTTCAAAAAACCAAGAATACCCAAAACTCAAATGTCTATATTTGATTTCCCAATTGCATCCCTTAAGCTAAAAGCTCGGCTGATCCATAATAGCCCATCTTTTTAAGAGCTCAACTGGACAGTTGGAGGAAAGAGAAGGTTGTGTCTTTGGCTACGCCAAACCTCTTCCATTGCCATTGGAGTCTAATATCAAGTAGGAACTTGGGAGAAAGCGTGAACTTAAGTTTGATATCAGTAAGTGTTTGGTCATTTGATTAGCTTATTCTTGGATAATATGAAGAATGCTTACTTGGAATTAGGATAGTTGAATGTATTATATTTTATCGTTCTATTTAGCGTGTGGCATTTCTACTAAAAAGTGTGTGTATTTCGGTTGTGTGAAATAAACACTGCCCTTTATTTAATGTCTTAGCTTCTTTATCAGCCTTTTCAACATTCATTATGACAAGATTATGGCACATGCTATGCGTGTGCTTCTTGTCAAATAACACATATTCCTCTACTAAAAAAGTTTTGGCTCCAAAGATGTCTTGCTCCACCCATGATATAGCAATTAGGAAGACCATCTATGTGTAGTTTTATTCACGTGGCTTTTTTAATGAGTTATGACTCATAACTTGTTTAAATAATACGCATAAATAGTTTTATAAATCGCTATGCATGAGTTGGAAAATCTATAGCTCCAAACATGTTTGGAACCAAACATTGATTTGGACTTATCGACCCCATGCCACGTGACAGTACTCGTTGTTTCATCTTCACTTGCACAAATCAGGTCTTTGCCACTTCATCTTCACTTTCACGAGGCTCACTTGTTGATTGTTTCTATCTATCTACATCCCCAAGCCCAAATTTGTTCATCTGGTTCATTTCTCAAACTACAATTTGATGGAGAGGTGAAAGAAGTGTCTTTATAATTGTCATTATACATTGAAAATTTAGCGTAGTGTAAAGGAGAAGAGGTGTCTTATAATTGTTTTACATTGAAAAGTCATTGATCAGTTCTCTAAGATCCCAACCAAAAAAACAAAAATAAAAAGGCGAAAATACATATATATGAATCCTCTGGCATGTTTTTATTTACTCTAATGTCACCATGAATATCACAGTGCTTTCCAAGATCAGATGCGTCGAAGAGAGGCTAACCTCTTCTCAAGATTCTCAACATCAAGAGATTCGGGGGGCCTGCATATAGAAGATATAGATGATAGTTAGGATTAAAGGATGAATTTTAATCCTAAATACATTGTCCACAACAACGACGACAACGACGACGACGACGACAACAACAACAACAAAAAATGACTAATATAAATCAATGTAAACATATAGTATAAGAGACAAACCAGCTTCCACCACAACCCATGACTTGATTATTCAATCTATGTTGATGGATCTTAAGTTTCTTTTGGTAAAAAACAAAGTTGCAATTTTCACAACTATTTGTCAAAGTACCATACCTCCCCCAAACTATACAGGAAAATGGGGCTGTATAGGGTTCAATAAAGTTGAACCCTATACAAAACCATCACTCAATAATTTCCATAACTTGTCAATCATATTCCTCCAACCACAACCCAACCACTGTCTCTCCCCCAAAATCAAATGATTCAAGTCCTCAAAAACAGTCTTGATTCTTCAAGCCACTTGAGCCACTCAACCAGTCCATCTAAGATATCCTCATAACAGTATTTTAAACTCAAAATTTTGTCATTCAAACACTGAAATTTGATGATATAAGCAATCACACAGTAACATATCTTTGGCAGTGAATCAACGTTCAAACATTTATTTAGTTATTTATTCACACATGCATCAAAAACAGTCTTTCTTCAAGCCACTTGAGCCACTCAACCAGTCCATCTAAGATATCCTCATAACAGTATTTTAAATTCAAAATTTTGTCATTCAAACACTGAAATTTGATGATATAAGCAATCACACAGTAACATATCTTTGGCAGTGAATCAACATTCAAACATTTATTTATTTATTTATTTATTCACACATGCATACCTAGTAGCAACATTTTCAACATTCCTTGATGCAATCCGGCCTTTTGGAGCTGAAGATAACTGTTAATTCATACCAGAACCAAACAGTTGTTAAGATTACATTGATCATAACAAAGAAAAAAGAACATGCAAGGTAATTCAAGATCTCAAAGCAACCAACCTGGGATGCAATATCCACACCAATCTCATCAAGCACCTGCAGAAAAACCATAAAATTAGATACACAAGGGGGAAGGGAATGCAATGGCCCCAATAAGAAGAAAAAAATTCAGGCTGTCAATTGTACCTGGTTAGTCAGCTCCTCTGTTTCCTCCTCAGCCTCATCTTTATCTAAAGTTTCATCAATAGACTCTGACATCATCTCTATCTGGAAAGTGGATAATAGAACATGAAAAGCATATATTATAACCACCTGCATTATAGAATGAAAGCACAATACCAACTAGGGAAGAAAAAATGCTCTCCAATGATGTTCTCAAAACTCAATTCAATGACCATATGTAAAGCTTTTTTTGCAGAGAAAATGGGTAGGAATCCTCTTGCGCAGTATGAACTGGGTCAAAAATTCAACCAACCCACAACTTAAGCTGCAGCACATAATGCTTTCCTTTGTGTCTGGGGACACTAATTTGATGGCTTAAGACAAGAATTGTGGCAAGAAGTAAAATGGTGAAACTATAAAGAATCTTCTGAAGAAGCTGAAATATCACTGCCATCCTTTGTTATTCATTCAAAGGAAAGTGGGGAAAAAAGAAAGAAAGAAAGAAAGAAAGAAATGAGTGTTACCGTCATGTCCATTTGTGCTGACTGCATCTGAAATTCTTTAATCACCTTAGCTTGTTTTGCTGGTGCCATTTGCTGAAAAAGAGAAGCAGAAAGTGATGATATTACTCCCAAAATATAAACAAAAAATACCTCAGGTTGGCCTTTCAACATTAACACTAGATGCTAGACAAAGCAACCTCCTTATGGCAAACATATTCAGGTGTTGAGTACTACACTGGGTTTCAGTTTATAAGTGTCTATGCCAAAGAAGTATAACTGAATAAATTATTCAGACTGAACAAATCTCTTTCTGCGGATCATTTCATACACTTGTCTATCCATAATAGAAGCTTGACTGGACAGTGGACAGCAAACCATGGAAATATCAATTTTGATGAATGATATATCTCCTACGTATGATGACCTTTGACACATACCTTGTTCATTGCCACCATTGCTTTAGTTGCACCCTTCATTCCAGTAGAAATTGAAGTGCTGGCATACAGTGCCTGCAGAAACAGAGATCAATGTTTAGCAAAATGAAAGAAAGTGTACAAATTCCTATCATTTTAAACACAAGGTTTTTCCAGGAAAAACAGTGACCTGTGTATGAGTTGCAACGCCTCTGATTTGGGCACGACTCCCTTGTAAATTAGTTATCTGTTGACGTAGCCGAACGAGCTGACGAGCTAAGATTCTGGTGGCAGCCTGGATGGTTGAGGTAAAACACATGTTGAGGATATATATAAAAAAACTGGTAAAATGAAAGCCATAACATAAAATTATGTGTTGAGAAATGGAAAAATTAGTTTAATAAAAATTTTAGTGGAAGTGACATAAAGACTGGAGTGAATTGTGTAACCTGATTAAGGTCAAAACTGTAAGTTTGTTGAAAGAATTAGGATGATTGAGGTAAAATACGTGTTGACAATGAAAACGGAAAAAATGTTGGGACTTGATGAAATTCTCAATATGTATAACAAGTTTGTAACTATTATGAGAACTAGTGGAGGAGGCATCACAAGTAAGCTTCCTATCATAGGTTTGCATCAGGAATCAGCACAAAATCCATATCTCTTTACACTAGTGATGGATGAGCTCACTACATCAATTCAAGATAAAGTCCCCTTGGTATACACTTTTTCCATATGATACATTTTTAGTGGATGAAACTAGATATGGAACTAATGTCAAGTTAGGGAATTTTGAGTCTTTATAACCTAAAAGCTTTCAGCTAGGTAGCACTAAAATAGAGTACATGAAATGTAAGTAAAAGTAGTAGTAAAAATGAAGGGGTTGTAAGACTCAATGATGATCAAGATAGAGTATATGGAAGCAATTTAGGTGGAGTTATAGGATTCAATCATTAAGAGATACCAAAGAGTGACAATTTTAGATATGTTGGATCTACCAGTGGGGTTGTAACATTTTATCACCTAATGTACATGAGATTGACCTACAATGAACTGCTTGGAAATCAGTCATAACTCATAATATGGGAATTCCTTAAGAGTTCTTCTATCATTAGCTATGTCATTTTTTCTCAGGTTCTCTCCTCTAGAGCATGCAATTTTTTCATGTCTCAAAACCAGAACAAAAAAGCTCATCTAATGCATGTACCCTTGTCTTTATGATGCTTTACTTCAACATAAAGTGATAATCAAGGATACATTTAAAACACTTCATAAAGAGGTATCATATTGATACAATGTTCAATTCACTAACAGTCACATTTAGATCGACAAATCCTAGCTGTTTCAGCTGTCAATTTACCATAAGGTAACAGCTTACATTCTATGGTATATGAAAATGTGAAAATTATTAAAGCAGGAACAAAAAACTTGCCTCATTTCCAGTTTTAGCTGTTTTCTTGATTTCTGCCACCAATTTCTTCTCCTGAAATTGCATTCCACAGAGCAAAAATTGGAGAAAGAAATATAAGTGAAGATTTTTAAAAGGAAAAAGCACCCATGAACAATTTCATACCTCCATCTGAAGAGACGAAATCTCCCGTTCAATACCTACACAAAAGAATGGTGCAGCATCAAGTAATAGTTGCAGTAAGATAGAACTTTACATGTTACAGTTTTCCTTATTATATGGAAGCTGTTATATTTAAGCTTTTACAAATTAGCACTATGGTCATGGAGCTCTTACTCAACTAAACTTTAATCTTAATTAAATTGGGGCTGGCTTTGTGTATCCCCTTCAATTATTCAGATTCAACTAACTACTCCATTTTAACCCTATCAAAAATATACTTTCTCCTATTAAAAAATAAAATAAAAAAATTTTCTCACCTCTGTAACCGTTTATAGATGCGAAAAATGAGAGATATATAGCTCATTCCTAGGTAATAGTAGATGCCATTGAGCCCCCTAACTAACTAATTGTCTGTTTGGAAACAGCTTTTCTTTTGGCTGTTTAGCATATTTGCTTATGTTAAATCTGGATTTGTTTTTCTGGGTACGACTAGACTTTAACAAAATTTGAGCAAATCAACAAATAAAATTTCTGCAAAAGCTAAATTTAAATGCACTATCATTGTCAAAATCAGCATAATAATAAATATAGATACAAAGAATGGACTTTATGGATTCTGTGCATTGAATAGAAAAAAAAAAAGACTTCATTTTCATCAGTAAAATTAGTAAAAGGGAAAGAAAAACGTTCATTACATACATACATACCTCTTGTGGCAACAGCCATTTCTCTCTTGCTCGTTCGCAGAGCATCTGTCAGAAACAGAACACAAACCCACTTTTTAAAAAACGTTATACAATAAAATTTAGCAACAATTTATCAATATCTTGCCTAGAAAGCTTAGAAATTTCCTGTCCTAAAAAACCCAAATTTCGATTTTTTTTTTTTTAACTTCGTTTCTTTTTGCAATAATTTCTTGGGAACCAAACACACCAAAAAAAAAAAAAAAAGGAAAAAAGATTGAAGCTAAAATAGTTAGATAGAGAAAGAATTGGACCTTTGGGAGAGGTTTTCTTCTTGAAGATGTTCATAGTCTCTACTCTTCAGTCTTCAGTGAGAGAGAGAGAGTGGAAAGCAAGAGGAAAAGCAAAAAAATGATTAGTGCCAATGCTGTAGGTGATGCCACTGTGTGAAGACTTTTCTCAGGGGAAGGGAGCGTGCCGTTTCTCTCCACGTGTACCATCCAACGGTAATCAACCAAGTAGCCGTTACAACTGCTCTTTTACTAAAATGTCCCTACTATTTTTTTATTCACAATCTCTCTTATCCCCACGTTTGACCGTCCATTTTTTGCCTGTAGTTGATCATACTTTAGTTGAAACGCAAGATTATAACTGCACTGAATATTTTTTTTTTATTGGATATAAATTTTGATAAATTTATAATTAGATTATATATTTTTTTTATATCTTACGTACTTGTAAAATTTTTAATAAATTAAAAATCAATGGCTATGTCACAAGGGAGTCAATAATGTATTGGAGTCCATTTTGATTTGATCAAGAAAATAAAATATTTCGATACCGGTTAATATAGGTGTTCCGTTTTAAGATTACCGCTAATATATATATATATATATATATCTTCATTATTCAAAATCTATATAATTTGTTACAAATATTTAAAATGATAATTTACACGTATGCTTTAAGATGTGAACCTTCTAATTAAAGTGTCAGCTCATTAATAATAAATAAAAGAAAATACTTAGATAATACTTAGAGCACCCACAGCAGATGTAAGATATGTGTCAAATGCTAAATATTTGGCACATATCCCACACCAAACACCATTTGACCCATTTATCAGATGTTCTAAATGCCATATTTTTTGCAACATTCTACAGTACAGTGACAAATTTGCCACAGTACGGTAAGGTGTGGTATATGGATTTATTAATTTTTTATTCCTCATTCTCTCTCATATCTCTTTCATCTTCTCCTTCAGCCATTCAGTATTCACCGCTTCCATCTCCACTCTCTCATACTCTTTCTTCTTCCCTCTTCCCTTTTGCGCTATTCTCTTTCTATTCATGAATATGAGCCACCACCGATTTCCTCTCTACCATCACTGATCTATAAATCTCCTTCACCGGTTTTTTTTTTTCCCCTTTTGTTCGCTCTCTCCTCTCTGTTCTATCTCAGAGTCGCCTATCAGCATGGGTCTGGTTGTGGGTCTGTGATTTCCGATTATGATCGGCGTGGGCATAGGTCTTTGGGTTGTGGGTTTGTGACTTCGGATTATGATCTGCATGGATCTCTGGGCTGTGGGTCTCTCCTCTCTGTTCTATCTTGAGTCGTCGATTCGCTATTCGTTGTTCTCAGAGTCGCCGATTCGCTGTTCTATCTTTGAAGGTTTCATTGATTCACCGTTTCTTTGAAACTCGTACTTCCTTGCCATATTCTTAATTTTAAAACTTTCCATTTTCTTTGAATGTTTTTAGCCCTTATCTTGGATATTTAAATTAGTAAAATGAAAAACAAGCATTGAGGGTTTGTTTGATCAACCCATGGGAATTTAATGGCTCAATCTTATTCTGATTGGCATTTTAAGGATCTTGTATGTGGTCATTTGAGCACTGCTGTTGTCAGTCAAATTGATGTTATGACTTCTGTTCGAACTTCTCATGAATGTTTCTATTTCTAGTTTATTATATTTTTGTTGTTGATGACTACTTTTTGGGTAATGGCCTTAATTAGAGTGATAGATTTCTCTATGAAGTTATATAAAATAATGGTTCTTTTTAATTTCCATGGGATGTTCAAATGCATGTTAAATTTTTTTTTGATGTTTCTCTTGCTACCTTGATGTATATGGATGGGACCATTTGAATTTTTCTTCTATGATGGCTTTACAAGAAGTTGCACCAAAGATTCTTCTATAATAAGGAGTTTATAAATTATATAAACAAAAAATCTCAGAGTTCATAAAAATTTAGGTAGAAGGATATCAGAAAAGTTAGCTTGAGAATTGTTAGGAGCTTGGTAATGAAAAGAGGTTTTGCTGGATTTGTGTGGGAATTTTTGCGTTTTCCTATCAGTAAGACAAGAAGTGTGTGTGTGTGTTAAAGGTGAACCTATCAGTCACAATTTCATGAATCCATATATATATATATATATATATATTAATAAATTGTTTGCAATAATTCCTGTTTTTGTGCATTTAGATATGAATTTGATTTTTTATTTTTGGGGGCTCTCTTTGGACTACCTAAATTATTTTTATCTACATATCTATTTAGAGCATGGACTCAAGAAATTTTTCATCATGGACTCAGAACCTGTTTGTGCTTGAGTTTTGTTATCTAGCCTTATGGTTTGTTTAGACTCAGTATCTTTTTGAATTCTTGGTTTCTGGATAGGTCTTGTTTTGATCAGTTTGAGTTCTTTGATACAGGAGACAGCTTCTTTTGCCTATTTGCTCTCACTCAATGACAAGTTCAACATTTTTTTTTTTTTTTTTTAAGGTGACAGGCTTTGAGGTTTTTTTTTTTGAAGTCCCTAGGTTCTGAGTTTTTTTTTTTTTTTTGGGAAGGTTACAGGTTCTAAGTTTTTTATTTATTTATATATTTTTTTTAAAAATGCTTAAGAAAATATTAATTTTTAAAAATATGACAGTTGAATTAAGAGGATTGTTTGAAAATGTTACCGTTAGAATTAATGAGATTTGAAAATATGACTGTTGTAGGAACAAATATTACCATTATGAACAAATAATAAAGAAAGAATAAAAACGAATTAAGAAATAATATTTAAATGAGGTGGTAAAAATATAGAACATCTGATAAATGGGATATTGTAAAATAATGCGGTAAAATAATAAAATAGGCTTTTGGTATGGTAAAATGACATAATTTTTGCAACGGCTGCTACAGATGCTCTTAATAGATTACATGGTGATAATTATATTAATAATAGTAATAATAACCTATCAAAAAAAAAAAATAGAAATAATACAAGTTTGTAGTTGTAAGAGCATCTCCAGCAGACTAGGCAAATTTTTGTACTGTTTGGACAATCAACAGTGACATTTACCTTTTCCCTACCCACTTTTTCAAATATGTCTTCCAATAGACTCTCTATCTTTACTCCATCTCATTTAAATATTATTTCTTCATTCATTCTTTATTATTTTTTAATCATTATTTTTTCTTCCTCCATTCATTCTCAACAATTATATTTTTCAACAAAAAGTGTTACATCCACAATATTTTTTGCAATACTTTCACAAGAATTGTAACAAAATTTTATATGAAAAGTTGTTACTAGTTCTAATTTGAACCTACTACTGAAATTATATATTTACTCACCAATATTAGCTAATTATTTAAAATTTATTGTGAAAATATTGTGCTAGTATTTTTAAATTATGATTTCTTATTCTTGCCTTTCTTTCCATCCATACGTTACTTGTTTTTTTCTTTCTTTTTTTTCTCTTGCATTTTGTCCACCATACACGTATACCCATAGGATTCCATCCTCTCCTTTTTTTTTTTTCTTTACTTTCCACTTGATTCCAGAACCTTCATCTCTCTTTCTTTCTCCAGCTCTTTCATTTTCTACTCTTTTTTTTTTTTTTTTTTTTTTTTTTTTTTTCTTTTTCTACTTGATTCCATAAATTCTTTAGCTCTCTCTGTGATATGTCTTACATAATCTTGCTTGCCTTTTGGTGTCATTATCTTCAAACACACACAGACACGCGTGGAGAGAAAGGAGAAACCGCTTTTGCTCCACCACACCGCCACCGCTGCTCCTCGTCCTCACTACGAAGTGCATGCAACCAGGGGTCATATCGGCTTCCATTTTTTTTCTTTGTTCTTGATTAGTTGTTGTTTTTGATTTTAGATTTGTCAGATCGGCTTTTATTTATTTTTCTTAATCTTTTATTGTTGTTCCTTTTTTTTTTTTTTTTTTTTTTTTTTTTTTTTTTTTTTCTGTTCTTGATCTGGTATTGTTGTTGTTTTGATTTTAGATTTGTTGTTTAAATTATATCAGTTTTATGAAAGCAAGAATTTTTTAGCTTTTATTGTTGTGGTTTGATTAATTTTAAGATTATGTTTTTAAGTTTGTATTTTGATTATGCTTGAGTTTAGAGATGTTTGAGAGAAAGATGGTTGTGTTGGTAGCCGTGAGAGGAAAGAGAAAGGAAGGAAAGAGAAAAAAGTATTTTTTTTAATTCAACCGGTATTATTTTAAGGAGAAATATTCTTTGCATAGCATTCACATCAGTATGTGTATTTTACGCATCCATTTTTACACTAAAAACCTACTTTTTCTATTTTACACCTTCACTTTTACAAAACACTCACATCAATTCATCTATTTTACAAGATATTTCAATAAAATATTCATTATACTCCATTTTTTTATTATTTCTCTCCAACTACCTCTCTTTAATACGCGCTCTCTCTCTCTCTCTCTCTCTAAACCCATCTCTCTGGCCTTCCTCTTCCAAATCACAAAACCCATTCGCATCCGATCCACCACAAAATCTCAGCCGATCTCCGAGCACCGCTCCGATCCACACTTCGATCCAATCTCCCAGCTGATCTACGCCACCAAACGCCCCAGCTCTGAACCACCGCTCCGATCCATGCATCGATCCAAGCTCCCACACGCTCCGGTCCACAGCTCCCACGAGCTCCGATCCACAGCTCCGAACCATCGCTCCGACCACGCTCCGATCCACAGCTCCCACTAGCTTCGATCCATAGCTCCGATCAGGCTCCGATCAGACAAGACCCATACCCACGAGCTTCGATCAAGTGAGACCCACGATCGTTCCAATCAAGCATTGATCGTTCCAATAAGCGCCGATCTGTCTCTCTGTTGTTTGTCCGTTTGGGTTTGTGTATTTCTGTGGTTTTTTTTTTTTTTTTTTTAAGCAAGTATCTTTGTGTTGATTTGTTTCTGTGGATGTGGTTGTGTGTGGATGTGATTGTGTGCATCTTAGGAAAAAGAAGAAGATGAGAAGTTAGTTTACTGAGTTTGTTGAGTCGGAGAAGAGAGAGAAAAAAACGAGCGAAAATAATCTTTGCACGAGTTACAGTAGCCGTGTATATTTACATGGTTATTGTAGCTCGTGTAAAGATATACACATTTTTACACGGGTTTAGAAGAACTGATGGAGAGCATTTTTGAGCAAAAATATGTAAAAATTATGTTTTACATGATTTTACATGGTTTTAGAGGGATTAATGCGAATGTCTAAGCTACCTCTCTAGGCCTGGAGAGCTATTGTGGCAAATCTAAAAAAAAATTTGGAGATGGAGAAGTCGTTGGAGGGCTGTTTTTGTTTCAAGTTCACTTGTATCCTCGACAAAAGTAATACAAGTTCACTTCAAAGAAAAAAAAGTAATACAAGTTTGAATGATCAAAGAGATGCCTTTGAAACTTCTGTCCTTTTAATATTAAAAAAATATAAAAATCTATTTGAAATTTAAATTGTCCAAGTTAACGTGGGAAGTGTCAGGGCACATTTCCACACTTAACAAAAAAAAAAAAGAAAAAAAGAAAAAGAAAAGGTAAAGTCTTCTTTATTTGATAAAAGAAACGTCAGTCAGTAAAAGAAGAAAAACAGAAGTGGAGCGCAAGTTTGGACGAAAGATGAAGAAGAAGAAAAAGCAAAGACAAAGAGGAGGTGGAGAATGATCGGCGAAGTGGCGTCGCTGCCAGAAAAGTGGAAGCGACCTCAAGGTCTGGGTATCTTTTTTTTTCGTTGGTTTGCACTTTACCGGTCGATTTTCATTTTCCGGCCGATATCCGGTATTTTTCCCGGAACGACCGGTACGTCCCGGTATTAGGAGCGGAACGAAACAGCCATGTTTCTGTTCCGGCCTAAGTACTGGTACGGAAAATTCCGGCCTACCGGTCGAAACGGTACGGAATTATCAATCAATTATTTAAATTGTAATTATACATTAAAAAAATAAGGCTGTGGATCATCCGAAATTGGACCAAATAAAAATTGTTTAATTTTGAAAATAATTTTGCGAGTTAAACTGAAATGGTGTTTTAAAAAACACGATTTCGACCGAACCGTATGTGTAACTATCAATGTTATTTAACCAATTTTAGAGTTGGCCAAAGAAAAAGTCAAGTGGGGGGCGTTCATGGGCATAGTTTCTTACACTGAAAAGGACGGCGTCCAATCGTCTATAGTCTCCAGTTATGTCCAGCACAGCGATACAAATGAAAAGGTTTGAGCCTTTTCCGGGATTCCAGGTCGATTTTTCTATCTTTGTGAGTGTTTTTCTCTTTCTTTCTATATCAATAAAAAAATGTTCCTTTCGAAAGAAAAAAAAAAGTTATTTTTGTCCTTTTTTTTTTTTTTTTGCCATTTCCTAAGCTTCTTTATCAAACACACTCACAAATGCATTTTAAGTCACTCTGCAACAACGTAGGAGTCTTAGTCACCACTTCTTACGATGAAAGCCGGCTTTATTTTATCTCTATGTCTCAGACTCTCATTTTGGACTACAGTTTTATAAATATGATGAAGTCTTTAAACTTTAACATAGATATTGAACCCATCTAACACCCACAAAAGCTCCACCAAGACTGGAACTTGTTCAATTCTCCAAGCACGGTATGTCAATCTTGTTCTCACACTACTACTCTTTAATCGTGTACTCAGGTACTGATTGTCTCAAGAAACCGGTTTTACTACGTGGGTTTTCGGGTTCTTTACACCTGGTTTTGTTGTTTGTGTTGTTTATCATGTGGGTATGCAATAAATTCAAAGTGGGTCATAGTGAAGGTCCAAAGGAAAGGTTTTAAGAACATCAGGTGTTTATGCAATAAATTCAAAGTGGGTCATAGTGAAGGTCCGAAGGAAAGGTTTAAGAACATCAGGTGTTTGTACCATAAACAGGCTCAAATTTGTTGTTTGGGTGTTTCTGTGTTTAGTCTGGTGTTGTGCTTGCTGAATTACTTTTATTGGGATAGAAATGGTTGGTCTGATGAAGGGCTAGTGACCCTTTTGGATTTAGAGCTTAGAACACTTGCTTGGGGTGCACTTTGTGTTTATTTGTGTACCCAATTGTTTAATTCAGGTGAATCAAAGTACCCTTTTTTATTGAAAGTTTGGTGGGGTTTCTTCCTCAGCTTTTCTTGTTATTGTCTTGTTATAGATATTGTTCTTTATAGAGAACATGTTAGTTTACCAGTTCAAAATTTAGTTTCCAATGTCGTGTCTGTCATTTTGGGTTTGTTTTTCTGTTATGTGGGTTTTGTGAGAAGGAGAGTGAAGACACCCTTCTTGAAGATCCTCTTTTAAATGGGGATTCTAATACCAGTAATGAAGCTGAGTCAAATAAGTCTAAGGGGAGTGAAAATGTAACCCCTTATTTGAATGCTGGATTTTTCAGCATTCTTACTTTTTCTTGGATGGGTCCTTTAATTGCAATTGGCAATAAGAAAACATTAGACCTTGAGGATGTCCCTCAACTTGGTCCTAGTGATAGTGTATTTGGGGCCTTTCCAACTTTTAAAAATAAGCTTGAGGCAGAGTGTGGTACAAGTAATGGAGTGACCACACTGAAGCTGGCAAAGTCATTAATCTACTCGGCATGGAAAGAGATTCTTTTAGTAGCCCTATATGTGCTCATATTCTCACTGGCTTCCTATGTTGGACCATATCTTATTGAAACTTTTGTTCAATACCTAAATGGGCGGAGACAGTACAAAAATGAGGGATCTGTTCTGGTTTCAGTGTTTTTTGCTGCCAAACTTGTGGAATGCATCTCACAGAGGCAGTGGTTCTTTAGGGTGGCATAGGTTGGAATTAGGGTCCAATCAGTATTGATTGCATTGATTTATAATAAAGGTCTGACCCTTTCACGCCAGGCAAAAGAGGGCCACACTAGTGGTGTGATCATCAATTTCATGACTGTTGATGCTAACAGAATTGGTGATTTCAGTGGGTATATACATGAAACATGGATAATTCTTGTTCAAGTTGTTATTACGTTGTTACTTTTGTATAAAAATCTTGGGCTAGCTTCAATTGGGGCTTTGGTTGCAACCATACTTGTTATGTTGGCTAATGTTCCTTTGGGAAGATTACAAGAAAAGTTTCAGGACAAGTTAATGGAATCAAAAGACAAAAGGATGAAGGCAACGTCTGAGATTTAAGGAACATGAGGATTCTCAAGCTTCAAGGATGGGAAATGAAGTTTCTATCAAAAATCATGGAGCTCAGGGAACAGAGGCAGGGTGGTTGAAGAAGTTTCTTAACACTTCGGCATTTACCTCTTTTATCTTCTGGGGTTCTCCCACATTTGTGTCTGTGGTCACTTTTGGTTCTTGTATGTTGATGGGGATTCCACTTGAGTCGAGGAAGATCTTATCTGCACTTGCAACGTTTAGGATTCTTCAGGAGCCCATCTATAGTCTTCCTGATACAATCTCAATGATAGCTCAAACTAAAGTGTCCCTTGACCGAATTGTGTCCTTCCATGACTTGCAGTCTGGTGTGATAGAGAGGCTTCCAAGAGGTAGTTCCAATACTGCAATAGAGATTATTGATGGGAATTTTTGTTGGGGTTTATCTTCGTCAAGTGCAACATTAAAAGATATAAATTTGAAAGTGCAACAAGGCATGAGGGTTGCTGTTTGTGGGACTGTTGGCTCAGGCAAGTCAAGTTTGCTTTCCTGTATCCTGGGAGAAGTACCTAAGACATTTGGGACTGTTAAGTTATTTGGGACAAAGGCATATGTTGCTCAGTCACCTTGGACAAAGTGGCAAGATTGAAGAGAACATATTGTTTGGTATGGAGATGGAAAGAGAAAAGTATGAGAAGGTCCTTGAAGCGTGTTCCTTGAAGAAGGACTTAGAAATTCTTCCATTTGGTGATCAAATAGTCGTCGGTGAGAGAGGAATCAATTTGAGTGGCGGGCAGAAGCAAAGTACAGAGATGTTGATATATATTTGTTTGATGATCCTTTTAGTGCAGTGGATGCTCATACAGGATCCCACCTGTTTAAGGTAATTTATTTTTCCTAATCTAATGCTATTATATTTAGTGTTAAATGATTTTATATTTTATTATGTATATAAGGTTGTCTTTTAATTTTTTTTTTTTTTCATTTATATGTTACACGAGAACCTAGTGGATTTTGAACCAACGACCTTACCCTCCTGCTGTTTTAATGTTAGAAGGAATTGCCATTTGAGCAGGACCTCAGTGACTGTTTTGTACATTAATTTATTGATTTACACACTTCAAGATGGGTTCTTGTGTGTGAGTTGAGGTACTTCAAAATCTATGCAATAGCATTTCCCTATGTTTGTTTTGTATTCTGTGGTGGTTGCCTAACTTCTTTTGAATTATATGCACTTCTATATGGCAGGAATGTTTGCTGGGACTTTTGGATTCAAAAACAGTTGTTTACGTTACTCATCAAGTGGAGTTCTTACCTGCTGCTGATCTTATCTTGGTGAGCTATTCAAATTTAGTTTCCTTCCAGCATTTAATTTATGAACTTAACTTGGATGGAATGTTCCCCCCTTTTCTTTCTGGGAGTTTAACTTATAAGTTGTTGTTAGGTGATGAAAGATGGTAGGATTACTCAAGCTGGAGAGTAGAATGATATTCTCAATTCAGGAACTGATTTTATGGAACTCGTGGGAGTGCATAAGGAAGCTTTTTCAGGACTTGATTTCACCATGGCTGGGTTGGTTTCTGGAAGTATGAGCAAGGAAGCCGGAAATCTGGATAGTACTAATTGGGTTGTGGAAAAACAAGAAGATGAAGATATTCAAAATTGTAAAGAAGATGATGTATTCAGTTCAAAAGGACAGATTATCCAAGAAGAAGAAAGGGAGAAAGGTGGAGTTGGGTTTTCAGTCTATTGGAAATTTATTACTATGGCATATGGAGGAACTCTTGTGCCAATTATATTACTGGCACAAGTTCTCTTTCAGACCCTTCAAATTGGGAGCAATTATTGGATGGCTTGGGCAACTCCTGTCTCAGAGGATGTGAAACCTGCAGTTGATAGCTCTACCCTAATGATTGTTTATGTTGCTTTGGCCATTGGAAGTTCTTTTGTGTCCTTGTGCCACGCTTCTTAGAACAGCTGGATGCAGTACTGCCAATTAACTCTTTAGCAAGATGCATTTCTGTATTTTCCGTGCCCCCATGTCATTTTTTGATGCCACTCCAAGTGGACGAATCCTAAGCAGAGTAAGTGGAAAAATGCTTGTAATTCTTCTTTGTTGGGTTCTTCACACTTAGTTTCCAATATTTTATATATCTTTGTTCTTGAGTTTATGTAATGCTGCCGCTGCTTCTTATCCTTTCTCTCTCTCTCTCTCTCTCCATGACACACACACATTTACACACGGAGACAAACATTCTTTCAGATAAATATTATTTCTTTTAATATTTTGACTAAATTAACTGTATGTTTCCCTGTAGGCTTCTTCTGACCAAAGTGCAGTGGATTTGACTATTCTAAATCAAGTGGGGGCAGTTGCCTTCTCGTTGATCCAGCTTCTTGGAATTATTGCTGTAATGTCTCAGGTTGCATGGCAGGTTTTCATCATTTTTATCCCAGTGATTGCAACCTGTATCTGGTATCAGGTATACCTTTCTCAAATTATTGGCTTATGAATTCTGCTGAAAAATTGATGCAGGAGTATAACCAAAAGTTATTTCAATATTTTATTTAAGATTTTCAGTGGATAATTTCAGATTGTAACATAGTTATTTGTTTAGTTTGGATTGGTATTTGAGTTTGGTTAGGATTAGTAGTTTATCATTATCATTTGTTTAGGATTATTGGATTAGTATTTGAGATTATTTAGGATTATCAGATTAGTATTTGAAATTATTTAGGATTTGTTTAGGAGAGTTTATCTTTATCTTTGTGATTCCTGAAAGCTGCATATAAAGCTCTAAATGATTTCTTTTGTTGGAGAGATTATTATTATTATTATTGAGATTATTTTCATTGAATTGTTTGGTGGTGATTCCAAACACCTTAGGTGGGAAGCCTAAGGTTCTTCGGTAGGACTAATCTAGGTGGGAAGCCTAGGTTATCCTACATCAACTTGGTATCAGAGCCCAACCTGATCACTCCCTTTTAGCAACCCAAAATCACATCTGACAACCCACATCCACACCCACCAGCAGAAAACAAATCAGCCACTAGATATGCCATTGCTCAAATTCTTACTCCACGAGATTTGTAAACCAAATCCACCCCAATTCTTACCTGACGAGATCTTTGCAATTACCACCAATCAAGCCGTTTCTGCTCAGAAACAGAGAACATAAATTCCACCAGAAAAAAAAAAAAAAAAAAAATTCAGATTCACAACTTCAACCCACCAGAACAGAGACAGAGACAGAAGAGAGTTGAAAGCCAACACCAAACCACCGATCCCACCAATGGAATGACGCCATCGCACAATCGCCGCTAAAATCATCACCAACAACCGTCGCCGACATGCCGTCACCATCGCTCCCACGATCTGACTCACCAGCTTCGATCTCCACCATCGCGCGCCACCGACAGTGAACGCCGATAAGCCACGCCGCCTCTTTGCAGATGACCCTTGCGAGCGCCGATCCCTTCTCTTTTTAGTTTTCCTCTGTTTCTCGTCTCTTTAGCTTCCGTGTGTAATGTTTCAGTTTGATGTGCTACTGTTTGGCACTAGCAGGCTTTAGTTTTATATTGTAGTCTTTCTTTATTGTATTTCCAAAAAAAAAAAAAAAAGAAGAAAGGCACAGGCAGAAAAGTTCCAGCAGACACTGGAGTTCATTTACAAGCCATGCTTATCAAGTCCCACATAATGTTCAGTATAGAGCACTAGCCAAAGCCCAAATTACCAAGCCCATGTTCATTTCAGAGTGTTGAAAGTCTATTCCAGTGAATCATGGTAGTCTTAGAAGCGCCAATATTTGATGGACACCCAGATCCATGGAACCTCATCAATTGGCTAGATGAGATGGATCAATTCTTTGATCAAATATGTCTGCCAGATGCTAATAAGGTATCAGATGCTAACAAAGTTAGGTTTGCCAGGTTGAAATTGAGGAGTAGAGCTAGAGACTTTTGGCATAGTATCGAGAATCATCGCAAAGGAAGGAGCAAGCCTGCCATAACTGATTGGAATGAAATGAAACAAATACTTAGAAAGAAATATGTTCCCCAATGCTATCAAGAGAATTATCAACTTCAATCCTCTCATGGGAATTTTCTATACTATAGAGATAGTATTCAGCAAGAAAACATCTCATCCTTCCGTCAAGAACATCCTTCCGTCAAGAACTCACTGCCATAGCTCAAGACTTAAGAAAAATAATGGTTTTGCTAGACTCTTCTACTCAGAAAAAGGATGCTCAAGTTCCACCAAAGACTAATGTTGAAATAGAGCTACAAGTGCCAATAGATGATGTTTCAACATTCATGCAGCAAGAACCTATTATAGAGTCTACACAAGAAGAGAAATTTCAACAAGTGAGCGAAGATTTAGAGGGTGCAATTGATGTGGAGGTTGATTATGATGAAAGTGGTATTGAGCCCTTCATGATCCATGAGGTTGATGAACATCTACAGGTTGTTGAAGTCCAAAAGGTTGATACTATGATTCAGGATAAAATTGTGCCTGTTCAACACATTGATTTTGTGTTTCTAAAGGATTTCTATGGTGTTATGGAATTGAAGGTTATTCTACTCTCAGTGCTTCCTAGGGCGATTTCTGATTTGAAGGAAGTATTAAGCACCAAAGTCTTAATTCTTCATCACTACAAAACTTGAGGTCGAGTTTTCTTAAACCAGGGGAGTATGATGCAGGAGCATAACCAAAAGTTATTTCAATATTTTATTTTAGATTTTTAGTGGATAATTTCAGATTGTAACATAGTTATTTGTTTAGTTTGGATTGGTATTTGAGTTTGGTTAGGATTAGTAGTTTATCATTATCATTTGTTTAGGATTATTAGATTAGTATTTGAGATTATTTAGGATTATTAGATTAGTATTTGAAATTATTTAGGATTTGTTTAGGAGAGTTTATTCTTATCTTTTTGATTCCTAGAAGCTGCATATAAAGCTCCAGATGATTTCTTTTGTTGGAGAGATTATTATTATTATTGAGATTATTTTCATTGAATTGTTTGGTGGTGATTCTAAACACCTTAGGTGGGAAGCCTAAGGTTCTTCGGTAGGACTAATCTAGGTGGGAAGCCTAGGTTGTCTTGCATCAAAAATGGCTTACTCACATATCTCAGATGATGTAAATGACATTACATGTGATATCATGCTACAATATTTTTAATTTTGTTTTCTACACTTTGTGCTTTGTATATGATATAAGCTTTCGTAGATTAAATTTAATAACTGTATGTAGACACTTGCTATCATTTTGAAATAAAAGTTCACCAAGTTGCTAGGTAAATAATTACTTGTTGAATCAAATGTGTTTTATTAAAATAGATGTTGCCAAGTTGCTAGATTGTAGTGTATTTTGCTTTGCCTTTTTACACTTTAATTTTCAGAATTTTTTTTGTTTCTATGGAAAATCTACTAATCATAAGCATCCATCAAACCCAACTCCTGTTGTAATATTTTTGCGCTTTTTTCTTGTGGAGAGATTTGTTCACACAAACTTGTAATCATGCAGCAATATTACATACCTTCTGCACGAGAACTATCAAGATTGGTTGGAGTGTGCAAAGCTCCAGTGATACAGCATTTTATTGAAACAATTTCAGGAGCAACAACCATCAGGAGCTTTGATGAAGAATCAAGATTTAGGGACACAAATATGGAATTGGCAGATGCAAATTCTCGGCCAAGATTCAATATTTCTGGTGCAATGGAGTGGCTGTGCTTCCGCTTGGATATGTTATCTTCTATTACATTTGCATTCTCCTTGGTTTTCTTGATCTCCATTCCAGAGGGAGTCATTGATCCAGGTTAGTAATTCCCATCTAGTGTCTTACTAACAGTCTGTTTGTAACTGTTTTTAAGGTAATGATGTGATCGTGGGAGTGTGATGACCTTTCATAGGCATCGATGGTCTTTCTTAAGACCTTTTTCTTGTGATTTGATTTCATGTTCAAAAGGATGTGGTTCATTATTGCCTCAATAAAATGAAATGGAATAGAATAGAATACATTTAGGAAAACGGAAAAGAAAGTAAAGAAATGGAATTAAGCAACTTTGTTTGGAAGCTTTAAAATAAAGGAATGGAAGACAAGTAACTTTGTTTGGGAGTAATATAAAGGGAAAAAAATGAAATCATTTAATTACAGTATTACCATTTGACCCATGTTTCAAAATAAGGGTTGAATATATAAGGGTATTTTGAGAGTTTTAGTGAAAATTTCATTAAACCCCATTCCTTTCCCTCCTTCCAAACAAATTATAGGACTAATGAATTAGACTGCATCAATTCTCGAAAAGGATGTAAAGTAACAAGTAAATTGATGGAAAGCAGCTAGTTGCAATTGAACTAAGGATTTGAAAAATCTACCAAATAACAAGTTTTCTGGAAGGCTAAGGGATTCGAAAATCTACCAGACTACGAAGCTACCAATCTTCCACTAGAACTATGAGAACAGTAAACTACTGTTACACAAACGATTTAAAGGATTCTATTAAACTATGAACTACAAATTTGCCATGAGTCTAACAATGCTTCATAAATGGTAGAGTGGTGATTGCTAGTCGACTACTTATTTGTGTTAACGCCATACATTGAATTCTAAACTAGAAATATAGGAAATAAGATAACAAGTGAGACACGTCTTCAATGAATGAGTCGTGCCCTTTCTTTATGAGAATCCTTCCTTTTATAGAGAAAAAGTGGTAGTTATTTCCAGCCAATAACTACCCAACAAGGCAAGGGAGTAGTTTATTCACTTCTTAGTGACTACCTTTCTTTTTCTCAATGTCTTCTACTTGAGTGACAAGTGGCATTTATTTCAACATGTAACAAAAATAGGGAGGCAGTTTTTTTTCCTACCAATTAATCACTGCTCAAGATAACAAGTAACTAGTCACCACGTAGCGTCATTGTCAATCACATATGGCGTAAGTAAAAAACTTATAAAAAAAAAAAAGTAAAAAACTTACACATGACATAGTTGCAAACTTACGTGTTTATCATTTCTAAGATTACAAGTGGCTTTATGCCAACTTGATATTATTTTTATGGTATGAACAGAGTCCTTCCTATTGATTTAAAAAATTGGTAAAGGAACTCAAACAATAGTTTCCTAATTGTTTTTTTTCTTTGTTTGCCTTTTCCCTGGAGGCATCGCGGGCTTATCTGTGACATATGAATTTAATCTAAACATGCTGCAAATGTGGGTAATATGAAATCTTTGTGAGTCGGAGAACAAAATTATATTAGTAGAAAGAATGTTTCAATACACTTGTATTGCAAGCGAGCCAACTCTTGTGATAGAAGAAAGTCAGCCAGATCATTGTTGGCCATCACATGGAGAAATTGATTTTCATGGTCTCCAAGTCAGTTCTTAGTTATTTATCACCAAATAAAATCATATTATGTATAGGTTCATTCATGACTTTGTTTTTTTTGAGATGTATATCAACTAATGCTAATCATGCAATGTAGGTACGGTATGCCCCACACTTGCCTCTTGTATTACGTGGCCTCACATGTAGTTTCTCTGGAGAAATGAAAACTGGCATTGTAGGGAGAACAGGTTGTGGTAAATCAACTCTCATACAAGCACTTTTCCGGATTGTTGAACCTGCTGCCGGTCAGATAATGATAGATGGCATCAACATCTCTGTGCTTGGACTACATGATTTGCGATCTAGACTAAGCATTATCCCTCAGGATCCAACCATGTTTGAAGGGACTGTAAGAAGCAATTTGGATCCACTTGAAGAGTACACAGATGAAAAAATTTTGGAGGTAGGTTAGTTTCTTATTTGGTAATTGAAAAAATTTGGGAGGTAGGTTAGTTCCTCATAAATCAGGCATGCACTGCTTTTTTTGATTTTCATTTAATAGATGGGACCTGCTAATACTATTTGTTTATGTTTTGGTTAAAGCTTTTCCCCTTAAATTTTTTTAGGCTCTGGATTAGTGTCAACTTGGAGATGAAGTTCGAAAGAAAGAAGGAAAACTGGATTCCACAAGTTCGTCTTTCCATCTTCTTATGTTAAATATTTTAGAACTATTTTGTGGAAATATATTGCTTATGTTCTTATGGAAAATGCAGTTAGCGAGAATGGAGAAAATTGGAGTGTGGGTCAGAGGCAGCTGGTCTGCCTTGGCCGTGTGTTGCTTAAGAAAAGTAAGGTATTGGTGCTTGATGAAGCTACTGCGTCCGTTGAGACTGCTACAGATAATCTGATTCAGCAGACCCTCAGGCAACATTTTTCCAACTGCACTGTGATTACAATTGCACATCGGATAACTTCTGTTCTTGATAGTGACATGGTTCTATTACTAAATAGTGGTTAGTATGGCATATGATTTTTTTACACTCCTATAGCTTTTACCTGTTTAGTTCTTTCATGGTTAGAATGATTTCATTGTAATCCTTTGGTGAGATAGGAAGGAACGTGTGAAAGGGGTAGATATCATTCTAGTTATATGAAATCCTTTAAAACTATAAAGGATTCCTTGAATTCACAAGAAAGAAATAGAGACAATAAGCTAACTAAACTTTCATTGATAAAATATGATTTCAATTGTCGTTTTATAGATTACAGCATATTTAAACGCTTCCAAAAAATTATTTTCCTAGTAAAAACATTTCTAAAGAAATTCTTAATTTTGCATTTCATGATAGGGATCTAATTTGACTAGAAAAGCATTAAAATTACCTGAAATCAAGGAAATAAAACCCAACTCATAAAACTTTGAAAATTACATAAAAATTTCAAAAAATTAACAAATGATAAAAATGGACTCTATATTTTGTCCTAGATTATATGGCTTAGGAGCTCTTCTTAATCTTTGTGTAGGGCTTATTGAGGAACATGATTCTCCAACAAGATTGCTTGAAAACAAATCATCATCTTTTGCACAACTTGTAGCAGAGTACGCTGTGAGGGCAAATTCGAGCTTTGGGAAGTAAAGTTGTTGAGATTATTTGTGCTATATTTGACTCTGGCAACTTTGTTGAGAATGACTCAAAATAATTGGTTCTATGGTCTTGTTTGAACTGTGAGAAGGATATCAGTGGGATTTAGGTGACCTAGCTAGTTAGTGGTTACTTTAGTACATAACAGATAGAAGATTTTATAATAATGGTCATTGACAAGAGTAACTAAGTTGTAACTTTTATGCTTGAAATGACAGTGTGTTTTTGGCATATTCTACCAACAAAGTTTTGTCCAGCTCGTTTAAGCTTAAGAGAATATATCTTTTATTTCTATTCTTTCCCTTAGTATTTATCTTGTTGAATTGTCAAATTACTCTTAGTTAAGGTATCTTCAAACCCACTTAAGTGAGTTTTATCTCTCGGGATAGAAATATTACTTAAGGAAGTGAGCTTTAGCAACTAGACTGATTGGCATGGTTGAGTCTTTACACTCTGTTTTGATACACATACACTCAAAAATTGGTGAAAAAAAGCAACAATAAAGGAGATTTATAGGCATTAACCCTGTATCTCACCTCAATACTTATGTCTCAGTTTTGTTTTTGTTAGTCAGCTTATCTCCACAAATGTTTGGGACATCCTACTGAGCTTGGTGGTAAGATTTTTCTGTAGATAATTAGCTAAAGTTTTGGAGACGAAGGGCTTGTATTTTGTGAGTAATTATGCATTTAAACTTGATCTTGTATTTGGCACAATCAACTTTCTCATTTAAATTAGTTGGATTAAATATGAAATCACCTAAAAATATTTTCAAGCGAGGAAACGACCTTATCTTGAGGATAATTGTGCTAGAGATTTTGCTCAAGAGAGACCAACCTATTAATCAACATGTTTTTAACTTTAATGATACTAGTCGCAGATTCAAGGGATGTGAGGAAAGATTTGATGATTTTTTTTTTGTTTGGTTAAGTGAAAAAAGAAAATAGTAGATGAGACTTGTAAGTGTTAATCTTAAATCCTTCTTAAAATGATGTGATTATTTTCTAACAAAATATAGTTGATATAGTGTATTAGACTTTTTAAATTAATCTATCTATATTTGTTATTTGAAAGTGTTTTAAATTTTGTAAAAAAATTTTGGGAACAAAATGCATTTTATATTCAGTTATTATGTAAGACGAGCTATTTTGTAAATAATGTACTTTGTGATTGAAATTTGTTTCTAATACCTTTTACAGACAATTCATGCTCTATATAAGTCTTGAATGACTTAAAGAAGTACATAAATCCATTACTTATATTTCCAAAAAAAGTAATAAATATTGGACTTATTTACCAATAACCTAATTCTTTACCAAGAACCCAAAGGAATAGAAGAAAAAACTCCGTTTTTGCATGATATTTTTTTTTTTTGGTCCTATTTTGATTCTCTACTTTTCATATACATGGGAAATGAAATGGGCAAAAAAAGATTTGAGAATTAAATCAAGGTACCATAGCTTCAAAAAAAAAAAAGAAAAAAAAAGAAAAAAAAGGTACCACAATTGTGAACTTAGTGTTAGTTTGGATAGCAACGTGTTTGCATTTGTGCTGGTGGTTGCATTTTTTGTATGGGTCCCGTGTACTCTTCATGGGACTCGCAAGTACGGATTTCAGCAAATTTTTCTTTAAAACTGGGTCTACGATACTATTCACACATTTAAAAATTATTTTACTACAGTGTTTTTAGTTTTTAGTTTTCAATAATAAGTGATATGCAAACAGACCCTTAGTCAAACATGTGGAGTAAAATTGACAGATGAAATGATAATTGCATGTTATGCCAGGGGCGCATGATAATGTAAGTAAATAATTTATTAATTGATATTTTTTTTATTTGAGTAAAATATATTAATTGATTGAATGTGACTTGTGTTACAATGATTAGTGACCTTCACTATGCCACGAGTTTCTTAGGGAAATGGGAAAGCGAGTAAATTAAAATATCTTCCACACTTTTGGCCATAGAATAGAAATAGTAAACTTACACCCGAAAACCCCAAAAAAAAAAAAAAAAAAGTTGTTGGATTTGTCAATTTACTTCTTGTTGGTGCTCATTTTGGAAAGCCTAGTAGAAGGAAGAAGCCTAACAACATGGGCAGAAAAGAGTTAGTAATTGGATAGAAATGCCATTAAGCCTAAGTGGCAGAAATAATAGATCATAGGCCCATAAAATAAACAAATGGGCCTTGAGGAAGCAAACGGGCTTAAAGGAGCCCGGAAAGAGAGAAGTAGCAAACACATGGGCAGTATGTGATGTAGAAAAGTAAGAATGGGCCACAACAGGTTCGAAGTAATGCAAGTAAAGAAAGTAAGGGGTTGATGGGAAGTCCATGAGCCCTAAGGATGAATGATAAAGTAATTGGGCCTGGGAAACCCAAAGAAGTTAGTAAAAGTTCATAGGAACGCAGAATTAGAAAAGGCTGAGGATGCCCAAGGAAAGTAAATGGGCCAAGGATGCCTAAGAGGAAATAAATGGGACACAGGAGCCCGTAAGTAATGTAATAAAAGGCCCAATGACCATACTGAGTCATTGAGAGAAGAATAAGCAGCAAGCCCAAAAAAGCCTAGCAGGCTTGGGTCAAATGACGTCACAGTAGGAATGGTAGAGTAATACAGTAGGAAATGGTAGAGAAAAGCAAAAGAGTGGGTTAAAGAAAAAAAAGCCCACAATCAAACAAAGTCCAGCCCCTAAGGGGAGCAAACCATAAAGAAAGGGAAATCAAAAAACAGCTCACACCATAAGAAGTCAATGAGGGATGGCAAAATGTGCAGATGAGCCTCCAAACCACGACGAACGCATTAGCAGCAGGCAGATTTTGGACATACACAAAAGTGAAGCACTCGCAAGGCCCAGATATCACCAGCCTGTACCCAGCTAATATAGGAAGTGGTGGGTTGTGGGTTAAAGGTAAGAGGGCATAGTCTGGCAGTGGGGAGAGGGGAAAACCTATTCTGGAGTTCTTGCTTATGCTCTTTTGGGGGAAATGTCCTGCTGGGATGACATACCGCCTAAAAGAAGTAAGAATAAGTTGGAACCACTTTGTGCATGCCATGGGGGATAGAAAGAGAGAAAGCACCCAAACCGTAGTAGGTAAGAGTGTCACGGCAAACAAACAAATAAAATAGTATTCTTTGTCTGGTGGCACAGCCAGCACAGGTAAGTGGTGGTAGCTGGGCGACTGATAAACCAGTGGTGGTCGACAAGGACACCCATACCAGACAAAGGTAGTTAAAGGCTAAAATAGTAAAATTCGGTCACGGCAGGTATTATATAAAGGACCCTTGCTGTGCACAGTAGGGGGAGCACGAACATAGTAATAGTAACCTCTAGGAGAGAATCACAACAAATAAGCAAACATTGAGAAAGAAAACGAAAAGAAAAGAAAGGAAGAATTAGAAAGAATGAAAAATGGAGAGCATAGAATGGCAGACATGCACCAATAGGTTGAGAAAGAAAACGAAAAGAAAAGAAAGGAAGAATTAGAAAGAATGAAAAATGGAGAGCATAGAATGGCAGACATGCACCAATAGGTTGAGAAAGAAAACGAAAAGAAAAGAAAGGAAGAATTAGAAAAAATGAAAAATGGAGAGCATAGAATGGCAGACATGCACCAATAGGTTGATCTCCTTTCTCCCTCTAAAGTCCATGCTTTCTGTCAAGGGCAAAAGATTCCTTTGGGCACAGGTCATTTAGGCCCGTTCCTTCAAAGCAATTAATTTCTTCCTAGAGAGATTATTCACATTGAGGAAATGGTTCCCTTCTTGACTCCGGCTCTGTAACGTAACCTGGCACGGCAAACTGACATTTCTCTCTTTGATTCAATAAACTCATCACTATGTCTTCCACATTTATTTATGCTATTTCATGAACAGGGCACTTCTTGTCGCTGCCCTTTATGTATTTCTGTCTAAGTAGCAAGTGTATTTCTTTTGTCATTTTTATTATATCTGCCTGCCATAACTCTCCCATGACAACTTTGCCTGTCATGGGCATGTGATCAAAGTTTTGGCAAACGGAGTGTAGTTTGTGCATAAGTCGAATAAAGGTGGGTTATAATTGGCCCGGTTTCAACTCCATTCTCCAGAACACTTGGGCCCAGTACGACAGGAGGCAGCCCAGTCCAACATTACGAAAAGGCCCACCATACTTCTTAATAACGCTATAATATGAGTCGAGTGAAGCCAATTTTATTCAAGTTTCTAGGGTAAAGTTACTTAATTTTATTTTTAGAGCACTAAACACAAATCAAACTTGAACACATCTTCTTCTTAAAAAAAAAAAAAAAAAGACTTGACCACATTTTCATAAATTTATGTCAATGATTAATTAAATTATAGTTGAGAGTATATTTTTGGATTTGATTAGAAAGATTGATCTTAATTTATGAACTTATTTGCTAGAAGTCATGTATAATTTTTATTAAAAAAATGGAGTATTTAAATTATAAAAATTTTTGGAGATGATTATGATTTTTTGCCCTTTTTTTTTATCTTCTAATTTTTTTTTTCGGTGAAGCTTGTTTGCAACTACAACAAGATGCTCTCTCCTCTCACATAGATAGTGGATCCCATCATAATATATCTTATTGTATGTATTTTTTTTTTATTGCAAGTCTGACTTTACTTTTTGTTGTTGCCACCTTTGGTAGAAAAATCGATCAATGTATTTTATTTAGCTTCTAACTTTTATTTATAGTACTTTCACTTAAAAAAATTCAGTAAAAATCTAAATTAGCTAATCCAAAACGAACAGTTAACGAGTTTTAAATAAGATGGCAAAGCTTGAAAGTGGAGAGGATTTAAAATCCTGAAAGAGTTCCCTCCAAAACAAGACTGGTTTAAAGCTAACAGTGATGGTGCCGTATTTTCAGAGGTGAACAGAGTAGGTTTGGGAGTAATTATACATGATTCTCAGGGACAGGTTATGGCATCAATGGTGCAACAAGTCTGGCTCCCTAACTGGGTTGTGGCGGTTGAAGCTTTTGCTCTTCATGCAGAAGTCCAGTGTGCAACCTGGATCAATGCACTCAAGCGCCTAAGGGCCTTTTGTTTTGAATAACGTTCAACGTGAAGGCGATGCGGTAGCACAAACTTTTAGCTAGAAAAGCACTAGAAGTAGAGGATTTCACTGCTTGGATGGATTCGGTTCCTGATGACATTGATTGTATTCTATCTGCAGATGCAGATTAGCTTTTGCAGAATAAAAATTCAATGTTGATTCTAAAAAGAGCAAATAAATAAAGTTAAGACAAAAAGCTAGCACAAAAAAGCAAAAAAACTTTGTTGGACAGACACATGGTTCAGGTCCAACCAGCAGTTGCAGTCGGAATCAGTGTCCCTACAAGTTCACACCTTTCCGGCTAAAGATGAAAACTTTTCTTTGTGCTGTTCATTCATGTCGCTAGCCAATGTATGAGTTCTTGGTCACCATGACTCATATACAATCCATCTAACACCCACTAAAGCTTTACCAAAAATGGAACTTGTTCAGTCCTCAAACCACAGTATGTCAATGTTGTTCTCACACTACTACTCTTCACTCATGCACTCAGGTTCTGATTTTCTCTTTAAACCCGTTTTCCTAAGTGGTTTTTCTGGTTCTTTGCACTTGGTTTTGTTATTTGTGTTGCTTATCTCATGGGTGTGTAAGAAATTCAAGGTGGGGCACAGTGAAGGTCCAAAGGAGATGTTTAAGAAGAGAAGGGGTTTGTGCCTGTAATTTGTTGTTTCTGGTGTTTTTGTGTTTAGTCTAGTGTTATGTTTATTGAATTACTTCTATTTATATAGAAATGATTGGTCTGATGAAGGTCAAGTAACCCTTTTAAATTTAGCCCTCAGAGCACATGCTTGCGGTGCAGTATGTGTTTACCTGCACTCCCAGTTGTTCAATTTAATTAAATCAAAGTACCCATTTTTATTGAGAGTTTGGTGGGGCTTCTATCTCTGCATTTCTTGTTATTGCCTTGTCACAGATGTTATTCTTTATAGAAAATGTGTTAATTTACCAGTTCAATATTCTGTTTTCGATGTTATATCTGTTGTTTCGGGTTTCTTCCTCTGTTATGTGGTTTTTTGGAAAGAGTGAGGGTGAAGATACCCTCCTTGAAGAACCTCTCTTGAATGGTGATTCTAGTGCTAGCAATGAACCAGAGTCAAGAAAGTCTAAGGGGGTTGAAACTGTAACCCCTTATTCAAGTGCTGGATTTTTCAGCAATCTTACCCTCTCTTGGCTGGGTTCTCTAATTGCCCTTGACAATGAGAAGACTTTAGACATTGAGGATGTTCCTCAACTTGCTCCAGTGATAGCGTAGCTGGGGCTTTCCCAGCATTTAGAAATAAGCTTGAGACAGATTGTGGTACAGTTAACAAAGTGACCACATTGAAGCTAGTGAAGGCATTGATCTTCTTCGCATGGAAAGAGATTCTTTTGACAGCCATATATGTGATGATGAACACATTGGCTTCCTATGTCGGGCCATATCTTATTGACAATTTTGTTCAGTACCTCAATGGGGGCCAACATTACAAGAGTGAGGGCTATGTTCTGGTTTCAGTAATCTTTGCTGCAAAACTTGTGGAATGTATCTCAAAAAGGCATTGGTCCTTTAGGTTGCAGCTGGTTGGAATTGGGTCCGATCAGTATTGGTTACAATGATCTATAATAAAGGTATGACCCTTTCATGCCAGGCAAAGCAGGGCCACACTAGTGGGGAGATCATCAATCTCATGACAGTTGATGCTGAGAGGATAGGGGACTTTGGTTGGTATATACATGATCCATGGATGGTCCCTCTTCATGTTGCTATCGCATTGTTAATTTTATATAAAAATCTTGGGCTTGCTTCAATTGCAGGTTTTTTTGCAACTGTACTTGTTATGTTGGCTAATTATCCACTGGGAAAATTACAAGTGAAGTTTCAGGACAAGATAATGGAGTCAAAAGACAGAAGGATGAATGCAACATCTGAGATTTTAAGGAACGTGAGGATTCTCAAGCTTCAAGGATGGGAGATGAAGTTTCTATCTAAAATTACCAAGCTCAGGGAGACCGAGGCAGGATGGTTAAAAAGGTATGTTTACACTGTGGCGATGACTACATTTGTCTTTTGGGGTGCCCCCACATTTGTGTCTGTGGTCACTTTTGGTGCTTGTACGCTCTTTGGAATCCCACTTGAGTTGGGGAAGATCTTATCTGCACTTGCAACGTTTAGGATTCTTCAGGAGCCTATCTTTTATCTTCCTGAGGGTATCTCAATGATTGCTCAAAGTAAAGTGTCCCTTAATTGAATTGTATCATTCCTTCGTCTTGATGACTTGCAGTTTGACAAAATAGAGAAGCTTCCAAGAGGTAGTTTTGATACATTAATAGAGATTATTGATGGGAACTTCTCTTGGAATTTGTCTTCCTCTAATCCTGCATTGAAAGATATAAATTTGAAAGTGCAACATGGGATGAGGGTTGCTGTTTGTGGAATTGTTGGTTCAGGAAAGTCTAGTTTGTTTTCTTGCATCCTTGGAGAAATTCCTAGGATATTTGGCACTGCTAAGTTGTGTGGGACAAAGGCCTATGTTGCTCAGTCACCATGGATACAAAGTGGTAAGATTGAAGAAAACATATTGTTTGGTAAGGAGATGGAAAGAATGAGGTATGAAATGGTCCTTGAAGCATGTTCATTGAAGAAGGATCTCGAAATTCTCTCGTTTGGGGATCAGACAGTTATAGGTGAGCGAGGAATCAATTTGAGTGGTTGGCAGAAGCAAAGAATCCAAGTTGCACGTGCTCTATACCAAAATGCTGATATCTATTTATTTGATGATCCTTTTAGTGCTATGGATGCTCATACAAGATCCCACCTCTTTAGGGTAATTTTCTATACTACTCTAATATCAATACATTCTAATTAAAATGAGTTTTACCCCCCTAATTTATCATATATATATATATATATATATTAACTGATGCTGTACAAATTGAAGATGGTTTCTTGTTTTCAGTTGGGATACTTGAATGTACTTGCACTTTGTTCGGATTTTGTTTTCTGTAGCTGCTGCTTAGCTCTTTTGAAATGGATTTATTTGATACCTATATGGCAGGAACGTTTGCTGGACCTCTTGAGTTCAAAAGTAGTGATTTATGTTACTCATCAAGTAGAGTTCTTACCTGCTGACCTTATCTTGGTGAGCCATTCACATTAAGTTTCTTTTCACCCTTTTCTTTATGAGCTCAACTTATGGATGGATTGTCCCTTTTTTAAATACGTGAAATCAGCTATTATATTTGTTGTTAGGTTATGAAAGATGGAAGAATTACTCAAGCTGGAAAATACAATGAAATTCTTCATTCTAGAACTGAGTTTATGGAATTTGTGGGTGCACATAAGAAAGCTTTGTCTGCACTTGATTCTGCAGAGGCTGGGTCAGTGTCTGAAAGTAGAAATATGAGCAAGGAAGTTGGAGATATGGGTATTACTACTAATGGTGTTGCACAAAAAAAAGAAAATAAAGATGTTCCAAATGGCAAAGCAGATGATGTGGTTGGATCAAAAGGACAGATTATCCAAGAAGAAGAGAGAGAGAAAGGTAAAGTTGGGTTTTCAGTTTATTGGAAATATATCTCTATGGCATACAGAGGAGTGTGTAGTGCTGGCACAGGATCTCTATCAGCTCCTTCAAATTGGAAGCAATTACTGGATGGCTTCGGCAGCTGCAATCTCACAAGATGTGAAGCCTGCAGTTTCTAGCTCTACTCTTATAATTGCTTACATTGCTTTGGCCATTGGAAGTTCGTTTTGCATCCTTGTCAGATTGCTGCTACTTTCTACTGCTGGGTTCAAGTCTGCCACTCTACTCTTCAATAAGATGCACTTATGTATTTTCCGTGGCCCCATGTCATTCTTTGATGCCACTCCAAGTGGAAGAATCCTAAATAGAGTAAGTAGAAAATGTTTATGGTCCTTCTTGGGTGGAAGCTTCAAAAGAAGCGTAGTTTACAATTTGATATGGCTCTTTCTTCTTTGGTTTAAACAATTCCTCTCTCTCTCTCTCTCTCTCTCTCACACACACACACACAGTCACACACACTTACACACGCAAACATATTCTTTCATATAAACATGGTGTATGTAAAATTTTTAATTTAATTGGCTGTATGTTTCCTTGCAGGCTTCTACAGACCAAAGTGAAGTGGATTTCAATATTCCACATCAAGTTGGGGAATTTGCCTTCTCGTTGATCTAGCTTCTTGGAATTATTGCAGTAATGTCTTAAGGTTGCGTGGCAGGTTTTTATCATTTTTATCCCCGTGATTGTAACCTGTATCTGGTATCTAGGGGTGTGCATAGGTTGGGTTGGGTCGGGTTAAGGAGATTTTTTGACCCAATCCACCATGGTGGGTCAAAAAAAATTCAACTCAACCCAACACATCACATAAGTCCAACCTAACCCAACCCAACCCACGTGGGTCGGGTTAAACTCTTGGGTTGGACAAATTTTTTTTATTTATTATTATTATTAAATTGAGTAGAAAAAAAATTTAAATATAAATATATTAAAAAAACCCAAAGATTAGTATCAATGTGACTCCTTAAAGGCAAACAACACTAATGACTAAACAATAATAGTAATTTACTAGGGTTTGTGTGAACTAATTGGCTTTTATATAGAATAGGAACTAGGAAGAGCTAGTTATTTTTTAAAAAATTTTAATTATATAATATATTTTAAATATATATATATAAATATTAAATATATGGGTGGGTCAGGTTGGGTTTGGAATTTTATGACCCAAACCCAACCCAATCCGCTATAAAAAAAAAAAAAAAAATTGTAACCTAACCCAACCCACCAAGCCCTAAAAACTGAGCCAACCCAGCGGGTTGGGTTGGGTCGGGTCAGGTTGATTTTGGCGGGTTGGCTACACACCCCTACTGGTATCAGGTATACCATCTAACTTCATCCTGAAACTATATAATTTTATGTTTATCATACTGCCTTCTATACATTTTAGACTGCACATGCTACAAGGTCCACTAGATTAAGTTTCAAACCTGTATTAGGAGTTTTTCTGTGAGCTTGATATTAAAGCACACCATATTGCAAGATAAATGAATACTTTCTGAAAAATGATTTTTCTTAAGATAGATGATTGTTAAGTTGCTAGGCGAATGTAGTGCATTTGTTTGTGCCCTTTTTGCTCTCTAATTTTCTGAAATATCTGGGGTTATAACCATGCAAAGAGCTACAAATGATAACCATTCATTATTTCTCCCCCATTGTAATATTCAAATGTATGATCAATATTATGTGGAGATAAGTTTTGTAACGAACATGTTATTATGCAGCAATATTACATAACTTCAGCTCGAGAACTAGCGAGATTAGTTGGTGTGTGCAAAGCTCTCGTGATACAACATTTGGCTGAAACAATTTCAGGCTCACCAACAATTAGGAGCTTTGATGAAGAATCAAGATTTAGGGATGAAAATATGAGACTGACAGATGCATATTCTTGGCCTAAGTTCCATAATGCCAATGCAAGGGAATGGTTGTGCTTCTGCTTGGATATGTTGCCTTCTATCACATTTGCCTTCTCCTTGGTTTTCTTGATCTGTATTCCTGAGGGAGTCATTAATCCAGGTAAGTAATTCCCATCTAGTGTACTAACAATGCTTCTTGCTGTTTATTTAATTTGGTAAAGGAACCAGAGTAATACCTTTCAAATTGTCATTTTTTTAATCCTTATAATTTTTTGGTTTTCTTTTTCCTGAATCCATTACGGGTTTAGCTGTGACATATGGACTTAATCTAAACATGGTACAAGTTGGGATAGTATGGACTCTTTGCCAAATGGAGAACAAAATTATATCAGTAGAGAGAATACTTCAATACACTTGTGTCCCAAGTGAACCACCTCTTGTGATGGAAGAAAACAGGCTAGATCATTCTTGGCCACCAAATGGAGAAGTTGATATTCGTGATCTGCAGGTAGTTTTGGTAAATGGTTTTTTATTACTAAACAACAGAGATATTGTAAAAAATTTCGTTCATGACTATGATTTTTATGCGTTCTATATTAGTTAATGATAAGGGGAGTAATGTAGGTACAGTATGCACCACACATGCCACTTGTATTGCAAGGTCTCACATGTACTTTTCCTGGAGGAATGAAAACTGGCATTGTAGGGAGAACAGGCAGTGGTAAATCAATTCTCATACAAGCACTTTTCCAGATTGTTGTACCTGCTGCTGGTCAGATAATTATAGATGGCGTTAACATCTCCTCGATTGGATTGCATGATTTGCGATCTAGACTAAGCATTATCCCTTAGGAACCTTCGAAGGGACCATAAGAAGCAACCTGGATCCACTTGATGAGTATATAGATGAACAAATTTGGGAGGTGGGTTGATTTCTTCTTGGGCGAGTGAAAGAATTCTCTTTTCTAAATTTCCTTGTAAATCGGACAGGCAATGTAATTATTTGTAGTTAACGGGTGGCACCTGCCTATTATTATTATATTTTATACTTATGAAATTGCCCTTAAATTTTCCCTTGAATTGTTTTAGGCTTTGGGATAAAGAAGGCGAACTAGATTCCACAGGTTTGTCTTTTCGGCTTCTTATGTGGAATATTTCAAAACTATGTAATGGAAACATATTGCTTATATTCTTATGGATGCTGTAGTTAGTGAGAATGGAGAGAATTGGAGTGTTGGTCAGAGGCAACTGGTCTGCCTTGGCCGTGTTCTGCTAAAAAAAAGTAAGGTATTAGTGCTTGATGAAGCTACTGCATCTGTTGATACTTTAACAGATAATCTCATTCAGGAAACCCTCAGTCAACATTTTTCCAACTGTACCGTCGTCGCCATTGCACATCGAATAACTTCAATTCTTGATAGTGACATGGTTCTGCTACTAAATAATGGTAAGTTTGACCACATGATTTTATCTTACATATATTGTTCTTTCACTGTAATGTAATCCAATGGCTTAGCAGATTTCTCTCAATCCTGGTGCTGAGCTTATCGAGGAATATGATTCTCCAACTGGATTGTTAGAAAACAAGTCATCATCTTTTGCTGAACTTGTAGCAGAGTACACAATGAGGTCAAATTCCAGTTTCAGGAACTAATCTTATTTGACTCTCGCATGTCTCTTGACAATGGCAAAAGCTCAGTGGTTTTGTGATCTTGTTTTGTTGATCTAACTGGTGGTTACGGTGTGTTTTAGGCATAGTGAAAGAGCAGATGGTGTGCACTTAGTAAAATTCAGATAATAACAAATATCGATGAGTAGCTAATTTGTAACTTTTATGCTTGAAATGAATCCTACATGCTGGACTTGATTAATGGCATTTTATTCTTCCGTACAGTTTTCTCTATAAGAGTGCTACAATGTCATATTTTTAAGGCTATGCTGTCAAATGGTAAGTCACTTGGTCCTAGAAGTAGAACTACATGGTGAAAAGATGCGCCACCATCATCATCAAATTTTTTTTTTTTTTTTTTTTAAGAGGAAATATTCATTCAATTATAATGATAAAGAGTTATGATATAAGGCTTCTATGGCTGGTGGGGGAGAATCCTCCATCCAATACAAATCCGCATCTAAAGAATTCCTAGCATATTGAGCTAATGCATGAGCTACCTTATTTGCTCCTCTCCTAACACAGCAAACTCTAGACCACTGTAACCCTCACAACAAATGTCTGACATCACTAACAACATTCCCAAGCGGTGAAAAGTTTTTTGAAGAAGAAGAGATAGATTGGATTACATTACTATTACCTCCCTTAATAATCAATCTAGAGAACCTAGCATCCACGACAAACTCAATAGCTCTTCGACAAGCAAGTAATTCAGCCTCATCACTTGTACTCACCCTCAGACCACTCGCGGACATAGCAGCCATCACTTCACCCTTGTAATTCCTAATAATAACACCAAAGCCTGGTCGAAGCCTGAAAAAATCGCTACATCAAAGTTTAGTTTGTACTCTGAATGTGAGGGAGGTTGCCAAACGTCTCCACTCTGTTACTGCCAAGTTAGAATAGAGAGATTACTTTAGGCCTGTTTAAATTCATCAACATACTCATCAGCTCTTTTGTTCAAGCCGTTCGGATCCTTCATCCTACCTCCATGAAACACACAATTCCTTTGATTCCAGATAAACCACGCCTGTGCCTAGAACAAATCCATCTTATCTGACGTTAACCGCTCCAATAAATCCACCATCAGTTGCTTCATATCTTGCTGCCCGTGTCTGCTCTACTGCAATTTTTGGATGCTACCATACCAAATGTCCTGAATCGTTGCACAGTCCCATAAAGCATGGACTGTTGATTCCTCCTCCCTCGTGCATAATTGGCATTTGTTTTCCTAAACAACTCTCCTCTTGAACAGATTCCCAGCAGTCGGTAATATTTCATGACAGGCCCGCCATCCGAATATTTTAATTTTGTTTGGAAGTTTTAGCTTCCAAATCGCAGCCCAGACCTTCCATTCAGCACAACCCACTAAAGTTCCTATCCTATCCCCCAGCTTCCTAGCCACATGATAAGCTGGCTTGATGCTGAACTCTCCCTTAGAATTGTGCAGCCAGATAATAGTATCATTAACGTCTCTACGGCTCAATGGGATTTGGCAAATAGCTTCTGCCTCCTCCCTGTGAAAATTGGCCATAATGTCTTTAGTCCTCCATATATGTAAATTCGGATTTATCAGATCAGCCACCCTGTCAGGCATCTCTATTGTGTATGTGTATTTGGGTACAAGTGTCTGTGTGTGCTAGTGTAGGGGGGTATGCATGTACTAATGCAAAGGGGGGTGCGTGTACTGATGATGAAGTGTGTGTGTGTGGCTGCTGGACTGTGCGTAAGGAAGTGCACTACTTACCTGGAGGTAGTTAGTTAGTTAATGCCAGTTGGAACAGTTGGTTTGTTAGTTAGGGATTGGATGTATAAAATGTGTATGATTAGTTACAGAGGGATTCATTGAATAATATGTTCAGATTGGTTATATCTCTTTCTCTTTTCTTTTCTCTAATTCTTTACATTTCCTCTATACTCTGTTCTTGGAGGACTAGATCCCCTCGAAGTAATCTACTAAAATCAATCCCTTATTCTGAATCTTAACATTGGTATCAGAGCCTAGTTAATCCCAATTCACCACCATGACGGAAACACGATCAAATTCCCAAAACACGGAGAAAATCTCCACCATGTCCAAGGTTTTGGACTACCATGAACAGACCTTACAAGAGATTCAGAAGCAATTGCAAACCCTCAATTCGTTTATGCAAAGAATAGCTAAGAACGATGAAAGACGTCTAAACTCTCCCAACAATGGATCACGATCTCTTTAAATTGGGAATACCACCAACCTAGAATCTTCTTTAGTGTGTGCCATTAAGAATTTAAGGCTGGACTTTCCTCGATTTCATGGTGAAGACCCAATTTGTTGGATTTACAAAACCCATTAGTTTTTTTCATTCCATGGCACTCCAGAACATCAGAAAGTACTCATGGCTTCTTACCATCTTGATGGAGAAGCTCTCATTTGGTTTCAAGATTCAGAACAAGCAGGTGGCTTTGTTAGTTGGGAGGTTTTTATTAAAGCTCTGCAAACACGTTTTGGTACCTCAGCCTATGATGATCCAATGGAAGCACTCACTAGGCTGAAGCAAACTACTTCTGTGGTTTCCTATAAAGGTAACTTTGAAATTCTTTCTAACAGAATTAAAGGGTTGTCTGAGTCTCACAAACTTAGTTGTTTTTTGAGTGGTCTAAAAGATGAGATTAGATTGCCTGTGAGGATGTTGGTTCCTAAGACTCTTAATGATGCATTTGGGCTAGCTAAGATTCAAGAAGAGTTCTTAATTAGTAATAGGAAGTCTTTTAAGCCTGTAACAGATGTTAGTAGACCTTCTATTTTGGGGTTACCTAAGTTGGAAGGTAGGATTGATTCTAAGGTTAAGCTTCCATTGCAAAAGCTAACCAATGCCCAAATGGAGGAGAGAAGGAAACATGGCTTATGTTATAATTGTGATGAGAAATGGCATTTAGGACATAAGTGTAAAGGGACAAAGCTGTTTTTGTTGGAGGGCTGGATGGATGTTAAGCATTGTTCTGATGCATAATTAGTGGAGTTAGAGGAAGATGGGGTGGTGTTGGGACCTCAAGAGCATGTGCCAGTATCTGACCATGTACCTGTGGAGATCACCTTGTATGCTCTGGTGGGTAATCCATCTGTTCAGACTATGAGGGTGAAGGGTAGAATCAAGAATCATGAGGTTGTGTCTCTCATTGGTTCTGGGAGCACACACAATTTTTTGGATGCTGCTGAGTTGTTTACTCTGAATTTACCATTAGATACTTCCCAAATTTTAGAAGTTAAGGTGGCTGATGGCAATACTATTAAGACTCTAGGGGTTTGTCATGGAGTGACCATTATTATCCAAGGGTCTACGTTTGTGGTGGATTTCAATGTGTTGCATTTAGGGGGCTGTGCAGTGGTCCTTGGTACTCAGTGGTTGAGCACATTGGGTGCTATTGTATGGGATTTTAAGCTTTTAACCATGAGGTTTTACTATTTGGGTAAAGAGGTGTTTCTGCAAGTTATGCAGCTGTCAACTTCAAGCTTTTCAGAGGCAGACAACTTGTTTTCTCATGGTGAAAAGAAAGGCTTGGTTCTTCATATTTCTGTTGTCACCAGATCCGGTCCTGAGGATAAGCCTTTGCTGCCTGCAGCTTTGTTAGATCTTTTGGCTAAATTTCCCAAGGTGTTTGAAATTCCTACTGCCTTACCCCCAATCTGTGGGCATGAGCATCAAATTGTGTTAAAAGATGGCACCCCTACCAGTCCGTGAAAGACCTTACAGGTGCCCTTATTTCCAAAAGTCTGAAATTGAGAAAATTGTAAATGAATTGTTAGAACTTGGTTCAATACAACCCAGCTAAAGTCCTTTTTCCTCACCTGTTTTACTTGTTAGAAAGGCGGATGGTAGTTGGAGGATGTGCATTGATTATAGGGCACTTAATAAGGCTACCATTAAGGATACATTTCCAATTCCTGTGGTGGATGAGTTGCGAGATGAGCTTGCAGGTTCTACCATCTTTTCTAAGTTGGATTTGAGGTCAGGATATCACCAAATCCGCATAAAACCAGAGGATGTTCCTAAAACAGCCTTTAGGACTCATGAGGGTCACTTTGAGTTCCTTGTAATGCCCTTTGGCCTAATAAATGCTCCTTCAACATTTCAGGCTCTCATGAATGCTATTTTTAGGCCTTATTTAAGAAAATTTGTACTGGTTTTCTTTGATGACATTTTGGTTTTCAGTTCCAATTTTTCTGACCATCTCTCTAACTTGATGACTGTGTTAGAGGTCCTACAATCTTATCAGTTGTATGCTAAGAAATCTAAATGTGTGTTTGGTTGTGCTGAGGTGGAGTATTTAGGCCATATCATCTCTGGTAATGGGGTGAAAGCTGATCCTAAGAAGACTTTGGCTATGCAACAGTGGCCAATTCCTCAAAATGTTAAGTCTTTGAGAGGGTTTCTTGGTCTCACAGGTTACTACAGAAAATTTATCAAAAATTATGGAGCTATTGCCCAGCCTTTAACTAATCTTCTCAAGAAGGATGGGTTTCATTGGACAGACAAAGCTCTTCTTGCTTTCAACGAACTCAAGGCTGCAGTAGTTCAGCCTCTAGTGTTGGCTCTCCCAGATTTTTCAAAGCCCTTCATCATTGAGTGTGATGCCTCAGGGTATGGGTTAGGGGCTGTTTTGATGCAAGAGCATAGACCCATTGCTTATCACAGCCAGTCCTTGAAGGGAAAACATCTTCATTTGTCTGCTTATGAGACCGAATTGCTTGCTTTGGCCACTGCAGTCAAGAAATGGAGGCCTTACTTGTTGGGCAGGCCCTTCATTGTGAGAACTGATCATTAGAGTTTGAAGTTCTTATTGGAGCAGAGAATTGCCACACTAGCTCAACAAAAGTGGTTGGGTAAGTTGCTGGGGTATGCCTTCATAGTTGAATACAAAAAGGGGATTGAAAACAAAGTGGCAGATGCCCTTTCAAGGAGGTCTGACTATCTGCCTATGCCAGATCAGCATGAGGAGTCCCCTAAGGTTAGCTGTATGTTGCTTATCTCAGTGCCCGATCCTAGTTGGTTGCATATTCTTAGAGATAGTTATTCTCAAGACCAATTTATGCAGCAACTGATTCAATCTATTCAAGCTGGTACTGCTTCCAAAGGATTCACTTGGCAAAATAATTTGGTCTTCTTTAAGGGTAGATTTTTCTTGGGTCCTCAATGCCCTTTAAAGACTCAAGTGTTGTAGCTAGTTCACAGCAGTCTTGTGGCTGGGCACTCAGGTTTCCTTAAGTCATATTAGAGGGCTAAAAGGGAATTTTTCTGGCAAGGAATGAAGGCAGACATCAAAGCTTTTGTAAGGGAATGTGATGTGTGTCAACGGATTAAGTCTGAGACGTCTGCCCCAGCTGGTTTGCTTCAGCCTTTGGAGATTCCTACCACTCCTTGGACAGATGTAAGCTTAGATTTTGTTGAAGGTTTACCAAAGTCTCAAGGGTATGAGGTCATTTTGGTTGTAGTAGATAGGTTAACAAAATACTCCCATTTTGTTCCTCTCTCTCATCCTTATTCTGCAGCCAAGGTAGCTTCTTTATATATGCACTATATCTTCAAATTGCATGGTTTGCCAGCTTCTATTGTGAGTGACAGGGATGCCATATTCACTTCTTTGTTTTGGTTAGAGTTATTTAGGCTGCAAGGAACTAATTTGGCAATGTCCACTGCCTACCATCCTCAAAGTGATGGTCAAACAGAAATTGTCAATAGAAGTTTGGAGCAATACTTAAGGGCCTTTACTAGTGACACTCCACACAAATGGGCTGAATGGCTGCCCCTAGCTAAATTTAGGTTTAATTCCAATTTTCATACTAGTTTGAAGTTAACCCCTTTTAAAGCTTTATATGGCTTTCCACCCCCTACAATGCAAACTTATGTGCCAGGTACTACAAGGGTGGCTGCTTTGGATACCTTATTGAGTCAAAGGGAAGCTATTATGGTTACTCTTTGAGCCAATTTAACTGCTGCCCAGGAAAGGATGAAAGCATAGGTGGATAGGCATAGACAGAGCAGAGCTTTTGAGGTGGGTGATTGGGTTTATTTGAAGTTGCAGCCCTATAGACAGCGTACTTTGGCTTATAAGGGCAAATGGAAGTTATCTCCCGGGTTCTTTGGACCTTTTCAAGTCCTTCAGAAGGTGGGACCTGTTTCATACAAGTTGAATTTGCCTCCTGAAGCCAGAATCCATCCTGTCTTTCATGTTTCATGTTTAAAACAGAAGCTTGGTCAGCAAGTTCATCCCATTCCTACCCTACCCCCTGTGGATGCTGAAGGTCAGGTATGTGTGGAACCAATCAAAGTGTTGCAGTCCAGATCCAAGTCATTAAGGTCCAGGGTCATTACTGACTCATTCCCTCCACATCTTCATGAACCGGATGTAATATGCTATTAGTTGGATAATTGGGGATCCACCTATCTTTGAGAACATTAATTGAGAGACCATTTCCTACTCTCCAACAATGTCCAGATAATAGTGTGGGTTGTGCAGCCATCAAACTTCTCCAAACATATGAGTAGTTTGGTGAAGTTTAGCTTCAAGGAAAGAAGAATGGGGAAAATGCATTGATACAGCAGAGAATCATTGCATTGAACCATTATCCATCCCTGCTTAGGTAACATGGCTAGGTTAAAGGCTCTTAGATCCGAAAGCCCATTCCTCCCACTTTTTTTGAAGCTGTCAGTTTATCCTAACTCCGCCAATGAATCTTTCTTTCACTCCCCACCTGACCCCACCAAAACTTTGCACATAGAGCATCCAGTTCATCACATAATTTCAATGGGAGTTGAAACACACTCATTGTATATGTGGGTATGGATTATGCCACAGCCTTGATTAGTATTTCTTTACCAGCTTTTGACAACATCAAGCCCTTCCACCCTTGAAGCTTCTTCCATATCCTATCCTTCAAATAAGAAAATGTGTGATACTTGACTTGCCTAACCAAGGCTGGTAAGCCAAGATAAATTTCAATTCTATTCACCTCCTTAACTCCCAAAATCCCCAATATTAGTTGTTTCTAGCTGTCTGAAGTATTGCTACTGAAGTAAGCTGAAGACTTTTCTAAATTTATATTTTACCCCGAAGCTTTTTCATAAGTTTGGAGGATCTGTGCTATAGTCTCACTCTCAGCCTGAGTGGCCTGGCAAATGAGCAAAGAATCATCTGCAAACATGAGGTTAGTGACTTTAGGTGCACCTTTGCAAATGGATACTCCTTTAATTCTCCCTTCTGATTTTGCTTGGTCCAGCGATGCAGTGAATCCCTCAGCACACAACAGGAATAAATATGGCGACAAAGGATCCCCTTGCCTTATTCCTCTAGATGGGTGGATCATGCCATAAGCTTTCCTATTCACCAGGATAGAAACGGATGGTGTCAAAACACAACTCATCACCCTTTCTATCTAAGTATTAGGGAAACCCATCTTTTCCATAATACTCTGCAAAAAATGCCACTTAACCCTGTCATATGCCTTGCTGATGTCTAATTTCAATGCTAAGGATCTCTTCTTCCCCTTCTGTCTTGAATGCATAGTATGGAGTGTCTCAAAGGTCACCAATACATTGTCTGTGATCAGCCTCCCCGGTACAAATGCACTTTGAGTGGGTGAGATAATTTGAGGGAGTACTTGTTTCAATCTGTTTGCCAATACTTTGGAAATAATTTTATAAATCACATTACACAGGCTTATCGGTCTAAAATCAAACATTTTCACAGGATTTCTAATTTTAGGGATAAGCACAATGTTTGTATGAGGGGTGGTGCGATTATGGTTTTGGCTAAACTGCACTGCAAACTGCAATGCTAAAAATGGTCTAAAACTGTACCACACTACGAACACCCTATATGGTACAATTTATTTCGTACATGTCAATTTTTTTTTTAACTACTTATTACCTTGTGTCAACAATAAATACACTTTTTGTTTTTTGTTTTGTTTTTTTAAGAAATGTACACTATTAACTTCTTCTATTAACTTTTCCTAATAAAAGAAAAAAAAAACCTTATTTTATTAACTTTTTCACATTTTTAGACTTAAAAATGATGTAAATTAAATATAGCATTTAAATTTGAGTGAAACATTCCAATATAGATGCAAAAGAACCAAAAAAAAAAAAAAAAAAAAAAAATCATTGAAACATTGAGAAAAACTACGTCCACAACATTTTCATAATAAAATTTAAGTGATAAGTTATTATTGATTCTAATTTAAATTCACAACTTTCCACTTAGGATTTATTGTAAAAATATTGTAAAAATGTTGTTCATTTCTCTTGAAACACTTTTATTTTTATTTTTTATTGAATATTTCTTTTTTTGGTAAATAGACGATTCATAGAAAGAAACTAAAACACTACATCTAGTTTAGAGCAAAGCTTGTTAGAGTACATGACAGTGAGATCATCCTCAAAAACATTCATAATGTCCACAGGTGGATAGTTAAAAGAAATAAGATCAAAGTTTTGATCAGTACCCATCCTAGCAAGCACATCTACATAAATAGCAGTGACTAACCAATCAGAGTTAGAATTTATTACCTTAATGATGGCATGAATCTCCTACTCAGTGTTGGCTAGAGGGGTAACCTCCACCTTGTCTGAGTTCCAAAGCATCCAGAGCTCGCCAGCATAACCAATGGTGTCTGTATGAATGACACCATCAAAGGAAGTCTTTTCGTTATCTCCCTAACCCTATCACCACCAATTTTGGTTTCCATCACTACTAAAATTGTTGGATCTGATAAAGGCAGACTGCCTTCCCTTGCACTCACCTCTGTCAATAGAAAGATATGCTTTCATGCTTTCTGAAGCTTGTCATTGAACCACCCCATAATTTGATTTCGGTTCTCACGAATCTCGATTAGCACCACCTCTGGAATCTCCACTACTTCCCTCCAAACTTATAGCCTGCCTTAGGCTAGGGCATGGTTGTGAGCTGAAACTTAACAAGAGCTCTCGGCTTTGATCCTCCCTCAGCTCTTGGCTTTGACTTTCCATCTCGAGAAGCTTGGTCACTAGAGGTGTAGGGTGGTTGGATTTTCACTTGAGCTTGAGGAGACGAGATGTTCTAATCTCCTTCGGCGGCATCTAATGAATAAGCTTGGAGTGCTCTAGATCATGCAATGACTTTTTTGCCCTTAATAAAGGCTTTCAGATTAGGCTTCTTAGTTATTGATTCAAGCCTGGCTCAAAACCTTGTGTTCACCACGTCTAAGGCCTTTGGGCTTTGGATTGGGGAGATTTGGGCCTGATGGTGAAATTCTTGCCCTACGCTTTTAATAGAGCTCACTAGTTTGGCCTCATTTATTTGGTTTGGAGACGAGAGTTTCCTTTTTGCCTCCCTAGCAGGCCCATCAATGATCTCTGGCTTTTCTAAGATAGAATTTGCTCTTATCTCCTTCCCTTGTTTTCTTTGGCTTTGTCTTGACTGTTATCCTGTACAGGAAGGGGCCCTCCACTCCTCTGATTCTTTGTCCCATTTGGAAAGAGTGTGACAAAAACTGTTCCCGCATTTAGAGTGGTCTGAACAGTTCCTGTGACCGCTTTTTGATATTCTAAAAATCTGGAGTCAAGGAGTGAAATTCTAGAGGTTACAGGGAGTCCTTTTCTTCCATGGAAAGTTAATGCTAGCCTTACTGCACCAAAATGAAGATGTGTGCACCCTTGTTTTTGCCATGGAATTACAAACTCTCTGGGAAGAGCAACAGTGATGAAATTTTCATTTTCACTTGCTGGGATATTGAATTGGCCAAACTTGGAAGCTTGGACATATTCTTTTATAGTAGAAGGATAAGAAGGGCCAATAGTTTTTTTTTAATGGTTTTTTTTGAATGAAGGATGGGGTTTATTAAACACTGTATAAGGATTTACAATAGGGAAATCGCTAATAGGGATTTTACTATCTTTGGGTACGTGGGAGATCTTATACAAGTAGTCTAACCTATTTGTAGTGGATGTACGAAGGGAAAGGTTAAAGGTGGGTTTAGAGGTATCAGCGACTGCCGAAGATGAACTAGCCATGATAGTTTATTCAGGAAAGAATTGTTTACCCAAAACCTAACACGACTAGGACGCCAACTCTAGGCTTAAATGTCCACAAGGTGACAATGGGAAACTAGATTCTTTAAGACTTTAGGAAACAAACTCCTTAGTGTTCTACTTGATTATCAAGTCTAGTGTTCTGATGTGACTAATATAGAGGATCCACATATTGTGGCAACTGTAAATCATAGAGCATACTAATTAGGACAATAATCCAAGTATACTAATCAAAGGAGATGGAAACTATATGGTGGATAAGGCTCTGATACCAATAAGTAGGACGAGATGAAGAGGGTATAAGAAGATTATTGGAACTGGTTAAGAAAATATAATGCTAAAGAAATATAAAAGATTACTTGAAAGCATGGAATAGAATAGAGAACTAGATACAACAAACTAACTAATATTATTAGATTCAACAGATATTTTACATAGGTCATAAGGACTTTAGAGGGAGGCTATTTCTTGCCATTACAAAGATACAAAGGGTTTATTTATATACAACGTAACTTAAACCATATTCAGATACAATTTACAATATGTTTTACACAAGATGGTAGGGGCCTGGCTAGCTGCATCTGGATAAGCTTCTATAGAGGCAATAAGTTTTCTTGACAAACATAGATAAGGCTGAGCTGCCTTAAGACGTTTCTAGGAAGTGTTGGAGTTGTTTAGTCCCATCCATCTCTTCCTTGGAACCATTCTTCATTGAGGTCAGCATTAACATCTGGGTCATAGTTATCATAATAGGGGTCATCACATCCAATAAAAGGCTTGGGCATTTGCCAAACGTCTTCATGTGGCCACTGTTGTCTGAAATCTTCTGGGGTGCTTGATCTTGTTTTGGATAAGGTTCCCTTATTAAGGGATTCTGATTTTGTAAGAGCATGGTGACAAGATACCCAAGAGGTATCCATGTGTAAATGGAGAGTGTCATCTGGGTTAGTAACCCAATGCATTTTTGACAGGTGAAAGATACCTTCTGACCAGGATGTCTTTTTTTGAATTGAGCCTAGCAATTAAACACCTTGTAGTAATTTTGTGACCAAATCTTGAATGTTTTGTGACAAGATACTTTTTCCGATCTCCACCATGAGCATCATTTTTCAGAATCTCAAACCAAAATTTTTGAAAATATCTATTTTCACGAGGGAAAATAAATCTGTAAAATTCTAGTTCAATGAAGACACAAATAATACTCATTGAGTAAATACCACATGAAAGGTAATGTATTGTTAGGGACATTTTTATGTAATTGGCTAATCCTTTGACAAAACACACTTTACTTGTAATTGGGTAGATTTAGGATGGGTTTAATACTTCAAGAAACAAGTGTTCAAGTTTAGTATTGAAGCCATGCAAGTCTGACCAAGAAACAAGTGAAGAAGTGCTAGTCATTAAAGCTTGACAGATGTCTTGATAGAATCCTTTCTATCGAGGTTTAATGTTGAAGCTCGATAGAAGCTGAATCTGTCAAGAATTACGAAATCAGACTTTTCAGATCTGATTACACGCATATCCTTGAGTATTTGTGTAGGGTTTCTTTTCCACCTTTGCATGATTTAAATATGATTTCAGCTGATTTTGAATCTTTGATTAATTGCTTCAAAAATGATGAGAACTTAAAATGTAATGTATATCAATGTGTTAATTTGCAGGGTAAACAATCATTGCGCCTCACCCAAGGGATGAAGAGATTGAAAATCAATGAAGGATCTTCTATGCGAGTAAATAAATATGGCTCGCATGGTAAAGAAAACTTTTTTCAGGGAAAGAATGTCCAAACAAATAAGGGAAAGGCTAAAATGGTAGAACAACCAAGGCCTACAACTTATAAAGAAGCATTTCAAGAGCATAATTCTTTTTCAGATGATTAAGTTTTTGATTCTGATGAAGATGATTGCTTGTGTGAGCGGTGTAGTCGCATAATGGTGCAAGTTTTTGGAAAAGTGGCTGTTGGGATAAAATTTCCTCTAAGTGATACTGATTTTGGGCCAATTGTTGAACTTAAAAAAGTTGAATCAGTGTTTTCAAGAGTAGAGAAGCCAAAACAACTTCGCACCTTCAAACCTCCAATAAGGGAGCCAAATAAATGGTACTCCATGGAATCTATTATTGTTAAACCACCACAAAAGCGTCATTTTAAATATGGATATAATCCATATTTCCCATAAATGACAAGAATACAAAGGAGACGCTGGCTTAGACAACAAATGTATAAGTCTTAAGAGCCAAGACAAACTCCTAAAAGTTCTAATGATGCACTACTTAACAAGGAGAAAGAAATTAAAGTTGAAATACAGCAAAAAGGAGGCATATTAACTTCTAAATATGTGAAGATGTCATTGGGTGCTATTTGGTTGATAGGTGTATGATTTTAGACCCTTTAAACACAACCAGATTAACCTAGTTGATTAGCCAAGTGATTAACTTCGTCAAATTATCAAATCTAGGTTAACACAAATATATCATATCAATGTAAAGTGCGGAAAATAAAGAACACAAAGATATGATGACTTAGGAAAACCAAACCGGTAAAAAACCTAGGGAGGATTTAACCTAGCTGTCCTCAAGGTAAAACTGAATCCATTATGGAAGAATTGAAGTTTACATAATAGTAACTTAGACTACTAACATCCTATTGCTACATCGAGTAGGAAACTTACTGACACGACCACGTGCAAACTCCGAGACCATGGACTCCTTCTTTCTTGGATTCTCCAGCAAGTACAAGCACTCTCGCTTGTATATCTTTAACCTCTTTAGTGTAGCAACTGAATGATCATCAAGCTCTCAATGAAATCTCATTCTTGATAATCCTAAGCATGTGTGAAGGAAACCGCCTCTCAGATCTCACAAGAGATTCACACACACAGCATAAACAACAACAGTAGAGAGCTTTTGGGTACAAAATCCTAGATCCATAAAAGTGGCACAAGATGCACTCTAATTTCTCTAAAAAACTCTTAAAAATGTTTTAGGGTTTCCTTTATATACTAGGAGTATTTTTCTTGAAACCCAATACGTTTAGTAGAGTTTGGGCTAAATTGGGATTCTACAGAAAAATAAATCTGCATGTGGTTCGATTGATCGAGTCTAATTTTCGATCGATCGAGCCTTGTAGATTTAGTCTAATAAATTCTGCAATCACTCGATTCCAATTTTACAAATAAACGTACTTTGAGCTAGCCTAAACCTAGACTCAATGTTTTGATCATGGTTTGCCAACATAATACAAATTGAAGTTCTAATACATTAATTCCTAAAGTCTTAGAACCTAATGATAGGAAATGAAACGAGTATGCAAAGAGCCAAAAGTGGCAATAATATGCAGCAAAGAATGTTTGAATCAAAGCAACTCGCACAAAGTGAAATTGTTCAGGATTTACCTAAAAAAGAGAGCCAAGAACTAGTGCGACAAGATCACGAGAAATTAGAGAGATGTACAAATGATTTGAGGTCTAATTGAATGAAGGATAACATAGTCACTGTGTACATTGCAAGAAAGCCAAAAAACAAAATAAAAGAAAAGGAAATATCAAAAGAAAAAGAGATGCAAGAGGAGAAATTGTCTGAAATAGAAACTGAAGAAAAAAGCAAAGGTATAATCAATTCGATCATTCCATTTGATGAGATCAAAGACATCAAGTTTTTGGAGGAACTTGGAGATGCAGATATGATGGAAGGCCTTGAAGATATTGAAGGCTGGGATGATTTAGAAGCATTCAATGAGTTTGGAGAGGAACTTGAATTGGAACAAAAAAAATAAAAAAGAAAATTCCAGTAAGATCACATTGCCAATAGAGTTTATGGCAAAACAGAACATTACCGAAGATGAAGAGCATAGTTCTAAAGGTTCAAATGCTCAGGGGGCATGTCATATCCTATTAACAGATGAAGAGATGGAGACTTTAGAACCTAAAGCAGAGGCAGAGCTGGAATTCCCACTAGGTAAAATTATCTTTGAGAAACCATCTAAAAGAATGTCACAGCATTTAAAGCCTTTATTCATTAAAGTTCACATGGGTGGAATACCTATTAATAGAGTTTTAGTAGATAATGGTGCTGTAGTTAATATTTTGCCTTGGGAAATGTTGAAAAGAATCAATAAAATAGAGGCAGATTTAATTCAGTCAGATGTTTTAGTCAGTGGTTTTGCTGGTGAATCTACTAAAACTAGAGGTATTATACTTGTAGAATTAAAAGTAGGGAATAAGATTACAAATGTTGCCTTCTTTGTTGTTCATACTAAGGCAGCTTATAATGCTTTGTTAGGAAGGGAATGGATACATTCAAATTGGGTGATCCCTTCCTCCCTACATCAATCTCTAATGTTTTGGAATGATGATAATTCTGTTGAGATGGTGAAGGCTGATAATAGGCTATTCGAAGCATGTAATAATACAATTGATGCTTAATTATATAACAAAAATGTTGGAATTTTGAAACTGACAGGATTTGATTACAATGGCGAGCCAACAAGAGTGGAAATGGCTGAAGAACAACCATGTTTTGCTGGAGAAGATGTTACTGACCAAGAAATTGGCAAGGAATGGTTTGACGACAAAATCGTAGAGCCACAAATGCCAAATATAGTTGAGAAACTTGTTAGAAATGAATAGTTCACTTATTGCAAGGAAATTAAGGGCCATTAAACTGGTTGAAGACAGAGTAATAAGTTACACTCTTGAGAATAAAATAGAACAAAATATGTTCTTGGCAGAATGTGTTGGAAGAAGAAAGAGATATTGGAAACCGAGTTAAAATTGGTTTAAATTCTCTAAGTAAAGCTCCTATCCAAATGGATGACTTGAAAGCAGAAGTTCAAGACCCTTTGATAAAAGTGAGTCTTGGAATTGAAGAAGAAAAGAAAGTGACATATGTTAGTAGTCACCTTACACAAGAACAATTCAATGAAGTGCTGGCTGTGGTGAAGAGGTTTAAGGATTGCTTTGCATGGGATTACACTGAATTGCCAGGTTTGGACAGAACACTAGTAGAGCATAGACTTCCAATCAAGAAAGAGCACATTCCACACCAACAACCTCCTTGCAGGATGGCAAATGAGGTTATTTTGAAAGAGAAAGAAGAAATCGAAAGACTATTGCAAGCAAGATTCATAAGGCCAACTAGGTATGTAGAATGGCTTTCTAATATAGTTCCAGTTCTTAAGAAAAATGGCAAATTACGTGTATGCATAGATTTTAGGAATTTAAATACAACAACACCCAAAGATGAGTATCCTATGTCAACTGCAGATGTATTGGTAGATGGACTGGCAGGACCCAAACTATTGTCTTTTATGGATGGGCATTTAGGTTATAACCAAATCTTCATTGTAGAAGAGGATGTCCACAAAACTGCCTTCAGATGTCTAGGTTCTATTGGAACATTTGAATGTGTAGTAATGCCATTTGGCTTAAAAAATGCTGGTGCGACTTATCAGCGAGCCATGAATTTAATTTTCCATGATATGATTGGAAAGTTTATGGAAGTTTATATAGATGATGTGGTGGTTAGATCTCAAGACTTTAATACCCATCTAAAAAACCTAGAGAAAGCCTTTTTGAGGATAAGGAAACATCAATTAAAAATGAATCCTCTTAAATGTGCCTTTGGGGTGCAAGCAGGAAATTTTTTGGGTTTTCTAGTGCATAATAGAGGAATTGAGATAGACCAAAACAAGGCCAAAGCAATCATGCAGGCTAAACCTCCTTCTAATAAAAAAGAATTACAAAAGTTCTTGGGCCAAGTTAATTTTTTAAGAAGGTTTATTTCTAATGTTGTAGGTAAAACCAAAGTGTTTTCCCCTTTATTTATTTATTTATTTTTTGATGAACGAAAGGGGGGGTGGGGGCGACCATATGTGACTTATCCCCCAAGGCGTGACCTAATAGGGGAACCCCCCGCTAGGGAATGTTGGATTGAGCCATAGCTACTGTGATTGGGGCGCCACAGACCTCACCCTAGTCCCTAAGAGAGCCAGAGTGTGGGGCACAATGCATGCCATAAATCCCTCCCCACATGGTACCCGCCACGACTCGAACATGGGACCATGAGCATGCACACAGGATCCCACACCGCTGGGCCACCCCTCTTGGGGCGTGTTTTCCCCTTTATTAAGGTTGAAAGATCATGAAGATTTTACTTGGAATGTAGAGCATCAGTTGGCCTTTGATACAATTAAAAGATATTTGTCCACACCACCAGTGTTGATTCCTCCAAGAAGTGGGAAACCTTTAAAGTTATATATATTTGCAACCCAAGATTCTATTAGAAGTTTGCTGGCTCAGGACAATGATAAGGGCCTTGAACAGGCTGTTTTTTTATTTATTTATTTTTATTTAAGTAGATTATTAAATAAAGCAGAATTAAATTATTCAATGATAGAAAAACTATGTTTGGTTTTGTATTTTACTGCTACTAAGCTAAGACATTATATGCTTTCTCATGTAACTTATATTATCCTACAGACTGATGTAGTGAAATATATGTTATCTAGACCTATTTTGCATGGTAGAATGGGTAAATGGAGTTTAACTTTAGTGGAATTTCATTTAGTTTATGTACCACAGAAAGCAATAAAAGGTCAAGCCTTAGCTGATTTTTTGGCAGATCATCCATGCAATGAAGTTATAGATATAAATGAAACCATGTTTGTAGCTTTAGCCCATTGGAAATTAAATTTTGATGGTTCACGTACCACATATGGGGCAGGTGTTGGTGTGATTTTAGAATCTCCAGTGGGGATTAAAACCCAAATGGCCTTTAAGTTAGAAGGAAACTATTCTAACAATCAAATTGAGTATGAGGTTCTGATCATTGGGTTAGAGATATTATTGGAAATGGGAATAAAAAGTGTAGACGTTTATGGTGATTCACTATTAGTAATTAGGCAACTCACTAGTGATTATAAATGTTGCAGCTCGTCCATTGCACCATACTTTGTGGCTGCAAGGCAGCTGCTAGAACAGTTTAGCAATGCTAAGTTAAACCATGTCCCTAGAAGTAAGAATGAGGAAGCCAATCGCATGGCCCAGAGTGCTTCTAGACATAAAGAGACCAATCAAGTTGCACAAAGTCCCCCATTTTTAAGTAAAAGGATACTCCCATCAGTTGTTGATAGGGAATAAGGGACCCAGGTTTTTCATCTTGATACTCAAGTTAATGATTGGAGAAACCCAATCATTGATTACTTAAAAAACCCAAGTGGTTGTAAAAATAATGCTTTAAAACTTAAGGCTAGAAAATTTATTTTAATGGGAGACCAAGATGAAACTTTATTCAAAAGAGGAGTTGATGGCATCCTATTGAAATGCATTAGTGATGATGAATCAAAGCAAATCTTAGCAGAAGTCCATGAAGGCATATGTGGTTCACACCAATCAGGCATAAAAATGAGATGTTGATACACAGATATGGTTACTATTGGCCAAGTGTATTGAAAGATTGCATTAAATATGCACAAGGTTGTGTAGAATGCCAAAAACATGGTCCAATTCCTAGGATTCCTGCTCAGATTTTCATGCGATAATAAAAGCATGGCCCTTCAGAGGATGGGCAATGGATTTAATTGGAAAAATCAGACCAATCTCAAGAAAGAAAAACTTCTTCATAATCGTTGCAACATACTACTTTACAAAGTGGGCTGAAGCAAAACCTAATAAGGAAGTGAGTGAGTTTGATGTTATTCAATTTATAGAAGAAATGATAGTCCGTAGGTTTGGATTCCTCAATCTATTACAGTGGACAATGGAACCATCTTTAATGGAACCAGGGTAAAAGCATTCACACAAGAATATGGTATTTGAATTTTGAATTCCACACCATATTATGCACAGGCAAATGGTCAAGCAGAAGCCATTAGTAAGATTATCAAGAATAATTTGAGGAAAATAGTGGCTAGAAATCCTACAAGTTGGGACGATTTGTTGTCTGAAGTATTGTGGGCATATAGAACTTCAAAAAGAATGAGCATAAACACTACCCCATATTCTTTAGTTTTTGGCCATGATGCAGTTTTACCCATGGAAATTACCGTGAGATCAATGAGGATTACAAGGCAAAATGAATTGCCTCATTTGGATTATCAAGATGTGATGTTTGCAGAACTTGATGAAATAGATGAGGCTCATACGACAGCTTTAAATTAAGTATCTGAGATGTATAACAAGAGAATTAAGGCAAAGTCATTTGCCATTGGGGATTTAGTTTGGAAAGTTATTTTGCCTGTAGGAGTTAAAGATCCATATTTGGGTAAATGGTCTCCTAATTGGGATGCACCTTCTTAATCAGTGAGGTCTTTGATGGAAATGCTTATAAGTTAATGGATATTAGTGGCAATGAACATGTGAGATCCATTAACGGAAAATTTCTAAAATTATATAAGCCAAGTATGAATGAATTGGCTTACTCACATAAAATTTTTTGAAGATATGAATGTACGCATGTTTCCAAAGGCCAAATGAATGGTTAAAATGGGCATTATTAATTAAAATAATAGCTCACAATGCAATGAATGTATATAGAAGAAAATTCAAAATAAGGAAGGGTTGTATATGATATGATGGAAGTACAGATATAATTTCAGAAAGTTTAATAAATAAATTGGTGTTCGGATCAGTGTACTTGGTTCGAAGTTGTTCCCAAACTAAGTGCTCTGGAGCATGGCAGTGATCTTGATTTAGCTATTGCTTCTCAAGAGTTAATACTAGTTGAACAAGAACAAGGCTTTTTCTAAATTTGCAGAATTTGACCTTCTCAGTGGCTACCCATACTACTCGAATGAACCCCAGAGCTCACTGTTCCAACAGGATGGAAGTTTCCTAGCTTCATTTCTCAACTCTTGCAATCAATCGATCTTCTTAGGATCAACGATGAACTTGTAGATGCCTTCATTTTGTAAGCACTAGCTCCTAGCGTCGCGATGCTGTTCAAGCCTCGATTGAGATGAATAATTTCATAATCATGGACGAGCTTGGCCGGCGTCCACCTGAGTTTTGAAGGACTTTTTGGATCAGGGGTTTGCAAATTGATCTGACTTAAAGCCCCAATTTTACTTTCCTTTCATCCTTTCATTTTTCTTGTATTAACTTATGTGCAAAAAAAAAAAAAAAAAAAAAAAAAACTTATGCGCAATTGGCCTAACTTTAGGCCCATCACGCACAGGGGGCATGTGTTAGGCTAAAAATAAACTTTTTCACATGTGTGAGCATGTGAGTCAGTTTTCCACTAAAGGGGACTTGAGGGGGCTGGATCTTGATCAATGTAAACCATGGCCCAAATAAGCAAACTTGCAAGGCCTATCATATTAGAGAATATCACAGTAAACTCATGTGTGAGTGTGTGAGCATGTGAGTCAGTTATCCACTAAGTCAGAGTGCAATATAAGTTACCAAAATATAAGGAGGAGTGTAGTAACTGTTTTTGTCTACTATAAATAAAGATTAAAGGTATTATCAGAAGGACATAACAAAAATCTGACAAACTATATTCACATACCCGGTCAACGGAAGGATAATTTCATGTTTGTAAGTGCGTTTGCCTCACATGAATTATCTAAATATAGTTTTTGTAATTTAACTTAGGAGTTTGTGTGATTTGAATCTTTCTTATTTGTATGAACTTGAATTCTAAATTAAGATACCTACATATTGTGATTACATTGCTTATTCCCTTATTTTTCTTAGTTGAATATTTTGTACTTTTGAAGACCTATTAGTTTAGGTAGTGGCAGAGCCCATCAATTTGATGCGAAGTCTTGTCTTGCAAGTAGTTCTTTCCAAGTTAGTTTGTATTCTCACAAACAGGGTTTTGATTTTATTCTTTGTGATTAAGAGTCTTGATTTGTTGGTGAGCCAATTCTTCTTTGGTCCTTCTGTTGATTTCTGGTTTGGAATTTTGTGAATCTTGATTGTGGTATATCAGTTCTTGATTATTCAAAGATGGTTTTCAGTGTGTTTTGAGGTACTCCAAAATTCATGAAGTAGCATTGCAATTTGTTAGTTTTGTTTTCTATATTCGTTGCATAACTTATTTTAAATTATATGTACTTCCATATGACAGGAATGTTTGCTTGGTCTTATGAGGTCAAAAACAGTTGTTTATGTTACTCATCAAGTGGAGTTCTTACCTGCTGCTGATCCTATCCTGGTGAGCTATTCAAATTTAGTTTCTTTCTAGCCTTTCATTTCTGAACTCAATTACAATCTTCTCTATTTGTGAACTTAAATTATAAATTTTTTTTTGGTCATGAATGGTAGGATTACTCAAGCTGGAAAGTACAATGATATTCTCAATTCTAGAACTGATTTTATGGAACTTGTGGGAGCGCATGAGAAAGCTTTGTTGGCACTTGATACTGTAAGGTTGAATTTAATCAGCCATCTTGTTGGCTTTATTCCGTACCAAATTTGGTTGTATTTTAGCAATTAGTAACCCTGTATTTAGGTGGGAATCATATAAGGGTAGTGTGTGAGAGAGTGTGAAGAAATGTTCAAGATTGTGCAAAGATGCAGGGACTCGCGACTGGAACTGGCGGGTGGCTCGCGACTGGTAAGCCGCTAGATGAAGGTCACGTGTCAAGCATGCGGGTAGCTAAAGCGTCATGCCAGCTGTTGCACTACAGGACAAAAAGTCCAAATTGGCAATGTAGTTACCTCGCTGCTTGAACTCGCGACTCAGTCAAGTCGTGAGGCCAAGCCGCCAGCTAGCTCTGTTTTGGAAAAATTGACTTTTCGCATTCTAAACACACACCACTATATATAGACCTTTATACCCACGAAATGTATAGAGCTTCCAGAGAGAATTTTGAGAGAGAAACCCTAGAGAAAAATAAGATTGATTCATCCACAATCTTCACCTAAGAGACTCTTCAAATTCCTCTATTTTCTTCCTCTCCATTATTACATCCTTGAGAGGTTCTTACCCAAATCATTTTCTCACCATACCCATATCTATGAGAAGGTTATTTGGTGCATTGGGAAGCAGTTCGGAAGGGACCAATTCATATTAGTTGATGTTATGGGCTATAGCGGAATTCGGTAAGCTAGAAAAGAAAAAGGTTCGGTGCAACCTCGTTAGAGCAAGAAGCTTGGAGGGCTTAGGTACATCGGGTAGATTAGTCTTGGAGGGTCTATTATTGTTCATGTATCCCAATTACGTTTTCTAGTGGATTATTGATTGCTTGGAGGGTGGCGGAGAGGTTTTACGTCGAGGGGTTCGGTTTTCTCTTCGATAACACATCGTGTGTTGTTCTTGTGTTTGCATTTCTCTTCCCTTTATCTTTACCATTTAATTACTGCTGTGATTGTGATTATTTATGGTTTAGATTGTTTATCAATTCGGTTATTAGCTTATGTTCATGTTTCGCACATTTATTGTTTGACATTAAGCTTGAAATGATAATTTTGTAATTGGGGTCTAAACGTTCAAGGGTGTTTTATACACATTTTGAACATTCAATTGGTATCAGAGCGGGTGCACTCTTTGTGGTTTAAATACCTTAGTGTGATCCCTGACCCCTTATTGAGATGGATAGGTCTCAATCCCTAAATGTACCACCATTTTTTAATGGTATTAATTATGCTTTTTGGAAGGTCTGAATGAGGGCATTTTTTTGTTCTATTGATGATTCTGTGTGGGATGCAGTTGAAGTTGGTTGGTCTAGGCCGGAGGCTGTGAAATCCACTTGTGATAAGGCAGCTCTTGCAGCGGCTAATGCTAATAGTAAAGCCTTGAATGCTATTTTCTGTGGTGTCTCTCCAGAGGAATTTCACAGGATTTCACATATCACTATTGCTAAGGAAGCATGGGAGATTCTGGAGACAACTTATGAAGGAACAAAGAAAGTGAAAGACACCAAGCTACAGATGTTGACCGCTCGCTTTGAAGAGCTAAAAATGAGTGAGGATGAGTCTTTTGACTCTTTTTATAGTAAGCTGAATGAGGTCGTCGACGGCAAATTCAATTTGGGGGAAAAGACGGAGGATTCTAAAGTAGTAAGGAAGATCCTTCGGTCACTGTCGGAAAGCTTCCGTCCCAAAGTGATGGCTATTGAAGAGAGCAAAAATCTTGACGACATTAAAGTCCAAGAGTTGATTGGTTCATTGCAGAGATATGAATTGTCACTACCAACGCAGAGGAAGAGCAAATCTCTTGCTCGTAAGACAATTGATGAGAAGGTAGTATCTTGTGACTCTTCGGTCACTGTGAAAAACTTCCGTAAATTCTTAAAACTCAAGAACAGTGGGAAATTTGGTAACAAAGGAAAATTTCAGAGTTCTGGAAAGGAGAAAAAAGAATTTAGAAGGAAAGATGGTAGAGAGCCCTAATCTTCACAAGGAATTACTTGCTTTGAGTGCAATGGACACGGTCACTTTAAGAAGGAATGTCCAAATTATTTGAAATCGAAGGGCAAGGTATATGCCACTACTCTAAGTGACTCAGATTCATCAAATTCTGATTCTGAGGATAGTTGTGACGGAGAAGGAAATTACTTCGCATTTATGGCTATTGAACATGTTGAGTCCTCAGAGGACCTGAATCAACTTGTACAAGAACTTGGAGAACACAGTGATAAAGAATCCATTGGGATTGTTGAAGAATCACATGCTGAAGAGGATGAGAATACAGCTAGTCTTCAAGAGAATTACACCCTACTCCTTGAAAAGTAGGGAGAGTATGCAAGGGTAGCAAAGGCAGCTGTGAAGAAAATGAAGAAAGCAGAGGAAGACTACAGAAGTCTCTTGGTCAGATATAAGGAGGCAAAGTGTGAGATTGAGACATTAAATGGTGAGCTATCAGAAGCTTACAAAAAAGTGAGATTTCTTGAGCAAGAGGTAGTGCAAGCACATGCCAAGATAGATAGGGTCTCCTCCAAGAAGCTTGAAGATGTTATCTCATCTCAAAAACATTTCTCAGACAAGTCCGGGTTGGGATATACTGGAGGGAGTAGCTAATCGGCCAATGTCACCAAAGAAGTGAAGTTTGTAAAGGCCATAGAGCCGACTGTAGAAGAATCTATTCCTGAGAAAGTTAAAGTTGAAAAGAAGAAGAAGGTGGCTGATCAACGGGTGTTAAATAAGTCCCGTAATCAATTAGAAGCCAGATTTGAAGCTAGAGGAAGATCGCTTCCAAGACCACAACGGGGTCCTAGAATGAATCATGTTTGTCACCATTGCGGATTGCAAGGACATACTAGACCCAACTGCCATAAGCTGAGAGCATTGAACAATGCAAGCGCTCCTTGATCACGAGGAAGAAGAAATGACCGAAGGTCTTAGGGGGGGGATGAGCAACCAAGAAGTCAAAACAGTGATCCAGGAATGATGGACGTGATGAAGATGATTAGTGCCTTCACCACTTGCTTAGAAAGCTTCACGAGAAGGTTTGAAAGTCCTAACTCTCATACCCAATCCTTCAAGGATATCACCCCAAACACACGTGACGTGTGGGTGACGAAGGGTACTCATGCATAAGCATTACAACATGTCCATGCATTAATACTTCCCATGTTTTGTGAATATGCTTAGTTGTGTGCTTCTTGCGAGTTTTGAGTTGAAATTTTATCTATTTGTGTGTTTTTGTTTCAAATGTTTTTACATTGTTGTTTTTGATCAATCTTCTTTTTACTTTTGTGTCAAAAATCCAAAAATACATAAAAAGTAGAAAATCCAAAAGTTTGATTGACTTTGTTGAGTTTTTGTCTCAAAGCATGTTTTGCCTTGTACCTTTGTACTATTGGCTATGTGCATCTATGAGCTTAGCTTGTCTCTATTGCATTCATATCATTGTGAGAGAAATTTTGAAATCTATGTGACTGTTGTAAATAGATTTTCATCCTTGTCATGAATGATTAGTAAATGGTTTTGTTGATCTTGAGACATGCATAGACTTATGCCTATATATCTTCCCACCCTTTATTTCATTTTTTTGCTTAAAAAGCTCATCAAATGTAAATCTCCAAATAAAAAGAGATATTGAGTTGCAAAAACCTGTTGCACATACTAGTATTTGACTAGGAAAAAGGGAAAGCGACCAAAAATAAAGTGTATGATGCCCAAAAAGCCAAAGGCTAACTCATCAATTGAAATATCAAAAATTTCAGGCATCGATCTCTCAATGAGATGTATTGAATCAAAAAGATCAAAAGATATGATGTATATGGAGCCAAATGAAAAGCTTCAAAGTTATGTTATTAAATTTTGTGGGAGGTCATATATGCTTATTTCTATAATTGAGATGGGTCACATTATCTAATGCTAATTGTGTATGTCTTGGTTGAATTGATCATTGAAGCTTCACATTAGACTAAGGACTATCTCATCCTTGATACCTACACACATCACACATGTCTATGATCAATGAATGTCATATTCATTTGTGTGATTGTACTTGATTAAATGTGTTTTCACATGCTCAATCTTTGTTGATCAAACACAAAAAGATTTTTGAGTGTTTTTAGTTGTTTTTGGAAAGTATTTTGTTTTTACAAAAATGTCAAAATTTCAAAAACTGTTTTGCCCTGTTTTGGCGACTTAGTCGCGGGTTGGCCTAGTCGCATGACCCAATCGCGAGCCCACTCTGAGATTTTTCGCAGCTCACTGGCGGGTAAATGTCCTAGTCACGAAAAATACTAAGAATATTTTTCAAAATCTGAATTTTTATAATTCTCGAGGATCATTGTGGCGATTTGTTCGGGGGTGGAAGGTCCAGTCGCGAGGGGTACATAGAGATTTTCGTGATTCACCTCGCGACTCTCTCGCGGGTAGACCTTCCAGTTGCGAAAAACACTTAGAAAATTTTGGTCTTAAGTGTTTTGGCGGCTGACCCTGGCAACTTGGACGCGGCTTAAACCAGTTGCAAAAATCGCGTGTTTTGCGCTTTAAAGTCAGTTTTAAAAATTTTTTTTTTTTTTCAAATTTTCCCTCGAATTTTTGTGACTGTTCATCGTCTTCCCCACTTCAAACCTCTCTCAAACTCACCGTGTCACTCTTCGAAAAACCTACATTTCTGCACTTTTTCTACTCCAATCTTCAAGAAAAAGGAATGAGTTTTCTTTTTCTCACTTCATATTTCATGATTTGAATGTTATTTTTGAATATATGAGTTGCGTTGCTGTTTTGAAATTTGAGTGGTTTCAGATATGAGTTTGTTTTCTTGATTTGTGAGTTGGTTTGGAGTTTTTGCTAATTTCAGAGTTCATATTTGGATTTGGTCTATTTTGTTGTACAAATGTTGGTGCTTTCTTTGTTCTATGGAGTGTTTCATGGCTATATTGATCTGTGTGTATCATGCTCATGGTAGAATGTCACAATAACAGTTATTTGTGACTTTGTGTTATTCAGTGTTCACTTGACATTGAGTTGTAACCGAACAATCACCATTTTTGTTCACCTGCTTCATTCAATACTTCATTGTTACTTATGATTTTGTTTGGTACTGAACCTGGATCATGTTTGTGACTGTGTGAGATCTTTTTGGTTCACATTTTTATATCTGAATCTAATCAAGTTGCTATTTATACCTTGTGGTGTTGCATTTGGTTCTTTGCTGTGTGTCTGTTCTCTTGCAGATGTCTCGTCGATCCTCTAAAGGCAAAGACATTGTAATTGATGATCCATCAACCCCGATTGCTAAACGGACTCGACTATCGTCTCAGTCGTCTAGAGATTCTACCACTGAGAGATTTAGGACACCTCTTGATTCAAAGACCTACACAGACATTTTTAGAGAGGCTCTTCCCATTGTGGAACGAATAGTCAAATTTGATACCCTGGGAACAATGTTTATCCCTAAGATTTTTGAAGAAAGAGATTAGGTTGATTTGTTTGGGAATTTTGAGGATTAGATTGAAGAATTGGTTAAGGAATTCTACTTTAATGCCAGATACACCGGGGTAGAGTTGAAATGCTAGGTATGAGGAACAGAATTTTCCATCAATGCAGACTACATTGCTAAGGTTCTTTGCATCACCAGACTAGAAAATGTGGATCTAACTCCGTATGATGACAGAGTACTTCAGGTATAAGACATTCTTCAAGTTCTTGGGAGTGAACATGAAGTGGGAAGCAAAGGATCATCTATAGGCACTGCACAATTTACGCTTGAACTGACAACTCTAAAACTGATCATGTTCTCCAACCTCTACCCATTGTCAAACACTGCTTACATCAATCTTGGAAGAGCTCAATTTCTGTGTGACCTCATTTCCGGTGTTCCGATTGACATTTATGCCCACATATTTCAGATCATTGGGAAAACAGTGGCTCGATCAGCAGCATGAATAAATCTTCCTTTTTGTAGTCTCATCATGAAGATCATACTTCGTGAAGGTGTCAGTCCACCATCAGATGAAAAAATTGTGTCTCGTCCTCGACCAATATCTATATACACTCTCCAAGCAAGCAGGAGCCACTCCTTTAAAGCACCTAAGAGTGAACCAGTCACTCCATTTGGTCAAAGTTCAGCTACACCTGTGCAATCAACTGGCACCCCATTTGTTCCCCCTGGATTTCAAACGGCTAACCAAAGCCACTTGATTGAAAATATAGTTCATCGGATCTTCGATTTAGAATGGCTTATCCATTAAACCAACAACCAAGTTCAAATGCGTCTCACGGCCATTGAAACACAGTTGGATGCTATTCAACAAAAGTTGGAAGAGAGCCTTTAGCTATTCGTGACAAAAAGGGGGAGAGCGATAGCGTACAGTAAGGAGGAGAGCGACATAGGAAGGAGAAGTGTGCATACTGGAAGGGGGAGTTGTGTGCTTTAGAAGAGGAAGCTGATATACATTTACATTACATACTTTTGGATAGACTAACAAACTTATGTTTCCTGTTGTTTCTTGTTTATAACTATTTGTGTAGATATAGTTCTAATACTCTGGTTTTTATGTGATGTTATTAAGTTATGCTTTTATATGGTACTTTTGTAACATTTTGCTTTTGTAAGCTTTTAGGTTTTTGTACCCATGCTTTGTAGCTAATGTACTTGTTGCTAAATGCCATGCATTTTCTTTGAGTACATCACTCTTGTGCCTTTGTAGGATTTTGTTCTTAGATGCATACATGTTTTATGCATTGGTTGAGTGTTAGACATGCAAATGATACTCTGCAAATGCGCTTATCAGCTTGCATGTTCGGATGTTCATTCCTTGTGTGAATGAACATTGTGATTACTATTATATAGTGATTGCTTGTTTGGTCAAGCCATGGTTTATTGATTTATCCCATTTTAGTTGATCGCATTGTGCTTGCTTTATATGCATTACAAGTTTTTCTGCATACAGTGATCAAATTGTGTTGTTGTATTTCAGGAGGTACTTGTTCGTATGATTCAAGAGCTTATCAGATTCTAGAGTTAGGTGTGAGTGAGTTTTGTTCAACTGTTCCCAACTTACGCGTTAAGTCTAGAGTTTGTTGTAGGGTTTTGTCAAGGAATAGCCAAAGGGGGAGATTATAAGGTTGAATTTAATCAACCATTTTACTGGCTTTATTCCGTGCCAAATTTGCTTGTATTTTAGCAATTAGTAATCCTGTATTTAGGTGGGATTCATGTAAGGGTAGTGTGTGAGAGAGTGTGAAGAAATGTTCAAGATTGTGCAAAGATGCAAGGACTTGCGACTGAAACTTGCGGGTGGCTCGCAACTGGCAAGCTGCCAGATGAAGGTCACGTGTCAAGCATGCGGGAAGCTGAAGCGTCATGCCAGCTGTTGCACTACAGGACAAAAAGTCCAGAATGGTAATGCAGTTACCCTGCGGCTTGAACTCGCGACTCAGTCAAGTCACGAGGCCAAGCCGCCAGCCAGCTTTGTTTTGAAAAAATTGACTCTTCGCATTCCAAACACACACCACTATATATAGACCCTTATACCCACGAAATGTATAGAGCTTCCAGAGATAATTTTGAAAGAGAACCCTAGAGAGAAACAAGATTGATTAATCCACAATCTTCACCTAAGAGACTCTTTAAGTTCCTCTACTCTCTTCCTCTCCATTGTTACATCCTTGAGAGGTTATTACCTAAATCCTTTTCTCACTATACCCATATCTGTGAGAAGGTTATTTGGTGTTTTAGGAAGCAGTTTGGAAGGGACCAATTCATATTGGTTGATGCTATGGGCTATAGTGGAATCCGGTAAGCTAGAAAAGAAAAAGGTTTGGTGCAACCTCGTTGAAGCAAGAAGCTTGGAGAGCTTAGGTACATCGGATAAATTAGGCTTGGAGGGTCTATTTCTGTTCATGTATCCCAACTACATTTTCTAGTGGATTATTGACTACTTGGAGGGCGGCGGAGAGGTTTTACGCTGAGGGCTTCGGTTTTCTCTTCGATAACACATCGTGTGTTGCCCTTGTATTTGCATCTCTCTTCCCTTTACCTTTAACATTTAATTATTGCTGTGAGTATGATTATTTATGGTTTAAATTGTTTATCAATTTGGTTATTAGCTTATGTTCATGTTCTGCATATTTATTGTTTGACATTAAGCTTGAATTGATAATTTTGTAATTGGGGTCTAAACGTTCAAGGGTATTTTATACACATTTTGAACATTCAGATACCACTGTGGCAGGGTCAGTTTCTGAAAGTATGAGCAAGGAAGCCGGAAATTTGGCTAGCACTAATGGGGTTGTGCAGAACCAAGAAGATAAAGATGTTCAAAATGGTAAAGCAGATGATGTAGTTAGGTCAAAAGGACAGCTTATCCAAGAAGAAGAGAGAGAGAAAGGTAAAGTTGGGCTATCAGTCCATTGGAAATATATCACTATGGCATATGGAGGAGCTCTTGTGCCATTTATATTGCTGGCACAAGTTCTCTTTCAGATCCTTCAAATTGGAAGCAATTATTGGATGACCTGGGCAACTCCTGTCTCACAAGACTTAAAACCTGCAGTTGGAAGCTCTACCCCAATGATTGTCTATGTTTCTTCGGCCATTGGAAGTTCTTTTTGCATCCTTGTGAGATTCTCGCTTCTTGGAACAGCTCGGTACAAGACTGCCAGTCAACTCTTCAGTAAGATGCATTACTGCATTTTCCGTGCACCCATGTCATTTTTTGATGCCACTCCAAGTGGACGAATCATAAGTAGAGTAAGTGGAAAAATGTGTTTGATGGTTCTTTTTCGGATGCTTTCTGGTTTAGTTTGCAACTTTTTAAATAAATTGCTTTGTCCTTCATTTTGAAGTAATTCTTTCTTCTTCTTCTTATCTCTCTCTCTCTCTCTCTCTCTCACACACACACACACACACACACACACATACATTCACACACAGACAGACATTGGCACACAGAAACATAAACAATCTTTCAGATAAATATAATAGTTTAAATATAATTATTAAATTAACTGTATGTTTCCTTGCAGGCTTCTACAGACCAAAGTGCAGTGGATTTGAGAATTCCATATCAAGTTGCATCATTTGCCCTCTCGATGATCCAGCTCCTTGGAATTATTGCAGTAATGTCTCAGGTTGCATGGCAGGTTTTCATTGTTTTTATCCCAGTGATTGCAACCAGTATCTGGTATCATGTATACCATCTGACTTTGTTAGAATATTGTCTTAAGAATTACTGAAAAATGGCTTGGTCACATGGTATCTCAGACTGCATAAACGACATTACCATTTGTTATCATGCTACATTTTTTTTTTTACATTTTGCGCATTACCATTTGTTATCATGCTACATTTTTTTTTTTCCAAATTTTGTGCATTGTACATGCTGCAAGATCTCATAGATTAAATGCTTTAATTGTATGCTGACACTTGCTGTCATTTTGACATGAAAATTCAATGAGTTTCTAGATAAATGAATACTTGTTGAACAATGGGTTTCCTTAAGATAGATGTTTGCCAAGTTGCTAGATTGTAGTGTATATTTCTGTGCCCTTTTTTTACATTTCAATTTTCAGAAAATTTTGGGTTTTAAATATGAAAGATCTACTAATTATAATCCTCCATCAAAACCCAACTCCCATTGTAATATTATAGTGTATTATTGTCATATTTTCTTGTGGAGAGAATTGTTCTCCCAAACTTGTAATCATGCAGCAATATTACTTACCTTCTGCACGAGAACTATCAAGGTTAGTTGGAGTGTGCAAAGCTCTAGCGATACAACATTTATCTGAAACCATTTCCGGCACAACAACCATCAGGAGCTTTGATGAAGAATCAAGATTTCGGTACAAAAGTATGAAACTAGCAGATGCAAATTCTTGGCCAAGGTTCAACATTGTTGGTGCAATGGAGGGCTTGTGCTTCCGCCTGGATATGTTATCTTCTATCACATTTGTTTTCCCCTTGGTTTTCTTAGTCTCTATTCCCAAGGGAGTCATTGATCCAGGTTAGTATTTACCATCTAGTTTCCTACTAACAGTCCTTGCTCTTGATTGAATCAATAAATGAACTCAAACCATACTTTTCTAATTGTCTTTCTTTTTTGTTTCTTTGCTTTCCTATCTCCTGATGAAGGCATCATAGGCTTATCTATGACATATGGACTTAATCTAAACATGTTGCAAATGTTGGTAATGTGAAATCTTTATCAAGTGGTGAGCAAAATTATATCAGTGTAGAGAATTTTTCAATTCACTAGCATCCCAAGCGAGCCACCACTTGTGATAGAAGAAAGTCGGCTAGATCATTTTTGGCCATCACATGGAGAAGCTGATATTTGCAATCTCCACGTCAGTTCTTAGTTTTTTTTTTTAATCACCATATAAAATTATATTATGTATAGGGTTTTCCATGACTATGATGTTTGTTATATGTATATAAATTAATGCTTATGGTGCAATGTAGGTACAATATGCCCTGTACATGCCACTTGTATTATGCGGCTTCACATGTACCTTCCCGTTTTGTCATTTTTCCTAACATGGCAGCACTTCCTTAAAGCTTCTGCTATTATATATAGTATTAGATTTTCTCTTTGTTAAATTTGTTTGTAAAGTGGCCATGCAATGCCTTTATGATTTGTGGTCAATGGGTGGCATTTGCTTTTATTTATTTACTTTTTCTGATTTATTCATTGCCTTAAATTTTTCCCCTTGAATTGTTTTAGGCTTTGGAAAAGTGTCAACTTGGAGATAAAGTTAGGGAGAAAGAAGGAAAACTAGATTCCACTGGTTTGTCATTTCAGCTTCTTATGTGGAATATTATTAAACTATGTAATGGAAACATAATACTTATATTCTTAGGGATGCTGCAGTTAGTGAGAACGGAGAGAATTGGAGTGTGGGTCAGAGGCAGTTAGTCTGCCTTGGCCGTGTGCTGCTCAAGAAAAGTAAGGTATTGGTGCTTGATGAAGCTATTGCATCTGTTGATACTGCTATGGATAATCTGATTCAGCAAACCCTCAGTCAATATTTTTCCAACTGTACAATCATTACCATTGCACATCGAATAACTTCCGTTCTTCATAGTGACATGGTTCTGTGATAGGCCACAAACTGAATGACCCCTTGTGATTAAACTAATTAATTAATTAGCCAAGTTATTAATTAATCAATTTATCATGCAAACGCGTGGAAGCACAAACAAATCACCAACAAACTAAATAAGCAGTGGAAAATAAATAACACAGTGATTTGTTTACGAATGGGAAAAACCCTAACGGCAAAAACCCCACAAGGTGATTTTCAGGTCACCACTCCCGAAACTCTATTATTATCAAATCAAGCGGTTACAAGTAAAGGAATCCCAAGTACCTTACCAACTTATAGTTGAACCCTTACCCTAATATCCAATTGGACTTGATCTGTAGTGACAGTTCCCACTTTTGATGTACGGCTCCCAAGTGCGTGACTAACCAATGCGCGGATCCCAGTACGCGACTTCAAACACCAACTTAGAAGGAGAGGTTGGTTGCAAAGTTCTTCAGTTCATCCTACTCGATGAAGATCAAGAAGATGCTTTGTCATAAAACCCTTTGGTGCAAATACACAGCAACTTCTTTAGAGAAGATGAACTAGGTCAAGAACTTCATCTTTGATCACAATTTGCTTGAACAGAGATTACTCAATGCTTTTGCAACTTGTGTATACTTTGACGGCTCTTAAAACAATCCTTTTATATGGTTAGGGTTAGAAGAAAAGAAGGCCCAAAAACATATTCACGGATTCCAAGAAATCAGATCAGAAAATCTGACTTTTTAATTCTTGACAGATAGCAGGTGTCGAGGAGCTATCGAGCAGGTGTCGAGCTTTAATGATTTTGCACTTCAGCTTGTTTTTCTTGGACAGACTTGATGACTTCAATACTTGATCTTGAAACCTTGTTTCTTGAAGTATTAAAAACACTTAGAACTACCCAATTACAAGTAGAGTGCGTTTTGTTAAAGGATTAGCCAATTTACATAAATAAGTATGACATATGTTCTTAACATGTGAACCACATATGTTCTAACATTCTGCTACTAAATGATGGTTAGTTTGACCATATGACTTTCTCCTACTTCTAATGTTGTTTCTTGGTTTATATGATTTCATTGTAATCCTATGGCTTAGCAAATTTCTCTAAATCCTGCTGCAGGGCTTATAGAGAAATATGATTCCACAAATAGATTGCTAGAAAACAAGTCATCGTCTTTTGCTCAACTTGTAGCGGAGTACACGGTAAGGTCAAATTCTAGTTTTGGGTAAGTTAAGCGACTAAAGCTTATTTGGGTTTATTTGGACCGTGCTGAACGATATTGATGAGATTTTGTTGATCTGGCTAGTGGTTTCTGTGTGTTGTAGGCATATTGTACGAACAAATGGTGTACACTACTAAATATCAGATAATAAAAAATAGTAATAGTGTAGGTTGTAAATTTTTTGTTTGAAGTAAGCTACATGCTGGACTTGATTGATGGCATTTTATTCCTCCATACAGTTTTCAAGTGTATACGAAATGCATCTGTTTAAGGCTATGCTGTCAAATGGTAGGTTAAACGTAAGAGTTGTGCACTTTTAAGCAAAGGTTTAAGGTGCTTAAAGCCCAATCTCAAACACTTGGACAATCCTCTTCCTTTCTAATGTTGTCAAGAAAGAAAATTGAGGATTTTGTGTTTATAAATGAAAGGATGGAAAGCAAGCTCAATGGTTGGAGGAGCAAATATTTGTCTAACGCAGTTGCTTTATAATGAGCTTGACAAGGTTACTCTGATAAGATCAATTGTTCAAACAATCCCTTCATACACAATTTCAACCTTCCAACTGCCAATCTTGCTCTATAATAGGCTTGACAAGGCTACCAGGATGTTTTGATGGAATTCTGTTAAATCAGAAAGATTCTAACTTGTTTTGAACTTGTGGGAATCTGTATGACCCCCAGTACAATGTGGGCATTTAGGACTCAATAAGTTTGCTGAGATACATAGAGCATTTCTGTCCAAACTACCACGCCAAATGATCAATGCCATTGTCAAAAGCTTCTTTGAGGCAAACACTCCCGCAGAAATGTTGTCAATTTGGAAGGGAATTTTAGGTGCCAGGGAAACCATTTGAAGAGGAGAATGATTTGTAATTGCAGATGGGAAGAAACTGAATTTGTGGAAGGATCCATGGATCCTGTGGAATGAGGATTTTAAACCAAAAGCTAGTAGCCAATGACACCTCCAACCCTATGCTAGTTTCAAAGCTAACATTGCCAAACAACAAAGGTTGGGATAAATGGTGGCTAGAAAGCATAGTCAGTCAACAATCTGTAGATATATTTGCTGTATCCGTATCTCCACAACCGCAATTCGGTTTACTTGGGCATCAACTCTACCACTTCGTTGATCAATCTTTACAAATAGGTCAAGACATGGATGTCATTGCTCCTTGTGCTACCAACGAACCTCTTAGTTCCTGAATTTATGAGAGCAGTAGCACCAATTTGGCTTTCCTGCAGAGTGTCAAGAGCTTCTATTATGCTTTGGTCTCCATATGCGTGAACAACATTGTTGATGTGGGCCGTGTGGCTTGTATTGCCAAGCCCAAGTCAACACAAGTTTACCAAATACTTGTTGTATTAGGAGTCCAAGGTTGCCGAGCTAACATATATCCCTATATATATGTTATTAGTTACGGCAATAGGAGAATCTGAATAGCCTAGTAGGCTACAGCCGCATAAGAAAATAGAGAATTAGAGAGGCGGGTGTAATTGGGATTTGGGTTTCTTGAGAGTGTTCTTGTGCACTATTGTATTTTCTTATTTTTATAGTGAAATTTCACCGACGTCGCCGTGGAGGTAGGCGGTTTGCCGAACCACATAAATTCTTGTGTTTTTTGTGTGTGCTTGTCATTTAATTTCCGCTTGCTTATTGTTATTGATTTGAGTCTTGGAGTGTTAATTGCACAACAAACATCCACTTCATTCTCATACATGGATTAAAAATAAAAAATAAAAAAAATACAAAAGATGGGGTAATATGCAAAACGGGTCAATGAAAAAGGAGAAAAAAATAATGTTCAAAAAGAATAGAAAAAAGAAAGGAAAATACTTCAAATATCTATATTTACTTATTAATTTTTAGTTTATTTAGATGAATTATTTTTAGTTTGAAATACAAGAACTCTGATAAATTCTTGTTTGCAATGCTATCAAACCACTGCAATCCCACTTCATTGAAAAAGCAACTGGATGATTGCTTTCTGCCACAAAGGCAATTAATTATATATGCAAAGTATTAATAGATTTTCAAGAATTTACTTACAATTTTGCTTCATCTAAACTCATCCAAATATCATATTATCTCCCAATTGTCTTGATCATATGATGCTGTACAATATGTTAAAACAAAAAGGCTTGCAATTTGTATTGCAGCTAATCAATATTGGCTTCTCAGATTGCAAGAAAAATTTACAAACCAAATTTGTGTTCAAATACATAAATGTGTAATAAAAACCAATGATGTTTGGATCTTTCTATGATGGCCATAGCATGCACAAAATGTTTTGAAAAGAATCAACAGAACATGAAAGAGTGTTTGTCAAATTGTACAGGGAAAAACAGACTTGTTGCGTACAGATAAAATATAGTATCTATTCAATGAAACAGAACACTAAAAATTAGTACCTTTTACGTAGAAATTATAGTATTGAAAAATTCTATAATTTCATGATGTTTATCTAAAAAGGCTTAGTGCTGCATTATTTCAATTATTTTTACAAAAAATGGTTATGCAAAACTTAGAGAATTCATATTATAGCATATTTTGTAAAAACGCAACTAGAAGAATATTTTTGCAAGTATATATATATATATATATAGTTGGGGTGGGGGATTTAAACCTTGCATATCTCCGCTGAAAATACTAAGAAGTGTCAATCAATTAAATGACAAGACTTTTGACAAGTTAAAAGCATTGCTGAGCAAGCTCTCAAGAGATCAGCTAGATGGTCCGAAATAACCTAAAGTCTTCCATCATGAAGTCCAAGTATAGAAATCATTGTGCAACTTTCTTTCCCAACAAAGAATAGAATGATTTAAGATAAGTTTCAATGTCAAGTCTTCATTGTAAGCTTAGCCCCGATTCAAAGATTGGTCTAAAGAGTAATGCTATATACAAAAAATTTGACAACATTTTTTATATCAATTGAGTTGATAAATTTTTATTGATTCTTATCTAAACTCACTACTATTTTAATTTTTCTTACTTGCCATTAATAATCTGCCACATTAGTAGTTGTCATTTTTTTTTTTTTTGGTGTGTTTTTAGACTTTCTCTTGACCTAAATCAAAATGATGGTGGCAGCCTTCTCTTGAGGTCAGCTTTGCTGCCAATTTCTAACCGTGACAATTTTTTGTTTTTGAGAAAATTTCTAACAGTAACTTGGCCCTCCTAGTTTGACACAGTTAACTTGGCCCTTCCCTACTTTCTTGGGTACAAAAAATGAAAAAAAGTCCAATACCCAACAGCCCAAACAAAACCAAACTGAACATCAAGACTGCCAGACTTCAAACCCATCTCTCTCTCTCTCAAATGGTTTGGCTGATCGATCTCTCTGCCTTCATATTCTCCTTTCTAACGAGAAATTATTAGGTCCATTAGGGGACTGTTGATGTGGTCCCTGACTTCTTAACCAATAAAATGTTGTTATTTATGCAAATGTGACATCATCTGGTAATTTTTATTTTTTATTCCTTGTGCTAATTAGGAAGCTCACACATACATTTGCATAGATGATATCATCTTATTGGTCAGAGAGGACCACGTTAGTAGTCCTCCTTGTGTAAATAATAATTTCTCATTTCTAAGAGCAACCACTGATTCCGTCTATTTTACACAAAAACCTACTTTTTTTATTTTGCACAACCAATTTTACAAAACACCTACATTAGTCCATCTATTATACACTATATTTTATATAAATAATATTTTTATATTCTTTTTTTAATATTATTTTATCTACCCGTTTCTTTTTCCAATACTTCCTCTTCTTTCTTCTTCTTTCTTTTTCCTTATCTCTGCCTTTTCCTCTTTCTTTTCTTCCTCTTCTTTCTTCTTCTTTCTCTCACAGTTAAAACCCATAAGCACCAGAGCAAGAACTCCATCAACACCATAGCCATCGCAAGCACCACAACGCCTCTCCAATCCACCGATCTCTGTTAACCCAAAAGCACCATCACAAGCACTTCATCAACACCAATCTCCGTAAACCCACAAAACCGATCTCCATCAACACTGATCTCCATCAACCCATCACCGATCTCCATCAAAACCGATCTCCATTAACACCGATCCACATCAACCCATCACCAATCTCCATTAACATTGATCCACATCATCGATCCAAATCGCCTCTCCAATCCACGATCCACAATCACTGATCACCAATCCAACGATTTTGTTCTAGTGGTTGATTTTTGATGTTTGTAGTTGATTTTTGATTTTGTGTCTGTGGGAGTGTGTGTATGAGGGAGGGTTAGTTTTGCAGATGGAGAAGAGAGAGAAGAAAAGAAGCGAATAAGAAATTATTAATATATTATATGCACATGCTATAGTAACCGTGTATATATGCATGGTTACTGTTCATTTACAAGACCATTGTGTATATTTAGACATTTTTACAAAGACTGATGTGGAGGAGTTTTGGGTTAAAATGTGCAAAATTGAGCACTTTTTGTATTTTACACATTTTTGCAACTACTGATGTGGTTGCTCTAACTGTTTCATCTATCGAGGACACCACAGTCATGGCCAAGCTCCTAGCCTCCTTTAGAACCGCCCTAAGAGGCTGGTCCACCACCATAGACTGCTGCAATTGGAAAAACGTTAACTGCAAGGGAAGCAACCATGGCACCTCCATCAACTTAGTTTCTTAGTCTCTCACGGGGACTCTTCCTTCCAATCTAGCTCAGCCCTCTCACCAAACCCACCACTCTTTCTCCAAGGCAACTCTCTCCCTAGACCTCTCCCTTCCCTTGGCAACCTTACTTCTCTCCAAAGTCTCTACCTTGACAACAATAATTTCGCTTCCATTCCTTCAAGTTTCTTCCAAGGACACAAAAACAGACCTTAACCTTGAGCCAAAACCTTAATCTTGCTCCTTGGACCATCCTCAGCGAGTTGACTTAGGCCATTATTTTAGTCACTTCTATGCTAGCAATGCAATCATTATTGAGTCTTTATCAGATTTCGTTGGATCCTTCCTCTGTCTTCAAGATTCTAACTTTCTTACAACAATCTCGATGAAAGTGGTGGTTTTAGGATTTTTTTTTATAAGATGGTCACTTAAAAAACTTAAATTATACAGAATTTAATAAGTAAAAAAACTTGAATATATCAACGTATAAAAAAAAAAGAAAAAAAAAAGACCCAAATATATGAATTATTACAACTTTCTATTAACAAAGAGAAGAAAAAAAGATGAGTAAGATAAGAGCAATAAAGTAAGAGAATTGTTGGATCCAAATTAGATTTAGTAACAGCTTACCACATAGGATTTGGTGTGAAATTATTGTAAATAAGTTGTAGACGTAGCATTACTCTTATTTTTGTTAAACTCAAATTATTGTGATTTTCAGGTTAGGGTGTTCAATAATTTTTTTAGGAAGATCTTAATAGGTTAGTTTAGTAAATATATATATATATATATATATATTTGCAAGTTAGGGTGGTCCTTTGACCACCCTTACATCAATGTGGAGCCGCCAATGCTCAATGGCACTTTACCTAAATCCTTAAGAGGATCTAGGATTCAAAACCTCTGGCTCAACAACCAACAAAATGGCTTTCAAATCTAAAGTGGATTTACTGGTCTGACCAGGTTAACCATGAACCGCTAATGAAATTGTTTATTTATTTATTATTATTATTTTTATGTGAGAATTGGGCATGTAAGAAATGTGGAGTATTATTAAATTTATATTAAAATTTAATGATTTAGGTAGTGTTTAGATTGAGGGGGAAAGGAGGGAGAGCGGAGGAAAATAGAGGAGAGTTGACTGAAAATAAGCTAATTTTGGGCCAAATTTACTCTACTCTACTCCTTCTCGCTTCCCCTTAATCCAAACAGACTGTTATAGTTATAAACTTCTATATCATCTCTCTCTCAATGTATTAAATATAACTAATTTTATTTTCATTGCTAAATTAACTTGTGATTTAAGAATAATTCCTTTGCATAGAAATTTACTATTTATGAGTTTTTTTTTTTTTAAGTGATTTTTATTTGATCATAACAATTTCTACTTGAATGATTATTATACAATATTTTTTTATGCTTATTTATGTTGTACTATTTTCTATTAACCTTATAATGTACTATTTTATGATAACCTTATAATATCATGAAAATTTATTAGAAAGTTTGTTTCAATTTTTAAAGATACTTTTAGTCAATTTTTCTAATATTTACAAATTTAATACATTTATTTTATTTTAATTAATTCAAAATTAATTATAACATCATTACTGTTCACCTCAATTGAATCTCAATCCAACCTTAAAAACCTTGGACCTCCCCTTTTACCAGTTTTTTGAACGATTTGAGTCTGAAAACCATGATTAAGTTCTCCACTTAAATTCAATCATGTGATCTTAGAAGCTATAAATGCTCACAAGAAAATGCATTGGCCAATAAGCCAATAAACCATATATTTGTACTCCATCAACCAATAAGCTCTATGCTTGAATTTAATCCAGAAAACTAAGTTATAACACAAAGAATTATACCTAAGTATGTTTCATGTCAATATGAATTGTATAACCCCGATACATCCGGCCTAAAATGAATTGAAAGTTAGACCCAAGGGCATTGTAGTTAGTAGGTCATATACAAAACTACGATATCCCTTGTTTCCCAGTGTACACGCTTTGAGCATTATAAAGAAAAGTTTATCAAGGACCTGCTGCGAAAATGGACTGAAACGTTTTGTATTGCCAGATCTTTTTGGGGTAATAAATCTTAAGAGCAGTCAAGTCATTGGATTCGTTGGAACTCTTCATCAAAATTTAAAGCAGAATACGCTATTTGTTTCTACAATTTACATTATTCACGGTGAGGCTTTTGTGGCCAATTCTTAAGAGCAGTCAAGTCACTGGTTAGTTGGAACTCTTTATCAAAATTTAAAGCAGAATACGCTATTTGTTTCTAAGAGCAGTGAGGCTTTTGTGGCCAATTCTTAAAAGCAGTCAAGTCACTGGTTAGTTGGAACTCTTTATCAAATTTTAAAGCAGAATACGCTATTTGTTCTAAGAGCAGCGAGGCTTTTGTGGCCAATTCTTAAGAGCAGTCAAGTCACTGGTTAGTTGGAACTCTTTATCAAAATTTAAAGCAGAATACGCTATTTGTTTCTACAATTTACATTATTCACGGTGAGGCTTTTGTGGCCAATTCTTAAGAGCAGTCAAGTCACTGGTTAGTTGGAACTCTTTCTCAAAATTTAAAGCAGAATACGCTATTTGTTTCTACAATTTACATTATTCACGGTGACTAAGAGTAGTGAGGCTTTTGTGGCCAATTCTTAAAAGCAGTCAAGTCACTGGTTAGTTGGAACTCTTTATCAAATTTTAAAGCAGAATACACTATTTGTTCTAAGAGCAGCGAGGCATTTGTGGCCAATTCTTAAGAGCAGTCAAGTCACTGGTTAGTTGGAACTCTTTCTCAAAATTCAAAGCAGAATACGCTATTTGTTTCTACTATTTACATTATTCACGGTGAGGCTTTTGTGGCCAATTCTTAAGAGCAGTCAAGTCACTGGTTAGTTGGAACTCTTTATCAAAATTTAAAGCAGAATACGCTATTTGTTTCTACAATTTACATTATTCACGGTGAGGCTTTTGTGGCCAATTCTTAAGAGCAGTCAAGTCACTGGTTAGTTGGAACTCTTAATCAAATTACGGCTCATTTGGATGGTTCCACAAGTCCAAGAAGACTTTTTGACTGAATAAATGCTTGGAAGTTTATAAGGGCATTTACATTCGCTGGTGCAAAAATTTCTATCTATTTTAGTGTAAGGACTTATTTTATTTACTTTATACAACAATTTTTCAAAAACACACATATCAAATTATCTAGTTCATACTACATTTTATTATACTACTAAATAATAGATTTACAAGTGAATAGTAACGGCCATGTAAATATACATAGTAATTGTGACAGCAATGTAAATATACACATTTATAAACTGATTGATGTGGATAGTTTTTGGACTTAAATATATAAATTTGACATATTTTTCTATTATAAATGCATTGATATTAGTGCTCTAAGGTTTCAAGGTAGACTCGTGGATTTGGATAAATATAAATGGGAAATGTCTTTTACACACACACACACACACACACATATATATATATATATGTTAACACACACAATACATATGCACATGTTATTGAACTAAGAAGTCACGATTTCTATGCAAAAGTAGTGTGTATAATAGACATTACTCAATTTAAATTATTGAGTATAAATGTGTTAGTGAGTTTCAAGTGTAGAAAATAAAATAAAAATTTAAATAATTTTTTGATACATCGATAGTTGGTTGTAGGGGAATTTAAATCTTAAATACCTTCATTGGGAAAACAAAGAAGTGTCAATCAAAGTTTTGAATTCCATTCCAGATGTCATTTTAGGTTGATCATGGGAACGGAATATTCTAGTATCGGTGTGGGCCAATGCACCGTTCCAAAGTTACGTGCTGGATACATATATATTATTATAAATAAAAGTATACTATAAATAAATTTAAAAAAGTGTTTTTTTTTTTGAAAAAATCCTAATAAAATGAATCAAATTGGACTGAATAAAGTAATATTAATATTAATTAAATCCAAAGTTTAGTAATTAATTAATACTTTGTCCTGGGATTGAATTATATGTATGCAATTCCATGATAAATTATATCCTCGATCAATAGTGTTACAAGACATTATTATATTTAATTTGGACTGAAATTAGAACAACTAAAATTAAGAGTTCATCACCACGCACCCTTAGTGCGGTGGTCATTCCACGAATATAAGTGCTTGTGGGGTGTGGGGGCAAGGGTCGGGGTTCAAGTCTCCAAGAGTGAATTTCACACAAGTGCTTGAGAAAATATGGCAAGTTTTTATTGGTGGAGTATAGAGTGGAACATGAAAAGTGGGATAGAAGATTTGGACTTATACAACATCACTCTCACATCACATTTACATGTACCTTATCTCAAGTCCTTCATGTGAGATCCCAAAGTAACGTAAAGCCACCTCTTCGCTAAATTGACAAATTGGTGATCATTATGAAGTTGTAAAAGCTAGAAATACCAAAATCTTATCCAAATGATAATGAACGTTATCCAGTTGAAACCTCTTTCTTTTGTTAGGTACCCAATTCCTAGGAGTTTTTAATATCTCTCTCTTTCTCTCTGTTCATTGAAGCATAGCAATGGATTTGCTTCACAAATTCTTGAAAATTGTACTCCTTCCTATAACTCTCACCGTGTTACTGCTCTTCATGCCACCATTTCTTTTTCTCAAGTTTCTTTGGTCCTTAAAAAGATCCATATATAGAGAAAATGTGGCTGGTAAAGTCATACTCATCACTGGAGCTTCTTCAGGAATTGGTGAGGTAATCTTTTTATATGTATATTTAGTCATACCAATAATTTTCTAAATTCTATTTCAAATAAAAATTTTCTAGCAATTTAAAATAAATTAATATTTAGTTTAATTACTTTGATTATATATCATAATTTTAAATTTTGATATTATAAAATTTACACATTACATACCTTACTTGGATGAAGTAGCTCAATAAATTTACCTATTATACTTCACAAAATTAATGTGTTTTTTTATTATATGATTCATTAATTATTAATATAATTTTAATTTATTTATATATAATTTTCAATTAAGTCGTACATCGCACATACATTATAATAGTTTTCAATAAAATTTGACACAAAATGACATGTTGTGATTGTTAGAATTGTGTAGTTAAATTATTAAATTTACCATGTCCCAATATCTTAAACTTTTGGGAGAATAAGAGATTTAACATGGTATTAGAGCGGCCCATGTCTCTTTTGCTCTACCTCCCTTTTAAAATCCCACTTGTTAGACCTTATCTATTAAAAAGGTAGTTTTGGCCCACAAGTGAGGGGAAGTGATGGAATTTGTGGTTAAATGTTTTAATTTATTATATCCCAATAACTTTAGCTTTTGGGAGAATCGGTACATAATTTAACATTGATTAGTACTAACAAAATAAAGCGATGTCAATGACTCAATGGTGGAATATTGTAAGAGTGAAGTTACTTCAATCACAATATCATGTGAAAATTTTAAGCTTATAATTTTTTATTTTTTATTTTTTAACTTTTCAAACTCTTTTACTATATTTTTAGCTTTTAGCATTAATAATCCACATCCGCTTATCTATGTCATCCATTCAAATATGTAGAACAAAAAAAATAAAAGTTCTAATAAACACTATATTTCATTATAATTAGTGGTTTCTAAGACCTCATGAGATTTTGGGTTTGAAACCTCTTGTCAACGTCTTGGCGACACCCTTAAGGGATTCCTCCCTATAATAAACCGGTGTGTGTGGGGCGAGGAGACTGCATACAGCCGAAGGAATAGTTAGATACTCAAAGAGGTTTAGATATCCTTGTTTTTAAAAAAAAAATCATCAATTTATTAATTTAACACATTTCTAGTGTCTTGTCACTTGACTATGAATGGTTTTACAAATAATTAATACAAACATTTCTCGTACCACTACATAGACTTGGCCCTAGTGAAAAATTCTAGTTGTACCTTTGTTAATATATAGATTGATCAATGATAGTAATGTGACATTAATTTTGTGGGTTTGAAGTATGTTGCTTATGAATATGCAAAGAGAGGAGCTCGTTTAGCCCTTGTTGCTAGAAGAGAAGATCGTCTTCAAGCAGTGGCAGATAGAGCCCGTAAGCTAGGGTCACCAGAGGTCGTTGTGGTTTGTGCAGATGTTTCCAAGGTTGAAGAATGTAAGCAGTTTGTTGAGGAGATAGTGAACTATTTTGGACGATGTAAGTGTCTTATTTTTTGTTTTCACAATGTCTTAACTCAAATGACACATTCTTCCCTTGTAAAAGTAAGTTAAAGGATTATATCGTGAATTCAATACCTATTGAGTGCATGTGTATATAATTAACTTATCAATAAATAATATTGTGCGATGTGTTTTCATTTTCTATATATTTTTGTGAAAAAATAAATAAAAATTGTAACTCATGTGTTAAGGTTGGTGTGGTTTTTGGAACAGTGGATCATTTGGTGAACAATGCTGGGGTAATACAAATACGCTTGTTTGAAGTGTTCACCCAATTCTCTGATATTGCTTCAGTTATGGTAATAAAACCAGCATGCATGATTGAACCTCTATCCTACTTTCTTAACAGTGATTGTTATTAGAATTTAAGAATATATAGTGATAGCTATTGTGTTTTAGATAATGTCAATTGTTAATCATACAGAAACACCAAAATATTGAAAATTAACGCATGTCTAGGCTTACTGTTAACTGTATTAGGAATCTTTGCAATTAACCTTTAGATCTAAATGAAGTGTGAAAACACAAGAGCTGTTTAGACCCCTAAATAAAAAATTACAACTCGGTTAATTTTGCTCTAACTCAAACTAAATGCGGAATAAAGTAAATGCGAGCAAACAAACAATAAACTAATCTAAGCCATATTCATCAAATATCAACAATAAAATGAAAGCTAAAAGAGTAGGGAAGAAGGATGCAAACACAGATAACACCGAGACGTGTTATCGAAAAGGAAACTGAAGTACTTGGCGAAAAACCTCGCTGCCGCCCTCCAAGCGGTAAATTGATCAACTAGAGAATAAGTTGGAGTACATGAATAACAAAAGACCCTCCAAGCCTAGTCTACCCCATGTACTTGAGCCCTCCAAGCTTCTACTACCAATTGCCTTGACAAAGTCTAGTCTTCTCTAGCTCTCTGGATCACGCAATTCAGCTCGATTGCATCCACAAAAAAAAATGGCTTCTTCCAATGCTTCCCAATAGCACCAAAACCTCACTTTACACTCAGAATGGGTGTGGTAAGTGTTTGGGCTATTAACCTCTCAAGGATATGAATATGGAGAGGTAAGAGTTGAGGGAAACCATAATGGATTGTGTAGAGGATTCTAGGTATGAAAATCTTTAACTCTCAAGGGTTATGGCTAGGGTTTTCTCTCTGAAAAGCACTCCTCTCAATATGTGAGTAATGATGGTATATATAGTGTGGGTGAAGACATAGTTGAGTAGATATGTCAAAATAGCAAAACAGAAAGTTTCGCAGGTATCTCACAGGAAGGCCTTACCCTCGAAATACTCGCAAAAACCAGTTGTCATGACTTTTTGCATTCTAGTCATGTGCTGTGCACATGGCTTCACTTCGCAGGAAGTTTTCTCGTGAGCTACCCGCAAAAACTCCTTTGATCTTTAATGTTGTCTTGAGTCTTCACACTATTTCTCACACATGGTATACACTAGAATCCTACTTAAAATACAGGGTACATAAGATTGAACAAAATTACAACCAAATTTGGCATGGAATTAAAGCCAACACAAAATAGTTGTAAATAAAAACTTTACAATCTCCCCCTTTGGCTATTCCGTGACAAAACCCCTAAAACAGACTCTAGACTTAAACGTGAGTTTGGGAACAGTGGCAAAACTTATTCACACCTAATCTAGAAGTTGTGAAGCACTTGCATGTATAGACTTGTCTCTTGAAATACTTGCACACAAACAAAACTTTCATTAAGCTTATGACAAGTTGAATACAAAGTACGTATAAAAGCAAGTAAAATGCGATCAATGTAATAAACAATATATAAACAATGAAGCATAACTTGATCAAACAAAAACTGTCATTAAAGAATGACTACACTGAACATTTAGTAGGTAAATGATTAACTGGACATGCATTGCAATTAAGAGCAACGCAGAAATCAATTGCATGTCCAACACAGAACCAATGCAAAATACAAGAAGTATTTGTACCAAGGATACACAATCCAACAAAGGCACAAGTGTGTAGTACCAAAGATAATGCAACATAATCTAAAAGTACTTAAAAATGTTACAAAGCAAAGATACAAAACACAAAGTACTAAATATAAACTGAAGTTTTAAACTAGAGTACTTTAAAGCTTTAAAAGAAAGTAATGTAAATATCAAAGAGTTAAAAAGACTATAAAGATAAATGAGCGTAGACTACTAAAACACCACCAAAATGAACCAATGTCTATGGAATGTAATGCTATGCTCCCCCTCAAAATGTAATGCTATGCTCCCCCTCAAATTGTGTATCTCCACCTCAAACTTTCTCCTCCTTTTTGACCGGAATGGCCAAGGAGGCTAGAATTGCTCAGATTTTGATTCAGATCCCTTTTGTTGTTGCCGCTGCTCCATCATCATGTCTTCAATCTGAGACGATAGCGTAGTAATCTGGCCTTCGATATAGGTAAACTAATCCGAGGTGTGCTGCACATGGGATTCCAGCATACCATACATCTGCTCAACCATTGCAATGAGATGATCAAGTCCCCGTGCTTGTGTTTGGGAAGATGGTTGTGCAAAGACCTTCGAGGTGGATGTGAACCTGTCAATCTCTTCCTTTGTGTTCCCACCTTCTTCCTCAACATTGTCCCTTTGGATTTGAGAAATGCCGGTTTTTGGTCCTATTATGTGGGCTTTGCTTCGGGTCATCGTTTGAGCACCAATCGGATAGTCCCTTTGCATGATGGTAAGACCGCTTGGAATCTTTAGCCTTGTTTTTGCTATGAGAGCCATAATGAGACTTGGGAATGGCAAGATTGTTCTTGAGTTCCTCTTGGTGATGCTTTTGGTTAGTAGGTAGTATATGTGACCGCATATGTCGATCTCCTTATGTGTGAAGAGCTCATACAGGAAAATAATTCTTGGTCCAGACAATGTGGTCAAGTTCATCACCGAGTAGGGGTTGTGGATCATTATATAAGCCAATGTCCTCATCTCCACGGTGAAAGGAATTGTGTTCATTGACTTCTTTTTGAGAAAGCCACCGAAGAGATTCGCCATTAGCTCAAGAGAATCCAATCTATCATCATATTGTATAGAAATTTGTTGAGATGGTGGACAAACTTCTAATACCTCTTGAATGGACTCCCTTGTGATAATGAATTCTCTTTGCCTCACCCAACAGTTTATGCGCTCCCCTTCCATGAGGGCATTTGCAAAGAATTCCCTTATGATGTCGGCAAAGACATTCCCACTTGGGTTCAACAGCTTTGTCCATGTCCTCTCCTTGAATACCTCAGGAATGGAAGTGTTTTCAAGGGTCTCCATTCTTACAACCCTTTCCATAATGATCGTTGCCTTTTTGTAGAAGTCATTGTAGGCCATGTTTGCCTCAATGCTTTGGAAATTCTCTGAGTCCAAGCAGGGATGCTTTGATGATTTCTTTGTGGTAGAATGCTTAGAAGGAGACATCTGCGAAAACATTCACAAAGCATAAAGGAACAAGTGCAAAAACATAGAACAAAAAACACAAACTTGATTAGTACCATGTTAGTCCATAAAACAAACACAAAGTCCAAAAAAAAAAAAAAAAAAAACATAAACAATGTCACCAAATCATTTTGTAAGAGCTAAACATGTAATAACATATATCTAGCATGATTGACATGCAAAACATGACAAGTGAACAAGTGTGTGCATCAAGTGTACATGTGGTGTGCCTATGTGATGCATGTGCAAGGCATGACGAAGCACATTTAGGTCAAAGTGTGTAAAACACACAACCAATGATCAAAACATGATAAACATGTATAATCATGGTAATCCCCAAAGTTTGGTACTCATTGGAGTCCAAAACAACACCAAAATGTCTTTTGGGCATTTTATCAAACACTTGGTGTGCACCAACACAACTAGCATGTAAAGAATGCATGAACATGAGTGAATCTTGCCTAAATACATGTTAAAATGCCACAAAAGGCCAACACAAACACAAACAAACCAAATGGGACAAAGCCTAATCAAGAAATTGAAAAGTTTTTGACAAACTTAAAGTTTCCCAACCCTTGTTCAAATCAAACCTAACTGAAGCAGAACCTAGAATCTAAGGCATATTCGAAGTAAATAAATAGAAAAGATTGAATAAACATACCTTAGAGATGATTTTGAGAAGATTGCACTTAAGATTTGATTGGGTTTTTGAGTGAAAATAGGTTTTGGGTTGAGAGAGGCTCGAGGGAGGCAATGTGAAGGAAAACAATTGTGTTTGAAAAACTGTCTTTATCAGCCCTTTAAAATTGAAAACATGCGTTTTTTGCGGGTTAGCTTCTCACAAAGTTACTCGCAAAAAATGCCTCTGAAGCACAAAAATTTTCACGGGTAGCCTTTAGTTGCGAAATAGTCGCGAGAGTTTTTGTCTAAAGTTTGGTGTTTTCATCCTTTGCCTAGCCCATTTTCGCGGGAAGAGCTTACTCGCGAGCTTTTTGTGAAAATGCCTCTGAAGGAGTTTTTGATGAAAAACATGAATAATGCAATTTGAACAAAAAATCAAAACACGAAAGCATAAAAACACTTTCAAAAACATATAAAATACTCAAAAATCTTTTTGGGTTTGATCGATAAGCAATTGAGTACACACATCACATTTGAACATGTACAATCACACAAATGAAATAAGCATTCATTGAACAAAAGTCTTATGTGTTATGTGTGAGTATCAAATGTAAAATAGTCCTTAGTCTAGAGCGAAACTTCAATGATCAATTCAATCAAGTCATACACAACTAGTACTAAGTCAAATGGTTTATCTCAATTATAGAAATGAACATATATGACCCCCCATAAGAAAATGATTACATAATTTTGAAGCATTTCTTTTGGCTTTAATCAACTCATAACTTTTGATTGTTTAAGAACAGTATATCTCATTTTAAGATCGATGCCTGAAAATATTTGATATTTCAATTTTGAGAGTAAGCCATTGGCTTTTTGGGCACCATACATTTCAATACAAGTTACTTTCCCTTTTTCCTAGTCAAATACTAGTATGTGCAACGACTTTTGCAGCTCGTTATCTCTTTTCGAGATTTGACATTTGTTGAGCTATAAAGCAAAAACATAAAGATGTGGGAAGATATGTAGGCACAAGTCTATGCATATATCAAAACCATCAAGAATATTGACTAATCATTCATGACAAGCTTGAATATCGATTTACAACAATCACATATAGATGTCAAGATTTTCCCCACAAAGATAGATGTGCATACATAACAAGCTAAGCTCATAAATGCACAACGCCATTAGTACGAAGATACTAGGCCAAACTGACATGTGATATACATAACACAAGCGATCAAACTTTTTGGAGATTTTTCAATTTTTATGGGTTTTTGAATTTTTCAACACACTAAAAAACATAACATGAAAAGTAAGATCAACAAAATAAGAACAATACAAGCTTGAAAAGAAACATGCTAAAATAAAAAATATAGGCGAACAACCAACCAACCATAGACACAACATATAGGAAGAATTAATGCATGGACATGGTTTAATGCTTATGCATGTATACCCTTCTTCACCCACACGGCACGTGTGTTTAGGGTGATATCCCTAGAGGATTGGGTACTAGAGCTGTGATTCTCAAACCTTTGATTGAAGCTTGCCAAACAAGAAGTGATGGTATCTATTATCTTCATCACATCACCAAAACCGAAATCAGCTTCTCGCCTTTTTGGTTGATTGGTGTTCCAATTCCTTTTTCCTTTTCCTTTTAGCCTTTGAGAATTTGCTTTCTTCAATGTGTGAAGTTTATAGCAGTTAGGTCTTGTGTGTCCTTGAACTCCACAATGGTGGCAAAAATGTTAAACTTGAGGACCTCTTTGAGACTTTGGGAGAGACTTCACGTTAGCCTTTGGTTTAACCACAAATGGTTTTTGAGGTTTTGTCAAAACCTTTTGAGCATTTCCATTTGGTTTTTTTTCCACCTTCACATTCTCAACACTTGGAGTCACTGCCATTGGTTCTTTAGCCTTAACAAACTTCATCTCCTTGGACACATTGGCACTTGAACTACTCTTTCTAGTATATCCTAAGCCGCTTTTGTTAGAAGCAGGCTTTTGATGAGCAAGCACTTCATCAAGCTTCTTGGAGGCAACCCAATCCACTTTGGCATTAGCTTGAATCACATAAAACTCAAGAAACTTGATCTTGGAGTAGGCTTTAGTTAGTTCTTCATTCAGCGCCTCAACTTCACACTTCGTTTCTTTATACTTCACGAGTATGCTCTTGTAGTCTTGTTTAGCTTTCTTCATTTTTCTGATGGTTGCCTAAGCCACTCTCACATACTCTTCGGTCTTCTCAAGAAGAGAATTATAGGATTCTTGCAATCCCTTTGTTCCTTCGTCTTCATCATCAGATTCTTCCTTAATTCCTATAGACTCTACTTTGGTGTACTCATCGATTTCTTCCACTAGAAGGCTTAAATCTTCCGATGAGTCCACGGATGCAATGGCCATACATGTGGAGTAATTTCCTTCTCTGTCACAACTTTGTTTCGAATTTGAATTGGAGCCATCTGAGTCACTAAGGGTAGTTGCAAAAACTTTACCCTTTGCTTTCAAATACATGGGGCATTCTTTCTTCACATGCCAATGCCCTTTACACTCAAAGCACGTGACCATTTGAGATGGAGAGGAATCTTTGGAATCCTTCTTCTTGAAGTCTTTCTTATCCTTCTTGAAATTTGAGAATTTGCCCTTCTTAAACGACTTCCCATCTCTCTTGAACTTTAAGAACTTACGGAAGTTCTTAGCAAGGTACGCCACATCCTTTTCAACCTCATCCTCATCTAAGGAGTCTTGAGCTTTCAATCTCTCATTGATTGTCTTGAGAGCAAGAGATTTTCTCTTCCTTTGTGATGGTAGAGATAGTTTATATTTTTGAAGAGAACTGATGAGTTCTTGAATTTTAATCTCATCAAGGTCTTTGCTCTCTTCAATGGCAGTGACCTTTGCATGGAAGCTCTCCAGCAATGATTGTAGAATCTTCCTCACAATCTTGGAGTCCCCTGTCTTTTCTCCCAAGTTGAATTTCCCAATCACCACTTCATTTAGCTTCCCATAAAATGAGTCGAATGACTCGTCTTCACTCATCTTCAGCTCCTCGAAGCATGTGGTAAGTATTTGCAACTTGGTGTCCCTCACCTTTTTGGTGCCTTCATAGATTGTCTCCAGGATTTGCCATGCCTCCTTGGCAATTGTAACATGAGAGATCCTGTGAAATTCGTCAGGAGAAATACCACAGAAAATAGCATTTAAAGCCTTGCTATTAGCGTTAGCTGCCACAAGGGCTGCCTTATCAAATGAAGATTTTGCGGCCTTCGGCCTAGTCCATCCTATCTTGATAGTGTCCCAAACACTATCATCGATGGAACATAGAAATGCCCTCATACGGACTTTCCAAAATGCATAATTGCTCCCTTCAAAGTATGGAGGAGCATTAAGCGATTAAGATCGATCAATCTCAAAAAGGGTCTAGGATCACACTTAGGTAATGAAACCATAACAAGTGCACCCGCTCTGATACCAATTGAAAGCTCGAATTTGTGTGAAAACACTAGAGCTGTTTAGACCCCCAAATAAAAAATTACGGCTCGGTTAATTTTACTCTAACTTAAACTAAGTGCGGAATAGAGTAAATGCGAGCGAACAAACAATAAACTACTCTAAGCCATATTCATCAAATATCAACAATAAAATGAAAGCTAAAAGAGTAGGGAAGAAGGATGCAAACAAAAATAACACTGAGACGTGTTATCGAAGAGGAAACTGAAGTACTCGGCGAAAAACCTCTCCGCCGCCTTCCAAGCAGTAAATCAATCACTAAAGAATAAGTTGGAGTACACGAATAACAAAAGACTCTCCAAGCCTAGTCTACCCCATCTACTTGAGCCCTCCAAGCTCCTGCTACCAACTGACTTGATGAAATCTTGTCTTCTCTAGCTCTCTGGATCATGCAATTTAGCCCGATTGCATCCACCAAACAAATGGCTTTTTCCAATATTTCTTAGTAACACCAAAATCTCACTTTACACTAAAAATGGGTGTGGTAAGTGTTTAGGCTATCAACCTCTCAAGGATTTGGATATGGAGAGGTAGGAGTTGAGGAAAATCATAATGGATTGTGTAGAAGATTGTGGGTATGACAATCTCTAACTCTCAAGGGTTATGGCTAGGGTTTTCTCTCTGAAAAGAACTCCTCTTAATATGTGAGTAATGATGATATATATAGTGTGGGTGAAGACATAGTGGAGTAGATATGTCAAAATAGCAAAATAGAAAGTTTCGTGAGTATCTCGCAGGAAGGCCTAACCCGCAAAATACTCGCGAAAACTAGTTGTCATGACTCTTCGCATTCCAATCATGTGTTGTGCACATGGCTTCACTTTGCGGGAAGTCTTCTCGTGAGCTACCTATGAAAACTCCTTTGATCTTCAATGTTGTCTTGAGTCTTCACACTCTTTCTCACATACAACCCATATATTGGAATCCCACATAAAATACAGGGTACATAAGATTGAACAAAATTACAATCAAATTTGGCACGGAATTAAAGCCAACACAAAATAGTTGTAAATAACAACTTTACACTAAAAAACAAAAAACCTTAATAGTGAAACAAACTTTCTTCATATTTTAAGCAAAATTTAGAGAATCATATTCCAATATTTACATATTTGTCAAAGTGAAATAGGTATTGTGGTTCAATTCAAATCCTTCAGGCTATTCACACCCAAATACAAAAAAACTTTGCAACAAAATTGCTAACCTTAGATTTCAAAATTTTAAACTATATTTTGTCTGAGTTTTACTCGCCCTAACTGACTCTAAATTCATGTTGTTAAGGACATAAATTTCTGGGGTTCAGTGTATAGCACCCATTATGCAGTTCCACACTTAAGAAAAAGCAAAGGGAAGATTGTTGTAATTGCTTCAACTGCAGCATGGATAGGTGCTCCAGGATTGAGCTTCTACAATGTAAGAAACCTCGTAATTTGTGTTACTCCCATATTTTCCTTCTCACTAATTACTTGTGAAATCTGCGATGGCTTCAGGCAAGCAAGGCAGCCCTGATATCCTTTTTTGAGACATTGAAAACTGAATTTGGACAGGATATTGGAATTACAATTGTTTCTCCTGGAAAAATAGAGTCAGAAATTACACAAGGCGAATTTTTTTCACAGCAGGTAGGCTTTAGAAAAAGTATATTGTTAATTATCTAACTTAGCTAATTGTTTACCCTACCATTTTATGTTGCATTTATATTATAATCATTGAGGTGTTTAACCCATACCAAGAGGTTTCTAAGATCTTTGAAAATTTTTTCTTTCCAAAAAGCATCAGCTATTGGTATATGGCTAGAGTTCATGGAGGAGAGGGGGAAGGTTTTGGAAGAACATCAAAACATAATGATGCCTAATTTCTATTTTTCACCTGTGTTTGACAAAAATGAGCTCTTCTTTATAGCCTATCAGTATCAATCGAACCAAAGCTTGTATTAATATATTTTTTTAAATATTTCCAGCCCCCATGTGGATGTGCAAGAAAATCTTGCGCTTATATCATTAATAAATGACAATTCATCAAGGGATTGTTGGTGAACTTGATTTTGTTTTGCGAATATACCTATTTCATAACACAAATTACACTGTTCAATTCTGACCATAATTGATCTGTTGAGAATCTATAGTCAACCTCAAATTTTTGAACTAAGACTTGATAGTTGTTTGGAGTCCGACTGGATGGTTATCTGACAACATGAGTACCTAGGCCTAACAATAACTGTGCTAACCATTTTGTACCCTGTTCAGCATAAAAATTGGTATTGGCCTCTACTATGTGTGATTTCTATTGCCAACTTAGCCATTATCTACAATTCAATTCTTATTCTCTCAAAAAAAAAAAAAAAAAAAGAGGTATCTTTTTCATTTTCTTAATGTGACTTCTGGTTAGGCTCAAGCTAATTGGTTCCCAACTGAGACAACAGAAGGGTGTGCCAAGGCAATTTTGGACAGCACTTGCAGTGGAGACATGTATTTGACTGAGCCATCTTGGATGAAGGCGGGATTTTGGGTCAAAACCTTGTGTCCTGAAGTATTTGAATGGTGTTTCCACTTACTTTTTGTCATTTGGCCTTGGACTTCAAAGAAGGACTAGTGCTGTAAATGAATAGATAGTTTGAGCTTGACGTGAGGAAAAAACTTAAATATGTTCATTTATTTAACAAATAAGCTAAGCTCAAGCTTATTCTACCCTCAAATATGTATGTATAAAAATATACTTATATAAACTTGATATTAGATTATGTAGGTTTGTAATTTTTTTTATTTAATGTATGTTTGTAATTAAAGTCATAAGAGATTAAATCATTATTTATAACTTAATGATAATATAAATAGTTTGATTTGTAGTAAAATTATATATAATTTATAAGTTCATAAACAGAAATTATTCTAACTTATTAACTAAAATAATATAATTTATGCAATAACTTTTATTTATTTATTATTATAGCATATATTTATGAACAGGTAATAAATTTTAGTTGTAGTGTACTAGTTTTTATTATATATGAAAAAGAAATAAGTTAATCAAGGAAGTTGAGTCCATAGTATTAGGTTGGCAAACCATGAACAAATGTATCCGTATTGAAAAGTCTTAGTGCATCTTGAAGTGTGCTTGAAGTCTTTTTCAATTCCAAGACAAGACCAAGATTCAACTTAAGGAGAACTGCTAGTTATGTAATCTTGATGCATGTTGGACACCAAGTAGCTTGACTGATCAACATTCATTAAACTTGATCCATTGAGACCAATTCTGAACCAATCAAAAATATTGTTGAACAAAATCCATGTTTAATTAAGATCTTAGGAAATGATGGATTTAATCACTTAACCACATAATTCTAACATCACTTGTAGAAGAATTCATGGTCTTGGAGGTTGGTAACTAAGCCCACACATTAATTTTTCCATCTGTTTTTCTATGCCACCATATGTTGTGTTATTTATTTAGTTGTTCATTGTACTCCATATAGTGTATGTTATACTATATGGTAATTAATCTTGAAATCGATCTAAATTCATAAAAAATAATTTGTTAAAGTTGATTAATTCTGCTTTAAAATAAAGGTGAAAATACATTGTTGGTCTTTGAGGTTTACGTAATAAGCGTTTTTGGTCCCTGAAATTTCAAATGAGCACTATTGGTCTTTGAAGTTTAAAAAATGAGTACAATTGGTTATTATTTTAACTTTCATTAGCATTTTTGCTTACATGGTTAATGAAACAATGAAGTGGCATCTGTTAAGTGATGTGGCAGTAATTAGTGACTTGAATTGTATTTTAACCTAAAAAAGAAATCTAGGGGCCTAAATTAGGCCCAATACTCACCATTCACTGAGGAATCTAGCTGAAAAAATATGTATATATAGGTCCTAGATTTGACAAAGTAGGCCGCAAATTTTATTTCATCATTGAATTCCAAAACGGCACTTTAATATTGCCCACCAATGAAATAAATATTAGGTTGAAGCTAACTGAATGGCTAATTAATTGGTTCTCCAAAAATAATAATAATAATAATAATAATAATAATAATAATAATAATAATAATAATAATAACGGCTAATTAATTCAAGAGCCACATTTTCACACGTACAACATCATTCTCACGTCACAATTCACATGTACTTCATCCCAAAGTAAGTTAATTGAATCCTCTTTCTTTTGTTAGGTAGCCAAGTCCTTGGATATCACAAAGGGGAAAGGGATGCACAGCTGAAGAGATGGAAGCACACAGTATAATATATTGAAAGTAAAGTAAGCAAAGTATAACCAGCTAAGAAGGAAGTATTGCAGTTATAATAAAAGTGCAAGTAATTTAAAACAATAATAAGGCAGTAGAACCAGCCAAGCAGTATATATCAAAGAAATTAAAAATTTAGAACCGTCCAAGATGGCGGTAGCAACAATAATAAAAGTGCAAGTAATTTAAAACAATAATAAGACGGTAGAACCAGCTAAGCAGTATAATAAACTAAAATTTGAAAATACTTCTTATTGAAAGTAGAACAAAACACTTATAGTAGTAGTAGTGGTTACAAGATTGAAATAGTTACAAAGCTTGGAACTAGTTCTAGTTACAAGGTTGTAGTAGTAGGAAATCCTAAGGTAAACAAGGAACTCTCTCTCCAAGAAAGGCTCTCTAAAAGAAAGAAGTTCTGAGGAGGAAATTCTAAAATGAATTATGCTCCAAACTTAAGGGACAACCCTCCTTAAATAGGCAAAATTTTGGAGCGAACAGTACCATGAACAGTAAAAGTGAATAGTGAATAGTGAATAGTGAACAGTACAATGAATAGTGAAATCTTCATTATTGTCTTCCAAACTTCCGTAGCATGAGGCTTGTCCATATCTTGTCCAAATCATGCAGAAACTAGTCTTGGAATACTTGAAAGTAGTCTTGGAACACTTGAAACTTTAGTCCAAAGCATAAATATTTTAACATTGGAAAATAGTGTGATAGTAACAAACTATTTTGGCCTTTGTGCAGGCCAGACAAATAGGGTGGGCCAATATTCCAAGGGATTTATCAGAAGGGCATGGGACGCATGGGACTTCACAGTAAAGCACGTGACTTCATAATGGCATTTTTTGAATATTGTAGCATTTTTGGCCATTGTGTAGGCCAGTCATATAGGAGAACCAATCATCGCCAACTGCTAGGTCAAGAGTATCTCGACCAAATACTTTCTGACTGTAGGAGTAGCATGGGAAAATAACTTTATTAGTGGGAACCATCAGATTGACAAGAATTCCCAAACAGTAGGGCTATAGTAGAAGCAGTAACCTAAGGAGGCCACTCATTAATCAGTGGAAGGAGCATCAGATGGATAACCATCATAAGGATCCCATGGAAGATCATTATCACATTCATGCTCATGGTAGATAGCATATTGATTACAGAATCCACAATATAAAAGTGGCTCAAACGCCAAAGTTCTCCCTGGGATGAGAAGACTTCTTGGATTACAATGATCAGCTATCCGCAAATGAGCAATGGCATTAGCATAGGGTATAGGACCAAAACAAAGATTCTATCTGTGCTTCCTATGAAATGATAATCTTTTCATAGATTTTGAGCAACATCAATAATTTGGTTATTAAAATAATTTCTCCAACATTTTGCAAGAGCATAAGGATCATTAAAGGACAAGTGAGAATTTCCTTCAAACCATGGTCCTTGGTAAGTGTTTCCATTAATGAGAATGAGATGCTTTAAGGGCTGGACATTCATCCAATTATCTTTTTTACATTTTGGAAAAGTGCTCTAGCATCTGATGGAAACAAAAGGATTTTTAAATCCTTTAATAGCATTCTGAATAATTTGTGGAAGCTGGCTAGCTTGGTAATGGCTTGTTAATTTTATGAATCTGATAAAGCGATATTCAAACATTTGGGAAAGCCAGTTAGGATCCCTATCACCATCATCATCTAAATCATTAGCATCAGTAACATATGAACCATCTCTTTGTGGTATTAGAGCCATCTCTTTTCTGGCCGGTGATAGTGTTGTTGTGTCTTTATTTCTTGTCCGTGTCTACTCGAAACTTTGATACTCTGTTGTTGTGTTCCATTCTTACCGTCGTTGGTGCCACCCTAGACGTAAAGTGAATTCCCATAACCTGACTGTAAGGCCTATTTGAGCCAAGAGAGGGCGTGTAGGGCATGAGAGGTATAGGGTTGCTTAGGGTATGTGTTATGAAATGCAACGGTTGTGAGAAAAACATGATAATTGAGTGTTAAACCTGGGATAGTATGGATAAGTTGTGGAGATCCAACTCCTCTGTCAGCTCCAGGACTAGTTGTCCTCCTGATATTGTAAATGAAGAAGATCACACTGTTGAAGATAATGAGCGCCTGATTTCCAGAAATGGAATATTCCTAAAGTTGATACTAAAACTATTTATAAGACTAGTTTTGTTGAGAGTACTTTTCATCCCATTTACAAAGTTGAAATTGTTGAACAAATATTTTCTATTTCAAAAACTCATGAAAAATGTTGCTTGTTTTCTAAAAGAAATATTAATGATGTTATGGTTCAAGTTGCTGTTAAACCACTTACTAGAAAAGGAATAAATGCTTATGTTCTCATGTGCTTAAGAGATGCTAGGTTTAAGAACTTTAAAGATAGCATTCTTGGTATGATTATTGCTTCTTTATATAATGGTCTTGTTTATTTCAATTGTTATCCTGATATTACTCTTGCTTTGGATGATCCAAATATTATTAAAGCTTTAACTCTAAATATTGCTTCATCTGGTTATCACGTGGAAGAAGGTAGTAAACCTTTTGCTTTGATCTACTGCATTTATTATAGACTTTTAGGTACTCAATTGAGCCCTGGTGCTAAGATCAATAGAGAACCTTCTGGTAAAACAATGTTAATTCAATGTTCAACTCTTGATGCTAAAGTTTAAGTTCCAAAAATGATTCAATGGCAAGATATTAAGATTCCTAATGAATGGATGTTACAACAAGAATCCCTTGTTACTAAACCTATTTTTGATGAGCTAGATCTCACAAACATTCAACAATATCTTGATGGTACTGTTAAAATAAGTTTTCAAAACAATCAACCCTTGAGGATCAATAAAGGAAGACATTCCTTTGCTGGATTTGAAAGTCTTTCAAGAAGAGATCAAGATCTCAATGAATTTTTGCAAAAGAATTTTGAAAAACCCACTGATTTAAAGCTAAAAGGTATTTCAAGTGATAAATCTCAAATTAGCTCTATTTTCTATTCTACTAAACCTGAACCTTCTTCTCGATATGGCAGAACTGCTAATGAAGAAAAAGATGATACTAAATCTGTTTGTCCATCTGATTCTGATTTTCCTCCTCTTGAAAATCCTGTTTATCAAACCAATTAAGAGTTTTAAATGTTTTGGATGAAAGCTTTGAAATTGATATGGTTTCCCTGTATAATGAATTTATGCTCGCAAAAAACAGAGAAAAAAGAAAATACTACCAAAGTACTTTTGCTCAGTCTGAAAAAGACTGTGTTAAAAGGAAATGGAAAGAAAAAATGAATCAATTGAAAAAACACATTTTGTTCTTTGATTTTCTTGATAACCATTCTGTTTCAAAAGACGAAGTTTCAAAAAATCATTTGAAAGTGATAAAGAAATCAAATTTTGTTAAAGAAGATAAAACCATGATTAGGTTTAGTCATCCACCTCTTGAGACAATATTGATAATTACTAATAAGACTGATGTTAAAGCCACCCCTTTCAAAATTACTGATGATCAAACTTCCATTGTTAGTCTTATTGAACAAAAATTTTTTACCAATGAATCTTTGCATGTTATTGGTCAACAGCTTGACTGTATTGAAGAAAAAATTGTTGAAAAAATTGTTTCTATTGAAAAACTTGTTTCTGTCAAAACTGAGAAACCTTTGATTAATTTACCCAGTCAAGATAAAAAAATTTAAGTTTAAAACCTCCCAATCTAAAACCCTTGACATTGTTGAAAAAATACTTGCTGATTTAAAGGTAAAAACTGAGGGTACTTCTACAAGTACTCCTGCTGCTCGAACTATTTCAAAAAATGAAAAAGAAATTGTTTCTGAAGAAAATACAGATTCTGATACAATATCTTCTGTTTCTACAAAAAAGATTTTTGATGATGATTTACTTGAAATTAAAATATTTGTTGGAAGTTCCAAACCTATGTTTTTTTACAAAAAATTGGTATTCAAAACCTACTCCTCCTGATATGCAGTTTGAAGAAAGACCTTTTCAAACACAATTTTCTGTTTTTGCTGATAAAATTTATGAATGGAATATTGATGGTTTGTCTAAACAAGAAATCATTAATAAAATGGGTCATATGTCCATGGTTGGAATTGCTTATGTTAATAATCATAATCTTGATCACCCTGAAATTGTTGACCTTCTTGCTATTAGTTTTTCTGGCACTCTTCGTGGATGGTGGGATTCATATCTCACAGAAGATTCCAGAGAATGTTTAAACTGTTAAGAAGAATGATGAAGGTTTGCCTATTTTTGATGAGAGTATTGGTCGGGGTATTCCTAATGGTGTTAATACCTTGATTTATACTATTATCAAACATTTTGTTGGTACTCCATCTAATATTTCATCTCCAATTTCTAATCTATTGAATAATTTGAGATGTCCTACTATGTCTGATAACAGATTGTATCAAGATGTTTTCCTTTCCAGAGTAATGCATCGGAAAGATTGTTACAAGCCTTATTGGAAAGAAATGTTTATTGACGGTTTGCCCCTATCTTTTCTCATAAGGTAAAACAAGAATTAATTGGTAAAAATGATTCTATTGATTATGATAATTTAACCTATGGTGATATTCTAAGCACTATTAAAAAAGTTGGTATTAATATGTGCAACGATGAAAAACTGTTAAAATACCAATTAAAAAGTAAAAGAAAAGCTAAATATGAAATGGGTAATTTTTGTGAACAATAAACATGATAAAAGTCACAAAAATTATAGCCATAAAAAACATAAAAGATACAAAACTAATTTTAATGATTTTTATGCTAAAAAGGAAAATATTTCTAAAAAATATGATAAACAAAGATTAGGTAAAGGTAAATGTTTTAACTGTGGTAAACCTGGACATTTTAGTAAAGATTGCAAACAAAAACTTGGTAAGTTAAAAAATAAGTTCGACATGTTAAATATTGATGATAAAGATCAAGAAGAATTATTTAGAATCCTTGAATCAAACAATTCGTCTGATTCTTTGGAAGATGATTTTTCTTCTTCAACTGATTCTTGCTATCAATCTGCTGATGATTCTTCTGATTCATCAAATGTTAAAATTGGTTGTAGAGATTCCTATTGCAATGTTATTAAATTTGTTAATACTCTCACTAAAGGTGAAGAAAATGAAAGTTTATTGGTTAAATTGATAAGTCAAATTGAAAACCCTGAATTACGAAAAGAATATTTGGATAAGTTTAAGAAAAATTTGATAAAAGATGAAACTAATAAAAAACTTAAATCAACGATAAGTTTTGAAGAAACTTTAGAAAGATTTAATAAAAAGAAATCCAAAGATTTAACTGTTAATGATATTCAACATGAAATTAATATTGTTAAACAAGAGATAAGTGAATTTAAACATGTATTTAAAAACATTAAAAGTGATAATAACAATCTTAAACAAGAATTGTTAATGCTAAAAATTGATAAAAAACTTGACAAATCTGATAATGAACAAGATGGACAAGATGAGCTCAAAGATGGAGATGAATCCAATCAATAGGCTCTTCTTTCTGATAAAGGTATTGCTAATATTTTCATTGATTCTCAACTTAATCTTGTTAATAAAATACTTCCTCCAAAATAGTTTACAAAAGTAAAAATTGTTGTTTCTCATGATTATCATTTCACTGTTATTGCTATGATTGATTTTGGTGCGGATATGAACTGTATTCAAGAAGGATTGATTCCTTTAAAATATTTTGAAAAATCAACTGAAAGATTGGTTTCTGCTAATGGTACTCAAATGAAAATTAAATATGAATTGAATAATGCTCATGTTTGCCATGATAATGTCTGTTTCAAGATTCCTTCTGTTCTTGTTAAAAACATGACTAATAAAGTGATTCTTGGTCTGCCATTTATAAATGCTTTGTATCCTTTTCTTGTTGAACATGATGGAATTACTACTGATCCTTTTGGGCAGAAAGTAAAATTCAAATTTGCTTCAAAGTTTGAGATTGATACTGATGATGCATTGAATCTAATTCATGCTAAAATCAAACATCTTAACTTCCTTCAGCAAGAAGTAAGAAACAAGAAAATTACTGAACAACTTTTTGATAAATTGTTGCAATAAAAAATTGATAATTTTCAGAAAATTCTAATTGATGATGTTTGCTCTGATGTTCCTAATGCTTTTTGGCATAGAAGAAAACATATTGTTGATTTGCCTTATGTTAAAGACTTTGATGAAAAGAATATCCCTACTAAAGCTTGCCCTGTTGTTGAAACTATTGAGTGCGAAAAAGAAATCAATGATTTGCTTCAGAATAGACACATTATTAACTTGTCTTACATTAAAAATTATCCTGCTGATGAACTTAGACAAGAACCAAGGATGAGTTTTTGCTAATATTTCATAGATGCTTTTGAAGGTAATACTCAAAGTGCCAAACTGCTAACTATTATCGATTACCCTAATATTCTCAATGATTCTTTGCAGGAATTGGGCAATGCGACGTGGATAAATACCACTAATAAGTGGAATAATGATAATAATAATACTTATACTTATACCACTAATAAGTGGATTATTATGGCTTCCTCGGCAGAGAGGAAGAACAAGAGAAAAGCTCTTGCACAGGATTATTCTCAAAACAAAAGGCTCCCAGCGGGACAACCTTTTAAAATGCATGAAGGCGCATCTTCTGGGGTAAAACCCAGTGGATCAACATCCCTTCAGGAATTTGTCCCAGCAGAGGTGACATATTCCAATGGTGATATGGAAATTGCTTTGCAGGAAGTTTTGTCTAAGAGATTACAATTCCATAATGAAACTTATTCAGAACTACCAGATTCCATCAAATTTATTTTTGATAACCTTCAAGCTGCTTTTATTAGAAACCACCGTAACCTTTTTGAGAAAACCCTTAAAGCACTCGAAATTCACCTTGTTAACCTTATTGCTCGAAATGAGGTTTATATGAGCCACTATGCCAATCTTGTTACAGAAAATAACCTTATTCTAGAAAATAACCCTATTTTGGAAATGAGGCCTTGAAAAGCCACCTTGAAGCCTACATTAGTCAACTCTTTGGCAAAGAGGAAATCCATTCAATGGATAAAATGACTATAATAGGCACTGATTATGCTAGATTGAGTCTTAAGACCCAATCTATGTTAAGAAGTGCTATTGCCAACTTGCCATCAGATATACAATCTCGTATTCTAAAGTGCAAGGCTATGTTTAGGTCTTTCGACCTATGGTTCAAATATTTCAAAAAACTTGTTACAGCTACTATTCTTGATCTTGATGAATTAGATGAATTTGATAATGTATTTATCCAGTTGGATTGAGAAGAACACTTTTGGAGTACTCTCAGAGTGTATGAAAACAAACACCCATTTCCTGGTCTCTTGATTAATTATGATGATGGTTCATATGTTGTTGATGATTCAGATGATGATGATGACAAGGATCCTAACTGGCTTTCCCAAATGTTTGAATATGGCTTTATCAGGTTCATAAGATTAACAAGCCATTATCAAGTTAGCCAACTCCCACAAATTATTCAGAATGCTATTAGAGGATTTAAAAGTCCTTTTGTTTCCATCAGATGTTGGAGCACTTTGCCAAAATGGGAAAGATATAATTGGATGAATGTCCAGCCCTCAAAGCATCTCATTCTCATCAACGAACATACTCACGAAGGACAATGGCTTGAAGGAAATTCTTAATTGTCCTTTAATGATCCTTATGCTTTTGCAGAATGTTGGAGAAATTATTTCAATAACCAAATTATTGACGTTGCTCAGAACCTCTGGAAAGATTATCATTTCATAGGAAGCACAGATAGAATCTCTGTTTTTGGTCCCAGACCCTATGCTAATGCCATTGCTCATTTGTGAATAGCTGATCATTGTAATCCAAGAAGTCTTCTCATCCCAGGGAGAACTCTAGTGTTTGAGCCATTTCTATATTGTGGATTTTGTAATCAGTATGCTATTTACCACGAGCATGAATGTGATGATGATCCTCCAGGTGATCCTTACGATGGTTATCCATCCGATGCTCCTTCTACTGATTAATGAGTGGCCTTCTTAGACTCTAGTCAGTCTGGTGGTTCCCACTGATAAAATTATTTTCGTATGCTACCCCTACTGTCAAAAACTTTTGGTCAAGATTTTCCTGATCTAGCAGTTGACTGATAATTGATACTATTTGTCTGGCTTGCACAATGGCAAAAAATGCTACAATATTCAAAAAATGCTATGATGATTTGTGAAGTCACATGCTCTATTGTGAAGTCCCATGCGTATACTATGAAGTCTTATGCGTCCCATGCTCTTCTGACAAGTCCTTTGGAATAAAGAGATTTCTTGGGATCATAATGATGTTCTTGGAAAAAAGAAAAAGGAGTTTACTCTTAGACTTTTGGTCATTTCATGTTCTCTTCTGGCAAAGTTTTGACACTATAGATTGAAGAAAATGACAAGAATTTGCTGTTGATTTTTGAGTCAAAAAAGTGAAAAAACACTGTTCACTTTTACTGTTCACAAATTACTATTCACGAATTACTATTCATAAATTACTATTCACGGATTACTGTTCACTGACATTGTTTACTCCGAATTTTTGCCTATTTAAGGGGGGTTGTCCCTTAAGTTTAGAACAAAATTCTCTTCTTCAAAAAACCTTATTCCTTTTAAAAGCTTTCCTTTGAGTTAGAGAGTTCCTACTACCACTATTTCCTACTATCCCTACAATCTTGTAACTAGAACTAATACAAGCTTTGTAATTGTAAACCTGTTGAGATCTTGTAACTACTACTACTGCTGTAAGTGTTTTTTTCTATTTTCAATAACAAGTATTTTCAGCTTTGTGTGTTACTATAAACTATTTTGATTTACTGTTGGCTGGTACTACTGCCTTATATTTACTTTAACTATAACTGTTGCTACCGCCATCTTGGACAGTTCTAAATTTCTGTTTTGATATATATACTGCTTGGCTGGTTCTGCCGCCTTACTATTATTTTAAATTACTTTGATTATAACTGCAATATTATACTGTACTGAGCAAAAGTACTTTGGTAATATTTTCTCTTATTTTTGTTTTTAGCAAGCATAAATTTATTATACTGGGAAACCATATCAATTTCAAAACTTTCATCCAAAACATTCAAAACTCTTAATTGATTTTGGTAAACAGGATTTTCAATAGGAGGAAAATCAGAATCAGATGGACAAATAGATCTAGTATAATATATATATATATATCTTTCCCTCTGTTCATTGTAGCAAAGCTATGGATTTGCTTCATAATTTATTGAACATTGTACTCCTTCCTTTAACTCTCACTGTGTTATTTCTCTTCACGCCTCCATTTCTTTTTCTCAAGTTTCTTTGGTCCTTAAAAAGATCCATATACTTTGAAAACGCGGCTGACAAAGTCATACTGATTACGAGAGCATCTTCAAGAATTGGCGAGGTATTTATATTAATATATATAGACAGTGGCAGAGGAAGCTTATTTAATCCCTCCTATTTTTATCAAATTCATTCCCCAACTTAGAGATTTTATATATTTATATGTATAAAAGTAAAAAAATATAATGTTTAATATTATATATGTTAGGACATATGTGTTCACATGTTAAGAACATATGTCATATTTTATGTAAATTGGCTAATCCTTTGACAAAACGCACTCTACTTGTAATTGGGTAGTTCTAGGTGTTTTTGATACTTCAAGAAACAATGTTTCAAGATCAAGTGTTGAAGTCATCAAGTCTGTCCAAGAAAAAGCAAGTCGAAGTGCAGAATTTTTAAATCTCGACACCTTCTCGATAGCTACCTCGACACCTGCTATCTGTCGAGATTTAAAAAGTCAGAATTCCAATCTGATTTTCTTGGGATCCGTGAATGTGTTTTTGGGCTTTCTTTTCTTCTAACCCTAAACATATAAAAGGATTATTTTAAGAGCCGTCAACATAGACACAAGTTGCATAAGCATTGAGCAATCCTTGTTCAAGCAAATTGTGATCTAAGACGAAGTTCTTGACCTAGTTCATCTTCTTCAAGAAGTTGCTGTGTACTTTGCACCGTAGGGTTTTGTGACCAAGCATCTTCCTGATCTTCATTGCATAGGATGATCTGAAGAACTTTGCAGCCAACCTCTCTTCCTAAAGTTGGTGTTTGAAGTCGCGTACTGGGATCCGCGCATCTGGTTAGTCACGTACTTGGGAGCCGTGCATCAAAAGGGGGAACTGTCACTACAGATCAAGTCCGATTGGGTATTGGGGTAAGAGTTCAACTGTAGGTTGATAAGGTACTTGGGATTCCTTATTTGTAACTGCTTGATTTGATAATAGTGGAGTTTCGGGAGTGGTGACCTGAAAATCACCCGGTGGGGTTTTTTGCCGTTAGGGTTTTTCCCCATTCGTGAACAAATCACCGTGTCTTTTATTTTCCGCTGCATATTTAGTTATTCGGTGATTTGTTTGTGCTGCCACGTATTTGCATGTTAAATTGATTAATTAATAATTTGGCTAAATTAATTAATTAGTTTAAATCACAAGGGGTCATTTAGTTTGTGGCCTATCAAGTGGTATCAGAGCGGGCACACTCTGATTAGTTATTAATCTTTGCTGTGATTGATCCATTGACCCCTGTTTGTCATGGATAGAGGACAATCTCTTATTATACCTCCTTTATTTGATGGGACTAACTATGCCTACTGGAAAGTACGCATGAGAGCTTTTTTTGCAGTCCTTAGATGAGAAGGTGTGGCAAGCTGTGGAGATTGGCTGGACAAAGCCAAAAGAAGCACCGACTGATTGGGATGAAGCCAAGATCAAGGCGGCGAACTTCAACAGCAGTGCGCTGAATGCTCTATTTAGCGCTGTCACCAATGAGGAGTTCAAGAAGATATCCTCAACAGAAACTGCCAAGGAGGCATGGACCATCCTCCAGACAACCTATGAAGGAACAAAGGCTGTCAAAGATTCAAAGCTACAAAGGCTCACTACTAGCTTTGAAGAAATTAAGATGGAGGAGGATGAGTCGTTCGATGAGTTCTATGCCAAGCTAAAAGACATAGTGAACTCAGCCTTCAATCTTGGGGAAACCATCCCTGAACCCAAGGTTGTAAGGAAGGTGCTCAGATCTCTACCTGAGAGATTTCATGCCAAGATTACGGCAATTGAAGAATCAAAGGACATTGATAAAATTCCTTTGACTGAGCTGGTTGGGAACTTGCAGACCTACGAGCTAGGGTTATCAAGGATAGGCAAGTCAAGCAAGGGCAAGAGCATGGCCCTGAAGGCGAAGAGCAGTGATACAGATGAGTCTTCCGATGATGAAGATTCAAAGATGAAGTCCTACATTACGAGGCAGTTCAAGAAATTTATGAAGAATGCCAATGGGAGGAGCTTCGACAAAGACCGCAGGCAATCCAGTTCTTCACAGTTCAAGAGCCAAGACAAGGGAAGGAAGGATGCCAAGGATGGCAGTCAGTACACTGTTCCTGCAGGACCAAAGTGCTTTGGGTGTCACGGGTTTGGACACATGAAAAATGAGTGTCCTACATATCTGAAAAGCATTGGGAAGAGCAAGGCTCTAGCTGCAACCCTTAGTGACACTGAGCCTGAAGATGATTCCGATAATGAGGATGACGGAATCCTAAATGCTTTCACTGCTTCAGTCAATTCTACTGATGGGATTGTTGAAGAAGAAGAAGAAGAATTGGTGGACACTGAATGTGAAAAGATGGATGACAAAGATGATATCCATTCAGCCTATGAGAAGCTTTACAAGCTCTCTGAAAAGCATGAGAAGTTATATAGGCTGGCCACCAAGAAGCTCAGTGATGTGGAACTTGATAGAGAAGAATTGTCCACAAAGTTTGATGAGGCGAATCAAACTATTGGTGCACTGAGATTTGAGAATAACTTCCTGGCTGAGAAGACCAAGAAGCTTGAAGCAGAGCTGTCTCAAGTCAGAGCTCAACTGGAGAGGACTTCAAGTGCAAAACTTGATGAGATGCTCAGCAACCAGAAATCTGCTTCAGATCGAACAGGTTTAGGGTATGGTCTTTCTATCTCTAACTCTGCTTCTACTAGTTCTACTGTTTTTGTTCCTCCTGCTAATAATGTTAAAATTGAGAATATTGATGTTAAAACTGAATTAGCAAGTGAGAACATAGACAAGGGTAAATCAATCTTAGGAGCACCCCCTAAGTTAGAAAAGAAAGATGCTAAACTCCCTAGGGATAAGAAGGCTAACTCTCAAAAGCCTAAACAAAAGAAGCAGCATCTCTGTTATCATTGTGGAGTTGCTGGTCATACTCGACCTAATTGCTACAAGTGGCTAGCCACCCAACAGAGCAATAGTATGACAGCATCTGGAAGCCAAAATCAGCTTCAATCCTCTCTTGCTCCTCTTGGAGATCTTCTGAAAACCATCATGTTCCTTTCGAACTTGAACGGTTTTAATTCTTCCCCCTCACCGCCGGTTCAAGGTTTCAATCAAAGGAAAGGCTCTTCCAAGGTGTGGAAGAAAAAGGACTCTAAGTGATTTTATCACTTTCTTCTCCCTTTTTGTTTTTCTCTTTTGTTGCATTGCATGTGTGTTTTGCATTTTTTTTGAGTCAGTCTAGTTTTATGCATTGTTTTGCTTTGTTAACATGTTTTTGTGTGTTTACTTTCAGTTTTGTTTATTTTGTTTTTGATATAAAAATAAAAAATAAAAAAAAAATTTGAAAAATTGAAAAATACAAAAACAGTGTGTGTTTTGTGTACTTTGGTACTTGTGTACCTTAGATGGCCAATGAAACAAAGTTTTCTAAACTTTGTATCTCTTGTAGCTTAGATGAGCATCTTTATGCACAACTAAGCAAGTGAGCTTTGTGGCTCGTGTTTGTGATGAGTAAGATTAGGTTATTTCTTAGACTTAACACTCATATCACTCTTTTTGACGGGTAGGACTAGAAAATCCTAAGAGAAAGGCATAAATAACCATCTCACCACTGTTGCCTGCCAATCATTAATGACATCTGTATGCTTCAGCATAGCAAAAGTGTGATGTCAATGACATTGTGTGCTTAGGCATAGCAAAATTGAAATGTCAAAATATCAATGGGTATTTCTTTTCTTTCTCATAAGCCCATGCATGATATGTTTAAAAGGAAAACATGCAAAGAAAATAAAAAGCAAAAAGATTAAAAATGCTTTAAAAATGGTTGCAAGCGTGTATTCTAGGAGATGTGGGAGTTATAGGATGTACCTCGAAGGTGATAGTCCTCATCAAACAGTTATGATTGTGTGTGAGTTAAAGTTATTTGCTCATATCTCAGATCATCATAACATGTATACACATATGCAATCTTGCGTTGTTTTTCACACACAACACGCAATATTCTTTGCTACTTTTGATACATGTGCAGGTACAATGTGATTTGGCCATCACAAAGGTTTACATGCGCTTTTGTATGCTCACTAAACTGTCATGACTTATTTTTGAAATATAAAATTTGTTAGACTTGTTTAGTGTGTGTGTGTGTTCTTGGGAGATCCGTGTGCTTAAATTTTCATTGAGAGATGATTTTTGAGAGATTTATATGTTGGTTGAATCATGGTTAAGGTGCATGTCTTGATTGCATTCATGTTTGTGTTTTTCACTTCTTGAAAAACTGCATTTCATAGCTGGCTCGACACCTTCTCGATACCTCCTCGATACCTGGTCAGCTGTCGAGCCTCTATAGTCTTTTTCTTATCGCAATCTCGACACTTCCTCGACACCTGGTGGATTGATCGAGATTCTCTCTGTCTTCTCGATACCTTCTCGACACCACGTCGATCGATCGAGCTTCTTATGTTGGATGAGCTGTTTGGTACCTCGATACCTCCTCGATACCTTAGCTGTCGAAGGCATATTCTCTCGACACCTTTCTCGACAGCATCTCAATACCTCTCGACACCTTTCTCGACAGCATCTCAATACCTCTCGACACCTCTGCTGTCGAGATTTACTGGAGATCCTATTTAAGCTCTGTTCGCGATTTCCCTCTCATTTCTCTCGATCTCTCTTCGATCTGTCCGAGGCGGTTGGTCTTCCTGTGCACTTTTCTTCAATCCAATCTTCATCCCAAGTGATTTTCAGCTTTTCTTGCTTCAAATCAAGTGGTATGATCTTCTTTTCCAATTCTTTTCATGCATTTCATGATTTGAAACTTAGGTTTTGGGATTTTTTATGAAAACTTTGGGTTTTTCAAAATCTTTGAGTTATTGGTGAAATTTTGGGTTGGTTTTTCAATGAAAAGTGTTTAGAATGACATGCATTGCATTCCATGTGCATTAGAATGATATGTTCATGCATTTAGTTGTGTGATTCTTGTCTGTGTGCTGATAGGATTGGATTGGGCTGAGCCCATGATGCTTTTTATGTTAGCATGTCACATGATCATGCATTCCCATGCATACGTCCATTTTTGTTCAAGATATTGTTATATTTGAACTGTTTGGGACTTTTCTGATTGTCTCCCTCTCTATCTCTTTTCTTTTTCTTTTACGTTAGTTGCATCTATGGCACCTAAACGTAAATCCACTCCGGCTCGGAACCCTCTACGTTCTGGAGCTTCTTCATCTTCTGATACTGCTCCTCATAATCTTTGGTTCCGTGATGGAGATGCCTACAAGGCATTTACTGAGAACTTTTCTAAACGAGGTGTTCATTCGGAACGCCACGTGGTTCTGGCAGACTTTGCCGACACTGACCTTCCCTCTGTCATTCACAGTAGGGGATGGGGGTCACTGTGTGACATCCCGGTCACCTGTCCTCTCGTGCTGATTCAGGAGTTTTACTCCAACATGCACGGGATTGATCGTTCAGTACCTCTCTTTTTCACTCGCGTTCGAGGTACGCGCATCCCTGTCACACCGCAGCTAGTGGCAGATGTGCTTAGGGTTCCTAGGATAGAGTTTCCTGACTATCCTTCCTGTGAGCGACTGAGGACTGTGTCCAGGGATGAGCTCATTTCTGCTTTCTGTGAGCGCCCTTCTGAGTGGGGTGAGCATATGTACACATCATGTAGACCTTTTGCTAAAGGTCCTAGATTCCTTAACATGGTGATGACTTTTGTACTTCATCCTCTTTCCCATTATAACTCTATCACCGAGCCTCGTGCTCGTTTCTTGCTTTCTCTACTTGAGCATCTCACGATAGATTTTCCTTCCCACTTTATTTTCTCTATCATAGATGTTCATTTAGATGCGGCGTCCCGTGATAAGCTCATCTTTCCTTCTGCTATCACGAGGATACTACGCCATTTTTCCATCCCTTTCCTTGTGTCCGACCACTTCACACACATCTCAGCCATAGATGCTGCTACCGTAAAACGTAGTGAGGCACAGTTCAGGGCGAGACAGCCGGATTCCACTCCTCCCTCCCGTTCGGCTCCATCCAGATCAGCTCCATCTACATCGGCTCCTCCTTCTTCTTCGGGCGATGTATCTCTTGGAGACATTATGGCGCAGCTGCAGCGCATGGATGCTCGCCTCGATACACTCACCACTGAGTTGTATCAGGTGAATGTTCGTGTTGGTCGTATTGCACGACGGCAGGCGACCATGGGTGGTTTTGCTTCTGAGGCTTCTCCTCCACCACCTCCTCCAGTGGCTTCAGATTCTGACTCTGAGGATGATGATGATGATGGTGATGACGATGATGCTTCAGATGATGATGATGGAGATGCTAGCTCTACTGATGAGATGTCTACATGACACTCTACCCTTTGTCATTTGTGACAAAAAGGGGGAGTAGTTTTGGATTATGAGAGTAGTCATCTTAGGGGGAGAGTTAGGATAGGACATTTTTGATAGGGGGAGTGTTCATACTTTTTGAGGGATGTAGTGAGATTTTGATGTATCTTTTTCTTTTCTAGTCTTGATAGATACATTGATCTTGTATATGAGGTTTTATGACCAGTTTTACATACATTGTACTTATCTTTCTTTATATGTGGATGTATGTTTTTCTTTTTCACCTATCTCTTCATGTGTTGTTTCTTTTCTCTCTTTATACACATGTTCTTTATATTTGTAAGCAATCTATTTAATTTCTGTTTCACACAAGATGCCTTGATGAGTTTTGTTTAAAAGTGTTTCAGAAATACAGGTTGTCAAAGTCTACTTGCCATAAACTCTCTTCTTGCAAAGTTTTTCAAGAGTTTGTGTTAGGATAGATTTTATTGTATGTAACAAGTGAATATGAGTTGAGTGATTTATGACTTCTCTCATATGTTCATTTGTTGGTTGTGGTTTTGTCACGGATTGCCAAAGGGGGAGATTGTTAGGACATATGTGTTCATATGTTAAGAACATATGTCATATTTTATGTAAATTGGCTAATCCTTTGACAAAACGCACTCTACTTGTAATTGGGTAGTTCTAGGTGTTTTTGATACTTCAAGAAACAATGTTTCAAGATCAAGTGTTGAAGTCATCAAGTCTGTCCAAGAAAAAGCAAGTCGAAGTGCAGAATTTTTAAATCTCGACACCTTCTCGATAGCTACCTCGACACCTGCTATCTGTCGAGATTTAAAAAGTCAGAATTCCAATCTGATTTTCTTGGGATCCGTGAATGTGTTTTTGGGCTTTCTTTTCTTCTAACCCTAAACATATAAAAGGATTATTTTAAGAGCCGTCAACATAGACACAAGTTGCATAAGCATTGAGCAATCCTTGTTCAAGCAAATTGTGATCTAAGACGAAATTCTTGACCTAGTTCATCTTCTTCAAGAAGTTGCTGTGTACTTTGCACCGTAGGGTTTTGTGACCAAGCATCTTCCTGATCTTCATTGCATAGGATGATCTGAAGAACTTTGCAGCCAACCTCTCTTCCTAAAGTTGGTGTTTGAAGTCGTGTACTAGGATCTGCGCATCTGGTTAGTCACGTACTTGGGAGCCGTGCATCAAAAGGGGGAACTGTCACTACAGATCAAGTCCGATTGGGTATTGGGGTAAGAGTTCAACTGTAGGTTGATAAGGTACTTGGGATTCCTTATTTGTAACTGCTTGATTTGATAATAGTGGAGTTTCGGGAGTGGTGACCTGAAAATCACCCGGTGGGGTTTTTTGCCGTTAGGGTTTTTCCCCATTCGTGAACAAATCACCGTGTCTTTTATTTTCCGCTGCATATTTAGTTATTCGGTGATTTGTTTGTGCTGCCACGTATTTGCATGTTAAATTGATTAATTAATAACTTAGCTAAATTAATTAATTAGTTTAAATCACAAGGGGTCATTCAGTTTGTGGCCTATCAATATAGATAGTGAGTCACAACTATGAGACTCGATTCAACAAGTTTGTGGTAGAACAAGCTCACGAGAACATTATTATGTTTGAGCTCAACTTATTTAATAATTGACCTTAAACTTAGAGTTGAGATTGACTCATTTTATAAAATAATGAACACAAACAAATTTTTTTGCACGAGAAATGTAAATTATTTTATAAACAACTTAGTTTATTTACAAAATAAGAAGTTACTTTTCGCTTCTTAAAAATGTGAGACTAAGCATACCGGGAAGGACATATTCCATCCTGTGGATTAAGTTCCACTTTGAATGTTCAAAATGGGTATGAAATACTCTTGAACGTTTAGACCCCAAATTACAAAATATCAATTCAAACTTATTATCAAACAATTAATGTGCAGAACATGAACATAAGCCAAACACAGAATCGATAAACAATCTAAGCCAAATATAAACACATCCACAGCAGTAAATATAAGGCAAAGATAAAGGGAAGGAAGATGCAAACACACGGACAACACACGATGTGTTATCGAAGAGGAAACCGAAGCCCTCGGCTTAAAACCTTTCCGCCGCCCTCCAAGTGGTAAATAATCCACTAAAGAATGTAGTTGGGATATACGAATAGCAGAAGACCCTCCAAGCCTAATCTACCCGATGTACCTAAACCCTCTAAGCTTTTTGCTCCAATGAGGTTGCGCTGAACCTATTTCTTCTTTAGCTTACCGGATTCCACTATCAATCATAGCATCAACCAATGGATATTGGTTCCTTCCTAACTGCTTCCCAAAGCACCAAATAAACCTTCTCACGGATATGGGTATGGTGAGAAAAGGATTTGGCTAAAGACCTCTCAAGGATTTAACAATGGAGAGGAAGAGAGTAGAGGAATTTGAAGAGTCTCTAAGGTAAAGATTGGGGATGAATCAATCTTGTTTTCTCTAGGGATTCTCTCACAAAAATTCTCTCTGGAAGCTCTCTACATTTGGTGGGTATAAGGGTCTATATATAGTGGTGAGTGTTTGGAATACGAAGAGACAGTTTTTCCCAAACAGGGCTGGTTGGCGGCTTGGCCTCATGACTAGTCTGAGTCGTGAGTTCCAGCCGCGAGTTAACTGCCTGGCGAGCCTGGGTCTTTTGTCCTATAGTGCACCAGCTGGCAAAACGCTTCAGCTTCCCACAAGCTTGGCACGTGACTCTCATCTGGCGGCTTGCACCCGCGAGCCACCCACGAGTTCCAGTCGCGAGTCCCTGCTTCTTTGCACATTAAGGAACATTTATTCACATTCTCTAACACACTACCCTTACAATAATCCCACCTAAATATAGGGTTACTAAATGCTAAATACAAGCAAATTTGGCACGGAATAAAGCCAACAAGATGGTTGATTAAATTCAACCTTACAATCTCCACCTTTAGCTATTCCGTGACAAAACCCTACAGCAAACTCTAGACTTAACGCGTGAGTTGGGAACAGTTGAGCAAAACTCACTCACACCTAACTCTAAATTCTGACACGCTCTTGAAATATATGAACAAGTATCTCCTGAAACACAATAACACAGCAATATCATTGTATGCAGAAAAACTTGAAATGCATATGGAGCAAGCATAATATGATTAAGCAGAAATGAACTTAAGCAATAAAGCAATAAATCATGGCTTAACCAAAACATGCAATCACTATACAATAGTGATCACAATGCTCATTCACACAAGGAATGAACATCCGGACATGCAATCTAATAAGCTTATATGCAAAGCATCATTTGCATATCCAACACTCAACCAATGCATACAAACACATATGCATCTAGGAACAATCCTATAAGGGCACAATAGTGATGTACTGAAGAAAAATGCATGGCATTTAACATCAAGTACTTAAGCCATAAAGCAAGGCTACAAAGCATAAAGGCTGCATAAGCATGGTACAAACCATAAAAGCCTACAAATGCATGGAAACAAACCCTTAAAAGCTTACAAAAGTAACATGGGTACAGAAATACCAAACATAAACAGCAAACAAAATAACATCATAAGTTTTGAGACAGACTTAATATGACACAAAAGTGCAACATAACAAAATATAAAGCTCCCCCTTTGATTGTGCTCTTTCTCCCCCTATCATTTTACTCAGATCTTCTCCTCCTTTTTGTCATGGAATAGCTAGTTCTCATCTTCTTCTAGCTTTCGTTGAATCTGATCCAATTGAGTTTGGAGAGAGGTGAACTTCCTGTCCCACCGAATGTTGTGATGGTGCAAAATGGATGTGAGTCCAGACACTTTAATGCTCAATTCATGGACAGATGCCATAATGTTGTCTAGCTTCTCGTCGAAGGAGGTTGAGCTGAAGCGTGAACCACTGTGAGATGCTGAAGCTTCAGTTTTGATTCCTTTCTTACTATGGCCAATGCTCGTGTTGAACGTACGCATGTTGATTGGACTGGGTTTTGTGCAGGGGGTTTCATCTTCAGATGGATGGATCCCTTTGAGTTTCAAAATCCTAGAGATGAGACAACAGAATGGAATACATATCCGGGACTCAGTTCGCTGAACCGTTTTGCACAGAACATGAAAGATATGTGCATAGATGTCAATCTCAACATCAAAGATTAGATCATGAAGAAACAAAGCGCGACCGAGGTTCATGTACCCGGTGCTGGATAGGGGGTACAAGTTGTTAAACATGATGATTGTGAGCACCCTCAATTTCGGAGGAAGAAAGGAAACACTAACTGAGTTCCCGTTTTGTGAGAATTCCAAGTCTTTGCCAAGGGCGTCCCAAAGTAAGTCCTTATCCGAACACAAATCATCATACACTGGTGGATTTCCAAGTATCGGCCGATTGATGTGTAGAATCTCTGCCAGGTAGGCGGGAGAGATAGAGAAACTTTTTCTCCTAACCCAGCACTTAAGTTCATCACCTTCAACAATTGCATTTGCATAAAATTCTTTGACCAAATTCTAATAAGCATCATCAAGGTCAGAGAGAAGGTAATTCCAATCTTTGTAAGCAAACCATTTAGGAATGTCGATGGCAAACAAAGAAGGTTGATCAACAGCCCTTTCAATTAATGGTGTAGCATCTTTGAAATAATTCTCATGAGTCTGAAAGGCAACATAGAATCTAAACTTGTTTGGGTCGAATGCTCCTGATGGTGAACGAGTCCTCTTTGTGCGAGGTAAGGGATCATCGACATCGATGATAGGTTCCTTCCCTTTGTTGTTGCCCCCCTTCACAGCAGCTCTCTTGAATGGAGACATATCCATTATGCATCATGGATTATCAAAGAAAAGGAAACACCCAACAGAAAAATACCAAACAATATTAGCATAGGGTTAGAATCAAAGCATGAGCATTTGGAAGAACCCTAAGAATTTAGGATTTTGGGTCCAAACATGACAATAGGTGTGTGTGGGTGTCAACAATAACACAATGAACTCACAAAAAGGAGTAAAACAGAATAAACCCAAAGATCTAGAACAATATCACCACACATACAGAAACCCATATTCGAAAAGAAGATATACCAATGGCACAGATCCACTCAAAACTTCAAAACAACAATACAACACACAGATCCAAAACAATAATGTTCAAATCATGAATAATGAAGTGAAAATAGGAAAACCCATACCTTTTTCTTGAAGATTGGAGTAGAAATGATGCAAAAATGGTTGATTTTCAAAAAGAGACACGGAATATTTCAGAGATAGAAATAGGGAAGATAATGAATAGTCACCAAAGTACGAGGGAAACACTAAAACGTTTTTGAAAACTAACTTTAAAAAACAAAACATGCATTTTTTACGACTGGGTTAAGCCACATGCAAGTCTCCAGGTCTAGCCGCCAAAACACTCAAAAGAGAAAAATTTGAAAATTTTTCTAAGTGTTTTTCGCGACTGGAAGGTCTACCCGCGAGGGAGTCGCGAACTAAGCCGCGAAAATCTTTGTGTACCCCTCACAATTGGACCTTCCACCTGCGAACAAATTGCCAAAACTTATCCGCGAGAATGCGACTGGATTGACCCGCGACTAAGTCACCAAAACAGGGCAAAAACTGTTTTTGAAATTTTTGACATTTTTGTTAAAACAAAATACTTTCCAAAAACAACTAAAAACACTAAAAAATCTTTTTGTGTTTGATTAACAAAGATTGAGCATGTGAAAACACATTTAATCAAGTACAATCACATAAATGAATATGGCATTCATTGAACATAGACTTGTGTGTTGTGTATGGATATAAAAAATGAGATAGTGTTTAGTTTAATGTGAAACTTCAATGATCAATTCAATCAAGGCATACACAACTAGCACTAATTAATGTGACCTATCTCAATTATAGAAGTATGCATATATGGCCTCCTACATAAACTTGATTACAATTCTTTGAAGCTTTTCATTTGGCTCCATGTATATCATATCATTTGCACTTTTTGAATCATAACATCTTATTGTGAGATCGATGCATGAAATTTTTGATATTTCAATTGATGAGGTAGCCTTTGGCTATTTGGGCATCATACATTTTATTTTGGTTGCTTTCCCTTTTTCCTAGTCGAATACTAGTATGTGCGACAGGCTTTTGCAGCTTTATATCTCCTTTCATTTGGAGATTTACATTTGGAGAGCTCTTTTAAGCAAAAAAAATAAATAAATAAAGAGTGGGAAGATATATAGGCATAAGTCTATGCATGTCTCAAGATCAACAAAACCATTCACTAATCATTCATGACAAGGTTGAAGATCTATTTACAACAGTCACATAGATTTAAAAAATTCTCCTACAATGATATGAGTGCATAGGAAACAAGCTAAGCTCGTAAACGCACAAAGCCATTAGTACAAAGGTACAGGGCAAAACATGCATTGAGACAAAACTTAATAAAGTTGATCAAACTTTATGGATTTTCTACTTTTTATGTGTTTTTGGATTTTTCGACACAAAGGTAGTAAAAAGTTGATCAAAAACAACAAAAGAAATCATATGAAGGAGTGCTAAAACAAACAAAATGTAGAACATACTACAAAAAGCACATATGGAAGATAGAGTTTAGGGAATGATTCCGACACCAATGGTCTTACGTAAGAATTCAAACCTCAGGCTATCAAGAGATTTAGTGAATATGTTAGCCTTTTGATTTTCTGTATTGATGAACTCCAGACACACTATCTTGTCCTCTACCAAGTCTCGAATGAAGTGATACCGGGTCTCAATATGCTTCGATTTAGAGTGCTGAACTGGATTCTTTGACAGATTTATGGCACTGGTGTTATTACAGAACACACACATGGTGTCTTGAGAAATTCCATAGTCATGTAGTAGCTTTCTCATCCATAAGAATTGTGCACAACAACTTCCCGCTACAATATATTCAGCTTTAGCTGTTGAAAGGGAGACTGAATTTTGCTTTTTGCTCATCCATGAGACCAAGTTATTTCCAAGATAGAAGCAACCACCAGAAGTGCTTTTCCTATCATCAATGCACCCAGCCTAATCTGTATCTGAATATCTCGCCAAACACGCATTCAAATCTTTTGAATACCAAATCCCATATTTAGACGTGTCATTGACATAGCGAATGATTCGCTTAACTGCTGTAAAGTGGGACTCTTTAGGGGCAGCTTGAAACTGAGCACATACCCTGACACTAAATGCAATATCTGGCTTACTAGCTGTGAGATAGAGAAGGCTGCCAATCATGCTTCAATAAAGTGTTGGATCAACATCAATACCAGCTGCATCTATGCTCAGTTTCGATGAGGAACTCATGGGGGTAGAAGTGTGTTTCTTAGAATCCAGGCCAAATCTTTTGACAATATTTTTGGCATATTTCTCTTGAGAGATAAATATTCCATCTTCCCATTGTTTTACTTGAAGCCCTAAGAAGTAGTTCAACTCTCCTACCATGCTTATTTCAAATTCCTGTTTCATTTCTTCCGAGAACTCATGAGCTAGTTGATTAATTGTAGATCCAAAAACAATATCATCCACATACACTTGAGTGACAAGGAGATATTTTTCATCTCTTTTAACAAACAAAGTTCGATCTGCTTGGCCTCTTTTGAACCCACGATCCAATAAGTAATTGGTAAGACAGTCATACCATGCTCTTGGTGCTTGTTTCAGCCTATACAAGGCTTTCTTCAATCTCAGCACATGATCCGGAAAGTGAGGATCTTGAAACCCCTTTGGTTGTTCAACAAAGACTTCTTCATTTAGGAATCCATTTAAGAAGGCACTTTTTACATTCATTTGGTACAACTTGAAATCCATAATGCATGCTATGGACAAGAGAATTTGAATGGACTCTAGTCTTGCTACTGAAGCAAACGATTCATCGAAATCTATGCCTTCTACTTGATTATACCCTTGTGCCACCAATCTAGACTTGTTTCGGACAACTTCACCATCTTCATCCATTTTGTTCTTAAAAATCCACTTGGTGCCTATCACATGTGTATCTTTAGGCCTTGGGACCAATTCTCATACATCATTTCTCACAAATTGATGTAGTTCCTGGTGCATAGACTCTATCTAATTCTCATTTTTAAGGGCTTCTTCTACCCTTTTGGGTTCAAATTGCGCAAGATAACAGTTGTATGTCACATGGTTAGCAGTATACTTTGGCCCTTTTCTCAAATGAAGTCTCTCGTTTACATTGCCAATGATATTACTTGAAGGATGATTGAGAGTTACTCTTGACGAAGGTTTCTTGGAAGTTGATGGTACCTCATCATAAGAAATTAGGGGTTGAACCTCCGAAGGTGTGTGTGGACTTGAGACTTCTTGTGTTGATCTAGTCTCTCTTCTCGATATAGGGGGTGTGGATGTGGACTCTTTTTCTGGTGATTCTTTCTCAGCATCATCACTTATGGACATATCATCATCATTCTCATTCTTCTTAAGATTTAACCTCTTTCCATCATCATCAATTTCCTTTTCTAATATAGTGTCATCTATAACCACATTGATTGACTCCATCACCGTTTTAGTGCGCTTGTTGTACACTCTATAAACTCGGCTACTTGTGGAGTATCCTAGGAATATCCTTTCATCACTCTTAGCATCAAATTTTCCCAAATTTTCCCTGTCATTTAGAATGTAACACTTGCTCCCAAATATTCTGAAATACTTCACCTTGGGTTTCTTTTTGCTCCATATCTCATACAATGTCTTCTTTGTCCCCGCTCGGAAATAGATTCTATTACCAATGTGACATGCAGTATTCACAGCTTCAACCCAAAATTTTTGTGAAATGTTTTTGTTGAGTAGCATAACTCTTGCCATCTCTTGGATCACCCGGTTCTTTCTTTCAACAACCCTATTCTGTTGTGGAGTCTTTGGAGCTGAAAATTCCTTCTAATGCCATGCTTCTCACAAAAAGCTTCAAATTTAGCATTCTTAAATTCCTTTCTATGATCACTTCTGATTTTAACTATGTGAACTTCTTTTTCATTTTGCAATCTCTTGCATAGTCTTTCCATTTTATCACAAGCTTCCGACTTTTCCCTAAGGAATTCTACCCAAGAGTACCTTAAGAAATCATCAACTACCACCATAATGTATCTCTTTCCTCCTAGACTTTCAGTTCTTGTGGGCCCCATTAGATCAACGTGAAGAAGTTCTAAACACCATGAGGTAGCAATCACATTCATCTTGTGATGACTTGCCTTTGTTTGCTTTCCCATTTAGCATGCTCCACATATAGTCTTCTCCACCTTTCCAAACTTTGGAAGTCCCTCAACAACTTCAAGTTTAGACACTTTTGCTACTTGTTTGAAATTTGCATGCCCAAATCTGTGATGCCAAAGTTCCAACACATTTACACGAGCACTTCTACACGAAATAGGTTCTATAGGTACTACTCCATAACAGTTGTCAGTAGTTCTATTTCCCTTTAAGACTTAAATCCCTTTTTCATTGATGATTATGCACCCCTTCTTTGAGAATTGGACAAGAAAATCCTCATCACATATTTGAGTGATGCTTAAGAGATTCGCCTTCAAACCTTTGATGTACAGCACATCTTTCAACAGAGGTAATCCAGGTATTTCAACAGTCCCTTTGCTGAGAACTTGGGCATGACTCCCATCACCAAATGTCATATAGTCGCAAGCTTTCTCTTTAAGAGTCTTAAATAGAGATTTATCTCCTGCCATATGACGAGAACATTCACTATCAAGATACCACAAGCATGAGTTAAAAACCTTCAACGAGGTGTGCACAAATAGACATGTATGAGACAAACATTGTTGACCATCAAACAAAAATTTATCTTCATTTTCCATGCTTCTGCCAGATTGAATTTTCTTTTTTAGCTTATCTACCTTTTCACACAATATTTTATTTCTTCTTTTGTACTTCTCAATCAAAGAGTTAGACTTACATAGACTATTGTGTAAGATGTGATTCTTATTTTTAAAGTATTTCAGCATGTGAACAAACATCCTAGCATATTTCTTTGATTTTAAAAATTCTAAGAATTCATTGTTTGGACACCCTTCAAACATACTCATAGAGTCATTTTCACAAACATTTGAACTACAATTCAGCATAGCCTTTTTCATAGCTGTATCCATATCCAAGGGGTCTAGGATCGCACTCAGGTAATCAAACCACAACGAGTGCACCCGCTCTAATATCAATTGAATGTTCAAAATGGGTATGAAACACCCTTGAATGTTTAGACCCCAAATTACAAAATATCAATTCAAGTTTAGTATCAAACAATTAATGTGCGGAATATGAACATAAGTCAAACACAGAATTGATAAACAATTTAAGTCAAATATAAACACATCCACAGCAGTAAATATAAGGCAAAGATAAAGGGAAGGAAGATGCAAACACACGGACAACACACGATGTGTTATCGAAGAGGAAACCAAAATCCTCGGCGTAAAACCTCTCTGCCGCCCTCCAAGCGGTAAATAATCCACTAAAGAATGTAGTTGGGATATATGAACAGTAAAAGACCCTCCAAGCCTAATCTATCCGATGTACCTAAGCCCTCCAAGCTTCTTGCTCTAACGAGGTTGCGCCGAACCTATTTCTTCTTTAGCTTACCAGATTCCGCTATTAACCATAGCATCAACCAATAGATATTAGTTTGTTCCTAACTGCTTCCCAAAGCACCAAATAAACCTTCTCACGGATATAGGTATGGTGAGAAAAGGATTTGGCTAAGGACCTCTCAAGGATTTAACAATGGAGAGGAAGAGAGTAGAGGAATTTGAAGAGTCTCTAAGGTAAAGATTGAGGATGAATCAATCTTGTTTTCTCTAGGGTTTCTCTCACAAAAATTCTCTCTGGAAGCTCTCTACATTTGGTGGGTATAATGATCTATATATAGTGGTGAGTGTTTGGAATACGAAGAGACAGTTTTTCCCAAACAGGGTTGGTTGGCGGCTTGGCCTCGTGACTGGTCTGAGTCGCGAGTTCCAGTCGCGAGTTAACTGCTTGGCCAACCTGGGTCTTTTGTCCTGTAGTGCACCGGCTGGCAAAACGCTTCAACTTCCTGCATGCTTGGCACGTGACTCTCATCTGGCGGCTTGCACTCGCGAGCCACCCGCGAGTTCTAGTAATGAGTCTCTGCTTCTTTGCACATTGAGGAACATTTTTTTACACTCTCTCACACACTACCCTTACAATAATCCCACTTAAATACAGGGTTACTAAATGCTAAAATACAAGCAAATTTGGCATAGAATAAAGCCAACAAGATGCTTGATTAAATTCAACCTTACACACTTTGTAATGAGTGTAGAGTCGAGCTTACAAGTTTATAAGTTGCTGAGAATTCCTTCTTTGAGTGGACGTAGAACCAACAATAAACCACATTTACATATCTATGTCATTCATTCAACTAAGTAGAACAAAAGAAAGTTATATATATATATATATATATATATATATATAACTTATCCATTTATAAATTATTTTAGCACATCACACACACTTCTACGAGCTATGTAGAACCAACACTACTAAACGACATTTACTTATCTATATCATTCATTTAACTCAGCAAAACGAAAAAAACAGTTTCACTATATTTCATTATAATCAATACAATTTATCAATTTATAAATTTTAGCACACCCCACACTTCCACCAGATAATATCTTGAGAAGACTCCAATTAAGGAGTATATGTTATATTAATTCTTCATTTTTTTACTATATATTAAGGAAATGGATTCTTAAACCTTTTTTTTTTTTTTTTTTTTTGGCCATGTGAAGCGTGAGGGTATATAATATATTCAACATATTTCTCGTACTATTAAATAGCCTTTATCCCCTTTGAAATTTCTTGGCTCTGACTTTGTTTGTTTGTTTGTTTTTTTTTTTTTTGGAACTAGTTTAAAAATACTACTAAATAGATACTTCACGTACGCGTAGTGATGGCTCTAGCCTTTGTTAATATATAGATATCTAACTCCCTTATACATTGGGTATTAATGTTGCATATTGACTTTGTGAGTTTGAAGCATGTTGCTTACGAGTACACAAAGCGAGGTGCTCGTTTAGCCCTTGTTGCAAGAAGAGAGGACTGTCTTCGAGTAGTCGCAAATAAAGCCAGCAAGCTAGGATCACCAGAGGTTATTGTGTTATGTGCCGATGTTTCCAAAGTTGAAGGATGTAAGAGATTTGTTGATGAGGCAGTGAGCCACTTTGGACGATGTAAGTGTTTGGCTTTTTATTTTATGTTTTCACCATGAGTTTCAACTCATCCTTCCCTTGTAAAAGTAATGTAGAGGTTGATATCATGACTTCAAGACCTACTGAGTGAATGTGCAACTTAATTATCAATGAAGAAAATTGTGTGATATGTAATTTGGTTTTTGGACCTTTACATATTTACATTATACTTGCGATATAAATTTACATTGTAGATGCAAAAAGTAGTAAATGTTGTATACCTTTACAAAAAAAGTGTTAATATTTACCACTTTTTGCAAATGTGTACAACATTTGTCACTTTTTTATGTCTACAATGTAAATTTACGTAGTAAAAAGAATAATCTCCCTTGGTTTTCTATGGCTTTGTGGAAACAAAAAAATTTAACTTACGTATGGTGGATGGGGTTTTTGGAACAGTGGACCATTTGGTGAATAACACTGGAATACTACAACTACGCTTGTTTGAAGATTTCTCCCAATTATCTGATATTGCTTCAGTTATGGTAATAAGACCATAACACTGTAACAGTTCTTGTTAACAGTTGTCTATTAGATAATGTCATCCAATATTATTGCATCTCTAGGCCTAGCGTTAACCATGTTAGGATTCTCTCTATTTAAAATAGATCTATTTTATAGTTTAGATTAAATGGTGTGACACTTTGTACACTGCCAAATCAAAAAATAAAATTTTAACTATGAAATAGACCTTCTCTATTTTAAGTAGAACTGAGAGGATCATGTTCCAATGTTTATGTGTTTGTCAATATAAAATAGGCATCGTGGTTCAATTCAAATCCTACTAGCTATTCACATCCAAATACACAAAAACTTTGTAGCAACATTGCACGCTTTACAGTTCAAATTTTTATTTGATGTTAAGCTGCGTCTGTTCAAGAATTAACCTATTTTTTGTCTAAGTTTTAGGTTGCATACTTTCCCTGACTGAACAAACTTTATGTTTTTAAGGATATAAATTTCTAGGGTTCAGTGTACAGCACCCATTATGCAGTTCCCCACCAAAGAAAAAGCAAAGGGAAGATTGTTGTAATTGCTTCAACTGGAGCATGGTTAAGTACTCCAAGATTTAGCTTCTACAATGTAAGAAATTAACCTCCCAATTTGTGTTATTCCCATATTTTCCTTCTCATTGATTGCTTGTAAAATCTGTGATGGCTTCAGGCAAGCAAGGCAGCCCTGATATCCTTTTTTGAGACATTAAGGACTGAATTTGGACAGGATATTGGAATTACAATTGTGAATCCTGGAGTGATTGAGTCAAAAATGACACAAAGCGATTATCTTTTAAAGGTAGGCTTTAGAAAAAGTATAATGTGAATTATCAAACATAGCTAATCGTTTACCCTACCAGTGTATGTTGCATTTGTATTATGGCTATGGTTAATGGAGGAGAGGGGTTTTGGAAGAGCATCAAAACATAATGATGCCTAATTTCTATTTTTCCTCGTGGTTGACAAAAATGAACTCTCCTTTATAGCCTGTCAGTATCAATTGATCCAAAGCTTGAATTAAAAAAAAAAATAATAATAAAATAAAACCCTTCCAACTCCCATGTGAACTTTCTCGAAAATATTATTAAAAAAAAAAAAAAAAAAAAAAACTCCCATGTGGATGTGCAAGAAAATATTGTGTTTATATCATTGATTTTACATATGCGAATTCACGTGTTCCAATTAGCTCAACTAATAAAGTCTCTTGTTATTGAATAAGAGATCTGGGGTTCAATCCCTGCTTACACTAAAAAATCAATTGATATCTTGGTATGATGATAAAGTTAGGATCCATGACCTACCTCAAACTTTTGGACTTAAAACTAGATTGTTGTTGTTTGGAGGCCTGCCGGATGTGTATATGACAATATGAGTGCCTAGGCCTAACAATAATTGTGCTAACCATTTTGTAATGACCTCACTATGTGTGATTTCTATTGCCAACTTAGCTACTATTTACACTTTGATTCTTATTCTCTCAAAACAAAGAGGTATCTTTTTCATTTTCTTAATATGATTTATGGTTAGATTCAAGCTGATTGGTTCCCATCTGAGACAACTGAAGGGTGTGCCAAGGCAATTTTGGACAGCGCTTGTAATGGAGACATGTACTTGAATGAGCCATCTTGGATGAAGGCAGGGTTTTGGGTCAAAACCTTGTGTCCTGAAGTATTCGAATGGTGCCTCCACTCACTTTTGGTTAGTAGGCCTCGGAGTTCAAAAAAGGACTAGGGCTGAAATGAATAGCTAAACAGTTCCAACTTGACTTTAAAACAAACTTAAATATGCCCGTTTATTTAATAAAAAAGTCAAACTCAAGTCTAGTCTGGCTTGATTATTAGCAAGCTGAAACAAAATAATGTATTCGTAAATAAGCTCAGGAGCAGGAGTCGATTTAAGTATACATAATATGTTTGTAAATGTATGTGTGTGTGTACTTATATAGACTAAAGATTGAATCGTGTAAATTTGTCAATAAATTCATAAGATATTAAATTATTATTTATAATTTACTAATAATATAAATAGTCCATTTCATAATAAAAGTTACATAATATTTATATGAAAAAATTAACTTTCAACAATACAAGGTTGGTGGATCTACTTTTTATAAGTTCATAAATGAAAATCAAGCTATTTGATTAACTCAAACAATATAGTTTCAACTATAATTTAGTTATTATTAAATTTGTGAAGGGGTAAGAGTTTACTATATATAGAAAAATAATAAGTTAATCATGTTACTTGTGAACAAGTTCGAGCTCGCCTTACAAGAGAATTAACCAAGTCTAAACATATAATCTACTTTGATGACAAGCTCAAGCGAGACGTTCGAAAAAAGGGACTTATGATTTATAGTTTAGAGTTAAAATATTAGGTTGACATGTTAAATCAATATCTGGTCACGAAGATCTTAAAGTGTGTCTTTGTTTTTTCTAATAAACTTTATCAAACTTTGTACAAATCAGATAATTAGACGTCGTCAAATCAAAGTTTTTTCCCCCTACAAATAGTTTCAGCAGTATTAGGCCTCAAGATCGGCACTCATCAGTCTTCCCATTGGAAAGAGGCAGAGGTACCACTAAGCTATAGGGTAATGAAATCAAAGTAAATTTTGAGATACATGACCAAATACATAATCAACATTCAGGTGACTCATCACTCAAGTCTAATGGACTTCATGACTTTGGCAAGACGTGTATAAGTAACATGTGGTAAACTTTTCATCTCATTCTACCTTTTATATCAAATAAACTTCATATTTACGAAAAAAAGACAAGATAATGTGTCACAGCACATACTAATCTGACAAGAACTAGAAAATAGTAACACTGCTCATTAAACATTCAAGACGTCATGCATCTTGGTATTTTTCATCTAGCTCTAACAACTAATGCAAGCACAAGGAAATGAGAATGCCACAGAGAAACTCTACATGCCTTTCCTCAAGAGGTCAGCGGTTTCATTTTCTACGTGATATTGCTTACAAGAAATCCACAAAAGAAACTTTTGAGAACAGGCCAACTGTTCAATGAACTTGTTCCTGTGATCACCCCTCTACAAGGCAAATCTCGACAATGAAATCTCTAAGGGATATTTGCTCTAGCAAACAATCCAGAACCTAAGAAGAAAAGTACAAATGTGAAAGAACAAGATAAAATACAAGCTAGATATCTTGTTGCAAGAATATTGGTGATTTTATGGATAAAAACTTTTTACATAGAAGACAGACTATATTGAAATATTTAGGCAAAATGGTGAACTAATCAATTCAGTTGAAATACTAATGCAACAGAAAAGGAACTACGGCCCCAATGAGAGGTCATTTTGGAAAGAACTTATAGTCAAACAATGGGGAGAGATACTCGCATGAATTTTTATTTTTATTTTTATTTTTGAAATGGTTAGAAATCTCCTAAACTACTACCCATACCCCTCCCCTCACCCTCAACCCCTACCTAGGGAGGTGCCATCAGACCAAATGGGTCATTGGCAAGATACTCGCATAGAATTGCTTCTGCTGTATCTCTTCAAGTTCATTGTCCCAGGATGCAACACATAAAGCAGGAAAGAAATACGAGGCCAACAACTGTCAGGGCACTTTGAGTGTCCAAAATAACACCTTTTGCTTCTTTCATCTTATCAAGATCATATTTCTGAGTGTCATCACCATAACAAATTACCTGCCACTGAAAATGCCCTTCTTCATCCATCATCAGTTCTCTTCCAGTAATTTCTCAATTGAGAATGCAACCATCATATTTGATAATCATTAGTTTTTTATATTACACAATTTCAGTTTTTGTTTTCAAAATTTAGTTTTCTCTTGCTCACTTTGTCCAGCTTTCACCATCTCGTTGGTTAGACAATTACATGATAGAGCCAAACGGTGCCATTTCCAGTAACTTTAAAAGTGGCTGGTGTGTTGTAACAACAAAGTCCGGAAAGCCACTTTTTTGCACTTAAGAAGCTTAGTTGATCAAACCCAGTAGATTCATAAGAACCTAAGAAGTTTATGTAAAAGCGATAAGAACAACGTAGAGCAGATGAAAGTCCACAACTAGAAATTTAAGGAATTAGTCTTAGCCTCTTAGGAATGAACTCAACATTGTGGTAAGCAATCCAAACATCCTTAATACTCTTTATCTTTAATGCATAGGAAGTTCAACAATTTTTTTGCAAAAAAAATTAGGACTGATGGCTTTACTTAATGAAGATGAAAGTTGGAGTAATAATCAAACTAGGAAAAGAAAGATCATCTATCAGTCTTCTTCTCTACTTTTTTCCCCCAAATAGCAATCTACAAATCATAGTTAACCTCATAGTTTGGAAATTCAAGAAATTTACCTAAGCCGCAGCACCGTTTCTTCAGAGCTTGACCTCCACATCAACACCAGCAGGAAGATCAAGTTGCATCAAGGAATCAATTGTTTGTGCTGTTGGGTAAAGAATATCAATGAGGCGCTGGTGTGTACGGATCTCAAAATGGAATCTTGCATCCTTGTGCACATGTGGTGATTGAGAACGCAATAGATTCGCTTCTTGGTTGGTAATGGAACAGGACCCATGGTTTTTGCATTTGTAGTCCTTGCATCATCCAATATCTTCTTGCAGGAGTCCTCTATTAGGGGTACCCAGTATGATCTAAGCTTAATTCTGATTTTCTGCTTTGGGGCCATCTGCAAACAAAACTTCATTTTATATTATTACAATTCTACTAGAAAGGTAGAAAAATGACAGACAAATAGTTCTAAATAGAAAAGATATATTTTGATTTTTCAGCCAGCTCTGACTTCTTTGTTGTTGGCCTTGTGGTTATTTTTCAACAACTTAAGGGTTGTTCATATGGCCATTTCATATATCCTTAATGGCCAAGCAGTAGTGAAGGATGTGAATTAAATCTCTAAAGCAACTAAAAAGTTCTCTTTGTCGCAAGCCAAAACATTTGCTGCTTAGCAAGGTGCTGCATTATAAACAAGGTGGTACTATTATTGAAGAGAGTGACTGATGCAGGACAACCTAGGCTTCCCACCTAGATTAGTCCTACCGATGAACCTTAGGCTTCCCACCTAAGGTGTTTGGAATCACCACCAAACAATTCAATGAAAATAATTTCAATAATAATAATAATCTGTAATGTACAAAAGGAACCATCTGGAACTTTATATACAACTTCCAGGAATCATAATGATAAAGATAAACTCTCCTAAACAAATCCTAAACAATCTCAAATACTAATCCAATAATCCTAAACAAATGATAATGATAAACTACTAATCCTAACCAAACTCAACTACCAATCCAAGCTAAACAAAATAACTACGTTACAATATGAAATTATCCCTTGAAAATCTAAAATGAAATATTGAAATAACTTTTGGTTATGCTCCTGCATTATACTCCCTTGGTTTAAGAAAACTCGACCTCGAATTTTGTGGTGATGAAGAATTAAGACTTTGGTGCTTAATATTTCCTTCAGAACAGAAATTGCCCTAGGAAGTACTGAGAGTAGAATAACCTTCAATTTCATGACACCATAGAAGTCCTCTGGAAACACAAAATCAATGTGTTGAATGGGCACAATTTTATCTTGAATCATAGTATCAACCTTTTGGACTTCAACAACCTGTAGATGTTCATCAACCTCATGGATCATGAAGGGCTCAATACCACTTTCATTAGAATCAACCTCCACATCAAGTGCACCCTCTAAATCTTCGCTCACTTGTTGAAATTTCTTTTCTTGTGTAGACTTTATAATAGGATCTTCTTGCTGCATGAATGTTGAGACATCATCTATTGGCACTTGTACCTCTATTTCAACATTAGTCTTTGGTGGAACCTGAGCATCCTTTTTCTGAGTAGAAGAGTCTAGTAAAACCATTATTTTTCTTAAGTCTTGAGCTATGGCAGTGAGTTTTTGACGGAAGGGTGAGGTGTTTTCTTGCTAAATACTGCCTCTGTGGTGTAGAAAATTCCCATGAGAGGATTGAGGTTGATAATTCTCTTGATAGCATTGGGGAACATATTTCTCTCTAAGTATTTGTTTCATTTCATTCCAATCAGTTATGGCAGGCTTGCTCCTTCCTTTGCGATGATTCTCGATACTACACCAAAAGTCTCTAGCTCTACTCCTCAATTTCAACTTGGCAAACCTAACCTTATTAGCATCTGATACCTTATTAGCATCTGGCAAACATATTTGATCAAAGAATTGATCCATCTCATCTAGCCAATTGATGAAGGTCCATGGATCTGGATGTCCATCAAATATTGGCGCTTCTAAGACTACCATGATTCACTGGAATAGACTTTAAACACTTTGAAATGAACATGGGCTTGGTAATCTAGGCTTTGGCTGGTGCTCTGTACTAAACATTATGTGGGGCTTGATGAGCGTGGCTTGTAAATGAACTCTAATGTCTGCTAGAACTTTTTTTTCTGAGTAATTTTTTTTTTTTTTGGCTAAAATAAAATGCTTGGTTGGGTTGACACTAGGCTTCACTGAACAGTAGGTTAGCTACTAACAATGGGAAATTGGGCCTCACGTGTAGTAGTGGAAGTGGAAATTTGGCTTGGTGGGCCTCACGTGTAGTGCACTGGAGCCTTCTTGATGCTTCTGCGTTGACCTGATTAAGTATTTTTTTTAATAATACAATAAAGAAATAACTAGAATATAAAACTAAAAGCTTATCTGCCAAGTTCAAAACTAAACATCGAAGCTAGAGAAACAAAGGAAAACTAAAAGAAAAGGAGCGACGGAGCAAGTGCGAAACATCTTTAGAGTCTATGGTGATGAGGTGGCTGGGCTTGGCGGCAATGACTGTCAGCGGCACTCAACGGTGGAGATCGGAGTTGGTGAGTCAGATCTCGGAACCCGTGAAGCGGCAGGGTGGGAGCGATGGTGAGGTGTGTTGGTGGCAGTTATTGGTGATGATTTCAACGGTGGTTGTTGGTGATGATTTTGATGGCGGGTTAGGCGATGGCGTCATTCCGTTGGTGGGATCGGCGGCTTGGTGGTGGCTTTCAACTCTTTTGTTCTTATTCTGGCGGTTTGAAAGTTGTGGGTTTGATTTTTTTTTTTTTTTTGGTGGAATTTATGCTCTCTGTTTTCTGATCTGGTAGTAGTCCTCAGAGTCGGGCACGGATTGGGGTCACAGGTTTTGGGGGAGTAATGGGCTTTTCTGTTGGTTTTAGGATGAAGAATTCATGTGGGTAACAAGGGTATATGGTACGAATTGGTTTAGGGTCTGGTTTGCAGATCTCGTGAGGTAAGAAATTGGGTTGCATTGGTTTGCAAATCTCGTGGGGTAAGTATTTAAGTAATGGCATGTTTGGTGGTTTGGTGGTGAGTTGTTTCTGAGGGTGAGTGTGGCTATGGGTTGTCAGTCATGATTTTGGTTGCTGAAAGAGGAGATCGGATAGGGCTCTGATACCAAGATGATGCAGGACAACCTAGGTTTCCCACCTAGATTAGTCCTACCGATGAACCTTAGGCTTCCCACCTAAGGTGTTTGGAATCACCACCAAACAATTCAATGAAAATAATCTCAATAATAATAATAATCTGTGACGTACAAAAGGAACCATCTAGAGCTTTATATACAGCTTCTAGGAATCATAATGATAAAGATAAACTCTCCTAAACAAATCCTAAACAATCTCAAATACTAATCCAATAATCCTAAACAAATGATAATGATAAACTACTAATCCTAACCAAACTCAAATACCAATCCAAACTAAACAAATAACTACATTACAATCTGAAATTATCCCTTGAAAATCTAAAATGAAATATTGAAATAACTTTTGGTTATGCTCCTGCATTAGGGACTACATGATCTATTGGTTGATGTTTACATAGAAGTCTGTTCCAGAATCAGATAGGTGAGAGGAATAGTCGTAGCTTGCAGGCAACAGTTGAGTCAGAACTCTAGCATATGAATATATAAGAAAAGGCAAAACTGACATATGAGGAGCTACTTCATTGACAAGAACATTTCCAGACTAAAAACTGAACTTAGCTTGACTAATCCCAACCGTCTGAGGAACATCTTTTACATGGAAATAGGAAATGATTCACTTAACTCCAAATTACAATCTTGTACATGTAATCCTGTAGCAACTTACTCCTCGGGATCATAGCTTCATCTTCAACTCCATTGAAAAACAAATTTTACAGTACAAGACTTCAAATCAATTTCTTTAGCAGTGAAAGTTACTCATGAAATAAAATCCAAATTGCACAAAGTATTACATAGTAGGGGTGTCAAATGGGTGGGTTTGGGTAGGCATAATTAGGTTGGGTATATAAAACTCATTTACCTATTAAATCCCATTTAACTAATTGTTTCTAATTCAAATCTAACCCAATCCAATTATTATGGGTAAACACTAACTCACCCAATTACCCAATTATCAAAATTACCAAAATACCATTAAAGTGAAAACTCCAACACTTTCTTGAATTCCCTTTTCCACTCTCTCTAGTCTCCATTCTTGGGATTAAAAAATTCCAGCACATCCACATCAGTAATTATATTAAAAATCCAAATAAAAAAAAAATATTTTCTTCTCTTTTCTATTTTCTCACTTTCTTGGCAACCAAACAGTGCAACAAATACAAAGAAATGTCATTTCAAGCTCAAAACTTTCCCAGGAAAAAGAAAAACCAAATAAAAAACTTTTCTTTACAATGGCCTCAGTTGCGAAAAAACTTCTTGCTGTATCAACAACGATCTTTCCTCCTCCTCATCTTCTTCTTCTTTCTAGAGAGCCTACGGCGGCCGCTGCTGCTCCGATCTTGGCCAATGCACCGGCGGGGGCTCCCTTGTCGGCTTCTGCCTCTGCCAATGACGCCCAAGATTGGACCAAGCTCCTTCATAGTAATTTTCGTCTCCACTACATCCTCACAAAATGGAAATCGAAAATCTAACCTTTCTTTTTCTTCTTCTGATTCTCATTTCTATGTTTGTTTTTGCTTTTATAGTGATTCTGATTGGTTTTTATGAAGATCTGATTCAATGAGTTTGGCTGAATTCGCTGGTTTGATTTTCGATTTCGGTGTATTGTGGCGAAGATCTACAAGTTTCAGTGGTAAAAAGCTGTGATTTTTTCTTTGTTTATTGTATTTTTGTGTACTGTATTTTATTTCGTCTTTTTATGAGGTTTTGTGTAGAGAAGAATAGTGAAAGATCACAGGGACAGAGCAAGCGAGATTGAGAAGTGTTTGGAAGCTGAGAAAATGATGGAAAATGAAAACAAAGAGTTTTTATTTCTTTTATTTATTATTATTATGAAAAGGGCTAGGTTGAATTTGGGTAAATTGTTTTTGAGTTAAATGAGTCTCAATGGGTTTTTATTTAAAACCCAATAATTACTGGGTCTAATTGGGTTGATGCCCATTTAACCCAACTAATAATTAGGGTTCAATTTGAGTGGGTGGATTTGGGTGGGCAAATAGGTTTGGGCTTATTTTGTCACTCCTAATTTTTTTCAAATACTTTACCCCACACAACAACTCATTTCTTTTCTCAACTGAGATGTGTTTGGAGATCGTGATTGTGTGCTTTTGTACTAAAATCTCATTATTTCTCTTTCTCTGTGTGTGTTTTTCTTAGGAAACAAAAAAAAAAAAAAAAAATGGAAAGAATGTCCTAAAACAACTCTCGACTTTAGGGATACACTAACACCACTTGAATTTTTTTTTTTTTTTTTTAGCATTAATACCTAAACTTCATACATGTGTCAAATAGTTATTTATACTAGTGTATCATTTAATAAACTAATTTTCTAGTAATGTGACATGCAGAACGTGGACAAAAAATAAAAACAAAGGCAATTGTTGCAAACCGATTGAGAAGATGAGACAAACTTAGGGTCTAGGAAGGGAGAGAGAGAGAGAGAGAGAGAGAGAGAGAGAGAGAGAGAAGGGGGTTGAATTAGACAATGCCATTAGCGATCATGTCGAAGCCAAATTTTGTGGCCTTGCCAGTTGCCATTGGTCGTGCCATTCATGGTCTTGCTTTGAATAAGAAATTGATTAATTGTAGGTTGACATTCTTAACCCATAATCAACTTGAATTAACGTAATTAATTATTTGAGTCAAAGTGGGTTGACCTCCTTTGACACGATCTCATTTAACCCATATAATTAAATATCCTTTTAAAAAAAAATCTAAACCTACATTTAAATTTTAAAAAAGAAAAATATGTAACTAAAAATTTTATAAGGGTTCAATTGTAATTTTGATCCAACAAAACCTATTATACCTCAGCTTCTATTCAAACAAGCATAAACTCATTTCTACTTTCTAGTTATAGTAGAGTTGTCATTGCTGCTGATGTTGATGCTATCTTTTTCTCATCAATGAGTTCTCTCTCATGTTTGGATTTTTTTTTTCTCTCCTCTTGCATTGTTTTCATATCATTTTCCCCTTTCTTTGAAGTTCTCCGCAACCACCAACAATTAAAATAGAATCCCAATGACCTTCTTTCATTAACTTTCTCGTGTATTGTCTTTTTTTTCTCTTTTTTAAGTAGTGATATTACTCTTTTGGCTAGTGTGGATTGTGGACTCTCTATTTTGTACTGATTTATTAAAAATCCCTAGTCTTAATGATGAAAAGTCCCAATCCCTACCAAAATGAATATAATTGGCCTAATCCTCTCTCATCAAGTATAAAAACAAATAAAGTTTTGTTTTTACAACTAAGGTATACTCAACTTTCTATGTTTGAATACATTATAAATAATACTAACCCAACTCTAAACCACTATCAATAAAAGTACAAGTAAAAAAGTATCACACTAAGGGTGAGTTTGGTTCAGCTTTTTGATATTGTGCTTTTTGTAAAAGTGGAAGTTTTAAAAAGTGTAGTATGAAACTGGGTTTTTTGAAAAAGCTGAATGTGTGTTTGGTAAAAGCTGTTAAAAAATGTTTTTTGAAAAATCTGAGTATTTGGCTAGCACTTATAAAAGTGATGGTTTGAGTAGTAAATTATCAAACAGGACAATGTATATATAAAAGAGTTTATTTCATACTTAAATCAACTACTTCATAATACTTAAATCAATTTTTCTTCATTCATTTCTAAGAACTACGTTCATAATATTTTTACAACACCTTCACAAAAAATCATTTGTGATAAATTGATACTGATTTTAATTTGAAGGTACTATTAAAATTATTTTTTTTTCTCTTTCTAAAAAAATTATTTTTTTCTCACCAATATCAGCTAATAATAACCTACCACTTAAGATTTATTATGAAAGTATTGTGAAAATAATGTGATAGCATTTCCTTCTTTTTTTCCTTCTTTTTTCCCCCCTTTTTTTTTCTCCTCCACACATGTACCATATTTTCTTCTTTTTTCCTTCTTTTTTCCCCTCTTTTTTTCTCCTTGACACACGTACCCTTACTCTTTTCTTTTTTTCCTTCTTTCCTCTCTTTTCCCTACCACTTCCTCCAAACTCTAGAACATTCTTGAGAGCTCTCTTTCTTCCTCTTTCTTTTTTTATTATCTTTCTTCCTTTCTCCCTTTTCTCTTAGCACTTCGTCTACAAGTTTCTTTCCCTCTATCCCATCAAAACACACAAACTTAAAGGTCACACACAACCACACCATTTGATTCTCATCAAACGAAGATAGAGAGAGGGGGAAATCACCAAGGGAGGAAAATCGCCTCCGCCATCTGCTAATCTGCTCTACATTCACCATCGCCATCTTCCTTCCCACCATTGCTTGATCTCTTCCCCACTGCCAATGACATGCGGTAGAAATGGGTTAGATGGGTTTTTTTTTTTTTTTTTTTTTTGGGTTCTGATTTCATTATTAATTCCTTTGTAAAATTGTGTTATAAAAAAAGGGATAAAATTGGGTTTTTAAGAAAAACTAGTGGGCAATTTGGGAAATTTGAGCAACTTCCAATGGTAACATGAAACGCGCTTTTGCGCTTTTTTGCAATGGAGCTCCTTGCTGCTTTCGCAATTTGGGCTTTTCCTTCACAAATGAAAACGCATCTTTTTAGAAAAATCAACTTTTAAAAACTTACCAAACGCACATTTTATTTTTTTTGGTTTCAAAAAGCATGTTTCAGCTTCTAAAAGCTTAAACAAACGGGCACTAAGATGAAACCAAATGTATCTTCAAGATTTAAAACAAGTTTAGAGCCTACTCTAAAACTTAGGTATAAAAGAATTGACATAATACATTTGTTATGTGTGTGCTTAAATATTTTTTTTAGTTTCTATTTAAATATTTTTTTCGATATATAGTTTTTTTTTTTTTTGTGGATGACTTGATGAATTCTAACATACTGTTTATTTGTCATATATACATGGTAAAAATTATTTGAAAGCATTACAAATATATAAAACAATAATAAATTTTTAGAATGTAACATTCAACTAAAAAGTCATATAACACTATTTGAAAATTCTCTTGTTGTGGCCAAAGGCTTTGTAGCTAAATTGGCACCTCTCCAGGTACAAAGTGCTTTGGGTTTAGGGGGGAAATGGTTCGAGTTGTGGGATTAGCAGCAAGTTGTAATTATTTCTCAAAAAAAAAAAAAAAAAATTTCTCTTGTTGTGGGTTCTAGTTAGCTCAATTGATAAATTTTATTGTTGTTGTTAGGACATATGTGGAACTTGTTAGAACATATATCATTGTAAATTGGCTAATCCTTTGACAAAATACACTTTACTTATAATTAGGTAGATCTAGGATGGGTTTAGTACTTCAAGGAACAAGAGTTCAAGTCTAGTATTGAAGTCATGCAAATCTGTCCAAGAAACAAGAGTGTTGTTCATTAAAGCTCTATAGATAGCTCGATAGATAAATCTATCGAGGTTTAATGTTTAATTCTCGACAGCTCTCGACAGAAGCTGTATCTATCGAGAATTACGAAATTCAGATTTCTAGATCTTTTTTTCACGCATGTCCAAGATATTTGTGTAAAGTTTCTTTTCTCATAACCCTAGACATATATAAGGATTATTTTAAGGATTGTCTAAGGTGATGCAATTTGATGCAAAGTGATTATTCACTCAAATTGTGACCGAAGACAATTTGCACTAGTTCATCTTTCTCTTGTGAAAGCTGCTGCATCTTTGCGCCAAGGGTTTTGTAACCAAAGAGCTTCTTGATCTTCATCTTCTGGATGATTTGAAGAACTTAGCAGTCAACATCTTTCTCAAGTTGGTGTGTTAGTCACAAACTTGGATCCGTGCATCGATTGGTTAGTCACATACTAGGAGCTGTGCATTGAGAGGAGAGATTGTCACTACATTACAAGTTCAATTGAGTAATGGGGTAATGGTTCAACTGTAAGTTGGTATTAGGTACTGGGATTTCTTTTACTTGTAACCGCTTGTTTTGATAACAGTGGATTCTCAGGAGTGGTGATCTTAAATTCACCCATAGGGGTTTTGCCTCGGTGGTTTTCCCCATTCGTAAACAAATAAACTTGTGTTAAATTTAATTTCCGCTACATTTAGTTTAATTAGTGATTTTTTTTTGTGCTACCACGTATATTGCATGTAATTGAATCTAATTAATTAATTTGGATAATTAATTGATTTAATTTACCAAAGGGATCAATACATTTTTGGCCTATCAATTGTCGAATAAGAGATTTGGACTTCAAACTCACCTACACTAAAAACTATTTGGTGTCTTTAAATTCAAGACCAATGTGATTTATTATATTCTTAACCAGTGTAACCACACACTGTATACCCATATTGGTCTTAATGTCGAAATGGATTGGTCTCAATATTAAGACCTGTTGAAGTGGACCCGTGTGTGGCTTGAATTGCCACAAGCCCATGTTTGTCTAAGTCGGTCACAGTTGACCAAATTCAACTAGGAATATAATTCCTAGTTCAGCCGACCTATAACATATATATATATATATATATATTAAGTGTGTTGAACGACAAGAGAGAATAGAGACAATTCCTAAAAACCTAGTAGCAGCCGCATAAGAAGAAGGATAGTATTTTCTTGTCTTGTGGGTGAGAGAGAGTTAGGGTGTATTGGGATTTGGGTTTCTTGAGAGTGTTCTTGTGCACTATTGTATCTCCCTATTTTTATAGTGAAATTTCTCCATCGTCCCCATGGAGGTAGGCAGTTTGCCGAACCACATAAATTCTTATGTTCTTTGTGTGAGCTTGTTATTTAATTTTCGCTTATTTACTATTATTGATTTAAGTCCTAGGATGCTATCTGCACAACAAGTGGTATCAGAGCAAGGTTAGGATTTAATCCTTTGAATACAGTAAAGATGTCAAGCACAAAGTATGATGTAGAGAAGTTTTGTGGTAAGGGAAATTTTTCTCTTTGGCAAAGGCAGATGAAGGATCTCCTAATTCAACAAGGAGTTCACAAGGCCTTGCTTGGGAAGGAGAAGAAATCGGAAACAATGAAGGATGCAGAATGGGTAGAGATGGATGAGAAAGCAGCTTGCGCTATTCATCTTAACCTAGGTGATGAGGTCATTCACAATATCCTAGAAGCAAAGACCACAAAAGAGGTTTGGGAAAAATTAGAAGGTCTTCATATGAGAAAGAATTTGACAAACAAGTTGTACGTGAAGAAGCAACTGTATAGTTTGCATATGAAGGAAGGTTCAGATCTGTTGGAGCATCTCAACACGTTTAACATGTTGAACACCCAACTCTCAAGTTTTGGGGTGAATTATGAGGATGAAGATAAAGCGTTACTCTTATTAGCGTCGCTTCCTACTTCTTTTGATTATCTAGTGACTACGTTGATGTACGAGAAAAAGACTATAGTACTCGAGAAGGTGACTAGTGCTCTCTTGTCACACATAAAGATGAAGCAAGATGGTGATGGTTCTCAGGCTGATGGACTTATTGTAAAGTCTGAGTCGAGCAATAGGGGTAAAAGCAGGTCAAGAGGAAGGAACTCCAACAGGAACAGATTACAGTCTAAATGCAAAGAAAGATGTAGAGTGCTTTTATTGTCACAAGAAAGGGCACTACAAGAATCAGTGTAAAGAGTTGAAAGAGCATTTAGAGGAGAAAAAGAATGGAAAGAAGCCCTTAGAATCAGCTAGTGTTGCTGAAGAAACATCAGATGACAGTGAAGTTGGTGTAGATTTACTTTCAGTTTCATCAGGTAACAATGTTCTATTGGAATCTTGGGTTTTAGATTCAGCATGCTCATATCATATGACTCCAAAGAAAGATTGGTTTAACACGTATAAGCTTTGCAATGGTGGTATGGTCCAAATGGGTAATGATGCTACATGCCCGGTTATTGGGATTGGTACCGTGAAGATCAAGATGTTTGATGGAGTTGTGAGAGTTCTTAGTAATGTCAGACATGTTCCAGATCTTAGAAAGAATTTAATTTCTTTAGGAGTATTGATGATTTGGGCTATTCATACTTATCAAAGGGTGGAATCATGAAGATTACCAAAGGTGCTTTGATAGTGATAAAGGGATAGAAAGTAAGCACGTTTTACAGATTGATTGGAAACACAGTTGTAGGAAGAGTTGCAATCACCACTCTGGTAGAGTCTAGCATTGACGACACAAAATTATGGCATATGTGACTTGGCCATATTGGTGAACGTGGTATGTTAAAGTTGCATAAAAGAAATTTATTGAAAGGGGTGAAGACATGCAAGCTAGACTTCTGCAAGTATTGTGTGTATGGGAAGCAGCATAGAGTCAGTTTCAAGACAGGCTCTCATACAAGTAAGGGTGTTCTTGACTACATTCATTCAGATGTTTAGGGTCCAGTATCAGTTTCTTCTCATAGCGGTGCTCAGTACTTCGTTAGTTTCATTGATGACTACTCTAGAAAGGTATAGATTTATTTTATGAAGCATAAGTCTGATGTGTTTGGCATATTTAAAAAGTGGAAAGCACTGGTTAAGAATCAGACTGGTAGGAAAATAAAATATCTTAGAACAGATAATGGACTAAAGTATAAAGATAAAGATTTCATAAGATTTTGTGAAGAAGGCATTACTCATCACTTCACAGTTAAAGGAACTCCACAGCAGAATGGGGTTGTAGAGAAAATGAACAAAACCTTAGGAGAAAGAGCCAGATGCATGAGATTGAATGCAGGGTTGCCTAAGGTGTTCTGGGCAAAGACAGCTAACACAGCAAGCTTCATTATTAATAGATCTCCATCATTAGCCATAGATTTCAAGATTCTAGAAAAGGTTTAGTCAGGTAGACCAGTTGATTATTCGAGTCTAAAAATCTTTGGTTGTCCAGCTTATGTGCATATGCATAGTGGAAAGCGTTCTAAATTGGATTCGAAGTCAAGAAAATGCGTATTTCTTGGTTTTGAAAAAGGTGTTAAAGGCTACAGGCTTTGGGATCCAATCTCAAAGAAAACGATGACCAGCAGAGATGTCATATTTGATGAAGCCTTTATGTTGAAACAAAATTAAGCAGAGACATGTGATGATAGTCCAAAGGAGAAATTAACTATTGAGGTGGAGTTTAACGAGAATAGTTCATCCAATGATAAGGGTGATGTTGAGATTGATCCACAGCATCAACAAGAAGAGTCTTATTCAATTGCTAAAGGTAGAGAGAAGTGGGTTCACAAAGCACCACAGAGATATGGCTTTGAAGACACGGTTAGCTTTGCTCTCATAACTAGTAGTAGAGATCCATTGTCTTACAGGGATGTAGAAGAGATGGGGTCACTACAGAAGAATAAGATTTGGGAATCCTCTATTATGTTGACAAAGCCAATTCCAATAGACAAGTTCAAGAACTACTTGGACATGGTTGATTTTTGCAGCTTGTAAGCCCTAAAGGGCTAAGGTGGAGGCGATGGAGGAGTTTGCTCGTGTAGCTTGATCAATTCAAGCCAAGATGGAGATTTGTTGAAGTGGACCCGTGTGTGGCTTGAATTGCCACAAGCCCATGTTTGTCTAAGTCAGTCACAGTTGACTGAATTCAACTAGGAATATAATTCCTAGTTCAGCCGACCTATAACATAAATATATATATATATATATATATATTAGGTGTGTTGAACGGCAAGAGAGAATAGAGACAATTCCTAAAAACCTTGCAGCTGCCGCATAAGAAGAAGAATAATATTTTCTTGTCTTGTGGGTGAGAGAGAGTTAGGGTGTATTGGGATTTGGTTTCTTGAGAGTGTTCTTGTGCATTATTGTATCTCTCTATTTTTATAGTGAAATTTCTTCGTCGTCCCCGTGGAGGCAGGTAGTTTGCCGAACCACGTAAATTCTTGTGTTCATTGTGTGTGCTTGTTATTTAATTTCTGTTTATTTACTGTTATTGATTTGAGTCCTAGGGTGCTATCTGCACAACAAGACCAAATTGAATAAGACTAGAACTTTTGGTGTGACCGAATTTTAAAACAAAGGGCTCGTATGGCCATTTAAATGGTTAGAATTTGTTTCAACAATCGAGTCATCATAATCTTTGAACATGATCAACTACTCTGAAAAAGTTTTTAGATCATGAGATCCAAATACTCAAGATGGATGTCAATTTTCAAAGATATGAAAATTGATAGAAATTTGGTTTGACATCAATAGTTTTTCATATTCCCTATCTTCAAATAAGAACATCGAATCTGATGGACCGTTTTGATCCATTGATTCATTGGCAATTTTTTGCCAATCAAAATTACACTTTTTAAAATTAAAATCAAAGGACACTTCACGCCCCCTGAATTTTAATTCTTGAGTTTGAACCTTTAGTGAAATTTCATGAAGACATTGACATATCTCATGAAATTCTTTCCATAGTATCTCATTACGTTCATATAATTTTGGAATGATTAATGTTCTCGATATCTTTCAAAAACTTCATTTGGGTCAAGGTGATCCACAAAGTTGAACCTTTAGGCAGGTTCCATATGGCCACTTTTTCTTTAATTTAATTTCACTTGCACTTGCACTTGACCTCTTCTTCTTCTTCTTCATGTTCATCTAATATGGCCATGTTTTCTTTAATACGGCCATAGATTGCATCAAGTACAACTCTTAAAAACCTATCCAATTTGGCATACCATCTGTCACTGTGGTTGCCAATTATTTATTTGACAAAAATAAATTCTTGGTTGATGAATTTATTCTTGCAATGTGTGGGTTTCGTACAATGTGTGGAGAAGTCTTCTAGCAGCTAGGGATCTAATTAAGGAAGGTTCAAAGTGGCAGGCTGGGGATGGAAGATATATTAATGTTTCAAATCATAAATGGTTGACACAAACCAATTTTTTGGGAGAAGTTCAGCCTAATCTGTTGGTGAAGGACTTGATTCATGATGCCACTGGACAATGGGATAGGGATAAGGTGTTTGATCTTTTTGGTCATAAGACATGCATGGAAATTCTGCAGATGTCACTGTCAAGGCTGTCCTCACGAGATAAACTGGTTTGGAAGGAAAACAGGTCTCAAAGTTTCTTTGTTAAAACAGCATATCAGGTCGCACTTCGTATGGGGCAGCAGCAACGAGTTGAGCACTCTAGTTTGATGGCAGAACGTAAAATTTGGAGGAAGTTGTGGAGCTTAAATGTACCGCCTAAAGTAAGAATGTTTGTATGGAGGGCATGTTCAAATGTTTTGCTGACTCGAGATAATCTGTATCGTCGAAAGATTAACATTGATCCAAGTTGTGAATTCTGTTGCCAGCACTTGGAGTCCGCTGCCCACTTGCTTTGGGAATGTCCTTTTGCACAAAATGTATGGACCCTTTGTAGAGGGAAGCTTCAAAAATGTTCAAATGATGCTCAAGATATATTCATGCTTTTTAGGTTGTTGATGGACAAAATTTTCTCAACAGGAGCTGGAACGATGGGCGGTGACAGCTTGGGCAATTTAGAATGCTCGAAATAAATATTATTTTGAACGTATCCAAATTCAACCCAAGTCTATTCTTGATGGAGCACTTGGTTTTTTGCAGGAGTATCAACATTTGGTAGTTGCTCAATCAAGCAATTGAATGTGATTTGATAGTTTCTGCATATCTGATGTGTTTCTGCATAGTGTTATTTTTCTGCATAATTTTTTGTTTCTGCAGAAACTGTTTTGTTTTCTGCATATTTGTTGCTTCTGCAGAATAGGTCCGGTAATGTTGTAATAGTTGTCTGACTCCTCTGCTTGTTTTATAGGCTTCTATGTATTGTTTTTGAATTCTGCAGAAGTTGTTTTCTGCATAATTCTGCATTATTGTTCTGCTGTTAGCAGAGGGTTAAGTACCCCTGTTTATCTATGTAATGTTCTGATGTAATGGTGTGGTCTATGGAGAAATAATTTGTTTTACTGCATAATTGTTTTGCTGTTAGCAGAGGGTCAAAGGTTCAGGTTCCCCTGTTTTGTTTGCAGGGTTCTTATGTACTCTTTGCATATTTTATCAAATAAAATTTCTATCTTTTATCTCAAAAAAAGAAAAAGAAAAAAGAAGACATGTTGCCTTGAAGAAGTTCTCTTTTTCTCTTTGATGTGTTTGGTTGTCTTCTTCTTCTTGCCAAAGCCTTATTTAGTAGGCATGGAGGGAAGTTTTTTCCAGCCCAAATCTACCCCCGCAAAACAAGGGAGGGGTGGTCATTGGTAGGAATTAACTACTCCATCTCCCATGCAATGTGACAAGTGTTTACCACATAGCATTTTTGCCAAAAGGCACATGTAATTGTTAATATACTTCCACATGTTACGCCTACCAAGTCGCATGAGTATTTTTTTTAGTACTACATTTAGCTTTATGCCGACAAATAATTATAGGGTAAATAATAACCATATCTTTGTCTTGAAATTATTTTTATGGTATAAACAAGAGGTTCTTGTTAGCTTAATTGTCGTGGCAATGGCACCACCTTCATCTATAATCATCATATATGCAACAATAATTTTCACCTCTAATCATCACATATGCAAACATATTTCCAAAACTATCTAAATATTTTACTCATATATGCAACAATAACATGTACAAACATAATATATTTTGTCTTTAATCTCTGATAGGTATCGAACATCATAAAATTTATTTAAATATTATACCTAAATATATTTTAACATTAGAAATTATGTTCTAAATTTAATAGAGATTTACAAATAGTAAAGTGAGTTGCTACTTTATCTATTTAAATTTATACATATAACTTTCCATTTGTGAAGTATAATTTAAATTCATACTCCAAGTATTAGTGGTAATCATGAGAATATTTTATATGTTTTGATATCTTCCCTTCAGTTTTTTGGATAACATAATTAGTAACTCATTAATTGTTTATTGGAATAATTTTTTTTTTTTTTAAATTGTAATTATATGATTTTTGAACCTCCTCACTTGTGTATAAAGCCTACTCTTATATAGTAAAAACTCATGATTATGTTTAAATATATATTTATGTTATAACTTATGTTTTAAATTCAATAAAGATTTACAAATAATAAAGTGTGAGTTGCTAATTTGATTTATTTTAAATATTATCCATATAAGTTTCCATTTATAGAGTGTAATTTAAAATTCATACATTCAAGTATATAAGTTTAAATAGTCAATAGTTTAAAACCCTTATATTTGTTTTTTCGTTAGATGTATTTAAATTTTTTGTGATGGTTTTTTTTTTTCATAGGATACTTGATTATTTCTAACATATAATGTTTACTTTTTCATATACATTTGTAAACCAAAATAAACTTCAGTGTTGTTATTGAAAGCTAGATATACTACAAAGATGCATGGTAACCAAATAAAAAAGGGTAAATTATGTTCAACCTAGTATGATTTAACAACAATGCATTGAGACAAAACTGAGAGAAAAATGAATGGAAAATGATTTTTCTTGATCCTTATTAGCTATTGTTTTAGGTTTGATTTTGAGTTTGACCCATACCTCCATAAGATATCTAATCATGTTTAATCTCCCATACCTAACCGTATTAATTGCGATTTCAGTTAAGCTCCATTCTCTAGTGCGATCTACCAATTATTTTGTTAAAAGTATGGTTCATCAATCAGAATCTATGATTGTAGTTGCAATCAATACAATTTATCAACTTTTTGATTGTTGGAATTCAAGATTATTTACAATCTTTGCAAGTTCCAAAAAGTCTGTGGATGGATTTTTGAATTGGGATACAATTTTGTCATTGGAGTTTTAAATTGGTATCGAATTTTTTATTAAAAAATATCTAAAATATTTTTATAAAATTTTACATTTAAATATCTTTTCTTATATTTTTAAATTATTTCAAAAAATAGTTTTATTAAATTTATGAATCTTCAGTGTTAAAGTAAAAAAATAACAAAAAAAAAAAAAAATACATTGGATAATTGAACAAAATTAAAGTGATAGAATTGAATTGAATTTTAGGAAAATTTAGTGTGTAATTTTAATTAAGCCTATAAAATGTTAATGTATATATATATATATATATATATGTATGTATATTGTAGGGCCTCGTTTTGTAATGGACCATTCACAATAAAAATTTGTAGAGACGTGGGCGTAAGACCTAGCTCCGGTCAGTAGAAAAAGACGTAGCTCTGGCGCAGCAGATGGAATACTTCTCCTTCGTTTTTTAGCTCTCCCCCAAAAATCTCCTCCTTCGTGTATTCTGATTTTTCATTATATACTAGCTTCTCCATCTTGCTTTTACCGTACACGTGTACGCTACTTTTCGAAGATTTTCCTCTTGTCCCATCCGACCTCCCCGGATCTTCCGCCTAGTGGATATAAAGCTGTTTAATTACTGTTCAGGTATCACCTCCACATTAATGCGGCCAGAGAGTTAGGTGGGAAGCATTTAATGCGGGGGCAGCAGCTTTTAGGGGATATTTTTCCGGTTCATCCTTTGACTAATATTCATTAGTTTGGTTTGCATGTAACTCTATAAAGATCGTCGACAATTAAAATAGTTACGTTGACATCATAGGCTGATTTGAAGAACGAATTTTATCCTCGGACAAGGGAGCATCCTCGGACGAATGAGTGTTCTCGGACTGGTAAGTGTTCTCGGTCTGGGCCGTTGGGCCGCGAGCCCACCTTTGATAGACTCCATCAATTTTTCGGGTTACTGACCCCACAATAGCCCCTCAAAATCTCCCTTTTTGTTGTCTCGGAAAAGGGGGATTTTGATATAATGTCCTTAAGTCTTTCATTGGGCTTTCCCAAATGTCAGAACGCCTTTTCACCTGCCCAAGACACGTTCCTGACGTTCCGGCGTCATGGACATGCCACCATTAAATGATGGCGGTTTCCCTGTCCTCCACGTTACAGTAAGATGCGAATCTAACGGTGGAGGATCACTATGAATTATGGGCGGGATTTTTCCCGCTTACGGTTTCTGTGCCCTTATAAAGAGCTTTTCAAATCATATTTACTTTTAGTTCAAAAAATCTTAAGATCTTATCAAGTATTCACTGATCCCGTCCCTCCTTTGTTCTTATCAACGATCTCATAAATACTTTGAAGTTTGTCCGAGGAGTCTATTTTCACAACTGTAAGTTTCTCTAACCCTCCTCAGTTTTCCAATCCCTTCTTTAGTTTCTTTTCACAATCCTTAAGAAATGGGTAGGTTTAAGTATTTAGTTGATTCCGATGAGCAAATAGAGAAATTTAGGACTAAGTATAGGATTCCCCCAACGGTGGGTATGAGGTACGCTTCCGTGGAAGAATGGTATGATCAAAGGCGAACAGGGGAAGTAGTCATCCCGATGATTGCTTTCATAGAGGGAGGGATGACTATTCCGATGGGCGGGCTCACTACCAATTTCCTTAAGTTCTTTAGATTGGCCCCCACACAGTGTGCCCCAAATATGTTTAGGGTACTAGGGAGCATAGAAACCTTAAATGCGAGGCTAAATTTGGGCCTTACCCATCACGACGTGAATTGGGTGTACAACCTCCAAAACTTGAAGGATGCGGGGTATTACCTTAAGTCCAGGTTCCCCGAGGTAAGGCTAATCCAGTGTCTCCCTTCATCTAACAAGGGTCTGAAAGATGATTTCCTTATCTTTTCTGGCGCGTGGTATGACGGTTTACCATGCCCAATGAAGGGGGGTGAACCAGGTGGGGTTCTTGGGCTGAAAACCTTTGCACCTTAATTTGTGTTCATTGATTTAAGTTAACTTCATTCCTGATGGGAGTTTTGTCATTGTCTTAATGATTCTGCAGATAAGCGATTTACCCAGCGTCGGTTTGGGCTAGTAAACAGGGAGAGCTTGGATAGAATTCTAAGATCCGAGATATACAAGAATCCATCCGACGGTCAATTAAGGGCAGCGCACCTCATCCTTGGGTATAAACCAATTTCCACATCCTTTTCAATGCCCAAGTGGGTAATAAAGGCCAAAGACCCTCGGCTGCCCCGAATCAGCGTAGCTTTCGCAAAGTCTGGGTTCATAGTTCCTGAGGGTGTTCGGATCCCTGTAGGCATCCCCTTTTCTCAACCCTTACTCGAAGTTGCTGCTCCCGTAGGGGCTTCCTCGTCACGACCAGCTATTCAGGAAGTGGAGGAGGAAGAGGAAGAAGAGGAACAAAGAAGAATAGCCGAGGAGGCCTCGGATTCTGAGGACGGATTTGAGGTGTTTGATCAGCCCCAGTCTCTCGAAGCGACTCCCATCGACATGGGAATTCAAAGAAAAAGCCAAAGAAGTTTGCTTGATGTTATTGAAGGCAAATCTGGACGAGAGGTTCCAGGGAGGTCTCCTCAAACCAACCTCCCACCTTCGACTTCTCCTAAATCTACCCAGCCTCAAGGGGTTGAATCCGCCGATCCTAAAAGGAAAAGAGAGCAAAAAGGCAAGGAGGTGGTGGAGGTCGGGGAATCTCATCCAGCCCAGGAGAGTGAAGGTCAGCGACCTTCAAAACAGCAGAAAACAACTCGTGGGAGTTCTAGAGCGGGTGCCAAACAAACTGTCCGGCCCTTAGAGCCTGAAGCATGGCTTCCCGCACCCATGCTCGGTGGCGAACCTTTGAGGGCAGATGCATCCATCAGAGAATACAACGGGGGGATTGGATGCCATGTTGCCTCCGCCTTAGAAGAAACCCTCCTCCTCCCTCGGGATATGGTCGAGCTCAAGAAGATGAAGAAGAATGAAATCTTCATGAACTTAAAAAGGCACCTGGGCATGGTATAGCATTCTCACAGTTCCTTCTGTTCTTTTTGGTTCACTTTATTTCTGACTATCTTTTCTTCTTTCGTTTTTTTTTTTTTTTTTTTTTTTTTTTTTTTTTTTTTTTTTTTTTTTTTTTTTTTTTTTTTTTTATACAGGCTGTCCAGACCACTTTCAGGCTGGAAGAAATGACCAGCAACTTACATCTCCAATGGGACAAGGAGAGGGAATTAAGGAGTGAAGCTTCCAAGGCGCTTACCAATAGTGAGAAAAATATAGAGGACCTGAGGAAGAAGTTGGCAGAAGAGGAACTCGCTCGAAAGAGTGCTGACTCAGCCCTGACCACCTTTCAAAAGCAAACTGAAGATCAAAGGAAAAAATTCCAAGATATCAATAGCCAACTGGCAGCTTCCAAGGAGGGAATGTCGAAGCTGATGAAACAACTGGAGGAAGCTCAAAGGCTTAGGGGTCGGGCTGAGAGAGAGAGAGATGAGGCAGAAAAAGCAAAAGCCGAGGCTGAGAAGGCGAGAGATGAGGCCGAGCAACGAGGATATGATGAAGGTGTAGCTGAGACCGAGGACAAGTTCAGGACCGAGGTTCCAATTGTGTGCCGAAAGTACTGTGCGCAAACTTGGAAGGAAGCTCTCAACCGTGCTGGGGTCGCGCTTTCATCAGAACTGAGAAAGCCAGAGAATACTTTCTTTCCTTCAGCCATACGAGCCTCAAGAGAAAAAGCAAAAGCCGAGGCTGAGAAGGCGAGAGATGAGGCCGAGCAACGAGGATATGATGAAGGTGTAGCTGAGACCGAGGACAAGTTCAGGACCGAGGTTCCAATTGTGTGCCGAAAGTACTGTGCGCAAACTTGGAAGGAAGCTCTCAACCGTGCTGGGGTCGCGCTTTCATCAGAACTGAGAAAGCCAGAGAATACTTTCTTTCCTTCAGCCATACGAGCCTCAAGCTCTACTCCTCAGCAACACGAGGTTTCCTCTACGGTGGTTGGCCCATCAGAAGGGGCTCAGGGTCAGGATCCTCTCCCAATTGATCAGCAGAAACAGCCTGAAGTGCTCGGGGCGGAGAAAGGGACCTCTTCAGCCAAAGTCGCAGAGGATCCAAAGGATGGGCAGACTTCTAAAGGTTTTCAAAAGGATTTAGCTTTTACTATTTTGCCCGCTGAGGGGGCCTCAAAGGAGAAGGAGAAAGACCTTCCTCCTCAAGACGCGACAAAAGTCCCCCAACCTAAAATACAAATAAAGTTAAACAAATAGTTGGTGTAGGAAATTTTAAGTGTATATTTTTTATTGTGACTCATGGTTCTTTTCTCAGACATATATATGATATCATGGGTTTGCATATTTCTCGTATAAACTTTTGCACGAATATTCTTATATTTTTAGATGATCTCGGACTCTAGGAAAGCAGAAACGAACATTATAAGAAATATAAGACCGAATCGTAGATAACATTGCGAATCATTAGTCCGTTGAGGTGCCAAGCGCCCTAAAAATGCTTTCAGTGACGCTCACGAAAATTGTCTTGATATATAAAGATGATCACATGGACCACACTTAAGAGGTGCCAACTCTCATCGTGTGTGTGTGCAGACTTTTATGAATTAAGCTCTGCTTAATGTTTCAACGGAAAGGAGTATATTAATTTTTACCAGGATGTAATCCGAGAACCAAACATAATTTGGCTTCTGTTTAATATTTCAGTAGTTGTCGCGGCTGTATTAACTTTTACTAAGAAGCGGCCGGAGGGCATGATATTACTTAGTTTTTTTGTTTTAACCAGAGGTTTCACCAGAGGCTTGAGTCCGAGGACCATGCAATGCCTTGGTTCTATCCAGTACCTAGTTTTCTCATCTGAAGTATCTGGTTTCACCAGAGGCTTGAGTCCGAGGACCATGCAATGCCTTGGTTCTGTCCAGTACCTAGTTTTCTCATCTGAAGTATCTGGTTTCACCAGAGGCTTGAGTCTGAGGACCATGCAATGCCTTGGTTCTGTCCAGTACCTCGATTGACTTAGGGAATACAGGTCATAGAATTCCAACTAATAAAATAGAATAAAATAAAATAGATAACAAAAGGAAACATATAACAGAACTGCTTGTGCTAATAGTAATATCTTTTTAGGTTACTCACATTCCAAGGGTGAAGTACAGTTCTCTCGTCTAGATCTTCCAAGTAGTAAGCCCCTATTCCTGCTACAGAAGTGATACGATATGGTCCCTCCCAATTGGGCCCTAATTTTCCCTAAGCTGGGTTTTTGGTATTTCCCAAGACCTTTCTCAATACTAGGTCCCCGGGAGCTAGTGGCCTCAGCTTTACGTTCGCATCGTAGCCTTGCTTCAGCTTATGTTGGTAATAGGCCAACTGAACCATTGCATTTTCCCGTCGTTCGTCTATCAGATCTAAACTCTTTTCCAGAAGCTCATCATTGCCTTCGGAAGTGAAAGCACTGGTCCTTAACGTGGGAAAACCCGTTTCTATTGGAATCACGGCTTCTGCCCCATACGTCATTGAGAATGGGGTTTCTCCTGTTAATCGTCGTGGAGTTGTCCGGTAAGTCCATAATACATGCGGCAGCTCTTCCACCCATCTGCCTTTCGCGTCGTCTAGTCTCTTCTTTAGCCCACTCACGATGACCTTGTTGACAGCCTCGGCTTGTCCGTTTCCCTGTGGATAAGCTGGAGTGGAATATCTGTTCTTTATTCCCAGGTCGGAGCAATATTCCCTGAAAGCCTTGCTATCAAATTGGAGACCATTATCAGAGATAAGAGTCTGAGGGACCCCAAATCGGGTGATAATGTTTTTCCACACAAACTTCTTGACGTCCACGTCTCTGATATTCGCCAAGGGCTCCGCTTCAACCCACTTCGTGAAATAGTCCGTGCCAACTAGTAGGTACTTCTTATTCCCAATTGCCTTAGGGAAAGGGCCGACAATGTCTAAACCCCACTGCGCGAAAGGCCAAGGACTGGTAAGAGGGTTGAGCACTCCCCTAGGCTGATGAATGTTCGGAGCAAACCTTTGACATTGGTCACATTTTTTAACATATTCCTGCGCTTCCTTTTGCATGCCTGGCCACCAATATCCCTGAGCGATTGCCCGGTGAGACAAAGACCTTCCTCCAGTGTGGCTCCCGCAAATCCCCTCATGTAGCTCTTCTAGAAGTGTCTCTGATGCATCAGGGTGCACGCAAAGCAGATAAGGTCTAGAGAAAGAACGTTTGTAAAGTTTCTTGTCCTCGGACAGCCAAAAACGAGGAGTTTTTCTTCTTATCTTGTCTACTTCTAACTTGTCTTCGGGCAGTATATTCTTCTCAAGGTATGCCACTATAGCATCCATCCAACTAGGTGTTAAGCTGATCTGGTTGATTTGAATAGGGCTTTCCGCCGTTGGAGTGGGTGAGATCAAATCCTCAACCATGACAATCCGAGGTAAGCCCTTCGCCGAGGAGGTAGCAAGGGTAGCCAGAGAGTCTGCATGCGCATTCCCGCCTCTAGGGATGTGGGACAACTCGAAAGACTCAAAGTTTGTTTGCATGTGCTTAACTCGGCTCAAGTAACTTTGCATTCTAGTATCTCGAGCTTCTAGTTCTCCTCTGACCTGGCCCACGATCAGGCTTGAATCCGAGAACATCTCCACTATTTTTCCACCGAGTTTCTTTACCGTTGCCATTCCTGCTATCACAGCTTCATATTCGGCTTCATTGTTGGTGGCCGAGAATCCTAACCTTAAAGATTTCTCGATAATGGCCATCTCGGGAGATACTAGGACTAGCCCCACTCCCGATCCCCTCTGATTTGCTGCTCCATCCACGTATACCTTCCAGGGGTGGAGAGGCCGAGTGGATATAAGGCCGACCGATTTTTCATCTGCGCTGTGTGGGCTTGCAACTATTTCTTCAGTATCTTCAGCAAATTCGGCCACTAAATCAGCGAGCACTTGACCCTTCACAGAAGTGCGAGGCATATACTTTATATCGAAAGCCCCAAGTATTGTGCCCCATTTGGCAACCCTGCCAGTGTAATCTGCGCTCCGAAGTACAGCTCTAAGTGGGTATTGGGTCAGAACAACCACGGTGTGTGCCTGAAAGTAATGGGGAAGTTTTCTTGTAGCATGTACTATTGCCAAAATGGCTTTCTCCAATGGCAGATACCGTATCTCGGCCTCATGGAGTGATTTACTCACGTAGTATACTGGCCGCTGCACGCCATTGTCCAATCGTATCAACACGAAACTAATAGCGTAGGTAGCTATCGCCAAGTAGGCAAAGAGAACTTCGTCCAAGCCAGGACTTGACATAATGGGTGGCTGAGATAGATATTCTTTGAGCTGCTGAAATGCTAATGCGCACTCCTCAGTCCATTCAAACCCTTTCCATTTGTGGAGTAGAAGGAAGAAGGGTCTGCACCTGTCGGCTGACCTGGATATAAACCTGTTCAGTGCGGCAGTCATTCCAGTCAGCCTTTGGACTTCCTTTGGGTTTCTAGGTGGTTGTAGACTGTTTATGGCTTTGATCTGGTCAGGGTTCACTTCAATCCCCCGATGTGTCACCATGTATCCCAAAAACTTCCCCGAGCAAACCCCGAAAGAGCACTTGGAAGGGTTCAATCGTAACTTATACTTCCTCAAAACTTCAAACGTGCTGCTAAGGTCCGTCACATGTTCGGACACTACCTTGCTCTTTACCACCATGTCATCGATATAAATTTCTATGTTGTTGCCCAGTTGTGGCTCGAACATCTTTGTCATCATCCGCTGGTACGTTGATCCCGCATTCTTCAAGCCAAAGGGCATCACCTTGTAGTGATAATTTCCATTGGGAGTAAGGAAGGCCGTCTTCTCCTGATCACCCAATGCCAGTGGGATCTGGTGGTAGCCTTGGAAGGCGTCTAGGAAGCTCATTCAAGGATGACCCACTGTTGCATCAACCAATTGATCTATACGAGGCATAGGGAAGGGATCCTTAGGACAAGCTTTATTGAGGTCCGTGAAATCTACGCACACTCGCCATTTTCCATTCTTCTTTTTTACTACAACGGTGTTCGCCAACCATTGAAGGTAAAACACTTCCTTAATAGCTCCTGCCTGCTTGAGCTTGTCCACCTCGTCTTTAATAGCTTCGGCATGTAACCTGGAAGGACGCCGAGGAGGCTGTTTTTTCGGTACAGCCGAAGGATTGACATTCAAATGGTGACAGATAAACTCTGGATCAACCCCCGGGGCTTCGTATGCATTCCACGCAAACACATCTACGTTCCTTCTAAGGACCTCAACTAGTTGCTCCCTTTCGGGCGAAGGTAATAGTGCTTCGACTTGGAAGTACCTATCCGGGTCATCACCCACAGTCACTCTCTCCAAACCCTTGCATTCTGCTTCTTCAGTGGTACCGACAGGGAGGGCTCCTGGTTTCTTTAATTGCTATAATTTATCTTCGGCCCTGGCTGATGAGCTCACCTCTAGCTCGTGCTGAATGGCGGCCACCATGCATTGCCTTGCCATGGTCTGATTTCCCAATATTTCTAACACTTGGCCACCTGATGGGTACTTCACCTTTTGATGAAGGGTAGAAGAGACAGCCCCCAGGGTATGCAACCAAGGTCTTCCCAAAATCGCCGTATAGGGAGAAAAAACGTCAACCACAATGAAATCCACCTCAACCACATCAAGACCTGTCTGTACAGGTAGTCTGATCATACCCAACGGAATGACCGTTCTGTCCTCGAAGCTAACCAATGGGGAACTATAGGCCGTAAGGTCTTGGGGTGTCAAATTCAACTCTCTGTACAGGTCGGGATACATCACCTCAGCTGCGCTCCCATCATCAATCATCACCCTTTTTACGTCATATCCTCCAATCCTCATCGTAACCACCAAAGCATCATCATGGGGCTGTATGGTTCCCCTCTTATCCTCTTCTGAAAAGCCTAGCACCAATGAGCCGTTCAGCTTCGCTTTCTTCGGCACTGCGTTCGAGCCCCTTTCTAGGCAGTGGGATACGGACAGTATTCTGGTGGGAGCAGATCCTGTTCTTCCAGGAGCAGCAAATATAACATTTATAATGCCCAGGGGGGCTCCTGAAGAGGCATTTCCTCTCGATGTTGGACCTGTCTGGCCCCCTCGGGTACTAGAATGATGTAGAAGGTTGGTCAACCTCCCTTCTCGGACCAGCTCTTCCAAATGGTCCCACAAGTTTCTGCAGTCCTCGGTAGTATGCCCGTGGTCTCTATGATACTGACAGTAGAGATTTTGGTTACGCTTCGCAGGGTCCCCTGCCATTCTACTGGGAAATCTGAAAAAGGGCTCGTCTTGTATCTTCTCTAGAACACGCTGCACTGGTTCTCGGAACACAACGTTAACCACTGGGGAGTTAACAGAACCTGACGGCCCCACAAAGTCTCTCCGAGGTCGGTTGTTGCCATATCGGTCTGACCTAAATTCCCTCCTGTCTTGAGGGACTGCCCTGGATTTTCCTCCACTTCGTATTTGATTTTCTTCTACCCTTGTGTATTCATCAATCCTGTCCATAAGCTGTCGCATGTTGGCTACAGGTTTACCGGCCAGGGAACCCCTCAGATCGTGATCGGTTGGAAGACCTTCCTTGAAGGTATTAATAGCCACACTGTCATTGGCTCCATCTACTTCATTATACATTTCCCAATACCTGTCAGAATATGCTTTCAGCGTTTCCCCTTCTCGCTTAGACATAGATAATAACGACCCTAACGGCTGGACCACCCTTCTGCAAGTAATAAAGCGAGCCCCAAAGGCCTGAATGAGCTCCTCGAAGGAATCAATGGTGTTCTCCTCCAGACCGTTGAACCACCTCATTGCCACTGGGCCTAGGCTCGAAGGGAAAACCTTACACATCAGGGCCTCATCCCTAGAATGAACAGCCATTCTCTGATTGTAATGACTAACATGCTCCACCGGATCTGTTCGACCATTATAAATGGTGAACGTAGGTTGATGGAACCTCCGAGGAAGGTTCGCGTCCTCAATGCGTCGCGTGAACGGTGATCGGGAAACTCGACTCAGAGCTTTGTTCAAAGCTTCGTTCCCTAAGTCCCGCCGAGGCGGACTCTTGTACATCCTCCGACTATAATGGCCTTTATCATGGGAAAAAAGCTCACTGGGCGGAGTTCTAGACCGTCGTCTGTAGCTTGTATCGTCTGACTCATTAGAGGGTTGCTTCGAGTCCTGAGTCGTTTTCTTTCGTCGCTCATAACGTAGTTCCCTTCTTAGCGTATTAATCTCACGCTGCATGTCCCTGTTGTCCTTCGCGTGGGAGGCATGGCTCTTTCCTCGAGACTGACTCTTCTCTGTGTGGGTCGTTTGCACGCTTTTCTCGCGTTCTCCCCTTCGTTCGCGGACGAATGGGGTACTCTGTTGAGGTCCCCTGGACTCTGCTTGGTGTGGGCTAGTGCCCTCCTGCCTTGGTGCTCCTTCCGCCATTAGCCGTCATACTTGTCTTTTCTTACGGTTGGATCAAGCTCCCCCCACAGACGGCGCCAATTGTAGGGCCTCGTTTTGTAATGGACCCTTCACAATAAAAATTTGTAGAGACGTGGGCGTAAGACCTAGCTTCGGTCAGTAGAAAAAGACGTAGCTCTGGCGCAGCAGATGGAATACTTCTCCTTTGTTTTTTAGCTCTCCCCCAAAAATCTCCTCCTTCGTGTATTCTGATTTTTCATTATATACTAGCTTCTCCATCTTGCTTTTACCGTACACGTGTATGCTACTTTCCGAAGATTTTCCTCTTGTCCCATCCGACCTCCCCGGATCTTCCGCCTAGTGGATATAAAGCTGTTTAATTACTGTTCAGGTATCACCTCCACATTAATGTGGCCAGAGAGTTAGGTGGGAAGCATTTAATGCGGGGGCAGCAGCTTTTAGGGGATATTTTTCCGGTTCATCCTTTGACTAATATTCATTAGTTTGGTTTGCATGTAACTCTATAAAGATCGTCGACAATTAAAATAGTTACGTTGACATCATAGGCTGATTTGAAGAACGAATTTTATCCTCGGACAAGGGAGCATCCTCGGACGAATGAGTGTTCTCGGACTGGTAAGTGTTCTCGGTCTGGGCCGTTGGGCCGCGAGCCCACCTTTGATAGACTCCATCAATTTTTCGGGTTACTGACCCCACATATATGTTTATGAACATTTTATTAAATATTGTATTCAAAGCAAATGGTTGTTCATTTTCTACACTGTATCCCTTTTAAGATTAATAAATGGTATGTGAAAAGTAAATATGATAGAATTAATTAAGCATGATAAAAAACATAAAAATTTAAAATTAATATTGAAAATTAAAATCCATTAGTCACATATATACTTGAGGTGTATATGTTAAGTTTTTCTTAACCATTTTTTTTTTGAGTGTTTGGGTTTTAGAAAAATTTTCTCTATTTGAAGGTCATATATTATCTGAAAATGGTGTTTGGGTTCTTGGGCCCAAGATTTTCCTGTTTTATGAAAATTAGATGAGTCTTAGAGCCCAATATTTAAATAGTTAAAAGAATAGGCCCTTAGGCCCAGAATTAGGACATTTATTTATTTTTATTTTATAAATTTTTCTAAATTTGAAGATCATATTTTGCTTATTTATGTTCTCTCTCTCTCTCTCTCTCTCTCTCTCTCTCTCTCTCTCATCCGTTTTAAAAAATAGTTTTGCCTCTTTTCGGGCTTGTAACATCTTTCTCTTTTTCAAAAGGAAAGGGATTGTCTCGATCATGTAAATTGCTGCATCTTGTTCAAAATGAGAATGAGCAAGTTATTGAAGAAGGCCCTTAGCGTCATGGATAAATCATAAATAAGCATGAAAACTACTTGGACTTCCTTGGCGTCCGCTCTGATATAAAGAGTTGGATTGCCATCCTTGATATTCCAATGGCAATGCTTAACACACATTTCCCAACTTCTTTTGTATTTGGAAAATGCACCAACTAGAGACACAAAAAACAAGATATCAACACGATGTAAAAATTTTCTTATATTTTCAAAAAAAATTAAATTAATTTTATGAATTTTTATAGTGTAATATTTGTTTTTTTTTTTTTAAAAAAAAAAATCTTAGTTGTTTAATGGTGATCATCTAATGAAATTGAATAAAATTAAAAGTCAAAGGATTAAATTAAACAAAATCAAAGTTACAAAAATGAATTGAATTTTGGGCAGTTTAAAGGGTATAATTTTAATTTAGCCTATAAAAATTTAATTTATATGTATATGTTTATATTTATGTTTATGAAGTTTTTATAAAATGTTATATATAAAAATGGTTACCAATTTTATCCTATCACTTTAGGATTTTTAAAATAATATATTAAAAGTAAACGTGATATGTTTGAATTGATTAAATATCTTAAGTAAAAATATAAATTAAAGAAAAATATTGAAATATAAAAAGTCATTGAGTGCATATATACCTGTGGTGTAAGTTAATTTTTTCTTTGTCATTCATTTTGAGTGTTTGAATTCTAAACAAATTTCTATATTTGAAGTTCAGCTTTTGCTTATTTGTGTCCAATCCAATGTTATCTTATTTCACATGTTTTGACATGTTAAAAAATTGACTTTTTGATTCTTTTACAAGCACCATAGGCATGGTGGTGTATGATCTTGGTAGAAGGTGTCACGGGTGAAATGATGGCGATTGAATTTCATATAAGTAAGATCGACTTGAAGTTGAGATTGAAAGTGTGAATGAGGTTTTATAACCATTGAAGGTAAATTTTACCTCTTGAAGTAAATGAATTTTGGAGACAAATTTTGAAAAAGAGTGTGATATGAATTGTAAGTGAGAATGAGATTTTATGATGATTCAAGGTATTTTCTCTATTTCATTTTGAAATGAAATAACCAACCTCGGAGGTTTTCTTTTAAAAACCTTTGTATGGCTCGTGATGGCACTTGATTTGATTGTGAGGAATTTTGAAATTGGGGTAGTTGAAAATTGAAATTGTATGATTGTGAAAGGGATATTACTTTCTCTCAAAATTTGGTTGTGGGGTATTTTTGAAAATCTTTCCTTTAGGGCATTTTTTGGAAATACTTTTGGGCTTTTGGCCTAATTTGAAAAATTTTAATATTTTATAAAACTTCGAGTTTTTAGATTTGAAAATTTAAAGGACTTCTTTATTTGTGAATGATTTTGGGCTTTCAGGCCTTAATTTCAAAAAAGACATATCACTTGAAAAATGTTTTTGGAATTTTTGGACCAAACTATATATGATAGAATATATTATTTGAAAAAGGTCATTGGGCTCTTAGGCCCAAGGTTTTCTTTTTTTGTGAAAACTTTTTGAGTCTTGGAGCCTAGTATCTAAATACTTATATGGTTAAGAGAATGGATCCTTAGGCCAAGATTTGATTGTTTGGAAATACTCTGGGCTTTTGGGCCTACGAATTAATGCTTCTTGAAAATAGGTTTGTTTTGAAGTTGGGCATATGATGCAAATTTTTGTTAAGAGTTATCTTGGGAAATGTGGACTTTGGGATCAAAATTTTGTTTGATTGTTATTTTTTAGGGTACGCTTTGATTGGAGTGTCATATCTTTGAATGTGCAGAAATTTTTATTTGCATAGAAATTTTGTTTATGCACAATTTTGTGTGTTTTGAATTTCGTTTATGTTGAATTTCTGTATTTTTATCTTTGGGGAAGGTGGGCTTTGGGTCCAAAATTTTATTTGATTATTATTTTTAAGGGTAGACTTTGATTGAATTGTCCTATCCTTGAATGTACAAGAATTTTTGTTCGTGCACAATTTTTTGTGTCATGAATTTCGTTCATGTTGAATTTTTGCATGTGCCATGGGATTTGTGCTTGTAGATAGAACAAATTGGAGAATGCCTCTAGTGTGGATATGTTTAAAACTAGACAAGTGAATGTTTCTATGTTTTCACGATGTTTTGTGACTTTTAATTATGGCTATGAGATCTTTTGATTGGTTAAAAAGTCAAACATTTCTATTTTAAGCCCATTGTTAATTCTAACCTAAGGTGATGTGCATAATTAGCACCAGACATTTGGCAGATTGACTGCATACTTTTTTAGGGGAGAATCAGGTCTAAATGTAGTTAAAATAAATAAGAAAAACTTATGGTTAATGATGATAAAGATCCCTAGTCAAGGTGGAAGATGTAAACATCAAACCCAAAAACATATACCCAATTAAACACAAAACACATACACGGCTGTCAAGTGTCAAAAGACTCAAAACAGTATAAAATAATATAATATTTTAATATATGCATATAGACAGGGACGGATCCACCAAAGGGCAGGGGGCCATTGCGCCCCCCCCCCCCCCCCCCCCCCCCTCCTTTTTCAAATTAGTTTTTTTTTTTTTTTTTACATGACCATATTTTAGAGTTTATAGTTGGCACCTCTTAAATTTTTGGATTGGTCCAAATAACCCAAAAAAAACTAATCATTTAACCCTTTCTTTGGACCCATGGCCCCTCCATAGTCCAAATACAACACAATAAAAAAATCCACAAATCACCAATATCATAATTCAATAACTCATAACCAAAAAAATCTCATAGAAAAAAAAAATTTCCTTACGGGGATGACAATAATTTATATAAATTTTTAATTGATTTATAAATTATGAAAAAGTCAATTACAATATTTAATTTTTTTTCAAAAGATAAAATGCAAAATTCTTTTAGAAGCCAATATTGATGATGTAGCATTGCTAACTCTTAATATTAATATTCCAATTTTTTAAAACCCTCGAATAAAGTTTTGAAAATTTCATTAGTGTGATTTTTAGTTGTATCCAAAAGTATGGGTTTATCATATTGGTGAGTTGGTCAATGTGATAAGATCAACATATTAATTTCAATTATCCAAAATTTGGAGATTCAAAGTCCTCTTCTTTTTTTTATTCTTCTTCGAAAAGGTTTGAATATCATATTGTAACTTTCAACTTTTTTTGTTAATATTATTTCCTTCTTAACTTAAATATTTATGGTAATAAAATGCAATTGTTTTGTCTACCATGATTTTTTTTTTTTTAATAAACCATGTAACTTAAAATTTTTTTGGTTCATACTTTCGCCCCCCTTAGGTTCAAATCCTGATTCCGTCCCTGCATATAGAAAGTTGTAGAAGACTCAAATTCAAAAGCATAAACACAAATAGAGAAATATCTCTGCACAATGAGTAAGACTGGAACCTAGAAGTGAAAAGTGGAGTTTCGCTATGGCTTAGGTAGCGATTGGGAGTGGCAGGCCGGCAAGTTTTGGAGGCAAACAGACAATTCAAGTTGGAGACTACAGTGGCAGTGTAAAGATATAAATATATGGACAAAGTTTAGTTACAAAATTAGTTGTACGTAAGGTTGTAACTTTACTTAATAAAATAAAAATTATTATATATTTTAAAAATCTACCAGTTGAATTGCATGTTCTTTATGCTCTCAATATACATGTCAAATTTTGTGTTAATCGGATATTATTTACTATATGATCTACAAGCTTATATTTTATGCATAATTTTAAATTACAAAAAATTGCAATTTAAATAATTTATTGATGATATAGTTATTGATATTTAATTTTCTAAAAATTTTACAAACATAGAGGATATAAGAAGAAGATGTAATTCAATGGTGAATTTGTATCAAAATTTACCTCTAATAAAAAGATATTAAGTAAGGTTATAACTTAAGACTACAACCAATTTTGTAGCTAAATTTTGTCCCAATTATTTTTAAACAAAGGACAAAGTTTAGTTACAAAATTGGTTGTAGTATTAGGCTACAACTTTACTTAATATATTTTTATTAGAGGTGAATTTTGACAAATACATTATTGGATTACATTTTATTTTTATATCATCCATGCTTTCAAAATTTCTAGAAAATTAAAGAATAATAGCTATATTATCAATAAATTTTTTAAATTGTAAGGTTTTGTAGTTTAAAATTATACATAAAATATAAGCTTATAGATTATATAGTAAATAATATCCAATTGACAAAAAATTTGACAAGTGTATTAAGAGCATAAAGAACATGTAATTTAACTGTTAGATTTTCAAAATATGTAATAATGTTTATTTTATTGAGTAAGATTATAGTTTTAGATAACAAATAATTTTGTAGTTAGATGTTGTCGTAAGCAAATGTGAGTTTTTTCAATAAAAGCAAAATATTTGAAATTTTATACCAGATCTGGTTTACAAAAAAATATTTTCCTTTTTGGTGGATAATATGACTGATTTGAGATTTGTTGGATTTTTTTGTTTGTTTGTTTGTTATATTTATTTATTTTTTTATATTATCAAATTTGGACGGGCTATGGGCAATGAATGGGCTAGATTTTTTTGGGTTCCTCTAATTATTTTCTTTTTCTAAAAAAAGTTTTTCTCAACAATTTTAAAATTTGAGAAGGCCGAAATGGATTTAAGGGAAGAGTAGGGACCTGTTTGGTAATGTTGTTCTAGTAACGTTATTTGTATTTTTTGGAGATACGTGTAAGTGAAAAAATGTGTAAAAATACATGTAATATTGTTTAAAAACTAAAAACTATTGTTTAAATTGTAATACCAAACACCCCTTAAGTCTATGCAAATGAGTAAGTAAAACCAGTCCTATTTTTTCTTTAAATTGCAGGGGGGGCCAATAAGTAAAATTAGAGAGAATTTAAGATAATTTTATAATCTAATAGCACTCTTGATATGAACATCAAAAAGTCAGGGGCCTATGGCCCCCTTGTCCCCCTCTAGCTCCGCCACTGCTACTTGCCCTTTGCTTTACTTCAAAATAAAGTGATCATCAAGGATTCATCTAAAACTCCTCATAAAGCGGTATTATATTGATACAAGTTTTTTTTTTTTTTTTTTTGAGAAAAGCATTGATACAAGGTTAAATTCACTAACATTCACTTTTTATTTATTATTCATTTGCTTATTTTGAGAATCCACTAACATTGACATTTAGATTGACAAATTTAGCTGTTTCATCCCAATTTACCATAAGGTAACACCTTACGTTCTTTGGTGTATGAAAATTATTAAAGCAGGAACAAAAAACTTGCCTCATTTCTTTTAGCTGTTCTCTTAATTTCTGCCACCAATTTCTTCTCATGAAATTGCGTTCCACAGAGAAAAAATTGCAGTAAGATAGAAATTTACATTTTACAGTTTTCCTTAGTATATGAACCATCCAATTGCATTTTTGTGTGTGTGTGGAGAAACCTCTAATGAGTAATCCCCACTTAATTAACTGTTGCTTTAAAAATTGGCACTTTATATGGGCATGTATCTCTTACTCAGCTAAACCTTAATCCGAATTTAATTAAGTGGGGTTGGGTTTATGGATCTGCTTCAATAACCTTATCCTCGTTTAATACTTGTACAGTTGTACCATATTGAACCATTGATAGGTCCCCATTATAGATGTGAAAAATGAGACATATAACTTATTCCTAGAGCCTCCCGGATGCTAATGTTCTAAATGTCTGTTTGTCAACGGCCTTTCTTTCAGCTGTTTAGCCTATTTGCTTGTTTATGGATTTTTAAATATATATATATATATATATATATTTTTTTTTTCTAATTAGAACTATATTTTAACCAACTTTGAACAAATAAAATAAATAAACTTTCTGCAGAAAGTTACATCCAAATGCACTATTTTTACCAAAATCAGCACAATAATAAAGATACAAAGAAAGAACCCTATGGATTCGGTGACTGTAAATTACAGCCTATAATTATACCATATAGATAGAAGAAGATTTCATTAGAGCATCCACAACCGGAAATCTCATCTCATCCTATTTTACCATCCTAAAAATTTACTTTATCAATTATACAATATAATTTTACAATACTCTCAGTATC